>CM066331.1:170399892-172799892 GCA_033807585.1 Hydrophis major
AGTTGAAGTCCACAAGTCTTTTTTTTTTTTAAACAAATTTTATTAATTTTACATAGAACACAATAAACAACACTAAAAGATCTTTTCTGAAGGTTGTCTGATCCCGGGTTGAAACTTTTCACACAGACACAAATTCAAACATCATATTCACTTTATATATCCTTCCATATCTGATTATCATTTTCTTTTTTATATTATATATATAAACCATTTTTATCAATTTTATATAAACAATGCACAAGGCTTATAAGTTCTTTTCTAAGAAAAAATAATAAAAGAAGAAAACCAACAGAACATAACAATCCCAAATTATAGTATCAATACTTTGTCCATTTAACTTCATATCTTATCCCAACTTCTCCTTTTCATCCAAATTATTTCTTATTAATTAAAATTTTTTTTTGCCTTTTTTCAATATACAACATCCAAAAAAGAAAAAAAAACATAACAAAACCTTTATATATCCTTTCATATCTTATTACCATTTTCAATAATATTCTTTGTCTGTTCTATTTCCAACTATCCATTCATCTTTTTTCTTTTATTATACTTCTCCTATACACCAATTGGAGTAACGTCTATAACTCATTACCCTAACTTAAAAGTACTTCATATAACAATTTTTCTTGGGATTCTGTTTAAAAGATTCTAAAATTATACAATGAATTTTATACTCTAAATACACATATAAAAAACACAATCTTATGTACCCTCCATAATCCCTCTTTTATCCTAAATTAAATTCACCCATTGTCTCTGAATAAACTTTTTTTCTTTAGATCTTGCTTCCCCCCATTGAGGCTTCTCCTCCCCCCCTTTCTCTCTTGCTTATTCTTCTCCTTGCCCTTTTTATCCCTTTGTCTTTCCTCCTCCCTTTTCTTACTCCCTTTCCTTTGCTTTCTAACCTTGCCTCCACCTTTCCGCTCATTTTTCTCTTCTTTGGTTGTTTTTATAATTCTTAAAATCCCCTTTTTCTTATCCTTTTTCTCCTCCTCCCCGGAAAGAACCCATTGTTCATCAAAGATGGCTTCTTCTTCCTCTTCTTCTTTATCCCAGTCCTTCTGCTGCGTAGTCAACTTTTCATAAGTACATAACGCCATTTCTAAGAATTGAAACAAAGTGCCCAAAGTGTCTTCTTTTTTATATTTTTGATATTCAGTCTTTAGTTCATCCACAAGCGATGCCATTATGAAAAAAGAAACTTTTCCCAAAACAACCACAAATATTTTTAATCAAGAATAATTCAAAAAAAAAAATTCCAAAAATTAATACTTTTCTTCCTTCTTCTCTTTCTCTTTCTGGGGTTAATGTTTAATCAAAGAGGTCCAATTACCACATACCATTCTTTGGGATTCTAGGCAATCTCCTCCTTTTTCAGCTTCTGCTCCAATTTTTTTTTCCTCTCCCTTCCCACTTGCAATATCAATTTTAAATAATCAGAAATCCATACCTCCAACAAGGGTTTTCCAATTTTTTTTTAATGTCCAAAAACCCTTTTGTCCCTTAGCTTCAACTCTCAAAACAATTCACTTTCAATGTCCAATATGTCCAAACATATCTGCTGTTTCCATGGGGTGGGAGAGTGAAGAAAAAAAAAAGTTCCCTTTAACAGCTTCTCCGCCACTTTCGATCTTTTTAGGGATACAATGTATCCTCCAGCAATTCAAACAGCTCAGTTCCAACCAATTTTAAAGATGTTACTTGACCCGGCTCAGACAGCACTTTCACTTTTCTTACTTCCTCAGCGCAATCTTACCCGGTTGCTGGCTTCTTCGTGGCGGCCATTGCTGACCGCCGCTCCACCGCCTTGGGAAAAAGGGGTTTTTCCGGAGGAGGAGGGGGTCTGCGACACCCCCAACCCCCTGTCCGACTCCCCTCTCTATTCAGCTGTCCCTACAGGGCAGCCATATCCCCCTGACCCATCTGGATCGGGGGTACCTCGGCGGCTAGCACAGCAGGAATCGCGAGCTGTCGCGAATTCCTGCTGCCCCGAAGCCATGCGAAACCGGAAGCCGAAGTCCACAAGTCTTAAAGTTGCCAAGGTTGGACAGCCCTGCTTAACAGAAATGGTTTCAGATCACACAAAAATTTGTCCATTTGTCCAAAATCTATATTTTTCCTCTACAGAATACTGTCTAGTATTAAAAATGTTTCTTAAATGATAAGATTAATTTGCTTACGTACATTTTTTTGTCTTTTAATGACTCCATAATCCCTTGCATTGGAGTGGAGTTGGGGCAATTGAATGGAGTTGAGTGTTGACTGGCCAGATGCCCTTCCTGTTGCCAATGCAGAGTTTGCAGCTGATATTTACTCATTGTGCCCAGAGAGAGAAATACCTGCACTACCTAGGATTGAACTCACAGTGACCTGATTGTGAGGTGAGAGCTCCAGCTCTAGGCTATTGCACCACTCAAATTTGCTTACATATATCCACCTTACCAAATTACTTTACTATTCATTTTCAGGAGTAAGAGACTACCATGTTTCTGCAGGTATCACCGCAAACAGACCTTAGAGAAAAGACTATTGATTCTCATGGGATATAGATGATCCTAGGCTGAACAATGGATCTCTGTATTTGGTTCATTTACTGATCTTCAAGCCAAGGTAGAACATCCAGTCCAGGTGTTTCCAAATTTGATATGAAATAGTTTAAAGGTGTCTTCAGGCTTTTTAAAATTCCCTTCAAAGTAGCCTACAACAGCATTGTATTACCGAGTAAGCTGATTATAATGTGAAGTAGCTTCATCTGAAATATATCCTACAGCTATTTCTGATAATCTTAACTCTCTGGTGGCAGAATTGGCATTGTCCAATAGTTCTTGTATTTTTCCAGCTTCGTTTGGTATTATTGAGCAATGAGTTAGTCAATCATGGTAATTTGCTTAGAAAAGAGTGTAGACTTTGAGGTGTATATTGGTATAATTCCAGACTGATCTCTTATGGTATGATATGATGATGCTTTTGGGGCTATATTTGTGGTTTTCTTTATCACAATGTGTGTCTGAATTGGCATGCATGAATTATTCTTATTGCCCCATGATTTGTACTTATGGGCCCTGTGGGGGATCTTAATTCAACTTGATTTATACTGAAACATCTCTTTTGCTAAATGGAGCAGTCTCACCTACAAAGCTTTCTAATAATTCAGATATAAGGAATGACTATTTTGGCAGAAGTGAATGTCACCTGCATGCAGTGGTTGAATGTCTTTTAAAGAATTGGTGGTTAGTATCACATTTTGTAGACTTGATATGATATCAAGGGACCATATTAGATTCATTTGCTCTTTCTGAAAAGTATAATAGGAGGCTACCTTGAGTAGAATTAATGGCACAAGTTTCTTAAAATCTTGACAGTAGGGGAAATTAGTTAGGGAGATCTGCTAGTTCATTTTGTGTTATTTTACACCTGAATAATTATGTGACACATTTCAGAATAACACTTTTTGTATTCAATTTTTAATCTTTAATTTCTATCTACTGTATAAATGACTTTATCTAATGGAAGTACATATGTTTTACATAGTCCTTGAATGCTAAGCTTTGAACTTTGTTCTTCAGTTGTGCTCACCCATATTTCCATTTTGACCAGCTGTCTTTCTGTTCTTTGAAAAGCTAAGGAATATTTCTTGCACTTTCTTGGTGTTTTATTTCCTCTACCTTTTTGTTGATCTCATATAGATATGACTGTGTGTGCAATAAGCATTTTTTGCAAGTAAAGACAGATTTGCATTAACCTCTAATGCACTTTCAACTGCAGATGAGAGCACTGAAGACAAGGTCTGAAGTTTGGAGCTTAAAGTTGCCAAGGTGGAGAAAAAAACCAACTGTGCTATAATGAGTTACCAGTTGAATCAACTTCACCAGTCTTAAATTCCATTCTAGCTACTTCTCCTTTTCCTATTTGAGTTAAATGCTCATTAGAGAATAAGAGCTTATTAGAGTCCCAGACAAATATGGCATGATAGTTGTCAAATAGACTTATGAGCCTTTTGTTGTTGTTCGGATAGTCCTGTATTTTTTTGCTGTTGTTGCTTATCTTCTTCAAGATGTTCTGAAGTTTTTCTTACTGCTGCCTTTGTCACAATGCTATGCCTGCCAGGCATGTTCTTCACTCCTGATACTCATAAAACTTTAAAAGCTAAAACTAAGACTATCAAATAATATGACTCCAGGGCAGGGATAAAAGGAGTGGGTTAAAAGGTGAGTTAATAGATCTGAATCCTAATTCTTATCCTAATAGACAAGAGGAGCATAAGAAGCTTGGTAAAGAGCTGCTCCTCCTACATCTTCTTAACAAATGATCTTGTAAATGTTTGGTATGCAGTACAATAAATTTTGCATTTGCATTATTCAAAGGATCTGCAGTAAATAATTTTGCATTACCACAAAGATAAAATAAGAGATTTTCTTTAAAAAAACAAAAACTCTGAAGACAAAGCTCTCTTATTCTGGCTTTTTTTCTGGTATTTACTTCATTAAATATGTCCCTTCCAAATTAAGTATTTTATATAAATTATACAGGTAGTCTCTCCAATTGAGACTGAAAATTCAGTCACTAAGCAACATAGTTAACAGGACATCACATGACCAAGATTTACAATTTTATTGCAAGGTTCTCTTGACTCTTCTTGTTGGTAACCAGCCATTAAATATGCAAATAGCAGCCATGTGACCATGAGATATTTGCAAATGCCCAGCAGATGCAATGGTCTAATTTTAACCACGTGATCATGGAGACACTGTGATGGTCATAAATGTGAAGGCTAATTGTAAAATTATTTTTTAGGTCCAGAATAATTTGAATGGTTGTTAAACAGGGCATTTGTTAAGTGAAGACTATCTGTAACAGCAAATAAAGCCCAATTGTGATGACCCATGGTTGGGCACATAAACAAACTGGCCAGAATGAAAACTTAACTCCAGAGGTGGGATTCTACCACTTCGCACCTATTCGCTGGAACTGGTTGTTAACATTCTAAGCAGTTCGGAGAACCGGTTGTTAGAATAAATTATTGGCCTAATCCTGTAAGGAAGGCAGGAAGAAAACATTCTGGTGTTACTTACAGAAACTGCCTCTCCGTTAACCCTTATTACATTCTTGGCAGGACTAGACTTCCTGTCTCAGGAACTTCTCTGGAGTTTTTTTCCCCTCCTTTGCTGGTACTTTGCTTGTGTGGAGTGACCATTCAAAGTTACAATGGCACTGAAAAAAGTGACTTATGACCATTTTTCACACTTACGACTGTTGCAGCATCCCCACAGTCATGAGAGGCCAGGGGAGGAGATGTGTGCCTCGATGTGAGTGATATTGAGTTGGCCACACCCAGCCAGTCACAGGCCCACAAAGCCATGCCCATCAACTAAGCCCCGCCCACAGAACCGGTTGTTAAAAAATTTGAATCCCACCCCTGCTTAACTCCCCTTTATTGTTCCAAGTTTTCTCCAAAAGTCCAACATACCTGCAAGTCCAGGAGCAAAGTTCTAAGCACGCACCTCCAATAGGTCCTGGCTGCTATTACTCCAGAGAAACAGCACAGTTCTGAGAGCAGCCATAGTTCCAGGAGTTTGGTTTCAGAAAGTCCTTGTCACAGGAACCCCTGGGACTGCAGCACCACCCAGAATATAACTGTGTCACTGTGACACATAGCCAGGCCAGCATGACAAACAAAGCAAACAAGACAAAACACAGCAAAGTATCCAGACGTAGGTAACAGTACATGAGGCTGGAAAAAGTAATACTTGCTCCTGACAAATGCCCTTCTCAACAGGGTCTCTTCCCCAGGTGAGGGTTGAGCACCCTCCTCCCAAGTCATTGGCTTGTCCTGCACTGATCCTTTCCTCTCTCCATTCTTTTTTTTTTTTAAACAAACTTTATTAATTTTTTTTTAAACACACAAACAAAACATAGGATGTAGTAACATAAAATATCTTTTCCAGAAGAAAAAAATAAACCATCTTATTTAAAAAGAAGATAATTCCAAATTATCACACTTCTATATATATATTTATCTTATCTAATCAACTTCATATCTTTTCAAAACTTTTCTTTATTACTCCCTTTCCTTCTATTTAATCATATTTCTTCTGTCTTAAAAATATATACTCATTGAATATATTTTCATTAGTGTTCTTCCACATCCTGTCAGACTTAAACAAACATTACACAAAACATAAATACATAAAACTTCTTTTTGGAAGGTGGCTTACCCCGAGTTAATTCTTTTTATACAGACATCAATCAAAATTTATACTCACTTAATATACTATCTCATATCTTATTTAGCATTCTCTATTTTCCATATATTTTCTCTCTCCTACTCATTCTTTTAATTCTATTTTATTTATTCCATCTCAATTAAATAATTATATTTGCATCTTTGGTCAGTTTTCTTTCAATCACCTACTTATCCTTTCTATCTAATACAATATTTCTCCTGTAAACCCAGATTGAAGTATGACAACTTTTTATCTTCCCCCTAAATAACACTTAAAATAATACATATTTTCCGTGCTGATTCTGCTCCGTACATTCCAAGTATTACATTTCAAAATAGTAAAACAAACAAATGATATTAAGTTTGATAAGTAACAATAAAACTAAAAACAAATAAAAAAGAAATATTAAATTTATAATATAGTAAAAACAATGTTTCATGGGAAATTAAATTCTATTATTAAATCTTAAACAATAAAGATACTATTTCATAAGAAATTAAACTCTATAATTAAATCATGACTTCCCTTTAATACATTTTTAAATCATAATATTCTAATTTTCTAACTCAGCTTCAAATACTAATGTCTACAATGCATTCTTATGTACTTTTGCAGAATCATTTTTAAAAAAAATTATCTCACCTCTTATCTCTGAAAAAAAAAAACCATTTTTTTGCATCTTGTTTAAAGCCTTTATGACTTCTCTTTCCTTTCCCCCTTTCTTTCTTCTCCATTCTAACTTTTTGACACCCCCCCCCCCATCTCTCCAATTTCACTCTCTTAGTCTTCCCTCTCTGTTGTATTTCTCTTTTCTGTTGCTTTCTGACATCATATCGCTTTTTCATCTCATTTTTCTTTTTCCTGGTTGCTTTTTTAAGTTCTAAGTTCATCTTTTCCTTGCCCCCCTTCCGCTTTTCTTCCTCCACTAAGTGTGTTTGTCCATTAAAGATGGCTTCTTCTCCTTCATCCCAGCCTTCCTGTCGTTGTATTTCTTGATAGGTAGAAATCGCCATTTCCAAAAAGTGAAAGATAGATCCAAAAGAGCCCTTATCTTCTTTTTTCAGTTTTTGAAATTCCATTTGTAGTCCTTCAAAAGATAATGCCATTTTTTTCTTTCTTTCTTTTTTAACGCAACCCTAATGTCTTTAGTCCCTTTTTTAAAAAAAACACAAAATTTCACAGAGATCTCAAAGTCACAAAGCAAACCAAATCAGAACAAACAGTTTCATTTAGCACTTTCTTCTTTCTATATTTTCACCTCCTGGGGCAGAATTCAAATACACACTTCCAAGATGATCTTCTAGAAGTCTTAATGTCTTTTAATCCTGTTCTTATAGGCTCAAAGCAACCTCCTTCAGTACAGTCTTATAATAAGTCTTTATCTCTTCCCTTCCCCTTGTAAAAAATAAAAAGAATTTTAAGGTTTTTTTTAAATTCAATGTCCAGAAATCCTTTATCCCTTGGCTTTAAATTTCAAGTTGAATTACCTTCTGTGCACAAGTAGATTTTCCAGATCTCTGTCTGCTATTTCTATGGGGAGAGAGAGTGAAGAAAAAATGCTTTTCCCTTGGCAGCTTTAACCGCAGCTTTCAGATCTTCTTTGGGAAACAATGTATCCTCAGGCAATTCAAGCAGTTCAGTTTCCAGGGTATTTAAGAGTTGTTATTGTCCTGGTTCAGCCAGCACTTTCACTTCTCCTGCTTCCTCAAGCACAAATCTTACCCGGCTGCAGGCTTCTTTGTGACGGCATCACTGACCGCCGCTCCACCACCTTGGGAAAAAGGGGTTTTTCCAGCTGGGGAGGGGGTCTGCGACACCCCCAAACCCCTGTCCGGATCCCCTCTCTCTTCGGCTGCCTCTACAGGGCAGCCATATCCCCCAGACCCATTTGGATCGGGGGCACCTTGGCAGCAAGCACAGCAGGAATCGCAGACAAGCGAATTCCTGTTGCTGCCGAAGCCACGCAAAAACGGAAGAGCCCCTCTCTCCATTCTTTGTGCTTGGGAATCAGGGTGAGGTAATTGCTTATTGCCAGAGTGCCATAGCTCCTCTGTTACACTGCTTAGTCTGCTGCCTCCTCCTCCTCCTCCTCCTTCCTTGCCTGGTTCTCCTGCTCCCCTTCTCGCTTGCTGGTAACCTTTCCCAGGAACAAGAGACCTGGGACTGCCTCTGGTCATTCCTCTGTTGGCTCTAGCTCTGTCTTGTCCTTCTCCTCAGATTCAGGCTCTGGTGGGGCCATGACACCAATCTATTTAAAAAATGGTTATTTTATTAAAGCAAAAGTTATGATGGCTTGTGAGCTCAGTAGCGAACACATTTTCAAAGACTTGAGCATTTGTAGAAACGGCTCAATTTCAAAACCTTGTGAAATAGTCAACTAGGTACTAAGCACCATCCCTTTAGTAGCCTCAGTAACTGGAGTGTGCATGTAGTAAAAGGTTTTCTTAAGATTTAAACTGCATAGATGTCTTTAAAAACTTTTTTCTATGTTGCATCAATAATTATAATCCAAATGGAAAAACAGGGATAAACAGATATGCAGGAATTTAAATAAGAATGTTGCATACATTTTTTTAATAGACTCAGATACTATCCATAAGGCTGCTTAGTTTGCAAAAGTATATCAATTTTTGTATAAATATGGCATTAAAAATTCGTATAGGCTATTTTTAAAAAATGCATCTTTATAGTCCCAAATTGGAAGTCCTCTTTCCCATCTCAGCATTGTCATGGTATTTTTTGTTGTTGTTGTTAATGTAGAGGAAGCACGAACATAATATACTGTGACTAATGCAGTCTGAAAATAAAACATCCCTCACCTCCAAAGGGAGGAAAAAAATTATCACATTTAGTGGTAATTTGGATTTTTGGCAACCCAGACACAATATGCTTACCCAAAAGTGTATGCAAGAATATTATTTTATATTCTGAAAAGAGTACATCTATGCTTTAAAAGCTGTGATAGCTTACATTGGCTTTTGCTCTTAACTGAGTGTTCGAGATATTTTTTAGGACAATAAAATAAATAAATACAAATTCTGCTTTCATCTATCTGTACTTATTCATACTTTAGGGACTTCTTTAGAGATTCTGTTCCAGATATGGTGAATGAAGAGAGATGGATGACCCTGTCTAAGCAGACAATGTTTTGATAGTCCTACAATTAATGTCTTGAGCATTTGAACTATTTATGCTTGGAATTCAGTAAAATGCCTATGTGTGGGTGCATGTACTGGAATCTTGTTAATTTTTGAAGAGACTCTACAGCTATGTGAAAAGTTATGCTATTATGTACCTTGCAGAGCAGAGCAAAGCAGAGCAGAATCAGATGTATAACCTTCTCACGGTTTGTACTCATTAAGCCAATAGAAGAAAACAGGTAGTATTTCAAAACTAACAATGAAATTTATTGGAATGAGCAGTTATGGAATATAATAGTGTATAAGTAAATACTGTATTTACACATCTTATTGTTCATTTTAAAGAAATTATTTTCTTCAAATTATTGGAAAAATTGATCCCTAAATTTACCACAGTCTTCTTATGAGAGGTATGAAAATGCTCATTGAAATAAATATTTGAATAAATATTTGAATAAATATTTGAAATAGAGTATCAAAAGCTCAAATATTCACAAAGTAAAAATGGTCTGGGCTCTTTTGCTCTCTCCTCAGGTTCTGCTGAATCTTCAATCATTGATCATCTCTGCTTTTCTTTACATCATATTTCATAATATCATATCTGAAGCCAGAGTATGGAGGGAGGGTTTTTAAGTCTTCCAAGACTGCCAAAGAAGATTTCCCTCTGACATGGTTTAAAAACAGTCAGAGCTGCTAGTTGTAGATATTATCACTAATATGACAATAGATAGTGAAGGTGATTTTTGGTGATTCCAAATAGTTTCCTTCAAAATTAGAACACAATCATATTTTGAACAAGCACTAATTCCCTATGTTATTTTTTTTGTACAAGACTAGTGTTTTAGGAAACTAATGCAACATTACACTGTATAGATGGGTGTCTGACATATTTTTTTATTCATTGCATTTTACTCATTCTGAGTGGTGTGGAAGGAAAACAGCAAATTCTGCTATCATTGGTCCATGCTAAACTGTAAAACAATTGTGCATATGACTCCAGGCTTTTGTTATAAAATGACAATTATACCACTGGAAATCTTTTTATTTAAAACAAAAGTAATGTGCTTTAACTGTTTCATGCTGTTACATTAAAAAGTTTGAAAATGTTGACTTATTGAAATTTGTAATTTCAAAAAATAGAACCCAGAAGAGAAAAAAACAACAGTTTTTTTTGTTTTTATTAGTAAAATGTTTTTAGCTAGGTATTCATATATTCAGTTTAAATATGGTTATGTCTACATAATTAGGAATGACTTCAGCAAATTAAAACTACACTGAACAGAAGAATCAGTTTAATATGGAGCTTAATCTACTTTACAAATTGTCATATATTTAAAAACTATTTTTCAACAAAGAAAATCTCCAGTTGGTATGTAGTCTTTTTTATGCATCATCAACTGTTGCAGCTTCAGGACTAATCATAGCAATACTGGGTAGCAATTATGAAAACTGACACACTAGAAAGATCAAAACTAATACATAAATATAAAGAAAATGTCCATGAATGGAGTTGCAGTGAATAGTTTATATTCTTGCCCCGATTTTTATATTGTCTGATTTTTATAGCTCCAATATTTAGGAATTTCTATTTCCTAAAATTTGGCATTTTTGTAGACAAACGATCCCTTTAGCACAACTGTTTTGGATACCTATTTTGCTATAACATTACTTCTTCATTATTCCAGATTATGTGATCAAAACTGGAGAGAAACAAAAAAATGAAGATATTTCTTGTAGAAATCAGATATCTTGCACTTTTAGCCTGACTAGATACCAGATGTCAAGATCTTGTTATATTGTTGTGCCTTTGAGCCATTGTTGTTTTCTGGTGATGCCAGGGCAAGTCTCTGCCATTTTCTTGGCAAGATTTCAAAAATGGTTTGTCATTACTTGCTTCCTAGGGCTGAGAGGGAGTGACGGGCCCAAAGTCATCCAATTGGCTTTCTGATGAAGGCAGAATTAAAATTCACAATCTCATAGCCTCTAGCAAATGTCCTAACTAATAAACCAAACTGACTGTCACCCTCTACTGTTGAGGTAATTCTATGTTAGGAGAATGAGAACCTACAGGGAGACGTATTTGAGAGTAGTGTTTGAATAATACACACACAGCACTGTACAGTAAATGTAGGTTTTTTATTTTCAATAAAGGTTTAAGCAAAGTTCAAAGATAAGCAGTCCAAAGTCATTCACAGGTAAAATCAGTCAGTTTTCATCCAGGGATAATCCAATAACAAAGTCCAGTGTCAAAAACAGTTCAGTATCAGACTTACATCAAATCCAGGAATAGCAGTCAATTAGGAAAAACGACAATATTCTCCAACAGAAGCAAAACAGAGACTCACACTGTCTTCTGAGACTAAGACTAAGAAAACCCCAGGTTTCTGGCTCCATCTTATGGCCGTTTGAGAAACCACACCAAATTACATTTTTGCATTTTCTTAAAGATACAGTATTAAAATGTTTATCCTGGTTTATATATTTTCAGCCCAAATAGCTGTTAGGTGACTTACATTCCTAACATCTCTCACCATCACAAAGCATATCAATGTAAACAAGAATCCTAGTTTCAGCTTGTGAAAGAATTTAAAAAAGTTTAAAGAGATGTGTAGCCACTATTGCATTCCCAAATTGCTATGGCTCTCTATAGCACCTAGAATCCGCTCTCCTAAGCAATTTGTTGAAGTATCAATTCACAGAGACCATTTTCCCAGAGACAATCATATGAAGATTATCTCAGGCATGAAATTTGCCAGACACAACTTCTGCTTCATTGTTGAAATGACTACCATCGCAGCGTTACATTTTTCTGCTCTCATTATTATGGAAATAACATCTATAAAATGGTGACTCAATCCAGGCAGACTTTGGCACACAGAATTTGTTCTCAGTGTGAATATATAATCCTGTCAGGTGTTTTGGCAGCTTCCTAAACTGAAGGAAATTCTTTAATTTTATTTATTTTTCCAGATTTATAAACTGCTCCAATAGAAGCTGATTCATTTCCCATATTCATATATTTACATTAAATGCAAATAGTTTAACAAGGCAATGTAAATACTATAACAAATGAACAGGAAAAAAAGAAAAAAATGTAAAAAAGCTGGAAATATGACAGTTATTGGACTAAAAACTATTCCTCACCAGATGGAGCAGTCAGTCATAACACTCCAGATTTGAGGCCAGATGGAGGAGCCTTGATTTAACTGACATGTTAAAAGCCTGGAGTGAATGGATTATTTTGATCAAGCCAGGGTTTCTCAACTTTGGCAAGTTAAAGCCAAAGCTGGCTGACTAGAGAATTCTGGAATTGAAGTCCACATGTCTTCAACTTGCTAATGCTGAAATACTAGATCAGGGGTGTCAAACTCACGGCCCATGGACCAGATGCATCATGAACTGGCCCCGTCCCTGCCCAGTTTAGTGAAGTGGGAGAAATTCCCAATACATCACATGATGCCACTGTGACAACGCAAGTTTTACACCCCTGCATTAGATCAAGCTATTCCAAAACAGGATTGCTGCAAATGAAAAAACATGTTTTGGAGGTTTCTGTAAATCAGCGGTCACCAACCAGTGGGCCGCAGCTCACTGGTAGGCCTTGAGAAAATTTTGGTGGGCCACAGAGAAATCTCACCCCCAGAGCACCCCCCCAAAGCAATTAATCCAGTGCAGAAACACAAGGCTGCACTGCCTACATGGCTCATGGGAACCCTCCATGCCCACTCACTCCTTACTCAGCAAATTTGCCTGCTGAATTACTATTTTTCAACCATCATCTGTTCTGTTGTGCTGGGAGATTTAGATTAGCTAGGAAGCAGAAAATGGTTGGATTTCTTGCTTTCTAGCTAGTCTTTAGATCTTCAGCTCTGCTTTTAAGCACAGCCGAATCTCCCTTAGGACTGAAGGTTCTATTATTCAGTGCAGACGCATGGCAAGCAAATTTGAGAGACTGAGCTAGCCAATGGCAGATAAATAGATCACTGATTGATTCTGTGAGCAACTCAATCTGTCTGCCTGCTTTGCTTGATTTTGGGTAAAAGTTGCTCTTTTTTTAATAAAAAAATCAATATTTATATAAATATTTATAATATTTACATATAAGCCATGCCCAGTCAGTCACATTACCACCAAGCCACACCCACAAATTAGGCCACACCCACAGAACTAGTTACTGGTCCCTGGGATTTAAAATTATGAGATTGGTGGTCCCTGAGGTCCAAAAGGTTGGCAACCCCTGCTGTAGATGACAGTCACTGAGAGAAGGATCCAGACTGATGGAAGAAGGCAGTCCCGCAGAACTGAGGATGTTGAAGTTGAACAATAGAACCTCAAATTAACCCAAAAGACAACAGAAACCCGTAAATATGTTGAAGTAGTTGTGTTAGAAAGCACGCTCATAACTACTCAACTGCCTTCTGGACCTACTCTAGCTTCTCAATGCTTTTTGATGCATGATTATCAGTTTTCTAAGCATTAAATTTTTATAGAAAAATTGAGAATTCCTGAAAGGAAATTATTTTCCTGACTCTTTATTAATATGGGAACCATACTAGCATTATAAAAGGAGGTACAGAATATTTTATGAAGTGTGCTGAAATTACAACCGAATTCAAAATATTAACAATTTCAGCTTTTGGGATTTGCTCCAGTACACTTTAAATGTATTTAGTAATGTTAATATATTAATATGAGGTTATTTAGCCTAACCTACTGGGTCCAACCCCACCCCCAATGTAAAATTGTAAGTGAAATATATCAATTGAAGGCAAATCCATTATCTCTCTGGGTAATAGGTTCCATTGTCAGTCTGTTCTTTGCTGTTGAAAGATTTCTTTAAACTTTAAGTTGGAGTTTTCCAGGAATTTAAATCAATAATCCTGCATACTAAGAAGTGATGCCTTGTCTCCTTCAGTTCATTCACACACTTGAAGTGTGCTATCCTATCCTTTCTCCTGATTCAAGGCTAAGATATTCTGCTGCTGATGCAGCCTAAAATTATATCTATTTTCACCATTTATATTATATTACTGATTTATATGTAATCTGAAGAGTTTTCTGAGATCTATTTCTCATATGGTTATTAAGCCTGAAACATCCATTTTATAAAAGTGCATTCAATTTATGTTTTTTGAATGTTTTTTGAATCAGACTAAGATTTGTTTTTTAATTTCATCCTGTAATTTTCATTATCTAGTCTATTGAGATCATTTTTAAGTGTCTTCTATAATATTATTATCTACAGCTATAGTACCCATCTCTCCCACTTCTTCATCTGGGGTATCAATAAAAATGTGCAGGCATTGATACCAGAGTAGTATCAGTTGCTATCATTTCAAACCCATCTGTTCCTGCAACAATTCCAATAAAACCCGTGCTTTATGCACTTTCTTCCAGAATTGTTCTTGCCATTTTCTAACTGCAAAACCTCAGTGTTTTCATGTACTGTATGTTGTCTTCACCTTGGGACAAAGATTGTTTTCTGAATAGCTGTAATTACCATATGAAAGTAGGTCAGGATACTTTCCATTGGGGTTCTGTAATGTACAACATACACAATAAAACCAAAGAGCACCACTGTGTTTTCTACGTTTTGCTGTATCAAATTCTTACTCCTTAATATTTTATTTCTGCCTATAAATGCAATCATTTTTGAAGTATGCTTTTATTGTTTACCATATTTCAGATTCATTACTGTCAATGTCAGCATATTAGATTTCTTGGCATATATACATATAAATTTATGGGAAAACAACATGAATAATATATATATCTCAATCCTGCAAACTGTAAGTCACTGATCCCTGCTCTCTTTTCCCTCCTTCCAAAATTTATACACTGCCTTTATCACTTTATACATTTTAAACTCACCATAAGAGCTGAAAAATGCACTGCTACATAAAACTCAGACTGAGCTATTGAACTTATTAATAGCCACTTACTGGTGAGAGTACACTCTCTCTGCAACACCAGGTTCTCAGTTTTTAGTCATCCATTCATATGTTCTATAAATAAGGATACTTCAGTTCTCCCCCAATCTGTCTGTAAGATGTTACAAAAACAGATCTCTTCTATTCACTTTCAACAGTATGAAAGCCTTTGAGCCATTGTTGGTTTCCCAAGCTTCCTAAATAACAATTCTAATCACCACATCCAACTTTACCTTTTGTTTGAGATTGAGGTGTCCAAACCTACCTACTGATCGAGATTTAGGAACTAATGGTCCCAAATACTCTCATTTGCTATTTACTACAGGTGGTCCTTGATTTGTGACCACAATTGGGACCAGAATATTCATTGTTAAGCAAAAAGGTTGTTAAGTCAGTCATGCTGGATTTTACAACCTTTTTTGCCATGGTTGTTAAGCAAATCAGTTAAGTGAATCATGTGGCTGTTAAGCAAATGTCAGAAGTTGACTAGGAAGATCATGAATGATGATCACATAATTCAAGGATGCTGGAACCATTGTAAATATATGCCAATTGTCAAACTGAATTTGGATCACATGACCATGGAGAGCCTGCAATGGTTGTGAGTGTGAGTACCAAGTTGTAAGTCACTTTTTTCAGTGCTGTTGTAACTTTGAACAATGGTTGTAAGTCAAGGACTAACTGCAGTTCATTGATATGCTAACTGAATAGTTATGAATACATTTTTTCATTAATTGTATTAATCCGTTCAACCAGTTAATTTGCAACACAGATACAGAATTCAATTTTTTTTTGCTTGTTATACTTACTAGAACCTTTATGCCAGATATGTATGAAATAGAAAAAAAATAGGGCTGTGTTGAAATATATAGTTTGGAAAAGGCCATTTAGGCTGCTGAGGCCAATTTTGTCCCACTTATGTGCTAGAAATAAATTAGTACATCCCTAACAGATGGCTATTTAGCTTCTTTCATCACCTCTCTGAGTATTTCATTCCACTGTCAAACTGGCCTTAACTTCAGAAAATCTACCTTTTTGTAGCTTAAATCCATTATTTCTCATCCTGTAGTCTAGGATGTTGGAGAAAAAAATATTGGCTTTTTTCTGCATAACATCCTGGATTGGCCAGATAGGAGCCAATAAGCTATTTAAGATTCAAAGACACCTAAAACCTGGGTGAAAAACCAGAAGGGTTTTATTGGATAACTATTAGAGTTGCAGAGAAAAAGACATACCAGTCCATGTCCCTTCAGCTTTCCAAGAACCCCAGAAATGGCAGTAGATAGATCTCTTGGCATCAGTAGTTATGCAACACAGTCCTAGGACTTTGGATATAAGTTGAGTTTGAAAATGTCTAAAGCTTTTGCCACTTTTGTACAATTTTCTTAAAGAACAGGAACTGTAAACAACAACACTTGAAGATGGCTTGATAGTATCTCTTAGCAGTGTCTTGATCACAACATCTGACAATTGACAGAGACATTTTTTAACAAGGCAGGTCCTTAGCAAGCAACATCTGGAGATAGTCTGAGGACATAATTTGTCAAAAACTTCCAGCCAGACAATTGACCCTTTGCTAAAAATATTTTTAAAGGAAAATTTCTTTCTAGCAGCTGTCTTTGCCCTCTCCTTAACAGGTGTTAGGCAATTCACATTATCCTCTAACTTAATTATTACAAGTAGGAATATAGATAAAAGGCTGAAAGATGACAGTGATTTATAGTGCAATGAAACAATACACAATTATTTGTTAAGTAATTTTCTATGAGAATTTATGAGAATGTTCTGTACCTTAATTTGAATTCTTGGAATCCCCACGCTTTGATCGACCAAAGCGTGGGGCGATCAGATTGGTTAGGCGAGCCGCGCCGATTGGCTCCCTGAGAATCTCCCACGATTGGTAGATTCGAATCGCGGGAGATTCAAAGTGGTGCCATTGGCCGCGGCCGCCGCGGCTTGGAAATAAAAAGCCGCAAGGTTTTCCAAAGAGCCAGTTCGGTTCCTAGCAACAATAAAGAGCTGATACAAAGTCACCGACTCGTGGCCTCCTTCCAAACAGACACAACACTGGCGATGAAGGTGGGATTCTGAACCTGAACCAAAGCACGTGTCCGACGGAAGCCAGCCAACCAACGAGATGGCCAACATCGCGCCACCAACACGCTTCAACCCTGCTAGCGAGGACTGGGAATCTTACATGGACATATTCCGCATGTTCCTCGAATGCAACAACCTGAAGGACGCCACCGGACCGAAGAAACGAGCCGTCTTCCGAACACACTGCGGGCCTCCAGTGTTTAAGATGGCAAAAGCGCTAGCCAAGCCCGCCGACGTTACCGCGGTGGATTGGAATGACCTCGAGCCAATACTCTGGAGACACTACGCTCCAGCCGTACCCATCCTCATCCAACGACACAAATTTTATCGGTGGGACCAGCAGTCGGGTGAGAGTCTCAGTGATTTCGTCGCAGAGCTGTGGCGCCTTGGAGGACTATGCGAGTTTTCCAATATGAATGAGGCCCTGCGGGACCGAATCGTGCTCGGCCTTTGGGACCCCGTTCTCCAAAGTCGGTTGATGGCCAAGGGCAACATTGCCCTCGCCGATGCCATCACAGAAGCCACGGCAGCCGAAGCCACCCGACAATCAGCAGACCGCATGTGGAGACCGAATGCCGGGGACCACACCGGAAACAACCACCCTGCAAGGTCGACCGAGGGCCAACCTGAAACTACCACCCACCAAGGCGAACTCCACTCCACCTCGGGCACTTCAGACGAGGAGGAAGACATCCACCGTCTCCAGGCAGGCCACGACCAGCGCAGCCGGCAGAGTCGTAAGTCGAGGACCGCGTGTGCCGGTTGCGGAGGTGACCACCCCAGATCCGAATGCTGGTTCTTCAACTCTGTTTGCCGGCACTGCGACAAGAAGGGCCACATCACCCACGTCTGCCGCCTCAAGAAAAACCACAGCCCCAGACGATGGGACCCTAGCGAGTGGAGATGAGAGAGCACACCCCCCAGGACCAGAGACCGGCCAGCAGACAACTGTTGGGACCGGAACAGACGAGCCCAATGGGGTGGCAAGACCTGGCGGAGAGAAGAGACACATCAGACGGTCACCATCGGCCACGCAACAACCTCAGACGCCAGAAAAGTCTACGTGGAGGTAGGCATCGAAGGCGAACCCTGTAAAATGGAGGTGGACTCCGGGTCCTACCTCTCAATGCTAGCCTGGCAAGAAATTAAATGCTTGGTGCCTACCATCCAGAGAAGGGAACTAGAAAACCAGAGACTAATCCTCAAAGACTACCAGGGAAACCGCATCCCTGTAGTCGGAACAGGACAGTTCACAGTGACCTACAAGGGGCACACTGAAAGACTTCCCTTGACCATCATTGATCGAGACCGACCTAGCCTGCTGGGACTTCAATGGTTCACACCGCTCGGCATCACAGTCACGGGCATCGACCACATCGCCGAAGCAGACTGGGAGCAGCAACTGGCCCGGGATTTCCAAGAAGTGTTCGACGGCACCCTAGGCAAGTACCGAGGGCCCCCTATATCCTTCAGCCTAGACCCAAACGTTCTCCCGAAATGCCTAAAACCAAGGCGGGTACCCTTCACACTCAAACCGAAAATCAACGAGCAAATTGACAAGCTCGTCAAGCAAGGGGTCCTACAAACCATAGACCACGCCCGGTGGGAGACCCCAATAGTCAACCCAATCAAGCCTGATGGGTCAGTGAGAATCTGCGGGGACTATAAGGCCACCCTAAATGGCGCCTTGCAGCAAAGCGCTTACCCCATCCCAGTAGTGCAACATCTCCTACATTCACTGGGAGGGGGCAAAGTTTTCATGAAACTCGACCTGGCCCAAGCATACCAGCAACTGCCAGTCGACGAAGAAACTGCAGAGGCGCAAACCATAGTCACCCATCGGGGAGCCTTTAGATGTAACTGACTCCAATTCGGAGTCAGCATGATGCCTGGAATTTTCCAGAGCCTCATGGAAAGACTCTTACAAGGTATCAAGGGGGTGGTACCCTACTTTAACGATGTACTAGTATCGGCAACCAACCAGGCCGAGCTAGAGAGTCGCCTAAGGGAGGTGCTAATGAGATTCAAAGAAACCGGGCTTAAAGTGAAGAGGGAAAAATGCCAGCTGTACACAGAGCGGGTCGAATTCCTAGGATACCTCCAAGACCGACACGGCATTCACCCCACCGACAAAAAAATTAAAGCCATCAAAGAAGCCCCCACACCCAGGTCAAAAACAGAACTGCAGGCATTTCTGGGGCTACTTAACTTTTATAATGTCTTCCTGCCCCAAAAAGGCGACCGCGGCGGAGCCTTTGCATAGGCTTTTGGACAAGGCAGCTACCTGGACTTGGGGGAAACGCAAGGAAGCTGCCTTCAAGAAAACCAAGGACCTGCTCACTTCGGATGCCATCCTCATCCAGTACAACGAGACCCTACCACTAGCCATCACATGCGATGCATCACCCTTCGGCGTCGGCACTGTCCTCAGCCACACTCTCCCCGACAGAAAGGAAGCACCCATCGCATTCTTTTCAAGGACGCTCACCAAACCGGAGCGGAACTACAGCCAGCTGGACAAAGAGGCTTTGGCTATCGTCGCCGCAGTCAAAAGGTTTCACGAGTACCTCTACGGCCGGATGTTTACCATCATCACCGACCACAAACCGCTGCTGGGAATACTCGCAGGGAACAGGGCCACCCCGAACATTCTGTCTTCCAGAAGACAAGGTGTTCTGAATTCCTGGCCGCCTACAACTACGGGCTTACACACCAACCTGGTAAGACTATCTCCCATGCGGATGCCTTAAGCCCTCACCATTACCCAAACCAGACACTGACCCAGCACCCACGACGACCACCCTCAGCATAGAGACTCTACCCAACCTACCCATAACCACATCAGACCTTACCCGAGAAACTAATAAAGACAAACATCTGGTGCGGGTTTTGCATTGGGTAGAGAAAGGGTGGCCGGAAAAGGAAAATGACGAGACTTTCAGGACATTCCGAAACTGGCAAATGGAACTCTCATTACTAAAAGGGTGTATACTATGGGGGGATAGGGTGGTCATTCCAACTACAAGGGAAGGTACTGGAGGAAAACTACAAGGGAAGGTACTGGAACTGTTACACGAGGAGCACCTGGGTATCGTTAGAATGAAAGCCCTGGCCAGAAGTTACGCTTGGTGGCTAGGGATGGACAAACAGATCGAGGCCTGGGTAGCAAGGTGTCAACGATGCCAGGAAACTAGACCAAGCCCACCCACAGCACCCATCCTAGAGTGGGAAACCCCCAGGAGACCTTGGTCTAGAATCCACATAGATTTCGCCGGGCCCACAAAAGGACACACTTTCTTAATAACCATAGATGCTTACTCCAACTGGCTGGAGGTAAGCAACAGGAGAACAATCACCACGGAAGCCGTGACCAAAGAACTCTGCAAACTCTTCACAACACACGGCCTCCCGGACGTCCTCGCATCCGACAACGGGCCCCAATTCACATCACTGGAATTCGAAAAATTCCTAGCGGAAAGAGGCATACGACATACACTGACAGCCCCGGCGCATCCGGCGGCGAATGGAAGGGTGGAACGGATGGTTCAATTCACAAAAAAAACCATCCAGAAAATAGACCACAGGGAGATCCAGGACAAAATAAATAAATTACTCTTCATACAGCACATAACCCCGAACACCACAACAAATAAAAGCCCGGCAGAACTGCTAATGGGGAGGAAAATAAGGTCCCCACTCGATAGACTACACCCCACTTACAACCCAGAGAAACCCCCAGACTCCACCGGCAAACACCTAACCTTTGCACCAGGCGATGCTGTCTACGCGAAGAACCTAACCGGAGACCCATTATGGATACCAGCAATCATAACATAGCTAACAGGCCCACGCTCGTACCGGTTACAAACAACCGATGGACGAGGGTGGAAACACCACATCGATCAGTTAAGATCGAGGACTGCCACACAAGACACCACCGACACGCAACCAAACAAAACCAACCCCCTCAACACAAACCAAGAGGGGAGGGGATACCCTGGGAACCAAAACTCAGAAGAAAGAAACCAACCATACTCACCTGCAAGCAGCCAGCATGAAACCTCGCCAGGAAGAGACAGCCAGGCCAGCTCAACCAACCCGGGAAGACCGAGCGGGAGCGGCGAAACCCACAGCTCAACCAACCCAGGTAGCCCAGGAGGGAGCTGCGAAGAGCGGCCTGGCCAGACATACCAGGCGGTTTCCACGACGGAGTCCGGAGAAACAGAGACCCCGACCGAACTGGCCGGGATCCAACCTACAACTGATCTGCGCAGGTCCAGTAGGCAAAGACGGAGCCCCGCCTACCTACGGGACTACGCTACATAAGGACCGAACCAAGAGGGGAGGGGTGTTCTGTACCTTAATTTGAATTCTTGGAATCCCTGCGCTTTGATTGGCCAAAGCGTGGGGCAATCGGATTGGTTAGGCGAGCTGCGCCGATTGGCTCCCTGAGAATCTCCTGCAATTGGTAGATTCGAATCGCGGGAGATTCAAAGCAGTGCCATTGGCCGCGGCCACCGCGGCTTGGAAATAAAAAGCCGCAAGGTTTTCCAAAGAGCCAGTTCGGTTCCCAGCAACAATAAAGAGCTGATACAAAGTCACCGACTCCTAGCCTCCTTCCAAACGGACACAACACAAAACTTGCTCACCCCAGCTGCTAAGTAACTTTTTCTGCACAATTATGTCTTAACATATGCAAAGGGAAAAAAAGTAGTTTGCAGTGTAGCATTAAATACTCATCTTGACATATATGTCCCCATTATGACATAAATATAACAGAAACTGTTGAATGCCCTCCAAGATTCTATCTGTATGTGTGGGTGTACACTTTTATCATGTATATATATCTGCTGCCATGCAATCAAACTTTAGTAAAGTTATGATGGAACTTTTTCACCCTGAGACAACAAGTAAGAAAATCAGATTCAATAAACATACAACTGTTTGAAGTTTCTTAAAGACTTTATTGCCAGTTATAAGAGGTATGAATAATAAGGAAGACAGAGAAAATAAAGTTCTACTTATATCCCTTCATCTTTGAGAAAACTTAGTGGTGACAATGGGGTTCAAGCTGCGCCATTGGGAAGCACCCTTCTAGGCTGACTCCATTCTATCCAGAGGTTTAAAGTTTCAATAAACTATCCCTTTCCTTTTTAACTAATTGGTCCTATCTTTGAAAAAAGTATCTATCTTGGCTATGGAGTACAGTACATACCACATTCATTCCAACATATATGAATAAAGAAAGACCACCTGACCATGCCATTCTAATTCCTTATACAAGGTGGCTTTGAAACAAGCACTTACATAATGCTGTTTGTTTGTTTATTTATTCAATTTCTATAGCTGCTCAACTCAACCAAGTGACTCTGAATGGCTTACAATTCTAAAATTATAAAATAACATCCACAAAATAAATAAGTACAAACAATAGCTTGATGATGAATCAGAATAAAGCTGGAAGGGACCTTGGAGGTCTTCTAGTCTATCCCCCTGCTCAAGCAGGAGATCCTATACCATTTCAGACAACTGACTGTCCAGTCTCTTCTTAAAAACCTCCATTGATGAAGCACCACCAACTTCTGGAGGCCAGCTGTTCCACTGGTTAATTGGCCTCACTGTTAGGAAGTTTCTCCTAAATTCCAGATTGCTTCTCTCCTTGATTAGTTTCCATCCATTGCTTCTTGTCCTTCCCCCTGGTGCTTTGGAAAATAAATTGACTTCCTCCTCTTTGTGGCAGCCTCTCAAATACTGGATTGCTGCTTGTCTTTCTTTTCTCTAGACTAGCCAAGCCCAAATCCTGAAATCATTTTTCATATGTTTTAGTCTCCAGGACTTTAATCATCTTAGTTTAATCAACTGATAGTAAAGCCAAGTAACAGGGCCCTAGCTCATTTCAAAGCTTAGGCCTGGGTACATAACCAGTTTTTAAGTTTTTAAGACTGTACTGATAATGTTTCCCCCCCCTAAAAAAGTAAAAGAAATAAGATCCATATTAATGTATCAAACAACTTGTTTGCAGAATATATTGTATGCATACCACCTAAAGGGAAAAAATAGATATATTGGAAAAGTGGTGCACACTATTAACTATAAGACTCTGCTATAATAAGGAATCTTTTTCACTCCCTTTGTGGAAGCTATTACCCTGAGTATAGAAATCTTTTCTTAAATTATGGACTGGTGAACTAGGAAAAATATCCTGCCTTAGATGAACACTCAATGCAAATGGATGGAATTGAAGTTCCTATACTAATTAATAACTATTTCCTTTAAATACATAGCAAGAATCAACTGTCCTTCAATCTCTTCAAAAATTGCATAATTAAAATCAATAACAAAAATTTAAATCTAACCAAAACAAAAATACAACCTATCACTAGCACTCAAATGCCTATTGCAACAGAACTGTTTTTATTTTTTTTATTGGGATCAAATAAAGCTCAGGGGGAAAAAAGCATGCTAGTGTTAAGAGAAGCTTTGTCTGGGTCTCCCCCCTCTGTCCCTACTACATACCTACCTACCTAAAGAAATCCTCTTTGAGGTTTCCGGTTTCACGTGGCTTCGGGGCAGCAGGAATTCGCGACAGCTCGCGATTCCTGCTGTGCTAGCCGTCGAGGTACCCCCGACCCAGATGGGTCAGGGGGATATGGCTGCCCTGTAGGGACAGCTGAAGAGAGAGGGGAGTCGGACAGGGAGGTGGGGGTGTCGCAGACCCCCCCTTCTCCGGAAAAACCCCTTTTTCCCAAGGCGGTGGAGCGGCGGTCAGCAATGGCCGCCACGAAGAAGCCAGCAACCGGGTAAGATTGCGCTGGAGGAAATGTGAAGAGTGAAAGTTTTGTCTGAGCCGGGTCAAGTAACATCCTTTAAATTGCCTGGAACTGAGCTGTTTGAATTGCTGGAGGATACATTGTATCCCTAAGAAGAGCGAAAGCGGCGGAGAAGCTGTTAAAGGGAACTTTCGTTTTTTCTTCACTCTCCCACCCCATGGAAACAGCAGAAATGTTTGGATATATTGGACATCGAAAGTGAATTGTTTTGAGAGTTGAAGCTAAGGAACAAAAGGATTTTTGGACATTGAAAAATTTAAGAAATTGTAAAACCCTTGTTGGAGGTATGGATTTCTGATTATTTAAAATTGACATTTTAAGTGGGAAGGGAGAGGAAAAAAAATTGGAGCAGAAGCTGAAAAAGGAGGAGATTGCCTAGAATCCCAAAGAAAGATATATGGTAATTGGACCTCTTTGACTAAACATTAACCCCAGAAAGAGAAAGAGAAGAAGGAAGAAAAGTATTAACTTTTGGAATTTTTTTTTAAATGTTTTTGATTAAAAATACTTGTGGTTGTTTTGGGAAAAGTTTCTCTTTTCATAATGGCATTGTTTGTGGATGAACTAAAGACTGAATATCAAAAATATAAAAAGGAAGATACTTTGGGCGCTTTGTTTCAATTCTTGGAAATGGCGTTATGTACTTATGAAAAGTTGATTACGCAGCAGAAGGACTGGGACAAGGAAGAAGAGGAAGAAGAAGCCATCTTTGATGAACAATGGGTCCCTTCCGGAGAGGAGGAGAAAAAGGATAAGAAAAAGGGGATTTTAAGAATTATAAAAACAACCAAAAAAGAGAAAAATGAGCGAAAAGGTGGAGGCAAGGTTAGAAAGCAAAGGAAAAGGAGTAAGAAAAGAGAGGAGAAAAAACAAAGGGGTAAAAAGGGCAAGGAGAAGAATAAGCAAGAGAGAAAGGGGGGGAGGAGAAGACTTAATGGGGGGAAGCAAGATCTAAAGAAAAAAAGTTTATTTAGAGACAATGGGTGAATTTAATTTAGGATAAAAGAGGGATTCTGGAGGGTACATAAGTTTGTGTTTTTATGTGTGTTTAGAGTATAAAATTCATTATGTAATTTTAGAATCTTTTAAACAGAATCCCAAGAAAAATTGTTACACGAAGTACTTTTAAGTTAGGGTAATGAGTTATAGATGTTACTCCAATTGGTGTATAGGAGAAGTATAGTAAAAGAAAAAAGATGAATGGATAGTTGGAAATAGAACAGACAAAGAATGTTATTGAAAATGGTAATAAGATATGGAAGGATATATAAAGGCTTTGTTATGGTTTTTTTTTTTTTGGATTTTGTATATTGATAAAAGGCAATAAAATTTTAATTAACAAGAAATAATTTGGATGAAAAGGAGAAGTAGGGATAAGATATGAAGTTAAATAGATAAAGTATTGATACTATAATTTGGGATTGTTATGCTCTATTGGTTTTTTATTATTATTTTTTCCTAGAAAAGAATTTATAAGCTGTTATGCCTTGATTCTTTGTGCATTGTTTTTATAAAAATGGTTTATATATATATATATAAAAAAAGAAAATGATAATAAGATATGGAAGGATATATGGGGTGAATATGATATTTGAATTTGTGTCTGTGTGAAGAGTTTTAACCCGGGATCAGACAATCTTCAGAAAAAATCTTTTAGTTTTGTTTATGTTTTGTGTTTTGTATGTTTGTGTATTGTGTCTTCTGTAAAATTATTTAAAAAAATTTTTAAAAAAAAGAATTAATAAAACCTTGGAGGAATGTAATTGTAAACAAGTCAGAAAGAAATGAATATGATGACTATAAAATGGATAAATATAGAAAAGAAATGAAATTGAATAAGAGTAAAGAGAAATAATGAAAAATTTGCTGAAAGATATTTATGTGTCCATATGGAAATGGGATAAATTAGAATTATGTTGTATAAAAATAAAGTTTTATCCGACTTGTAAAAATTTATAATGTTAAGAGGTTTTATGTACTTAATGGTTAATGATGTGTTGTTTGTCTTTAAAATTAATAAAATTTGTTTCAAAAAAAAAAAGAAATCCTCTTTGGAAAAACTCTCCAAATTAGATGCATTTTTGCTGAGTGCTGGAGTCCTGGAGAAAAGCAGAAAGCAAAAGTAGACCTTTATGGATTAATACCAACACTTTGAATTGGATCTGGAAACCTATAAGCAACCAATACAATGACTGCATCACAAATGTTATACTTCTAAAGCAACTTATTCTCACCAGCAATTCAGCTACTGCATTCCAAACCAACTGCAATTTTCAGATTGACTTCAAGAAAGCCCTGTGCAGAATGTGCTACTGCAGTCTACGCATATATTGAAAAGTGTATGAGAATAGAATAGAATTCTTTATTGGTCAAGTGTGATTGGACACACAAAGAATTTGTCTTTGGTGCACATGCTCTCAGTGTACATAAGAAAAAGTAAAATACATTCATCAAGAATCATAAGATACAACAAAGTGATAGTCATAGGTTACTAATAAACAATCAAATCATACTAGGAAACAAATAAAACAATATAAATTATAAAGATACAAGCAACACAGTTATAGTCATAACTGGGAAGAGATAGGTAATAGGAAGAATGAGAAGATTAATAGTAATACAGTCTTAATAAATAATTTGACAGTGTTGTGGAAGTTAATTGTTTAGCAGAGTGATGGCATTTGGGGAAAAACTGTCCTTATGTCCAGTTGTTCTGGTGTGCAATGCCCTATAGTGTCGTTTTGAGGGTAGAAGTTGAAACAGTTTATGTCCAGGATATGAGGGGTCTGTAGATATTTTCACAGCCCTCTTTTTGACTTGTGCTGTATACATGTCTTCAATGAAGACAGGTTGGTAGAAATTGTTTTTTCTGTAATTCTAATTATCCATTGAAGTCTGTGTTTGTCTTGTTTGGTTGCAGATCCAAACCAGACAGTTATAGAGGTGCACATAATAGACTCAATAATTCCTCTCTAGTACTGTATCAGCAGCTCCTTGGGCAGTTTGAGCTTTCTGAATTGGTGCAGGAAAAAACCTTCTTTGTTGTGCTTTTTTGATGATGTTTTTGATGTTAGGTGCACATTTTAAGTCATGAGATATGATAGAACCTAGAAACTTGAAGGTCTCTACTGCTAATACTGTGTTATCTAGTATTGCAAGAGGTAGTAGTATAGGAGGGTTTCTCCTTAAATCTACCACCATTTCTATGGTTTTAAGTGTACAGGTGAAACTCAAAAAATTAGAATATCGTGCAAAAGTTCATTTATTTTAGTAATGCAACTTAAAAGGTGAAACTAATATATGAGATAGACTCATTACATGCAAAGCAAGATAGTTCAAGCTATGATGTGTCATAATTGAGATGATTATGGCTTACAGCTCATGAAAACGCCAAATCCACAATCTCAGAAAATTAGAATATTGTGAAAAGGTTCAATATTCTAGGCTCAAAGTGTCCCACTCTAATCAGTTAATTAAGCCAAAACACCTGCAAAGGGTTCCTGAGCCTTTAAATGGTCTCTCAGTCTGGTTCAGTAGTAAGCACAATCATGGGAAAGACTGCTGACCTGACAGTTGTGCAGAAAACCATCACTGACACCCTCCATAAAGAGGGGAAGCCTCAAAAGGTAATTGCAAAAGAAGTTGGATGTTCCCAAAGTGCTGTATCAAAGCACCTTAATAGAAAGTTATGTGGAAGGGAAAAGTGTGGAAGAAAAAGGTGCACAAGCAGCAGGGATGACTGCAGCCTGGAGAGGATTGTCAGGAAAAGGCCATTCAAAGTGTTGGGGACTTTCACAAGGAGTGGACTGAGGCTGGAATCAGTGCATCAAGAGCCACCACACACAGACAGATCCTGGACATGGGCTTCAAATGTCATATTCCTCTTGTCAAGCTGCTCCTGAACAACAAACAACGTCAGAAGCGTCTTACCTGGGCTAAAGAAAAACAGAACTGGTCTGTTGCTCAGTGGTCCAAAGTCCTCTTTTCTGATGAGAGCAACTTTTGCATCTCATTTGGAAACCAAGGACCCAGAGTCTGGAGGAAAAATGGAGAGGCACACACTGCAAGATGTTTGAAGTCCAGTGGGAAGTTTCCACAGTCTGTGTTGATTTGGGGAGCCATGTCATATACTGGTGTTGGTCCACTGTGCTTCATTAAGTCCAAGGTCAACGCAGCCATCTACCAGGAGATTTTGGAGCACTTCATGCTTCCTTCCACAGATGAGATTTATGGGGATGCTGATTTCATTTTCCAGCAGGACTTGGCACCTGCCCACACTACCCAAAGCACCAAAACCTGGTTCAATGACTGTGGGGTTACTGTGCTTGATTGGCCAGCAAACTCACCTGACCTGAACCCCAAAGAGAATCTATGGGGCACTGCCAAGAGAAAGATGAGAGACATGAGACCGAACAATGCAGAAGAGCTGAAGGCCGCTATTGAAGCATCCTGGTCTTCCATAACACCTCAGCAGTGCCACAGGCTGATAGCTTCCATTACACACCGCATTGAGGCAGTAATTGCTGAAAAAGAGGCCCAAACCAAGTACTGAGTACATATGCATGCTTATACTTTTCAGGGGACCGATATTGTTCTATGTACAATCCTTGTTTTATTGATTGCATGTAATATTCTAATTTTCTGAGATTGTGGATTTGGGGTTTTCATAAGCTCTAAGCCATAATCATCACAATTATGACAAATCATGACTTGAACTATCTTTCTTTGCATGTAATGAGTCTATCTCATGTATTAGTTTCACCTTTTAAGTTGCATTACTGAAATAAATGAACTTTTGCACAATATTCTAATTTTTCGAGTTTCACCTGTATTTAGTTCAAGATTGTTCTGGTTGCATCACAAGGCTAGTTGTTTTATTTATTTATTTGATTTGTCAATCGCTTGCAAGATAATAGGTATAAGTATAAACATAGTTATGAATATATGAAATGGATAAATTTAAGAAAAATAAAAAGAAACAATAGGACAGGGACAATAGGCACATTGATGCGCTTATTCATGCCCCCTACAGAGCTCTTAGGAAGTGGGTGAGGTCAATAGTAGACAGTCTAAGGTTAAAGTTTTTGGGGTTTGGGGAAGAAACCACAGAGTCAGGTAGAGTATTCCAGACATTGACCACTCTGTTGCTGAAGTCGTATTTCCTGCAATCAAGTTTGGTGCAATTTAGCTTGAGTTTGTGTCTATTGTGTGCTCTTGTATTGTTATGGTTGAAGCCGAAGTATTCATTGACAGGTAGGACATTGCAATGTATGATTTTATATACTATACTTAGATCAGACCGAAGGCAGCATAGTTCTAGGTATAGAATTTCAAGTCTGGTGGCATAAGGAATTCTGCAACGAGTAGAGGAGTGGAGAACTCTTCTTGTGAAATATTTCTGGACTTTCTCAATTTTGTTAATATCAGATATGTAATGTGGGTTCCAGAGTGAGGAACTGTATTCAAGTATTGGTCTAGCAAATGTTTTGTATGCTCTAGGTAGTAGTGTGATATTTCCAGAGAAAAAGTTACATAGGATTAGATTAACAACTCTTAATGCCTTTTTGGCTTTGTAGTTACAGTGGGCTCTAGCACTTAGATCATTAGAGATGAGTACTCCAAGGTCCTTGACAGAGCTTAGATCATCAACAAGGTCTTGACTATTCAGCTTGTATTTTTTTTTTTTTTTTGCCAGTATGTAAGACAGAGCATTTGCTTGTTGAGATTTGAAGTTGCCATTTGTTTGACCACTCTGATACATAGTTGAGGTCTTTTTGAAGGGTAGTAGTATTGTCTGTAGTGTTGAATAGCTTTACATAATCAGCGAAGAGAATGCAATTGCTCTTAATATGATCAAGAGATCATTTGTGTAGAGTATGAAGCGATTTGGTCCTAGAACACTGCCTTGGGGGACACCACTGTTGACAGGTACAGAATTTGATAGGATGCTCCCAATTTTGACCATTTGTTGTCTGTTTGACAGGAATGCTTCTATCCAGTTATGCAGTTGTCCAGAGATACCATGAGATTTTAGTTTTAGGAGTAGTTTGTTGTGTACCACTGAATCAAAGGCTTTACAGAATTCTATGTAGATTGCATCTATTGCTTTGCCCTGATCGAGTTGTATAGTCCATATGTTTTTGCAGTGTAAGAGTTACAGATTACAGGATAGTTTTTTTCTGAAACCAAATTGTTTATTAGAGAGTAGGTTGTTCAATCTCCCATCTGTATGCAGATTCATCATTGTCTTAAATGAGACCAATCACTGTTGTATCACCTGCAAACTTCAGTACTTTAACAGAGGGATCTTTTGAAATGCAGTCATTGGTATATAAAAAAAAGAGAAATGGAGAGAGCACACAGCTCTGGGGGCTCTTGTGCTAATTGTACAGGTATCTAATGTGATTTTTGCCTAGCTTCACCTGCTGTTTCCTGTCTGTTAGGAAGCTTATGATCCATTTACAAGTGTGGTCAGGTGCAGCTAGCTGGTTTAGTTAGAAGAATATCTGGAATGATAACATTGAATGCTGAACTAAAGTCTGCAAAGAGGACACACTCATACAAGCTTACGGTAGCTAATACATCATTTATTTTGAATCTGCAAAGTAGATTTTTTTATGTATTTGCACCAAATTCCTGTCCAAATCTTTTACTGCATTCCTATCTATATATGTAGGTTAGGCTTAGGGTTATACATCAAGGAGTGCAAATGAGCTGTATTCTGTTAAATTTACCCACAATTTCATACTGGACTAGAAAAATCTAGGAGAATTCTGTGAAGCAATATATATTAAAGTTGATAAGGAGAGGTATCAATGTTATTAATGTTGCAGATAACCTAGTGTTTGCTTTTCTAGCATGCTAGATAAGAGTATGTCATTCCAACCACTGATTATATTTCAGCGAAGACAAAGTCAAAATGTCATTAAGCAGAATAAATCTAATTGTTTTGCTTACTGACATTTTGTAAATTAATTTTATCTGGCTTAATTCAAATGTTATTTTTATTACATAATGCCAGAATGTTCAGCATTTGGGGATCTTCTGGGTCAAATAAATATGCAATTCCCAGTGGCAGGACAAAAAAACATTTAGCTGTGCTAAATGTGCTTTTTCTTTTCCTTATCACCACATGTACATTTAAAAATAATTCCTAGTGTTTTAAAATCATTAAGGATTTTGAGATCAATAAATAATTAAAACTGTGGTTTTATTCATTCATTATTCAAATGTTTATTTTGTCTTTCTTTAACTAGGTATCCTAAACAGCTTGTGTTGGTTATATATAAATATATTAAAGCTTAATATATATTTTGGCAAGAGGAAAGGGCCTTCAATTTGTGGCCAATAATTGTGATGGTCTTTAACTCTGCTATGATTTTCTCATACCTCTGCGAATAAAGTGTATTTCCTCTCATCTTTTTTCATGCTGATCCTGAAGTCTGTGATCTGAAAGAGAACCAACCGCACACAATGCCCCATTCAGGTCTCATACTAAAAATAAAAAAACTAAATACCCTACATCTCGGCCGCATTTCGGATATTTTACCGATCACAAAATATCATAAAATTATAGTCATGTTCATTTTTTTTAACTGAATTTGTCATTTAATAGAATAGATGAGCTATTAATCCTAAAGCATAATTATCTGACACCTGGGTTTTAGGATGGTCTTCAAAAGGTTTTCCTTGATAATATAGCAATTCATATAATTGAAAATGCTGCAGGTCTTATATTAGACTAAAATATGATACACTCTTTACCTAATACTAAACACAGGATTTCCAGTTTTCTTAGGAAAATAGGGCATGATTTCACTTTGGTTTTAAACCGGTATATTTGTTATTCCTTTGAATCGATGAGCACCGCTTGATCTCTTACATGCTCAGGACTGAACAAATTCCAAACCACATGAATTTCTAGAGCCCCATTTTTGTAGGGCATGGAGCGCCCCCATTCCAGACTGAAATGTTTAAATGTGACTTTCAATATCTGTAGAGATGGGACCAAATTTAGTCTAATGCCAAAGCATCAAACTAGAAACCAGGAGGCTGTGAGTTCTAGTGCCACTTGAGGCACAAAGCCAGCTGGATGACTTTGGGTCAATCACTCTCTCTCAACCCTAGGAACAGGCAATGGGAAATCTCAAAAACCTTGCCAAGGTGACTGTGAAAACTTGTCCAGACCAGGGGGTAAGAGTGCTTGGGAATGAAGAAAAGGGTTAAACTGAATTTTGAGACTCTTTTAAAAAGATGTAAGATATTCATTTTACAAATAAATAATTAAAAACTAGAAATAAAAAATTGCTTAACTTTGAAAACTACTCATATTTTTAATACTAAATTGGAAATTTATGCTGAGCATATCTGTGGTATGTTTCCTCCTTCTAGGTATGGCTATTTTTGATCTTATTTGCTTTACTAATATAAGGTATCTAGAATCTTAAGAAGGTCGATGATCTGGAACTTCCGGTTTGCGTGGCTTCGGGGCAGCAGGAATTCGCGACAGCTCGCGATTCCTGCTGTGCTAGCCGTCGAGGTACCCCCGATCCAGACGGGTCAGGGGGATATGGCTGCCCTGTAGGGACAGCTGAAGAGAGAGGGGAGTCGGATAGGGAGGTGGGGGTGTCGCAGACCCCCCCCTTCTCCGGGAAAACCCCTTTTTCCCAAGGCGGTGGAGCGGCGGTCAGCAATGGCCGCCATGAAGAAGCCAGCAACCGGGTAAGAACTGTGCTGGAGGAAGTGTGAAGAGTGAAAGTTCTGTCTGAGCCGGGTCAAGTAACACCTTTTAAACTGCCTGGAATTGAGCTGCTTGAATTGCTGGAGGATACATTGTATCCCTAAGAAGAGCGAAAAGCGGCGGAGAAGCTGTTAAAGGGAACTCTTTTTTTTTTTACTCTCCCACCCCACGGAAAAAGCAGAAATATTTGGATATATTAGACATTGAAAGTGGATTGCTTTGAAAGCTGAAGCTAAGAGACAAAGGGATTTTTGGACATTGAAAAATTTAAGAAATTGGAAAATCTCTGCTGGAGGTATGGATTTTTGATTATTTAAAATTGTCATTGCAAGTGGGAAGGGAGAAAAAAAATTGGAGCAGAAGCTGAAAAAGGAGGAGATTGTCTAGAACGTCTTTGTGGATCCCAAAAGAAGATATATGGTAATTGGACCTCTTTGATTAAAAATTAATCCAGAAAGAGAAAGAGAAGAAGGAAGAAAAGTATTAACTTTTGGAATTTTTTTTTTTTAATTGCTTTTGATTATCTTTGATTAAAAATACTTGTGGTTGTTTTGGAAAAAGTTTCCCTTTTTATAATGGCATTGTTTGTGGATGAACTAGAGATTGAATATCAAAAATATAAAAAAGAAGATACTTTGGGCGCTTTGTTTCAATTCTTAGAAATGGCGTTATGTTCTGTTGAAAAGTTGATTACGCAGCAGAAGGACTGGGACAAGGAAGAAGAGGAAGAAGAAGCCATCTTTGATGAACAATGGGTCCCTTCCGGAGAGGAGGAGAAAAAGGATAAGAAAAAGGGGATTTTAAGAATTATAAAAACAACCAAAAGAGAGAAAAATGAGCGAAAAGGTGGAGGCAAGGTTAGAAAGCAAAGGAAAAGGAGTAAGAAAAGCGATGGGAAAAAGCAAAGGGGTAGAAAGGGCAAGGAGAAGAATAAGGAAGAGAGAAAGGGGGGGAGGAGAAGCCTTAATGGGGGGAAGCAAGACCTAAAGAAAAAAAGTTTATTTAGAGACAATGGGTGAATTTAATTTAGATCAAAAGAGGGATTCTGGAGGGTATATAAGATTGTGTTTTTATATGTGTATTTAGAATATAAAATTTATTATGTAATTTTAGAATCTTTTAAACAGAATCCCAAGAAAGATTGTAATATGTAGTATTTCTAAGTTAGGGTAATGAGTTATAGATGTTACTCCAATTGGTGTACAGGAGAAGTATAATAAAAGAAAAAAAAAAGATGAATGGATAATTGGAAATAAAACAGACAAAGAATGTTGTTGAAAATGGTAATAAGATATGGAAGGATATATATGCTTTTTTTTTTTTTTGGATTTTGTATATTGATAAAAGGCAATAAAATTTTAATTAATAAATAATTTGGATGGAAAAGAGAAGTAGGGACAAGATATGAAGTTAATATTATATGAAATATTGATATTATAATCTGGAAATGTTATGCCTTATTGGTCTTTTATTATTATTTTTTCTTAGAAAAGAATTTATAAGCTGTTATGCCTTGATTCTTTGTGCATTGTTCTTATAAAACTGATAAAAATGGTTTATATATATATATATATATATAAAAGAAAATGATAATAAGATATGGAAGGAGATATGGGTTGAATATGATGTTTGAATTTGTGTCTGTGTAAAGAGTTTTAACCCGGGAACAGACAACCTTCAGAAAAGATCTTTTAGTTTTGTTTATGTTTTGTGTTTGTATGTTTGTGTATTGTGTTTATGGTAAAACTAACAAAATTTGTTTTTTATTAAAAAAAAGGAAAAAAGAATCAATAAAACCTTGGAGGAATGTTAGACGAGAAAAATTTAAACAAGCCAGAAAGAAAAGAATATGATGACTATAAAATGGATAAATATGGAAGAGAAATGAAATTGAATAGGAGTAAAGAGAAATAATGAGAAATTTGCTGGAAGATATTTGTGTGTCCATATGGAGATGGGATAAATTGGAATTATGCTGTATAAAAATAATGTTTTGTTTGACTTGTAAGGATTTACAATGTTAAGAGGTTTTATGTGTTTATGTATTTAATGGTTAATGATGTGTTGTTTTATCTTTAAAATTAATAAAAATTTGTTTCAAAAAAAAAAAAAGAAGGTCGATGATCTGTTCTAGTTCATAGATTTAGGGCAAGTTTGTGGTTTGAAGATATCAATAATTTTCTGTTTTATTTTGTGCATGTACACAAGGTATGCAGTACAATATGTGCTGAAGACCTGACTTTTACCCCAAGCCCAGAGATAGGATGGGGTAGATGAGGAGATGTTACGAGGAGCTATATGTTAGAAATATAACTTTGGTGCTAGATTTTTAATGTTTATGGTTTTATATATTTATATATTATGTTGCATTATTATTTATGTCATTTTAATTCCTGATTATCAGCCATCAAGAGTTCAGTATAACGAAATAAATCTTTTAAATAAATAAGTGTAGTCTTGCAATTTAATAAATACTAATATGTGAAAATTCTTTGAAAATGAATAGCAGACTGAAGAACAGGGGATATTTTCAAGGTTATTTCAACAAAATGAAAGTACAATATATAAAAAAGGTACACACACCCCATCCACCCCACACACATATACACCTTCTAGACTTGAGATCATCTGGTTCATACCCTGTAAAGATATCCTGTACACAATGCCAGTTACTTCATGTGCTGTTCAATGTATGGTGTATCTCTGCTTGCATCTTACACTCTGCTACTATGTGTTGGAATGTGTCCAAGGCCTCTATGCATAAACTGTACCTCAAGACCTACAGTATCTAGTATAGTAGAACCCTGCATCTATGGAGACCCATCTTTGGTTCAACCTTTTTCAATCAGTTGTAAAATGTCAGCTACATCTGCTATCTTTCAATGGAACATCCCATGTAGGGTTTCATCTTGCCATGGCACTTGGTCTTCTTGATCTTTCTCCTTTCTATTGCTGTCTGAGGAATTTCCTTGGCAGTTAATCTTTGAATGCCATCTGATTGATGTGCTCCTGGGTACTCTGGGTTTTGTCCAGGAGATGGCTTTGACACTCATCAGACTCAGCCTGCTCTCTTTCTGGCTGGTGTCCAGTTTCTGGGTTTTGGATTTGGGGTGGAAATTACCATACATTGTGAGGAGCTCCTGGATCTTCACATCAGCAGCTTCCACATTCTCCTTTGCCAGCTCATTATACCAGTGGATTTCTGATGACTGACAGGAAATACAGTGACATGTGTTAAGTATTACCAAATACCGTCACAGGAGTGGAGTCTGATGTCAGACTCCACTCATTGGACCAGCCACTGGCAGGAATAATAAAGTCCCGTCAGTGGCTGAAATATTGAACAGTGCCGGCTATATAACCTGGCACCAGCCATGGCTGAGCAGCTTGAGTTTTAACTGACAAATAAAAAGTTTTACCTACTCCTGCCATGTCCTGCCTCTTCTCTCCATGCACCTACATAACACTAGTGATGAAGGTAGGATGCTGAGCTGAGGAGAGAACAAAGGACAACCTCATGGGAATCAGATGCTATTTTACTGACCACCCCAACAACCATGACCCCACCAACCAACATGGCACACCGCCCAATGTCAATCTCCTATGATCTGGCCAAGGAGAAATGATCCTCCTGCATGGGCCGATTCAACCTACACCAGGAAGTCAGCAGGCTCCAGGCCACCTCCGACACTAAGGAGAGAGCCCTGTTCCTAATATACTGTGATGCAGAACTCTATGAAACGACAGACACCCTCGTGGCCAACGAGCTGAACAGTGTATCCTGGGATGAGCTCCAGTGGGCCTTGAATGAACATTTTGATCTGTCCCCATCCTACCTGGCCAACCACCACAAATTCTACATGCAGAGCCAGAGAGAAGGGGAGATGATAAATACTTTTGTGGCTGCACTTTGGAAGCTGTCAAAGAACTGTAAGTTCCCCAACACCAAGGGCATAATCTGGGACCGCCTCATCCTCGGAAAAAGAGACCTGACCCTACAAAAGTGACTGTTAGCCCAAGAGGATGTCTCCTTCAAGGAAGCCATCAACAAGGCCCAATCCACGGAATCCTCTGATAGCTCCACCATGCGAATCAAAGGGACCAGGAAGGTGCATGCCACCCAGGTCGATTGCTGTGCGACCTGATACACCTCAAATTCCAAGGCCAGCAATGAGGATGAGGAGGATATGCACAGAGTGAAATCCAGTAAGCCAATGGGGAAGCAAGGGACCAAGCCATGCGGGGGTTGCAGAAGAAATCACCATCACTCAGCGTGCCACTTCAAAGAACTATATGCAGGCATTGTGACCACAAGGGACACATCGCAGAGGTATACCTAGCCAGCCAACTGACCAGCAGGCAAGCCAGGAGAATGTCTTCCCCCACCAGACAATATGGCTACCTATCATATTGTTTCACTGCTGGTTAGTGGATAAATGTTTTCAATTTCACTGTCTAGGCTAAGAGAGAATTACTGACATGAAAAAAAAAACTGTTATTTTTTTTTAAAAAAAGGAGAAGCAGCAGGGAAGAATGTTTGCCAGTGATATGATTCTTGCTGACAAATATTTCTGCCTATTATTTTCCAGGTTGCTTTGAAATGCATGGTGGTGATAATGATCTTTCTAACCACCCATTGTGAATAGTTTTAGTATTGTCATAGACAGAAGAGAGAAGGTGGACTTTTGTTCAGTAGATTGGACTGACCCGTTTAAGAAGTGTTTATGTGCATTTATGTGCTTATTTAAAAATTTAAAGTTTAATTTTAGTCACCTCTAAACTTTAATATTGTCAAATTAATTTTTTGATGTAATCCACATTTCTATTTGTTAAAGAACAAATGAGAAACAAATAAATGTTGGAAAAATGTAAAGTAAAAGTAAAGTAAAAATAAAAAGTAAATGTTGAAAAAATGAAAGATTCTGTCAACTTCTTTTAAATGTCTTAATTGTTTGCTGAACTCTGCTTAGAGCAGCAAGGTCTAGTTCATTGTTTCTCATTTGTTCTTTAATAAATTGAAATTTGGATTACATCAAAAAATGAATTTGACAATATTAAGGTTTAGAGGTGACTACAATTAAACTTTAAATTTTTAAATAAACACATAAATGCACATAAACTTCTCAAACGGGTCAGTCCAATCTACTGAACCAAAGTCCACTTTCTCTCTTCTGTCTATGACAATACTAAAATTATTCACAATAGGTGGTAAGAAAGATCATTATCACCACCATACATTTCAAAGCAACCTAGAAAATAATAGGCAGAAATATTTGTCAGCAAGAATCAAATCACTGGCAAACATTCTTCCCTGCTGCTTCTCCTTCTTTGAAAAAAAAAATGACAGTTTTTTTTTTCATGTCAGTAATTCTCTCTTAGCCTAGACAGTGAAATTGAAAACATTTATCCACTAACCAGCAGTGAAACAATATGATAGGTAGCCATATTTTCTGGTGGGGAAGGACATTCTCCTGGTTTGCCTGCTGTTCAGTTGGCTGGCTAGATATATCTTTGCGATGTGTCCCTTGCGGTCACAATGCCTGCATATAGTTTTTTGAAGCGGCATGCTGAGTGATGGTGATTCCGAAGTGCAGTTCCGAAGTGCAGCCCAAGACAGGAGTCCTTATATTGTACCATCCTGGACAAATGAATGTCCAATCTTTTCTTGAAAACCTCCAGTAATGGAGCACCCACAACTCTGGGCAGCAAGCTGTTTCATTGGTTAATGAAATCCTGACAGTGAGAGCAGTTAATTTCTCCTTAATTCCAATTTGGATGTCTCTTTAACAAGCTTCTTGCCCTGCCCTCAGGTGCTTTGGGGTCAACCCACTCATCACTGTGTTCAGCTTATTGTGTTTCTGCTTCAGGAATTTGGTTTTCAGAGACTGAGTATGTTTTTCCTACTGTGCAGTTAGCCAGATGGCTTCCATATATACCTAAGGGAAGACTAGAAGAAAGACACCTTAGTTACTGTACACTGGTTGTTGTTCTCTATGCATGAGTGTATCAATACATATATGCATGACTTATTCAAGTAACATACGTAGTTATGAATTTATCTTAGCCATTTTATTTTAGTTGTTCCTCATTAGCTGTTCTCACTTTTCCAGAAACATTTTTTAAAACTAAATTTAAAGTATGCTTGACTTTGAGAAAAAAATATGATCACAAAATGAATGATATTGTTTTTACAACCACAATAAAAAAAAGTCTTCTAAATGTCCAGTCTCAAGATAGTTTTCATTGTTTAAAATGGACCTTGTTTGCAATTAATTGGGTCTCAGTTGTCCTCAGAATCTTGTCTTATTCTGACATTATCATGCCAATGGTTGTGGTGACATCTAGTGGTGAAATCTGCAGTATTTTTGGAAATGTTTTCATGTCTATCCTTCTCGGTGAAAAATCCTTTTCATTCAGATCACTTAAATTTGATTTCCCTCATTTGCAAGCCAAAATAATGCAATCCAGTTTTGAATTATCTCCAAATAGCCATTCATGCAGCTTCAAAAGCAGTCTGGAATGTGGGTTGAAGAGATATGAGCTAACCTCAGAGGTTATAGAGTTTGCTTCAGTGCATTGTCAGTTTTTCAGCACAGCCAATTTGTCATGAGAACATGGACCCAGTCTGAAAGGGTTTTGTGGATTTGAACCTCACAGTGATTTCTTTAAAAGTATTGCTAATAGCATTTTAATACTTATATAACTAGCAGTTCTCAATTTCCAGTTTTTATTAAAAAGATTTATCTAGTAAAATGAAACTCTGCTGTAAGCTTTTTATTATTTGGAACAAGAGAAATGGTTTTCTGTAACTTTTTAATTTTAAATTACCTATTGATGTTCTCAGCTGGTTAGATTGATTTATGTAACAGCAGGTCAATGTCATTTACTGTCAATGCATGCCCTAAATAGACTTTTTTCATGTGTTCTGTCCATAGAATTTAAGTAAATAATTTCTCTTTTTTTGTATGAAAAGCATTTAAGCCAAAGCAAGTGAGTAATCTGTTTCATTTTTTATTCTTAAATAAAAAAATATCATTACTTTTGAATACCTGTAATATTTATTCTTAATTAATGGAATAATAGAATGTAACAATAATTCTTGTTTTATGAATCAAGTTCTGAAACTCAGAACATTTTCTGTTGTGAAACATAAAACCCTGGCTCATACATTTAACTAAGCCACCTTGTGGTTTGTTTAATTTTGAGATAGCTCATTGTATGGAACCACCCAGTTTATGACTGCATGGAGGGAGAATTTAGCCATAATTATCTTCTTTCTTCTTGATGCTTCTATCCAATTTTCTTTTGTCTCCTTTTTATCATCCTTCCTCTTCCCATTCTTTCCTATTATGAAGCAAATTGAATTATTTGTGGCATGATTTTCCACCCATGCCAACTACAACTATTGAATTTTCCAGCCATCTGTTTAAGCAATGGACATATTCCATTTCCCTGAGGTCATTGCTCTAAAGGTGTTTTTGCATACTTTCCAGCCCATTTTCAGCAATTGGGGAATAAGAGCAACACTAGACAATGATACTGCGATCATTTGAACTTTGAGCAAGCTATTATATCCCTGACTAGTGATTAATGGGTAAACATGCCTTTTCTCTTTCACTTTAAAATGTTATAGAAATGACTTGAAATATTTAGAAAGTAAAGCAAAAGGCTAAGGGTATAACTGTTTTTTTCTTCTATTGCAATGGAAAAAAGCCAGGTCAATACATTTTTCTTCCTTTTTCACTTCTTTCTACACTTCTTTTTTAACTTTCTCAATTTTTGTTTCTATTTGTATTTTATCTTATAATTTTAATAAAAATGAATTAACTTTATAGTAGAGGAAGTCACCAGCAATCGACACTTATACACACACACCAGCACTCACACAATACAGAAAGTTTAATATATGGCACATGGCTCTCTGAACCCCAAATTAATAACAATTAAATAAATATAATAAACTATTAATGCACCTGAAGAAACAGAAGGCCGAGAGGAATTATGGTCATTACTAATAAATGCTTCTTTGTATTATTTGCTGGTCTATGATCAAATTAAAATTGATTTATGCTTCTTTATCAATTATAAAGACTCTAAAACATTTACTTTTCAGAGTTTTGTCCCAGATTATTGTATGCAATCTAAGATCTGGGGGAAATGTTAAAATCAATTTTTATGGACTAGGAGCATCTTATTGTGAACATAGCAAATAACATCTGGTCAAAGCTCCTTAACTTCCCACCATGGGAACCAGTCTGAAGAGAGCACTGTTGAATTTACTTAAAAAATATAAACTGGTAAGGCTCCCTGTCAGGATAATATACCCCTCCAATTTCTGAAAAATTATCTAGATTAGAGGGGGCCTTTGCCTGATTTATTACAACAAATAGATCTGGTTTAATCTCTTTTGATTGGAATGGGGCTATACTGCAATATTCTCTTTATAGAAGGGAAAGATGAAAGACACTGTTAATTACAGCCCCATTACTTTGATATCAATCTTGGAAAAACTCTATGCTACATATTTAAATGAAAAATTACCTTCCTACTTTGAGGAACACACTGTTTTAACAAACGCCCAAACAGCTTTCAGATCCACAATTACCCAATATTTGATATTAACTTACCTGGTTTGAAAATATTATATTTTCCTAAAGGCAAATTACTTGCTGCCTTCATAGGTTTCTAAGGTTGCCTTTGATTCTGAGAATAGAACCAAACTTCAGTTTTAATTAAAGACTTTAGTTCCTGACAGGCAACTTACATATTTAATATAAATATTATATCAAGAAAGTATAATAGAAGTAAGATGCAACACAATGGCTTATTTACAGACAACACAGTAATGAATAAGATGTGAGACAAGGTTGTATTCTGGCTCTAATGCTATTCAATAAAGATGTAAATTTAGAGATTACATGACTTCATGTTGCTGGTAATTGCCTATTTAGCCAAAAGGAAAATGTGTATTTTATTTTAATTTATGCTATTCTTCTTAGATTGGGCTTGAAACACCAACTTGAGCTACTAGCCAGATATTGCAAGTTAATCAACTATATACAAATTAACTATGATTGTCAGGAACACAGACATATCAGGAGGCAAGCTAAACAGCATACAGAACACATGCAAGAAGAAACAACGAAAACTCCTGTTAGATCTGGGGTGGATCGGCTCAAAGGAGATGCAAGACCATCTGAGTAAGTTCAGCTCTTTATTTAGAATTAGAATAGTCTGAAGAATACAAGCCGCGGCAGCCCCTCATATAGGGCTGGCTCGCGGCTCAGTAGCCAATGGCAGCGTTTTGAATCTCCCGCGATCAGCGCAGCCAATCACGGTAGATTCCTAGCATTCCAATCATGGCCGGGGTCTTGACCAATCAGGTCTCTGTCCATCCGGACCAATCAGTTGCGAGGGTTTGGAGTATGCTAATATAGCACACCCCTCCCCTCTTAGTTTCGTCTGTCGGTGTGTCGTGATGTAGTCGCACAGGTAGGTGGGGCTTTGTACCTTCCTAGTTGACCTGCGTGGTTCAGTTCCAGCGTGGTCGTCAACCGGTTTGGAGGGATTTTCTGTCGTTCCAGTTCCCTGGGATGGAACCGCCTGGAAGGGTGAGCCGGGCCTTTCTTGGTAGCTCCCTCCCGGTCTACCTGGGCTGGTTGAGCTGCCGCTCCTGTTGTTCCCGCCGGATCTTTTTGGGCTGGTTGAACTGGCTTGGCTGCTCCTTCCAGGTGAAGATTCCGGGGATTTGTGTCCTCTTGGTCCTGCGTTTATTGGTGAGTAGGACCAGTTTATTTGTGGTTTATTTGTTCTGGGTGGGGGGTGTTCTGCTTGCACTAGGAGGTTCCCTTCGACTCTTTCTTTAACGCTTGCTGTTATTCCCCCCCTTCTAGTTTCTTGCTTGGGTGTATGGTTGTTGGTGACGGCTATTCTTGACCTTAGTTGGTTGATGTGCCATTTCCAGTTTTTTCCGTCGCTTGTCTCTAATCGGTATGATAAGGGGCCAGTTATTTGGGTGATCATTGCTAGTACCCAGAGTGGTTCCCCTGAAAGATTTTTTGCATATACTGTGTCCCCTATGTTAAATTTTCTGTGTTTGCTGGAGGAACCCGGGAGTTTTTCAGGGTTGTATGTTGGGTGCATTCTATCTAGCGTCGACCGTAGTTTCCTGCCCATCATTAGTTCTGCCGGGCTTCTATTTGTGGTCGTGCTAGGTGTGATGTGTTGAATGAGGAGCATTTTATTGATTTTGTCCTGTATGTTGGCTGCTTCTATTTTCTGGATGGCTTTTTTCATGTATTGGACAATGCGTTCCGCCCGCCCATTCGCCGCCAGATGAGCGGGTGCGGTTAATGCATGGTGTATGCTTTGGCCTGCCAGAAATTGTTCGAATGCTAATGCGGTGAACTGGGGTCTGTTGTCCGACACTAGCACATCTGGCAGGCCGTGCGTAGCAAAGAGTTTACTCAGTTTTTTTTATTACTGCCTCCATTGTGGTAGACTTCATGGTGCTTACCTCCAGCCAAATGGAGTAAGCGTCTACTGTAATAAGGTACATGTGCCCCTTGGTTGGCCCTGTGAAGTCTATGTGAATCCTAGACCATGGGCCTCTTGGCGTTTCCCACTCTTGGGTTGGGGCGGTGGGAGGATTTGGTCTGGATTCTTGGCATTGTTTGCATTTGGTTACCCAGGTTTCGATCTGTTTATCCATTCCCGGCCACCATGCGTAGCTTCTGGCCAGGCTTTTCATTTTGACCATCCCTGGGTGTCCCTCGTGCAGCATCCCCAATACCCTTTCCTGTAGTGTTTCCGGAATTACCACTCTGTCCCCCCAAAGTATACAGCCCTTCTTGGTAAAAAGTTCAGTCTGTCTGTTTCGAAAGGGTCTGAATAGTTCATCCCTTTCCCCTTCCAGCCATCCTTTTCCAACCCAGCTCAAGACTCGCGCCAGCCGCTTGTCTTTATTTGTTTCTCTGGCAATGTCTGGCGCGGTCACGAGCGGGTTGGATATTGTTTCTATTTGAAGTACCTTTGTCGTGGGTGCCGGGTTGTCTTCCAGGTCGGGCAGGGGTGAGCGGCTCAGGGAGTCTGCATGGGCGATGTCCTTGCCGGGTCAGTGTACCAGCTGGTAGTTGTATGCTGCTAGGAATTCGGACCACCTTGTCATTCTTGGTGATAGAATGTTTGGTGTGGCCATATTTCCTGCCAGGATCCCTAGCAGCGGCTTGTGATCTGTGATGATTGTAAAAGTCCTACCATAAAGGTATTCGTGAAATTTCTTGATGCCGGCGACGATGGCTAGCGCCTCTTTGTTGAGCTGGCTGTAATTTCTCTCTGGTTTTGAAAGTGTCCTTGATGAGAAAGCGATGGGTGTTTCCTTCCCATCTGGTAGCTGGTGGCTGAGGATGGCGCTGATCCCGAAAGGTGATGCATCGCATGTTACCGTTAATGGCAGAGTCTCGCTGTACTGGATTAGTACCGCATCAGATATTAGCAGGTTCTTTGTATTGGTGAAGGCGCTCCCCAGGTCCAGGTGGCTGTTTTGTCTAACAGCCTGTGCAGTGGTTCCGCCACGGTCACCTTTTGGGGTAGGAAGACATTGTAAAAATTTAACAATCCCAAAAAAGCCTGTAGCTCCATTTTGTTTTTGGTCTGTGGCACTTCCCTTATGGCTCTCAGTTTCTTTTCCATGGGGTGGATCCCTTACTTGTCTAGGAGGTACCCTAGAAACTCAACCCTCTCTGCCCATAGTTGGCATTTCCTTTTTTTAACTTTGAGTCCCGAGTCTTTGAATTTCTTCAGTACCTCCCTCAACTGGGCTTCCAGTTGCTTTTCGTTTTTCGCGGCCACCAGCACGTTGTCAAAGTAGGGCACCACCCTTCTATGCCTTGGAGGAGTCTTTCCATGAGGCTTTGGAAAACCCCGGGTGCCACGCTGACTCCAAATTGGAGCCGGTTGCAACAGAAAGCCCCCCGGTGTGTTATGATGGTCTGGGCTAGCAGTTGTGGCGTCAACCAGCAGTTGCTGGTAGTCTTGTGCTAGGTCGAGTTTTGTGAAAATCTGGCCTCCCCCCAGTGAGTGCAGAAGGTGCTGTACTACTGGGATGGGGTATGCACTTTGTTGGAGCGCATGGTTCAAAGTGGCCTTGTAGTCACCACAGATTCTCACGGACCCATCTGGCTTGATGGGGGTGACTATGGGGGTCTCCCACCAGGCATGATCGATTGGTTCCAGCACCCCTTGCATGATGAGCTTGTCTAGCTGCTCATCAATTTTGGGCTTGAGTGCAAATGGCACTCGCCTTGGCTTAGGGCGGATTGGCGCGATGCTCAGGTCTATATTGAATGAGATAGGGGACCCCCGGTACTTGCCTAGGCTGTCATCGAAGACTTCCCGGAAGTCCCTCACGAACGCCATTTCCCAGTCTGTCTCTCCGATGCGGTGGATGCCGGCTACTTCGATCCCCAGGGGTGCGAACCACTGCAGTCCCAATAGGCTCGGCTGATCTTGGTCAACAATCGTCAGGGGTAGCACTTTGGTGTGGCCCTTGAAGGTGATTTTGAAATGGCCTCTGCCAACTACAGGGATGCGGTTTCCCTGGTAGTCTTTGAGAGTCAGTGTTTGGTCTTCTAGTTCATGGCGGCGGATATTGGGTGCCAGGCGCTTGATGGTGCGCCATGAGACCATGGAGAGGAAGGACCCGGAGTCCACCTCCATGTCGCATGGCTGGTCTTCTATCCCCACCATCATGTATACTTTCCTGGCGTCGCTTGTGGAGGAATGGCCGATGATGACAGTTTGGTGTGTTTCCTCCCTTTGTCTTGCCTCATGGAGCTGCCTGTTCTGACCCTCTCGGCTCTAGCAGCTCTCCGTCTGGCGATCTCGGTGTCTGGTGGGGGTGCTCTCTTGCTGTCGGGGGCTGCCATCTCATCGCCTGGGGCTGCCTTCTCATCGTCGTGGGCTGTAGTGCCTTTTATTTTGGCACACCTTGGCGATGTGCCCCTGTTTCTCGCAATGCCAGCAGATGACATCGAGAAAACAGCAGTCCAAACGGGGGTGATCGCCTCCGCAGCTGACGCATTGGAACCTCGAATTACAACCTTGTGGTTCCCATCGCTCCCACGCTGCTTGAAGGTGGTGGATCTCTTCCTCCTTGTCCTCGGTCTCTGAGAAGGAGTCGATGTCACCATGGTGTGTGGTTGAGTCCCAGTGGTCGGCTTCAGGTCGCCTCTCGGGGGTCGAGGTCATCTCGCCAGCCTCTGGTCATGTCGTGATGCTCATTGTCGCATCCGAGCTGCTGATTTCTTGGTTGCCTCAGCTGCAGTGGCCTCGGTGAGGGCATTGGCGAGGGAGATGTCACCCTTTGCCATGATGCGGCTTTGGAGGATAGGGTATCGGAGTCCCAGGATGACGCAGTCTCATAGTGCCTCGTCCAGATCAGCAAAATCGCATAGGCTGCCCAAGTCTTGTAGTGCCACCATGAAATCACCAAGCCCCTCACCCTCGCGTTGATCCCATCTGTAGAAATCGTGTTGCTGGATGAGGATGGGCACGATGGGGGCGTAGTGGCTTCATAGTAGGGGCTCGAGGTCACCCCACTCCATGGTCTTGACGTCCTTTAGTTTGGCCAAGGCTTTGGCCATCTTGAACACTGAGGGCCCACAATATGTGAGAAACACGGCTCGTTTCTTGTGGTCGTTGGCATCTTTAAGGTTGCTACTCTCAAGGAACATCTGGAACCTATCGATATAGGATTCCCAGTCCTCTGTAGCAGGGTTGAAGGGTGCGGGTGGCGAGTTGCTGCTGGCCATGCTGCCTGCCGATGCGTGCCACTTCACCACATAGTGGGTGGTCTCCTTGTCTCACGATCCCACCTTCGTCGCCAGTGTTAGATCTGGGGTGGATCGGCTCGAAGGAGACGCGAGACCATCTTAGTAAGTTCAGCTCTTTATTTAGAATTAGAATAGTCTGAAGAATACAAGCTGCGGCAGCCCCTCATCTAGGGCTGGCTCGCGGCTCAATGGCCAATGGCAGTGCTTTGAATCTCCCGTGATCGGCGCAGCCGGTCGACCAATCAGGTCGCTGTCCATCTGGACCAATCAGTTGCGAGGGTTTGGAGTATGCTAATATAGCACAACTCCCCTTTTATACTTACAGCAATCAATCATAGTGTAGTTTGTATTATGCACGAGTCAGCACTCTCAATCTACAACTGTCTATTTTGACCTATTGTACACCTTATTGTTCTAGCTACTAAATTCAAAATCCTAATAATATCTGTCATATTTTTGAATTCCATTACACTTCCATATACAGAACATCTTGTAAAAGGCTTCTTGTAATAAGCTTCCAGAATGTGGATGCTGTAGCCATATTGAATAATACTTCTGTTCAGTTTCCTAACTCATGCAAAATCCCCCCCCCTTTTTTTTTTTTAAATTGAGTAAAAATGGCTGCAACCAAAATTTTTGAAAAAACTCTGATCTGGCCAAGAACTAAATCACTATAAATAACTCTGATTTGATTATGCATCAGCATATATCATATTCTCTTTCTTTTATTGGTCGAATATTGATTGAGAAGCTCTGTTTAATGCTAGCTTTTGCATCATTTCAATATCCTTTGGGAACAGAAATACCCAAATCTGACAGCAAATAAATCTGAATCAAAATTGCATTTGTATCTTTTCATTACGTTACTTCAGGCTTTATGGGAGAGTATATAATTAAATATTCCTCACCCTGCTGAAATGCAATACGAATATGAATAAGAAAAAGATTTTTTTAATTTAGAAGATCTGGTTTGCATGCCAATTAAAAATCCTATATTTTAGTAATTCTGCAATTCCTTGAAGTCGCCATATTTGTAACAGGAGTTTGAAGAAAAAATGCTTTGTGTCAATGGATCAAACATTGCTGAAACTTCATTTCTCATACATTTTTTCCTTTGAACTGATTAAACATTCATGTTTCATTTCAGTCAGGCAAGAAGTTAAATTATATGCCCAACAGGTGAACAGATGTTTTGGGGGGGAGTTCTTCCTAACATGGCACTGAGAGATGAATAACACTGAAGGTAGCTTGTTATGTCTTCATCTTGTGTTTCACTGTATTACTTTTGGTGTTCCAGTTCCCATGTATTCTATGTTGTTTTTCATCACATTGAAATGTTTCTCAAAGGGAATTGATGTCACTTATATGGCAGTGGTGTTATTTGAGATGTTATTCACAAGCTGTGAATTCATGGACTTCAAAGTGTAGGCTTCTCTCAAAAATATAATCAGGATTTTATTAAAAAAAATTTTTTTTCTTATCCCTACAAGCAATAGAATGAGACACAGTGGTCCAATGTTTAGAATGCAGAACTGCAGGCTACTTTTGCTGATCACTGGCTGCCAGCAGTTTGGCAGCTCAGGTCTTACCGGCTCAAGGTTGACTCAGCCTTCCATTCTTCCAAGGCTGGTAAAATGAGGACCCAGACTGTTGGGGGAAACATGCTGACTTTGTAAACCACTTAGAGAGGGCTGTAAAGCACTGTGAAGCAGTATATAAGTCTAAATGCTATTGCTATTCTAAAATTTCACAAGATAGGTAAGGTGCATTCTTAATTAATTTGTACTGCTGAAAGAGATTTATGTTCATCCTTAATTTTCTGAAGGAATTTGAGGAATGAATTCTTCTACTATGTTAAAACTATGTCACTGCCCTTTTAATTATATTCCCTATGTCTTAGACATTTCATTAGAAAAAAATATGGTTCCTTTGTCTGTGTCCTTGTTGCTTTTTACTCAAACTGCTGGTCAGATGTTCTATTTTTTTAAAAAAAAACATCAAGTGGTCTTTTATTAAATATTTAATTATTCCTTTTTATAACTTTAATCTGGGATCTGACCTGCATTTCCTGCTTGCCCTACCATAGGCTAGGCCACCTGATATTTTGGAAGTGTGAGAATAGATATCATTGAACTACCCTTAGTCTGTTGGAAAAGTGACCTCCATCTGAGTTTTCTGCCTCTCTTCAGGTATTGTTTCCCCCTTTCTGCTGATGCAAGCTGGGTAGGCAGTTAGTCTACCTGCTATGCTTTATTTTTCTGTTCCAACTTCAGCTAGACTGCCTGATCTGAAAGATTGAGCCTTTGTAGCTGTTATATCTTTTTTTAGTTAATTAGCAAAACAATGAAATTTATTTCCTTCCTTCCTTCCTTCCTTCCTTCCTTCCTTCCTTCCTTCCTTCCTTCCTTCCTTCCTTCCTTCCTTCCTTCCTTCCTTCCTTCCTTCCTTCCTTCCTTCCTTCCTTCCTTCCTTTCCTTAAGCAGGGGAATTATAACTTTGGAGGAGGAGTTCAAATTTTACTATATGTGTTACTGTTTCATCATAAGGATGTCACAATATGTTGTTGAAGCAGTACATAAAACATATCTGGCTTCATGGAGATCCTTTGTAGTTTCTACAGTAGTTTTGAGATTTTGTTTTATATTTGAATTATTCCACTATGGATTAAATGTTGACTAACATGATTTTATGTCTATGTCTATGACATGAAAGGACTATTTTAAGAAAAGCACAACAGAAATAACACATTTATTTATTGAATCTGAATCTTTGTATATTATGAGTTGTATTAATCTAACAGATATATAATATCATGCAAACATTATGAGGACTTCAGTAAAAATTGTCCATCACTTCACAGTCAAGAAACTGGGATTACACATTTGAGGCATTTCAAGTGGTTTTATAGCTCAATGACTTCTTGTGCCTGCTGATACTGAAGTTAACTGCAACTTTATTGAAGGAATAAATTTAATAAATAAATAAGAGAATGTCTAGTCTTTTCAAAAATCCCCCTCATGATTCTATTAAAAAAACACTGAAAGTTTTATTAAATAGCTCTTTTCAGCAGCTTCAATTTATTGCTGTCATTCTATCAGTAAACTTGATGCCAACTGAGGAATCAAATTATCCCTTCCTTTTCTCCTCAGAAAAATTGAAGAATATTTGAATAGAGACAGAAGATACATCAAGAAATGGAAGGAACTGAAAATCCAAAGTATGTAAGTAAAGTTTATTTGCATAATCTTATATCTAATAATTTGTCTGAACTAAACACCTCCCTAATGCTTTTGGATAATCTGTATACTATAGGTAAATCTTGCTTAATGACTGCCCTGTTTAGTGATCATTCAAAATCGCAACAGCACTGTGCTGTCCAGACAGTTTAGAGTTAATGGGATTTGAGATAGTTAGTTAGGATTTGTGAGCTGTCCCCTTAAGGGAATGCATCATGGTAAATGTAGTTAAGGTATCCTGAGAAATGTAGTCCATGTCATGTGGTCACATCTGTAATCCAGATTGGTCACTAAATTGACCCTTGATGGGTCAGGGGAGGTCTCCCTCACTCTTGACTGAAGCCAGGCTGCTTCAATTGTCATGGGGTTGAGACCTTTGTTATCTTCCTACACAATTCAGATATGCAAAGGATTTGACATTAAGAAGAACCTCATCATAAATGTGAGTTGACAGGATGCCTAATGAACCAATAGACTTTGTATGGATGCTTTGTGGAGTTTATCGATCTGCCTTTGTACAGTATTTGTACAGTATTGGTACAGAACAGGCAGAATAAGTACTGAAAAAGTAATTTTACAACTGTTCCTCACATGTACGATTACCACAGTATCCTCAAGATCAAGATTCAGGTGTTTCACAACCAGTGGGCATATTGATAACAACATGATTTTGAACACAGTTGAAAGGGAACAATAGTATCTCTTCATCTCCTATTTTTGAGCAACCTAGAAACATTTGGCTGCCCACTGCGAGCAACAAAATGATGAACTAACATGGATCTTGGCCAGATCAAGCAGGCTGTTCTATGTTCCTTGCTGCACATGTGATGATTGATGCATTACATTAGTTCAATGAATATGCCCTCTATGCATGCACTTATGGTCTATTGATTTCTTTTTGCTCGGGATACATTTAAAATGTAGGTTCAATGTTGATTTTAGCTAGTTTTGTTCACTTTGGAATACTTTGTTTTTTTGTTGAATGTTAATGTTATTCATGCAATTAAAAAGCATTAGCAACTTTGGTTGATTTGTTTGTTTTGTTTTCAGAAGCCAGCAGCATCCTCACAGTATGTATAAGCATAAACATTAGCAAAGAAGAGCACATTTCTTTGGCAAGCAAAGTGAAAAGAAAAAGTCAAAAACTGTTGAGTGATGATGCTAGAATATAATTTCTTACAAATTGGCCAAAGAATTATTTTTTTAAGTTATTTTGTTCTTGTCAGACAATCAAAACATATTCTGGGTATAAAAGTTGCTGCAGCTGAATACAACTGATTATTATATGCTGAATGGTATTTATCACTGATCATTATGTTCTATATTAAAGATGATTGATATATTATATTAGTCCTATAAACTGCCAGCTTACCTGGATAATTGTAACTAGCCTCATATAGTTCTTATTAATTCTAAGATACCTATAAAAGTGTGTAAAATGTGCATTTAGTTGATATTTTTATGACAGTGTACAAATAATATAAAAATAAGGATAGAAGAAAGTCATAGATTAGCTGTTCTAAAATATTATACTACAAGTGCAAAGGAAGCATGAGAACCAGATGAGTTCAACTGTTGTGGATATATCTTCTGCCATAGTTTCAATTTAGGCCATACAAGAAATCAAATTAGCAGGAATCCATTGTCTCCAAATAAGAAATATTATAATAATAGACCTGTTAAGTTTCAGACTTAGAATATTGTCACTTTGAATGTACACTAGTCAGCATACATTAAAATGAAATTTCATTGCATACAGCTCTCAAACAGTCACCACCATGAAATATTGACAAAACTTTGTGGAGACAGTTTTCGAAAATCTATTTTTAGCAACTGGCCTTTCCAGCATATCACAGCATGACAGTTGTTTTTTCACATCTACTTCAGTGTAATGCTTTGCTTCCTTTGGCTACAACCAATGGTGGGATTAAGCTGGTACACAGCAGTTCCCACTGGTTCAACAGAACTGATAGCTTTTTTTTGTTGTTGAGTTCAGCAAACTGATTATGATAAATCTGTGTTTTCCAAAACACATATAGTTTTCGTTCAACTTCCTTCCAAACCAGGGAGTGGGAGAAAACCCTCCCAAAATTCCAAGAGAGGAGCGATGGAAATCAAACAGAGACATGGCGCCTTATATTATGTCATTCAGGGAAAACTACTTTATTTCCCTGAAAATAACCAGAGGATGCTGAAGTTTTTTAAGAAGGCTTACATTTTCAAAATGGCCCAAATTGTATCATTCTTAATTAATTTCAAAAGACAGCATCATATCATTTCTTATTTAGAGAAATGTTATCTAGATAGATAAGTAATGCTTGTAATAGATCCTGTAGGGGAAAATGTAGAGATATCATAAAATGGCATGGGCAAAGTATTGATAATCAGCTGTAAAAGATATGGTTGGAATCTGCAATTTGGTTACTATAGAGAAAGGAAGGTACGCTTGAGTTCCTTTCAGTTTCTAACCTAACTGAGGACATCAAGGTGAAGGGATGTTTCTGGAGGAAAGCAAAGAACATATCTGATCAAACATAACTATGAGACTGTATTAAGGATTACCTTTTGACAATAAAAGTGGTAAATCAGCTGCAGAAAATATGATAGAGGATGGCAGAGATATAGTCCTGAATAAAACAGTGTCACAGTGTATAAGAGAGATCTGGCTAAAGAGGTGACATCATCTCTCCCCACTCCTTCTGCCATGTTAGTTTAGTGTTTCTCAAAAATTGTATCTCTGTTATTGGTATTGCATCAGTTGAAAGTGTTGTGTTATTTGGACACAAATATAGTATTATATCTTTTTTTAATGCAGTTTTCCACTTTATGGCTAGAATGTATGAAGATGAATGTTACTAACTGTCTTTTAATTATCAACGCTTATTTTTTCAAACAAAAACTTCTCTTGATGTGGAAATCAGTAGATGAAATTACAACCAGTCTCAAGCATTTTACTTCTAAGAAAAGGTCCAGACACCTTGTAGCTCCAGACACATTAAAATGATGCTGATTATCTGAAACCATTTGGTGATTAAAGCATTTTGCACAGAGAGTGAACGTTATGTAAACATATGTTTAGTCAATCCTTATAAAGCAGTGGTTTCAAATTCACAGCATCACATTATGATGGATGGATCGTGACTTTTTTCCCTTCGCTAAACTGGGGGTGGGCCTGGCCAGTGTTGATATATCTGGCCTGCAGACTGTGAGTTTGACAACCCTGTTATAAAGTTTTCCTTCCCTTCCTGATTTCAGATTGTCACTAAATTACAGTATTCAGAAAATCTTTACGTAAATGTGGTTGGAATTAAATATGCAGATTTATATATACAGATTACTCTCTGGAAGAACACAAAATATTAGTAGAACCTATAGTTATCTTTGCATCAGAGTGTTTTCAGTAGCTCCACATTATGGAAGAACAAAAAACTGGTGTTCCTCTCTTTGGCACCATTGTTATTAAAATCATTCTAATTTCTATTGAAAAAGGCAAAATATCCTAAATGTTTTTTCTTGTGAGAGAATACCCCCCACCTTTATGGCAATGTTATGGGCACTTGTGCATGCTTTTCAAAAATGAAAGAACCCAGTATTCTCTGCTATTCAACAAATTAGCTCAGATTTTGACAAAAGCCTGGAACATAAATGACTGTTGAACAATAGAGATCTGCTTGCTATCACATGGGATCCAAAGCATCTATGAAGCATGCTATACTTTCTCCTAAACAGTAAAACTTTCAGTCCAGGTTCATATTAAAATAATTGATTCAGAAATAGATGGCTTGTTTACATATTTTAATGCAAATGTTTTAGCACATATACTTCCTGAATTTTAGAATGTTTTTGTCACCTTAGATCTCGAGTTGGATTTCCTGATAACCAAATCATTTGAATTTGAATATTTTGTCCTCTTTTGATGGCGAACCATAGAAGAACAATATACCATTTCTTTATTCTCTCTTTCCTCTCTTTAAAATTAACCTCCATTTTATCTACTTCCATTTCTTCTGGGCTCTGAAATGAAAACACATGAAAGTTTAAAAATCCAATAATATAAAATCTGAAAGTTATAGAGTCATGGTGCTGTACAATAAACCACAGATCATGACATCAATAATATAATTTGGATTCCTAGCTATTAGTACATCCTATATTTAAAAAATGGGGCTTCGTGAACATGAAGAAAGCAATTATTTGAAGTTGCCATATTTTAATGGACCATTACTTCATGTATTACTTGCATTATCCACACTTATTTGTAAAGTAAATAACTTTCTACCTTAATCAAGTTTTAATTATTAATTTATATAAAGGAGGACTACAGACAAGACTGATCTGTAGCTAGATTTAGCATTTTACTTCATAAATTTACCCCTTTTCCATTAGCAATAGAAAAAAATACTTTGATCTCTTAAAAAAATCTCTCTCTATATTCATGATTGCTTCATTTTTAATACTTGCAGTATACTACTATCACCTTATAAATACCTGAATGCATTTTTTCAGGTTTAGTATATATTTTAGAATGCGGGCTTCTTTTTCTCCAGGCTGGTATATTATATGCTGAAGCACACCTCTCTTTAAAGAAAAGGAAAGAAAGTTTTAATTTTCCTCTTTTATAACTTTGACTCTGTCATTCTCCTTAAGCACATATACCAGAATTGTTACCATAACATTTTCTGATATTACATAATAAAAAATCCTATTGAAAAATAGCTTTAACTATATAAGAAACGAATTTTATATTTAACCTGAAGTTGTGAACAAGATTTTTGAATAAATCTTGTGCACTTATTTCATTTATTTTAATGCATTTTTGTTAGATATATATTTTGTCTATTCTTCAGGAATAGATGGATATATCCCTTTTATTTCTACAAGAATTATGTATGACATAGATCAGGGGTGTCCAACCTTCAGCCAAAGCTGGCTGAAGAATTCTGGGAGTTGAAGTGTGTTAAGCCTGTGTTCCCCAACCAGGGTTAAGGAGACAAGCTAAACAGAATGTGCAGCGTTAGTCAGATAGGCATACAGATAAATGAGTGAGATAAGCTTGTATGTTTGTTAACATACAGTAAAAATAACAGATATGCTTGTGCTATCAAAATATAGTTTATTCCATTTAGAGTTTATAGCATAGTCAAAATAACAGTCCATTAGTCATGTATCATTTAGTCAGTCCATTCAAGAATGTTCAGTTAGCAAAGTCCGTGTAGAATATCCAATGTCAGTTCACTTACAAATCAGTCCTTTCTCTCTCCCGTTTCAGTAGGGGGAAAACGCAGTCTTCATTCATACAGTAATTAGGGATCATCAAGCCAGAGAGAGCAAGCTGACGTTCCTTGCTTCTTTTATGGTGCTTTCACAACCACTCCCTTAATTACAGTCTTAAAGTTAAAGTTGCAGACACTTTAACTAATAAACTATGATAACATATTTATTATTTTACCTAAACCAGTTCGAGTAAACAATGTTATCCCTAACATTCTCCCCTTTTAGGTAAATATAATAATATAACTATTTACATCTTTAAATTATATTTGTTACAACTTTCTTTAAACTTGATTACTCCTTGAGCTTTTGTAAATTGGTCTGCAATGTTTTCTTCTGTCATGCAGTATTCCAATTTAATTAGCCCATTCTTTACAGATTCTCTAACATTTAAGTATCTTAAATCAGTATGCTTTGATCTAGTTTTTACAGCAATATTAGCAGCTAACTTTATGGCTGCCTGGTTGTCCTCGTACACAATAATGGAATCTTTAACAGTTACACCCATGTCTAATAATAACTGTTTGTACAAAATTAAGTCAGTGCATAATAATGACAGACATGAAAATTCCGCTTCCATCGTGGATAAGCTAATATGCTGTTGTCTGATTGACCTCCACCCTATTAGTGTCTTACCAAATAATATAGCCATCCCAGATGTTGATTTTCTAGTGTTTATGTCAGTTGCAAAACTTGCATCTGCATAGGCACTAAGACTCAAATCACCCTTTGGTTCTATATACAATGCATGGTTCATTGTTCCTTTAAGATATCTTAAAATTCTCTTTAATAATTGCCAATGACATTGATATGGATCCGAATTAAAACGTGCCAGCTGATGAACACTATAAGCTATATCTGGCCTTGACCAATTGCTTATATATGAAAAGCTGCCAATCAAAGATTGATATATAGACTTATCAAATTTGGGACTTTGCGCATCCGTTTGGCAAACTTCCTGACTCATTGGAGTCTTTGCCGGTTTACAAAGTTCCATTTTAGACGTTTTAATTAATTGGCAAATTTTATCTTCTTGAGATATCTTAAATCCATTTTTTTGTTTTGTTAATTGTCAATCCTAGATACCTTTTAATTTCACCTAAATGTTTTAATTTTATCTTTTTGGCTAATAATGATATAATCTCATTAGCTTCATTATTAGTCTTAGTTATCAAAGCAATATCATCTGTAAATAATAAAAATAATGACACCGTTCCATTATTTTCTCTTTTAAACACACATGGATCTGCTAAATCAGATTTAAAACCTATATTGTTTAATTCTTTCACAATATATTGGTTCCACTCAAAGCCAGATTGTTTCAACCCATAAAGACTCTTTTTGAGTTTCCAACAATCATTACGATTTACTTTATTGTCTTTTATAATAATTGGCTTTTTCAAATATATAGTGTGCTGCAATGGTGCATGCAAATAAGCAGTTTCTACACCTAAATGGTTAATGACATAGTTTTTCTTAGCTGCCCACACTAAAGCTGCTCTCAAAGATGTTGCTTTAAGACTTGGTGTGAAAACTTCATCGTAATCAGATGCAGTTTGATTAAATCCTTGAGCTACCAACCTAGCTTTATGGGTAACAGTCCCATCATTGCCAGTTTTTACTTTAAATATCCATTTGCACCCAATGGATTTTTCTCCTGGAGGTAATTTAGCATCTTCATATACTTTCATTACCTTTAATGAATTTAGTTCTTTTTCCATTGCCTTTTGCCAATTCTCCTGATCCTTAGCAGGATACATCTTAAGTTCATCTATACTAGTTGGAACTTTAGTTACTTGGCAAACTATACTTGCTTGATACCTATCAGGTGGTCTAGTTACACGTGTAGTAAGTCTAGGTATTACAGAACTTACAGGTGGACTTTCATTTATTAACTGTTCTTGATTATCTAATTCTTCCTGATCAATTGTTTCCTCTTGTTCTGGTCCTATTTGCTCTTCGTGGACTTCTTCTTTAATTGGACTCTTCTTATAACTAGTCTGTTCTTTTTGCCTTTTGTAGGGTTCAATAATTACTTCATTATTTAAATCTTGCTCTAATCTATTCCATCCTATATGTTCTAGGAATTTTGCACTAGCACTGGTGTAAACTCTAGATGTACCTGGTTCCCAGAATCTATAAGATCTATGATTAGATTCATATCCTCAAAAAATAATCTTTTAGCTCTATGCTGTCCTTTTTGTCTAAGTTGTGAAGGGATATGCACCCATGCTGGTGCTCCAAATGTGTGCATGTAACTTAAATCAGGTTTTGTACCATGCCACAGTGTGAATGGTAATTCACCTGTTGTTGAATTAACAACATTATTTAATATATGATTACCACACATTATTGCTTCTCCCCATAAATTGTCAGGTAATCCTGAATCAGACATCATAGTTCGTGCCATTGATTGTAATGTTTGGCCTCTTCTCTCTATAAAGGCATTATGTTGTGGCCTATATGGTGCAGACTTTTTATGTTGAATACCTAATATTCTTAGTCTGTTCTGGAATTTATTATTTGTAAATTCCGTACCATTATCTGTTATAAGAGTTACTAATTTCTTTTTAGTTTTCCTTTCTGCAAATTTTATCCAATTAAAGAGATTTAGATACGTTTCAGTTTTGCTTTTCATTAAATAGCAAAACCCATATCTAGAATAGTGGTCCATTATACTTAGTATGTATCGAGCTCCTCCTACACTTGGTTTTTTCGGACCTATTAAATCGGCAAATACTACCTCTAAAGGCTCTTTGGTAGTAAATCCATCAACTCTCTTAGCCGGTATGACCCTGCTTTTGCTTTGATTACAAATAGAACATTGCAAATACTTATTACAAGGTTTCAAACTTATTCCTTTAGATAATTGAACAGTTCTCTTAAGCATTTTAAAATTTAAATGCCCTAGCCGTCGGTGTAACAAGTGAATACATTCATCATGAGGTTTCTTATTATCATAAACCGTGTTAGCCACCTCTAAACCATGATCATTTAACACATATAATTCACCTCTCAAAGATGCAGTAATTTTCTTATCTTCTTTTTCAATTATGCAGTTATCTCCTTTAAAGGTAACTATATAGCCTAGTTTAACCAAAATTCTAACTGAAATTAAATTAAACTTACGTTGTGGTACATATAACATTTTTACATTCTCTTTTATAAAAGAACAATATGCCATACCTTGACCTTTAGCTTTCAGTTTCCAGCCATTGGCTAATGATATCTGCTGTGTACTCTTGGACATTTTAATAAAATTTTTGTTATCATTTGTTATACAGTGGGATGCTCCACTGTCAACCACCCATAAATTGTTTTTTAAAGCTCCGTTAATATACATGGCTAACTCTAAATTTTTATTTATCTTTTGATGACTTTTAGTATTCTGGCCAGCGTTCTGGCGCTTTGCTTTTTTACAAAATCTTGCCAAATGTCCTCTTCCTCCACAATTAAAGCACTTTTTAATTGCATATGCAGTAGGAGATTCATTATCTTCTTTTTGAGGTTGCTGCCTCCTTAACTCATCTCTTTCAAGTCTTCTTCTTGCCTCTTCAATCAATCTGCCAGTTATATCAGTTAAAGTTAAACTTTCCTTAGGCAAAATTTCAAGGGAAGTGACGTAGTTATCATAACTTACATCTAGTGATGATAGAATTATGTAGACTTGGTGTAGTTCAGAGAAAATAAGCTCTTTCTCGTGCAGTTCTTGAAAAATGCTTTTTATAGAATTCAAATGACTCAGCATATCACCATTTGTTTGGAGATGCGTCCTGAAAAGCTTCCGTGTTAGATTTATGTGAGCACCAACGTTATCTCGGACATAAATCCTCTTCAGCTTCTGCCAACACCCAACAGCTGTTTGCTCTCCACAGATATGAACAAGTTGCTGGTCAGTTAGTGTTAGTCCCATTATGCAAATAGCTTGTTCATTCTTCTGCATAAAGTCTTTTATCTTTTGTCTATCTTCCTCTATCTCTGGATCCCATTCCTCTACGTTAGGTGGGTTTTCAATCATGTTCCACAGACCTTCTCTTTGTAGAAGTAGACTACATTTCATAGACCATGATACATAGTTTGTTCCATCCAACTTGGATATAAGGGACAAATTTTGTAGATTGACTTGTGCCATGTTTTCTTATATGGATATAAAACTATAATTAATAAAACACAGCTGTCTGTTTACTGTAACGTATAACAACACAAACTCTCACTTTTTACATAAATCTGTTTTATCCTAGTTAAACTGACTTTGCAGCCTCTGGGCCCATAACCAGTGTTAAGTCTGTGTTCCCCAACCAGGGTTAAGGAGACAAGCTAAACAGAATGTGCAGCGTTAGTCAGATAGGCATACAGATAAATGAGTGAGATAAGCTTGTATGTTTATTAACATACAGTAAAAATAACAGATACGCTTGTGCTATCAAAAATATAGTTTATTCCATTTAGAGTTTATAGCATAGTCAAAATAACAGTCCATTAGTCATGTATCATTTAGTCAGTCCATTCAAGGATATTCAGTTAGCAAAGTCCGTGTAGAATATCCAATGTCAGTTCATTTACAAATCAGTCCTTTCTCTCTCCCGTTCCAGTAGGGGAAAAATGCAGTCTTCATTCATCCAGTAATTAGGGATTCATCCAGTAATTAGGGATCATCTAGTGAGAGCAAGCTGACGTTCCTTGCTTCTTTTATGGTGCTTTCACAACCACTCCCTTAATTACAGTCTTACAGTTAAAGTTGCAGACACTTTAACTAATAAACTATGATAACATATTTATTATTTTACCGAAACCAGTTAGAGTAAACAATGTTATCCCTAACAAAGTCCACAAGTCTTAAAGTTGCCAAGGTTGGCCACCCTGACATAGATTGAAAGAGAGTGACTTGTCCCAACTCCAAACCTACATTAATTGGTTTCTGTCTTAGGCTTACAAATCTGGGCTGGAAACATCAGGATGATCTTTAGATGGCAGCAAAAACATGATGAACATTTTTAGCTTTAAAGCTCTAGTAGTAATTTGGATTTTATTGCACAAATCCTTTTAAAATACTTTTTCTTGATACTACAAAGTTATAAATGAAAAGTTTTTTAAAAATAGAAAATGTGAATAAAATATAAACAATTCAGACAAGAATGTACATTAATATAATAAGTTATATTATTAATATAATAATATAACTTATATCATAAGTGTGATATAATGCAAACTAATAACTAAGTACATATGCAAAAAAAAACTTACAAGGAAATGGAAGTACTCCAGGTTTCTTTATATTATTCAAAGTTATTTTATGAAATGTTTAAATTGGATGGCTGATTTAGCTTCTGTAAAAAAACTATTCAAATCTACTGAAGATGAGAGGCTGCTACACATCCAGATGAAATAAAGAACATGAAAGCTTTATGAACATATTGTTAACTAGCTGTTTTATGCAATTTATATTCTTTTTGTAGTCTTACCAAATTGTGAAAGTGCATATTTTTTGCCCATTTTATTTAAAAAAAAATCATAAAAATTTCATTAATAATTTAGATGAGTAACATATTTTTTGTCCATTTTAATTTTTTTTTAAATATTTTTCTTCCATTTTTAAATAAGGGTGCATTAGATCTGCAATTGTTCATAAGAGTTCAAATCAAATCAGAATTTCTTTCCTAATAATGACCCAAACCAACTACAGTGTTCAAAATATCACGGAATTGCCATGATTTCAAGGATGGCAAGTAATTCTCTATTAGGGCCTTCACTGTTAGCTTTCTTGAAAAATATTTAAGAAGGCACATTTAAAAGATGGCATATAAATAAATTCCATTAGGTATGAAAAATGATTGTAAAACATATTGTGCTATTGCACTAAGACTGAATCAAAAAGCATAACAAATAAATCAGATGGGGCACGAAATATTAGGAGAATAAATCTGCTGCATTGAAATGTTGCATTGAAATGTTTATTAAGAAATTGTTACATTTCAATATACAAAATAACAAGTATTAAATTTAATAAAAAGGGCAATATAAATTACAACATTAAAACAGAATTGTGACATAAAGTATGAATGCAACAAAACTATTTGGAAATCATCTTTAAACAATCAATAACTTCCTCTGAAAAATTCGGTTTTAAATTTACTAATAATATTTGGAGCAACCAATTTAACAGAGTGAAATAATGATTTTTAGAAATATCAAAAATTTTTAAACAACATGGGCAGCATTTTTCTAGTTTGTATAAGGTAAAACTACCAGCTTCTCCAATGTTTTAGAAAGACACTTTTCAAAAGAAGTGATATTGCTGAGAGTTACAGAATATAAACCTCTGAAGCTCATAGTAAGATCCAATTTTAGTATTATGGACTGATACATAGGAAATGTATTTTTTCCCCTGAAAGTGACAACAGTACAGTGAGTATGTTATAATTAGTCTGAATTTTTCTAGTCTTCTATTATTAATCCTTTGTGCAATCAACTTTTTTTTTCTTTTTAAACATTATTTATCATTTTTTTAGGGGGGATAAAAACGTAAAAAAATAAAACCAGTGAATCAAGTAACAAAATGACAGGGAGATTAGAAGCATGCTAGAATAATGATTAAAATTTTATTATGAAAATAAATATTTAATAATAAGGCAAGAGGGGATAAACCTGAACTGAAACTTTCCCTGTATTTTTTTTTATTTCTAGAAAAAAGATGATTTACATCAATGAAAAGTAATACTGAATATCCCTACATGAGCTAAAGAAGAGGTAAGAATTTTGCAGCTGAGTTTATTTAAGTTACCTCAGATTTATTTAATTCTGGCTTGTGGACTAAGCCATAGATGATAGTTTGCAAACCACAATTGTTGCATTTACATAACACACTTAAGGATTGGGGGGAATATCTTATATACTAAGATACAAATAAAAACTAGAGCAAGAAACAGAATTAATATCATTAACATAAAGTGAGATTTCAAAATAATGATAAACAATATTAAAAAATAGTAATGACTGCTATAGTTTGCCTTCTTTGTAAATATACTCCAGTGAACAGCACCTAACATAGGCATTTTTAATAGAACGTTAACATTTTTGCAGACTTTTTGAATGACCAGTTTCTTGTAAACTCGTTCCTCATTGCAAAAACATAATTGCAGAGACATTGTATAAAACCTAGAATCACATCCATTTCAGAAAACAATTTACTTGTTATTTTAGATAGATCTTTCTCAAAAATTAATTCCAATAGCAATTTTTGCAGTTAATAAAATTTAAATCTCATTGTTTCAAATTCATGTACAAAACAACAGGCAGAAGATAAGACCAGCTTCCTTGTAGAGTCAGAGTAGCAATGTTGAAAGCTTTAGGACACTGCATCACCACTGAAAAACCTTTACTGATGAAACAAGAATATTAATTAATTAACATAGCATCTCATTAGGAAACAAATTGATGCCCATATCAGAAAGAAATCTTATGAAGCTAGGTGCTCACCTGTAGATAAATTCATTTTGGATTCTTTGGCTACCTCAGTTTTAGCATAGGTGAGATTTTGTGACCTTCCAGCCATTGGAGCACTCAAGGAAATACTTCTCCCATTGGCTCTCTGAGAAGGAACATAAGAGGCATTCTCAGCATTCTTGATTTGATCATTTTGTTGGCAATTCCCTTTACTTTTAGAGTTTGAAGTATGCATTGCTGCAAGAGATAATAAAACAATCAATATTTCCCACCCAACATGTAAGAAACTACTCAGGGCTCAACATATACTGCAAGGATGGGAAATCCATTTCAATTTAGTCATCCATGAACCCAGAACATCCCAACTGGAAGCAGACCAGCACTTTGTGGAGGACTTTAAATTATCCATCATTCATATTGAAAAATGAATTAAATGCTGGGTCCCAATAGAGAGCTCCACCTTAGTAGAGTGTGTCTGATGATGGAAAATGGTAAAATACATCAGACTGTGCTATTTGGAATGATTCAAAAAAGTTCCTTTGAAATACCTTTTGCTGTCAAAGGGGCAGGCAGATTTTTTGATTCCTCAGATAGCCATTTCTTTTTCTTGACTCCTTTAAAATGATGCTTCTTGATGCTTTCTGAATGGCTTGTAGCTGAAAAGAATATTAGGATTGTGTTGTTCAGTTCTAGAGTAATGATTAGTAAGGAAGCCAACAAACAGATCTATCCACTCCACTAAGTCATTGTTTTACATGATTTAGTGAATAATCATTCTAGTAGGTTTATGCAACTTATTAAATCTCAAAGGAATCATAGTTTGGCTTAGCACACACTGAATCAGGATGATCTGTGGCCTCCGTTCCCATGTTAGCACATGATCCCAGAATTCTATTCAGTTTTAAGAATCTTTAAACCAGTGGTGGAATTTTTTTTTAAAAAATTAGTACCTGTTCTGTGGGCGTGGCTTTTTTTTTTTTTTTTTTTTGCTTTTTGCAGCAAAACTCCCCCCCCCATGTTTTTGGGGCCTTCTGGGCCTCAGGCAAGTCCCCTTGGGGCTTTTTGCTCCCAGAAGGCTTCCCTAGGGCTCAAGAAGGCAGAAAACTGAACATGGGGGGCACTGATCCCCCACGCTTCATTTTGGGGCTCCCTGGGGCCCAGGAAGGCAAAAAATGGAGGGGGCGGGTATGACCATGAAGCCATGGTCAAACAATTGCTAATAGCTGCAAAAGTATAAAAAAGAAACAGGATATCCAGGGTGTTCTATAATATATCTAGCCACTAATTGTTCTATTTGATGGTTAATAAGCATACACGCTTTCTTTCCAGAAAAGGCAAAGGCATCAAAAGTTAGTATAATCAAGCATTTGCTCAAATCAAGATTCAACAATATACCTACTGTCAAACTTCAGAACTCTTTCATTCTATTGCTGTTATAATAGTAGTTCAATTGCTCCTTTTTAAAAAGCATTTGATATATTTCATCCAAGTATAAGAGCACTGGCTGGAGCAAACAAAAGCAGCAACAGTTTCCATTTCCCTTAGTATTAGCACACAAGTGGCCAGGGATTACAGTGAGTTAATGATGATGCAAATTGAAGACAGAAATTATATTTGTATTACAGCTAAGTTAGCCTTATTTGGGACTTATTCTATAATGTTCCTAAGATGAGGCACGATTGGAAGATCTGACTGGGGACATATCATCCTTGAAAAGGTCTAAGGGGATGATCTGATGGCACAATAAGTAGTTAAACCTAATCATACTACTATAGTACTAAATATACTAGTACTACCAGGAACTATGCCAAAAATCCCAACCAATATTAGTGCAGAGGTGTTTTTCAAAAACAATACAGCAATGTTTGTCATTCTGAAAGGGCATTTCTTCCCTTGAAGTGTTATGTCCTTATCCAGTGATACAATGCCACTAGCATGAGAATATGTGTAGATGATTCCCCAATTATGGCATCATCTAAGCAATACATGGTTCAAGTCACCCTTTTGAGTGGGATGTAACCTATTCTGCAAGACTTCTAAAAATTTTCTGGGGTATATTTTCGCCAAAGCTGTTGCCAGAATGTTTAAGACAGCACATATGTTTATTTTTCCATTGAAAAAAAGAAGGGTGAAGCATGAGTTCTGAATACCTTTAACGTTTAAGCACTTTAGCATGGTAAATTGTTTCTCTCCATTGAACATTTTGTTTTGTATCCCTTCAACAAATATATTTCTTTGTGACAAGTAACAATCACCTCCTACAGAGAAACAGATGTATCACATAATTATCAGAGAAAATGAAACAATAACAAGAAACATACAAAAGAAATGAATAAAAAATATTATTCTACCTGTCTGCACTTTTCCCTTGAAATGGAAAAGCAATGAATGGCAAAATATGCACATGAAACAAAGTTGTTTAAACTAGCAAAATGAAATGTGATTCCATGGTATAAGCATCAATATGTAAAGCCCAAATGGCAATAACTCTTTCATGTGCCTGAATCATTGTGCTGATATTGCAAACCTGTTTTATTGTTTCCTTTCAAAGGCCTTCTGCTTATTTTAAACAAACTATAAACACATGCCTCTTCTAACATGAAAGGAAGAGGTTGGGAAATTTTGCAATCAATAGCCATATTCAGTTGATATTACACTTAAAATGCCCACTCAAACCATGCCATTTCTTTCCTGCAATTGTCCATTCAGAAGAAATGCCTTTAGGGAGGAAATAACCCACCTCACAATGGGGTATTTGGTGGGGGGAGAGGTATAATAAGTCATGGGAACATGATGTACACTACCTTGAGTTATACAGAAATAAAGGAGGATGTAAATCTAATCATCATAATAAGAATAACAACAGAAAGTTGTCCTAATAAAGCAGAAACTTGGCTTATAAGGAAGCCTATGTACATACAGTTGTATATTTTATGTTGTTTTCTCTTTACAAATAACTACAGTGAATGTTTACAAACTTCTGATATCCAAAAGCAAGAACAAAAAATGATATGAGGCTTATCAGGAGTGCTCACATATTGAGAAATTTGGGGCATTGCACCTGAAAGGAGCTAGAGTTTCTTTTAGAACTGTATTGTTCTGAACTGATTCTTTACAAAGCACATGAGAACTTAGTTGCTTGGAAATAATTGAAATAATTGAACTCTTCACATCCATATTCTTTTTTTCTTACAGATGATTACACCAATATCCTTGCTGAGGGCTCTTATTTCTCAAAGATCCATTCAGCAGCTTTCCCCAACCTGCCACCCAATATTATCTTGCTTGTTCTGATGGAGAATTCTTTTCTTTTGTTCTGAAACCTGCGGCATATATTCAGGAACAACAGTGCGGGTGATTTTGTAATATGTTGATTCAAATCCCAAGTCTCTCTCCCTTTCCTTCTCCCTGTCTTTGTTGGTGGTTTCAATTGAGAAAGGATGCAAAAATTACAGTCTGAGAAGAGAAGGTAAACATAGCTTGCAAACAATCCCAAAGCTTCTTTAAATAAAATTAAATAAAGACAGATAGCATTGCTTCATTAAATTAGAAAATGAAAAAAAGATTGAGCAGAGTTTCTGCAAACTGGGTAGTTTGTGTATGTGTGTGACTATGTGTGTGTATCTGAATGCAGGTTGCTGCACACTTATTTCATTGTCAGTTATAAGAATTTAAATGTAGAAATTGTATTTTAAATAATTACCTCCATTTTCAAAGGCACTAAGTTCAGATTTAAAGCAACTGTCCACTGAGGCTGTTATTTTTGTTTGTCTTTCTATAATGTTAAACTTTGATGGAACTGCAACACCATCACCTAGAATGGTGAGAGAGAAAATCTGTGAAGTTATTAAACTGCATGTAATAGGAATATTTTTTTGGAGAGACAGCTATTACCATAGCATTACCTACTGTTCTATAAGCTTTAGACACCTCTCAATTGGCAATATGGGGATCATAAATATGAAATTACTAAGTTCTACCTATCATTTTTTTCTATAATAAGATGGATTTTCTTAGGAACAATTAATAAAATATGACTAATGAATATTTTACTTAATTCCATGACTGAAGTGTCTGAAATAAATGAACACAATAATAATGTAAAGTGTTTTAATACTTTAAAAAGCCATCATGTAGCACATTTCTACACATAACTAATTGCATAATGCTCAGTTGAACTTAGAGTAAGTTAGGGTCACATATTAAATTGTAACAGGACTAATATAACTTTGCATCAACCCATCTAACTATTCTTTAACTTTATACTTTAACTGGAGAAACAAAAAGATTATACTGTATTTCTTTTTTACATACAAAGATACATAGGAAGCTGTCTTACATCAGATATTATTTATTCATGTCATTCAGAGTTGGAAAAAGAAAACATATTGACTATCAAATCCCCTTTCCTGGCTTCCAGAACCCAATAATCAGAAGGCTCCGAGCTTAATAGACAGGAGGCTCAGAACCATCTTTCAAATCCCCAGTCTCTTCCCAGAAAATCAGTCAATTTTGGGCATTATCCACTTATTTTGAAACAACATAGTATGCAAAGCCTGTTGCAGCCCTTAAGCTGAAATAAGTTACACTCTTGGCAAAACCCAATATTTTCAACTCTGACTAGCACCAGGTTTTATATTTGACAGGTTTCTACTCAGATAATTGGCAAATTCCCCATTGTCACATCTGTTAATTGGTACTTTTAGTTGGCAAGTCCAGAGATTGAACTTGGGCTTCTTCCTGGAGTCTACATCTAAACAATATGTTAATGTAGATTTTTAACAATGAATATTTCTTATCTTTAAAAAGATAAAACAACATTTAAGATCCAAAATTAAAAACTTCAACTGTTCTATTCCTTGCCTTCTTGTAATTCTCTGCATGTTTCCATAGGTTTAATGAGCTCATTCTCCAGCACTGAAGAATTTTTTGTTAAATTATTTTCCTGAGAAGTCTGAATTCTATAATATTCTCCTGTTTCATCCACAGACAGACAAAAGAAAAGAATTGCTATTGTTATATCATCTTAAAAAATGCACCAACATTCTTAGTTGATACAACAATAAGATTCTTACCAGATTTATAGCACATTTCCTTTATTGCCTTTTCTTCTTCTATATCTTCTGGTGTCTTTGACAATAAATAAGATGCATCTGTATGGAACAATTTTAAGTTATTTCTAATAAATTCTTCCCAGGCTTTTTCCTTGCCATATAAAGCAAATCTGAATTGCATTTACATTTATAATACAAAACAAAATCTTTCTTTTACTGACTGAATAGTTTTAAAAGGAAAAATTAGATTATTTTTTCTAAAGAACTCCTATTCTCCACTTTCATTCTTTCCCTTCCCAATTGGGCATAGGAAAAAAATATGTAAAGAGGCTCAAAATATCATTACAAAAAATATGTAAAGAGGACATTTTGCTGTGGGACAAGTACTGAGTTTATGAGTTCTAAAAAAGAGCCACATCCAGCCAAAGTTGCAAAGAAAAATATTCCAGGAAAAAATCCCTCAAGTGAGAAAAATCTCCTATGGAGAAGGAGATGCACCTTTGCTGGAATGTTAGTACTTGTTCCATTCTAGGCCCCATTCTCTCTGAATCCCAAGACAGATTGTATGCAACTGGCCCTAAGCTTTCCAGCGCACACATTGACACAAAGGCATCACCCAAGTGGAAAGTAAAAGCACATGCATGCACCATGTTATTTTGTTACATGGAAAAACACAAATCTTTTTAATGGCGATTGCTGAGAAGAACTTAGAAAGAATTCTAGAATCTATACTTTATATCCGTGATGGTGAGCCTATGACACATGTGCCAGAGGTGGCATGCAGAGCCCTTTCTCTGGGTATGTGAGCTGTTGCCCCAGCTCTGGTCCAACGCACATGGGCACACGCACCTCTCGCTGGCTAGCTGGTCTTTGTGTCTCTGCTGTGCAAGCACAGTGGGCAGTTCAGACAAGCAGGGGTCACGTGCGCATATGCGGGGGTTGTGCACGCATGCAAGATGACAAAAGAAAGTTCAAAGTAAAAAAAAAAAAAGGGTGAATTTTCCTGAGACTATGGACAAAAATATATTAAAATATTTTTTTTAATGGCCTTGTAGTCCCTTGCATCAGAGTCAGGGTGACTGAATGGAGCTGAGCATTTACTAGCCAGCCTGATGCCCATGCGGAGTTCATAGCAGACAATTACTCATTTCGCCCAGAGAAAGAAATATCTGCCACTACACTGAACTCACAGCCTCCTGATTGTGAGGTGAGAGCTTCACCTCTAGGCCACCGTGCCGCTCACAAAATATAAAACAATAATAATAGAAAAATCCCCATGCAACCCTTCAGAGCGGGAGTCTCCAACCTTGGCAACTTTAAGACTTATGGACTTCAATTCCCAGAATTCGTCAGCCAGCAACGCATTCATCTCCTTTTTTAACTAGGCCACCAAATTTAATATTAGGCAATATTTTAGATGTATATAGGTAAGCAAAGAAAAAGAATGGCAAGAATACTCATGTTGGGATTTAGTTTTCATCTCTTTCTAAAAGATAGCATGTAGACAAACATGAACAAAAATTTTTTTGAAAAATATTTACATTTTTCTTCTTGTTCTTCCTCTTCTTCTTCCTCGAGATTGATAGTAATAATAAGTGGAGGGTGAATAGGCCTTAATGTATTCTCCTGACCTTTTGTGGAATCTTGATTTTGAGCAGCATGCAAAATTCCTTCCTGAACTTCCCCTTGCAATGTAGAATCTATCAGAAGTAACTTTAAATTCAGTATAAAGCTTTTGAATTGAGACTTTGAAGAGTTTAACAGACTTAACTCACTCATAAAAGCCAAAACAAAGTTTAATAACTATATTTAGAATGTATATTATTACCTGAACCATTAACCAAATAAATAAATCAATTGACTTAATAGTATGAAATCCTATTCACAATGACATAGGATAAAATTCTTACATGTTCAATTGGAATAACTGTCTGTTAAGTACAGGAAAGATTTCAACCTTGGTTCTTTAAATATTCCAGTTAATATATATTACTCTAACTGGCTTCAGTGAAATTTATTATGTCATTTGTTTATGGCAACAGCAAAGGAAATAAAATATACATTAACTCTGAAAGAAAAGATACCTTGAAGGAAATGTTTCTTTTATGATGCTATTCACTCCCCAAAAAAGTAATTGCATATTACAAAAGAGCAATATTAAAGAAAAGATCCCTAAGCATTGGTTTTCAACTATGTTCTGACTAATCATACATTGCACTAATGCATATTCTATGGTTCATCATTTGCAATGACTGTATTCATGATAAAGCCCCCAACTAAATGAACAAAGCCCTATTATTAATATTGTAATGAGAGAAGGATCTATTGCCATAGTGGCCATTTATTTATTTGCCTGAAATGAAAACAATCCTGAATTTAAGGTGATCCTCAACCCCATAAAAGGAGTAAACCAAACTCACCCACATATGTAAAAATCTTGCGCAATGCCCAGATTCTTCATTTATAAATTTATAATTCCTATTTTTAACTAAAAGCAATCTTCAAGTTACATACTCAGGAACATAATGTAAAATGTAAAAACACCTTTGAATGCAGCTCAGCTCCTGGGTTGTCCTTGTATTCTTGCGGTATTTTTCAATTTCCCATTCAACCCTATAATTTCCCTATAATCAACCATCCAAGCTTTAATTACCTTCAATTCTGATTTTTCTTTGAAGTCCAGATACAGACAGACAAAAACAGATATATATGCAGACAAAATACAATAAAATGATTGTGGTAGCATAAAATATAATAATGACATGATTTGTATGGGTAGTCCTTGTTCAGCAACCACAGTTGGTTACAGAAATTCAATTATTAAGAGAAGTAATCACTAAGTAAAAATCATGTGACTGTAATTATGTTTACACTGGCTTTCCTTTGCTTTACAGTGTCAGAAGAATATACTCCCAAACAATTAAGTGAGCCCAATTGATAGAGAAGTTTTCCAGAACACAATTCATGATGAAGCCAGGTAAAAGGGCAAATTCTGTTCCCAACTCCCTTGTCCATTGGGATATTAAGCTCAATGTTGGGATAATTAGCAAGAAGAGAATTTTTTTTTAAAAAAAATACATTCATTGGAGAGGAAGGAATTGCAAGAGGATAACAGGCATACAGTAGGGAATATATTTTTCTCTCCATAAGACACACTTCCTCCCCCCCCCCCCAAAAAAAAAAAGTGGGTGAAAATGTCTGTGTGTCTTATGGAAGGAATATTGTATCACAGTGCCAGTCCTTTTGGTGAATAGTAGCTCAGCAGTGGCGGCGGGGTCCTTTTACAGTGCTGAACCCCACCTCTTCTGTCTTTGTCATTGCCTGTCTCTTTTCCGCAGTGCAGGAGTCAACAGGCAGAGGTGGCACATGAGACGATACCTATCTATGGTCCTCTCAGGCTCCAGTTCAGAATATTTTTTCTTGTTTTTTTCTTTTAAACCTAGGTCAGGTGTGTCTTTATAGTGCAAAAAATACAGTATATGAAAAGGAATGCACTGTTTGCCTAACCCACCTGTGGATGTAAGCTGGGAGCTGCTTAGGAAGCAAAGAACAGCCTTTAGTGTGAATCTGATTAGGGTCTTCTCATTGTCAGGCAACAGGGCCAGCCAACCTGAGGGTTCTAATCAACTTATTAAGGCTTGTTAACTTGTGGTTAGCACTTTTAGGGATACACTGTAGTGTGGAGAAAAGCACCTGAAGAAGAGATTGCTTGTTTAGGCAATCTATTCACTCTGTGAGGAGGAAGGCAAAAAGAGTGCCCGGGGGGGGGGGGGGGGAGAGAAAGAAAAAAATGGACAGGCACAGGACAATGTATACTGATTGTGTAGGACAAGGCATGTCTGCCCAGAGTTGAGATGGGCAACTATACAAATTAAATAAGTAAATAAAATAAACTGACTTTAATAACAAACATATAATAGATAGAGAGAAAGAGAGAACGCTGCTGTCATTGGTCACAAAGTTATTTTTTCATCACCATCGTAATGTCCTCTAATTTTATAGGCCATTCCATAAATCTGACAACTTTAACATCTCAATTATTTATTTATTGAATTTGTAAGCTGCTGGACTCCCAATGACACTTGGTGGTTCAAAAGTAAACTATCAGAGCCAAAAAGAAAAAAGGAAAACATACAATGAGTTAAAACCAGAATAGCAGAAAAAGATCTCTGTAAAAAGAGCAGTCCCGTAGCAAAAAAAGAGCAGTAACAGAACCAAAAAAATAACCAATAATTAAAATATATTGCATAAAGTATATCTTCAAAATTAATTGATTTCCCATTTTCATGTAAGCCTCTTTTTACATACACAAAACATGATCACCCACAGAATCACACAAACTTGAATTCCTTCTTTTGAGAAGAGACAAAACAAAAAAAGAAACATATGGAAGATGATGAGGACAAAAGAAAGTCCTTGATAGTTGAGCCCACATTTTTGTTGTGAAATGAGATGGTTCTTAAGTGAGTTTTGACCCATTTTATGACCTTTCTTGCCAGGGTTGTTATGTGATACACTACAGTTGTTAAGTTAGTACATGGTTGTTAAGTGAATCTGGCTTCGCATTGATTTTGATTCTGTTGCAAAAGGTGACCCCATGGTCATATGCAGGACACTGCAACCATTATAAATAATTATAAATATGAACCTGTTGCCAAGCTTCCACATTCTTATTACCTGACTATGGAGATGCTGCAATGGTTGTGACAAACAGTTATAAGTCAATTTTTTTCAATTGTAACTTAAAACAGTCAGTAAATGAATGGTTGTAAGTCAAGGACTACATCTAGTGCAGGGGTGTCAAACTCAAGGCCCATGGACCGGATTTGGCCCGCAGGGTGTTTAGATCTGGCCACGGAGCCGCCCAGGAAACAGTGAAGGCGCGCAGCCCTCCTGGGCTCCATTTGCTGGCAGAGTGCTAGAAAAACAAATTATTGGCATTTGATCACACAAGTGAAGTTGATCTGGCCACACCCACTCCAGCCCCCCAAGATCAAACACAGCCCTGATGTGGCCCTCAATGAAATTGAGTTTCACACCTCTGATCAAGTGGGAAACTAAAGGTGGAAACTAAACTACGGGTAGGAACTAAACTGTGGAGATGAGGCAGAAAGAAGGCATAAAGGGACAATAAAGGGAAAGAATTGCAATACTAGACCTAAAGTCCCATATTCTTACTAAGTTCACCTGCAAGTACATCCTTAGAAGGGAACTGTTATTCCCAGGGAAGAGAACGTGACCCCCTCTCCCTAATGAAAACATGAAACTCTTCTCATCAAATAAATACGGCACTCTTTTTGTGATCAGTTTCCTGAAATGTTTGCACACAATTAAATGTTTCCCTTTTCTTAAGCTTCTACAACTTTATTGTAATCTTAATATGCTTTATTTGGGCAAGGCATTTTCTTTTCCACCCTTTTCCTAAAACTAGTATGGAGGAAATTACTTTTCTTTCTAAAACACAATTTATATAGAATCTATTGGGAATAACAGTAAAAAAAAACACCTCTCATGCAATTTGCAGAAGAGGTATATATATATATATGACATATTCCATATGTGAACTTTCTTGTAATATTCAATTGTCTTTTATTATTAAAGCACAACTTTTTCCACATGTATTTTTCCATACAGAAAATAACATTATATTGGAACCATATTTTTAGTTTTGCCATAAAATGCACCATTTATCTTTTCACCATTTTATAAACATCTATACCATTTTTTAAAAAGCAAACAAGAAGTTTCTGCATTATGCAGTATATCAGTTATTCATATTGCCTCTTACCCCCACTTTTTCTGAATATTATCCAGGAAAGAGTGCTGAATACTTAATGTATCTTTGCAAAACTTATTTTAGGCAGATATTACAGAATATAAAAATACTGTTTCAGACAACCTAATTCAACAAGAAAATCTTTTTAAAAACTGTTTTTCTCCATAAAAGTTTGGAGAACTGTACCAGAGCAGGCAAAACTAGTTTAAGCATCCTAGAACCCTGGCTGATGGGTATGAACCAAAGAAGTGCTTCTCAAACTTTTTTCCTTCATTACTCAAAATCGCTTATCAGAAAGTCTTATTGAACTTTGAGGACCTGTCATAATTGCTCCCTTCAGTACTATTATAACTTCAGTCATAGAACAAATAGTCATAAACTGAGGACAGACTGCATTATACAAACAATGTCCACTGAACAATATTTCTGTCATTTGAACAAATTGCAATTGCTAATTTCATTGATTTCCCTCTTGATAGGAATACTTTAGAGATTTTCAAATATATTTTAGCATACGTGACAATCTTTACATCAATTATATGTCTCTGTAGTGATGGCTAATGGGTTTGTGGGTGTCACTACCCAAAGAAAAAACACTTTCCCCCAATTTTGGGTAATTTATTCAGGTTTGAGAAGCACTGGTTTTAAAATATCAGTAGCAGCAACAAAATGACAGTGAAGCCAATGAGTATTCACTCTTTTTTATAAATATCAAAGCTCCCAAACTTAACTCCTCCGTATAAAAGGACAGTGTAAATTACATCAAGTACACTCACAAAAGAATGGCAAATGTTAAAAAGAGTGCCTCTTGGGAGCTAAACATAACCTTGCAGAAATTCCAGAGATTTCAGAGGAATTTGAAGCTTTATAAATGTGTCCAAGTTTAGAGAGTAAGATGCACAAGACCCCCATTCAATCAAGGCAGCTCAATTTTGCTTAGATGAATGTGAATTGCAGTTGAAACTTGTTTCATGTACTCTATACTAACCATTGAATGTGTTTGTCTAGATGTAGCCTTCACCTAATTTCACTCACCAATCTGCACAAACCTGTGACAATTCAGAAGATACCTATGAGAATTTTTCTAGGAGAAGTTTCTTTCTGGAATTAAAACAAACAAAAAACAGACTACCTTGATCACCTTCCTGATCACAAAACTGGCATCCCATGGAGACATAGTCCAAGCTCAACACAATATATGGAGGTAGATTTCAATGCCAAAATATACCAAGAGAACCAAATGAAGACCATATTACTGTTAACTTTGTTCCCTGGAGGGAGGAGGTAGCAATGATCCTTGAAACAATTTCACTGCCGAACAACAATAAAATACTAATTAGCTACTGATCAAAGCACAGCTACCGATTTCCACCAGTACAAGCAAATCACTTTTCTTATAAAACGTGGTGCAGAGCAACAAAAATGCTAATGTCAAAAGAGGCAGCAAAAGAGAAAACTGATAGGAATCCAATCAGTACTGGTGGACATCAGAACTATCTTGTTCTGGGTCATTTAATTGGCTCATTACATTATTTCATCTCTGACAGAAGAGGCACATCACAAAAGCAATTCTGAACCTCTCTACTAAGAATATTAGATTGACACAGACCATGCTGGCTATCTGTAATGGCTTAAAGACATAATTGTGTCACTGAACTTGGGGATGCACAGACATACACATACATATAAACATACATACAGAACCCATGCAATGATTCTCTTGATCTGTTGTGGTTGGGTTGTTTTTTACCTTATGTGCTGGATATACATTTATCATTCTACTTTTATGTGCTTTGTGGTGTTTTTAACTGCTGTTAGGTGGCCAAATAAATTCAAGTGATGGATGGATGGATGGATAGATAGATAGGTTCCCATTAACTTTAATATTGTTATCTGCAAAATTATTAACAGCTATAAGGGAAATAGAAATAAGAAAACTATTTATATAATTGCACTGGATAAATTATTAATTATAATAATCTGCTGTGAAAATAGCATTGAAAACAAAGATAGGCCCCATTCTAATCAGATTATGAATATGAACTTTAACTCAATATCTAAAACTAATTTCTAGTATGTTGCTCATCAATGATAACAGAAGTGAAACATATGTAACTGACTTTATTTCAGTTACTAGAATATGGAAAAGATACTCACCATTACTAGGGGGCAAAAAAAGTCCATTGATATTACGAGGTTTCCTGTGATGGAAGACACAACTGATCCTCACACAGCCTAAAGGCTGTGTTTCCCAGAAGCATGAGATGCTGTTGTATTTTTGCTATAGAAGAAAGGATGGGTGGTTTCATATTTAATGATTTAATAGAAATTGTCAGGAATTAAATTCTGCAATTTATAATCTAAACTATGAATAGAAATAGAACAAAGCACTCAAAAAAAGGCTTTGCAATAAACCCCACTGCTATTGACTGTGTGACCTTGCTGAAATTGTTTGGACTACTTTCAAAATTTAATTTTGAAATTCAAAATTTAACTGATTGGCATCAAATTGGTATCAAACATCAATTAGGATTCCTGTTTATTATACGTGCTACAGTCCTGCGTAAAAATTCTTCTCTGTGGGGAAGGCCTGTTTTATATTTCATACTAAATTGCATATTAAAATTTCACCGCATCCAAAAATGTTTCACTTTAAAGAACAGCTTTGGTCCAAACAGGGATTATTTCTATAGAACTTTCTTTTTGTAGCACTGGCTATATTGATGAAAATTTTAAAATAGGAAAACAATACTAGTGCCAATTCTTCCATTAATATACTTGCATCACAACTATATAAATCATCTGGAAAGAAATTATTTTTCCTAATATTCTTGGAACAGCAGTAAGTATAAAAGCCAGAATTTACAGAAGTATAGTAAGTATAAGCCAGAAGTAAGTAAAAGCCAGAAGTTAAAGAACAATTTGGCATTAAATTTAATAAGGCAGAAGATAGTTCTTTTTTTTTTTCTTGGCATCACTTCAATCTTAGCTCAATATGAAACCACTGTGACACACCCTAAAGCTACTTATGATCTGGATTCATTCATTTATTTTATTTATTTTGATTTGTCAATTGCTTACAAGATAATAGGACAAGTAGATACATAGTTATGAATACATGAACTGGATACATATAAGAAAAATAAAAGAAACAATAGGACAGGGATGGTTGACACATTAGTGCGCTTATGCACACCCCCTACAGACCTCTTAAGAAAGGGGTGAGGTCAACAGCAGACAGTCTAAGGTTAAAGTTTTTGGGGTTTGGGAAAGAAACCACAGAGTCAGGTAGAGTATTCCAGACATTGACCACACTGTTGCTGAAGTCGTATTTCCTGTAATCAAGTTTGGTGCAGTTAATCTTGAGTTTGTATCTATTGTGTGCTCTTGTGTTGTTATGGTTGAAGCTGAAGTATTCATTGACAAGTAAGTCACTGCAATGTATGATTTTATATACCATACTTAGATCAGACCGAAGACGGTGTAATTCAACATTTTCTAGGTCTAGAATTTCAAGTCTAGTGGTATAAGGTATTCTACAATGAGTAGAGAACTCTTCTTGTGAAATATTTCTGGACTTTCTGAACTGTGCTAATATCAGATACGTAATGTTGGTTCCAGACTGATGAGCTGTATTCGAGTATTGGTCTAACAAATGTTTTGCATGCTGTAGTTAGTAGTGTGATATTACCAGAGAAAAAAGCTATGCAGGATTAGGTTAACAACTCTTAATGCCTTTTTGGCTATGTAGTTACAGTGGGCTTTAGCACTTAGATTAGAGATGAATATTCCAAGGTCCTTTACAGAGCTTGGATCATCAACAAAGTCATGACTATTCAGCTTGTAGTTTATTTTCTGAATTTTTTTTGCAGAGACAGAGCATTTATTTGTTGAGATTTGAAGTTGCCATTTGTTTGACCATTCTGATACATAGTCAAGATCTTTTTGAAGGGTAACAGTATTGTCTGTGGTGTTGAACAGCTTTACACCATCAGCGAAGAGAACACAGTTGCTCTTGATATGATCACAGAGGTCATTCATGTAGAATATGAAGAGAGTTGGTCCTAGAACACTGCCTTGGGGGACACCACTATTGACAGGTACAGAATTTGATAGGATGCTCCAATTTTGACCATTTGTTGTCTGTTTGACAGGAATGCTTCTATCCAGTTATGCAGTTGTCCAGAGATACCATAAGATTTTAGTTTTAGGAGTAGTTTGTCATGTACTACTGAATCAAAGGCTTTACAGAATTCTATGTAGATTGCGTCTATTGTTTTGCCCTGATCGAGTTGTGTAGTCCATATGTTTTTACAGTGTAAGAGTTGCAAATTACAGGATAGTTTTTTTCTGAAACCAAATTGTTTATTGGAGAGTAAGTTGTTTGTCTCTAAGTGGAGGATAATGGATTGGTTAATAATTGATTCCATGACTTTACAGGTGATGCAGCATAAGGAGATTGGTCTGTAATTTTCAACTACGCTGGGGTCTCCCTTTTTGAAGATGGAGATGACCGTGGCTTGTGACCATAGGTTAGGCAAGGAGCTGGTCCTGAAAGATTTTTCAAAGATTATGCTTAGAGGTTTGGCTATGGCAGTGGATAGCTTTTTTAAGAAGTAGGCCAATAGATAGAGATGATTTTAGATTGCATAGTGCTTTTTCAACATTGTCTTCTGTAAAAATCGATATGTATTAGATCATTGTAGTTTTCTGTGGTTCGGCTAGGAAATACTGGGCGTGATCCATTGCTGTTTACAAATACTGAGCCAAAGAATGTGTTAAAGAGGTTGGCTTTAATGGTGTCATCGTTGCAGTCTTTACCATTAGGTCCTATCAGGGGTGGGATGGACCTTGAGTCTTTTAGTTTGTTGTTTACAAAATTGTAAAAAGTGCAGGTGGATTTTCCTCTTGTTTAATGTGATAATTGGTGCAATCAGTCTTTATCTGGTGGCATAAATTTTTGTATCGGCTTTTGAAGTTGGCAATGTGACCAGATTTGTTTTTCCGCTTACAATGCTTACAATGAATGCCCCTTACAGTCACATGACTGAATTCTGGGCACTTGGCAACTGGCCTCCATTTATGGCTGTTGGGAACATCCCATTGTCCACGTGATCATGATTTACAACATTTTTGTTGGAAACCAACGTTTACTTCTACTTTCCATCAAAAACTTCTCCACTGCAATCAATGGGTTCACTTAATGACCATGGCACCGTTACACCTGCTTAACAATTAAGGCAAAAAAGGCCATAAAATTTGGTGGTCATGCGGTGACCTACTTAATCACTATCACAACTTATAATCATAATTGTGGGTTCAATTATGGTCATAAATTGAGGACTAACTGTAAAAACTTCTATCATTCTGAGAAGAACAGATTATGAGAACAGAAATCCAATTAAAGTACAGAGGCAGAGTTACTTAAAATTCAGTGTTTTTTGTTGGTTTTCTAAACTTAGCATAAAGTGTGAATGAATACAAATCTTTAGCTGATGAAATAGTGTGACTGAATGTCAGAAGAACACTCTCCTTCTTAAGTGTGAAATATCCCAAAAGAAGAGATTTTAATGGAAGAAAATAGAAGAGATGTGAAACTAACATGACATATTTTCAGTGATGATAGCAGAGGTTAAAAACAGGTGGTGAATTCTTATAATAGTTCTAGTTCAAGAGAGACCACTTCAAAAGCTTGTTATTTCTACCTGTATTTCCATATGTCTAAATTTGCAAAGTTGATGGGAACATTTTCCCTCTCTCCATAATGAGCACACAATATCACTGCCAATGGCTTTTTCACAGTGACGGAACCTGCACTTTGATCCCTGGATATAGAAAAAAGAGAGGTTTGAAAACTTGGCTACATAACATTTCCTCTATTTAAATATTTTAAATAATTTTTCAGGTTATAAAATTACTGAAACAACTCTTTAAAATAACAGTCAAACAGAAGACCAGAAAAACAGAAAAAAGCCAGCAGAACTAATACTTCTCAAATACAAAAATCCATTCTAATACTTGTGGAACTAAAGAGTTGATTTAGTGTTGGAAAATACTGGATTTGAATCAAGCAGGGCAATCAATAATCATTATGCAAGATGTTTCTCCAATCATATCCACTCAATTTTAGAAAGCAGGAAAGATAACAATGTCAGGTGTAAAGTCTGAGTAAACCTTAGCCTATCAATTTATTATAGTTTGGCATTGTAATTTTGTTACTCCTGCAAAAATATAAACAAAAACTGCAGAGAATCTACAAATTAATTTATATATTGTCAAGTAAGTTCAGCTACTATACAATTTTCACTCAAGTGAACTGAATAAAATTAAGTAGTAACCAGAAGTTCCATTATGGATAATAACTAGAAGATACACTAAACATCTTTAACAAGATGAGGTATGTTATTGCTATACACTGTAGCATGCCATAGATATTGTATTTCAAAGTAAGCAAATAAGTAGAAAATTTATTTAGGAATCTAGGCCCAAGCACAAAATCATTTCCTCACACTCCAAATTTAGAAGCGGAGAGAAGAACATAGAAATATCAACATGGTGATATGATTTCAGAAGACAGTTGAAGAATTGGGTATGAGAATTTTTTGTATTAGCAACCACAATCAGGAAACTGAGCATTATGTTGTTGGCTTGAGCTCCAAGCTTGGCAATTTGGTTGCAAACGTTTCGTCCCTATTCGAGGAGAAATCTTCAGTGCATTTTGGATTGTACTTGTCTGGGAGAGTACTGGCTTTTAAATAACTTTCTGAATCCTGGTCATTTTAAGGCCAGTACTCCCCCAGACAAGGATGTCTCCTCAAATGGGGACGAAAGTTACATTTGCAACCAAATCACCAAGCTCAGAACTCAAACCAACATAACTACCAACCCAGGCTGCTAATATTCAAAGACATTTCAACATTGAACATTGTTTAATACCCATTTTAAAGATATTACATCCAGATCTTTCTTCTGAAACAGATAATCTATCTTCGTGAGCACTATAAATGGGATAAATGGAGAGTTTGGTCTAATGGGTAAGATATCAGGTTAGAAACCAGAAGACCAAATTCTAGTCCTGTCTTAGGCATTGAAAGCTGTCTGAGTGACTTTTGGCAGGTCACTGCCTCTCTCAACTCCATGGGGTTGTTGTTGTGGGAAAATAAAAGAAGGAGTGTTAACTACCTTAAACTATTTATCAAAATAATAAAGGCAGGAAATAAACAAACAAATAAATAAAATAGAGAGTATGAGGGGTCCTTCATGCAGAGTATGATTTTTGCACTAGAGAGATCTGTTAAGAAAACACTATATATTATTGCTGCTGACACTTGTTAATTTTCCAGGAAAGTTTGTTACACAGTGAGAACTACTAATGGAAAACGGCTTCCCTGTAATTGGGGATTTCTGTCTAATGGTTCATAGTAGATGTTCCTAGGAGTATCAAAAAGATAACCAAGGATAGCAATTGAAAGCACAGGCTTCTGATTCTTTAAATAATGTTATCACTGTTTCCCAAAATGACAGCAATCTTTTCAGATAACAATTTTTGTTTTCTTGTAATCCAATTTGAATGCTGCATTTTCACATCTTCTATAAGTACTAGGCTAAATCTCTGACTAAACCTCTCCCTAAAAGATATTAAATTTTATATTCCTGAAACATTTATCAGTATTTTTCTACTTTATTTCTTTTTTACTACCAATTGTACACCACTCTTACTTTTGTTACCCTACTTATGTATATAAGCCAGAAAATTATCCGATGTTCAAAACAATCAAGAGAGACCACTTATATTGAAAATAATTAATATATAATCTGTGGTCTTAGAACAGCTGCTTATAAACTTCTTTAACTCAGTCGTTAAATTTAGGATCATATACTAAGTCATAAAAATTGACTCCATCAATATATTTTATTAGTTATTATTTATACACCACCCAACATACCTAGGTGGCTCTGAGTAGTTTGCAAATAAAAATCATACAGCCATATGAAAGAAAAATGGGTAAAAAAAAAATTAAAAACAAAAGTGGAAATAAATGGAGAGAAAGGGGGGGAGCGCTAAAGATGAAATTGGGATTTCCAAGGGAGATTTGGCAAACTGAAGATAGCGAAACCAAGATTGCCAACCATGGTAAAGACTATTAAGGTTCCTTGCAACCTTTTCAGATATGAAGAGAATGGGAAATTGTTCATATTGCTCTGTGCAGCTGCTACTCATAAGGACAATGTGTCTTTTGTGAATTTGAGCAGGGTAACACAAAGGGATTAGCCATCTTGCTCAAACTGCAGCAAAAACTTTAAAAACTATAAACTTAAGGACCTAAAGAATATTAAATAAGCAGCAAAAGGCCAACTAAGATTTGGTAAATAAAACTTAGATTATAAATGGAACATTAAAACTTTTACAAATAAATAGTGTGTCATGAGAATATTGTACATCTGCCTTATATCCATATTCTTTTATGTATTTTATACAGTTTTATACAGTTCTATACAGAGATAAGCAATTTCATGATTTAAAAACTGGACAACACAGGGGACTAAAGATTTTAGGAAGTAGAAAAAATATTCAAGTCTGTAAAATTCAAAATGCTATTACAATGAAAATATCAAAGGACATTTTTGAAGAATGGAGTCAAAAGTTAATCACAATCTCAACAATGTCAGTAATGATGTCCGCTTCCATGAACAAGCTTTATTCAAAAGTTGTCATTGGAGAAATAATAGATGTAGAATTGATGTAAAATTGGTGTTGAAAATAGATTTAAAATTATCAAACCAAGAGAAGAGTTGGAAAAGTTTGTTTCACTGAATTTACAAAAATTTACAAAATCCGGATTATTTTTTGAATTTCCCTTTCAAATTTTAATAGCTATTAAATTTACAAAACAGGTTTGTTAAAACCTGTGGCGGAATGTGGTGCATTGCAGAATCACAGGAGGACATGTTCTTTCCCAAGGAGCAAAGAGGCAAATCATCCAGGAAATTTTGATCTACAGAAAGAGGCTTGGAGTGGACCCTCCCTAATGCTTTTCAGGGTGTATCTATTAGATTTGCAGAATATGTTTTAGTCTAACAAGATTCCTATATATGGGCAATCAGCAATAAAGAAACCACTTTGAGTAAACTCTGTCATTCTTGATTCCTTACACCTGACATTTACATTGGGATAAAGATGAAATGAAGAGTAATCTGATCCTATGACAACATTTGAATGAACTAAAGATTAAAACTATCAGAGGAAATGAATATAAAGCTTGGTTATTTGATCAAGGCTAAAACAAGATATGTTATTGCTTTTGAAAACCTTTTATGGACTTTCTGCTGATGTTAGGACTGAAAAGATGATGTTTTATGGATTTGTCTAAAACAAGTGATGGCTTAAATGGGGTGAAGAGATAATTAACTGTAACTTTAAAGATTACTAAATTTGTTTATGCTTGTTGTGATGAAGGTTGGAAATTACTTCTTTGCATATTTTCTCTTTATTATATTCTTACTTTTTTCTCTACTCTTCCCTTCCTACTATTCATTTTCTTTTTTCTTTCATCTTTCATAGGGTTTGCCCTCTTCACATTCTTGCCTTTCTAACCGTATAGAATAGAATAGAATAGAATAGAATAGCTTTATTGGCCAAGTGTGATTGGACATACAAGGAATTTATCTTGGTGCAAATGCTCTCAGTGTACATAAAAGAAAAGATACATTCATCAAGAATCATAAAGTAGAACACTTAATAAAAGTCATAGGATACAATAAGCAATCAAATCATACTAGGAAACAGTCAATATAAATCATAAGGATACAAGCGATAAAGTTACAGTCATACAGTCACAAGTGGGACGGGATGGATGAGAAGGAGTGATGAGAAGATTATGAGTAATAGTAGTGCAGACTTTGTAAATAGTTGGACAGTGATGAGGGAATTCTTTGTTTAGCAGAGTGGCATTTGGGAAAAAACTGTCCTTGTGTCCAGTTGTTCTGATGTGCAGTGCTCTATAGCATTGTTTTGAGGGAAGGAGTTGAAATAGTTTATGTCCAGGATGTGAGGGGTCTGTAAATATTTTCACAGCCCTTTTTGTTTCGTGCAGTATACAGGTCCTCGACTGAAGGCAGGTTAGTAGTAATTGTTTTTTCTGCAGTCCTAATTATCCTCTGAAGTTTGTGTCTGTCCTGTTGGTTTGCAGAGCCAAACCAGACAGCTATAGAGGTGCAGACTCAATATTGACAGACTCAATAATTCGTCTGTAGAACTGTATCAGCAGCTCCTTGGGCAGTTTGAGCTTTCTGAGTTGGCGCAGAAAGAACATTCTTTGTTGTGCTTTTTTGATGACGTTCTTGATGTTAGGTGTCCATTTTAGGTCATGTGATATAGTAGTACCTAGAAATTTGAAGGTTTCTACTATTGATACTGTGTTGTCTAGTATTGTAAGAGGTGATAGTATGGGAGGGTTTCTCCTAAAGTCTACCACAATTTATATGGTTTTGAGTGTGTTCAGTTCCAGTTGTTCCGGTTACACCACGAGGCAAGTTGTACAACCTCCTTTCTGTATGCGGATCCATCATTTTCTCGAATGAGACCAATCACTGTTGTTTCATCTGCAAACTTCGGTATTTTAACAGATGGATCGTTTGAGATGCAATCATTAGTATATAGGGAGAAGTGGAGAAAGCACACAGCCTTGGGGGCTCTTGTGTTAATTGTACAGGTATCAGATGTGATTCTGCCTAGCTTCATCTGCTGCTTCCTGTCTGTTTGGAAGTGTATGGTCCACTTACAAGTGTGTTCAGGTACCGCTAGCTGGTTTAGTTTAGTTAGAATAATGTCTGGAATGATGATATTGAATGCTGAACTGAAGTCTACATAGAGGACCCTTGCGTGGGTATTTGGAGTTTCAAGGTGTTGTAGGATGTAGTACAGAGCCATATTAACAGCATCATCTGTCGATTTATTTGCTTGGTATGCAAACTGCATGGGATATAACAGCAGATCCATGATGGTTTTCAGGTGGAACAGCACTGGCCTTTCAAAAGTTTTCATAATTACAGATATTAGAGCAACTGGTCTGTAGTCATTCAGTTCCCTGAGGGAGGGCTTCTTTGGCACTGGGGTAATAGTAGAGCATTTGAAGCAAGAAGGAACATAGCACATCTCTAGTGATTTATTGAAGATTCGGGGGAAGATGGGGGCCAATTGGTCAGCACAGACTTTTAAGCAAGAAGACCAGGAGTATCAAACTGGTGGCCCTCAGGCCGGATGCATCATTCGTAGGCCATGCCCATTCCAGCTCCATGAAGGGAAAAAAGTCATGACATGTCACATGATGGCAACATGTCGTGGCAAGTTTGACACCTGTGTGTTAGACACATGTGCGCTTCCTTAGTGTCTGAGCAATTTCAGGGAAGGAATAGTAGTTATAAACCTAATAAAAGGTCATAGAAATGTTATTATTTTTGCTGAATAATATCCATGGAAAGTAAATTATGCAGTCATCAATTTTTAGAACTCTGAATATCAATCTGTCATCCATGAAGATTAAATATAAAAGAATTTTCAGACTTAAAAAGGGAGGGTGAGAAAAACACGGAAATTATTGGCAATTTTAGACATGTGAGAAGCAAATAGAGGAAAATAGACTGGACTGAGAATTCAAGAGAAATCTGTGGAATGCAGATGTAACTTTGGAAGAATAAAGGAAAGTTGCTGTAGCCATGGCTCAATCTGAAATAATACTGATTGTTTAAGGAATTCCAATTTCCTTTTGATGTGCCATAGAATTATTATTGAAAAATCTCCAATGATCATTCATTCCAAGGTAATTCAGGCTGCAGTTTTATAAGATAAAGTAAGATAACCTTTATTGTCACTTTTCTGTATAGACGATGGAAATATATATACAGCGAAAGTAATTGCAAATGACTTTCAATGAGAAAAAAAGAATTTGATTGTGCCTGTGACAGTCTTCCTGGCATTCCCTACAATTTGGATAGCTGGGAGGTACATGACAATATAATAGATGCAATCCATTATAAATTATGCAGTATTTACCTTCGCACAGGTTGAATGAACATAGAAAAAACAGTCATCCCCAACTTCTGTCATTTCACCTCTTGTGCTTCTACTCCACTGCCTTTAGAAAGATCTCAGCATAAATGTTGGAATTATCAACATGTATGGGAAGAATATTCCCTTTTGTTCTGAGTACAGCTGAATGCAGGATCTAAGTTCTATTTCCTCTTAAAGGGAAACCTCCAGTTGATAGATTTAACCAAAAAGCTTCTTATACTAATTGTAAAACAGACGGTACCTTCTTAAGGTTTGTTGAAGAGCTCACAAATTGAAAGTGGTTGCTAGACAGTGCACAAATTCAAACTTCCAGAATTTCTTTCATTGTTACCTTAGTTCTTATGACATCATCACAAAGGACATCATATGGCCCCTCAAACTGGGAAAGCTCACTTATTTTCATTGTTCCTAAGTGCTGGAAAACAGGAAGAAGACAGCAATTTCCACATGATCTACTCATCTAGTTATTCCAACATAACATAATTGTATGAAAGAAATACAACTCAGTTAAGAGAATTTCTGAAACTCATAATGGACAGAACTGAGAATGAGACAAGAACGAGAATAAAGATCCTCATCTTTTCTCTATCAGAAACTCCCAATTTGCCAGGATTTTAATTATTTAAATGATTTGGTTCCTAAGCTTATCTGGCATCATATACGCTACTAACACATATATATCAGTCGATCAAATCTTTATTATGGTCATGGCATAATGCACACATATGTAGTACAGGTCCTGTTATTAATGGCATGTGCATCAGTGAATCTTTGAATAACTACTAATACTGCCAGAGGTACTGAGCTATGGGATAGATGCTTAATTGCATGAAAGTAAGTATAGTTCTTTGCTTGTTGTTTCTATGGCACAGGTTAAATGCAAAACTCATTGTCTGGGGATATTTGAGTTGGTTGAGAAAAATAATCTGTTAGAGAGAAAAACACAGAAATACTGGAACAAATATCCTAAGAAGACCAATCAAAAAGGTCAGCTTTGATTTTTCCACTCTGTGGGAGGGAGAAGGACTTACTGAACAGTGGCAAAAACATTTGCAATAGTTACAAGGAACTCCTAAAGCAGATTCACCCTAAGGACACATGAAGTGCAATGTTATGAGATGTTCATAGAAGAAACCATAAAGATGCCACGTGAAACTAAACCAATTGGTTTTGTTGTATAATACATTAATATTTGCAGCTTGCATTAGTTCTAAATATTCATTTATTCATTTATAAACCAATGTAATCAATCAGTTCTCAGTGGTAAAGATCAACAATTAACCATAAAGTTTTAGATACCATAAAGAAAAGATTCGTGACAATATATGAGACATGAATAGAATAACAGAGCAGTACATTATTTTTGCTGAGTAGGTGCAGGTCCCATCACAATATTTTCATTATTAATTTGTGAATTCACATTTCTTTAAAAAAAATTAAATCTAAAGTTCAGGAACTGGCTTTTTTTTTTCAAATAAGGGAAAGCATTTGAAGAGCATATTTAAAATATTATTTTTTCAAGGAACTTGAAAATAATTATTAATGTGAGAGTCGGTTTGTCCACTAGCTTCAGGCATCAGGCTACAAACCAGAGACTGTGAATTCTAGGCCTGCCTTAAGCACAAAAGCTGGTTGGATAACTTTGGGCCAGTCACTTTCTCAGCTCAACCCACTTCAGAGGGTTGTAGGGAAAATAGAAAGAGGAAGAGGGATTACGTATGTTTGTGCCTTGAGTTATAGGTAGTCCTCGACTTATGATCACAATTGAGCCCAAAATTTATGTTCCAAAGTGAGACATTTGTTAAGTGAGTTTTGCCCCATTTTACAACCTTTCTTGCAATAGTTCTAAAGAGAATCACTGCAGTTGATAAATTGACTTTGCTTGTCAGAAGGTCACAAAAAGTGATCACATGACCCCAAGACACTGCAATGGTCATAAATATGAACTAGTTGCCAAGCATCTGAATTTTGATCACAAAAATGCTACAAAGGGGATGCTACAAAGGTTGTAAAAAATGGTTATAAGTCATTTTTTTCAGTGCCGTTGTAACTTTGAATGATCACTAAATGAAGTCTTGTAAGTTGAGGACTACCTGTATTTACAAAAATAACTCAAGATATAAATAAATACATACATACATAATAAACAAATAATTGATGATGTAAATGTAACTAAGTATACAGGAGCTACTCCAGAGATAAATGTTAGAAATGGTAACAATTAAACTTGTAAAATTTTGTAAATATTTTTCTGGGAGTGTAAGAAATAATTAATTATAATTATTTTCAATGTTTCAAAGTGGTTTGGGAAGCATGATATTAATGCACAGACAGAAACTTTACAAGGAATGTTTATGAATCAATGGCTTCACACTTAAGACTGCTTTTATATCTTATAGAAGCCATGCATAATTTTTCAAAGGAGGCCTCTGTATAATGAATGCAGCATTTCTGAATGGCCCTTCAGATAAGAGCCTAATTCTGTTGAACAGTGTCGCCCTAAAGATTTGGATGGCCCCCAATTCAGTTACACTTACACATTTGTAAGGCATTGAAGACCTGGCTGTTTCCCCAGGGATTTGGATCAGGTAAACAGATAAACTCAATGTGCCAGTTTTCTGTGCATGGGGCTATTTATCTTTGGGTGTGGGGGAGGAGTTTATATGTGGGTGGGTTGTTTGTTTTTTTTTCTGTTTTAACCCTTGTAAGTGACTCAGTCATTTGTATAAAGTGATAAAAACAGACATTAGGTAGTATTGCAAAACCAATACCGGCCATTACTGACAATACAAGGAACAAGTGCAAAAATTCACATTGCTGTTCCTGAACTACGTATATAGCTCAAGCACTGTAGACATGCCACCTTTGGGCTGAAAACATGTTAAGGACCACTGGATGGCAGAAAAGAATTTGCTGCCATCTAACATTGGATTTGGATTTTTTATTTAGTCCTATATAAGTTGCTACCCTAAATGTCACTGTATCAAAGAACAATACAATGTAAATGCAAGCAGGTGAATTCTAAAAATAATATATATTCTTCACTGATAAACGATAGTTACTAACTATTCCCAAATATTTAAAGCAAATGGAAAATGATTCTGAACGGCACAATATTTTGATTTGAGAACCAAAGTATTAAAAACTAACGTACTTTTTTTAGGATACAAAACAATACATATTCTTGATTTTATTGCAAGGTACGTGATTTTTTTTTTTTAAAAAAAATCCCTCTTGTTAAATATTAATAATCTTCGACTGCACGAAATGCGTCCGTATGAATTCTTCATACAAACCATTTCTTAAAAAAAATCTGTGAAATATTTTAAGGGTTAAACCACCAAGATCGAGGTCAGTTCTAAACGCTAACTCAATTTCCAAAAATTAAAGCTGTAACAAAGAAGTGGTTATGTGGGGCGCGTATATTACGTAATCTTTTTCCTTTTAGATTAACATCCTCGTCGTGCTGGCTGGGAGTTGTAGTTTAATACATCTGATGAGCACCTGGTTGGTAAGAGATGATGGAGGAACAATGGATGAAAGCTGCGATCAAAATAATTCGCCTCCTCTAATTCAGCGAATAGAGCACTCGGAAAGGTGTGGAGCCGATCTCGATCCGGCCTTGGACTACATTTCCCAGAAATCTGTTCAGTGAGACTTTCCCCCGCCGCGTCTGTTGTTGCTCAAGGAGCGGCTAGGAAGCGGCTTGCAGCAGTTGAAAATAGGAGGCTTCCCGCTTGCAGGGGGCGAAGGGCCGCGTTCTTGGGGCCATGAGTCGCCTGGGCTCGGTGCAGCAGAAGGTGCCCTGCCTCTTCGTCACTCAAGTGAAGGAGGAGCCCTCGGCCAAGCGAGAGCGCCAGGTACTGGGGTCGGAGTTACCCGCCGGGGTGAAGGGAACCGCGGGCCTGTCAGAAAGAAAAACTGGGAAGTCTCAAGCGGAGAATTGGATATTGACTTTTCCGGACCGGTCGCGGGTCATAATAGAACCAGACACGAGCCTGGCTGCGCGAAAAACAACCTGCAGCACCTGCAGGGAGAATTTATTCGCGCCGGTTTCTCTCGCCCAGTTTTGCAGCACGCCCACGTGAAGCTGCCGTGGATGTGCGGCAAGGAACGACTTTGGGTTAAGAGGTAGAGTCGCTTCACCTCTTCCAAAATCTCTGCCACGTTTACTTCGCGGAGGTAACAGAAGCTGCTTTTATACTCAGGACGGCATCCTTGTGAATTACTTAGGTACTGATGGGCCTTTTTTTAAGGTGCAAATACTTTACAAACAGTGAAATAGTCTTGACGCTTCAAAAGGAAGCTGGCAAATTGGAACTCACCTCCTCAGGTTTTTATCTCCTTGTGAGAGTAGGTTTTTCAGGGAAAATAATGTATCCTGGGTTACCCTGTAGCTGGCAAAATATTGCTCCCCCAAACATTTCTGCTGGTACAAAACTTTGCAGCTACCATCCATTAATTTAATAAATTTACTTCATAAAAGCTACTGTATTTGGACAAATAGAATTTTCAGAAATTTAAACTTTATCCCATCAGCTTATTACAACAAACATTCCACCTCCATCTGTTTTTAATTTTCTGCTGGTTATGTTTTTAATTTCAAACTGAGACTCAGCTACTTTACTGGGGTCTTTTTTTAAAAAACAAAACAAAAAAAACCTTTGATAGAAATTTTTAAAGTGTTAAAGAAGACTACATTTGCCAAAAACTTTACAATTATCATTTTCTTTTCAGACTTTTAAAGTGTTGGCCACCAACTCAATTAATAAAAAGGCTTTAGCTGCAGATATATACAATGCAATTCCAACAGAAAAGGTGGATGGAACTTGCTGTTATATAACTACATACAAAGGTAATATAGAATTAAATTAAAAATGTTACTGTACTAGGTATTATGTATGTGAAGAGGTAGCATGCACATTTTTGTAAATGTATAATTCAAAATTAGGATGTTCCTTTTCTATGTATAGAACAATGCCGGCAAGCGTGTTCTGCTGCTCAGCATGGCTTAGTTTCCTAGTAAGACTTCAATTTGACTAGTATAATGTAGCTGTCAGTCTACAGTAATGTATGCTATCTAAGCTGCAGAAATGTGTCTATGAAGGTTCTGAATGTTAATACCTGTGTTAGATGGGTACCTTATTCCAAGAAATTCCAAATATAGCCATATCTCAGAGCTTTATCTTGCAGTCTTTTAATTGAAGACCACCATCTCTTACAATTTTTTTTCTTCCTGGCATTTTCCCACAAGTGCAGGGTCTGGATTTTTTTTAGATCAACTAAATGCAGTTTGTTGTTAAACAACAGTATATTATTGGATAATTGCTTAGGCTAGAATTTGACAAGGATAGAAATGGCCAAGCATGTGTAGGCTACTCATCTTTTAGACATTGACACTAAGTTTTCTAATATACATGTTCACTTCTGTGTAAAATTTCATTTAGTGATAATTTATAATACTATAAGGATTTTGAGAACAGAAACTAATATTAATAAATTAATATTAATATGAAATTAATAAGGTTTACAAACAAATGTTTAATTTCTCCAGGATTGTCTTGTAAAATATATTGTCCTTTTCTGGGAAACTGTTACCTTGATGTAGTGGAAAGGTTCAATAGCTCCAATTATTTTAAGAAAAATATCTTGAAAGTGTCAAACTTCAATAATAGCTCTGGAGATAATTATATAAAGATACATAACAAGATCAAAACTGGAAAAAAAACATTAATTATGATGTGGGTGTTCAATGAACATCAGCATTAAGTGATACTGATGAAAGACAAAAAAAACCAGGAAGGAATAGTGATAGAAGAAAATGTGCAGATGCTCATCCATTCCACTTATTTCTGATGTAGGCAAACTTTTTGTCAAGATGTTACTAAGAAAAATATTCATACATAGAATATAGCTAGCTTGAGATAATGTGGAAAGTAACAGGAGTACTGAAATAGGTTTACCTTTATTTCAATGGATATAAGAAGACCTTTGATTTTATGAATCATGATTGAATATAGAATATATTAAAACCAATAGAACATGTGATCATTCTAAGGACATTTTACAGTGAACAAAAGAGCTACTATAAATTACTGAATGTGTAATTCATTTGAGAATAAGAATAAGAAAGGGTATGTGATAAGGATGATTGTTTCCATTTTCTTTATCTTATCACTAAATATAGGGATGAGAAGACTGATAGCTATGTCAAAATACTAACAATTGGAAATGTGTAGATAACAATACTTTGATGGTCAGAACTGAAGCATACTTAGACTCAGGAAAGCAAAAATATAGAGTGAAAAATCAGGATTATGCTTGATTGCTGTTATTTCAATTCAAAATGGTGCATCCACTTACAGAATCTAAGCATGAATTATTTTTTATATGCTCATATCACATGTTTGCTTATTTCTGGAGATATATGCTGCTTCAACAATACCTCACATTACCTTGTTTATGAAATGATTGGGAAAAAAATCAAACTTTCAATCTCATTGTAGGTCATCCATACCTTTGGGCCCGACTTGATAGAAAACCAAACAAGCAAGCCGAGAAGAAGTTTAAGCAGTTTATGTACTCAGCAGAACACTCAAAAGGTAGGGGATTTTACTGATACATATTGTAACAAAAAACTGATAATGAAGGCATTTCATCTTACATTTCCCTCTTTCCTTGAAGAATTATCTAGAGAATATCAATTCCTGATTACCAGTAAGTTGAAATGTTTTGATCAAGTTCTGATTATAAAAGTGCCTTGCTACAATGAATTAGTAGTTTGAATGTATGATATGCCATATGCTAAATAATAAAAGTAGTTTGGAAATCTTTTAGTTACCATTTTGTCAGTGAAAGTAATGAAACACATTTCAGAAACTTTAAATGGGGCAGCAAAAGTAGATGCAGTTATATTTGCAACCTAATAGCAATGAAAAATTGATACACACACAAAAAAGAATTGTCATTGCCAAATTGTTACTTGTTACTTATCCTAAATTGTAAACCTGTTCGAAGGCAGGAGATAGTTAAATGGTAACTTTTACAAAGGTGTTAATATTCTTGCCAACAGGATTTACGTGGAATATTGAAGATGATTTCAGGTCTGTCCCTGAATGCTGGATTCCAGCCAAGGACATAGAGTACTGCAATGGAAAGCCTTTTCCTGATGAAAACGGACACATTCCAGGTATAAAAATATTATTTAATATGAGAAATCCTTATTCTAAACATCTAAAGTCATCTTTCCTTTTAGAAAATATTTCATTTAGAGTGTTAGAAATTTGTTTTTAGAAATATCTATAAATTAGTTAAATGAAGTCAGATATAATGGTACTGTATCATGTAAGGGGTATATGTGGTGATTTGTACATCAAATTGGAAAGTACAAAGTTAATTCTGCCTACTTGGTCAGAAGAAAAGGGATTGTATGTTCTTTCTTAGGAAAATCCTATTTCTTCCTGATCTTCAAAATATGTCATGAAAAACACTTTCATTTTGAACTTTTCTTTCATGAACTTTCAAATTTATTTTTCCCTCTCCAAAAATAAAATATTAGGTAAAAAAACCCTTTTGTTTCCTTTATCATTTTATTAGTGATGCTAAGACCTCCCTTCCATTTTAAAGAAAAATTATGGGGGGGGGGGAGGAGGAACTAGATGAATTCAGGTGAATTGAACAAAACATCCTATCCTGACGGTTCTCATTTAACAGCTTCCCATAATACAAGCAAAAGAAACATTAATATGTTAGTAGCTACCTGGAAAATATACATTCCCTTCCTGAGAATTGTTCACCACAACTTCAGAGTGAAAATTGTTAATGGACCGAGGTCTGCATTATCCTAAAAATGGAATTCTTTCCAAATAACTTACTAATGCTGTCAACAAATATACCAATTGCCAAAAATTAGTCAGAGGCAATCCTATGATTAACCTTCACCTTAAGCATAAGATTAACCTTTCCCAGTATGGGCATTCTTCAGATATATGGATTTCAAGTCCCCAAATTCCCAGCACTGATTGCGCTGGTTGGGCATTCTGAGGGTGAAATTCACATATCTGTAAAGCATTCAACAGTTGCACTAGTTCTTACAAGCTTGATATTCTGTTTTAATACTGTTTGAAAGAAAATGCAGGTAGTTAACAAACCATACTTTATTTCCTATTGAGAGTAAAAGGTTAATCCTTACCATGAAAATCGTTCTATTTTTTTTTTATACATACTCATATTCATTATTCAAAATGTTTTTAAATGTACACTAGCCAGAATCACTGAAAGGGAGTGTTAGGATGGTTCCTAAAAAGTGTATTATAGTCGGCTGTTTGCTGTTCTTAAACTATTGATGATGGTGGTTTCTAAATGTTAGTTTTTGTGAGTCATGTAGTTCTTTGACCTCTGAGTTAGGAGTACTTAATTTTGAATACCTCTGTGCTCCAAGTTAAAAAAAAAATGTTTCATGATTTTTTGTATTTCAAAACACAAGAATAAGCTATGGAGTTTTTCCTTTTTGAATTGAAATAAAACTGGATCTTAGTAAAATCCCATTCTTGATTAGTGAATATTTTTCAATCACTCATTTTCTGTGTGCAATAAAACTTATATTTATCTCACTAATATTTTTATTCATATATCAAGTCAAATCAATCTCAATCAGTCTCAAGACAATACTAACATTGTGTTTCATAATAATCAGGTTGGGTGCCAGTAGAAAAAAACAGCAAACTATATTGTTGGCATTCTTCTACTGTTGATTATGAGTATGAACTTGCTCTCATTCTGAAGCATCATGCTGAGGAACCTGATCTTCTAGAAATCTGTCCAGTACCTTTAAGTGAATTTACAGAGCAAACACTGGAACTTATTGGAACAAATATTAATGCAAATCCATATGGTAAGCACTTCAACTCATTAAAAAAAAATCAGACAATATATATAGCAATATATAGCAAAACCATTACACTAAAATTACAAATGTAATAATGTAGAAATGAAAAACACACAGCAAAAGTGTAATGAAGTTAATTAGAAATAATCCAATGCTTCAAAGCATGAACATAGCATTTGTCTGGAACTGTTTAAAGTAGCATGGAGCTTGTAAGGCCCAGCCATATATGACAAATTTAAAGAGTTGCAGACACGTGCTATGTACATGCACCAATGAGTTATGAAGCAACAGGAATAATTTTCCCAATTCTAGTAGTTGGGTTATGTACTGAAAGCGTTCAATTGTAAAAATAACGTTGCTCTATGATTTTGTTGAAACAAAGGATTGTAATAAACTATTAGACAATTCAATCAAAGTGACCTCTTAGACAAAATAAATGAAAAACTTAAATACATATAGTGGTAGAAGTAAATTATGGAAGCAAGTATTATAATATAGTGGATTTTGGAGAAGGAACCATTCAGATTAACATGAGGAGTTTCTGTAATAAAATAAAATATGCTAGTCATAAGTTTTTGAATGTTTTAATAGGTTTAGGAAACAAGAAACATCCTATACATCTTCTTGTGCCACATGGAACATTTCAGATTAAAAATGCACCATCAATAAATCACAATGATATATTGGCTTGGCTTGATGGATGCAAAGAGGGGAAGATTGAAGGGATTGTGTGGCATTGTCCTGATGGAAATTTAATCAAGGTAATCCTGCAAGTTTCATTAAGAAATTGTGATTTTTTTTTAATGTTCAGAAAGCCTAGTGTCCTGGAGCTTATGTTACTCTTACCTTCAAATTACATATTTGCCAAGAAAGGAAAATTTCTGTGCACATGTACAAAGAGTACAAAGGAAAGCATGAGAAAAGCCTTCAAAATATACAATGTATATCTTTTAAAGAACATAGCTGCTTTCATGCTTTAACATGCTTTTTGAAGTTATCTCTTTCAAATACTTTTCATAGTCTTATTTCTTTGCTTGTTTTTTCACATATTTTTATGCAAGTATTGTCATTAATAGATTATACTGTTAAAAATAGTATTTTAACTGCTTTTCTTTTTTTTCTTCAACTAGCTTCACAGACATCATCTTGGCTTGTCTTGGCCAATTGTGGATCCTTCTTTGGCATCAAAACCAATTACTGTCACTTTCAATAGAGCCAAGTACAACTTTGAACCAAAGACTCTTTTTCATTATTTTTCAAAGTTGGATGGACAAAGATTCAGTAGTCTTAGAGATATAATAAGTGTCTTATGACCAGAAAATACATTGAATCATCTGTATGCCTGCTTCTTCATTTATAGTAATCTAAAGATATTTAACATGTTTTTTGAAATGTAATATAAATTGTATTATGTCTACATATTCTTGACTGTAAATACACACACACACACACACACTCACACACACACGTATATAACTGGAGAAACTTCAGTAGAAAAGCTATAAAGAAAACCTTCAGTTCCTAAAGGTGAAATATGCAACATGTTTTTATTCAAGCAGTGAAAGTTAACTATTAATCTCACAAGTTCTTTTATCTCATTAAAAAAAATCATGTATCCATTTTTGCTGGCACTGTAATATTTAAGTTTAATAGATTTTATGCAGTGAAGGCATAAAAGAAGAAAACTTTTAGAAACTATATAACCTTACAGTAAAATCTTGTGGTAGTTTACATACTGCTACCAGCATTGGAGAACATTTTTCAATATTTATCAGTCATGAATAGTGTAAGTAAGTCATTTTACTTAAAATATATAGGATCAGTCTGATTCCTTGCTTCCATGTATTTTTTTAGAAAGGAATACCTGCACTAATTATGAACACAATAAGGAACAACTTCCCATCCTGGCATCTCTTTTAAAATGTTTAGATAAGATTCTTCATTTATAGAGATTTTAATTATCATAAATAACTTTATAATATTTGCAGTAGAATTTTATGTACATTAGGATCATGAACAGATATCTGCTTATGCAATGACTTGTTATTCTATGGCCCCTTTGGAGCTCCTAAAATCTGATGTAGAACATCAAATTTTCTGGAGCAGATATAAGGAAGCATAACTCCAATTCTGTCAAAACAAAGCAGCATTTTATCTTATTCAAGAACATCTAATTAATGAAAAATGATCTTGAAGTTTGTAACACTTTTATTCAACATAACTTGTCTTAAACATTTTAAATTAGGAATGTATTGTTTTATTCACAATTCATATATTATTCAAACATAAAAAATATATACATATATACTAATAAATTAGCACAATTTAGAAGTAGCAAATTTACATTATTATAATTCCTTTAATCTTTCTTTTGTCTTTAAACTTGTGGAAGCACTAAACCAGATTAATCAGGCAGGCACTTTGTTAAAACTTGAAAGAAACTGTACAGTATAAGACTTACATATAGCAGAAATAATCTGCATTTTATTGACTTTAAAATAAGTGGGGGGAAATACCTCACTCATGAGCATGTTTTTCATTTTCAATGTCAAATATTTAATTTATCTTTAAATACACAGTATTGGCAAGTATCTTGGAAATGTTTTTTCAACAGAAAATGTTTTAGTCAACAGAAATTCTACCTGGAATGTCTACTTGAACTCCAAATTTTTCAGAAAGTGTTTTCAATTGCTCTTCTAAGACAATATTCTTTTTAACTTCTTCATTATAGTTATATTTTAAATCTTCGATTTCCTCAAAAAAGGCTGGATCAAAGTGGTCCAATTCATTTTTAAGCTTTTTGATTTCTTCCTAATGAGAAAAAAACTTTATAAATTAATCCTAACAAACACACAAACACAAGTATGTTCAGTACAATCCATTAATTTCAACAGATATAACAATCTATTATATCTTATGCTTTTCTTATATTCAGAATGTGTTCTAGGTTTCTTCATGCCCTATGAATAAAAACATATACATATTCTTGTTCTAATCTGACATTTCGAAAAATGGTTTTTGGTAGAAAAGATCAATTTAACCAAGAATTAAACAGTTTGTATTTAATACATTCCTCACAATATTAACTTTACATTTTGCCTCTATTTTTTACATTATCAATCCAATATAAGGGAAATTTGTCTTGAAAATTTTATTTTGCTTAACTTGAAAAGTATCTGAACGTTTAGCAAGGAAATACTGTATATAACAATTGATTTCAATGCCACAATATTTTCTAAGCCTATAGACCAGGGGTGTCAAACTTAAGGCCCACGGGCTGGATTCGGCCCACAGGGTACTTAAATCCAGCCTATGGGCCAGCCTGGAAATATCAAGGGACTGGCCTGCAGTGCCTCTTGCAGCTAAAACGGTCTGCATGCCGTCCCACCTCACCTTTTTTTTTACTCTCCATGGCCTCCTGCAGCACTCTGCTGGCTGAAACTGGGTCAAAAAATGGGTTGAAAATGAGCTGAAAAATGGGCCATATGGCCCATTTTCAACTGTCAGAGTGCTGCAGGTGGCCATGGAAGGCAAAAATGAAGCATAAAGGGGGTACATGCAGGCCTCCCGCACCCCATTTTGGCTGGCAGAGTACTGCAAGAGGCATCCATCCTGCCCCCCCACTGCTCCCTCCTCGCCACCAGCCTGCAGGAGAACTACAATGCTGATCCGGCCCTCGAAGAAATCCAGTGACACCACTGCTATAGACCGAATGGATATTTTGCAAATGACCAATGAACTGAAAAATTACCGTACTAACATGAAGTCGGTGCTGTTCCAAATCTGAAGATTTAAGCTGTGTCTTGAGGTCTGTTACTTCTGCCGCTAGTTTGTAGTTTCCAGTTTTCTCTATTCAAATAGAAGTTTACAGATATACATACAAATGAATACACATTTTCATATATCTAAGAAGTATGTTTGAGAACAGCTGTATGGCATTAGCTTTTTTTATTTGAGGGTATAATATTCTATACTACATGTAATTGATAACATGTTATTCCAGGTGGTATTCCGGGAGGCTGATCCAACCACCGATAGGCGGTGGCACTGACAGGTGGCATGGTGACAGGCTGTTTACCGTTGCTGCCTGTTGCCTCTGCTGAACCCCCTCCCCGCTGCTGCCCAGTTTGTGATGCAATATTCACTCCATAAGACGCACAGTCATTTCCACCCACTTTTGAGGGGGAGAAAAGTGTGTCTTATAGTGCAAAAAAATACAGTATTTTATATATTACCAGCTGCAAGGTCATCTCTAAGTTTTCTTTGATTTTGAGAAGATTCCATCAGATAAATTTGTTCTCCTTTTTCCTTTTCCAAATCATGATTAGTTAATCTATAAGAAAACAAAATAAAGAGCAGAAGTTGATGAAGCTTTTGCTAATGTTTTTGTTCTGTTTAACAAAGGAAACATTTTGTGTGCTTTACCGGAGAAGTTGATTTTCTCTGACATATTCTTGCTCTGTTTTGGTACTCTCAGGTACACTTTTGAGGACTTCAGCCTTTGCATGAAAATAAAAGTTTAATTTTAATATTAGGATCTTCTAAGTATGCATTAGACTTCAGTGCAGTGATTCATGTATTGAAGTGAGGAAAACCCATCTAAAATCTACATGTATAATGGAATTTACAAGATGATTTTGATATTCTGCCAATTTAACACACCAAGTCAAAATAATTTCCATGTGTGCCACTTTCAGCTTACAAAAGTAAAATAAGATAAATAAGCTACAAGGCATCTTTTGCAGAAGAAATGTGTCATTTCTCTTTTCTGCTATTCTTTAACTTGTAAATTGGTAAAAAGAAAGGCTTACTGCAGAAGAGGACCTTGCCCTCTTATGGGATACAGATCCTTACTTTTAATCTCATCAAACTGATTTTAAAAATATATAAAAGAACTCAGTGACAATTGTTTTGCAAAGTAAAGCAAATGAGTTACAGTGGAACCTTGGGTCACGACCATAATCCATTTCCGAACTACGGTTTCAACCCGATTTGGTCGTTACTGGAAGCACAACCAACTGTGCATACGTGGACGGACTGCACCTGCACGGAAGGGAAAATCGTCACAGCAAGGGAATCTGCCATGGCCGAGTTTGTTCACCTGATTTTTGAATCGTGATCCGATTCAAAAATTGTGTAGATTTTTTTGATCAGAACCCAATTTGATCGCAAAAGGAGTATTTTGCAATTCGAGGTTTGACTGTATTGTGAAGGGATGAGGTTTCAGATGTCCTCTGTAACTTGTACGTGTGCCTGATCCGAACTCCATATAAAACAATATTAAGAGAGTAAAAGCAATATACAATAAAATAGTCCATGCCAATCAGGAACAATTAAAAGGATAGGATTCGAAAAAGATTTATAAAGCTTTAATCTCCTGATCATAGATGCCCATTCTAGAAAGTTTTTCCCCAGTAATCAGAGAACCAGGAATGGAATGGTAAATAACCTGCTCTCTAGACACCAATCAGAACAGAAAAAACAATGCACTTACAAAGAAAGAAACTGCATTAAAACATATCTATGGAGATTATCCAGGTCATGGTTGTCCCAAAGGTGCCTTTTTTCCTCCTCTGGACTTTCTTTGAAGACGTTTTGCTTCTCATCCAAGTCAGAGCTGAAGAAACTTCTTGGATGAGAAGCAAAATGTCTTCAAACAAAAATCAGAAAATCCAGTTGCCTCTTGGGAAAAAAAAACATCTTTGCATTAAAATATCTTACCAGTAAAATATAAATGTCAAATTTTCCCACTATATCCATGCTAAGTTTTACTTTAGTTTAGCATAGTGATTAAGGTATGAGTTCTGCTCCTACCTCAGCCAGAAAATTAGCTGGGTGACTAGCAAACCACTCCTGAAAAAAATGTGCCAAGAAAACTGCAGAGACTTGCCAGGCAGCTGACCTGAAGGCACCAAAAAATAAAAATAAATTCTTACTTGTTCTTTAAGATAGTTTTCAATACAGTTTTCATTTTTATCTCCACTCTCTGTTGGCTTTTGTAATTTCTTTTTAAGATCACTAATAGTTTGATTTTTTCTGGCAATTTCAGATTCCATTTCTTTGAGTTTATTTTCAAACATCCTGAAAGTAAAAAAATAAAAATGGACAGTACTGATTCCAACTAATCTCATCAAAAGAAAATTATATTATTTAAGAAAATAAAATTGTATATGATGCATTTTAAAAATTGTAATTGGTTTACAATTTTTTAAAGACACACATGATACACAGTGCAACATAATTATTGTGAAGAACATTTTATATAGCTTCCCAAATCAACTTTTTAAATAAACAAAATAATAAAAAGGATCTTGTCACATGCCCTAGAAGTATGTATTCCAAAGATGCAAAAATCTGCTATTAATTGATACATTTTTCATTAATGATTTCCAAATTTTGAAACATATTCAAAAGTGCTAATAAACTTAATTGTTCATATTGAACATCTACAATAAATAACACAGATTCATGTGCAACATAATTATTGTGAAAAACATTTTATATAACTTCCCAAATCAACTTTTTAAATAAACAAAATAATAAAAAGGATCTTGTCACATGCCCTAGAAGTATATATTCCAAAGATGCAAAAATCTGCTATTAATTGATACATTTTTCATTAATGATTTCCAAATTTTGAAACATATTCAAAAGTGCCAATAAACTTGAAAAATAAATTAACAGTTTTTGAAATATTAAATGGGAAATGGATATATATTTATTTTCCATTATTTAGTTCTAGAGCCCTTACATTATAATGATAATTGGGATGAGAATTTCTATTGCTAAATTATGTGATCATAAAGCAAGACATCATAGGACCATGTCATTCAGCAATAGCAATCCTGATAATCCCCATTGCCATTGAAAATCAAGGGGCCATTCAGCAAGGATCTTGTGACTTCCTTCCAGCTTCCTGAGGAGAAAAAACAGCAGCAGAATCTTCCATGTCAGCTTCCCTACGACTCTACTTGTAGGAAGCCAGCAGAGAATGTCAGAAATGGTAAACTTGAGTATGGGATGCTGCAACTATTGTATGAGCTGGTTGTTAAGTGCCCAGATCACATCCACATGACCACAGATGCGCTGTAAAAACTGAAACTCCATGGATTGGTTGTAAGTACCACTCATTTAACACTGTTGTAATTTAGGTTGTTGAATGGATGGCTGTTAACAGACAACCTGTACCTTGTTATAACTGTGGATTTCCAGTTCTTGGTGTCAGCGTCTTCAAGTTTTGGGATTCTGCTTTCTGCTAAATTTAATTTCTTTGTTGTCTCTTCCAATTCCACATTCAGTTTCTCATTTATTATTTCAAGGTTATTCTTTGCCATTCGCAGTTTTTCTGCATTTTCTACTTCCTATTGACAATATATATATATATATATTAATCAAATTGAAACATGTTTCCAAATTATGTTTGGAATGAACACTATGCCTGCAAGTTCCTTTCTTATCATTGATGCATGTGCCAACAAATTTTCCATATAAATCTGAAAGAATGGTTTAGTTTCATTATTCTAATTTTCTAATCATTACTAATCAGGATCTGAAACCATGATATGCTGCTATATCAAGATTAAGGGTTCTGTTTTCAAAATGAGAAAGATTGAGCCCTGCTAATTTATAATACTTGAAATGATTTAAGTATTATAAATAATATATATAATAAATAATATAGATTAATAATCTATTGCAATTTTTTTAAAATAAAGGAACTTCTCAAAAATGCAAACCAATGTTGTCCTCCAACCCTAGATAGAATCAAGCTATATTGAAAATTTGTCATACAATGTTTATACAATGTTATATAGTTACCTTTTTCAGCTCTTTACGTATTCTGTCATTTTCAGCAATGATTTTTTCTGTGCCTTTGGTTTTCAGTTCATATCGTGTACTTAGTTCACTTCCAAAGTGAAGTTTCTGTTTTTCCATTTCAGACTTAGTATTTTATAAATAAATGTAAAAAGGAATATTATGTCACAAATTGTTATTATTAAAATCTGAAAAAGCATAGTATCTATTTGTATATGGTAACGGTCTTACCAATTTCTACAGAGTCATATTGTATTCACTTAAAATATAGTTTTTTAAAAAATAATATTTTTTCATGTATATTGTATTTCTCACTTCTAGAACAATTAGGATAATCCAAAATTATATAATTTATAATTAGAAGTTCTAAAAGTAAAACTAAAACAAGAAAAGAGAATAATAGATGAAAGGATATTAGTAAGACAGCTCCCTCATGAGTTCTGGGATCTCAAGGACCTCAACCAGGTCTTGAGGGACTTTTGTAAGCTCAGGAGTAATGAGATCTACCTTCATAAATCACTGTACATTTTCCAGGTTAAATATTAAAACAAAAAAGACTTTAAAATAGTATACAATTTACCTTTAAGTCCTCATTTTCTTGCTCAAGTCTGGCAACTTTTTCATTAGACACTACTCCAGGGGCCCTTTTTAGCTCTTCATTTTCTCTCTGGACTCTCTCTACAACTTTTTTCATCAAGCCAATTGTTTTCTCTAATTCCGGAATTGTTTTCCCACTTCTTCCAGCCTACATGAAGAAATGAGAGATGAATATATACATACACATACATTCACAGGCTTATATGTAAGGCTGATATATACGTTGTTATATCATATCTATTAATCTAGAAATACTATTTTCCTTCTATAAAAGGTCTCCAATAAAATATTTCCTAACTATATTAATTTTCTTATTTGTGATATCTGCTTGTTATAGATATTTAGTTCAATATTACATATTGTTTCAAATACATGGTTCTATCACTCTATAGTCACATAATACAGATATGAGGCATAATAAAAAATGTAAACCATTTAATTAGCAGCATTTTTATCTATTTTGTTCTTTGTAATATTGCAGGATGTAAAGTACTTGTAGCATCATGTGAATAAATTCTTTTGCAGTGAAATACACAGATGAAAGCAAACCTATTTTGGCTTCATAGTGTGACAAAGAAAATATATAAAGCATAACTTATGAGAAGTCATTTACACCTACTCCTATATTAATTGTCCCCACTAATCATCAGAGAAAATTGAATGTGCAGATTTTGCTTCATTCCCACATATTTCTAATATAGTTCAAAACTCTGTATTCTTATTAAAATTTACAGTTAAATGCAACTATGGGAAAAATGTATTAAATGCTGTCTGCTTGAACAAACAGAAGCTAAGGGTTACACATAACTGCTCTATTATAACCAGATTCTATGTTCCATAACTCACTTTGTATGCTTTATGGACTCATCTAACTATACTGTAATAATGAAAACTTGCTTGAATCTTATAGGCTTATTCCCTCTAAAAACCTGGATGGTACTAGCTACTAAGAGCCATGGTGGTGCAGTGGTTACAATGCAGTATAGCAGGCTAATTCTGCTGACTGCCAGCAGTTTGATTCTCATTGGCTCAAGGTTGACTCAACTTTCTATCCTTCCAAAGTCGATAAAATGAGGATCTAGATTGTTGGGGGCAATATGCTTACTCTGTAAACTGCTTAGAGAGGGTTATAAAGCAATGTAAAGCATTATATAAGTCTAAGTGCTATTGCTACAACACCAACTCTGCTTGCTACGAGATAGTGATCTACTACTGTACATAGAATCCAAGGAGTTTGTTGTTCTTGACTGTTACATTTAGCTAAATGAATAGTGGTATATTTGGTGTGAATTGAATCTTCTGGGATTTTTTGATGATACAGTTCTCATGTACTAAGATAAAATTGTAAAAAAATATTTTTGTAACATAAACAAATATAACTGATATAGTAATTGATACATTATTTTTATTACTATTTAAATTTTGTCTCAATTTTTAGTAAATCTTATCCTCTACTATTATAGGTAAAACAAATCATATCTTTCTATCTTGGGACAAGAAACTCTTCATTGCTGAAAGTCAAAGGTCTTCTATATTTTAATGCAGTTAATACAAGTTCGTAGTATTTATAGAATTCATTCTTGTACTCTTTTTACAAATTCTATCATATAATCTTACCCCTCTGACATTGCCTAATTTCCACTCAGCTTCTCCCTTTTCTCGCTTCAGGATCTCACACATTTCTTTTAAATCGGCTACTTGATTCTATTGAAAAAATAAAGTGATAATCTCATTCTACAGAATGCTTCTTCTAAAAATAAATATGTACAGTAAAATGAAAAATTCAAAATATGCATAAAGAAGTTAGGCTTCTCTGCAATATTCATCTTTGTGATAACCCAGCGTGTGGCACAAAGGCAACACAGTCAAATAAGCAATAAGAGGCCCTTTATTATCTCCAACTTTGCCCCCAATGTCCAGGTTACCTTCGACTGGAGAAAAACTTTCCCAGGGACACAAAACAAGGTACACACAAACTGTAACTTAAAATCCAAACAAACCAAACTGAAGTAATTAGCTTGACAGGGCAGGATAAGGAATTTCAGACTTGAAAATACAGCAAAACTCACACAGTTGGGAAGACGGCAAGAACACAGATAAGCCACGATGATATAAGATAAATTCACATTTGCTCCCAACAGCTTGCTGCACACAGCTTGCCTTTTTTTATACACTGTGTTCCCAGCTGCAGCTAATGAAGGGAATCAGGGACCTTTCCTCTCCCGTAAGCCACGCAACCCATTTTGCTCTCTTCTCCGTTCCTCCCTGCATGCCCTAGGATGAAGAGGGGGTGGGCCTGGGTCTTCCTCTGAATTCCCTCTCCTTTGTTCTACTTTCTCCTGCTCTGCCCAGCCTTACTTTGCCCTTCCCCAGTTTTTTCCACAGCCAACAGAACCACACTCCCACTCCCTGATAGCTGTTCAGCTTCCTCCTCTGAGTCAGACTCCGACAGGGGCAAGACAATCCTATTACAAAGGTATCAGAATACATGCAAAGGGTTATATATTCATAAGGAACTTCTTTCCAGTTATCTACTAAATATATACTTACTACTACTAATTCTAATGATTTACAGTATGTATTTAGCTATGTAATTATTTACACTCATAATGCCAAAGCAACACTGTGTCACTCTGTAACAAAAAACTGTTAACTTTTGAATCAGACAATTTACATTATTAAAGATTATGAATACAATGTTATTCAGGGTACTAATACATAAGGATTGTGTTCTCACTAATCATGAAATATTTCAATATTCCAAAGCTTTCGGAAAAAGGAGGAATCAGTGCTTAAACCAGTTTATTATAATTACAGTAAAATAGTATAAAGACAAATGCCATAACTGGGAGAAAAAGAACCATGTACCCACCAGATTTTGCTATGTAAATCCAGAATCTAAACAAAAATTGTATGAATATTTGATGTTAAAATGTATTGCCTGATCAAGAGAAATTTTAATGAGATGCAGATAGGAATTTCTTTGAAACAAAGGCTATTGTATAATCTACAACATCATAGCTTATAAAACTATTTGATTGTAAAATAATTTATTTCCAATAACAATCTAAGGTACATGAATATATATATATATTTGTTTTTGTAGATTTTCACGGGTACAGGTATGTAGGTCTAGGTATGTTCGGGTCTTTTCCCATGTAAGATTAAGAGTATCTTGGTGATGTTTTGGCGAGGTCCCACTCGCCATCCTCAGGCTGCTGCTTTTGGCTTCGTGCCAGTGTAAGCAGTCTGTGATCGGAGCTGCTGTCTCTCTATAAATACTGGTGGTGGGGGCTGGTGTGCTGGGCTGGTTGACTGCGCTGCTGCCTCTTGATTGGTTGATGAAGTTGATGCTGGTATAATGGGCTGTGTGATGGCCTTGTGAGTTTTGTTGTGGAGATATCCTGGATCTTGTGCTGTAATCTCCTGAGTCGTTTGTTTTGTCGTGATCTTTTTTCCATTAGCCATCTGTTTTGTAGTGATCTTTTTTTCATGAGCCTCTCGAGTTTTAATGGTTTGGGTAATGGGTTGTGTGATGGGCTTGCAAGTTCTTTTATTGTGGTATCCTGAGTCCTGCATTGTAATCTCCTGGGTTGTTTGTTAAAACACGAGAGGCTAATGGAAAAAAAGATCACTACAAAACAAACAACCCAGGAGATTACAGCACAAGATCCAGGATATCTCCACAACAAAACTCACAAGGCCATCATACAAACCATTATTCCAACAACAACTCCATCAACCAATCAAGAGGCAGCAGTGCAGCCAACCAGCCCAGCACACCAGCCCCCACTACCAGTATTTATAGAGAGACAGCAGCTCCGATCACAGACTGCTTGCACTGGCACGAAGCCAAAAGCACCAGCCTGAGGTTGGCGAGTGGGACCTCGCCAAAACATCACCAAGATACTCTTAATCTTACATGGGAAAAGACCCGGACACACCTATACATACATACATACACACATACATATACACATACACATATATATATGTAGAGAGAGAGAGAGAGAAATTGATCCATTGATATATCTAAGCAGTTGTTATAAATTCATTTTTAAAAATATGAAACATTAATTTTCTGCAGACCATCAGATTCATAAAATAAAAATATACCTTTAATCTTGGCACGTCCTTATTGGCTTGTTCTAACTGGAATCGTAACTCCATATTTTCAGATGACAATATTAGATTCTCCTTTTGAAGCTCTTGTTCTTTCTGATGTTGATCATCTGATCCTATCCCTGATGTCTTCAGAAGAATAAGATAGTAAATGTTTAAAAGCTTAATAGTTGGCATTTTAAGATATTTTACAAATAGCAATAGTACTAAAGAATAAATAATGCTTTAATGATTGAAGAATACTTAATGGAACCTTAATTATATTATCCATAATTCTGATGACAGGAAGCAAAGGAGCAACTGCTACTATAAAGAAAATGTGTATATAATCCCTTCAAACTTATTTGCACTTTTTATTCAAAACATGATCTTGCTAAGGCAGCATATACATTCGGACATGTCTAAAAAGTAAATCTACAGTCTATTATTTAAAAGACTGATATTTATTATTTAAAAGACTTCAGTAACCTGAATAGTTTATAGAAACAACACAAATACAATAATATTTTTCCTTCTGTTCAATCATATCTAATTATGGACAATTACAGGACGATTTCCTACACTTTTCTTGACAAGGTTTTTTTCAAAAGTGGATGGCCATTGCTACTTTCCTGGGGGAATAGCCCAAGATCACCCAGATGCTTTGTGCCTAAAGTGGGCTAGAACTCATTCTCCTGGTTTCCGAGCCTAATGCCTGATCAATTACAACAAGCTGGCTCTCTAAATAATAAGTAGCATAAATATACTATTATAATTGCTGGTGCTATGTTCAAAACTGTAACACAAAAATATTGCACTAAAATAATCATAAAACAGACAAAATCATTGGAACTTATAATCTACTATAGCAATGAATTTTATCTTGAAAAAGTATGATTATAAGCTTAACTTACTGATGGCCTTGAACAAGTTTCTCGGGGAAGCTGTTTCTCTAGTACTAGTAGTTTTTCTTGTAGATATCTGTTTTTTAAATGCAAATCTTCTACAACAGTATCACGAGGGACAGCATATTGTGTTCTTGATATACAAATGAAAAGATTATTTAAGAACTGCACAATTTGACAAGTGATTCATTTTTTGTATAAAGAAATGGCTTATGTTCCTGTGACTTTGATTGGTTGGTTTAATCATAAACATTAGATAAAAAGAAAAAGTCTTCTTTGAGTTAGATTGGACTTCTGACTTTACATACATTTTCAATGAATTATTGGCAAAAATACAAAATTGTCATTCTTTTCAGTAGTTTCTCAACTGTCCCTAATCCACAGTCCTGATATTTCATCAAAAATTCTCCATCCAAATATTAAAAAATCAGACTTATTCAATTTTTCAACATCAATCATTGACAGGAGTATTAACACATTGAATTGGAAGCTAGCTTAAAAATCACTGAATACTTTGGAAGAAAAAAATATGTCAGTATATAAAATGCATTTCAGAATGGTTCTCCATATACTGATCTCCCTAAATGAAGGAGCAAAAGTGAGTACTGAAATATTTACAGGTAATCCTCACTTAGCAACGGCCTCAGACAGCAATCACTCAGTTACAACAGTGATGAAAAAGTAACTTCGACACCAATGCCCATATTTATAACCCTTACACTGTCTGTCTCTGTCTCTGCGTCAGGTGTTCACCATTACACTGTGTCAGGTGTTCATCAGTACACATTGTTCTGTGCCTGATTCATTCCCCCCACCCTCCTTACAGAGTGGAGAGATTTCTTAAACAAACTATCTCTTCCTATGCTGCTTTTTTCTTCAATGCATCTCTAAAAGTGCTAACTGCAACTTAACATGCTCAGCTTTGTGAACTTAACTGATTAGATACCTTTCCCTGATGGCTAAAATTTAAGTTTTATATTAAAGGCTTTTGTTTGCCTCCTAAGCACCTCACTAGGCAAACAGCAGGAATTAAGTTTAGAGTTGTGTGTTCCCCATTGTTTGCCTGCTTACTCTCTAGTAATCCCTTTCTCTCCAATGAATGTAAAAAGAACATTAATTTCCTTCTTTCTAATTATCCCAGCATCAGGTTGATTCCAAAGAACAGAGGAGTGAAGAAAGAAGAGTATATGATTTGAGTCACGTTCTGGAAAATTTCCCAGCTTTTTGGGATTGTATCCTGACACTGTAAGTCAAAGGAAAGCTGATGTAAAATAGAAAGCATAGCTGCAGTCACATGATTTTCACTTAGTAATTGCTTTGCTTAATGACCAAGTCACCAGTCCCAATTATGGTTGCTAAATGAAGACTAAATTTTATTTGAAGGTTTCTGCTTTCATGAGCTATAGCTGACTTCATCAGATGCAGCTTCCTTTTGGAATTCCTTTTTAGTAAAGGGGCTGTCTGAAAGAGCTGCCTGTCAAAGAATGTCAGCTTTCTTTGTGTGGGGTGGAGAAATGGAATTCAGATCCTGATCATTTCATCTCCATTTCTGCACCCTTCCAAAGGAGTTCCCTCAGTGGTGGGATTCAATTTTTTTTACTACCGGTTCTGTGGGCGTGGTTTGGTGGGCGTGGCAGGGGAAGGATACTGCAAAGTCTCCTGTCAGGGGTGGTATATGCCGATTCTCTGAACTACTCAAAATTTCTGCTACCAGTTCTCCAGAACTGGTCAGAACCTGCTGAATACCACCTCTGAGTTCCCTTCTATGCATCGAAAGGATCTTAACTTCTTCAGAGGGGTAGAGAAACACAACTCAGAGCCTGAAGATCTGAGCTTGGTTCCAACATTCTGCTGAAGCTGATTCCTTCCACCCAGGGAAAGACACAGGCAGTTCTTTCAGCCAGCCCCTAAAGACAAGACAATCAGAAAGCAGAGAGACAGCACCATAAGTAAGGTGCATGAGGTACCTCAGCTAGGGTACCTTTAGCTGGCTTGGTGCAGGCTGTGCATGAGTTTTTCTCAGCGGCTGAAAATTCTGCTTGGATTCTGGCAGCGAGGATTTTCAGCCACTGACCAGAACCTCCCATAGCCTATCCCACCTTCCAGTGACATCCCACACTTCTTACCAGGGACTTCATTTGCTTAACAACATGCGTGATCACTTAACATCAGCAACCGGAAGTGCTGGGATTGCGGTAATTGAGTAAAGCAATTACACGGACAGTCACATGACATCTTACTTAACAACAGCTTCACTCAATGCCTAAGATAATAAAATTATCTTACTTTAAGTGAACAATCTCATTCTCCAGATCCATATTTTGTTTACGAAGCTCTTCTAATTCTCGCTCTGATTCAGATGCTCTGACTCCCATAACATGGTCAACAGTAACATTGCAGCTTTTGAGTTTCTTCTGCAAAGTATTTTTTTCTTTTTCAGCCCTGAAATATGTAATGTTTATGAATATATACACACACACATACATCCATTAAAATAATCCATTATATATCCATTAAAACAAACCTTTTACTTCCTCTTGCAATTTTATTCATTTTCAGTGTTTTTTTTAATAAAAAACACTTTTTACAAAAGCATTTTCAAATGTGTGCTCTAGAAGCAATTTCTAAAAAAATATAGATTGCTATTCAAATTAATATATTACTGTTGAATTTTATATATATGTATACACATATACACATATTCTGCACTATATTTAATTTCAATTTTTGCTAATGATTACTTTTAGTAGTTCTTTGTAGTGGTTTCTGATGAAGTAGTAAGATTGTAAAATGCATTTATTAATGTGAAAAACATATTATGGCTCAGAATATATTTTTCATAGGAGATCAATTCTTATCAAATACATTTAAAGTGGGATAAGTTTTGGTATCATAATCAAAAAAATGGGGAAAAAATCAAACTAACTTGGAAAAAAGTTCCTTCATTGTGTTAAGCTGTTTGCTTAGAGTTTCTATCTCCTTTTCTTTTTCTTTCAGCTTGTTTCTCATTCCATCAGCTTTGGTCTGCCATTTTTTGCATTCCTCCCATTTAATTAATTCTTCCCTTGGATTCTATAAAGTGAAAAAGCACCAAAATGAACATTCTTCCCCTTTAAAGGTTTGCAATTCATCAGTCTAATGAAGCATACATTTCTTGAAAATATGTGCCTCTGCATGTGTAAAGAAATACTATATATAACATAATATATTTTAATAAAAATACCATATATAATTACAAAATATGAGAGGGGCATAACAAGTCAGAGATAAGTTATATTAGCTAAGGACATTTTATATCATACTTTCAACATCCTATCTTCTCTTGGATTCTTTTTTTCTGATTCATCACTCTTCTTTCCCAGCTCCATTTCCATTTTTTTAATTTTTCTTTGAAGTTCATCTATTAGAGTTTGCTCATCAGCCTTACTCTGAAAAATAAGGGATAGCTTATAGTTTATATACATCACAAGTGATATGGTACTACAGCATTAGTATAAAGACAATCTGACAAGTGTGAGTATTTCATAATTAGCAATTTCGCAAGTTCGTTTGAAAAAAGTGGATACTGCATAATAGTTTGTGACTATAAATGTTGTTATATATTTTATTTACTGAAATGACATCGAACAAGATGCAAGAAATATATGAAAGCATTCAAGCTTAAAAAAGAAACCTAGATGATGTAACAAATGTGTTCTAAGCAGATTTCTGCATGAATGCAGAATGACTTGTTTCATGACTGGATGATCAACTGCAGTGCTAAAAAAATAAAACCGTCAAAATCCACAAAAATGTCCTATGACAAAAAGGACTATTTACCTGAATTGAACTGGTTAATCTTTTATTCTGCTTTTTCAGTTCTTCATTCTCCTTTTCCATATCATCTTTCTGCCTTAGAACTTTAGTGTAGGCTTTCATTTTTTTCTGAAGTTCTTGATTTAAATCATCCATATCATCTAACAGAGAACTCTCTTTATTTTTGCTTAATTTAAGAGCATCTTTAAGTTTTAACAATTGGTCATTTAAATCTTCAATCTGACTCTAAAAAATAATATATATATATGTATATATTATTCAGGACAACCAAAGAATGATAGATACCATTAAATTTATAGAAAAAAAGATTGAAAGCATTAATTTCTGACAATAGAAGATAGGGTCTTATCCTAGTCGCAAAACACAGGAAAATTCAGTTGTATTTATGGCTCCTGAATTGGGAGCTAGAAATTGTTTTTTTACCACTGCATCCATTTTCCCAATATTATCTACTTTTGCTGACTATGATTTTACGATTCGTTTTATCTGAGAAAAAGATCTCTAACTAGGGTTTCCTGCTTGAATAGAAAATGGACACCATGGCCAGGAAAGCCTCTACTCAGATTTCATATCAAATGCAGCCATTCCTGCAGCAGGAAGAAACAAATAAAAATATCTGCTACAAGGAAGAAAAGAAAACTGGGGGCATTCAAGACTTCGATATATTGTCTGGTAATAATATTTTTTGTATGGATTACTATTGATTTTAGGAGTTTCTGTTCTGGTTATATGTTTTTCTAATGACTTTATATTTTATTGTTGTAGGCCAGGAGTGTCAAACAGTTGGTCCATGGGCTGGATGCATCACATGCAGGTCACGCCATCCCAGCTCCACAAAGGCAAAAAACATCACAATATGTCACATGATGTGATCTAGTTTGACACCCATGTTGTATAAGCCATTCAAAATCAATAAATGATGTGAAGAACTCTTACAGTGGTCCTTAAAAGTTTTTGAAACCTTTTAAATTGTCAATATTTCAGTGTAAATATGATTTAAAATGTGTTTTGTTTTTCTAAATCCTAAAACTAGAGAAAGAGAACCCAGTTAAACAAACCAGTCAAAAATATACTGAAAAATTCAAAATGTTCACAAACTTTTAAGAACCACTTGGGTTTTTTTTTTTAAATTTATTTTGTTGTTTCCTTTCCTTTTATTTCCTGGCTAAAGCTATAATGCAATTGAATTGAACTGCTAGTCTATTGGAAGAACCGAACTGCAATACTCTAGATGTTATTAATTATTCAAAATACCGTGTTTCTCAGAAAACATGACCCACCCCAATAGTAAGGCCAATCCTAATTTTTTGAGGGTGGGCCTAATATTACTCCAAAAATAAGGTGGGCCTAATATTACTCCAAAAATAAGCCCGGGGATGGGCATGGCCGGCACGGGCACGGGGGGGTGGGGGTGGGAATGTCCAGCTGCAGAGCAGGGAGACAGTCATTCTGCACTGAAGCAGAGGCATTCCGAGCATTCAATATATCCCAGGATTGCAACACTGAAGATTCAGAATGGAGCCGTCTGCGTTGCAATCCTGGGATACACTGAAGGCTCGGACTGGAGCCATTTCCATGAAAGACAGAAAATGGGGAGGGGGATTTTCCTGTCTGTTATCCATTCCTCTTAGAGCAGGACCCTGCAAGGTTTGTTGTGGCGTTGCACTCATGAATGGTAGCACCTCCATGAGCTTCATCTCACCGGTGTAGCTGGCATCCTACCGTGAGCAGCTGCGCCAGTGTATCCAAACTTGCGGCAGTGCCACCGCTAGCAAGCACAATGGCACAACAATCCTTGAAGGGTCCTGTTTGAAGAGGCTGCACCGATATGATGAACCTCACAGCTGCCGCTCACATACACGCTACAAAAAGCCTTGCAGGATCCTGGGATATGCTGAAAGCTCGGAGTAAAGCCATTTTTGTGAAAGGCAGGAAAATGTGAAGGGAGAGGGAGCTTGAGAAATAGATGACAGGCAGGAAAATCCCCCCTCTCCGTTTTCCTCCTGTTTGCCAAAACCCTACATTTAGAATTCTGAAGTTTTGGAATTTTTGGCAAACAGGGAGGAAAAAAATTTTGGGGGGAAGGGGGGGAGATTTTCCTGCCTGCCCTTCGTTCCTCAATCTGTGCTAAGCTTGTGGAATAGCTCCTTTTGGCTGCTACAGAAGTAGCCCAGTGGAGAGGCAAAGGTGCACATGAGGTGCTTTCAGCTGCTAAAGAAAAGGCCCATTGGAGAGGCAAGGCACATAGGGCATTCCTTTGGATAGAAACAGCCCAGTGACTGGGCAAAGCGCATGTGGGGAGAATTAAGACACTCCTCGAAAAGATGGCCTAGCCGTTTTTTGGGGGGGATCCAAAAAAAATAAAAAATGAATGTTTTCTCAAAAGCTTGATGAGATGTCCTTCAAAAACTCTATCAGATAACTGTTAATAACTCAAGCTGAAAATTTTGAATATTAATCAATCATATCTTGCTTTCTCAATTCAAAGTTTCAGAAATTATCCAAATAATTGCCCATTCTTTTATTTTAACTTGCCTCTTCTATTAATGATCCATTATTATTAACAACTGCAATTAAGTTCTTAATTATTGGCTAGAAAAACTTTTGGGAAACCAATAATTTCCTAGCTTTCCCTCAATTATTAAAAAAAAAACAGAATAAAGGTTGGAATGTTCAATATCATAGATATTGGAGAGTCCAATACCGATTGAGGTCCTGGGCTACCAGGACAGAAGGAATAGCATTTTTATTTCCCATTATTTGGTTTAGGATAGATAGATAGATAGATAGATAGATAGATAGATAGATAGATAGATAGATACAAATTTAAAAACTTAAAAACCAAATATGTAACTGAGAGAGAAAGCCACTGTGAGAATTGCTAGGTGCTACTGCCCGATTCACATAAAGTTTTCATATAGCTACACCAATATTGCTTTCACCCTGTCATGTGTTGTCGTCAAATGAACAAAATTAGGTTGTAAATGTATGCATTGGTCAGAAAATATTTTTTTAAATCTTCAACATATTTGTGAAGGGTTACTGAGTAGTTGTTAAATGAGGAGCAGGTATAGCTTTAACATGCATCCATCCCAATTGTGACATTTTTTTTTGGACAAAAATTGTAATTTTCAAAGTGGGATATATTGCTGCTAGACACTGTTTTTGTATGAAAACAAACCAAAGCAAAATTCTGGTTCCTTTTTACCTTCAATTCCTTTGTGTGCTTGTCAACAATTTGCTGAACATTCATATGAGCCTCCTTTTGTGATGCTACAGAAATTATCTGTTGCTCTGCAGCTGCTGTCATTTCTGCTCGGAGTTCTAGAAGTGCCTTGCTCAAAGCCTAAAAATATCATTAAAAAGATACAAATGAGCTCTGCAAATAAAAATAATAATAACTGTCATTGTATTTGTATGTGAAAATAAACCCAAAATTTAACTTTCTTTAGAACTGGAGTTGCAACCTTTTCTGGATGAGGTCTTTGAATGACATCTTTGGAATAAACTCCAAAAATTAATAAATGATGTGACAGAAAAAAATATTTTATTAATAATTAACGTTATTTATATAACTATCTCTGTGTGTGTGTGTCTGTGTGTGTGTATCTGTGTGCGCGTGTGTGTAAATATATATCAGCAAAAAAGGTATTTGTCACCAAAAAAGGTATCAGACCTTATTTTCAGGGGATGTCTAATTACTGACTCATCTCGCTGCCGTTGCACCAACAGTCCCGCCCAGCAGAAGCCTGCTGCTGGCCCACTTATTCTGTGTCTCGTGTCTCCCCCAGCCTCCATTTCACCATCAGAAGCCTTCAGAAAGACCTCTACAGCTAAGAAACAAACTCTGGATTGACACGTGCAGCGCCTCCTAGCTTCTGTTTTGCCATCAGAGTGCTTCTGGAAAGCCCTCTGCAGCTGAAAAAACAGCTCTGGATAGATCCAGGGCTCTGTTATTGGCTGCAGATGCCTTTCTGGAAAGGCCTGATGGCAAAACGGAGGCCAAGGATGATGCGTGTGAGTGACGGCAAGTGGCCAAAGAAGTAGGCCTGCAAGGCGAGGCAGGTGTCGATATGTGCAAGGCCTGATAAGTATGGCAGCTCCACCTCCCATCTTAATTTTTACCATGCATCTCACCTGATTCTATGCACCCCAGACTGATACAGATACAGATAATCAGAGTTGGAAGGGACCTTGTAGGTCATGTAGTCCAACCCCCCACCCAAACGGGAGACTCTATACCATTTCTGATAAATGGCAGTCCAATCTCTTCTTGAAAGTCTCAAGTGATGGCACTCCCACAACTTCCGAGGACAAGCTGTTCCATTGCTTGATTGTTCTCACTGTCAGAAAGTTTCTCCTTATTTCCAGGTTAAATCTCTCATTGTTCAGTTTCCATCCATTATTCCTTGTCTGGCCTACAGGCGCTTTAGAAAATAGTTTGACCCCTTCCTCCCTGTGGCAGTCCCTCAAATATTGGAAGACCGCTATCATGTCTCCCCTGGTCCTTCTCTTTACTAGACTAGCCAAGCCCAGTTCCTGCAACCGTTCGTTGTATGTTTTAGCCTCCAGTCCCCTAATCATCCTGGTTGCTCTTCTCTGTACTTTTTCTAGAGTCTCAACATCTTTTTTATAATGTGGTGACCAAAACTGGATGCAGTACTTAGGTGTGGTCTTACTAAGGCTTTATAGAGTGGTATTAGTACTTCCCTTGATCTTGACTGTATCCCTCTATTAATGCAATTTAGGATTGCATTAGCTTTTTTGGCGGCGGCTGCACACTGCTTGCTCATATTTAGCTGGTTGTCCACTAAGACTCCAAGATCCCTCTCACAGTTACTGCTATTGAGCCTGGTTTCATCCAGGCTATATGTGTACTTTTGGTTTTTCTTGCCTAAGTGTAGGACTTTACTTTTCTCTACACTGAATTTCATTTTGTTAGATATGGCCCAATGTTCTAGTCTGTCAAGATCCATCTGGATCTTGAGCCTATCTTCTTGGGTGTTAGCTATTCCTGACAGCTTAGTATCATCTGAAAATTTGGTAAGTTCCCCTTCTATTCCCTCATCTAAGTCGTTAATGAAGATATTGAAAAGTACTGGGCCTAAGACAGAACCTTGTGGCACACCACTGCTTACTTCCCTCCATGTAGACTTAGACCCATTAAGGACTGCTCGTTGAGTACCAGTTGTGAATCCATCTAGTGGCGGTGCTATCTATTCCACTTTTTTCTAGCTTACTAAGAAGTAGATTGTGGTCTACTTTATCAAATGCCTTGCTGAAATCTAAATATATTATGTCCACAGTATTTTGCTGATCTACTAATTTAGTCACTGTGTTGAAGAATGAAATGAGATTAGTTTGGCATGATCTGTTTTTAACAAACCCGTGCTGACTGCTAGTTATTACTTTACTTGTTTCTAGATGTTGGCAGATCTGTTTTTTATTATCTTTTCCAGTATCTTCCCCGGTATTGATGTTAGGCTGATTGGTCTATAGTTTCCTGGGTCTGTTTTTTTTTTCCCCTTTTTTGAAGATGGGAACCACATCAGCTCTTTTCCAGTCCTCTGGTAGTTCCCTGGTGCTCCAGGATTTTTGAAAGATAAGGTGCAGTGGTTCTAAGATGACCTCTGCCAGCTCCTTTAAAACTCTGGGATGTAATCCATCAGGCCCAGATGATTTGTTTTCATAAAAATCAGACAGGTGCTCTCTTACTAATTTTTTGCTTATTTTAACTTTTATTTCTGGTCTGTCTTTTACAGTTATGTTTTTGGTGGGTTGAGCTGGATTGGGCGCACATGTAAAAATCAAATTAGAACTTACTTCTGGACTAAGTTGTATTTTTGGGGAGTCCATGGTATGTATATATATCCTCAACGTACGACTACAATTGTGGTCAAAATTTCTGTTGTTAAGTGAGACACTTTGTTAACTGAGTTTTGTCCCATATTATGACATTTCCTGCCTCAGTTGTTAATCATCACTGCAGTTAATAAGTTAGTAACCCAGTTAAGTGAATCTGGCTTCTCCACTGATTTTGCTTGTCTGAAGGTTGCAAAACCTTGATCATATGGTCACAAAAAGTCATATGAACCTGGTATACAGCAATGGTCATAAATATGAACCAGTCGCCAAGCATCTGAATTTTTATCACATGGCCATGGGACTGCTACAAAGGTCATAACTGAAAAAAAGTCACTTTTTTCAATGCTGTTGTAACTTTGAATGGTCACTAAATCAACTGTTATAAATTGAGGAGTGTGTGTGTCTGTGTCTGTGTGCGTGTGTATGTGTGTGTATGTGTGTGTGTCTGTCTGGGTGCGTGTCTGTGTGTGTGTGCATGTGTGTAACAGTCCAAAGTCAGTTAAGGCATCTCAGGGACTGGACAGGTCGGGATAGAAAGGAATGAAAGAACCATCTTTATTTTGCAGTCATCATGCAAACCAAGTAGAACAAAGGAAAGACACACTATACCATTATTAAAACACTGAAGTCTGCCAGCTCTGAAAAAATGTTGTCATATAGGGAGCTTTTCTGTTTTCATTTACAATTTTTAGTATGGCTTATAAAATGGCTTTGGCTGTCTTTGCATAATATACTTAACCAAAAAGCTTTTTAATGATTGCACCCATCCCCTCCCTAAAAATTGTGAAAGTATCATACTTACTTTTTGTTGCTTTTCTTTTAAAGATAGCTGATTCTTTAGTCGTTCCACTAGATTCTTCATTGTAGTTGTTGGAGACCTGCTATTTGCTTCTCTTTGTATCTCCAACTCACTTTTTATATTCAGTAGCTCTTTTCCCATTTTTGACAACAAACTCCTTAATTCTTCTATTTCATCTTGCAGTCTTTTAACTCTACCTTGATGCTCCTCCTCAAGCCTAGTGCAACAAAATTATATTCCAAAAACAAAATTGAATTCCACAATTAAATTGAGCACATCCAGGTAGACTAAGAAACATTCAAACATTATTCATAAATATTTCTCAAAATATTTATATCAAAATTTAAACTAATTTACTGGTAACTAAACTTAGTAATGTTAATAAAAGGTGAGGAGTGAGACAATGATAATAGCTCTAAAATATTATTCAATTAATTTTAAATTTATATAGTGATAATTAGTTCAAAATTTAATTACTTATGCAACATAGAAGAGCAACCAGGATGATCAGGGGACTGGAGGCTAAAACATACAATGAACGGTTGCAGAAACTGGGCTTGGCTAGTCCAGTAAAAAGAAGGACCAGGGACACATGATAGCGGTCTTCCAATATTTGAGAGGCTGCCACAGGGAGGAAGGGGTCAAACTATTTTCTAAAGCGCCTGTAGGCCAGACAAGGAATATTGGATGGAAACTCAACAAGGAGAGATTTAACCTGGAAATAAGGGGAAACTTTCTGACAGTGAGAACAATCAAGCAATGGAACAGCTTGCCCTCGGAAGTTGTGGGAGCGCCATCACTTGAGACTTTCAAGGAGAGATTGGACTGCCATTTGTCAGAAATGGTGTAGGATCTCCCACTTGAGCGGGGGGGTTGGACTAGATGACCTACAAGATCCCTTCCAACTCTGATTATCTTTTATCTGTTATCTGTTACAAGACTCAGTTGTAAGTCAAGAAAACTGGTCAAGTTTTTCTAAAGATGAACCATGCAGAAGTATCACAACTTCAGTCTATACTTACTGGGCCCTGATGTTATCAAACTCCTTGATTTTTACTGCAGTTATCTGCTTTTGCTTCTGTAAGTCAGACGATGCTTTCTTTAATTTGCTGAGAAGGGAATTAAGGGAACTGTCCTGCTCTGCTATAGTTTGTTCCAGTTCTGCCAGACGAATTAAATGCTTACTTGCCGGAACAGCTAAAGAAGGCTTTCGAATCAACTCCTATAGAACAACAAAGATTGAAATATTTTTTTCTGTACTCATTTATTTCATTTTAATATTTTAACATCAAAAATCAAAATTTCTTGCAAATACGTTGTAAGAAGTTAATTTAGTTCATATAATTCTCAATTCAGAACATATACATCAGTCAAAATTAGGAACTTACAAAGTCACAAGAATTTTATTAGTAGATTTAAATATTCTCCTTAAAGTCATCATTAGGATGATATATTTTTCTTCAGATCACAGTGTGAAAAATGGTCACAAGTCACTTTTTTCAGTGCCTTTGTAACTTTTGTAACAATTACTAAGCAAACTGTTGTAAGTCAGGGACTATATGTACAAGTTAATGTTTATCTGCATAATGAAATAGCAAATATTGCCCATTTCTTTGTATTTCCTCACATGAATTGCTCCAAATAAAAGGTTAAGAGTGTCAACTCAACCTGTTAGTTCCATCAGTGGGGTAGCTAGTCTAATAATAAAAACAATAATAATGTGCAAGTATGATAAAAGAAAGCAGATAGTATCAACTATAGGTGCCTTGGTTCAAGTGGTGCTCCAATTGAATCCCAATCCCAGTTCAATTGGAGCACCACTTGAACTCCACTGACATTGATAAAATCAACACCAGACAATTGCAAAAGGCAGCTTCATCTGAATCCTTGATGTCCTGCACTGATACCTTTAATACTACGAAACAATATCACCTTATCTCAGGTCATGGGAAAGGCTCAATAGGTGGGCAAAAATGCCACATCCAGTCTAAACTTCTGGTTGACTGCACAATCAACCATAATAATTTTTCTGTTTTACCTTTATGCCATAAGCATTTAGTTTAGAAACAAATAAAACTTATTATACTTACTAAAGCTGTTTGCTTGAATTTATTAAAGGAACTGTCAACATGTACATCTAATTTCTGGTGCAGAACTCTGAGCTCCTCTTCATGTTTCTTTGCAATTTCTTCTTGTTCCTAAATAATACATTTACGTTTCTTATAACAATAGACTCTGATAATTTCTGCTATTTCATTTAATTATTTAATTAAAAACAGATGAGCACACACACACACCCATACACACACACATTCATTCATTCAGTAATTTAGATTCATTTTGTTTCTGCAGACTTATTCCTCCCAAATCTATTCAAATACTAAATCAGATTACAAAATACAAAGAAAGCCAAACTAACTGTCCACATTTTACATTTTCAAAATAAGATTACTTATAATTTTAATATGTGACCTTATGTTTCTTTTTTCTTCTTTGTCCCTATTAAACTGTTACTTTTATTCCTTTATATGCCTACCTAGGAGTGTTTTTCATAAATGATGCACAAAAATATTCAAGAAAAATTACTGAAACAATAGGAAGATGCCAACAGAAAGTATTGGTGTACAGTGTTTTTTTCCCCCAAGTCTAACCACAAATCCCATTATGAAACCTAAATATTCAACCTTCATTTTTATTTAAGAATTCTAAATAATAATACCTCTCGTGCTTTGCCCAAAAGATGCTGGTACTTCTTCAGAATTTCTTCTTTTTGATTTAATCTAGCTTGCATATTTGCAATGGTCTGATGTGTGATTTTCAGAGTATGGGGATAGGCATTATCATCAATTTGATCTAGCTGCGCTACCAATTTCTCTCTTTCGGATGATGCTGGCAATTGCAGTCTTAATTCATTTATGACTTTGTCTCGTGACAAGATGTTTTGCTCTGCTTTCCACAAAGCAGCTTCTTTTTCTTTTAGCTTCTGAATCAAAGAAAATCCATATTATTGAAAATTGGTTATAATTAATTTCAGCAATATGTACATTTTACATGACATTTCAATCAATTATGCTTCTATTGTGATATGATCAGCCTTAAATATAAAACGTGTGCAGATTTTTTTTTAAAAAAACCTACAACTTTGTAACCTTCTCCAAATTAAAAATACTAGAAGAGCAGGGAAGAAGGTTTATGGTGGTGTGGGTAAAAGTGGAGTGATAATGATAATGGAGGCAACTGCAAGAGAAGGAACTCAGGATTTTCTAGTTAGCAGCTCTGGAAACAGAAAACATAAAAAAATAATAATAACAGGAGATATTTTGGGGAGAGCTAGCTAGTTTTTGCTAAAGACATTTAGTTTTATCGTTCATTGCTTAGATCCTGTACATTTAGAGCCAGTTACAACTTTCAAAATGCCAATAGTAATACATTTATTTGTTTATCTTGTCATCATAGCTAAAAAATGAACTTTAATTTATTAACTAATAAGTTGACATGTTAAACTATCACAAAATAATTTATACTCGTAGATTAAGGCTTAAGTAGTCAGAATTTGATCATCCTACTAGTTAATGGTAATCACAAAAATTAAAATGCTTTTATCAAGAAATCAAATTAAATTGATATCATTATGCTGACATTTCATTAACAACATTTTCTATTTTTCCATTTTCACTTAGGTAAACCTAAGAAATTTTGGTCTCAGTTAACACTCTCAGGTTTCCAGCTTATATACTATTTAAGTGATAATTATTGTAAATTATTTGTGGAAAGTAATTAAAAACAGAGTTCCTAAGCTCACTTGAGTAATGATAATTTTCTTCCTCTCTTGGTCTGATAACATCATTAAAAGCAAAAGATTCAATTAGGTAAGTAGTTCTATTACCTCTTCTACAGATTTGCAGGTGGCTTGCATTTCCAGAATTGTTCGACTTTGTTCTCTAACTGTTTTAAGAGCTTGTTCAAGCTGATGTGGAAGAGTCAAGCTAGGATCTGGAACTGTACCTGCAGCTTCATTAAACTGTAAATGAGAGAAATAAATGGAAGATAAAGAAAGCAGCTCCCCACCAAAAAATATGGCTCTATTATATAGCTTTAAATCAATGTAATTACCTTCTGAGCTGTACTTAATATGTTCTGTTTCTGACTGTCATATATATCCAGCTGACGTTCTAATTCTACTTCTCTTTTATCCCAGGCCATCTGTCGCTCCTCATGGAACTACAGTTTTATATGAAGAATGACATCTAAGAATGACACCACTATAGCACAGCGATATAAATAAACTTAAAAGCAAAAATGTTTTTATGAAAGATTAACAACAGTAATATTCTTAAGAGTACATAATTTTTTTGAAGAAAAAAATTGATAGTGGTATTTTTTCTGTACCTGGCCCTGCTGAACAATTTCTTCTTCCAAATGATTGATTGTCTGTTCATATTCAGAGATGATATTTTTTAAATATTTAATCTCCTCATTTTTCCTGGATAATTCACGATTTAGTTTAAGTTCTTGGAGGCGAAGTTCTTCAATTTTCACATGCCACTCAATTACCTGATAATTTATAACAAATCAAATCTCAACAATAATTTAAACAACACAATTAATTCCAGTAAAGTAGTATAATAGTCAAGAATTGAACAACCATTATAACTTTTTAACAAGGAATAAAAGGCTTTGAAATAAGGAATTCTTGGTGTCCCTATACAAAGTTTAGTATACATCTAAAATCTCTTCACATTTTGGTCCTAACTAACAAGATGACTTTATAAAGGAAATATAAATCACTGTGCACCACTAAGAAGGCTAGAAAGACATGCATATAGACAGGGGTGATGGGAATAATATCCAAAGCCTGATCTGGCATATGCAGGATTACATATAAAAGTTTTCAATTTAAGACTGAATGTCTCAAACCTTTTGTGCTCCTCTTGCATCTTTTAAAGTGGCTACTAGTTCTTCTATTCCTTTTAATTTCATCTCCATCTCCACTGCTCTGTTCTCTGCATTTCGACGTTCCTGCTGAGCTTTCTTGATATCTTCCATAGTTTTAAGTTTATCATTCTGCAGTTGAATCATAGTCTTGGAGAACTTCTCCTGTTGAGCTAGGGGCAAAGCACCACTAAATTGCCTCCGTAATGACTGAACAGTTTGGCGTAAATGTTTGACTCTATTCTTCCCTTCAACTCTTGCATAATACAATGCTTGCTCTTTGTCATCCAATTTTTGCTCTAAGCGCATATTAGCGATCTCTGCCTTCTGAAGTTTTGATGTTGCAGCTGCCAACTTAGTTATAGCTGTAGTCTCACTAACCTGAATGGCCACAATATGCTGATGTAATTTTGCAATAAGTGTTTTTTCATCTGATTGTACCTAAAATCCCAAAAAATAAAAATAAATTAAATGTGTTTAAAAGAATAATACTACAAAGAACACTAAAAACTATGCTGGGTATCAGAAATCCTACCTGATAATCCAAAATCTGCATTCTGAGTGATTCCACTTCCTTATCTCTCGATTGTTGCCGATTCTCCAGTGCAGTAACTTGTGCCTTAGCAATATCAGAAAGCTCCTTTAACCTTATAGCAGAAGTAAAAGATACTATAAGAGTTACTATAAGATACTATAAGATTAGAAAGGCCTAAGATTGGACTATTAAAATAACAATATACCAGTATCAACCATTCTTTCTGCTTGTAAACAAATGGCTCTCAGTCCATTTCAACACAGAGAATGGAATAAGTTGCAAGAGTTCAATCTTGAATGTATTGTGTAAATGGTTTGAAGCTTTCAGTTCACAATAATTGATTTTCTTTTATATTAAATGAAAAATTAATAAAATGAATGAGAATGCTTTCTAAAGAGACACATGAAAGCTTCCTTTATAATAACCCCCAGTTTCATAACTTTGGAATAAAAAGTTAATTTAATAAAAGAAATCTGTCTTAATATTTTCCCATTAAAAAGATCTTGTGACATACATATATAGGAAAAAGATGATCTGCTGGGTAAATATCAGTACACTTCCTCAGTTTTCAGCAAAGGGATACAGTTTAAAACTTACTTTGATATCTCAATCTTGAGTTCAGTTTCACTTTTCTCTAGCTCCATTATTCGATGTTTATCCACATCGCTTATTTCTTTACTCACACTGTTTGACAGTTCATCTCGCAAAGACTGTTCTACCTTCTGTGCTTCAAGGTTGATTTTTGTAAGCTAAGAAAAATCAAATTGAAATGAATTTCACTGAGGTAATATATAACGATGTCCAACATACAGCTGGATTTTATTTATATCATGTATATTTTTATATTCTTAAATCTGAAGAATAAGATTTTAAAAACAGGCATCTGGCTAGGGCTTAGCATTTAAATGTAGCTTTGTTTTCAGTTGCATCTGTAACTCCTTGTAACTTACTAAAGTAGAAGGAAACACAATCAGTCTATATCTATTGCATATTTCACTCAGTGTAAAAAATCTCGGTAAAGTGTTTTCATACAATTACATTCACAGATTTCAAAGCATACCATTTAAGGAACTATGTATGAAATCATAATCTCTACAAATACTGAAATAAAGATCTAGTAAAGTGCGTAGTCCCTAGGCTAAATCTATGAGAAGAGGTGAGAAGACATGTATATATTTAATCTGATAGCTGTTTATACTGTTAGAACTCGGGATGTTACATTACAGCATAAGACATTTATCTTTGAAATACATACAAGAGTTTGATTTTTTATGTCAAATTGCGAATTTCAGCAACATCATAAAATAATACAGCAGCATCAGAAAAATAATTTATAATATATTACAGCAAATGTTTTATGTTGCTGTTTGTTTTAAAAGAGTTATAAGCCATTGCAATCCCAGCTGATGATACAAAGTTGTAATTCTTTTCATCCAATCCATTACCAAGAGGCAGAAATGAATGGCAGAAACCTGAAGCAGCAATGAGATTTCAAAAGCAAAACTCACTTACAGTACAGTCTTTTGCCTATTTACTTGAAATACAGCTCACTAAATCAATGGAAGCTACTCATAGGTAAACATGTATATTATTGCACCTTTTACATCAGTATAGATCTTGAGCATGTACATGCTCCCTGTTTTAATCAATAGCCCCTAAAAGCCTCTATCACCATGGATTCTTTTTAAAACCAACAAGTTAACTCAATGAGAGATAATTACAAAAACAAAAGCAATCTATAATTGTATCAAACACTTTATACAAGTTACATAAATATAGCTTTATAACCACCTCAGCAAATTTTGTTTCCAGTTCAAAGTTACGTTCTTCTGCTTGTTTTAATGTATTTCGTAGTTGTTCATACATTCTCTGACAATGTTCTGCTCTCTGACGTTCATTTAGTTCCTTCATTTCAAGCATAGTAATTTTCTTAGAAATAGAAACAATCTCACTGTTGGTTATGGATTTTGTAATTTTGTCTGTAGCACTGTCTCCTAAAAACAGCAATAATATCATCATCATCATCATCATGTATAATAAAATGCTACTCAGATGTACTACATACCTTAAACAGAAATAAAATATAATACTACTGTTATAGAGGAACAATATGTTAAATTTTCCAAAATGTTTATTCTTTTAATATAAAAATAGGAATATGACTCAGCAATCTAACCATCATTTAATTATAGCAGATTAATAATTTGTTGATGATTTAATCCCATTTGTGAATTTGAAATACTTCATTTTTTCACTGAACGCAGAAGAAACCAATTTTCCCAAATAGGCAAATCATCTAAAATGTTAATGTTCTAATAATACAAGAGAAAAGAAATGGAGATATATCTAAATACTATGTTCTTTGTTCAACTCAATAAATGGATGTAATTAAGAATCTTACTCTTGCCAAATTTAAAATGTGAAATTGGTATTCCATCACTTCCCAAGTAAAAATAAAAATATATAAACTTGTCAACTTGCTAGTTTTACAAAAAAAAAAGTAAAATGTATTACCATATCTTTTTACCGTAACTATGTGCTTACCAAGTTTTGCTGTTTGTTCCCAGGCTTGTTCAATTGTATGAAATTTCTCCTTTGTAATTTCTAGTTCCTTATTCAAAGATTCTATCTGATTTTTCAGAGATGTGTTCTCATGCTATGAAGAAACATGTAAAGGTACATTATTTTTCTACTGTAAATATAATTTGAATGGAATAACAGTACTGATTTTTCTATGTTAATCTGAATGAAATATACCTTGACTTTAACAAGAGTTTCCTGGGACCACTTCATAAAGTTCTCTTTCTAATTCTTGGTGATAATGAAGCATCTAATTGGATTTGTTAACAGCTCAAAAAGTAAATGAAGGGATGAAGGGAACAATATAAAGTTTCTTCAAAGTAATATAATAGAAATAATATTACCTCAAGGTGTTCCACATTGTTTGTTCTTTGAATAAGCAAGTTATCTTTTTGAAGCATATCCCTGTATTTAGCAGTTAACTCATTATATTGTTTATTAGCCATTTCAAGGTCATTTAGAGGTACACTATCAATCAATGCTTTTTGCAATGCTGCTATCTTGAAAGTTGCCATTTCCTAAATTGAAAAAAAGAATGTTGTCAATAGTCCAGAGGAAATTATTATTCCAAGAGTTACTAGAAACATATCTATAGGAGTGGCAGAGCTTGGAGACAGAGTCAAAAGAAGCAGTCTAGAGTTTCTATGTTGCACAAGCAGACCAAGTCCAAACCTTCATGAAAGCTAGCTGGGCAGTTTTGGGCCAGACACACTCTCAATCCAAATCACCTCACAGGGTTATTATTATGGAAAACATAGAAGGAGTATATACTGTATATACTCGAGTATAAGTCGACCCGAATATAAGCCAAGGCACCTAATTTTACCACAAAAAACTGGGAAAATTTATTGACTCGAGTACAAGCCTAGGGTAGGAAATGCAGCATCTACTGGTAAATTTCAAAAATAAAAATAGATACCTCTATGAAAAATAGATACTTCTATGAAATATAACTAAAAAGGCATGTTGCTTTAATTAGTGTCAAGATAGCATGAATTAACATGGCATACTCAACTGCAAGTTAATTTCATTCACTCTTGGCGTTAAAAAATGCCACCGGGAAGGAATTATTATCTAAATAAAATTTTCACTCGGACAGTTGAGAATAAGTTTGATGTTCACAATTTCCTCTTTGAAAGAGACCAGTAAATAGGGAACAAGAAGATGAAGAAAAAAAAAGTGTGTTTTTTCACACTTTTCACACTGCAGTGAACAAAAATGGCATCATAGGAACAGGCTTATTCTCAGTCCAAAGGTTTGTTTCTGATTTCTTCCCTGATTTAAGGGAAACTTGGGAAACAATCTCACTATCATGAAAGGTTTGATTGATTCACTAACCCAAAAGAAGAAGATGATGATGATAGTGGGAGGCAGGAGTCACTCTCTCCCTTGCAAGAAAAAAGCAAGAGCTGTTCTTATGATCTCTCTCTCTCTCTCTCTCCAGAATACAGTCAAGCCCTTTCCAGCACGCGTGATCCGCCCCCACCGCTTTGCACCTTGCAAATGCAAAATCCTGGGGTTTTTGCATTTGCAAGGTGCAAAGCGGTGGGGGCGGATCGCACGTGCTGGAAAGGGCTTGACTGTATTCTGGGGAGAGAGAGAAAGAGAGAGAGATCATAAGAACGGTTCTTGCTTTTTTCTTGCAAGGGAGAGAGTGACTCCTGCCTCCCACTGTCATCATCATCTTCTTCTTTTGGGTTAGTGAATCAATTAATTTGGGAAACGATCTCACTATCATGAAAGTCAGTGTTCTCTGCCTGTGGGGCGTTTGGAAGAAAACGCCTCGCGGCATATCCACGCGCGTGTAAGGGGAATCAGAAATCCCCACATTCAACGCCTAGCATGGCAGAAGAGAAAACGCAGCTGTGAGCAAATACTGGAAAAACCTGACTGATCAGAAGGAAGGAGGCAAAAGAGGGAGGGGTGGTGGTGGACGGAGGTCCCACTGGTATTTGTGAAACACTCGGTCAGCAGCGCTTAAAGTCAACGTCCTCGCTCCCACCCACCCACCCACTCAAAGCCATGAAGTCCCCCAATCGCACAGCCCAGAATTGCTCTCCCCTCAGGGGGCAGCAAAGACACCTGTCATTTCCCGAGACAAGAAGCTCCGCTGTGCAATGAAAGCGCCCTGGCTCTAGGCTCGCGGACTCAGAAAAAAACACGAGCCGAGGTGGCTTCGGCTCTGCTTGGCTTCGTTTCCTCAGCCCCAACTGCTTTCAGTCTACTTGGGAGGAGGGGGAGGAGGTGGTGGCGGCAGCTCGCATTGTTTTCTGAGCTCTAGGCTCTAGGCTTGCGGGCTCAGAAAACAACGTGAGTTGCCACCATCACCTCCTCCCCCTTCTCCCGAGCGGACTGAAAGCATCTGGGGCTGAGGAAACGAAGCCAAACGGAGCTGAAGCCACCTCAGCTCACGTTGTTTTCTGAGCCCGCAAGCCTAGAGCCAGGGCGCTCTCATTGCACGGCGGAGCTTCTTGTCTCGGGAAACGCCGGGCGTTGTTGCTTCCCCCTGAGGCGGGGGAGCGATTCTGGGCTGTGCGATTGGGGGACTTCATGGTTTTGGGTGGGTGGGTGGGTGCGAGCGTGTAAGGACGGACGGAGTCCGCAAAGTGGGGTTTGCCTGCCCTTGCTGGCTGCCTCTGCTTCCTTAGGGGCAGGGAAGAGGGCTCATCTGGACCAAGGGTGAGTCTCCCCCTCAGTTTCCCCTGAAGGATCTTCCGTCGCTTTTGCCTTCTCCCTACGTCTTCCCTCTGTTAAAATCCCCACACACACACATACTTATTTTTGGGTGGATAGATTTCATGTCTGAGCATTCTCACATGACGGTGGGACTTCCCCGCAAAAAAAACAGTTAAAAAAAGAAAAAAACAATATATCCTCATGCAAGAACTTTTCTGCTTCCGATTACCCCCATGCTTACAAGTTGCAAAGGAAACACGGAAGCAGGGAAGCGGCTGCCCAGCTCCAGAGCTCCACACCATTTTTTTCCAGAGGGGAATCTCACTCGAGTATAAGCCGAGGGGTATTTTTCAGCACAAAAAAATGTGCTGAAAAACTCAGCTTATACTCGAGTATATACAGTATATGTGTTGGATATATTTTCCACCTTGAACTACTTGTAAAAATAACAAAGGTGGGATACAAATAAATAAACAAACTCTAATCTAGTGCCAAAATAGTGCTAACCATTAGCTGACTGCATTCCTGTGCATAGGCATGAGCAGGGGTGGGATATGACAGTGTTAACAACCGGTTTGGGATTTGTGAGCTTCCCTGCAGGATGCGCGCCTGTAAATCGTCAGCAGCAGCAGCCTGCAGAGAAGCAGCCTTTGAAACAACCCTCTTTTCCTGCTTTTCTAACTGCAGCTGTGCCTCGTTTGGCTGCTGAAGTTGAAAAATCAGGAAATAAAGATAAGGTAAGAGCCTGGGTGGGTGGGTGGGCAAAAATATCACCAGACATTGAACCAGTTCTATGTCTGCTGCTCTTCAGAGCTACCGGTTCTACAGAGGTGGACAGAACCGGTAGAAACCCACCCCTGGGCATGAGCAATAAATCAATTTAATTGAAACTTAATGTTTTTTCCACCTGATATTAACTTTGCCAATTCCTCTCTCTAAAACTTTTCAACAGACTGCATTGAAAACACCAGAATGGCATCTGAACTACAGACTGGAGAAGCAGCTGCACAACCCACTTTGAATGCTGTTCTACAGCACTAAGATGGTTTTGAAACCAAAGATATGCAATACATCAGCCAAGATGCACAATGTCAGCTATGATGCTCCAAATTGGTCCAACAAATGAAATATTTGCCTCCCGCTATGTCAAGTCTCTCCCTATGCCAATAGCTCTAGCACCAACACCTGCTCTGGCAGAGCTACCTATTTTATAGAGAACTCAGAGCAGCTTGCCAGAAAGGTTTGGAAATCTGAAAAGATGAGAACTTTCATAGCACAACATGAGTTGCTTATGGACAACTGGGCAGTGGAATTTCCAACTGACTGGTTGCAAGTTTTCTTTTTAAGAGTGTTTCCTCATAGCCTCAGCATCTCAAAGGGCTCTCCCCTTCATTGAACACAATGACACTATTATAGTAACTATCAGAGCTACAAGGGCCAGTTCAGGAATCTGTTAAGAGAGATTACAGCAACATACAGGATTCATGAGCTTGATAACACAGAATCAATTTATGTATAACTGATCCATACAGTATGATAAACAAATTTGGATAAAGTAACATACTTTGAACCTTTGCAAAGATCCAATCTTCTCTCGAACTGTTACCTCCATTGATATCATCTCAGTCTTCATTTTCTCATTTTCTTTGCGAAGATGCTTTTCCATTTCAAGCAATGTTGTGTATTGTCTTGATACTGATCTTTCATTGACTCTCAGAACAGTTATTTTTCTACTATAATCCATGAATAGTTGTTTAGTATCATCAGTATCCTTTTCAAGTGCATCCAATAAATCCTGTGGAAAGTTTCCAGTATTATAGACATTGTAGTCAACATTTGGTAAGCATTTTACTCATGCATAATTAACAGATTCTGGATTATGAAGCTTAATTCATACGATCAATCTACTCCATCTTTCCTCAGTATCCCCCCCCCCCCAAAAAAAAAAATCTATGCAGAGAATAAGTACATTAACAATTATGAAAACAGTTTTTCCTCCCTATTCCTCTTTGTATCTGGTGATAAAGTATGGGGGAAAGTGAAAACATCAGCAAATCAAAGATCACTTGCTAATAGTTTAAGGGAAAAAATATGAAATTATATTCTTAGGATTATTGCTAATTAACATTTTCTGTTCTAATGTCAATTAAAATTTACTACAACCAAATGAAAATAACCTCCTTACAGTATATTCCTTTATTTTTATATCATCTTCCTCCTTTTGATACTCCAATCTTTTCTTTTCCTGTAGTATTTTCTCATTAGCAGCTTTCCAGTGTTCCCTTTCACTAAAAAAGACAGAAGCTTTTCCATAAATGCATGCATACTTAAAGCCATTTCTTTCTATCTCAGCCTGTAAAATACATTTTAACAAGTTAGGTTGGTGCCTAGGTTTGAAAGTTTAGATTAAAAAGATATAAGCAATTCTCCAAAAGAACTGATGAACAAAACAGAACTTGTGAGAAAGAACATTACAGTAATAATTGGATGTTTTGATATCCCACAAATTGTTTTATTCTGCCTCTCATGTTTAACTCATAAAAATTTAAACTATATTATTTTCTAAATAAATATTACAACATCAGAGCACTATACAATGCAGATGGTCTAACTTTACAGATCCATAACTCAAGAGATTGTGTAAATTTAACCAAAAAAAAATCCCACATCTCATAAATCAAATAAAAAGTACTACTTAGGAGCGTTAATACATTGTTTAATTAAATTATTAAATGTTCAGGATTAGATCTTGAATCTGAAGAGAAGAGACAGAAATTCTTATTAGGTACTGTCACAATTGTGAACAGATATGTTGAGAAACTACCTAATCTAGACAGATTAGTCTGATTCTGAATATAGCAAGGTATTGATTGTCCTGCTTGTTTGCTCTTCTTTCAAAAGTTTTCAGGAGCAAAAGCTAATATTATCATGATTTGAAAATGTTCCTTTTTGACACAATAGTATCAATTTTAAAATTTGTAATTTGGCAATATGAACCCATAAAGAAGTAAAAACTACTATAAGCTGAGTATGAATTTATTATGTTCATAGCTTAGCTCAAAAACCTATCAGACAAATTTCTCATTTCTTCCATTAACAAAGATATTTTGACTTTCTAATCAAAATAATCAGAAGGAAAAATCACTACACCTTTGATATTCCTTATATAGCAAGCCTTGTTGATGTCGAATAACAGCAAATTTTCTCTTATATTCTTCTATTGCCTCTTCTAATTTTTTGAAGAGCTGTTCTTTGTTTTCCAATTCCTAATAAGACATTTAAATTAAAAATATGATACCTCTCTACTTTAATTCCAATGTTACTGCTTGGAACAGTGATTTCTTGAAGATAATAAAGTTATTAAATTAATACTTAATAGCAATGGATTTAATTGTATAAGCATGTTGGGTTAATATATATATGTATGTATGTATGTGTGTGTATGTATGTATGTATGTATGTGTATGTATATATATGTATATGTATATGTATGTATTTGTTTTCTTAAGTTTTCGCGGGTACTTACATGTCTGGCATTCAGCTTTGTTCAGGTATTTTCCCACGTGGTGCTTTTAAAGTTGTAGCAACGTTTCAGCAGAATCTCATCTGCCATCATCAGGCTTCTGTATGGTGTTTGTGAGTCAGACTTTTACAGTGGTTTCAGATTTAAATTTGGGGCAGCCTATTGCTGTGTCAGAATGGTTTTTTCTTCCTTCTGATTGGTTGAGAGTCTTGGTCTGTGTTTATTGGTCTTGGAGTTTGCTGTGTTCTGCTACTAATATCTTCTGTCTTTTTTTTGGGGGGGGGCTCTTTTTGTATCTTGATTGGCTGGCAACATTGTGTTACTTTATTGGAGGCCTTTAGTGCAGCTTGGCTTCGGGTAAATGGACGGCTATCATTCGTTAGGAAGCTGGGTTTCATCTGGGTGCCTGGTTGGGGTGTGTTTGAGCTGGAGGTATCAGGGGGGATCTGTTTGTGCCCAGGTGTTTGCCTGGCTTGTGGTGTGGAGATTTTTTTGTTTGTGAGTGCAGGCTTCCAAATGATTGACAGCCTGGTGGAATCATCTCTTCTGTTCATGCTTTCTGGTCTTTTTTCAATCTCTATGGCTTCTCTGATGATTCTGTGGCTGGGATTTTCTATGGTGGCTAGGGTTTTGGTGCCATTGAAGTTGATGTTATGACCTGTGGCTTCCATGTGTTGGACAAGTGAGGAAGTGTGTTCCAGCTTTTTGACTGCATTTTTGTGTTCATCTAGGCGGGTGCTTATTCTTCTATTGGTCTGTCCAATGTATGTGGCCGGGCATGATGCACAGGGGACTTCATATATGCCTTGGTTTTCCAGGTCAATTTTGTCTTTGGGGTTCCTGAGGATGGCTGCTATTTTTCTGTCTGTTTTGAAGGCAGTCTTGATGTGGTGTCTGTATAGAATCTTACTAATTTTGTCTGTAGTGCCTCTTATGTAGAGCAGGACAGCTGTTCCATGGGTCTGTTCATCTTCTGGGTCTCTATTATGTCTCAGTGTGTTTTTGTGGATCAAGTTGGTGATTTTGCTTGTGTGGAAGCCGTTGGCTGTCAATATTTTAGTCAGGGTGCATAGTTCAGTCTTAATGTGTGTCTTGTCTGCCAGGCGTTTGGTTCTAGTAATTAGTGTTTTAGCCACAGAGTTTATCTGTGCTGGGTGGTGGTGGGATTGGGCATTGAGGTAGCGGTTGGTGTGTGTTTTCTTCTGGTATATGGTATACTAGAACCAAACGCCTGGCAGAAAAGACATACATTAAGACTGAACTATGCACCCTGACTAAAATACTGACAGCCAACGGCTTCCACAAAAGCAAAATCACCAACTTGATCCACAAAAACACACTGAGACATAATAGAGACCCAGAAGATGAACAGACCCATGGAACAGCTGTCCTGCCCTACATAAGAGGCACTACAGACAAAATTAGTAAGATTCTATACAGACACCACATCAAGACTGCCTTCAAAACAGACAGAAAAATAGCAGCCATCCTCAGGAACCCCAAAGACAAAATTGACCTGGAAAACCAAGGCATATATGAAGTCCCCTGTGCATCATGCCCGGCCACATACATTGGACAGACCAATAGAAGAATAAGCACCCGCCTAGATGAACACAAAAATGCAGTCAAAAAGCTGGAACACACTTCCTCACTTGTCCAACACATGGAAGCCACAGGTCATAACATCAACTTCAATGGCACCAAAACCCTAGCTACCATAGAAAATCCCAGCCACAGAATCATCAGAGAAGCCATAGAGATTGAAAAAAGACCAGAAAGCATGAACAGAAGAGATGATTCCACCAGGCTGTCAATCATTTGGAAGCCTGCACTCACAAACAAAAAAATCTCCACACCACAAGCCAGGCAAACACCTGGGCACAAACAGATCCCCCCTGATACCTCCAGCTCAAACACACCCCAACCAGGCACCCAGATGAAACCCAGCTTCCTAACGAATGATAGCCGTCCATTTACCCGAAGCCAAGCTGCACTAAAGGCCTCCAATAAAGTAACACAATGTTGCCAGCCAATCAAGATACAAAAAGAGCCCCCCCCAAAAAAAAAGACAGAAGATATTAGTAGCAGAACACAGCAAACTCCAAGACCAATAAACACAGACCAAGACTCTCAACCAATCAGAAGGAAGAAAAAACCATTCTGACACAGCAATAGGCTGCCCCAAATTTAAATCTGAAACCACTGTAAAAGTCTGACTCACAAACACCATACAGAAGCCTGATGATGGCAGATGAGATTCTGCCGAAACGCTGCTACAACTTTAAAAGCACAACTACAATGATGTGGGAAAATACCCGAACAAAGCTGAATGCCAAACCCGCGAAAACTTAAGAAGATAGATAGATAGATAGATAGATAGATAGATAGATAGATAGATAGATAGATCGATCGATCTTTGGTTATTCGAGTTTCTCCTGCGTAAGATTGGAAGTACCTAGGCAATGAATGAGACTTCATCGAAATGTTGCCTAGGTACTTCCAATCTTATGCGGAAGAAAACCCGAATAACCAAAGATCCACATACAAATACCTGCAAGAACCTCAGGAAAAAAACAAATACACGCACACACACGTTATTCAGCTTTGTTCAGGTATTTTCCCACGTCATTATAGTTGTGATTTTAAAGTTGTAGCAACGTTTCGGCAGAATCTCATCTGCCATCATCAGGCTTCTGTACAGTGTTCGTCAGACTCACAATACAGAAGCCTGATGATGGCAGATGAGATTCTGCAGAAACGTTGCTACAACTTTAAAAGCACAATACAATGACGTGGGAAAATACTCGAACAAAGCTGAATACCATACATGTAAGTACCCGCGAAAACTTAAGAAAATATATATATAGTGAGAATATATATAATATATAATATATATTATAATATATAATATATAATGTATAATGTATTATACGATAAGCATTCATACTTGTCTATAACTAATTTTTAGGAAAAATATTAATTGAAAAGCTACTGATTAAGTTTAACTCTCATGAATGAAAAAACTATATCTGTATGTTCTTCCTAAACTTTTGTTCAATTTCTGTATATGGAAAAAAAATCTGACAGATTGGACATATAAAAAATACATATGCTATTTAGTTTAATGTTATTTACCTGCAAAAGGTGTATTAAATAGTCATTCTGGGAATTAATCACGTTCACACTAGAAGGAGACATCCCTTCTGGAAGATTTGATGATTTAAATATTACATTGCCACTTTCTGATTTTTTCAGCATATCAATTTCATTTTCTAGGTTCGCAATCTGAAAAATAAACATTAAAAAATAACAATGCAGGGAATCTCAAAAATCTCTGAAGTTTTATCTAGGGCATCTCACTAAAACTCCTGGAAAATTCCATGGCTATAAATTAGAAAACCTTCCCTGGAAGTCCATAGTGCCAAATCACATTATACTGTATGTAAAGCTTTATATATTTTAACAGCTTTCAAACAAGTACAACAGAAGAACACTTGCAACATCAATCCGTCAATGACAACAGACATAATTCACTAATGAAGTCCGGAGACAAACAAACAATTCCATTAAAAACAGCTTGTAACACAAATAGCTCTGAATGGGACCCCACTTAACTTTTTTCCAATAGTAGCAGAGATAATTTTGAAAGCCAAGGTAACCTACATACTTTTGTATTTGCTTTAACTAGCTGGTTAGAAAAGTTTACTGCTTCTTTCCGAGATTCTCTCAATTCTTTGCGCAATTCTTCATTTCGGCCTGTCAGTTGGTCCACTTGGGCCTTCAAATGCAAGCTGGCATCAAAAGTTCCTTCTGCATTCTTTAATTCAATTGCCTGTTAACAATTAATTCATAACAAAAATAAGTATTTTCAATTAAATTATGGAAAATTTTCAATTGCTCCCAAATAATAGAACTCTATTAGTAGTCCAAGTAATCCATAAGATAGTGCTCTCCAAAAGTTTGAGACTATGCTTCCTATCATCTGTGACTATAATAAGTGATCTTACTGGATTCATAGATTAAAATAAGTTTATTTAATGTTCTATAGCTTAATAGAACTTTTAATTCATGAATTTAAAATTTTGAAGAATGATTTCTATGATGAAATGAATAAAAAACACATCACATATGAAATCAGACACCAACATCATTCTATAATTCTTTTGGAAAAAAATTCTAAAGAATGAGGAAAACAAAAGGAATCAATTACCATTTCTGAAAGATTACCAAGAACATTAAAAGGGAAAAACATTCACTAGAGATTTTTCTTTTTTCTCCAAGATAAGATATGGGGATCTGGTAGATAATTGATTTTGGTCCTTTATGTAAGCCTTTTCAATTCGTCATTGTCTCTATCTCATCCCAAGCCATTATTTTGTAGTTATTTTCACTTACAAAACAGCTACAAACAGCTTAGTAAGATTCCGTCGACCTATCTCTGCCTTTAGAGCATATGAAATATTTTGTATAGTTCTATTAATACAAAGATAGAGCAGCATGGTGTTAATACCTTGTGCTGATCAGGGTTATGGGCAAATTCATGAAAGACTGCTGATGCACATAACTATAACAATAGGTAATTTAAAATGTAGAGTATGATCAAAGCAGACTGTAACAGTCACAGCAATTGCCTACTTCCTCTTTTTTTTTTTTTTAGTCTCTTCTGATAAAGGTAAAAACACTTGGCTCCTCAATATAGATCCTAATCCCAAACCATTCACTGTAGACAGGAAATGATACAAGTATTCTAGGTGACATTAGAGGAGAATCCCATTCTTAGGAATTCTGTCAAGAGGCTGTAAACACTTGTTGCTAATAGTTCATTTCAAATTCTGCAAAAATTGCAGCTATATTCAGCAAGAGGCATAACTGATATATTTTCCTATTTCGTGTGCTATTTTTAACAAACTCATCAACATAAAATCCATTGAATAATGAGAGAGATTCGACTAAACTAAATAATTAAAATAAAACAAGAGACTCACATTTACTAATCGCTCCAGACTAGGAATCATAAGAGCACTTTCTCCATCTTTCATACCTGGATCCTTTTGCAAATCCTTTATTGCTTGTAAAATTTCTTTCATGCCTTGTTGAAGGTGCTTGTTTTCTTGTACCAACTCTTTCACTACAATTACAATGCAAATTGTTCACATCTGGACACCATGGAATGAAGCAAGTTCACATTCATGTGCATTTTTAATAGACAGGCTTAAAACAGTGGCTTTACTCCTTACTGCCACTTATTTGTACTATTCTATATTGAGATTTTCACTTAATTCAGAACACAACAGACAGTTGGCAGTTGTGAGGACAATTCTGTTGCAACAGAATTAAGGGTCTGGAAGCTCATTAATGTTTCTCTGTGGTAATGCAAATGCTATGGAACTCGCTGACTCCTGAAATCTGATTAGTTATAATAAAGCTTTAGAAAATTGCTAAAAACATGACTGGTTTACAAATGACAGAATTTAATTATATTTTGGTTGGTTGTTTCATGATTATATCTATGATTTAATTTTAGGGTTGTTTACTACTTATGTATTGTGTATATTCCTCATGGCAAAGTTTGCCATCCTCTAATTTATGCAAAGGTTTCAAGATTTAAAACAAATTTAATTTTGGTTGATCCACTAACTGTCACAAAGTATACATGTAGTTACATTTCTTACGAGAACTATAAACTATAACCTTGTAAGATGTTCATTATTAAATTTACATCTTCAATTTTCCTAACTTTCAGTTTTACCAATCAACAATTATTTTCTCTACTGACATTAAGTGATTGAGCCTCAGACCTTCAATCAGGAAGATTTAGATTTACGCAGAATTAGAATATATTCATCTAATATCAAAGCAGAAGCTTGACTCCTCTTTTAGACATAATTCTATTATACTTTCAATATTAAAAGTTGCAAGATATATTTTGAAAACATTGAGGAGGAAGTAGAATTCTGACCCTTATTCATTCAATTAACTTAAATTTGGGGATAACCCAGCTTACTGTTTTTTCAAAAAGGAAAGTGGGTTATAAATTAACACTTTTAGATTATTAATATTCACTTTTTGCTTGTAAATTGACTTTTTTAATATAATGAAAATATTTATCAATATTATTCAGAAAACACCCATTTTTTGTATGTATTTTTTCATTTATTATGTTAATATTATTTTTTTTTTTTACTTTAGACTAAAGCAATTTAAAAAACAATAAAAATTCAGCTTACAATTGGATTTCAGTTTCATTATTACAATCCTGTTTTGTTCCAAATCTTTTTCTCGTTCATTTAATTCTTTGGCAAGGTAGTCATTCTGTCAACAAAAATGACATGAGCATAAAACAGAATTGCAGTTTTAAAAGGGGAATTGGTTAATAAATCATTAACTAAGAAGTTGAAGAAACATAATTAACACATACATGTCATTCATTTTCAAAAATTTATATGATACAGTATATTTGAATATACGGATGATAGTCAAATGCTACAGGCCAGGAAAGAATTAACAGTCCAAAATATGAAATAATTTTATTCTTATGCTACAAACACAAAGTTTTTTATATTATATTTGGAACCTTGAACTACCTCAAATTTCTGGCTTCTGCATCTTTCAAGCTCTAGCTCTGCATTTTTATTCAGTGTGTTCTTGGCGAACAAGTCTCTTAATATCTGCTCATTCTGAAGAATAAGTAATAATTAGTGCATAATTATCTATGTCTTAGCATCAATAAACTTTAATATTACCTATCTTCAACCTGTAGTTGCCTATCAAGTGATTACTAAATAATTTCTCGATGTGATCAATATATGTCAAGCTCCTTAATTTGTAGGGCATATGCAAGGAACAAAGAATTAGAGATTTGGCTTCGAACTATTAAAAATCAAGATAGAAACTCCTTAGCCCTTCTTTATTAATGAGGTTATGAAGGCAGGACCTATTTGAATCACTTTTTTTCAAAACATTTACACAATAGACTAAGATAAGGGTTGCTAGATAAGTCTAACACAGATTCTCCCATCTATTCCCCTTTCTATCTTTGTCTCAGCACAATCATATACAGCAGCATTACAATTCTGCTGTGAAAATAGGGAAATGCCCATTTGCCTAGTTAAGACCAGTCAGGCAATGACAATTCATTCAAATAAATATTATAATCTAGCCATTATTATAACAGTAACTATGAGATAATAATCTAAAAATATATGTGGAAGGTGTCTCACCTCTGACCTAAGGAACATTATTTCACTCCTCAGCTGTCTTATGAGATTTTCAACTCGATCTACCTGATATGCCTTCAATGACTGACCATATACTCCTTCCAAGAGCTCTACTGGCCATGATTCTGAAAAATACAGGTCTTTGCCGGTGTCTTGTAAATCTGTCCTCAAATCCATCAATTTTATTTCAGAATTGTCTTCCTCATTTTTTAACAGGATTTCCTGCACTATATAGGATGACATGGGCTTCCTGAGCAGAGAAGATGGCAGCCCTTCCTGAAAATCCAAGGGTTGTTTCTGTACAGAGCACAATGGCATTTGGGCGTGACAAGAAGCTTCTGTTTTCTTCATCTCCCTTTCCTCTCTTTGTATATGCTTTTTATCAGCCCTCTCAGTTCTTTCCAGCACAGAAAATGAAACTGGACAATCTACGCTGTTTGAATTCTTATTGCTGACTGAACATAAAGCTGTCCCTAGAATTTCTGTGGATGTTTGCTCTAGTGAACTGTAAAACTCATCAACTGAAAAAGCCTTAGAACTATCACTGTTATCTTCTACTTGTACCTGTGGAGCAAGTTGAGAATGAGAAAAGAAACCTTTTTCACTTTTTCAAACAAACTTGGAAAAACTCAATTTAATTATTTCAGAAAAACAATTATTTTATCCTAAAGTATACTTTCTATTCTCTTTTATATATACAGTATATAATACACTCACTTAATACAGTATAACTGTAATTCTCAAAATGAACAATACTTAATATTCTACTCAGCTACATAAAAAAATTACAAAGTATTACACATACAATGCATGTATTTCAGATACACATTCACATACAGTGTGTGTATTTCAGAAATTCAGTCAAAATGAAAGTTCAAAAGAATGGCTACCTTTGTTTTAAGTTTATCAAAGTTAGATGTACTCATTAACTCAGATCTCTCTCTTTTCGTCTTCAAATCTTCAGTAAAATTATCAATCAGCTGTAGATCATCTGCATCTAGTCCTATTTGGAACCAAAAATTTAGACAAAATTAACTTCGGGAGGATCTGAGAAGTAAAAGTTGAGAAATAGACTTTACCAAAACAAGTATAAAAAAAATCTTCAATGTTTGGCTCTCTTAGATTGACAGGAGATATCAACATCATATTAAAAAAATAGCAACTCAAATTTTTATCCCACTGTGCAAAATTAGTGAAGAGTCTCATAAAGCAGAGATGGGAACTATCAACACTGATTAACCTGATGTAGATTATAGAACTGATACTTACTTAAATATAAAGACATTTAGCAACAGATCAGACACAGTACGAACATTTAGCAAATTCTTTTCCATACAGTTTAAGGGAAAATACTGTATTCACAATGAAAGACTCCATCATAACGTGTGCAATAAAACTAAGAATTTATTCCTTTTTTAAAATTTGTACGGCACCCATCTCATTATCCAAAGTGATTCTGGGTGATTTTATTATTATTAAATAATAATAAATAATAATAATTCAGTCTTATTCCTAAATATTGGAAAATATTTTTAGATTGATCCAGGAATGATAGGATAACCAATTAAATGTTTATGTATATTGATTTTTTTTTTTTTAAATAAGTACCAACTTACCTAAAGTTGCAGCTCTTCTTCCTTTCTCCTGAGCCAATTTACGAATTTGTTGTTTCAGGGTAACTCTTTCTTCTTCTAATCTTTCAATCTGCATTGAATTTAAGTGGTGTTATTTCTCTTTGTGCCTTAATTTTTATCAAAAGCATTAAGTAAAAATTATTACTTGCCTCTTTCAGCAGGACTTGATTTTCAGCCTTGTATTGTTGTTGTTTTAATGCTTTGCTATTTTTCAGTTCAGTTAAATCAATCATTGTTTTGGGATCAAGCCCTAAAATGAAACAGATCATGCATTAGAGATTATATGTAGATTTAATGTAACTGCTGGACTGGATACTATGGATAGGTGCATTGAGGGAGAGTATCTCTTCCCTTATAGCATCTTGTTGACACTTTTCATGTTTCTTAGTTAGCTATCTATACTGAGCATAAACTTCAGCCATTGTATTGATTTTCTTTGTCTTCCAATATTCATTTTTAAATTCAGTTGTTAAAAATGCAGATTCTTACTAAACCTGGCAAAAATAAATGAGTCAATCCTTTGATAATAGTAGCAGCACCAGGCTAATTCTTTTAGACTTACCTATTTACTATTAGGTTCTTGGTTTTGTATGAATTGGTAGTGAATTAATAATGTTACTTAGTTTGGTAACAAAACACCTGTAAGAAAAATCACAAATTTGGACAGCACCAAAGACCCAGCAGTTAAACCCTGGGCTACAAATATTCTCTTAGTATTTCCATGTATTTGTTCTCTATGCAGAAAAGGAAAACAATCTTAATTCTTAATAAATATGTGTATATCTGTGCATACATGTGTGTGTGTGTGTGTACACACACATCCATAACCCACAAACACATATTGGGGTGGAATATAATCTGGATTCCCAGCAAGTGACAGCAAAGTTTAGATAGTTTGGTTGAGAGAAAGAAGGTCGGGATAGCTCCTCCATAAAACTTCTGAATATATATTTTAATGATGTAAGTAATTATTTATTGGCAAGATTTCTATCTATGGGTGAGGAACAATAAAGGAAACTACTTAGAAATAAGTAACTCCCTGTTGTCTTTCTTGGTTTTGAGGGCCACATACTCAGACACACATAAACTAAAATACCCATGACTGTTGGGTCTTTTTCAGAGATATTTCCTTATCTTAAAAGAGAAAACAGTGTGACCATGTATGGGCAAATATCAGTGGGAGACAAATCCAACTGACCTAGTTAACATAGGGCTCCTTAATATTAACAATTTAATATGTAAACTTAATAAAATGAAAATGAAGACCAAAATCCAAAGGAAAAAGAAATCCCTCCGTATGGTGAAATAATTTCTCACTTTTCGTTCTTCTCCCAATTCCTACCATGCTGCAGATGCATCCACAATGGTTTATCTAATAACACTGCCAATGTTACTAAAGGTGTTGTTCTGCTAAGCACCTTTTCTATGTCCTTAAAATCCAGACCAAAATTTAGAATTGCTTTAATCAGCCATTCTCTCTACAAAGAATCAGAAGACTTGTTGCTCAAATTTACATACGAAGAAATTATCACTTCTATTCCTCAAGACAGCTAAAAACACTCTAAAAAAAAAAACAAAGTAGTGAAGACATGCTAAATACATAATTTAAATGCAACATTGTCTAATAAATCTGATATGGTCATACCTAGCTTTTCCCGAAGATCTTCATTTTCATCAAGAAGATCATTGATTTTAAATTCAAGTTTATTAACTTCTTTAATTAATGTTTCAATTTCATTATTTCTTATTTTGAGTTGCTTTTTTAAACCTTTTATTTCAGCAACAGCATCTTCCAGGCCATATATTCCCTTGAAAAAGAAAAATTAGAAAATAGTTTAATATTATCAATATAATATCAAAAATACATATAAAACATATAATAAAATAAATGGGAAACTGGAATTATGACCTTAAGTCCATTAATTATCTTTCAAACTCAGTTTTAGCATATTTTTCAGCCAGCAAATAAAATATGGAAGATATGGAGATATAAAGAGAAAACTTCCAGGACAAAGACTCTTCCTTTGCCTGCTCATTTGCACATTCATTAAATGCAAATGTAACAAAGTAAAAATAGATGAATGTAGATTGTGGATGTGGATGACTGTAATAGAAGGGATGGTATGCAAGTTGTGACTGCATAAACAGTATAATAAGATGAATGAATTGACTAGCATGTGCAAGAATAATAAACAATGGTTACAGAAAACACACAAAAAAGAGAGAGAATAGCATAAGAAATTATGTTCCTGAACTTCTGATTCTAGCCCAATACTTCCCCAGCTCCCGTCCCATTAGTTGCTGTTATACATTTCCCCCTACTGGTAAGGGAACACCTCTCTCAGCTTTAAGAAAATTGATGGCGTCTCATAGAAGTTATTTTCTCCAATAGAAAGACATACAGTTTCATAATCTTTCACTCGCTTCAGAGTTTCAATAAGTTCTTTGTCCTTTTCTCTTGCATCTGCTTCTGCAAGTTCTGCTGTCCTTTCACTATCCTTGATTTTCTTTTGCAGAATCTGTAACTTTCCTTGCATTTCTCCAATATGATCCTGTTGAGTAATCAACAGCCCGCCTGAAATAAAAATGTCTGCTTAGTCAATATTGCTATAGAAATGAAAGGAGAAACATATATTCAATATGTGACATTAAAAGTAAAAAAATAGTGAAAAATTAACAATCAGTAAATTCTTTTTTTTAAAGATCAGTTTCCCTTCCACTATAAAAAATTTAATCCAAGGAAATTAGGGACATAAAATCCAAGCTTACAAATAAAATAAAGTAGCAACAGTTCCTGAAAAACTTTGATACATAGCCAGTAAAGTCTTTCAATGGAAAGTTGAAAATATTACTGATATCTATTTGCTTGTGAAACAAGAGAGTAAATTATCTTGAAATATGTCCCTAAATGTATTATTAATTAATTACTCTGAAAGAAATTATCCTTCCTTCTGAACAAATTCAAAATCCTACCTAATATTACTCATAGTTCAGTGTCAGCACAAGAACTGATTAACTTTCTTAGCATTGAAGGCTGTAATCAAACCCTGATTGTAAATTCAATCAATACTTTATTATTTATTGTTTAACCTATTGACATTAGTACAGAAACACTTTCACATATTTACTTTTATCTTTCAGGAGTTCTCTTTTCAAGTCCTCAATGATCAATACATTTTTCTCCATCTCCTTTGTATACTGTTCAGTCTGTTCAGTGAGCAATTTGATCTGACTGTCTCTTTCTTGCACACCCTAAAAAGAGTTTTTTACTTAATAAATAATACATGTAACATGCTCTTAAACTACACCAAAATGATCGACAGAAAGACAAAAGTACTTACAACACAGAGTTCAGATATTATCTAGAAGGATACGCAAAGGGAGCAAAAAAGTAAAGCAGAGAAATAAAAATAAAATAAACAGCTTACAACTTTATGACAATGTTAGCTAAATTAATCACAGCTAAATGCTATCTCTCGAATGATTTCATTTTCTTCTAAATAAACATGAGGTACATATACCTACATATACCTATTTCAGTTTATCATAAATTCAGGATAAACAAATGCATTACTTATACATGATGCCTACCACGAGATCCCCTTTAGGTAAGAAGTAAGACTGCTTCAGGGAGAAAAGCTGGCATGAGATTGAGCGGGGAGAGGGCAAGAGTTGGGAACATATCATTAAAAGAGTCAGAAAAGAACAACCAAATAATCTTTGTTAAGGCCAATTAAACTGCTCCCCCTAGTTCCCCTTATTCAAAAAGGAACTATGCAATGCTCCATTTTCCCACCCCATTCCATCTCAAAATTTTAAAATGTACTGCATTAAGGAAGCAATTAGCTTACAAAATGCATAATGACCCCCTCACCAAACATTTCTGTTCCCTTCAGCTTCACCTTCAAATGAACTACGTTAACAAATTTTAAAACACATATAGCTTTATTTTATGGAAAAAAAAATGATTAAAAGATAATGAATTTAGGGGTAAAATATTCAAAATGCTGCATAGATAAATACAGCTCACTAAAATAGGGTTCTAGATATGGCCATACAAAAGTGGGTTGTAATGGAGAAGGCGGAGCTTCGTTTCGGCGATACAGCTGCGATCTCGGGGCTCTGAGATCGCAGCCGATATTTTCGCCCCTGGTCGGTCCTAACGGACCTAAACCGTCCCGTAGAGACGGTGATTGTGAAGGGCACTGTTCCAGGATCCCAGAGATATCGCAAAATCTCTGGTTTGATCCGGAAGAAGCCCTTTCGCTGGCAGCGGAGAGGCAGCCTCCATAGCTGCTGAAGTCGGGACAGCTCCGGAAAGAAAGTGATTGGAGTGAAAGTGTGTCGGCTGGGTGAGAAAAACTCTTTGGTGTTGTAAATTCGCTGAGGTTGGAAAGTTCATTCTGAAGAGAGAAGAAAGCTGTGAGATTTTTTTTTTGACTGAAATTGTTTGAGCGGCGTTTTTTAAAGTGATGTCAAATTGAGGCTTGGGTTTGTTTTTTTTTTTCTTTTCTTTTCTCCATATTTTTCGGGAAAGATTTTACTGTGACTTTGTAGGTAACCGGATTGAATTTTCTCTTATATATATTTTTATGCTCCCTTTGATTTTTTAACTTTCTTTAGGATAGAGGCTCCCTTTGGCTATTTTTTCTTTTTTTTTTCTGTATATATTATTCCTTTTTTCCGGCTGGGGGGGAGAAAGAGCATTAAGAAACTTTGTAACACTGCCAACTAGAGGCTTGAAAGTATTTTATTTGAATTGGAGAGAATTGCAAAAAGACCTCTTCTCAAGGACATTTTAATGTGATAAGATAGAGGGAGAGCACAGCAAAATATTATTGCAGGTGCTTTCCTGGACTGTTATCAACAACACTTGAGGTTTGGTTTTGAAGCTGCTGGAGAAGAGAGTCATAAAAAGAGCCTTGGATAAATAAACAAAGTGCAGTGTGTTTTCTTATATATACCCCATTCGCTAGCCTTTTTCTAAATTTCAATTCTAGTAATATTTTTATTTTTGCCTTTTATTTTAAAGGGAAAGCCTTCGAGTTTTTTCTTTTTTCTTTATTTTTCTTTTCTTTTTTATTGGGACTTTTTTGCTTTTCCTATTTATGTTTTTGGACCACTTTGTTGTTGTTGTTGTTGTTGTTGTTTTTGGATTATTGAGACTTTTTAATTGGATTAAGGTGTGAAGAATCTGAAGGAACTTTTTGTTTTTTCTCTTTTTGCTTTTTCTTTTTTTTGCTCTTAATCAATATTATTATTTTTGGATTTGTTTGTTTTTTCCTTTCTATTTTTTTCCTTTTTTATGGTGGACTATCTCATAATTGGATTAGGGTCTAGAAGAACCTGAAGATCTTTCTTCTTCCTTTTTTCCTGTTTCTTCTTTGGTTTCATGTCTTTTACTATTGGAGTTCTCTATTTTGGATTATAATTGGCTGCTCTACCAGTTGGATTAAAAGTCAAGAAGAATTTGAAGTTTTGGAAACATTGAAATGAGCAGGAAACCAATACCATCTGGCATTTCTGCTTCTACCTCTGCTTCCCCACCAGCTGGAGGACAACGTTTAATTCAGACAATGTTGAAGCAAGATAAGGAACAAGAAAGAGTAACTTTACAGATGATTATGCAAGGAATCCAAGATCTCAAGACAAAATCAGATATTATTGAACAAAGAACAGGAAATATTGAACAAAGAACAGAAAATATTGAACAAAGAACAGAAAATATTGAACAAAGAACAGAAAATTGAACAAAGAATAGAGAAGACTGATGAAAAAGTGGAAAATATTAAACAAATGATGGTCAAGTATGAGGAGAGATTCCAAAAAATCGAGGAAGAAGGAAAACAAAGAGAGAAGAAAATTGGAAATATTGACAGTAGACTAACAGCGGTTGAACAAGAAAAAGGTGGGATGTTGAGGTGGGAGATGGAAAGGTCAGAATTTTACCTCAGATTTCAAAATATAGAAGAGGAAAAAGGAGAAAATTTGGCAGCGGTAATGATAGAAATTTTGGCAGATGCTTTGGAAATTACAGAGGAAAAGATGATGGATGGAATAGATGAGATATATCGAGTCTATACAAGATATGCGATGAGAAATAAATTACCCAAGGAAGTCCATATTAGATTTACCAAAAAATCCATTAAAACTCAAATATTACAAGTAGTAAGAGAGAAAACACTGAAATACAAAGGTAAAGAGGTTGTGGTTTTAAAACAAATACCCAGAAGAGTGAGAGAGATGAGAAGAGAATATCGATTTCTGACCAAAATACTATTGGAAAACGAAGTGAATTATAGATGGCTGATTCCAGAAGGACTAATGTTTAGGTGGCAAGAGCAGAGATATAGAATTGATTCAATTGAGAAAGCAGAACTTTTCCATGCAGAATTTTTTGGAGGAAGAAGAGAGGAAGCAGAGAAAGAGGTTTCATTAATTGAGTTTCAAGATGAACAACTGGAGACTGAAAAAGAGAAAGGAGCAGCAGGGGGACAGATGGATAGCAAAGAACAGCGTGAAGTGAGATCCACGAGAGCTGTTAGACCTAAATATAAAGCATAATCATGGAAGAAAAAAAACTGATTACAATGAATATAAATGGGCTTAATTCAGCTGTTAAAAGAAGGAAAACTTTTCATAAATTAGAGAAATTAAAATTTGATATAATTTGTTTACAAGAAGTTCACATTAAAAAACAACATGAACAATTGTTATTACAGCCAAAATTGGGGAAAATATTTACTTCTTTGACTCAATGTAAGAAAAGAGGAGTGGTTTTATACATTAAAGAGGCTATCCCAGCAAAATTGATTTACACGGATGAAGATGGAAGAGTATTAATGGTAGAAATAATGGACAATAATATAAAAATACTCTTGATTGCAATTTATGCTCCGAACGATAAACAAGAAGAGTTTTATAAAAAGCTACACATGAAAATAATTGGACTGGACTATGTTAATATAATTATGATGGGAGATTTTAATGGAATTGTGGACAATAAATTGGACTATATAGCAACAACAACAAAACAAAATAGAAAGGCTCTCCCAAGGTCTTTTTTTAAAATGACAGATGAATTAACTTTAAAAGATATTTGGAGAGAAAGAAATGTTAAAGCTAAACAATATACTTTTTATTCAAATAGACATTTATCATGGTCCAGATTAGATATGATTTGGATCTCAACAGAACTAATATCTAATATTAAAGAAACAAATATTGAAACAAGTACTTGGGCAGATCATAGCCCAATGACAATTAAATGGGAGGGACAAAAAAAAAGATCGAGATGGACATTAAATAATACTACTTTAAAGGAGAAAGATTTTATACAATGGATGGAGAAGGAATTGGCTTTTTTCTTCAGAGAAAATAAAAAAGAAGATACTTCAACGCAGAATGTGTGGGATACAATGAAGGCATACGCTAGAGGTTTGATAATAGATTATACAAGAAAAAAGAATATTAGGAAAAGGCAAGCTTCTAAGGCCTTGGAAGATGAGTATAAAATTCTTGAAAAAGAATTACAGAAAATGCCACAGAAAAAGGATATTAAATTGAAGCTGGATGTAATCAAACATAAAATGGAATTAATAGAGAAAGAAGAACTGGCACAGAAAATTAGAAACTCTAAACAGAATTATTTTGAAGATGCAAATAAACCAGGTAGATGGCTAGCATATAAATTGAGAAAAGAGAAGGAATCAAGAAAAATATTGAAGTTAATAGATGAACAAGGCCAAGTTTGTTATGGGAATAAGGAGAAAAAAGAAATTATTCGAGATTTTTATGGGCAACTATATAAACAAGAGAATATTGATGAAGAAAAAGTCAAACAGTATTTACAGGAAGCTAATTTACCAAAGATACCTAAAGAGACTGAAGAAATGCTAGAAAGCAATATAACAATGATGGAACTAAATGAAGTATTTAAGAGACAAAATAATGGGAAAGCACCGGGTCCAGATGGGCTTCCATCAGAATTCTATAAAACATTTCAAGAATCATTGAGCATCCCATTGTTAGAAGTTATGAATGAAGTTATGTTAAAAAAGATGATACCTAAAACATGGTCAGAGGCTTATATTACACTCATACCGAAGGAAGAGACTGACCCATTGCAAATTAAGAATTATAGACCTATTTCTTTATTGAATGCAGACTATAAAATCTTTGCTTCAATCTTAGCAGAAAGACTTAAAAAAATATTTAAATAATTTTATTCACCCAGATCAAAATGGATTTCTGCCAAAGAGACAAATTAGAGACAATATGAGAGTAATCTTGGACACTTTGGAATACTATGAGGCTCATCCTGAAAAGCAAATGGCTTTGATATTCCTAGATGCTCAAAAAGCATTTGACAACGTGAACTGGAGATTTATGTTATTATTATTGGAGCAGATGGGTTTTGCTAAAAAATTTATTCAAGCAATAGAAGCCATATATAATAAACAGACAGCAAGGGTAATGATGGAGGGGGAACTTACAGATTTTATTAATATAAGGAAAGGCACAAGACAAGGATGCCCCCTATCTCCTTTGCTATTTGTGTTGACCTTGGAAGTGTTGAATAGAAATATTAGGGATGATAAAAGCATAAGAGGAATGAAAATTAAGAAGGAAGAATTTAAGCTACAAGCTTTTGCTGATGATTTAGCTTTTATTTTGGAAGACCCGCTAGAAACAGCTCCAAAGTTATTGGAAAGGATAGAGGCATATGGAGAGGTGGCTGGTTTGAAAATAAATAAAGATAAAACAAAGATTTTGACAAAGAATATGCTATTGAGACAGAGAGAAGAACTGGCAGATCTTTTGAAAATTCAAGTTACAAATAAGGTTAAGTATCTGGGGATATATTTGACAACAAGATGTAGCACATTAAAGGAGAATAATTATATTAAACTTAAATAACAGATAATTACAGATTTGAAGAAGTGGGAAAACTTGCAATTGTCATTAATAGGGAGAATTTCAACAATTAAGATGAATATTTTACCTAGAATTTTATTTTTGTTTCAAACAATACCAATTAGGCTTGGAAAAGACTATTTTGAAGATTTAAATAAAATTATGTTGAAGTTTATATGGCAAGGTAAAAAAGCGAGAATAAAGCTAAAGCTTTTGCAAGATGCTAGAATTAGAGGAGGTTTTGGCCTGCCTAATTGGGAATTGTATCATCAAGCTGCAAGTTTGATGTGGGTCAAAGAATGGATAACATTAAGGAAATATAGGTTGTTGACATTAGAAGAGCATGACTTGCTGTTGGGCTGGCATGCTTTTTTATGGTATAAGGGAACTAAAACACAGGGTTATTTTAGAAGACATTATGTACGGGAGTCTTTGTGGTTAAATTGGGAGAAGATAAAAAGACAATGTTATTTGAAAATTCCAGTTTGGTTATCGACCATTGAAGCATTTTCCTATCCTATAATCTACAAGAAGGAACAAACAGTTAGATATGGGGAACTTTTGGATGAAAAGGGTGAACTTAAATCGATCCAAAACTTAGAGGAACAAGGTATAAGGATGAATTGGTTTTCATATGCACAAATACATTCAAGGTATGATGAAGATTCCAAAACGGAGGGATTTTATGATAAGCAGACTGATTTAGATAAGATCTTGATGGGTACTGATGAGAAGGTGATTAAAAAATTATATGGTTATTTACTGGGAATGAAATTAGAGGAAGAACAAGTCAAAGAAACTATGATTGTTTGGGGGAAGAATTTTGGATATGGGATTGATTTAGAGAAATGGCAGAAATTGTGGTCTCAAAATTATAAAATGACAATGTCAACAGCATATAAAGAAAACTTGTATAAGATGTTTTACAGGTGGCACTTTCCTCCGACAAGAATAGCAAGAATGTTAAAGAACAAATCTGAAAAATGCTGGAAATGTCATCAGATACCCGGCTCGTATTACCGTATGTGGTGGACTTGTGAGGATGCTGGAAAATATTGGACTATAATTCGCACGTGGTTGGAAAAAATGACAAAGAAACATATAGACTTAAAGTATTGTTAGCTCATAAAGCATGAATGATTAAAAATACAGTCAAAAACTTCTTTTTTTAGTGATATTAGGATATATAAGTTTGGATTGACAATATGAGTTGTTATGTAACATAATTGTAATTGAGACTATAGAATGAATGCACAAAAATGATGAACCAACTGACACACTGGATGTACATATAAGAGTTGATGTTTTTATGTTTTGTTTGTCTTGTTTGTTTGTAGAAAATTAATAAAATCTTTTTCAAAAAAAAAAGTGGGTTGTAATAATTATAGCATTATATTTTCTACTAATGTGCATATTTATTTCACACACAGACGTGTGGATACCTGCTGGAGGGCAAGAACACTGCTCTTGTCAGAATCCATCTGGGCCATTTTCAGCTTCTCTTTCAGAGTCAACAACATTTCCTGATATTCAATTATTTCATCATCTTTGGAAACCAAAATTCTCTGCAAGATAAAAGGAAACCAAAAAAATAACTCCTTTATTATGACAAAACCAGGGGTGGGATTCTACCAGTTTGCACCTATTCGCTAGAACCAGTGGTTAACATTCTAAGCAGTTCACAGAACCGGTTGTTAGAAGAAATTACTGGCCTAATCCTGTAAGGAAGGCAGGAAGGGAACAATCTGGTATTGCTTACAGAAACTGCCTCTCTGATAACACTTATTATATTCTTGGCAGGACTAGACTTCCTGTCTCAGGAACTTCTCTGGAGTTTTTTTCCCCTCCTTTGCTGGTACTTTACTTGTGTGGAGTGACCATTCAAAGTTACAATGGCACTGGAAAAAAGTGACTTATGACCATTTTTCACACTGTTGCAGCATCCCCAGTCTTGAGAGGCCAGGAGAGGAGATGTGTGCTTCGATGTGAGTGATATTGAGTTGGCCACATCCAGCCAAAACATGACCACCAAGACATGTCCACCCAGTCACATGACCACCAAGCCACACCCACCACCTAAGCCATGCTCACAGAACCAGTTGTTAAAAAATTTGAATCCCACCCCTGGACAAAACACAAAACAAATTGCTAAAACACAGTTAATGTTAGTTGTGAAATACCTTCCATTCCTCCACTTTTTCATTTACAGCTGCCATAAGCGGATCATCTTCTTCATTCTTTGTTTTAAGTTGTTCTGTCAACTCATGCACCTGCATTGAGATACAATTCATAAGATAAGCTATTGACAGACTAATTATCATGGGAATTTTCAGTATACATACTGGAAACTAGCTGCTTTCCTACAATTTATACATAAAAGTTACTGACATCTTTTTCAATGGATAAGGCCACCAGTGTATTGCAAATGAACTTCACATTTGGTATTAGTTAGCACTCCTACAATCAACACTACTAACTTAATCCTTTATACTCTAATTTTAATGCTTTGTGTATCTGCTTCCCAAGTATGCAAGGTGTCTCATACCTGTAGTCTATATTGCTCTTTTTCCTTTCTTAGCTGGTCCATAGCAATATCAGACTGTTGTACCATAAATTTCATTTTATTGTATTCATCAGTCATATTCTCCATTTCTTGCACAGATTCTTCTAAATTCTTCCTCATTTCCTGGTTTTGTGCTTCTAACTTTTCATTAGCTTCTGTCAAATTCTGCAAATGTAAAACAGACATAGTTCCATGAAATGTATGTTTTCATATAAGAAGCAATTCTTAAATTGATCAAGCTATATTAAATTGTCCCCTAAGAAAGTCTAGAAGATAACAAAGCATCAATAAGTTTGATCATCAGCACAGTTCTTAAATGCAAGGACATCCAATCATAGAACAAATCATTAAAATTAATTCATGAAACAACATATGGGTTTTGGCATGTTTTAGTTAAAAAATATAGGCTCACGAGCACAGTGGGCTGACATGCCATGCTCTAATTAACAACCAAGCCTTTCATTTTATATAAAATTTTCTTCTGAGTTGCCACATCACTAGTTTTATTTTGATTGAACTAAATTGGCAGAACTTTCCCTACTAGATTTGGTCATGATTTATGCTATTGACTCCCCTGAAGATATTCACACCCCTTTATTCCCCTTACAGATATTTCACTACTCTTTATAAAAAAACAAACCAGTAAGTCATATATATGTATATAAGCACAGACATACACACACACACAAAATCTAAATTTCCATCTCACCAATTTGAACTATAAAATATATTTTTTCTAACATTAAATTCTGCATGGAATACAACATTTATATGTTTAAATGAATAATGGATTAGTTGGTAGTCATTAGTTTACTATTCCAAGCAGCAGGAAAAACATGACAAATCTTTTGAGCTTAATATAAAATTTCCTTGTTCATATTCTTAGACAAAACCCAAAATCAAGAACCCAAAATAAACCAGTAAGGTCTGCACTTCTTTAGAGTCAGGTCTGACCATTTTGTTCTATTGAGCAACTCTTTTAAATTTACCTGAATTTCATCTAGGTATTGAACAAGCTCAAAATTCTTTTTAGATAACTGTGACCTGTAATCTGATTCTTCTCCTCTTCTTGAGAGAAGTGTTTCCTTTTGTGTTTCTAATTGTCTCTGATAATCAATAACATCCTGACGAAGCTGCTCATTCTGCAGAAAAAGAGATAATTAAAATATGAAACTGCTGAAGATAAGGTATTAATACTTTCTGAAACTGAGAAATATGCTAGTAGATTGAAGGGAACTAGAAGTAATAAACCAGAGAGATTTCATTTCATTGGATTTATTCAAGTGGAAGCTAGATAGTCACCCGAAATACTTTAATTTGTATTCATGCACCAAGTATGGCCGGGGACTTGATATCGTAATTAGTGATATCAGTGATATTAGTGATATCACCTTTAAAGAATCTAATTTTTAAATTAAGTTATTGAAACAAGCTAATACACTGAACACAGAAACTAACACTAACCCTCACCTTTTTCTTCATTCTTGTTTTCTTAAAAAAAAAAAAAGAACAGAACAGAACAGAACAAGAAAAAAGAGGGAAATTTAACAGATTAAACTTAGCAGGCAAAAGAGAAGAGAGAAAAACATAAAAGAAAGAAGTAATACAGCATTATCTTACCAAGCAAGCACATTAAGAACTTAACATTATATGTCTTTATGACGAAGAAAATCCCTAAACTGAAACAGAAATTACCTAGACTGAAAGAATACAGTGGAGCCTTGGGTTGTGACCGCAATCCGTTCCCAGATTCTGGTTGTGACCCAATTTGGTCATGTCCAGAAGCACGACCAACTGCACAAGCGCGCAGTTTAAAAAAATGGCACCAAAGGAGAAATTGGCGCGGAGAGGGAATCTTTCAGCCCCGATTTTGCTTGTCACCTGATTTTTAAATCATGACCCAATTCAAAAATTGGGTGGATTTTTTGTTTGCCACCTGATTTGGTCGCTGTAGGTTCCACTATAATCCTGTCATTGCATCAGATTTTAAACATTATGACTGAATTAAACTACTGTATTTTTCAGAGTATAATCTGTACTTTTTCCACACTCAAAAGTGGGTGGAAATGTCTGTGTGTCTTATATGTTGCTGAAGCCACACCCACCCGCCAGCGCCCACCCACCGGCCTCTGCCTCCCAGCAATTCGCCTCCTTGCAGCAAACAGCAAACAGCCTGGTCAGCTTCAGCATAGCCTGATTAGCATAAGCAGCTGATTGTCAGTTGGATCGGCTTCCCAACTACCAGCTGTTTCAGGCTGCAGGGATTGCCATTGCTGCCTCCGTGTGCCCCATTTTTGGCCTCTGCAAGCCCCATTTTCCTCCCATTCCAGTCCCTGCCACTTGAAAATGGGGCACACAGAGACCGGAAACAGGGCGTGCAGAGGCTGAAAACGGGATGCGGAGGCTGAAAATAGGATGCACAGAGGCAGCAATAGGTTATGGAAATCCCTGCAGCCTGAAACAGCTGATCGTCAGTAGGCCGATCCAACCGACAATCAGCTGCTTGTGCTAATCAGGCTGTGCTAAACTGACCAGGCTGTTAACTGTTTTCTGCAAGGAGGCAAGTTGCTGGGAGGCAGAGGCAGGGGCAGATTTTTTTTTCTTGTTTTCCTCCCTAAAAGCTAGGTGCGTCTTATATTTCAGAGTGTGTTATATTCTGAAAAATATAGTAAATTAAATGGTCTTTCTTCTAAGAAATTGGAAATCCTTAGTTCTGTATATGGCACAGATATGGAAAGATAGAAATAAGGAAGCATAAAAGCAGTGGTAAATAAAATGTACAAAGGTGTAACAAATAAATAAGCACCAGGTGCAAAAAATTACTTTGCATCAAATTGTTATACAGGCATACCAACCTCTCTTCTTAATTTGCTGTTTTCATTTTCTGTTTCTTCATTTCGAAGAGTAATCTGGAATGACAAATTGGTTAGCTGAAACTATATATTTTGATCCTAATATAAGACATAAGTCTCTTTCGAGGAATATGTGATTATTCCTATTTGCAAAACTTATATATAAAAATAATTACCTGAAAATTTTAAAAAAAACACTCTATTTCAATCCAAAAGTTTGTTTAACCAGTTTTCTACCAAAACTATATAATGCTGCATTTTCTCAGAAGTACCCAGTAGCAGAAGTGAGTAGGTCTTCATAATTTACCAATTCCAAAATTTAGTACAATCTGTAGTCTTATGAAGGGAATAAACTGTATTTAGTTCCACAGACATACATATATAATTACTGCTTCTCATATATACATAATTCACTAAAAACAAGATGTTAATTTGTTAGAGACATAGGAACTATTGAAAATAATTAATTTGAGAGCATCTCTTTCACTTCATTATACATTTTAAGATTGTTTCTTATAATTTTACAATTTTGAAAGAGTTCCAGTGCTTCATTTTAAAAAATCCACCACATTATTTATGATCAGGTATATTTTTCAAATCAAATGTATAGATAATATTTAGTATTACCAATTACAAGAAGAATTTCAGATAAAAAAAAAAATCATTTATCTGTGAGTAAATTTATTTGACTCAATTGGCCCTTCTTTTGTATATATAATTTCATTGCACAACTTTAATTTTCCTACATTTATAGTATCTATCACTACTATTATGTTGATACAAATTTACATTATTTTTAAAAATCTTGCATTGTTAGGTCTCCTTTTACAATTTCTATTACTATTCTTAACATTAATTTGTTCAGAACAAGTTTTTATTCTTTATAGAGATCAGTGTAATTTACCTGTTCATTAACTTTCTTCTCTTTGTCTAGGTCCTTTTCCATGTCTGCTAATTCTCTGTCTTTTTGTGACAACTGTTTTTCCAACTGGCGGATTTCATCACGCAGAAATCGAGTATCACGGCTTCCAGTGGATCGCTGTGCTATCTTAGCAAATATTAAAATAAAATTAGTTTTATATATATTCCATTATATTAAGGTAAATAAAAAGTGTTTATTCTAAACAATAATAAAAGTCATGGAATGTTTTGAACTATAGTAAATATGCAACTAAACAATGTAAGATCAGATTTAGCTATTTATTCTAGGAGACCATCTGTCCTGGAATCTAAATTAAATTTAGACTGACTATACTGAAAAATAATTACTAAATTATCAAATATTGAATTAATTCATTAATTCTATTGCAGCACAAATCAAACTCCCAACTATTAAAAACAGTATTTACTTTACAATTCAACATATTCTCTGCAAGTATACTTTTTATTATATTTAAAAAATCTCCAAAATCTGATTTCTCAATTAATAATTAATGCAAGGAAGTTTTCTAAAACATGTAGTAGGATCCTACCTTTTTATGTTGTCCATATTTAAAATATTAGGTAAATTGAACAGTTGCAGGATTTAAAATTGCCAATCATAAAATGTGAAAACCAAGCCTCACAACATGCTGTAGCCTAGAACAGAGGTCTCCAACCTTGGCAACTGGCTGGGAAATTCTGGGTATTGAAGTCCTCTAGGCTAAAAGTTGCCAAGGTTGGAGACCCCTGGCCTAGAAATTTCAGTGCCATACAAATTAAGACAGATTAATAAGATTCATAAAGCTATTTGAAACTGATATTTTATCTCAAAAATAATAATATTCAATTTTTACATTAGGTGAAATTTAAACGTACCTCTAATTCTTTTTCTAGCTTCATCACCTTAGTTTTTAATTGATTTTCTGTTTTCATAAAGAAGAACAAAGTTATCGAAATATAATGAGTAAAACACTAAAATGACCTGGAATAAAACTGAGCACATTCTTTATTAGTATCAAAAACAGCTCCTTCTCTGAAAAAAAATTAATTGTAAAGTATACCTATGTATAGTATACATTATATATAGGAATACCATGTTTCATCATTGAACCTTTCATGTACCATTTTTGATACTTACCTATTCCTTCAAAGAATTAAAAATGAGTGAATTCAATTGATCACCAATATCTTTCAATTCATTTTAAAGGAACTTTTTCTTCATTTTATAAACTAAAAATTCAATTCACTTTAAGTTGAAATTGTGTGATGCTTTGGGCCCAGCTTTAGAAGTTGGACCTCATTAGTCATCATATGTATGTTTTCAATGTTTCCGTATTTGACTGAGAATAACACAATAAATGAAATATATTTCTACTAAAATTAACTATAATGAGAAATCTCACAATTCCAACTGAGTAAAAGGTAATGGTTCAAAACTAGCAGCAAAGTAAAAGCAAAACAATGAAGACTATAATATTGAATCCTGAATTCTAAATAGGATTTCTTCTCTATAGAACTAGAAATTCCATTATATTGATACTTCTGTATTTCCCCCCAAAAGTGTCAAGATGTTTACAAGTTATGTATCTATAGAAATGTTACCAAATTTAGCTTGTTCTTCTCCAGCTTTCTCAACTTCTTCTAGAGCCAGTTCTACTTCTTGGTTTTTCATCTATTAGAGAAAAATGATAATTAGGACTGGAGAAAAAACAATTACTACCAACCTGCCTTCAATCGAGGACCAGTATACTGCATGAGTCAAAAAGAGGGCTGTGAAAATATTTACAGACCCCCCCCCTCACATCACTGATATAAATTGTTTCAACTCCTTCCCTCAAAACGATGCTATAGAGCACTGCACATCAGAACCAAACACAAGGATAGTTTTTTCCTGAAAGCCATCACTCTGCTAAACAAATAATTCCCTCAAAACTGTCCAACTATTTACAAAGTCTGCATTATTACTATTAACCTTCTCATCACTCCTTATCACTCCTCCCCTCCCACTTTTGACTGTATGACTGTAACTTTGTCGCTTGTATTCTTACTGTTTCCTACTATGATTTGATTGCTTATTGTGCCCTATGACTATGATTAAGTGTTGTACCTTATGATTCTTGACTTTTGATGAATGTATCTTTTCTTTTATGTATACTGAGAATATTTGCACCAAGACAAATTCCTTGTGTATCCAACCACACTTGGTCAATACAGAATTCTATTCTATTCTATTCTATTCTATTCTATTCTATTCTATTCTATTCTATTCTATTCTATTCTTATTCTTATTCTTATTCTAAAGTACAGCTGTGTGAAAATGTCCTGCACGCTTTATGCTTTACAACATTGTTGGGATAGGCCATTGATTTTATGATATTTTCTGCCCACACCGAAGCGATGCCACCTGGTGATAAGCAATAAGGGCTGGCCAATTTCATATTAATAGCCATGTTTGGTTACCTAAATGGTCCTTTTCAGGGCCACAAACTATAAAAATATTAGCAAAATACTAGCATTGCTCTTAATAATTGCAACACGTATGCCACTAGGTATGCATCAGTTAATCTGTTTTCATAGTCATTGCAAGCATGCATTGTAAGCATGTAAGAAAATTCACAATCCCCATCCAAACAGCACCAAATTGCAAAAAGCTTGTGCTTTTCACTTAAAAACCACCAGTATTTATTTAAATATAACAATATTTTCATAGCAGTTAGCATAAAATATCATAAAATCAATAGTCTATCAATAGTCAAAAATGTCATAAACCATAAAGTGTAAAGTGTGCAGGACTTTTTCACACAGCTGTAACTGTTGCAAACAAAATAAAATCATATGAATTAAACATAATGTTTAAAATAAGATAGTTTATTACAGATAAACCCCTAATATCAACCATGAGATATTTTAGTCTCACGACATAAACATGGAAAAAATCTAATAGGCTTTATGTAATTATACTCTTTCTTCTACAACAAGAGTACATAAGTAAAAAAAAAAACCCTCAGAGCTTATTAATCCAAAACAACTACAACTGTTATGATTATTATGGAAAGTGTGTTTGTTCCATTTTCATCCTTTACCATACAAAATGACTGTACCTGAATTGGCAAAAGGCAATCTCCCCCCCCCCCCCCCAAAAAAAAAATCTCTTCCTTTCTCAGGAAATCTTCTTAGGTTACTTGCCTTCTTCTCTACTTCTAGCCTCATAAATGTTTTTATATTACAGTATTTAAACATTTAACAAACCATGCTCATTTTTATTAATATCTATGGGTTAATTTTCTAAAGTGCTGCAAGACTATTGATACACATCTGTAAATATTTTAGAGTTTTCAGGAATATTATAAACGCAAACAGAATCTGTTCCAATGCTTATTTATGGGATTACAATGCAAGGGAGGCAGAACCTATTCAACTCGCCTGTCCAGGCAACTGATGGATTCCATACGTTTTCAGAGGAAACCATGAGTTATTCCCAAAGCTCTGATACAACTGAGCCCTTGGTCACAGCTTGGAAAGAATGTGTAAAAAAGGATTCAGACTGGATTATGCCAATGTGGACTCTCTCTTTATGCATTCCACAATCTCCACACCCCAATTTATAGGGAAGCTCTAAGAGATAAAATGATGCAAGGGATGCCAAGAAGAGTTAAGTCTAAAAAGGCACAAGTGATTATCTTTATTATGACTTATCTTGTTATTATGTCTGCAGATACCCACCAGTGGCCTTGTTTCAGGTAACCAGTCTTTTCTGGGTTAGTAAGAGTCTGGAGTGCCCCTGAAGGGCCACTGTGAGGGCTATTCAAAGATAAAGTTATTTAGATTTGTTCTGAGTTGGACTCCTGTTGGGCAGGTCCTATGGAAATAAGCGAGGCACAGTCTTGCTCCATTATGTGGGATGACTTTCCTGAGGAAATGCACAAGGTCCTTGCAGCTGTGAGCTATGCAGCATGCTCTTCCTGGCTAGTTAAGATGTTTGGAAGATGGCATATAGTTGGATATAACCAGAGGTTAATACCTGTTTACAAGAGGGGATGAGTTTGCCTGCCTTAAAGAAAGCAATAGCCTATCCAATTCTCAAAAAGCCATCCTTGGATCTGACAGGGTTGAACAAATTTCATTCTATCTCCAATTTTAAATTTATTAGGGAAAGTTGTAGAAAGGCTAGGCACTCAGCTTCAAAGTATTATTGAAGAAAAGCAGATTATCAGGATCCTTTGAAGTTTGGATTTAGACCAGGTTATATAATACAGAGATAGTGTTGACTCCACCTGAAAGCTTCAACTATTCCAGGATGCCGTTGCACATATAGTTCTGGACATTCCAAGGTCTGTCTATGTTAGATTACTGGGCAATGAGTTTATATTGACTCCCAGTCTCTTTCCAGGTACAATTCAAAGTGCTAATTATCACATTTAAAGCCCTGAATGGCACAGAGCCAAATTATCTATAAAACTACTGTTCCATCCCACCAGTCTTCTTTACTGAACAATATCATCTGGTGTGCCTTCGCTGCAACAACCATCTATCTTACAGAACAGCCTTTTCCCTGAGATCTGGAAGGTCCCTACCCTATTAGCTTTCTGGAGGACCATGAAGATCCAGCTCTTCCCTCAAAAAGCTGGATCTGGATTGGAGATGAACCCAGCATATGTGTAATTTAGTATAGGATTACTGTGATATCTTGGTGGCATGGGATATATTTTGGGGGGAGGGAAGCATTTTTCCTCTATTCATAGTAGTTTGATGATTGCTAGACTCTTAAGATTATAGTGTATATAAGTAAATAAAGTAGTATAATAAATATTTATAAAGATGCTATTTAGAAATTTTAACAATATATCAGTACTGACCTTCATTAGTGATTGAGAAATTTTAAAAAGTTGAATTAAATGTGCAGGAGTCTCATCTTTCAAAGCATTACCATCAACCTAAAATACATAAAATATAAGCATATAGAAGTACACATTAAAATACCTTTAATTACTGACATATTGAATACATCATGCAAAATACCTTGGCCACAGTCTCAAGCAAACTATCTGCTAGTTCCTCCTGACGAGGCAAACCATCAGGATCTACTCTCATAATTTTCTTCCATTCCAAAATAGGTGCCATCCTGAATATTCATTTACTTCTGTTCAAAAAAAAAAAGAAATGAATTGAAAAGGTTACATTACATTTACCAGAAATATTTAGAATAGCAATTTGTAACATTTTTAGCAAGCTATTATATCTAAGAACAGTACTTACTTTCCTCATTAACAACAATTATGTGAGACAGGTTAGACTGAGTGGTTATTGATCCACAGGCATTCACTAAGCTTCCATTAATCAAGGGTGGGATAGAACCTCATCTCGCTCTTCCTAGCCCAACCCCTTAACTACCACACTCTCAAATGAAATGTTACTAGATATAAGGAATCAAACAAATATTTTAAGATTAAAAGCCAATTTTTTAATGTATGCACTCAAAATATTTATTTCCATGTATCCTCAACATACTCACTTAGGAATTCTGTAAGATGAGATGTGGGCAACTGTAAAACTTAATAAGAAAACCTGTAAAACAACTTTTAAGTTTGAAAATGATCCAATTTCAATGTTTTTATGCATGCTACTCCTTGAACTTGATATTATGTTGAAGGATTCCCTTACCATTTCCTTTTTTAATTCTGTTTTTAATTTTTATATTAATAAAAGATTTGATACCATAAGTTTGGGGCAGATTGTGAATGAATGCAAGCAATTACTACAATGTCTGAAGTACCATTTCAAAACAATTATCCTTAATATTTTGAAATTCTCTTGTTAGGAAAGCCATAGTTTCAAAAATTTCATTGCACAAATTGATTCCATATCTGTACCTATGAAAACATCGATAACTAGGACTGCCAATCTATCTAAACTAGTACTATTAAATTCAATTAGATTTCTAAGAAATTGTGCATAACATTATAACCATATAGATTATTTTCAGTTTTGTGACATGCTTAAACCTGTTAACTTTGCACAGTTATGTAAGGCTTTGAAATTACAGTGCCATTTTGAGACAAGCCAATTTGTGTTACATAACAGTTTAAATATAAATCAATTTCTTAGTTCACATTTTAAGTGTTCTACTACTTTTTGAGGTATAGACAGCAGTGCACTGGTCAACAAGCAATTGTAACCCTCAGCACAGGAAACGTTCTGTAGCTCTAAGTCATTAAACTATAGTTTCAGTTGGAATATTCCATTCAACTTCCTCCCTCTCGCTTTCTCCTGTTTTTTTTTCTTCATATTAGTAAGCATTCCATAATTGAATGCATAAGTGAATACATGAGTGAATGAGTAAATAGAGAAACTCATCTTATATTAAGCAGCTTTGCTTTTCTGCAAGGTTTTACAATGTGTGGAATCTATTTATAGTTTTCTCAAGCATATCAATGATGAAAATGGAACATTTTGGTTTAGTGGTGTTTTTTCTTCTTCAAATTAACATACTATTAGTGCTCTTTTTTGTTTCATTTACTTTCAACTGGGTATCACATTTGGAGGAAAAAACAGGTTTTGATGTTTTTCCAGAAGATTAAGAGGATGGAAGTCTGCCAGATCTCAAGGGGAAGAGAGAGGGCAGGACCGCTATGGAAAAGGCACACCTCCTAGATCCCAGAAGTGATACTTCAATATGAGTTCATTATTATATATTGTGTCTTACCAGAGAATCACTATACAGTTAATTTCACATAGATTATGTAAGGTTTGAGACAAACTTCAATTCCACCAGATTTATGGAATAAACCCAGCAGCATTGTTTTAATACTATATACTATATAATAAAAAAATACTTTGAGCTTTTCAAGTACTATTCTGTGGGATTCAAAAATCAGTTTTTTGATCCTGGGAAGTAAGACCCAAGCTTTTGTTCAAGAAGGGGAATCTTTCTTCTTCCTTTTCACCTTATAATTCTTCATTTCCTGAGTAAAGCTTATCAATTTCACACACTAAATTGAATCATAGTTAGTGTAGCAAGTACATAGAATGGAAAGCCGAAGGTCTCAAACCCCTCTCCCAGAGGCTCTGTAAGCATTCACATTGTGATCCTCTCTCCTACTGTGAGTTATCAGTTTGGTTGTACTTGCTGATATAACTATCGTCCAAGAGGCATATCGCCTGACAATGCTGATATATGGGAAAGATACAGCACTCATACCTTGTGTTGCCTTCATGGCATTTAAAATGTAAAAATGAAAAAAGTAAATTTAAATAGTGCATATAACATCTACAAGGCATAGACTGTTTTTATTTAAAACATATTTTATAAATATCCAATAGAAGGAATTATGCCAAGTAATTTTAACAATGGTTTACCAAATAAATCACAATTAACATGCTAATAATGTAAATTGGTCTTTGAATCACAGCCTCTGGGTTCCCCTTTTATGAATAGCAAGTACCAAACCAATTTCATACTTTAAAGCTCAACTGTAGATTAAGAGACTCTGAAGAAGTCATTTCAGTAATTGAATCCTATTTATTGTTTAGTATGGGAATCCAATTTAAAGCATCTTAAACAGAGGTCTGTCCTCCAGCCTCTTCCTTAACACATTCAATGAAAGATGTTTCCTAACATTCAAACAAAATCTATATTTCTATAAGTTTTAAGACCATTATTTGGGATGACAGCAAAGACATGGATCAATATTTTCCATTTCACAGGATTATGAGTTTCAAAATTTCAAAGCCTGTTTCTTTTCAGGTATTTTTTATAAACAATGGAGAAGCTAAAAGATTTTTTTTCCATGTTATTTTATTTGCTGTTGCTCCACATGGCTTCCACCATTCTAAAAGACATCTTTTTATTCACAAATTGAAGTGTTTAATGTTTTGGTCCATTTTCTCCAAAACACTATTTTTTCCTCTCCTTTTTCATCAAATCACGTAACCCCAACACTTGTGCAAGAAGGTAAGCAGGAAAACATGACATCACACTAGCAAGATCTGGTATTCTTCTTTTGGAGATGCTGTCCATTCAATGCTTCTCTCTCTCCCAAGAACCTGGCTGGCATTAAAGGGGGAGACTGGGTCAAAACTTTTCGCTGCTTTAGGATTATCTATGCTAGGGGAGCTCAAATAGTTTGGCCACCTAATGAGAAGGAAGGACTCACTGGTTATGATACAAATAGGAAAATAAAAGTTATAATTATGGCCTACAGCACTGTGTAATAAGACACTACATTGTATGACTGTGACAATAATAGGTATAACCAGAGTGTACACTATGATGTATGTTTTAAAAGGACTTGACATAGCCAGTACACTGTCATTGCAAAATTGGAATTGTGATGAATAACAAAAATGTAAATAAAAATATATATTTAAAAAAGGGGAGAGAGAGAGAGAAGGACTCACTGGAGAAGAGCCTAATGCGGGAAATGATTGAGGGCAAAAGAAGGTGGCTGGATGGAGTCACTGAAGCACTGAGCTTATGGACTCCGAGGGATGGTAGAGGACAGGAAGGCCTGGAGAAATGTTGTCCATGGGGTCACAATGGGTCGAACACGACTTTGCAACTAACAACAACGCTCGGGTAGAGAGAGCCTATTATGCCAAAGGCATTGGGGATTAGTGACCATTTCACCAGAGGCAGAATATATGCAGACTGTCATTTCACATGTACAGGTACTCATCAACTTACAACCAAAATTGAGGCCAAAAATTATGTTGTTAAGTGAGACATTTACATGAATTTTGCCTCATTTTACGAACTTTCTTGCCACAGTTGTTAAAGCAAATTGCTGCAGCTGAGAAGTTGGTAACATGGTTAAATGAATCTGGCTTCCCCATTGATTTTGCTTGTCAAAAGGTTGCAAAGGGGAACCTTGGGAAAGAGCATTGGTCGTAATAAGTATGAACCATTTGCCAAGCATTTGAATTTAGATCACACCATCACGGGATGCTACAAAGACTGTAAGTGTGACAAAATGCTCATAAGTCGGGGTGTTTTTTTCCGTTGTAACTTGGAACCGTCACTAAATGAACTGTGGTAAATCGAGGACCACCTGTATTTGGACCGCAGGGAACATTTCGTGTATTTAACGGAGTGAACTGTAATCCTGCAAAGCTTTATTTCACCAAAGGACTGGCCGACGTAAACCGCACGGTATTAGGCATACAAAGAAGCCCCTTATCTCGACTGCAAAGGCTCGTTCCCCAAAGACTCAGTCAGACCCCGGACGATGCCAGGCATAATCATCCCAGCGTCCGCTCGGTCCTCCTTCCCTCAACCCCGACTAGAAGCGGGAACCGGTCCCCGTCTCTCCCCAATGCCCGCGCCGCCCTTTGCTGGCTCGCTTACTTTCCACCGCCTCTCCTCCCACCTTCAGCCTTTCCTTTGTCTTCCTTCGCTGGCTTCCGCAGTCGTTTAAGGTGGGGACAGCCGCTGCTAAGCAACGCGATCAAACATCCCTCGCCCACATTCAGAAGAGCCCGGATATGCTTCCACTGGCAGGAGCGCCCGGTCAAAACTCCCGCGGGACTACAATGCCCAAAGGACAGTCCTCCAAGAAAACTCCGAGTCCCAAAATGCTTTGCTCGACGAACCGTTGACAAACGCTCCGAGTTCGGACAAGCACTACTACTTAGAGCGGGTAAAAAACGACTTCCAAGGCAATAACGAGAGGCGTGCTCCTTGGGGAATGGAGTAGACGGGACCCTCGCGCAAACTGGACGGGAAAAAAGCGCGGACAGCTCGACATTAAGGAGCGAAGTATTTCCCTTTCCAGTGAAAGCGTCGTAGGAAAAAAAAACTACACGCCCCAGTCAGCCCAACACCGACCTGGAGACAATCTCTTTTCGATATCCGCCGCTTGGAATGCTGGGAGGAGGGAGGTGGGGGAGCGGCCAAAAGCCGCCTCGGCGAGCGCTGTATTGGGAACAGAGAATGAATCTCTGCGCATGCGTAATTGAGGAGGGAGTCTCCGGTTCGTTCATTCGTTCTGATTTAGAATTGGGGGGGTTCTTATGGCGAGTTAAGTCTGAAGCTGCTGCTGCTGCTGCGGAGTAAGTTATGGCGGGGAGCGGGGTTCATCCACGGCAGTGCCAAGAAGAGGAACCTTTGGAGTGAAACACGCGGGGACAGAGTCTATCAGGATCTTTTGGGAAGCTGGGTAACTTAACGCGCGTGCTAATTTTCCGTGCAAAGGTAATGGGAAAAGGAAAAGGACGGGGAGGGCGGAGAAGGAAAACACCAGAACTAGTCCGTCAAATGTGAAGTTTAAGCCCGAGGGACGATTTTCTTGGATCTTTGTAGGTTGTGTTCGGTTTCTCTTTAAGGTGAACGTGTCCCCCTCGCTTGCCTGTTATTATTTTCCGAAAAGGCTAGCAGGCTTCACACGTGACGTTTATAAAGACCTGAATTAGGTACTGTAATGGTATATTTATGGGCTTGACAGAATATAGATGTATTCTACTTAAGTGTTATCTCGTTGCATAATTCATATGGGCCCAACTTCATATACTGTATAATGCAATACTGTTAGTGTTCACTTTGAAGGGCCAGCGTTGGATACTATAAATTAAAGCCCTTCTGAAATTGATCTGTCTGCTTCATTTATAGCGTACTTCTTTGCCAAAAATATGACTTTTGCTAGGTTTGGAGCATGCTGTCTGCAAACTTTGTAAACGCTTATATTTTGTAAAGATTGTGTAAACTTGTCATGGTATATTCATAATTTCACCTGGATAATTTGGAAGTGGCATGAAGAAATACTTCTACATGTATTAATTACTTAATGACATAAGTAGTTGGGTATCCTGAAGTTTTAGCTTATATGGGTTTCTTACACACACATACACACACACAATCTTGGGCTCCTTATTTCATTCTGCTATATTGGTCTTCATTGTTCTATCTTGCTACATTTTGAACTGTTTAACTTTTTTTGGTAACATTGTTCTCTTTATTCATATTCAGTTCTTTGCTTTTTTATAAGCCTGGAAAATATCAAAGCTATAGTTATTAAGGCCTCGGATGGACCTTGTTGATTTTGCTCTTAACTCAAAGAAACATCTAAAGAGGTTGAGGTCTGATTTGTATGTAAATGGGAGATTCAGGAATGTAGGCTAGACTGCGGAAATGGGGAGGGGATTCCCAAAGAAACTAATGACTACCTGGAAATAATCAGATCAAATTCAGCAAAAAGAATTTGGGGGCTTTAATGCAATGGTAAAAAGCCAATTTGGTGTAATGGTTAAAGTACCAGGCTAGAAACCACTATCAACTCTAATCCCATTTTAGGTATGAAGTCAATTGGGTGACTTTCAGCTAATCATTCTCTTTCAGCTCCCAGAAGACAAACCACTTCCAAAAATTGTAGGGACTTGGATAGGCAATCACCAGGAGTCAACACTGACTTAAAGGCACAAAACCAAAAAGTGATTCATTATATCAGGGTGTCAAACTCACATTGTCATGGCAACATAAAGTGATGTATTGGACGTTTTCCCATTCACTAAACCAGGTGTGGGCATGGCCAGAGTGTGATGCATCCAGCCTGCGGGTAGGGAGTTTGACAGGCCTGCATTATATAGTCAGGATGAGGCATATGTTGCCTATGAAATCCTATTCTTGTCATTGTCAACATTAGTTAAACCTAAACACTTGATTTCATATAGAACAGCACCAGTACTTTATATAAATATTCTAGATACATCATCATTCATCTTCTGTCCTAAATGCCACTCAGCAAATTACAGCTGCCCCATCAGTACATTATTTTAACAATCAGGCAGATGGTTACATAGCTAATTGTGTGCAGATGTAAATGTTGAAGCAATTAAAGCAATTTAGAACACCTAGCACTCAGTACAAAAATAATATTTCTCAGTTCCAGTACTACAGAGTGGGTTTCCTTGGGGGGAAGTGGTTCTTTACAGCTGTGTAGAATATTCAGGATACAGTTCAATTACTTTTGGTCTCTTCTACCTATACCCAAAGTCTTTCATTTCCCCAGTGGAACCTTTGAAAGAAAATGCTTTACATGCCTCATTAAAGATTGTTTTGAAGTTTATTAGAATTTTTTAAAAGAGAAATGTCATTTGAAAAGATGGATTGGCTGTAGATATCTTCTTGGAACAAATATTGTAATCTGCCATGAATGCACATCATGGTCCTTGTGGATAACTTATTTCATTCTGCCAGATTCCCTGCCCTGTCTGATTTTATTTACTCTAAACAAAATTTCTAATGGTTAGAGTTCAAAAGCTTCTTATCAGCATAATCTTATGCAAATTATTGTTCCATAGAAATTCTAAAAAAATAAAACATATATATGATAGTTGGCCAATGTTTTGCTCAGAAATGTGTACAGCTACCCAAAAACACAGTTAAAATTACTGTGATAATAAGCATCAGGGACAGAGGATAGTAAGATACTACCTCAGAAGATTACTACCTTACAGGTTGCTTTCAGATGTAGATCGCTCTTTTGGTCTCACTGAAACAGGCATATTGTAAGACTACATTCAACTATTTATTAAAATATAAGAATTTAATTGGCCATAATTTTATTTTAAATTGGGAATATTTTAAAATTACCATTTTCCTGAATTCTTTCCTTACTTGATTCCCTTTTTTGCATAATCGCCATTTGTTGCATACCTCTGGTAATGGTGGAATAGTTTCTTAAAGTCAGAGGTGGTATTCAGCAGGTTCTGACCAGTTCTGGAGAACTGGTAGCAGAAATTTTGAGTCGTTCAGAGAACCGGTGGTAACCTTCCCCCAGGAGTGGGGTGAGAATGGAGATTTTACAGTATCCTTCCCCTGCCATGCCCACCAAGCCACACCCATTAAGTCATGCCATGCCCACCAAGCCATGCCCACAGAACCAGTAGTAATTTTTTTCAGTCACACCACTGCTTAAAGTCATCACAAAGAACTCCAAACCTTGCCTTTTCAATCAGGTCCTGACAATTCTTTCCAGCTGTTCATTTGAATTAGATATCCACAAAGATATTCCTTTCACTTTGAAAATTAGTGGAAATTACATGGCACAGATTCTGAACTTTAGGTTAGTTAGAAGGAGTAAGATGTGAAGTCTAACTTTGCAATTACCTCTTGGTGACTTATGAGATATGAGGCCTAAGGTTATCATGTTGCAAAAAAAAAATCTTTCTTGTGTTATACTTCCAAACTCCTCTTGTTTCAAAGTTTGAGTGTCATCCAGATAGTATTGTGAGGTTCAAGAAAATCCTTATGAATAACACCATCTGCATTCCAAGGAAAGAGTATCCATGAGTTTTTCTGCCAAAGCGTCAGGTTTTTTCCTCCCTTGCTGGAAAAGTTTTATGACAGTGTTCCATGGACTGATGCTTCATGTCTTTGTCATAATGAAGTGCCCATCTTTTGTTGCCTGTCACAATGTTATGTAGAAATTCCTCACTTTCATTCTTGTAGTTTGAAAGCAATTATTGACAGATTTCATTTCTGGAAGTGTTCATCTTTGTCATCAGCATACAAGGAATCCATCTAGCACAAATTTTCTAATATTGAAAAAACACATATTTTGTGAAATGCCAGGCTTGACAGCAATTTTCCTTTCTATGATCTACTGGTTGTCCCCAGTCAGTTCATCAATGTCACTCATATAAAACTTGTTGGTTGCTGTTACAGGTTCCTATTTGTTCTTGATCATGTATATTGGGTCTTCCTAGTTCACCATCTTTACACTTTTGAGGGCCCAGCTTTGCACAATATTCATATTAACAGTCATTGTCATAAATCTACATTATGCAGTAAATTTTAATTAGCTGTCAAAAATTCAATCACAATACATTGCCTAAAGCACACTGACCAGTATTCACTGCAGGTTTAGTTTCAATGACAACACAATTTTTTCTCATAACTGTAAAGGAAAAAAAAAAGCTGAAAAGCACATCAGGGGTTCTAGTTTGTCAGTGTTGTCATCTATTGGTGATTTATAAAATTGGAGACAATATTCATTCATCCCTTGTGTGTCTTCCAGCAATTATAGAATACTCATCTGGATTTTAGTGACTCTATCTGATAGGTGAAGGGTGGTAGCATATGCCCACTTAGATTTAATATCCTATTTGAGCATTCAGCCATATTGGATTACTTAAGGGAAATAGAAGGACATAGTTGGCTTAATATACCAGTTAAGCTGCAATTTAAGACCTCTGCCACTGAATATTTAGCTTTGCAACTGGGCTTATAAAAACAGACCTTCCTGATTCCTTTTTTCTCATCACAAATTTTATTATTTTATTATTAAATTTACATGTTACTCATTTCATGAATTCAAGTTACATTTCTGTAGAGAGATTCCTGTGTTATATAAAAGCAGCGGAGAAAGATCAGGAATGCCTAGAAATTGGACAGGATCATGTAGAACAGGGGTGTTAAACTCAAAGCCTGCAGGCCAGATCCAGCCCATGATGTGGCTAGATCTGGCCCAGGAGGGCTGCCCTGCTAACAGCGAAGGACCAGCCCCCAGAAAGGAAGGAAGGAGAGAGCCAGAGAAAGCAAGTTTTTTGGGGGGCGGGGGAGGCAGAAAAAGAAGCAGCATTCCTTGGCTGAGAATGCAGCAAAGGCAGATAGGGGAAGTAAACCTCAGCTCCCACAAACCGAGTGCAGTTCCTGCCACTCGTGGGAAAAGAAGGAAGAAAAAGAGCCAAAAGCTAACTTCCCAAGGCTGACATCGCTCTGCCTGGTGGTTGATTTCTCCCTCCTTTCTGGCCACACCCCCTCGGGGGGCCCTGAGGCCTGGCCACACCCCCTTGGGGGGCCCTGAGGTCAACCACAACCCTGATGCAGCTCTCAATGAAATCGAGTTTGATGTAGAATGAGACAATCAGGAATTACACTATTCTGGAATCTCGAGGAGCTGCAAAGAATGTAGAATTCATCAGTTATTTAAACAACACATCATGGTCTTAAGATGTGCTTGAAGTCAATATTCATATACAATAAAATGTTTCCTCTTTACAGGCAGAAAATACTTTCAAGAACAGAATGGATCAATGAAACCTAAAAAACCCCAAAGCAATAAATTTCACCCACCTTAAGTTGTCTGGGTGAGCTTGGGCCAGTTGATCTCTGTCAGTCATCTCACAGGTTGTTGTGGTGGGGAAAATAGGAGGAAGAGTATTAGGTATGTTTGCTACCTTGAGTTATTTCCAAAAATAAAGGAAGTATAAAAAAAAAAACTTCTAAAAAGTTAACATTTAAATTGCCTCCTTTTACTAGGGATGCATTGGAAAACCATTTGAAGATGAGCTAACAGGGTGGGATTTAAATATGTTGGTCATCATGTTTATCTCATTTATTTGTTTCTTTGTATCCTATCTTTATTATTTTTACAAATAACTCACAGTGAACATATCCAACATATCATCTTCTTCCTGTTTTCCCCATAACAGCCATGTTGTTGGGCTGGACTGTCTCTACTTATGTATATCAGAATTAATCTAAAGGAAATTATACAGAAATGTTACTTTTGGGCAGGAATTCATGGATAGTTTGATATTCAGGTAATCAAACAAGTTATAGTAATATACAGAAAAATAAGTATATTTATTTGAGCATATGCTGTATACATGACTGTCTTTCTGGTTCATTGTGAGTCAGTGAGAGTTGACAGGCCTATTCAATTCCTGTGCTCTGGCTACCAAGGAATGGGAAATCCAGTTGAGCACTAGCGTTTTCCCTTTCTCTTTGCTGCCCTCTCATGAATATCTAGATATTTGCAAGGTGATAGTCCTACGTACCCAAATGGGATATTACAGTCCCATTACATGGGAGGAAACTAATTGTATTCTTTCATGCTACTACATTGATAAAATTTGTGGGCAGGAGGAAAGATAAAACATTTTGAAAAATGCCAGTATATAATATACACTGCTCAAAAAAATAAAGGGAACACAAAAATAAGACATCCTAGATCTGAATGAATGAAATATTCTTATTAAATACTTTGTTCATTACATAGTTAAATTTGCTGAAAACAAAATCACATAAAAATTATCAGTGGAAATCAAATTTAGCAACTCACGGGGGTCTGAATTTGGAGTTACACTCAAAATTAAAGTGGAAAAAAACACTATAGGCTGATCCAACTTTGATGTAATGTCCTTAAAACAAGTCAAAATGAGGCTCAGTAGTGTGTGTGGCCTCCACATGTCTGTATGACCTCCTTACAATGCCTGGACATGCTCCTGAAGAGGTGGCGGATGGTCTCCTGAGGGAACTCCTCCCGCACCTGGACTAAAGCATCCCCCAACTCCTGGACAGTCTGTGGTGCAATGTGGCATTGGTGGATGGAGTAAGACATAATGTCCCAGATGTGCTCAATTGGATTCAGGTCTGGGGAACAGGCGGGCCTGTCCATAGCATCAATGCCTTTGTCCTGCTGACACACTCCAGCCACATGAGGTCTAGCATTGTCATGCATTAGGAGGAACCCAGGGCCAACCGCACCAGCATATGGTCTCACAAGGGGTTTGAGGATCTCATCTCGGTACCTAATGGCAGTCAGGCTACCTCTGGCGAGCACATGGAGGGCTGTGCAGCCCCTAAAGAAATGCCACCCCTGATATTTCCGGTTTGAGCCTCTTCGGCAACAGACCAAAACTTCGTCTCTGCGAGGCTTTGATCTGTGCTCACTGCTGGAGTGCCCCAAGCCAGCTAGTTTCGGGGCTAAGCCACCCCGTAGAGGTGGTGAAGAGAGGGGAGACTGCCTGCAGGGTTGAGGAGAGCTGCATCTCTCCTCCCCAGCTGCCCATTACTCCCTTTCCCAAAGGTGGTTGTAGCGGTGGTCAGAAATGGCCACCACAAAGTAGAACTCAACTGGAAAAGAATGTGCAAGAGGAAGATAAGAGAAAGTTTTGGTTGACCGGGTCAAACAACAAAAGCAACAAATAAGGTATCCTGGAATTGAAACTATTAAAAAAAGAACAATAACATTGTTCTCTAAGAAGATTTTTAAGCTGTGAAGGAGAGAGAAAAGGGAAAAGATTTGGGGTTTTTTTTTTCTCCTTTTCCTATACTGACAGCTAAGAGACTTAAGCAAGAAATTGGAAAAAAATCCACTTTGACATTAATAGGCATTTAATGCTGAAAATAAAAAGTCAAAGGGATAATAAAGATTTCTGGATAATCAAAAGCTTTTGAAAAAGAGGAAAGGAGAGAAAAAGAATAAAAGGGCAGGATCTGGAAGGGAGGAGACTGCCTGGAATTAAAAAAGAATTTACAGCAAAATCTCAACAAGACTTCCAAAAGCTTTTTTTTTTTTTAAACAAATTTTATTAATTTTACAGAAAACACAAAACATAAACAAAACTAAAAGATCTTTTCTGAAGGTTGTCTGATCCCGGGTTGAAACTCTTCACACAGACACAAATTCAAACATCATATTCACTTTATATATCCTTCCAAAAGCTACATTTTAACTAAAATATCGCAACAAAAACCCCAGGAAGAGAAAGTAGAAAAAGAAATAAGAAGAAATAATTATAATTCCATGTCCTTTAAGCTCTTGGTTTGATTTTAGTTTCTCCTGGGTGTCTAATAATTCATTGTAGTTTACCATTTTACCCAAGTCTAGTCTATTCAGGTGTATCATGGCCTCCATAGTTGACAACCAATGTGGTATCTTCATATAATGTTTTTTTAATCCTTCTCCATATTTGGATAAGTGAATCTCTTATTTGGTGTTGATTGAAAAAGGCGTGTGCTTTACCTTTTTTCTCCCACAGGAATGTATGCCAACCTATCTGGAGGTCATGACCTTCTAATGTTAATATTTTTTTATCTTTTAATTTATCCCAATCTAATTTAATCCAATTTAGTACTGCTGCCTGATAATAAAGCTCCCATACTGAGCTTCTTAATGAAAATCTGATACTCTTATATTTGAACTGGACCGGTCTCTTCCAGTTAGCAATAAGGGTGAGATTGGCTTAGGGTCTAATCAGTTTCAGGGAGCCATCCAGAAGAAGGGTTCTAATCAACTAATTAAGGTCACAGTTGAGCTTTTTAGGAAAGGCTGAGCTCAGAAAAAAACAACTCAAGAAGAGATAGTTCATTTAAGTAATCTCTTTGCACTGCGAGGAGCAGGGCTGGGATTCAACCCGTGTTACTACCGGTTCACACACATGTACAGCATTTACAAAAAAAAAATCAATTGTATAGCCAAGACAGCTGACAAGTGTGCAGCATTTGAAAATCCTTTTCTTTCCTGTTTTTTCAACCTGAGCTGTGCCGTGCAAAGCAGCTGAGGTTGAAAAAGCAGGAAATAAAGGACAGCCAAGAGCCCGGGCAGGCAGCTGGGTCAAACAGATGACCAGAAGATCGTTGCAGCAAACCGGTTCAGTGACTGCTGCTCTTCAGAGCTACCTATAGAACCAGACCAAACCAATAGCATCCTACCCCTGGCAAGGAGGCAAAAATTGAGAAAGGGGTCAGGCATAGGATACTGTATGAAATAACTTTATCTGAACAAGAATGCAGCAACCAGCTATCTTCTCCACATCTCTATGTATCTATCTCAATACACACAGTGTCACATTTGTCTACTTAGCAGCGGTGTTGCTCTATGACCATTTTCCTGGAATCAATTGAAGTAACTAAATGACACTATATTAATATTAGAACTGGCTTAATTACAAGTGTTTCTCAGTTTATATTTTTGGATAATCTTAATATTGCCAAGCAATATTTTGCATAGCTCAAGACCATATATATTCTGCAATTCCAACAAGATAACTGTGTTAGGGTAGCTTAAATAAAATTGATCTAAATATGTTTCCTAAGACTGTCTTATTTTTCTTTCCCTTTCTCCTAGTAAAGATCCATAAACACTATGTAACAGATCACTTACTGATAGTACTACAGATTGGAAAAAAGATTTTAGAAATGGCTTTTCTTGAAGAAAATGCATAAATGAAAAAGATATTATGCTTGACTGGTAAGGTAAATGTTCTAAAAATGTTGATTTTTGGATACTCATCCCAAATTCTTTTTCAATCATTGCTTCATTCAAAATGCATGACTATTTTTTGAATTGTGCATTTTTATTTTAATCTGGACATAAAAATCTTGGTGAACAGATCGAATCAAAATGTTAATTCAAGATTACTGATAAAATCAAATGTATGTACAAACCTTTTGAAAACTTTATTTTTTTAATGGTGCTTGATCTCATTCAGTAAAAGAAAATGCCTTTTTCTCTATATGTACATTTTGGTATGTAATATAGAGAAACATGGTTCTGTCATAACAACCATATCCAGACTAATGTGATATTTTTTCACTTTTAAGTAGGGGATTCTCTGGCAAGGTATATTTGCCTACCAATTTTTTTTTTTTTCATGAAAAGAGCTATTGTATTTTGGTTACAGTCAGTAAAACTACTGGTAGTTCCAAGTGCCCATTCATTTTTCAGCAATTGCTGACATGTCTAAGGAGTTTGATTTCAATACTACATCCAGAAAGAGTATCAACAGTTGCTACAGTTCAGTGGATGCTAAGGTGTCAGCACTTTGCTAGCAGGTTAAAGATTTATATGGTCTGAAAAGGTCCAACCAAAGTATACAATCTTACTTAGGTTTTAATAAGTCAATTTAAAATTTTTATTTTGTTTAATAAGACCTGTAAACTTTAAAAATTATTTATGGCATGGTATTTAGCTGAAAAGTACTGAAAGACTTACAGCAATCTAAAAAGATTAAAGTAGCAGTTGTAGTAGTAGTAGATGATTAATATAGTATCTTTTGGAATAAAATGTACTTCAAAGGAGATACATTTTCATTGCAAATTATATATGTTACTTTCTGATCAATAAATAATATATCTGATTTTAATTTTTTATCAATATAAACACCTGTTGCTTTTTTCCCCCTTGCTATTTATTCCAATATAATTGTATGTATTTGTATGTATTTGTGTGCCCTCAGTTAAATCAGACAGCATGGCCTAACTTCCTATTCAGTTTTTAATGCATAACTGTGGCCAGCAGCCTAGTAAGGAGACAGATAATTTTAAGATTAACTCTTAAAGCAGAAAATAATATTTGCAGGAAAAATATCTCAGTTCAAAGAAAGGTAATTCAGTTCAGAGTAAGTGATTTGGCCCCTAAGGATGGCATGCTATTTCTTTTGAAGTCAAAGCTTTCTGCTCTTGTCATTGAAAAAGAAGGAATTAGGATGTTATAATTCCTGAGACTAACATACAAACCCATGCGTATATCTTTAGAAGTGAAGCTCAGTGTGTAGGCTTCTATAAGGTAGTAGTTTTCCTCTCCCGCCCAAAAGCATCACTGAATTGTATTGTTGGAATAGATGATTCTCTTTTAAGCAGTTACGAACCAGCCCATCTTGTTGAATGTTTTTGTTTTTCAAAATTGTAATTAGCAAAATACCAGATGTTATCACATTTTTAAGTCTGTGAAAGCAAGTGAGTGAAACCAGCAAGCAATATTGCTTGAATATAAAGCTGCAGCCTTTATGTTAAAATGTGTCCACTTTTTTGTGAAAATAAGTTTTATTTACTTATAGAGATAAGTAGCCATCTTCTGGTTTTCAGTTAATCTTCTCTGTGTATATTTATGTTGATGGAAGCAGATGTTTAAAACAAGCTGAATTTTTTTTTACAGATAGTTTGTATGAGTTCCAGAGAAGATGGCTTATGTTAGCCTAAAGGAATTTGCACTAATATTTGGAGTAGTGGCCGCTTGCTACTGGAACAGTCTATTTTGTGGCTTTGTTTTTGACGATGTTTCTGCCATTTTGGACAATAAAGATTTGCATCCTTCAACTCCAATTAAGAATCTTTTTTTGAATGACTTCTGGGGAACAGCCATGTCTGAGGTAAATATTCCCTACAGGACACTTAAAGCATTTTTATAAAGCAGTGAACCAATGTGTAGACCTACTTTGCACTTCAAAAATGTCATTTCAGCCTTCAATGATATTTTACAAAATGTTGAAATTTTATTTTTCTTTCATTTTATTTTACAACATATATGATGACCAGGATATAAATCTTGATCATCAAGATATTAAAGACGACAGGAAAAATCAATGTAATTCAAACTAGATTATCTGAAATTTGTACTTTATAAACCCTCATCATATCAGAAAAAAAAATTGGAATGAGCAAGTAGACTCTGTCATACACAGAGAGCTTCAGGGAGAAGATTTGATTGTTTTTGAGCAAACAGAATTGACATGAGTGCCCTCAAAGGCTCAGGGGGACATTGGCAATTTTCCAAATCTCCTATTCATGTTACTTTGAATGTTTGAAGAGAAAATACAATGTAATCTAGCAATGTACAAAGGAGTGGATTTGTGCAGTAAAATATTGTGCAATAAATTATGTAAACTATGCAAACTATGCATTTGCCTAGTTTGTGTATCTGTCTGTTCATTTATCATCATCTTTAAGGTGGGAGATACATATACTACTTGTTTAGGCTTCTAAAACTTTTTTTTAGAATTTTCAATTTTACCAATAGCTTTTATTCCTTTTCATCTATGTGATGTTGTTTACTTCTTTGTTTTGTCTTTTTAGGAGAGAAGTCATAAGTCGTATCGCCCTCTCACTGTCTTCACATTTCGTTTGAACTATCTTTTCAGTGAATTAAACGCTATTTCTTACCACTTCCTGAATGTCATCTTTCACGCAATTGTTTGCATCATTTTCCTCAAAGTCTGCAAGCTTTTCTTGGACAACAAAAGCAGTTTGGTTGCATCTTTACTATTCGCAGTACATCCCATACATACTGAAGCAGTAAGTACATTTAAAGGTCTTGCTAGTTCAAACTGGAGAGTTCTTAAACAGTGTAGGGAAACAATGCAGGGTGATGATAGTGAGAAAACAATTTAAAGAAATGGGGGGAAATGTTAAAATAAGGGGTTTTTTTATTCTCAAATACATCTACATTTGAACCTATCATGTACTTCCAGACATCACCTTTCCAGCTACCACATGATTGTGTTAGTGCATTTGAAGTGTGCTTTAGGAAGTGAACTGGCATAAGCAGTGAATTGTTCCCTTGTTAAAGCTGTGAGGCAACTTGTCCTATTGAAGGCTTGTGCAATTGTGTCAAAAACATTCCAAGGTCATGTGTTTGGCAGGGCTTCTGCTTGGCAAAATGACTGTTAATGTACATACACAGTACTCAGAGTACATCATGTCTTTTGAATCCAAAGAGCTTTTTCTAAGCATGTATTCACTGAGCAATCAATATTTTCCCTCATTCTTGGTCTCTGAATGAATCAGATTCTTCTTACTCTATTATCTCTTTCCCACCCATCCATTTATGTCATGTAATCAAAAGAGAAAGGAAGAAAGAAAAGTTTATTCTAGGTCACATTTGTTTGGGATAATGCACATTTTTTCTCCAAAATTCATTCCTGACTAAAAATAAAACAACTCTGATATGGCAACTTGCTTTCTTCCTAAGTTCTGCTAGTTAAAACCAAGCAAGTCAGTCCTGATTAATTTGGGTATGTGGGCTGGGAGTTGGAAAAGCACCCTGGAAAAAGGCAATGGCAATACTTTATATACTATCCTCAAGAAAAGTCCATGGATGTGTTAATATAAGTCAACAGGAGTTGGGCTTGACCTCAGAGCAGGGTGTCAAACTTGCAGGCCACGGGCCAGATGCGTCACATGCTGGCCACGCCCATGCCCGGTTTAGCAAAGGGGGGGGAACGTAATATGTCATGTAACGACATGGTGATGACACGACATTGACACCTATGCCTCAGAGCATCTTCACTTTACTTATAATACTAATTTAGAATATGGGCATTTCCTTGTTTATCCACATGATGGCAGTCTAATTCTATCTCTGCATACTTCATCAAAATAATGGAAGGTCGGAACTCTAATACAAATATGTGTAAGATTTTTTTTGTCCATTAATTTAATGCTTTATCTCATTTTATTTAAATGATTTATATTGCTGTATCTTTTATTTAGGTAACTGGTGTGGTGGGCAGAGCAGAACTTCTCTCCTCAATATTTTTTCTGGCTGCTTTTCTGTCCTATACCAGATCCAGAGGGCCGGAAAACACTATAGGTAAAGCAAACAATGAGTGGTCAATAATTCATCCCCTACCCCACATCCTCAATATAGTTACTTAAAACCCAGATAGGGAAACTGGTTGTGTGATTTCTTAAAGCCCAGATAGCAGTGGTTGTGTGATTTCAAATCACTGTGTAACAAGTCAGTTCAGGCCTATCTGTTGTTCTATGGATAAGAGTAAAACATATATTAATATGAAAGCCAGAGAGCGATAGGTCCCAATCATACCCTTAGCACTGGAATCAATCATTCCTTGCTGCATCTCTGCCACCACATGTCTCACAATAAAAAATATTTTTAAGGAAAGACGACATCTGTAAAAGGTCATCCAATCCTAATTTAAGGAAACGAGCAAAGGCCTCATGATTTTTGAAGTTGTGGCAGGGCACCAGATTGAAGAACTATACCTTGGCATGGCATCTACAAATGAATGTTGCAGTATAAGATGGCACTTCTATTCTTAAATAGCTATAAAATGTGGTCAGTCTCCAATAAAACCATCTGGCAAGACAATGTACATGCAGTGTTCGGAGAGTAAGGAAATATTTCCAGGCTGACATTTGAATTGCAGTGTTGCTTTTCCCAATTTCATGAAGACTAACTATTTTTGTATCTTATATTGCAGTGTGGACTCCTATTGCAGCAACAGTTTTTTTGGTGGCTGTTGCTACATTATGTAAGGAACAAGGAGTAACCGTAGTGGGGATATGTTGTGTCTATGAAGTATTTATTGCTCAAGGGGTAAGGAATTTATCTGATTCAATTTCAAATCTGAAATTAAAACATGGAGACATTTGGATATGGGATTTAAATGATTCCCTTTAGATATATTTATTCAAGTTGGTGATATCACACTCTATTCACAGGAGTATGTATTACATTTAATGAATATATCTAGATGAATAATTTAGTCCCAACATTTTTATTGCAGAATAGAACTGAAAGTATCATAAAGATTATCTGGGATCCCTTTGTGCTAAAGAAGGACACTCAAATGTATTCCAGGCTGATTAGATCAATGTTTTGCAAACTTCAAGATGTGTGAACTTCAACTCCCAGAGTTCTGAATCACCATGCTGGGTATGGAATTCTGGGAGTTGAAATCCACACAGCTTAAAGTAGACAAGTTTGAAACACTAGACTACCTCACCTGAGTTCCAAGTCACATGCAAATGCAAGATACCAATGACATCTCACATGCATAGGTTTTGTCCAAAGCTAAAAATACCAAATGAAAACTCTTGTTCCTGTTATTGAATTACTGGCAAAGAAACCCACAGACCGCCCAGTTCTTATCTATTAAAATTATTTCCCCTGTGCCCTATTACTTCAGGTATAATTACATCAACCCTGGAAATATTTTTTTTAAGTTCCATGATAACCAAGCCAGTGAAAAAGAAATGGGTCAGTAGAGAACAAGCAAATTTCAGAACAGACTATAGTACAATTACATTGCCATAATAGAACAACCCACTTTTTAAGACTTCTAAATCTAGGAGGTAACATGAACTATTTTCTACAAGACAGATATGTGAAGAGTTTGGATTGAGGACCTAACCATTCTAGTATGCACAGAATACAGGCATTGTTGTGTTAATGGATATTTGAAATACACTAAATATTGGATTTATGTACTGGCAGTGAATATAACATTAATAGCTTATTTTGATGTATGGCAGAACTCAGTATGATCAGTGAATAAAACTTAAAAGTGTTTGGTTACATTAATCATGAGACAAGCTTGTTTAAATATTTCCCTTTGAAATAAAGGGAGCAGAAAGGGTTGTGAATCCTGTTTGAAGGTTCTTTTTTTTTCCTCTCCATTTGGTGGGTTTCAATTGAATGAAATCCCATAATTACTGTTACCTTGTTTGGGAATTTGAGGAGTTCCAGACCTGCACATTTGGATTGCATTATATTGAAAAAGTTGCTTGTGCGATAAATGGTGTCAGAAGATTCATTTGAATATTGTTTGTTTTTATTTCCTTGTCCAGTATACTGTGCCAATTCTTTGGTATACAGTGTTACACATTCTTCAAGGCAAAGGCAGCATTCCCTACTGTATGCTTCAAATGCTGCTGAAACTAATTGTTCTGATGTTCAGTACCCTACTACTTGTTGTGATCAGAGTTCAAGTTATTCAGTCCCAGTTACCGGTGTTTACAAGGTAAATTCCACTGTTTGTAATTGTGAAGGAACTTGGGGAAAAGTGGATAAATATTTCTGTTTGAAGTAGTTTTCCTATTCCTTGGCTTTGTATTCAGGATATATACACTGCTCAAAAAAATAAAGGGAACACTTAAATAACTCCAAGTCAATCACACTTCTGTGAAATCAAACTGTCCACTTAGGCAGCAACACTGATTCACAATCAATTTCACATGCTGTTGTGCAAATAGAATAGACAACAGGTGGAAAGCATAGGCAGTTAGCAAGACATCCCCAATAAAGGAGTGGTTCTGCAAGTGGTGACCATAGACCACTTCTCAGTTCCTATCCTTTCTGGCTGATGGTTTTGTCACTTTTGAATGCTGGCGATGCTTTCACTCTAGTGGTAGCATGAGACGGAGTCTACAACCCACACAAGTGGCTCAGATAGTGCAGCTCATCCAGGATGGCACATCAATGCGAGCTGTGGCAAGAAGGTTTGCTGTGTCTGTCAGCGTAGTGTCCAGAGTATGGAGGCGCTACCAGGAGACAGGCCAGTACATCAGGAGACGTGGAGGAGGCCATAGGAGGGCAACAACCGAGCATCAGGACCGCTGCCTCTGCCTTTGTGCAAGGAGGGACAGGAGGAGCACTACCAGAGCCCTGCAAAATAACCTCCAGCAGGCCACAAATGTGCATGTGGCTGTTCAAACGGTCAGAAACAGACTCCATGAGGGTGGTATGAGGGCCTGACGTCCACAGGTGGGGGTTGTGCTTACAGCCCAACACCATGCAGGACGTTTGGCATTTGCCAGAGAACACCAAGATTGGCAAATTCGCCACTGGTGCCTTGTGCTCTTCACAGATGAAAACAGGTTCACACTGAGCACATGTGACAGATGTGACAGGGTCTGGAGACGCCGTGGAGAATGTTCTGCTGCCTGCAACATCCTCCAGCATGACCGGTTTGGCAGTGGATCAGTAATGGTGTGGGGTGGGATTTCTTTAGGGAGCCGCACAGCCCTCCATGTACTCACCAGAGGTAGCCTGACTGCCATTAGGTACCGAGATGAGATCCTCAAACCCCTTGTGAGACCATATGCTGGTGCGGTTGGCCCTGGGTTCCTCCTAATGCACGACAATGCTAGACCTCATGTAGCTGGAGTGTGTCAGCAGTTCCTGCAAGACAAAGGCATTGATGCTATGGACTGGCCCGCCCGTTCCCCAGACCTGAATCCAATTGAGCACATCTGGGACCTCATGTCTCGCTCCATCCACCAACGCCATGTTGCACCACAGACTATCCAAGAGTTGGGGAATGCTTTAGTCCAGGTGTGGGAGGAGATCCCTCAGGAGACCATCCGCCACCTCATCAGGAGCATGCCCAAGCATTGTAGGGAGGTCATACAGGCACGTGGAGGCCACACACACTACTGAGCCTCATTTTGACTTGTTTTAAGGACATTACATCAAAGTTGGATCAGCCTGTAGTGTTTTTTTCCACTTTAATTTTGAGTGTGACTCCAAATCCAGACCCCCGTGAGTTGCTAAATTTAATTTCCATTGATAATTTTTGTGTGATTTTGTTGTCAGCACATTCAACTATGTTATGAACAAAGTATTTAATAAGAATATTTCATTCATTCAGATCTAGGACATCTTATTTTTGTGTTCCCTTTATTTTTTTGAGCAGTGTATTTTATCTCATTTATGCATTAAACATGTTGGCTCTTATGTTTATTGTTCCAACAAACTCATAAGTCTATTCAGGAATTCCCCTGTAAGTATAGGGATTGAAATTAGATAGAAGATAAAGTATGCATTGCCCGTCTCAGATTTGCTCATCTGCAAAAAATAGGGTACATGCAAGCAGCGCATGTTTCCTCATCCAGGATTCAGTCATAGATCTCCAGAAGTCAACTATTCACAGCTTAATTTGGATGGCAGGTTTGAACTCAGCAGAAGTTCTCAGACCCTTGACATGCTGTAGTTAGATAAGAATGTCTAGTGCGAATAGGCTGAAATTGTATTAAATAGTTGAGGCTTCTCTGTCAACATAACTATTCTTCTTTCTTATACCCATAAGAGTTTATACCTTGGTCCCTTTCCCATATTTCAATGGACTTGCCGGCTTGAAGCCAAGCAATTGCTGGCTTTTGAGTAAAGAGCTATCTCTGTCCTGAGAATTTGTTTCCATAATTTTTGGGTGGACTTCAATATACCCTGTCGTCCACTAACTTGATGGTTTCACTTAATATATTTTATACTATTTACTACATAAAAGCATCTCAAAGCAGTTTACAACATATTAATTGTACAATAAAATAATAAATGTAAAAACCAATAGAGTAAGAAGGGTGGGGAGAAAGCAGAAACAAAAAGTATTTGCCCAACATTTATGTAAAGAAGGCTTGGTAGAAGAGAGAGGATTTTAATATATTTCTCGTAAAATATTACAGGCATGATTAAAGGATAGCACTTCGCAGTCCTAGGTACATGCAATAGAAGTTCCTTGGTGATTTCAGAAGTTAATCATGTCTGTATCAGCAAAGCAATCTTCTGGGCACCCTGACCTTGTACAAGATAGATGAATCATGAACCCAGTAAGGTTCTGCTTGCACCAGACTTTTAAAAAGTTGCCAAACCCAGTTTAAACAGATTAACTGATCAGTTAACTTGCTTGCTTTGGACTTCAGCTTGTATCTGCTAAATTATAGAAATGTGTAGATTGTTGTTTTCCTTGGTTCGATAAAAGGTCAAGGCAGCTTTGCAAGAATTTTAACTAGGGTTTGACCCTTCATGAATGGAAGAAGTCCTTCCCTTGGCCAAAAACTCGACAATCTAGCTTGGTTGGGGCTGCAATTTTCACCATTGCTATTTTGTGTACTGTTTTGAATAAGCTTTCTACTTTCAGCATTGTTGTAGAAGGAAGGAAGAGGGGGGAAAATCATTTTCCCTCCAACCTTTCTCATTAGGTCATCCATTTCACAAAATACTTTTTTAACTCAATCCTGGATCTAATCCAGACATTTAATATATGTCTCCTGTTATATGTCATGTCACATGGTTGCACCTCAACTCAACTTTTTCTTTTTAGGTTTGATAACCCAGCTGCTGTAAGTCCATCTCCTGTGAGGCAGCTGACTTTCAATTACCTCCTTCCAGTAAATGCTTGGCTGCTTCTAAATCCTTCTGAATTGTGTTGTGACTGGACAATGGGCACCATCCCATTGGTAGAATCCATACTAGATATAAGAAATATTGCCACTGTCACCTTCTTCTGCTTTTTGGGCACTTTGGTGGTCTTCAGTCTCCGATATCCTGGGGATTCCTCCAAAACTGTATTAATGGTAAGTGACATTATGGGGCTACCTATCAAGACTGGTTGAGACTGACTTGAAGGAACGAGGTGAGCCTCCCACCCTCAGCTCACTAAGTCAGCCCAAAAAGATTGCATGGTCAATGGTATCAAAAGTCACCAAGAGGTCAAAACAAGCAAGGATGGCTGCATGCCTCCATTCCGCTACTACCCAAGATTATCTATGACTGTGACCACTACCATTTCAGTCCTAAAACTGGGCCTGAAACTTAACTGAAGAGAATCCAAATAATCTATTTCCTCAGTAACACACTGCCTTCTTAACCATTTTCCCTCAAAAGGCGAGGTTGAAGACTGGACAAAAATTATCCGGAATGGTATGAAGCCATGGCTTCTTAAGGAGGAGGCACACTAGTGCCTCTTTAAAAAGATCCAGGAACTTCCCCGCCAACAAGGATAAATTCACCGTCTACCTCCTGGGCAGTCTTAACCAGCCAGGAGGGCATGGATCTAATACGCAGGTGGTAGCATTCACATTCCAGAGGATCCTGTCCATTTCCTCAAGTCCAACAGAATCAAACCAATCCCAAATAACTGGGTAAGTCTATTCTCTGGGCATCTCCACAGGACTTACACCAGGCTTGGTAACCAGTTGGGAGTGAATCCAAGCGATTTTATCCTACAGGTGCACAGAAAATTCCTCTGCATGGCCCTGTAAATGGGCCTTCAGGCTCCCCTTTCCAAGGAGAATCCAGGTAACCCTAAACAGAGTGCTGGGTGGTGGAGTGGAGAAGTATTGGCACTTCTCTGTTCCTGCCATCATGAGATAAGCCTTAATAGTGGCCTTAGCCTGTGTTTGGTCAAGCTCATTCTTTGTTTTCTTACAGTGCTCCTTTAGGTGTCTCCTGACTCTTTTTCAACTCCCTCAACTCCTCTGTAAATCACAGGGAGCAGCAGGAGAGGTGGGCCAAGAGAGGCAGCATTCCCTAACCCTGGCCTCTCGGTTCCCTTACCTGGGGGATCCTCCATCCCAAACATACAACCCAGGTACAGTGAACCTGGGATAATGGTGAGACCTGAAGTACTTCAGCGCTCACTCTCAGCACAAATGGAACTCCTCTTGTATTACTTGCAACTAGACAGAGAGGTTTAAATATATACTAAATTAGATTATTCTGCATTCAGCCCATTTTCTTTAGACTTTTCTTTTCATGTTTCTTTATTTCAGCAGCTACAATTCAGCCCCAATTCAGTGTAAGTGATAGAAATATTCCCAAGTCGATTTTGCTGCATATATGAAAATAGACATCCTATTTATCACCACATTTGATTTAATTAGCTAAGTTCTGTTGCATGTTCTATTGTACTATACTTGCATAGGTTCGTTTCAATAATTATTTTTTGTAGGTATTGTATTAATTATTGTTCCTACTATGCCTCTACATTACTTTTTGTCCTTGAATGTTGTAACACTTTGGGTTGCATTGGTTCAGCACTCAGGAAAACATCGGCATTCATCAAGCTGGTACATTGTACATTATCTGTAGTCAAAATTGTGAGGAACATTGGATGTATCAAGAATGGGTTGCATAATGCATATGCTGAATTATGCTGAATTTTTAAAAGTCTTTCGTGGAGCATCCGTTTCACATTGTAACTTTGTATCTGCTTCTCTGTGCTTATGGGGCACTTGTAATATACGCATACAATGTGGGCTTTATTGACAGCAGGGCTTTTTTGCCAGGTTAAAACAACACAGTAACAGCACTGTGGGTAGTTTCTGGGTTAAAGGACTCTCCCCTCCTCCCCGCTCCTATCCAATGCTTGATCTATGAATGAAATGAAATCTGTCATGAGCAAAAATGCTGGAAGTCACTCAATTACTTCCTAACAACCATTGCTGTTCTAGAAATAATTTAGGAAAACAAACAATTAAATAGAAAGGGGAGACCCTGGGGTAATTTTGTGCTTTATGTTGATCACAGTTATAATGGAGCCCAATGGGGATAACATTGTTTACCCTAACTGTTATCCCAATAGGGATAACATTGTTTACCCTAACTGGTTTAGGTAAAATTAATAAATATGTAATCATAGTTTATATGTTAAAGTGTCTGCAACTTTAAATATGGGAAAGTAATTAAGGGAGTGGTTGTGAAAGCACTTTAAAAGAAGCAAGACTGCAGCTTGCTCTCTCTCTGGCTTTGATGATCCCTGATTACTGCTTGGAATCAAGAATACATTGCTCGAACAGGAGAGAGAAACAAAGGACTGATTTGTAAGTGAACTGACATAGGATATTCTACATGGACTTTGCTAACTGAATATCCCTGAATGGACTGACTAAATGATACATGACTGTTGGACTGTTATTTTGACTATGCTATAAACTCTAAATGGAATAAACTATATTTTTGATAGCACAAGTGCATCTGTTATTTTTACTGTATGTTAACAAAACATACAAACTTAGCTCACTCATTTATCTGTGTGCCTATCTGACTAACGCTGCACATTCTGTTTAGCTTGTCTCCCTAACCCTGGTTGGGGAAACCAGGCTTAACACTGGTTATGGGCCCAGAGGCTGCAAAGTCAGTTTAATTAGGATAAAACAGATTTATGTAAAAGTGAGAGTTTGTGTTGTTATACATTACAGTAAACAGACAGCTGTGTTTTATTAATTATAGTTTTATATCCATATAAGAAAACATGGCACAAGTCAATCTACAAAGTTTGTCCCTTATATCCAAGTTTGATGGAACAAACTATGTATCATGGTCTATGAAATGTAGTCTACTTCTACGAAGAGAAGGTCTGTGGAACATAATTGAAAATCCACCAAATGTAGAGGAATGGGATCCAGAGGATGATGAAGAAAGACTAAAAATAGAAGAATTTATGCATAAAAATCAACAAGCTATTTGCATAATTGCTTTAACCTTAACTGACCAACAGCTTGTTTATATCCACGGAGAGAAAACGGCTGTTGGGTGTTGGCAGAAGCTGAAGAGGATTTATGTTCGAGATAATGTTGGTGCTCACATAAATCTAATACAGAAGCTTTTCAATACGCATCTCCAGACGAATGGTGATATGCTGAGTCATTTGCAAAGCATTTTTCAAGAACTGCACGAGAAAGAGCTTATTTTCTCTGAACTACACCAAGTCTACATAATTCTATCTTCACTTGATGAAAGTTATGATAACTACGTAACTTCCCTTGAAATATTGCCAAAGGAAAGCCTAACTTTAACTGATATAACTGGCCAATTGATTGAAGAGGCAAGAAGAAGGCTTGAAAGAAATGAGTTAAGGAGGGAGCAACCTCAAAAAGAAGATAATGAATCTCCTACTGCATATGCAATTAAAAAGTGTTTTAATTGTGGAGGAAGAGGACATTTGGCAAGATTTTGTAAAAAAGCAAAGCACCAGAACGCTGGCCAGAATACAAAAAGTCATCAAAAGATAAATAAAAATTTAGAGTTAGCCATGTATACTAACGGAGCTGTAAAAAATAATTTATGGGTGGTTGACAGTGGAACATCCCACTGTATAACAAATGATAACAGAAATTTTATTAAAATGTCCAAGAGTACACAGCAGATATCATTAGCCAATGGCTGGAAACTGAAAGCTAAAGGTCAAGGTATAGCATATTGTTCTTTTATAAAAGAGAATGTAAAAATGTTATATGTACCACAACTTAAGTTTAATTTAATTTCAGTAAGAATTTTGGTTAAACTAGGATATGTAGTTACTTTTAAAGGAGATAACTGCATAATTGAGAAAGAAGATAAGAAAATTACTGCATCTTTAAGAGGTGAATTATATGTGTTAAATGATGATGGTTTAAAGGTGGCTAACACGGTTTATGAAAATAAGAAAACTGTTGAATTATCTAAGGGAATAAGTTTGAAACCTTGTAATAAATATTTGCAATGTAATGCCTGTAATCAAAGCAAAGCCCGGGTCATACCGGCTAATAGAGTTGATGGATTTACTACCAAAGAGCCTTTAGAAGTAGTATTTGCAGATTTAATAGGTCCGAAAAAACCAAGTGTAGGAGGAGCTCGTTACATACTAAGCATAATGGATCATTATTCTAGATATGGGTTTTGCTATTTAATGAAAAGCAAAACTGAAACGTATCAAAATCTCTTTAATTGGATAAAATTTGCTGAAAGGAAAACTAAAAAGAAATTAGTAACTCTTATAACAGATAATGGTACAGAATTTACAAATAATAAATTCCAGAACAGACTAAGAATGTTAGGTATTCAACATAAAAAGTCTGCACCATATAGGCCACAACATAATGCCTTTATAGAGAGAAGAGTCCAAACATTACAATCAATGACACGTACTATGATGTCTGATTCAGGATTACCTGACAATTTATGGGGAGAAGCAATAATGTGTGGTAATCATATATTAAATAATGTTGTTAATTCAACAACAGGTGAATTACCATTCACACTGTGGCATGGTACAAAACCTGATTTAAGTTACATGCACACATTTGGAGCACCAGCATGGGTGCATATCCCTTCACAACTTAGACATAAAGGACAACATAGAGCTAAAAGATTATATTTTGTAGGATATACATCTAATCATAGATCTTATAGATTCTGGGAACCAGGTACATCTAGAGTTTACACCAGTGCCAGTGCTAAATTCCTAGAACATGTAGGATGGAATAGATTAGAGCAAGATTTAAATAACGAAGTAATTATTGAACCCTACAAAAGGCAGAAAGATCAGACTAGTTATAAGAAGAGTCCAATTAAAGAAGTCCATGAAGAGGAAATAGGACCAGAACAAGAGGAAACAGTTGATCAGGAAGAGTTAGATAATCAAGAACAGTTAATAAATGAAAGTCCACCTGTAAGTCCTGTAATACCTTGACCTACTACACGTGTAACTAGACCACCTGATAGGTATCAAGCAAGTATAGTTTGCCAAGTAACTAAAGTTCCAACTAGTGCTGATGAACTTAGGATGTATCCTGCTAAGGATCAGGAGAATTGGCAAAAGGCAATAGAAAAAGAACTAAATTCATTAAAGGTAATGAAAGTATATGAAGATGCCAAATTACCTCCAGGAGAAAAATCCATTGGGTGCAAATGGATATTTAAAGTAAAAACTGGAAATGATGGGACTGTTACCCATAAGGCTAGGTTAGTAGCTCAAGGATTTAATCAAACTGCATCTGATTACGATGAAGTTTTTTGCACCAAGCCTTAAAGCAACATCTTTAAGAGCAGCATTAGTGTGGGCAGCTAAGAAAAACTATGTCATTAACCATTTAGATGTAGAAACTGCCTATCTGCATGCACCATTGCAGCACACTATATATTTAAGAAAACCAGTAGGTATAAAAGACAATAAAGTAAATAGTAATGATTGTTGGAAACTCAAAAAGAGTCTTTACGGGTTGAAACAATCTGGGTTTGAGTGGAACCAATATATTGTGAAAGAATTAAACAATATAGGTTTTAAATCTGGTTTAGCAGATCCATGTGTGTTTAAAAGAGAAAATAATGGAACGGTGTCATTATTGTTATTATTTACAGATGATATTGCTTTGATAACTAAGACTAATAATGAAGCTAATGAGATTATATCATTATTAGCCAAAAAGATAAAATTAAAGCATTTAGGTGAAATTAAAAAGTATCTAGGATTGACAATTAACAAAACAAAAAATGGTTTGAAGATATCTCAAGAAGATAAAATTTGCCAATTAATTAAAACGTTTAAAATGGAACTTTGTAAACCGGCAAAGACTCCAATGAGTCAGGAAGTTTGCCAAACTGATGATCAAAGTCCCAAATTTGATAAGTCCACATATCAATCTTTGATTGGCAGCTTATCATATATAAGCAATTGGTCTAGGCCAGATATAGCTTATAGTGTAAATCAGCTGGCACGTTTTAATTCGGATCCACATCAATGTCATTGGCAATCATTAAAGAGAATTTTAAGATATCTTAAAGGAACAATGAACCATGCATTGTATATAGAACCAAAGGGTGATTTGAGTCTTAGTGCCTATGCAGATGCAAGTTTTGCAACTGATATAAACACTAGAAAATCAACATCTGGGATAGCTATATTATTTCGTAAGACACTAATAGGGTGGAGGTCAATCAGACAACAGCATATTAGCTTGTCCACGATGGAAGCGGAATTTTCATGTCTGTCATTATTATGCACTGACTTGATTTTGTACAAAGAGTTATTATTAGACATGGGTGTGACTGTTAAAGATTCCATTATTGTGTACGAGGATAACCAAGCAGCTATACAGTTAGCTACTAGTATTGCTGTAAAAACTAGATCAAAGCATACTGATTTAAGATACTTAAATGTTAGAGAATCTGTAAAGAATGGGCTAATTAAATTGGAATACTGCATGATGGAAGAAAACATTGCAGACCAATTTACAAAAGCTCAAGGAGTAAGCAAGTTTAAAGAGAGTTGTAACAAATATGATTTAAAGATGTAAATAGTTATATTATTATTTAACCTAAAAGGGGAGAATGTTAGGGATAACATTGTTTACCCTAACTGGTTTAGGTAAAATAATAAATATGTAATCATAGTTTATATGTTAAAGTGTCTGCAACTTTAAATATGGGAAAGTAATTAAGGGAGTGGTTGTGAAAGCACTTTAAAAGAAGCAAGACTGCAGCTTGCTCTCTCTCTGGCTTTGATGATCCCTGATTACTGCAAGGACTCAAGACTGCATTGCTCGAACGGGAGAGAAAACAAAGGACTGATTTGTAAGTGAACTGACATAGGACTAAACGGACTTTGCTTACTGAATATCCCTGAATGGACTGACTAAATGATACATGACTATTGGACTGTTATTTTGACTATGCTATGAACTCATAATGGAATAAACTATATTTTTGATAGCACAAGCGTATCTGTTATTTTTACTGTATGTTAATAAACATACAAGCTTAGCTCACTCATTTATCTGTGTGCCTATCTGACTAACGCCGCACATTCTGTTTAGCTTGTCTCCCTAACCCTGGTTGGGGAAACCAGGCTTAACAATGTTATTTGTTACATTAAAAAGTTATATGGGCTACATACAGTCAGCATCACAAAAAATGTCATTAGAAAATCCTATTTTTCCTGGCCATCTGGTTTTTCAGCAGATTTCATTTAAAGGTATATGAATGCTTTAAGGTTTTTTTTAGAAACTGAATTCTGCACCAAAAAAAGGTAGCATTTTAATTTGGAATATACCATCAGAACTTAGACATTTAGTGTTGTCTACATTAAGAATGGATTTCTGTGATTCTTGTGTGAGTTATTCAGAGTTGCTTAGGGTGAGCGGCCATATAAATATTTTAAATAAATAAATTATAAGTTTAGGCAATGTTTCTGTTGTGTCATTATTATAAAAACTAAGCACTTGCATACTTTTTAATTTCATTTCCTAAAAGCTTATTGGCATTTTATGTTGACTGTTGAATTCATAATGACTCAATAGGGTTATGAATAAATTGCCTTCACTCTCTGCAAAGGGAGTAGTTTGGATGTGGCTCAGCAGCAAAAAAAGGAGAAGAAAAACCGGCAGAGATGCATCCAAAGACATTTGGCTGGGTATTTTGCTATGAAGAAAAAAAACAAGTAATTCATTCCTTTTCCAGGAAAGCCTGCCTTGTAGTTTGTGCTCCAGGAAGAAGCTTATGAATTATTATTGATCTAAATTAAACACATTCTCTGAGTTACTTCAGGAGGCAGAACTTAAAATCAGTCTGAGTCATGGGTTGCCTTGGACATCACAACTGATGGTCCTGGCCGTTGGGAGATATTACCCAGTGTAATGTATGTATGTAATATACTTGCCATACTGAGTATGACATATCTGGGCATCAGGGTCTAATAAACTTGCATTGCTTTCTGAGAAGCAGCATGTAACTTACGTAAAGTGTGCAGTGATGGAAGCATAAGGACAACTCCCTGCCTTTAAGCAGATTGAGACAGATAACCTTACAAAGAGCTAGGAGTGCAACAGAGGTAGCTAACCCAGGTGCTTGTATGTTGTTTGCAATTAAATCTTTGGTAAGGTTTTGCAAAGCTAAGCAGATCTAACTGTGTAAACTTCAAGGAATTAGAAAGGTTGTGAATAAACTGTTCCAATATTGGCACTGCGTACAGATGAATTTTAAGAAGTAGCTTTGGAGACATGCTTTCTGGACATACTTTAAAAGGACACAAAATAAATCTAGATATGGTAAGCGCATATAAGTGAATAACAAGTTACCAATTCCATCAGAATTCTAGAGGAAAAAAATAGGGGTCTAAATGTAAAATTAAATCAGTGCCTCTCACAGACATGTATGCTGTAGGTCTATATAATGGTTAAGTATTTTTCTGCTTTGGGTTACTGGCTAGTGTTTGTGTGTTCTTTTTCTTTGGCTCTTTTAGGCACTTTGTTTAATAGTTTTGCCATTCATCCCAGCATCAAACCTTTTTTTCCCTGTTGGCTTCGTAGTAGCAGAACGAGTGTTATATGTTCCCAGCATGGGATTCTGCATGCTAGTGGCTCATGGGTGGAAAAAGCTGTCAAGTAACAGGTAGGTTAAAAATTATTGCTTAGGGAAAAGGGGGCGGGGCTGGGGGCATGAATGGAAACTAAAGGTGAAATTGCTTGCATGGAAGAGTTATCTGAGTGGCTTAATATCTTTACTTGCCTTTACCATCTTTTCCACATCATAATCAGCAAAATGTAGGAATTTTCTTTTGGGGAAAGGGAGGAAAATATATCTCAAAAGCCATTACATTTTTTTAAGTTGTCATTAATGTTTTAACAATTAAATAAACTAATTAGAATTGAAATTTCCCCAAGTATTCAGGATCTGAGCTTTTAAATGAAACATTCTACAATACTATTTGAAATGTTTATTGAAAGCAATAATTTGCCTGACTTTTCCAAATGATTAGCCTCTTATTTTACTTATCAACAATTCAGTCATAGTACCATTCCTTTTATGTAAATATTTTAAAATAGCCTGAGGGCATCCCTTAACTTGAGACTAAGTGAAAGGGATTTTCTAAATTTCCTTTCATTATTTTCTCTTTCCTGTAGTTCCTTATTACTATATCTGCTTGTTTTAAAGATTTATAGCACCTGAGAAAGAAATTAAGAGTTTTTTAAAAATGCTTTGATATTTCAGCAATTGTAGTTTTCTGTTTTTGAAATTTTATATGGTTTGGTTTTGCTTCCTTTTTAAAAATGGAGATGCCTTTTCTGAATAATTAATTGTTAATAATTTGTACTGTTTTTATTTTATCAAATTATTTAATTTGTAATTATGACACTCTTGTAACATGTTTTGTTCTTAACACATAAGCTCTGTCAACTCAGATGTGTTTCTAAAATAAAATATTTGCCCTTTTTGTCGCCTCAGTTTCCTGTATAACATAAACCAGAGTTGTAGCTGAGCAAATTGTTATATTAAACATCCAAACTAAGTTCACAGACTGGGCTTAAAGTAGAGTCTTGATTTTCCTTTGGAGGGAAGTGACTATCAGTTGTTTGACTTTTTTTTGTCAAAGAAATGAATATTTTATTTTGCATTGCTTACTTCTTAAGAATGAGAATAAATATTGCTTCACATGATAAAATAATTTAGATTGACTTCATGGTTTTGTTCATTACTTTTATGCCATCATAGTAGCAAACCAGAAAAGAATGCTGAAACTATAATTGTTTTTAGACAGACAGACAGACAGACAGACCTGTTCTACAGTTTCAAATGGTCACAATAGGCAGCTATATTTCTTCATTTTGGCAATGAAGTCCAGATTCCAATTATTTCAAATAAGTCCCATTTTGCAAAATAGCGATATTTAGTTACTAGTAGGATTCAATAAGCTCCTAATGATTCAAACATGCTAAGATCAATGGATTGAATGACAAATATAGTCAGTTGCTATACAGAAGCAACTTCCATCTATATAGGGTTCATGATCTCTTTGTATCTTATTACTGTTTATTTGTAATCAAGTGCTAAATGCAAAATATCATTGCATTTAGCAAAACTGCCTTAGCAATTTTTCTCCTGCCATCATCTGTTCTGCTTCCTGAAGCAGCTAATTGTGAAAATGTGGTTAATGTTAAATTGGATCCAGAATTGTAAACTGAGCTTATATGAGTTAAATGCCCTTATTGGGAAAAAAGTTATGTTAGCCTGAGAAATCATGAATTACATTAACCATATATTTCTTCATTTTTACTTACTAGTACCCTGAGAAAGCTATCATGGATTTGCTTGTCTTTGGTTTTGTTCATTCATGCTTTAAAAACATTGCAGAGGAACTGGGATTGGGAATCGGAATATACATTGTTTATGTCTGCTTTAAAGGTACAGTATTATTATTCTAAACTCTTATTTTTGATAATAATGCATTCTTGAAGGATTTATGTCAGAAAAAAGTACTCCAGGATTGACAGCCTCTGATACCTTAGTTTTCAGAGCTCTTCCCTCCTGTCTAAGAAGGATCTGAGAATTGGTAAATGTACATTGTCCTCAGTTAATAACCGCCTCATTTAGCATTGAATTTGCAACAGTGTTGAAAAAGTAGATTTAAAACTGGTTCCCGAACTTACGACTGTCGCAGTGTTTCTGTAGTCATGTGATCATTATTTGGGTATCCCAACCAGCATGCATTTCTGACAGCTGCAGTATCCTATGGTCATATGATTTACATTTGTGACCTTCTTAGTTGGCTTCCAACAAGCAAAGTCAATGGGGAAGCCAGGAAAAAGCTACTTATGATCATATGACATCATGCTTAATGTCTTCAGATTATCTGCTGAACAACCACAGCAGATATAAATTGGGTGCTGTCACATGATGTTTCACTTAATAATCACATTGTTTTAATGACAAAATTATGAGTCCCAGTTGTGGTCATTAAGTGAGGACTATTTGTAGATGAAAAATCAGAGTTACTCAACTACTGAAATACAAGTCCTAAAACATGTCTAGCTAAAGCAGTATATATAATACTGAGAAATTTATTTTTTTAGCAATACATTTTTTTTTGTTTCAACAGTGTCTTACATTTTAAAACAAATATGACAATAGTTTCCATCTTTGGTGCAGTAATATTAACTTACTAAAAATCAAATTTACCTTTTGTCATGATTCCTCCCACAATTTTTCTTACTGTATCCACTGTTATACCATTTCAATCTTTTATAGTAGATGTCTCCATATTCGATGTCTCAGGAGATGAAAACTGTAACTGCCAGAATTCTCAATATGGCCATGACAGGTAGAGAATTCTGGGAGTTGACATTCATGCACGTGGAAGGCACCAAGCTGGAGGAATCTATCCTGAGCAATTAAGGAATTTACTATCATCTATCATGTCTTTTGTATTTTAAATTTTAAATAAATGAGTTCAGCTCCAAATGTCCCTAACATTATTGGTGTGCCCATAAAGCTTTTATATATTCCCTTAGTCCATGCATTGGTAAGTTCTTTATACATACTTTCTTAAACATTCCACATCAATAAGATTATGCTTTCATAACTGAATTATTCAATTTGAATAGCACTTGTTTGTTTCTGATATGTCATGAACATGTTTTCTGTGTTCAGGTAAATAAGAACAATGCCAAACTCTGGAATAATGTGGGTCATGCTTTAGAAAATGAAAAGAACTTTGAAAGAGCATTGCGATTCTTCATACAGGCCACCCAAGTGCAGCCAGGTGAGTTGTAAAAGATAGCTAGCATGAAAGGCAATAATATGAGAACTCTCTTTGCATAATATTTTCCCCGTGACCAGAGAAGCCTTTGCCTAGTATTAGTCGTCATTATCAGCACTGCAACTTAGACCAGAAAGCTTTAATGGCTCATTTCTTTATCCCCATGCATTTTACTATTGCAGTGCTCCCTTTGAGGTACTGCCTTTGAAGACAACTCAGTAATCAACATGGATATAAGAGGTTTACAGGATATCTTTACAGGATAATTATTTTATGATTCTTACATTAGGCTGTGTTGTGGATCACTTTAACCATGTTTTCTTCCCTATCTATAAGACCATTGAGAAGGGGTTTCTTTTTTCCTCTTGTCATTGCAAGAGGTGGAAAGACCATAGTCCAGAAGGACAAGCAATCTCTTTGGTTGCTCCAGCATTGTAAATTTGCTGCCTGCAGAGATGAGGCTGTTCCTATTCTTGGCATTCCAGAAAGTCCTGAAAATTCCTCTTTTTAAACAGGAATTTGTTCTGAGCTAATATGACAGTCGGCTGTTCTTAGCAAGATTACTTTTGTCTGAGAGTATTGAGTTTTACTATGAAATGTTAGTTTATGTTTTTCTGTTAACTACTCAGGGTGATACTTTGGAGTAATACATAAATTGTGAAAGTGAAATAAATGTTAGTGTAAAATCTTAAAAATGTATATAATTTTATGAATTTATATAAGTATGGAAAGTTTGCTTGTGTCCTGATTCCCTAAATATAATATTTTAAGAAGCTGTTTAAAGAAACTTCCTGCTCCATCTAGCTATTATTAAGTTGCATATTAATCTTCCAAGGCTGATTTTTCTAAGGGAAAGCTCTGAATTCAGAGGCAAAGCACATGTTTTACGTGCAAAAAGTTCCATGGTCAGTCCTTAACAATGCTATTTAAAAAGAATCAGGTATGCATGAGATTCTAGGAACATTCTATTCATCAAAGTAGCTTGTGCTTGGGAGGCAATGTACATCCCTCTGATTGCTTCCAAATTGTAATCCCTCATCATTGCCATATTGGCCTAGGCTGACAGAATCCAGAGGTAGCTTAAAAGCATCTTTACCCACCTCTGAATTAAACAGCCAAGTGGCCCAAGCTAAGATAAACCATATTTTTTTATGTAATGTGTGCAATATGAGTGTGTGTTCTGTACTTCAAACTTTGCAAAATACTTGTTTTGAATTATCAAATTAATTTCTTGAGACTAGTTTGATAAAATTGTGCAACATATGTCATATCAGTCACACTTTAGATAGAAATAAGTGGAAGCAAAAAGGATTTAATATTTATTTGATGTCTAGTTTAAAATTGTGATTGAAGCTAGAATTTTAAAGGGAAAGAAAGTACAGAAGGTCTTTTTTTATCTTGCAATTTGAAGATGATATTGGTGCCCATATGAATGTAGGAAGAACTTACAAAAATTTAAACAGAACCAGAGAAGCAGAAGAATCCTACTTAGTTGCAAAATCATTGATGCCACAGGTAAGTGGAATACACGGCTTATTTGAGAAGTTGCATTGGACTTGGAATGTTTTTTTAGCAAAACATGTTGTAGCACAGGGAGTCTTCTTTTTTACTTTGCTAGAAATTTTAGCAATCATTCTAGGTCAGCCTTTTTCTTGTCTATATTTTCATAATTTTCATATTTTTAATTTAATGTTTAATATTTTTAAAAATTAAAAATGTATACGGTAGGTTATTAATTGTCTACAGTTATATCTCAGCCTGCTTTTGTATTAGAACTGTGTATTCTCAATTCAAATGAAAGTTGTACTTAGTTTAAAGTAATTGTAATTTAGGCCTTTCATTTTCAAACTACAGTCTTTGACACAACTTTCATTTCTGATAAATTTATGGTTAATACTCTTCCAAACTTAATATAATTCCTTCTGCTGTCAGATTATTCCAGGTAAAAAATATGCTGCGCGAGTTGCTCCTAACCATCTGAATGTTTACATAAACCTTGCAAACCTGATTCGGGCAAATGAGTCTCGTCTTGAAGAAGCAGACCAATTGTATCGTCAAGCCATTAGCATGAGACCAGATTTCAAACAGGCCTACATAAGCAGGTACTGTATAATCTTATATTCATAATGAAATGCCAAATGTGAGCCGGCAACTCTGCTGTCTAAAACAAAAGTTATTTTAATAGCAAGAAAATGGAATGAATTGAAACCACATAATTTAAAGTTTTGATTCTCAACAGGGGTGAATTGCTTCTAAAGATGAATAAACCTCTGCAAGCTAAAGAAGCTTACCTAATGGCTCTTGAATTGGACCGAAGCAATGCAGACCTATGGTATAACTTGGCAATTGTTTATATTGAACTAAAAGATCCCTCTGAAGCACTGAAGAACTTCAATCAGGCATTAGAACTGAATCCTAATCACAAACTAGCCTTGTTCAATTCTGCACTGTTGATGCAAGAATCTGGTATGTGTCGCTAGAACTTTAAAACAAGATTCTAAAAATTTTATTATATTTTATTATTATTTATTAACATGCTCTATGGGGAAGAAATACAGAAAAGGCCAGGAAAAAAATACATAAAGAACTCCCAAAACAAAACAACATATGTCAATAATAACAAAATTTCAAACCAAAATTAGTAATAATCAATGACTCTCCAGCATGATCACAAAATGACATCATGAAATATCCTTAAATCTATGCCATAGAAAATAATATTTATTTTTTTTACTGAATAGTCAAGATTGCTTTTCCAAGAAAAGGGTAAGACATACCGCTAGCACACAATGCTGTCTCAGGAGTACAAATTATAAGCAAGTTCAATATTTCCCATTCAGGGCGGATTGTCTAAACTCTAAACTCATTTGAAGATATATTTGCAAAACTGAGTTCCATCATATTTACAATTTTCCCTCTTAAGTCAAATTCTAGCTTATAAGAAAAGTATTCCTTGTAATTAAACACAAGATCGTGTCCTTGCATTGTGCATTGTGTCTTCAGTGCTTTTTCTACAATGATTGGATGTGATTTTGGTGCACTGGTTAAGGTACTGAATAGACAACTATGAGATGTAGTTTCAAAGCTACGTTTTGTCATGGAAAATCACTGTCTTCCAGCTCAACTTACCCTAGAGGGTTGCTGCTACAGGAAAAAGTAGGAAGGAGGAAGTAGTATATATTTCACTTTGAGTTCTGGAGGAAAGGTGAGATACAAACAAGATTTGAAGCAGGAAATTGTAATAACTTTAAAAGCCTTGGGATGGAATCAGTGGGGCAATTTTCCTAGGCCCCATCCAATTATTTTTCAATATTCGAAAGGATCAGTTATTATTTTCCATTCAAATCAATTAAATTAATCAATTGAAATCCAAAAATTATATAGGCATTCTGACTTCCAAATCCTTTACCTCAGTTGGGCAAAAGTATTCTGTAATAATGGATGGGGGGGGGGAGTAGGTATGTAATATACACTTCCCCTGGATCTTTCAGACTTTTAAATCTTTCAGACTATAAGAAAGATCCTATATCAAATTGTAAAATTATAGTATCGTGAATCTAAATCTACAAGCATAAGTAATAAAGACTGTTGATATTGTCCTGTTTACACAGCCCTGAATAGTCCATATTAACATTCATTTATTGCTTTAGGTGAGGCCAGCCTTAGGCCTGAAGCTAAAAAGAGACTTCTAAGTTATATAAAAGAAGAATCTCAAGATGCAAATGGTTATTTTAACTTAGGCATGCTTGCAATGGATGATAAAAAAGATGATGAAGCTGAGATGTGGATGAAAAAAGCCATAAAGCTACTTCCAGGCTTCCGCAGTGCTTTGTTCAACTTGGCCTTGCTCTACTCTCAGACTGCAAAAGAGCTGAAAGCTTTACCCGTGCTGGAAGAGTTGCTGAGGTACTACCCAGATCATATCAAAGGTTTGATTTTGAAGGGAGACATTTTGATGAACCAAAAGAAAGATATACAGGGAGCAAAACAATGTTTTGAGAAAATTCTGAAAATGGATCCAAACAATGTGCAAGGAAAACACAACCTCTGTGTGGTTTACTTTGAAGAACGAGACTTACTAAAGGCAGAAAAATGCTTAGTGGAAACACTGGCTTTAGCCCCACATGAGGAATACATCCAACGCCATTTAAGCATTGTCCGAAGTAAAATTGCTTCCCTCAGACCAGGGGATTCAAGTGTGAGTCATACAGAAAAAGTAGCATCTGTGGAAGAAAAAAAAACTCAGTCTGAACACTTGAAAGAGATAAAAAATGAGCAAAAAAAATCTCAGACTACAAATACTAATGGCAGCAAGGGGCAGAGGAAATCCAAAAAACATGGAAATAAAAACTCTACAGACAAAGAGATAAAAAAGAAATCAACAAAAGAAATAAAAGAGATAGAGAAAAAAAGAGTTGCTGCACTGAAAAGACTGGAAGAGATTGAACGTATATTAAATGGTGAATAATTGCTTGGAGCACTACTGTAAGGGAAACTGGCACTATTTTGCAGATTTTACATGTGCATTGCATGTGTTTTCAGTCAAAGTGATCACCGGGTGCTTTTGAATTTTGAAAGAATATTGAAATGTTAACTAAAATTAAAGAAGCTAAACGATGAATAGGAAAAGCCATTGTTTTTAACCAAGGATGCTTGGTTACGGAGTTGCACATAACTGAAACACAAGGACTTTTCCAGCAATGGAAGCTATATTCTAATATTACTGGTTAGAATAGCTTATTACTTCAAAAACAAATCTCACTAAACTAAGTTCCTTATTTGAAAGCAAGCATGTAGGAGCTTGGATGCAAAATACTTGCAACCAACTATGCTCAGTTCTTTCTGTTCTCAAAGAACAGTTGAAATGTTGATAGATAAATATTAAAGAGAGCCTCAGGTTTATTGGTTCACCAGACTAATTTTACTAGAAAAAAACATTGGTCTGAGTATTTAAGCATTACAAATTAATTTGGATGATGATTATTTTATTTCATACATCAGATCATTTTTTATGTAAATGTATGTGGCATATTCCCATTTTGTCCTCCTGCTTCCCTGTAAGTATTAATGTTCCAGAATGCATTGGGAATTAATTAGCAAATACCACTTTTGTTGCTGTATGTGCATGCATGCATTTGATGTTTTTTTAAAAAAAAAAAAATTTAATAAATCACTCAAAAGGTAGTGATTTTCTGTATCATGGGGACAAGCAGGAATTCTCATCCCCAAAAAATATCCCTACTGAAAAGCTTTGTCCTGTTTTTTTGTTTTGTTTGTTACCAGCACAATCCTCTGAGATTTCTAATTTAGGAAAAATGTAACTGTTTCTGAACTGTCATCCATTTTTTAAGAAATAACGCAAAACCTATGGGATCATTTCTAAGATGGTGAATTTTTTAAAATTATTTTATGCTTGAATGCAACATCTCACAATATAAACCAGATATCTTTTTAAGCTCCTTGCTGATTAAATTGCCTTCCTGTGATAATGCATTATAAGGAATGGCAAACCATTTCAGTTTTATTTGCAATCATGGTAATTATGTTTGAATATATAAAATGTAGACCTGTACCACATAATATCAGCCACCAACTGCTTAGGTCACTTCTATGGAGATTAAGATTGAAAAGAAAGAACAGAATGCTTCAGCTCCATGGCAAAATGCAGGATATATCTAAAATGATTAAAATCATTTGCAACAAAAAAACCCATATGTTTGACATTTTGGAAGTCCCAGGATCCTAAGGGACACCTGCAAAAGAAAAAAATGCTTTATCATGGTATGAGCTAGCTAAAGAAATAATCTAACATGGTATAAGACAACTTGTGTTCCTGCTTAAAGAAACGAAACAGGTGTAGAAACAAAATTAAAATAAGAAAAAAATGAAAAAATGTCTTAGCTGCTAATAAGCAAAAGACATTTCTTACAATTAGAAGTTGTAGGGACTGAGTCCACAACATATAATAACTGCAAAGAACACCTTATATTTGAGGCAAATACGTGCCCTGAAGCATCTTTTCTTTAGATGCCTCAGCAAACTAGTAGCTGAAAGTGTACTTCCTCTCCCCATCATCATGTTATACATAACAGATTGTCATGTGACCATCATACTTGTGACTTACACAAGGATTACTTATTGCATTAAATCGTCATATAAATTCAGAATTTGTTTTCAGCTTGAAAGTTTCTGGTATAATTCCAAACATGATTTCCTATTTTTATTGCAGAAATTTGGGCATTACAATTAAATACTTGTTTTGCTAAATTTCCTATGATTTTCATTAACAGCTTTGTTAGGATAAGATAACTCAATCTCTTATATGAAACTTGCTCATCATTTTTATATCTGTGGCTACATATTCTTCCTCAGTTTGTCTTTGGATCACCTAAGAGTGTTTTGGTTGTGGTTTTTTAATCATTCTTTTCATTATGTTAACTCCATGGATGTTGAAGAAATGTTTACAAGAGCAAACTTACTGAATTCTTTATTATTTTATCCCTTTTTTCATAACATGTCTTAGCATAGGTTAGTATGAACTCCAAAACAATCAGAACTGTTGCTTTTTAAAAAAAAAAAAAAATGTCACAAACTCAGGAAATCCTAGTAGTTTCTACAGGACAAAGATTTCAGTTTTTTTTTTATTATTAAAATATTGAATGGAAGGAGCCACACAGGCTAACCAAAATTTACATTTGGGTTCTGGTACAAAACAAAGCACTTTTATGCACATACTAAAAGATGCTTAAATACAAAATGAAAGCTGGCAAAAGCAGCAGTTTCCCTGATGGCAAAATATCTCACTGAGGTGGATTGTAAAAGATGCGCCAGTCGAATGCTGGCATATATATCATTGTGTCATCTTCACTGATGCCTTGATTTCATCCATAGACAACCTGACATTACCCATAGGCAACACTGAATATCATCCAGTTTCTGTGCCTCATTGCCACTGGTTGGCTTCTGTTCTGGGGGGAGGGATGTGCAGAAGAGCCTATAGTGGGGAAGGAAAATCTTACTGTGCATGTGGATTGCTACCCAGTCTTGAGATATTTGTATATGCTTAAACATAAATTGGAATGTCTGTGAAATAATAAACAGTAGCTTGGTATGTTCATAATTTCTGTGTGGGGATGCTGTTTTCTGGTTGACAATTTACTAGCACAGACTATTTAAAAAAGGGGGGGATATAAAATGACATGAATGTACCCTCAAATAAAAGGAAATATTAAGAAATGTTGGTAAATTACCTAATGAAAGAGTTATGTGTGCATTGGTCTATCAGAAATTTTTGTCCAATCAGTATTTCATATTTCTCAGTCATCAAATTCTGTAACACAAAAGCTTTGCTATAGTACTTCTTCCCAGTTTCTTGCTCGTGAAATAATAATAGACATCTAAGCTTTATTCAAAGTACATTAACAGTTGGAAAACAGCTTTATCACAGAAATCATGCAAAATCGTCCAAACTATCAAAAACATGCAATGGCTTTCCAATATTTGTATCCTGCAAACTAGTACGGTAGCAAAATCATCTTGTAAGTTGATCTTAATAACAAAATTTTAATGTGAACATGAGGTGAACAGATTTAAAAAATTACTTTACAGATAACCCATTTATTATAACATAAAAGGTGTTTTGGATCACAATCCACATTGCTTCAGTTGGCAGTAAATTAATATAAAAAATGTGTTGCTCTTGAAATGGTATGCTGGAGTTAGTGCACATCTCTGTGATTCAGGCAACATACTGCAATTGAATTTTTGACTGCCAAGTGTCCTTCCAACTGAAAGTCATTGAAGTTTTCATAGGCTTGTAAGATCTTTATCAACTCAATCTTTAGAAGTTTGTCTGAATTTTCTTTAAAATGTGATGCCCAAACGTGAACATAAAAATGTGTGATGGGATCTATCAATTTAGAATAAAACAAAGTGAATCCTTACCTTGGGTTTGAAGATTTACACTTCTATGGATGCATTTGCTTTTTTTCCCCAGCCACTTCAAAATATTCAACAGTATGCAATCAACTGTTCAGAAATATTGGTCACAAGATTCTCTCACAATATCTGTATTTGATCTTTGTGAAAATTGTATATCTTCTAATGTATTAGCCATCCACCTTTATCACAGAATGCTTACAATATATCATAGAAGTTACCACTAAAAAAAGGAGATAAAATTAATCTGGCAAGTCTTGTTCCTGATAAATCCATGATGAATTCTAATTAAAAAGTTTTTTTCAAAATATTTTTAAATCTCCCTCTATAGTCTGCTGCAGAATCTTCCCATGCATTAATTTTAGACTGACCATTGACAATTCCCAATATTTTAATAATAGTAAGTTTATAATGTATTAAATTTATATGCCACCTGACTCCCAACAACTGTGTAGGTTTAATTGTTTTAATTAGAGTTGTTAAATACGGTATATTCTTTCCTGCACTTTTTTACCAGTTCCATGATAGTAAATTAATGACAGCTGTTGTAGTTTCAAAATTTAAGTATTCTTGTGCTATTTAATGACTGCAATAAAGTTATTCTACTTTATTTCAGTGAAATAAATATGTGTGAAATCCTCTTGGGACAGTATAATCCTTCATATGTGTGAAGTTTATTGTGGGTAACATGGTGCGTGAATGTCCTGGTTTTTATTACACAGACTTCTTTCTAACAATCTTGTCTCTTTGCTGGCTTCCATGCTTTAGTTACATCTAAAGGAACATATTCAAGGGAATTCCTGCCACATTTTTTTTCAGACTGGGAAGAATGATGGAGAGACCATTAACAGAACAATGCCAGTTCTAACTTCTTTAATTTCTTCCATCAGCAAGTTCAAAAACACCATTTAGAGAATTTTGAAAGAAATTCTTAGTCACCATGAGAAAAAGGTAGAAACTCTTAAAAATAAATGAGGCACTTTCCTTAGGATAAGAAAACATTTGAGACATTGCAAAAAAAAAATTGGGTTTTCAAATATTTTTTTAAAATTTAATTTAATTGTTAGTAACTTTTATTCCTATTCAATACAAAACTATGCCTACAACAAGAATAACTTGTAAGTATTTAGACATAAGTACTGTCTATTTTGTTTCCAAGCTACTGTGAGGAATGCAGCCAAGTTTAAGAAATAGGGAAGGCTTAGCAGGATGGTAGATGGTGCTATTATCCCTGCTAATGCAATTTTTAAGTTCAGGCACTTTGTCTCTCTGACAAAATAACTCCATTACAATACTAGTCCAACTGGACAGTGTTAAGAGAATACCTTTTACTACCCATACGTTTTGCAGACTTGTAGAGGATTAAGAGACATATCTTCCCAGGCATGTCTATGCCTCTACTTTCTTCCCAAAGTAGATGCTTCACTGAGGGATAAAAGGGAGCTGGAAGAATTGAGTCATAATAATACACATTGTACTTTGCATCTACCCGGCATGCTGTTCTTAGGTTCATCGGCATCTTGTGAGATGAAGTATTTTAAGCTGTAGTTAGCAGAGTACAGCTATTTTTGTGCTTATTCATACACACAATAGGGGAGCTCAAGAAAGGAAAGGAAAGGATCACAATTCTAGGAAGCTGCATATTGTGTATGGAACTTTGGGGTTCCAAATATTTTAAAAGTATTCTCACCTTTGTTTGATTTGAATTGTTAGTATCTACTTTGTAATTTTGAAACCTAGAATGTACAAACAAAATGTTTGTCAAGGCTGGAAGTTATTGTCTCCTAAAGCCTAGGTAGAACAGAAGACATCTAAATTGAAAAGCTAGGGGTTTTTGCATGCTTTTTATTTTCTAAAAATTATTTAATTCAGAATCTTTGAAGCTAATTCCTCTTTGCCAACTGCTGGGTAGCAGCTTCTGGTGTGTGGGTGTATTGCTGTGAATCAGCTAAAAAATACCAATTCTGCCAAATCTAGAAGCATTTAATGACTTCTCCACTATTGTTAAAAGTGTGCACCCTTTCATTAGTAGTCAGCAGAGGTCTGGATATAATATGTGCATAACTGCAGGGGTGTGAGTGACTAGAGGAAGCAGTCACAGATGAACAAAACTGTTAGGCAATATTCCATACTAAGATGTACAGAATTAACAGAAATCAGGGTGGGCTAGCGGGAGTGCAGGGGGGAAGAAAGGTGCAAAAGCTTGCATTCGATTCAAGTCAAAATAATCATTTAATAAAATTATTTAGGGTTAGGTTTATAAGTCTATGCTTCCAAGATGTTGGCCTTAGATTTTGTTTATTTAATATGTCCATAATTATTAAATTATTAAAACACGTTTCACCAGTAAGTGTGATGAACTATATTTTATGAAATACCATTTAATTTCTTTGAAAATAAAAGTGAAAATCTTTGAACTTTGAAAATCAGTTCAGTGTCCAAGATGAGACTAATAAATTCTCTGCCTGTATCATCTCACCTTTTTTTAAAACAAATTTTATTGATTTTAAAGACAAACAAACCATCATTAACCATTAAATACATAAAACCTCTTTCCATTATTAATTTTACAAGTTAAGTAAAATATTATTTTATGCAACATAATTCTGTTTTACACCATTTCAATATAAACATATAGATATCTCTTAACAAATTTCTCATTATTTCTCTTTTCGTATTCAATTTCATTGTTATTATTATTATTTTCTATATTTATCCAGTTTATAATCATCATCTTCATTCCTCTCTGACTTGATTACCATTATTCTCATCCAAAATTCCTCCAAGGTTTTATTAATTCTCAAACAAAACATAGACACACAAAACACAAAAATATAAAACTTCTTTTAAGAAAGTAGTTTGTCCCCAGATTACCTCTCTTTGTATGGACTTCAATTAAATTCGTGCTCATCTTGTATACCATTACCTATCTTATTTACCATTCTATATCTTCTATATAACTTCTCCCCGCTTTTTGCTCTTCCTATTTCTATTTTATTTAATTCATTTTAATTTAAATCATTATATTTGTATTTTTGTCCATTCTTTCCAGATTATCCATTTATCTCATTCCCTATAGTAAAAAAAAAAAAAAGAATTTCTCCTGAAATCACTAATCAGAGTATGATGCCTTTCTATCCTCCCCCTAAATTAATATTTAAAATAACACCTGATACCCAATCTGATTCTGCTTAGTACATTCTACCTACTAACCTTTAAAGAGAAAAAATAATAAATTCATAATAATTAATATAATTAGATAATAAATCTAAATATTAAATCTTATAACATTCCGATTGTCTATTTCAAAAAACAAGTGCTACAATTTTATTAAATTTTAAAATCTATCATTACTAAACATTTCAATATTTTAATCTTTTATCAATTCTTATAACATTCTAGTTTTCTATTTCTAATACATAATACCATCTTATGTACCTTGAAGAATCTTCTTTTTTAAAAGAAATTATACCTTACCCTTTATCCCTAAAAAAAAATCCTTTTTTCCCATCTTGTTTCATACCTTTGTGGCTTTTCCCTCCCTTTTCCCTTCCTTTCTTATCCCCCCTGGCCTTTTTAACCCCCCCCCCTCTACTAACCTCCACCCTTTTAGCTTTCCCTCTCTGTTGTAATCCTTTCTCCTTTTGCTCAGTAACATTGAGTTGGTTTTGCATCTTATTTTTTCCTTTCTTAAGTGTTTTTTTAAGTCTTAAGACCTTCATTTTCCTTCCTTTCTTTCTCCTTTCTCTCTTAGTTAATTTTTTAGATTCACTGAAGATGGCGTCTTCTTTTTTTTCTTCTTCTTCTATTTCCTCCATCTGTTGTTGTGTTTGCTGATAAATAGCAAGCGCTATTTCTAAAGAAAGGAAAGCTTCTTTCACAGCGTCCTTACTTTCTTGATATTCCTTTCTAAGTTCATCATCAGATAAAGCCATTCTTTGTTCTTCTTAGAGCAACCAAAATGTTTCAAAAGTAAAAACAATTCCTCAAAGTCCCAGAGACATTAATCAGTCCAAACAAGGCACAAAGTTCTCACTTTCTCTTCCTGGGGTGGTATCAGTAAAAGGGAAAAGAAAAAAAGCCCAATCTGTATTTTACAGCCTTGTTCCAATCAATTTCTAGTCTCAAGATCTTCAAGGCATCTCCTCCAACAAAATCTTAATATATATTTTTTTTTGTCCTCTCCCTTCCCACTTATAACAAGAAGCCAAGTTTTTACCTTTTATAAAAAACAACAGGTTTCTCAATGGCCATTTGTTGATTCCATAGGGAAAGAGAGTAAACTTTCCTTTCAGCACCTCAATTTTGCGGCTTGAAATCCTCCTCTGGAAACCAAGTATTTTTCAAAAAGTCATAGTTCTCAAGATTAGACGCCTCTTAAAGTCCTGGATCAGCCAAAAAACTTTCTCTTGAAAACTTTCTTCCCTCTTCCTCCTGCTCAGTCTTACCCAGCTGCCGGCTTCTTTGTGGCGGCCATTACAGACCGCCGCTTGACCGCCTTGAGAAAAGGGAGTTTTGCCAGCTGGGGAGGGGGTCTGCAACACCCCCAAACCCCTCACCAGCTCCCCCCTATCTTCGGCTGCCTCTGCGGGGCAGCCTTAGCCTCCAAACCCATCCAGATCGGAGGCACCAAAACGGCTAGTGCGGCAGGGATCGCGCAGGATCGCGGAACCCTGCCGCTAGCGAAGCCGACAAACTGGAAGTTCTGTATCATCTCACCTTTTGAACGTAATTGAGTAAACAATAACAAGAATTATATAATGATAATCCGATTATAAGGAATATGTGGATTTTAGAACAATTATAGTCAGGAAGTTTTACACACTGGTCCCAAACATAACCCTTTATGAAGGCCACCATAGTTTTTGAGGATCACATCATATCAGTAGTATAGCGCTTGTGGAATCCATACAATGATATAAAACATCAAATATGTTAAATGATTTCTTCATTCAAAGAAACTAGTCTGTTGGAATATGCAAGAATGGTGTTGATATGGAGGAGGAAAATTATGTGTACTGTGTGATCTACCACTTATATCTAACTAGTGTGCTTCTCTCAGGAGCAGTAAGACAGAGCTAGTTTGATGCAATAGTTAGTCCAACTTCAGCTGTAGTGATTTGGGGGTCAGTTAATTTATTTAAGCCTAACTTAACTCATTTGGTTGTTGTGGAGAAAAATAAGAAGAGGAAATACTGTGAACCATTATCTTGAGCTTCTCTCTACAATACAGGATATACATGTAGCTAATGAATAAAGTGTGTTTCAATTGTCAATTCAACTTGTCATCTTCATGATACTGGAGAAGCACTTTGATCATACAACAAAGAGGTCATTAGCTCTTAATTGTAATATAATATGTTCCTTGGGATGTTTTTGAGAGGAAATAGTATGCTGTTAATTTTGATGTCTAAAAATAAGATAAAAGTCCAACACCTTTGGAGAATACTAGACTGAAGACTCGACTCATCTTTGACACCACTTGTAAGTATATGTAGAACATTAATAAGAAATTAATAGTCCTTGGTCTTGGCAGGATGGAAATTATGAAGGTTCTGAAGAAAGGGAATTGTAAGTGGTGGTAAATTATTATCGGAAACGTCCTCTATCATTTCCACTGAGGTAATGAATAAGAGCATTATGTTAAAAGATAAACTGAGTAGGCAGACATGTTAAAACTAATTTTAAGAAGTGCACAGTTCATTGTTGACCATAAAAACATTTCCCAGTGCCTATTTCAGATGCATATCAAAATTAATGTTTTTTTTTAAATGAATTAAGACAATGCAATTTATTTAGTGACCTGAATAAAATTAGCTCATTTTGAGGAAAAGGAAGCTTTATTTTATAGCTAGGCAGGAATGTTTGAACATTATTTCCACCATTTGTTGTTCAAACTCTGAGGAAAAATAATAACAGATAACAGATAATCAGAGTTGAAAGGGACCTTGTAGGCCATCTAGTGCAACCCCCTGCCCAAGCACCATTTCTGACAGATAGGAGTCCAATTTCTTCTTGAAAGTCTCAAGTGATGGCGCTTCCACAATGCCTTTGACCACCTTATAATATAGTTATGTTCCTTCCTTTCTGGGGTCTGGGGGAAGTGGCTATAATTTCATATCTACTTTTCACTTATCAACTATCTGGGTTCAAAGATAGCATTCAGGTGCTTCAATTTTATAACTTATAAAGGAAATAAACCTCCCTGCCCTGTCTTTTTGGAGCTTTGAATAAAACATTCTTCCTAGTTACTCCTTTTTTAATTTTAAATAAACATTTTTTCAATAGACTATAGTTTTTATTGAACAGATCATTTAAATTATAGATATTTGAAAGTAGTCATAAAGGACAATTGCATGATTTTTCTAGATGAGATTCTTGTCTCTATAGAAGAGAGTAAGCTTTTTAAAAAAATTATTATTGTTATGAGAGAAAATAGCAATGATAATAAAGCATGTTATTTGTAGACCATAAATATTGTCATAAACCAATTTGGGAATAATTTTTGACCCTAAAGTACAATTACTGCAAACTTAATGCTCACTATAAGCCAATTAATCTAGGAAAATATATTGTTACTACCTTTGTTACATGTAATTATCTTTTAAACCAGCAGATCATACAGTTGTTATATTACCAGGACATTAACCCTGAAAGGATGATTTCAGACAAACATTCTCCATCCAAACAGAAGGGAACATTGGGAGGTCATCCTCAGTTCATAAAATTTCAAATAGCATTTGAATGGCTGAAGACATCCAATGGGTAATAGATATCACAGTTTTATTTATGGAACAATTAAGATTTATGGGCAATTAATATTTCCTCCATTTGTTCAAGGAACTGCAGATTTATTATATGAATTATTCTAGGCAGCCATAAAATGATGGAAACATGTAGATATGGAATACTATACTAAACAATATTGATGGGAAATGCATTTTTTTAGTGAAAAGACCATTTTTATTAAATACTTATAGCATATCTTAATGGAAATTGAGCTCCTTGGTTTAAAGAGCCAATTGTTTCTCGATTTATTACATTAGCAGACATAGACATGATGTAATTCAGATGTCTATTATATGGGATACCAACGGTCAAATGAAGTCAAGTGGGTTAATAAATTCAATTTTTTTCCATTTTAAAATGAAAAGTATAGTGTGACTTTAGAAATAAAAAGAGAGAGCTGATTATTTGCTTTCCAAAATTCTAATAGAAATAGAAATATTAGCAAAAGCTGAATTGCTTATCCTAAAATAAAGATTTGGTCCATGTACATTATAAAAATGTAGCCAATTGATAAGGAAATTACAACAAGCCATCTCAGCTTGGTGATTTCCAGTTATATTCCCTGAAACTGGGTGTATGGAATTTCTGAGAATTATACTCCAACCCAAGGAGTATATATAAGGCACCAAGTTAAGGAAAACATTGAAAAGGGGAATCTATTACTTGAATGCCTTCCAAATAAAAACACCAAAGCAGGTATGTAGTAAAATGCTCTAGATCAGGGGTCGCCAACCTTTTGGACCTCAGGGACCACCAAATTCATAATTTTAGATCCCAGGGACCACTAACCAGTTCTGTGGGTGTGGCCTAATTTGTGGGTGTGGCTTGGTGGTCATGTGACTGGCTGGGCAATCTTGTATGTAAATATTGTAAATATTTATATAAATATTGATTTTTTTTATAAAAAAGAGGAACTTTTACCCAAAATCAGGCAAAGCAGGCAGGCAGATTGAGTTGCTCACAGAATCACAGATTCATTCAGATATCTATCTATCTGCCATTGGCTAGCTCAGTCTGGCACATAAAATTTGCTTGCAAGCAAACTCACAAAATTAACTCACAATACACCATACATATAAATATTTTTTTATAAAAAAGAGCAACTTTTACCCAAAATCAGGCAAAGCAGGCAGATTGAGTTGCTCAAAGAATCATTCAGTGATCTATCTATCTGCCATTGGCTAGCTCAGTCTCTCAAATTTGCTTGCCGTGAGTCTGCACTGAATTTGCTTGCAAGCAAACCTTCAGTCCTAAGGGAAGTTTGGCTGTGCTGAGCCGAAAATCTAAAGACTAGCTAGAAAGCAAGAAATCCAACCATTTCCTGCTTCCTAGCTAATCTAAGTCTCCTGGCACAGCAAAACAGATGATGGTTGGAAAAAGGAAAAATAGAAATTTAGCAGGCAAGTTTACCAGGTAAAGAGTGAGTCGATGGGGAGAGTTCCCAAGGGCCATGTTGGCGGCGCAGCCTTGTGTTTCTGCACAGCCTGGATTAATTGCTTTGTGGGGTGCTCTGGGGGTGAGATTTCTCTGTGGCCCACCAAAATTTTCTCACGGCCCACCCACTTGGTGACCGCTGCTCTAGATGAGGAGCATTCCAACTGAAGCATAATGTAGAGATACTATAAACAATAACAGAGTTGGAAGGATCTTGAAGATATTTTAGTCCCGGCTCAAACAGGAAACTCTACATCATTTCAGAAGAATATTTGTCCAATCTCTTCTTAAAAACTTCTAGTTATTTTTCTCTTTGGTATCCTGAGCTATAATAAACTCAAAATAGGTCTCAACTGATGACAGGAGACAGTGGTGGACAGATCAAGCAGATGGCATATGAACATCTTCAGGAGTGCTTCTGGACATGGCTACTATTTGCATTTTGTACTCTGCCTTATTTATGAAATTTTACAGGCAGATCAAGTCTTTCATTTATAAATCCACTCATGTTTCCGATAGCTTTACAGTATTAGCAATGATTACCCCAAGATCATCCAGCTGGCTTTCATGACTAAAGTGAAACTAGAACTCACAGTATCCAGATTTCTAACTCAGTGCCTTAACCTCCAAACCAAACTGGCTACACTAAACAATAATATTCAGAGTTTTGCAGCGTTAATTCAGCACCAGAAAAATAAACACAGATGGCTGATGCTTCATGTAACATCTTTATAAAAATAATAAGTAGATTTTACAAACCAGTTGTAGATTTCTCCAACATGGAGCAAACTCAGACAGAAACATGTTGCAAGTAACTTCAGTAGAGCAGAACAGAGAGAACTTCCAGATTCACTTTAGTTCAGCAAGCAAGCAAAAGGAGAGAAGTAGTTTCATTTTCAATAGACAGACTCAGAGCTTAACATAGCTTCAGAGCTGCAGAGCTTAACACAGCTGCTATGCCTATTCATTGGCTGACCTTGTTACCAAGCTCTATTCCAGTTCATGAATATACTCTGACAAATAACAAATTAGGATTTATGCTATCTGAGTTTGAACTGTAGGTTTCAATGATTTACCAGTGCAGTGTAGAAATATGTTTTTGGAGAAATGCAAATATTTTCAACTCTTACATTTTCTCAGCTTAATATTTTTTTGAAAGATAACATTTTATTAAAAAGTTGGCTGTGACATCTTGAAACCGTTATCTGTTTTATATTTCAAATTTATTCAACATTTTTGTATTCTCTCATATATTAAGAAATCTACACATTCAAAATTATCCTATAGTATGACTACAATCTTCAGAGGAGTTCTGAGAAATTTTTTGGAAGAGAATGCAAATGTTCAGTAGCAAAGTCCAGTGATGTTTTATTATGTTGGAACTGGTCTTGCAATTTTTTGTGAAATATTATTGTCTTTTCCTCGTATCAATTTTTTTTCCAGATATCAAAATATTCATAGGAAAATAGCTGTACTTAAATATAGTTTATATACATAGCTGTACATACACCAGAGGTGGTATTCAGCCAGTTCTGACAGGTTCTGGAGAACTGGTAGTGGAAATTTTGAGTAGTTCGGAGAACCAGTAAATACCACCTCTGGTTGGTCCTGCCCCCATCTATTCACTGCCTCCCAAGTCCCAGCTGATCAGAGTTCCAGCTGATTGGTTGGGTCTTCTTTGTTGCCCTGCACAGGAGAACAGAACTGGAAAGCAGGTTAGTGAGGTTGGGAGGGAATGGGGATTTTACAGTATCCTTCCTCTGGAGTGGGGTGGAAATGGAGATTTTACATTATCCTTTCCCTGCCATGCCCACTACACCACGCCACACACACCAAGCCACACATTGCCCACCAAGCCATGCCCACAGAACTGGTAGTAAAAAAAATTTGAATACCACCACTGACATACACTTCTACATTTTAAAGCGGTATCCTGGGAAGGTTTACAAGAACTTTTAAGTAATAATTACTCACCTAAACCTTTTAGGATTGTGAGATGGCATGCATTCAGGAGATGAGTATAGGCTGAGAGAGAGTCTATCACTACCTACATGGCTGCCCTCTGAAAAGTGACACTATATTGCACGTTTTGGTATCTTGAGGATCAATTTCTTGATCAATTAGTATGTGGTGTATGAGATCTCAGGCTTCAAAGACGTTTGCTTGTCAAGGGTGATTTAACCCTTAAGATAGATGTTGAAGAGTCTCAAGTGGCAGAAATGTCAATTATCTCTGCTGCTGAGATACAAGGCTCTTATAGCACTGCTACAACCAAACCAAATGCTACCGTGCATTATGATGACAGTTTCTCTGACAATTTTTCTGAAACCAATTCAGATGTAAATTGCCTGAGAGGGCAGCCCCCACCACAGCAGAAAAATTGGAATACTGATAACAAACCTATGCAATCACAGTCAGCCTGCCTGAGTTGTGGTGGTCATCATTTAAGATCCACATGCAGATTTAGAAACATAATTTGTTTGTGATTGGTCACAAGCTGAAAATGGTGACCATAGAGGAACTCATGAAATTTTTTAATGGAAGCAACTGCTGCTAGGGCTTCCTTATCGATCTGTGCATAATTTCTCTCAGTACTTGATAAAATCCTGGAGAAATATGTTATTGGTAATTCTAGGCCATTTGGCAATGTGTGCCAACACAGCACCTATCCCAAAAGGGGATGCATTGCAGCAAAATACCAAAAGTAAATCCCCGTCAAATTGTGTTAATATGCTGTCAGATGACAACAGAGCTTTTACAGCATTGAAAGAGAATTCTTCTTTGGGCCCTCATTTCCAGGAAGCCTTCACATCTAATAACCTATGTAATGGTTCTGCCACAGAAGCCTTATGAGGGAGAAAAGAGCTATAGAAATTCAGGAGCCCCAAAAATGCTTTCAGTTCAGTCTTATTGGATGGTTTTGGGGCATCCTTAATAGCTCTTATCTTTGATTCAATGGGATGATTACCTTTGGCATCTATGTGGTATCCCAAAAAATCTATTTGGCTGACTGCAAATTTGCATTTGTTTTTCTTCAATTTAAGGCCTGCTGTTTTGAAACAGGCTAGGACCCTTCTGAGGCATTTGAAAAGTTCATCTTTGTTGCATGCAGAAATGAGTATGTAATTGAAGTAGGGCACTACACTCGGGATGCCCTGAAGTAGTCTCTCTATGAGGCATTGAAATAACCCTGGTGCCACTGAAACTCCAAATTGTAATCAAATTGTACATTTGAAAGCACCACGATGGCTGACAATTGTTTGTGCCTCCACTGTAAGGTTGTCAACAGGTAACTGTTGATAGGCCAGGGCCATATCAAGTTTCACAAAATAGACCCCTTTCCCAGTGAGTACAACAGATGTTGAATTATTGGCACTGAGTAAACATTGGTTTGCAAGGTCTTATTTATGGTACTTTTATAATCAGCACAAATCCTGATAGAACCATCACGCTTCAAAGGTGTCACAATAGGGGTCTTCCACTTTGCAAAATCTGTGGATTCTAGAACCCCTTGGGCTATTAGTTTATCCAATTCTGCATCTACTTTAGGTCTTAATGCAAAAGGAACTCTTCTAGGTTTTAACCTGATGGGTGCTATATTGGGGTCCAAGGTAAATGATATTGGAATTCCTACATATTGCCCTAATTCATCACTAAACACCTCTTTAAAATCATTTAATAAGGCTTGTAAATTTTGATCCTGAATGGAATGTATTCCAGATACTGTAAGTCCCAAAGATGTGAACCAGTCTAAACCTAATAAGCTTGGTAGGGTGCCTTCTACTATTGTGAGAGGAAGTAGTCTCTCAAAATTTTGAAATTGGACACTAAATTTTCCTATGCCAATTATTGGAATAGAGTGCCCTTGGTAGTCTTTTAGTGATAGTTTGAATGGCTGGAGATGTTTCTTTGTGATGGCAGGAACTAACCTTTTTAATGTGCTCCAGGATACAATGGATAGCAATGAGCCAATATCAACTTCCATTAGCCACTGCTTTCCTTCTAAGGAGACAGTTACATGAATTTTGTTAGTGTAAATCTGGTTAGAAAAATTGTTAGGTGACTTAGAATTGTAAGAAGCCCTAGTAATAGTAAGACATTCTTCTTTTTGTTTCTGTTATCTAACTTGAGGCCGGTATTGTGGATTAAAGTTTTTTTGAAGATGGGAACCAAATCTCCAGTCAAAGGTGGTACTTGCCAGTTCTCTGAACTACTCAAAATTTCCACTACCAGTTCTTCAGAATTGGTCAGAACCTGCTGAATACCACCTCTGCTTCTCAGCTGTCCTTACCATTCTCTGTATGGACTTTCAAATTGAGCCACTGCTGCAACCAAACCAAACAGTGATGCAGTTTGTTAAAATGCTCCCAATTATGCTCTGTAAAAAGTGACCAGGACCGAAGGAGAAGATGTGTTCTCCTCATCCAATGCAGGAAATGTAGATGCTGGTTTTCACTAAGGATGATGTGTGGAGAGACTAATTGCTACCTCAAAATTACAGGGTTCTATGTGTGTCATGACCTTTTTTCAGGAAATGAGCCTTAAACATTTGAAAAATTGTACTGGTTACATAGATGGGAAAATTTTGGTATATGATCCTATCAACAAATAGTGCATGCAAGAAAAAAAATGAGGCCAATGGTGACTCATCTTGGGATCATACTGGAGGCTCCAAATATCAAATAAAACCTTAACACTAAGTTACACCATAAAAATGAGAATTATAAAGTTTAATTTTAAAAAAAGCATTGAATTCAACTTGATATTAATACAAATTTGTTTTTTGTGACCATAAAATGCTTGTAAATTACTATTTGAAGGTTCAGCATTAAATGTAAGAATGTAAATGCATGTCTTAATACCAAGAATTACTATTACTAATCCCAGTTTTTCATAATGGTTTCTTCAAAATGGTGCAGTATTAGTCATTATTGACTTTAGGCATCCATTTGAGCATTATGTCATCTTGTTTTCTTTTGGATAGTGTGTGTACTTGTAACTCTGTCTTAGGCACAGGCAATGTAACAGATGTGGCAGTTGGTGTTGGTGAAGCAGGTTTCCCGTGAACGCTCCTCGTCTTCTTTTCAAAGGCACGGATGGTGACCATGGTCCAACTTTCCACAGTGAAGGTTGTCTTGAACCTTACTGTTGAATGAGTCTGGATGAATTTTATTTGTGAAACTTTAGCATATGTACTACTGTATTACTGTATTACTGTATTGAAACTGCTTTGAACACATGGAATATTTTTTAAACAGTGCGGGCTTCATCTGGATGATTATAAATAGCTGGCATCGCTTGGCTTTTTTCAGCAATCTTAGGAAAGAAACTGGTGAAAATAATTCTGCTGATAGCATAGCACTTTAATTATGCTATGCATATTATCTACTTCTTGAATGCAAGAGTGGCCTGGTACAGAAAACTTCATTTCAATCCTTTCAATGTTTGGGTGATTCCGAAAAAAAACCTGTTATTGCAAAAGACATGTATGAGTTCCTATTTTGTGGAATGCAGCTGTCACTCCATAATGTTAGATGCACTGCATGTGGTTGATCTTCTATTACATTTTCCAAAATTTGTACCATGGCATTAGCTATATCATTTCCAGCACATCCTCCCATTAATTCCATCGAAATGGCACAGTACCCTTGTGCTGTATGTGATGTGTGGACAGTCATATTGTACAAGTTAAGTTTATGCTTGTAAAAAAAAACTGCTTCTACCAGATTTTGTCAAAGTGATGACGTTCTCCATGCCAAAACATATTACCAGCCTAGTTTTGTCTCCTCTTTCTTCCTGTCTGTGATCTCTCATTAAATTCTTCTGTTGGATTTATGAATCATATTTCTTTTGTAGCATCTCTTCTACTTGCCCAATTGAAGAGGCAATTTTATGTTCCTTTCAAAGGTCACAGCGATTTTTATTTTGGTCTGTGGAATGCCAGGTTAAACTCATTGTTGAATACAGTTTGATAGTAAGAGAGTTTGACTTACTCATTTTCAATTAAAAGTTCCATATCCAGTTGGTCATCTTCAGTTTCTGGAACATACTCAGATCCACTTGGTTCACATAAGTCTGAACTTGCTTCCATATCATGGAAAAGAAACATTATTCCGATATTCACGTGTCCAGAAACAGAGGCAACACTAGGTGCTGCAGGCTCCATTCTTGCTCCGTCATATGGGAGTGGCCAAGCATGACAGTTGGCTGCTGCAAATAGAACCCTGTAGTTCTGAGTTGCAATAGTGTAGATAGAACCTTGTAATTTTGCTATTTGTAGTGAATCTATTTAGAAATTTTATGAAATAAGTTGTTAAAAATTAAATCATAGTAGATAGATTCTTGTCACACTCTTAACTCATTTTTGACAAAAAATGTCAGATAGAACCCTGTACTTCTGGGGTAGCGCAATTCAGATTGATAGTTATCTGCACTCCCAGATACTTAATAAAAGGTGCACCTATGTCTTCTTTTTCCTGGCTCTTCTACAATGTGATATAATGTTCTATATATTATAATAGCAGGGCATTGAAGAAAGTAAGAGCCACAGAATCAATACGGGTTGTGCTAAGTTAAATAATCTTAATGTGAGCATTTATACTCATTCTGGCCTTCAATGAAGATACTAAAGCCTCATCAGAATGGAACTCTGTTCTGAGGAAAACTATAGAGATAGTTCTATAGTTTTTAACAGACCATGACGCATTCTTAAAGGTCACATTTTTGGCAGGCTCTTATTGCATGTCATACTAAAATAAGTAAACATAGTCAGCAATTCATTCCTTTTCTAAAAAAGAACAAAAGAGTGGTGAAGGAAGCTTCTGTTTAAGAAGTGTGTGGTAATCATTTATTTACTATACTCTAATTTCATGACATTTCATCAGGAAAAAGCTGAAGAACAATATTTTCATACAGAGAAGGTCTACAATTATTGTACAGAGAGGAAATAAAGTTGAAAATAATGACATGCTTGATGGTTTCTTCTCTAGTTTATTAAACAAATAGTTATTTGCTATTTCATTCTACCTCATAATACTTCAGGGTTAAATTACATGTTCTTTCACTTCTACTTTTTACTGATTTTTTGAGGTAGAGCAATATCTTATAGCTATGGACTTCATAAATAAATGGTTTGATTTTAGTTCAATTCTCTAACACTTTGACTATCTTCTTCTCCCTATATTTTTAATTTAGCAGATATCTGTAAAACTAAACATAGATTTCAAATGTTCTGTACTTTAGAATTAATTGATTTTGTTCTATGCTATTATGAGTATTTGAAGTGGGAACAGTTACAAATTGGAATGTTAAAATAAAATCAGAAAAAAAAGAATAGGGAAAAAGAATAATAAGGAAACCAAAGTCTATTAATAAAATACTACAATAAAATCTAGGTAATCAGCTAAAAGTAGTTAATGTCATATAATGTAAAACTGCTTACCACATTTACCAAGAGTTCGTGTACTCTCTCTCTCCCCCCTCCCTCCCCCTCTCTCTTGCTGCCCATCTTACACAAAATGACTTTTGACAGTATATAATAAACAAGTAATTAAAACATAAAACCATGTAAAATAGTTAAATAATTAAGCACAAATAAGAACAGGATTGTAAAAGGATTAAAATCAGAATGTTATATGTGATGCAGCTAACACAAAAGCTCCTTGATCTGACTGAATCAAATTTGTATGGGTTCTATAAATCTATCTTCTCCAAAAGAAGTGAACATTATTCTGAGTTGCACATTCAGTTATGCAGGTTCAAAGGGATCTAATCATATTTCTGCCTATAATTATTTATAGTATTTCAGAAAAGAAGTAATTTTTCTGCAAGTTATAAATTATGGTATCCTTTAATCTAGAAGAAACAACTCACTTCCAATTTTAAGATCCAAAAAAGTGGATTTTCTAAGTCATGTTGATTTATGAAAAGTCATCTAGAAGGCTTGAAATCTCTACTATACAGTGTATGCAGTTTGAGGTGATGTTGATTCAGATTTATTTCATTCAACTGAAAAAGTATACCTCTATACCTCTTGACCTGAGAATCTATTTATATATGTCTCTTGGGATCCTTAATTCACCAGTATACTTTAATGTATTATTTACTAAAGCTCTGTTAGATCAGGTGTCACAGTGCTGGAGAATCAAATCTGTGGTTTGGCTATCATCGATTCAATTTTTTTCTTGGGGATTCAGCTTCAATTCAAGAGGCAACTTGTTTCTTGACAACTATTTGTATGGTAATGTCCAAAACTTGGCCCCTAGGTGAGTGGCCTTTTTCTCAATAGACAAATTCTCCAAAAAACCTCAAAATCTAGTCTGCTGTAAAATATTGCATTTTCTGTCCATTCTTGTCAGATCAAATTATTCCCAGAATATGAATAGATACTTTTGTCCTAATTCAAGCAGCAATTTTAGAAAACCACAATAGCTGATGAAATGTTTAAAGTAGTTTTTCTTGATTGTTTTTGTTTTAACATAAAACTTTACTATGTTTACTATAAACATATAGTTAAGTTTCATATTAAACAAATACAACTTTACATTGTTACATTCAAGCTGATAAAAAGTAGTATAGATATAAAAAAAATGAAATACTGAAGCAAAGTTTAAAAAAAATAAAAAAATCTTAAGGAACTCCTAGTAACTAATTTTCCCTTCCCCTTCCATTGTCCCCAGCCAGTAATCAGTAATTAAGTATTTTTCCTTTTCTTGAAATTTTGGAAATTGTTGCTTACATTTATTTAAACTGGTATTTTAAAATTAATTTAATTCTTCTTCTATCCCCTCATCTAGATCAGGGGTCACCAACCTTTTGGACCTAGGGACCACGAAACTCATAATTTTAAATCCCAAGGACCACTAACCGATTCTGTGGGTTTGGCCTAATTTGTGGGTGTGGCTTGATGATCATGTGACTGGCTGGGCATGGCTTGTATGTTAATATTATAAATATTTATATAAATATTGAATTTTTTTATAAAAAAGAACAACTTTTACCCAAAATCAGGCAAAGCAGGCAGGCAGATTGAGTTGCTCACAGAATCATTCAGTGATCTATCTACCTGCCATCAGCTAGTCTATCACATAAAATTTGCTTGCAAGCAAACTCACAAAATTAACTCACAACATACCATGTATGTAAACATTGAATCTTTTATTAAAAAAAGAGCAACTCTTTCCCAAAATCAGGCAAAGCAGGCAGGCAGATTGAGTTGCTCACAAAATCATTCAGTGATCTATCTATCTGCCATTGGCTAACTCAGTCTCTCAAATTTGCTTGCCCTGAGTCTGCACTGAATAATTGAACCTTAAATCCTAAGGGAGGTTCGGCTGTGCTTAAAAGCAGAGCCAAAGATCTAAAGACTAGCTAGAAAGCAAAAAGTCCAACCACTTCCTGCTTCCTAGCTAATCTAAATCTCCTCACACAGCAGAACAGATGATGGTTGGAAAAAGGAAAAATAGCAATTTAGCAGCAAGTTTGCCGGGTAGGGAGTGAGTGGGCTGGGAGGGTTCCCACGGGCCATGTAGGTAGTGCAGCCTTGTGTTTCTGCGCAGTCTGGATTACTTTGGGGGGATGCTCTGGGGGTGAGATTTCTCTGCGGCCCACCAAAATTTTCTCCCACCGTTTGGTGACCGCTGATGTAGATCATTTATGAAGATGGTGAAAAGCACTGGGGTCAACACAGAACTTTGCGGTACCCCCACTGCATGCTTTCCTCCATATAGATATAGTTCCATTGAGAACTACATGCTGAGTATGGTTAGTCAGTCAATTGCAAACCCATCTGGTGGTGATACCATCTACAGCAGGGCTGTCAAACTCCCAGTTTGCATCATGCCAGATGCATCACATGCTGCCATGCCCATGCCTGGTTTAATGAAGGGGGAAAAAGTCCCAATATGTCACGTGATGATGTGAACTTGACAGCCCTGATCTACAGTATTGCACATTGTTCTATCTTACCAAAAAGTAAGTTGTGTTCTACTCTTACCTTACGGAACTATGTTATATCCACAGCATTTCCTTGCTCCACTAATTTAGTCATATTATCAAAGAAGGAAAAAAATTTGTTTGGCAAACAACCTTAACAAATTCATGCTTACTTCTATTAATTGCTTTGTTCATTTCTAGGTGGTCATAAATCTGCTGCTTGATTATCTTTGTCAGCATTTTCCCAAGTATTGATGTCAAATTGATTGGTCTGTAGTTCCCTAGTTCCACATTTTTCTCCTTCTTCACAAAAAAATCCCTATTCCATTTGTTGAAGGATTCTCACACAAACCACTTCCTACTGCATGCCAGTTTAGGCTGAGAAAAACCACTATTAAATATATACACACACAACTGTACAAAATAGAGCAGACTTCTTCCCCAATGGAAAAATATTTAAAACCCTTATCTGGAATTTGCTTCATTTCTCTTTAACAAGCATATATCTATGATCAATTTACATACCAACTAGAGATAAAAGGCATTTTGATCAAATCTAGATTAAGAAGGATTGGGCTGAATGAAGTGAAGTATCTCTAACACATGATATTTCAGAGAGCAATTACAAAATACTAGGCTTAGAACAAAAACAAAGAGGAAAAAAGTGAGAAGATTCTAAGGCATATTTTTTCTTCATTGGCCATATCATCTTTCAATGATTTCACTAAATATTCAAATCAACAACCTCCAAAAGTAGCTATATGATAAGCTATGTGACAATGAATGTTGGCTAAAATGAAATTAAAGAGAATTTTATGACAACAAAATTTCTAATAGCTAGACAAAAAGATTTTCTGAATCTTTATATGTATCCTAGCATCTATGGAAATTTTCTATCACACAGGTCATCCAATAATCAACCTTTATTGTCATTGCACAACATGTGTACAATGAAATTGGCTGAGCCTCCCTTAGTGCACCCCCCCCCCCAACAGAATACATCTCAATGACTCACAATGAAAAAGAAAATCCCTAATCCAGTAAATTATAGTAACAAACACAATCCTCTATACATATTTGTGCATAATATTACATTATTGCACCAATGTGAACATGTTGCACATTGCATTGGCCCTGTGAGTCTATCATATTACATAGTTATGATATTATGTTGCATTCGGGAGTCTGACAGCCCATGGATAAAAGCTGTTATTCAGTCTGTTCATACAACTGGCTATGCTTCTATATTTCCTGCCCGATGGTAGGAGAGTAAAGAAGTGCTGACCAGGGTGAGAATCATCACTGAGAATTTCCCTCACTCTGTTAAGGCAGCGAGTCCTGGCTATTTCATCCAGTGGTGTCAGAGGACAGCCTGTGATGTTTTGTGCTGTGCTTATCACCCTCAGTAATGTCTTTCTATCCACGGCTGTCAAGCCAGCATACTATACCATAATACAGTAAGTGAGTCCCAAAAGTGCTTTTCAAAAGGCAACTGGACTTTCTTGGTAACGGAACAAGAAAGTCCAGTTGCCTTTTGAAATATATCCCTGTGGTAATAACAGAACAGGACGGGCTGGCTTATGGACCAGGACATCAGAGTCTTGACCCCACCTGCCTTTTGGAACATCTAAAAGCCTCTTTTTTCCCCCTGAATCAAGATATTTTATACCCTTCTTGGCTGATTTTTTAAAAATTATTTTTGCTTGTTTTTAGTTGTTTGAAACTGCCTCTAATGCAATATGCTTTGTTATGTCAATGTCTTTTTATTGTTTACTACTTTTATTTTTTTATTCCACTCTGAGTTGAACATGGGTTGAGTGGCCATATAAACTGATACAATAATAAATAAATATTCCTTCCTAATTTGAGATAATTTTCATAGTGATAAGTAATGATGAGACTTCTGAATTTATAGAATCCAGCTTATTTTTAATTACAAAATTCCAGTTTGTTTTTTATTTATGGCAAAACATGTGTACAATATAAAATAGTTTTAAGTTAATACTCATTATTACTCCAGTAAGTTAGTAGTAGTCCCAAATCCCTATATTTTCTAAGATGTTGCTCCCTACATGGCACGATTAAAATAATTTTAAATTAATATTATTTTTTATTAGAATGCGTATGAAATTTTGATAAGATTTGTAGATTTCACAATTCTGTTGTTTTACATTTGGAAATATATATTAAATAAAAAATTGGAAAGATTTAAAGATTTAACATTTCATTTCAAGCAATCCAAGTTTTTTGTGGCAAAATTACTTCCCTTTTCAAACTTTTAAATATTTTATACCTGTTGTATAATAATTGTAGCTGAAGGGAGGAGTCCTTGGTGATCTCTGAGCTTGGTTGTTTCCTTGCAGACATTTCATTATCCAAACTAGGTGACATCAGCAGTGCTAGTAAGGAGTGGGGTTTGCTCTCAGTTTATATTCTAGTGGCTTGCCCTGAGATGGTCTTAAAAGTTCTTTGGTTATGCTGTTTACAGTTGGCTTATCTGGCAATTTCTTGATTGGGGTATTATTTACTAGATTGTTGGTTTGATGTTAATCTTGGAGTTAATCTATGCTCATCTGGGTGTTGATCATGTTGGGGGGTTAGTCTTTTTGTTCCCATTTTGGTTGGTTGATTGTCTCTTGATTTCCAACTTCTTGTTGGCTTCCCTAAGAGTTTCCTTGTGGAAAGCTGGTGGGGAGCATACTTAAATCTCCCTATCTTCCTGTTCCTTCCAATAATTCATCAATCTTGCAATGTAAGAGCTTCTGCCTTAATTATGCTAGGTATAAGTGGAATAATTGTTTTGGCAGAATTTCAAGATTAGTATTAAGTCCTTGGAGACTGGCAAAGACAGGAAATAAGAACCACTCTGAAATCTCAAAAGATCTTTATTGCTTGTAGAGCAATGGTAGAAGCCTGCCAAAGAAGGTTTCCAGATCAACTTATACCTAGCATAGTTAAGGTGGAGTTAATTAAATAATAATTATTTAAATCATATTTGTTTCATCCAAAACATGTTGAGAATGAAGCCATTTTATTGTTATTGTATTGAAAGAAAAAAAGTCAATGGATTAGCTGCAGGTTTCCTGATTAACCTACACCATTTGGGAGCTTTTGAAAAGAGCTGCTTAGATATCAGCAAAAAGCTGAATAAGAAAAGGGTAAGAGAAGTGGTCTGAGTTAACATATTACATTTAGCCACATATTTGTTTAACCATAATTTGTTGAAAAATCAAAATGGCATAAATTAAGCCATAAAAACCGTGGTTTCTAAGCCACAATAGCTGCATCTTCGTAACATGGGATGATGTGTACACCCAGTCATTCGGCTTAATGAAATGAAAGCAGACTTTACATTTCAAACATAAATCCTATTGTTACATAACAATGGGAATTTAGAGTTATAATAGCTTATATCAAGGACTACTTAAACTTTCAGTTAGAGTCAATTAGTGAAAAGATTACTTTCTTTTGATTGCTAGGTCCATGGAATGCCTTTGGATTCCGTGACAGTTCTGTTTTATCAGACCTTTGGAAAACTACACATGAAATTAATATCATGACCTTGCAGAGCTACAGATGCAGCAATTTAATCAAGGCTAAGTTGGTCAATTCTGTCCATCTTTTAAAATCATTATATAGAGTATTATAATTATATAATATAATTATCTTGATGATGAAAATGTTTTTTGGATTGTAAAGGAGAATCTCTGCAAACTAGAGATTCCCTTTGGATATTCAAAAGTGTGTTCTATTATAAATTATAAAAAAAGTCAATAAATAAAGTGCTTCTCTATTTTGGAATATTTAACAATGGCTTCCACAACATTGACAGCAGCAATTTAGATGAGCCAATGATAGCATTCAGGAGAAGGCAGGAGAACCTTATGTTCCTTTTGGGCACTCTGAATATAAAATACTGGCATTCATACAGTTTCTTCATTTGCAGAAATAAATCTTGCTACTTATCTTGATTTTTTTAACAAGTGACATTTAAAACTTTTCCTCACTTGCATATTAATTTGGATTCGGTCTTCACATAAAAAAAATGAAATTGAGTTTTTTACATCTTTCAAAAGTGCATTTCATAACTTTAAAAAGAAAGCATTGCACACATATGTTTTAGCATTGATAAATTTGTTTCACTGTGCAATTAAATATTGATTTGCTTCTTTGTTTATTATTTTCTATAGTTGTATGCTATTCTGCACTTTTCAGGAGAAAGGGCAATATATAAATTAATAAAAAATATCAACAATAATAGATAACATAATAAGGAAAAAATCCATAATAAAAATTAGTCAGTTAACCATTTGCCTGGATAGAATTTGATACATTGGAGAAAAGCCACTAGGAATAAATGGTAGGTTTCTTGGCTTGGAAACAGCACCAACTCTTTTGCTTGGCATTTCATACATACTGAGATGAAACAATCTAAAAGGACCTAATAAACAATAAGTGACAGAACCGAAAAAGCCACCTGAATTTTATACTTTAAAAAAAGGTATACCAGTAATTTAATAGTTGAAGTTCATATACCAAGTTGCAATATAAACTAGGGTGTGTCAAGAATATGTTCCGGGTTCATACAATCAATGGAAAAATCCTGAAACCAACCCTGGCCTGATTACAGCCAGATTAGGTAATTTTTTTGTATCTAGTCTGGCTATTATCAGGCCAGGGTTGGTTGCAGGATTTTTCCATTGAATGGGGATCCCTGATATCTTAAATAGTTTGGCAGTGATGTCACTATGGGGGTGGCTCTATTCGATTTTTTTTCTCAATTATTTTAGGATGTGCATTTTTTCTTTTCTTTTTAGGAGAACTGAATATTGTTTTTTATTGTAGCAAATTGGATTCACATAATTGAAAGACATAGTAACATGATTTTGTTGAACTCGGTCTTTTTTATGTTATTAATGGGCAGCAGGGAATAAAATGGTGAAGGCTATATTTAATGTTTTTTTTAAAAAAATTGCTCTAGCAAACAGTTGAGTCCCATACCTCGCTTTAGTATGAGATTAACTTGTGTGACAGGATAGGCTAATTAACATGCTAAGTTCTAATGTATGCTTTTAGCTTAGTGTGATATAGGAGTCTAGATGTGATTTATGAACTCAGTGTTACCAAAATTTATTTAACAAATCATGACAAACAATGGGCTTGTACCTGCTATGAATCTAGTCATTGATAATACTATGTTGTAAGACTGCAAGACTAAACAGACTTATTGACTGAAATGAAACTTAAATCCAAGAAAATATTTAATGGATCAGAGTGGCATACTATATTTTCTGTCACTGTTTCAACAAAGACTCAGGAAGTCTCCTCAGGAAGTATTTGAGATGTAGTTCCTCATTGTGCCAACAAGGCACATTTATTTCATCAGGCTTTGTCAAATGTCAAGTTCAGTGTGATTAATGAAAACCAATGCATTCACAACTGTGCCACAATTAAGCATCTACATAAAATAGTGATAGACACATATTTTATAGGATAGTGCAGAGTGGGAAAGATAAAGTTTGTTCCCATTTACTGTAAACTCAAAAGGAATCTAGGTTTCTGTACTCCTCAGGAATTTTATAAAAAGCACATATTTAAGAAATGATTCAATTTCTTGTTGCTTTTGAGATCTGCAAAACTGGAAGTTGGAGAGCAAAGAAAACTTTTGGCACATGAAGGAAGCTAAAAAAATAACAAGCCCTTCTTGCAGATGTCTCATGTCACACTCAGAATCACTGATATGTTTATTTCTGTTTCCTAGGAAATCCTTGCACAAAATACTACAGCCTAGCTGTCATAAAAAATTACAGCCCTTTATACAAGTTCAAAATATAGCGATTGTATAGGCCAGTGTTGATGAACCTTTTTGGCACCGAGTGCTAAAATAAGAGCACATATGTGTAAGTGGGGGAGCACTGAAAACTGGAAGAGCTGCTCCCTGGCATGTGCACGCTTGAAAATGCTGGGAAGCTGAGCTTCTGGTTTCCAGTGCATGCATGCACACCAGCCACCTGGTCTTTCAGTTTCTGGTGCTCCCATGCATGTGAAGATGTGCTGGCCAGCACACATGTGCGCACCAGAACCAGAGGTGGTATTCAGCAGGTTCTGACCAGTTCTGGAGAACCAGTAGAGGAAATTTTGAGTAGTTTGGATACCATCTCTGACTGGCCCCACTCCCTTCTCTGATCTGCCTCTCTGATCAGCTGGGTCTTCTTTTGTTGCCCTGCACAGGAAAATGGAGCGGGAAAGCAGGTTATTGGGGTGGGGAGGGATGATTTTGCAGTAATCTTCCCCCTGGAGTGAGGAGGGAATGGGTTTTTTTCAATATTCTTCCTCTGCCATGCCCACCCAGCCACACCCACCAAGCCACGCCCAGAGAACCGATAGTAAAAATATTTGAATTCCACCACTGGCCAAAACCCGGAAGAGCAACTGGTGATGGCTGGCATGCCCAGAGAGATGGCTCTGCATTCCGCTTCTAGCATCCAAAGATTTGCCACCACAGGTATAGGCATTTAATTATTATCTATGTATTCTATGCCTCCCAATTCAAAATTAATACAATAATTATATTAAAACAAAAGGATTAAAACCAACAGAATAAGCATACAGAGTGAAGACTTTAAAGAATAAATAGAAAGCAATATGATACTAAGCTGATAAGATGCGATGGCTGGTTCAATCTTCATTATATACGGTGGTACACATATGTGTGTTCCTTTTGTGAAAATCATTCCATCAAAAATCTGAATGGTTCCTATTTCTTGATTTTTTGGGGGAGGAAGGCTATGAAAAGTTTGCTATTCAATTACAGCTTTTAGTTTCAACCATTCTACTGTTAAAGGTCTGGTGTTATTATTGCTGTTGCTATTTCTATTGTATCATTCTTATTCTGTGGGATTTCCTTCTACATCATGCTAAGCTTTTGTTTAGCAGAAAAGCAATAATCAAGTAATCATTGTTATATTTTGTTGTTGTTCAGTTGCTAAGTTGTGTCCAACTCTTTGCAATCCCATGGATCACAGCACATCAATTCCCCCTCACCAGTGGTGGGATTCAATTTTTTTTACTACCTGTTCTGTGGGCATGGCTTGGTGGGCATGGCTTGGTGGGCATGGCAGGGGAAGGTTACTGCAAAATCCCATTCCCTCCCCACCCCATTAACCTGCTTTCCAGCTCCGTTCTCCTGTGCAGGGCAACAAAAGAAGACCCAGCTGATCAGCTGGGACTTGGGAGGCAGTGAATAGATGGGGATGGGGTCAGTCAGAGGGGGTATTTGCCGGTTCTCCGAACTACTCAAAATTTCTGCTACCATTTATCCAGAACTGATCAGAACCTGCTGAATACCATCTCTGCCCCCATATCCTTCACTGTTTCCCTGAGTCTCCCAAACTCATGCCAATGCCATTGATGACAATACCTAACTATCTTATCCCCTTCTTCTTTTGTTTTCAATCTTTCCCAACATCAGGGTCTTTTTCAGGGGTGAAATTCAAAATTTTTCCCTACTGGCTCTGTGGGTGTGGCTTGGTAGGCATGATTTGATAGGACTCAGTCTCTAAAAGGAAGAGGGTCGGGCTGGGTGTTGCCAACTGATTCAAATCATTCCTACCACCTCTCTGAGCCAATTCAAATCGTCCCTACCACCTCTCCTGAGGTGGTGTGAGGTTGTTGAATTTTACCCCTGGTCTTTTTCAATGACTCCTCTCTTCTCATATGGTGGCCAAAGTATTTGAGCTTCAGCTTCAGCATCTATCCTCCCAAAAGACAAGGTTTGATTTCCTTTAGGATTTACATTATTGCATGACTTTAACATAATGAAAGAAAAAAAACCAAATTCCACGTTGAAACAATATCTCTGAAAATGTTCAACAACAGCCTGCTATGGAACTGTTTTTTTTTTTTCCCTAATGAGCTTATAACTTCAATACAACATTAGAAAGGAATGTCCACACTTTCAGATATTAAAAATTCTTCACCAGGAGATAATGTTCTTGAAAAAAACACAATTGGCAATTCAGCTCCTATTTTCATCCCGTCATCCCGTCATCACAGCTCAAAAGTCAAAGTTTAGGAACTGAAGGATTGAGGAGCACTCAACTTCAATGAGTTTCTATATTTTATAAACCATATTTACAAAACAGTATGTATTAAATGAGTTCTTCAGATAGCAATTGTTCCAAATCAAACAAGGTCTTGTGCATAGATTTTTACACACTGCAAGTTATTCCGACAATTTATTCATACTTGGTTTCAAGCATCACAAGATTGAGAAGTATAGAAGGTAACAGATAACAGATAATCAGAGTTGGAAGGCACCTTGTAGGTCATATAGTCCAACGCCCTGCCCAAACGGGAGACCCAACACCATTTCTGACAAATGGCAGTCCAATCTCTTCTTGAAAGTCTCAAGTGATGGCACTCCCACAACTTCCAAGGGCAAGCTGTTCCATTGGTTGATTGTTCTCACTGTCAAAAAGTTTCTCCTTATTTCCAGGTTAAATCTCTCCTTGTTCAGTTTCCATCCATTATTCCTTGTCTGGCCTACAGATGCTTTAGAAAATAGCTTGACCCCTTCCTCCCTGTGGCAGCCTCTCAAATATTGGAAGACTGCTATCACGTCTCCCCTGGTCTTTCTCTTTACTAGACTAGCCAAGCCCAGTTCCTGCAACCGTTCATTGTATGTTTTAGCCTCCAGTCCCCTAATCATCCTGGTTGCTCTTCTCTGTACTTTTTCTAGAGTCTCAACATCTTTTTTATAATGTGGTGAACAAAACTGGATGCAGTACTCTAGGTGTGGTCTTACTAAGGCTTTATAGAGTGGTATTAGTACTTCCCTTGATCTTGATTATATCCCTCTGTTAATTTAGGATTGCATTAGATTTTTTGGCTGCTGCTGCATATTGCTGGCTCATATTTAGCTAGTTGTCCACTAAGACTCCAAGATCCCTCTCACAGTTACTGCTATTGAGCCTGGTCTATATGTGTACCTCTGGGGTTTTTTTGCCTAAGTGTAGGACTTTACTTTTCTCTACATTGAATTTCATTTTGTTAGATATGGCCCAGTGTTCTAGTCTGTCAAGATCCATCTGGATCTTGAGTCTATCTTCTTGGATGTTAGCTATTCCTGCCAGCTTCATATCATCTGCAAATTTGGTAAGTTCCCCCTCTATTCCCTCATCTAAGTCGTTAATGAAGCTATTGAAGAGTACTGGGCCTAAGACAGAACCTTGTGGCACCCCACTGCTTACTTCCCTCCATGTAGACTTAGACCCATTAAGGACTACTCATTGAGTATGGTTTGCCAGCCAGTTGCAAGTCCATCTGGTGGTGGTGCTATCTATTCCACTTTTTTCTAGCTTACTAAGAAGTAGGTTATGGTCTACTTTGTCGAATGCCTTGCTGAAATCTAAATATATTATGTCCACACTATTTTGCTGGTCAACTAATTTAGTCACTGTGTTGAAGAATGAAATGAGATTGGTTTGGCATGGTCTGTTTTTAACAAACCTATGCTGACTGTAGTTATTACTTTACTTGTTTCTAGATTTTGACAGATCTGTTTTTTTATTATCTTTTCCAGTATCTTCCTGGGTATTGATGTTAGGCTGATTGGTCTATAGTTTCCTGGGTCTGTTTTTTTTATCTTTTTTGAAGATGGGAACCACATTAGCTTTTTTCCAGTCCTCTGGTAGTTCCCCAGTGCTCCAGGATTTTTGAAAGATATGGTGCAGTGGTTCTGAGATGACCTCTGCCAGCTCCTTTAAAACTCTGGGGTGTAATCCATCAGGCCCCAGTGATTTGTTTTCATCAAGATCAGACAGGTGTACTATTTTTTTGCTTATTTTAACTTTTATTTCTGGTCTGTCTTTTAGAGGTATGTTTTTGATGGGTTGAGCTATCATTTCTTTTTGCGTGAAGACCGATGTAAAGAATGAGTTAAGCAGTTCTGCTTTCTCTCTGTTGCCTGTTACTTCCTTGCCAGGAAGCCATCTTAAAGCTCTTAAAGATGAACATCAGATATCAGCTTTGTAGTTTTTAGTAAAAGTGTAGAAGTAGAGTTGTGATAGTTCAAACAAATGGAAAAATTTGAAGGGAAGAATCACTGATTCCACCACATATTTATTCATATATGGCAGCATAGAGGTTATGCTTATACATGAAATGTTAACTTGAAATGTAACAAAGAGTGAATGATAAATAATATGACCTAAGAAAGGAAATAAAAGAAAGGAAAATAAACAAGTTAATATGTCTTTGAAACTAAGAAAAAGAGGAACGAAGTGAAGAGTCTGATCTTATGAAATAGAATTGGTAAACATGCAGAAAAGTGAAGGTCTGAGTTAGTTATGAATAAAATATAGAGAGGAATATATATCTTATAAATATATATTTATGAATGAAGATATATATTTATATAAATAGATATATATCTTCCTCCCACCCAAAAGAAAATAATTCTACAAATATAATTTCTGAGGGTCAAACTTAGCAACCATTAATTATATGGACATATCCATGCAGTTTTCTTGGGAAAATTGAAGTGGTTTGTCATTGCTTTCTTCCAGGATGTATTTCTTTTCCCTTTTCTCTTCTCTTCCTGTCTAGTTTATAGATCTGGAATTATATGACCTCTTGCATTCAGATATTAACTAATCTGTATCTTGAAACCCAGAGATGGTCATTCTGGTACTGCTACCAATTTTTTTTTTATGGAAGGAAGCTGATATGCATTAATGTGACATAATTGACATAATACAATAAGAATACTTATTAAAAATGTAATGCTATGGCCCAAAATTAAAATAATTCAAATCATCAGCTCTTTATGTGATTAAAAAAACCAGTAAGGGATATTTATGGAGAATTTATGATATTGATAAATTATTAGTGGGGACCGATGATAAATTGATAAAGACAACATATAAATACTAGATTATAAAATGGAGGAAGAACAAGTTAAGGAGACAATGGTTGTATGGGCTAAAAACTTGGGATACAACATTGAGCTGGATAGTTGGCAAAAACTTTGGGAGAGAAACAGGAAATTGACATTTGCCACATCATACAAAGAGAATCTTTATAAAATGTTTTACAGGTGGCATCTTCTTCCAGCAAGATTGGCCAAAATGTTTAGTAACATATCCCTGAAATGTTGGAACTGTAAGCAAGTACCAGGCACATACTACCATATGTGGTGGACTTGTAAAGAAGCAAGGAAATTTTGGTGACAAATTCAGATATGGCTAGAAAAAAATGGTTGGACAACATATAGAATTTAAACCAGAACTATTTCTGTTAGGAATGATAACAGAGGATTATAGTAAAGGGTCAATATACTTAATACTACACATCCTGACGGCAGTGAGAATGGTATACACCCAGCAGTGGAAAAGTGAAAACACTCCTTCAGAAAAGGAGATAATAAAGAAGACAATTAGTTTGTGAAGAATTGGACAGACTAACATTAGAACTAAAAAAACAAAGGGGAAACAGAATATTATGACACATGGACCAGATTTTACCAATGGCTGGAACTAAAAGGTGGGAGTTGGAACACAAAATAATTAGGTTAAGTAGACCCGGAATGAGACATATATGTGTTAGAATGATTATGTTGGTCAAAAACAATTGTACAGGAATAGCACTGTGTAAGTAATATTTTTTTTATTTTATTTTGTCAAACAATTATAAGATAACAGGTATAAGTTTAAACATAGTTATAAATACGTGAAATGGATACATATAAGAAAAAAAAACAATAGGACAGGAACGGTAGGCACATTGGTGCACTTATGTTATTTGTCTTCTATTTTGGTGTGTATGGTGGAGAAAATGCCAGGATGGTCACACTGTGTTCAATATACTTATATGTAAATAATAAAAGTATATTTTTAAGAAAATATCAGTAAGGGAAAACATATATGCTGCCTAAAAGTGTGCATTTTTTTGAAACTATGGTACAAACATTTTGCATCTTTATTACTTTAGAGGATGAATGTCATGAAATAATATTTACCACTAAAAATAACATTCCCAGTTACAAACAATTTGGATTAATCCTGGATTTGAATCAGAGGATGCTGAAGAAGAGAATGGAAAAGAATATTGTTATGAACTTTTAAAAATACTTAAATAAAGTTTATCAAAACCTTTAGAAAATAGCAGGGTTCTAGCCCTGCACTTCTGATAGGCCGATAATAGTGATATCGGATTGGTCCGTTCAGGAGAATCTGATTGGCTGTTAATGAGCCACTCTCATTGGTTAAGGGGGTTAACACTCCATGTTTCTTATTGGTTACTAGATCAGCAGCTTGCCTATAAAAGGGCTGCTGCTGCCCTAGGTTTTTTGGCTCTGTTCCACAATGATTAATAAAGAGTTGAAGTTCACTGTTCACCGTCTCATCTCCGTTCCTTGCGCCCATGCGCAGAACCTAACACTGGTGACGAGGATGGGATACGGAGACGTCAGAGCTGACTGAACACTACAGAGCACTAAACAGAGCACGTGGCTGAAGGCGCATCAACGGCGGAGACCATGTCCGGCAGCACCATACCACCCGCTCCATTCGACCCGGCACAAGAAGACTGTGACTCATATATGGACTGATTCCAGATGTTTCTGGAGACCAACAACTTGAAGGATGCCACAACTGGAAAAAAGCAAGCGGTATTCCTGACTCACTGCGGTCCTACCGTCTTTAAGATGACTAAGGCACTGGCGAAACTGGCTGAGGTGAAATCCATGGACTGGGACGTCCTCGAGCCCCTCCTACGGGCCCACTATGCACCTACCGTACCAACGCTTGTCCGAAGACATGAATTTTACCAGAGAGACCAGCAGAAAGGAGAGAGCATTGCAGATTTCATCGTGGATCTCTGGAACCTGGGAGGCCTCTGTGGGTTCACCGACCTCGAAGAAGCCCTGAGAGACCGAATAGTTCTGGGAGAAGATGCACCACACATGCAGAGTAAGCTGATGGCAAAAGGCGACATCAGCCTTACAGATGCCATCGCTGACACTACTGCCGCAGAAGCAACCAGGAAGTGGGCTGCCCGAATGTGCCGCACCAACACCCCACTCCGCCAACTCGCTGGCGAAACCTCACCTCGCCTTGAGGAACATGCAACGGCAACCCACCACGAGGACCTCGAATCGTCATCAGAAAGTGATGAGGAAGAGGTCAACCGGCTCCAGTCTGAACGAGACCAATGCCACCAGCATAACCAGAGATTGCAGTATCAATGCGCTGGTTGTGGGGCAAACCACCCACAATCAGACTGCAAATTCCTTGATGCGCTCTGCCATGTTTGTGGGAAGAGAGGCCGCATGGGAAAGGTCTGTAGAAGCAAGCAAGGATCCAGCCCATTTCAGAGGGGGACCAACCACCGCCAACCCACAGGAAGTTGTCCTGTGACTCGGGAACATTTGAACCACCAATGGGACAACCACTCCTACAGAAACAAACCACTACCACATTCAATGAAACGAGAAGAGGCACACCAAACCATTACAATTGGTCACGCCTCATCATTAGACGCAAAGAAGATCCAAGTGAAGGTCACCATCGAAAACCAGCCCTGCGTGATGGAAGTCGATTCAGGATCGTCCCTCTCGATGGTTTCCTGGAAGACCCTTAAACAATTAATCCCTGCCATCCGGTGGCAAAACCTCAGATTCCAAAGAATCATACTCAAGGACTATCAGGGAAATCGAATTTCAGTCGTTGGATCCAGCCTAGTCCGGGTCTCATTCAAAAATCGTACTGCATCTTTACCATTGATCGTCATCGACTGTGATCGGCCTAGCTTGTTAGGCCTTCAATGGTTCACTCCACTTGGGATTGAGGTAGCAGGCATTCACCGAACCAGCAGTGACGACTGGGAGGAGGCCCTCGTCCAGGAATTCCAGGTTGTCTTCGCAGACAAACTAGGCGAGTACAAGGGGACCCCGATATCATTTAACCTTAACCCTGAAGTAGCCCCCATCCGCCTTAAGCCTCATCGAGTACCACTTGCCCTTAAACCAAAGATTGACGAGCAGCTTGATAAATTAATAGCCCAGGGTGTTTTATAACCAACTGATCATGCTCCTTGGGAAACCTCAATCGTAACACCCCTCAAACTGGATGGATCGTTAAAGATTTGTGGGGACTACCGTGCCACCCTGAATCACGCCCTTCAACAGAGCGCTTACCCGGTACCAGTGGTACAATACCTCCTCCATTCCCTGGAGGGCGGAAAGGTCTTCACTAAATTGGATTTAGCACAGGCATACCAACAACTGCCTGACAATAAAAAAAAACAGCAGAGGCACAAACGATCGTTATGCATCAATGCGCTTTTAAGTGCAACCGACTCCAATTCGGAGTTAGCGTGGCCCCAGGGATCTTTCAGAGCTTGATGGAGAGACTGTTACAGGGAATAAAAGGGGTCGTACCATACTTTGATGACGTTTTAATTGCTGCCCTGAATAGAGAAATACTAAAGGAGCATCTTAGACTCGTTCTCCAGACATTTAAAGACTCTGGCCTTAAAGTTAAAAAAAATAAATGTCAACTGTGTACAGATAAAGTAGAGTTCCTGGGGTACCTAATTGATAAACAAGGGATTCACCCCACCAATAGCAAGTTAAGAGCAATCAAGAACGCCCCAAGGCCCAGAAATAAGATTGATCTCCAAGCTTTCCTGGGGCTTATCAATTTTTACAACATCTTCTTGCCCCACAAAGCGACCGTAGCCGAGCCCCTACATCGGCTTCTAGACAAAAAAGCAACCTGGGTCTGGGAGCACCGAGAGGAGCACGCATTCTGACAAATGAAAAACCTTTTACCCTCAGAAGCTGTTTTAATGCAGTATAACAAGACTTTGCCTTTAACAATCACATGTGATGCATCACCATTTGGAGTAGGAGCCATTTTGAGCCATGTGTTACCAAACGGTAGTGAAGCCCCTATTGTCTACTTTTCAAGGACTTTATCAAAGGCTGAATGTAACTATAGTCAAATCGATAAAGAGGCTCTTGCTGTTGTATCTGCTGTAAAACGGTTTCATGAATATGTATATGGACGAGTTTTTACTCTTGTTACCGACCACAAACCTTTGCTGGGGATTATAGCGGGAGACAAGCCAACCCCCTACATATTATCATCCAGAATGACTTGCTGGTCGGAATTTTTGGCTGCGTACAATTATAAGCTGCAACACCGCCCGGGGAAAGCCATTCCCCACACTAACGCACTGAGCCATGCACCACTTCTGGAAACCGTTGACGACCCAGCTCCAACCGTTACAATGCTCCAGATTGAAACGCTATATTCACCGCTACTAACAGCTAGAGATATCGCGATCGAAACAAAACGTGATCCTATCTAAATGCGAGTTCTTAGCTGGATCGAACAAGGATGGCCAATAGATCAAACCCCTGATGACTTCATTCCCTTCAAGAATCGGCAAACAGAACTTTTTTCGCAAAAGGGCTGCATTCTATGGGGTGATAGAGTCATCGTCCCAGAGCAGTTACAACAAGCGGTATTAAAGACACTGCATGAGGGCCACCCTGACATCGTGCGTATGAAAGCGCTCGCACAAAGCTACGCGTGGTGGCCGGGCATCGACAAACAAATCGAAGCCTGGGTAAAGACTTGTTATAAGTGCCAGGAAGTTAGCAATGCCCCATCGAAAGCAACACTGACAGAATGGGAAACACCCCGGGGACTGTGGTTCTGCATTCATATTGACTTTGCAGGACCTACTAAGGGACACACGTTCCTCCTAACAGTAGATGCCTATTCAAACTGGCTCGAGATCCACGAAATGAAAAGTACCACAACCGAGTCCATCATCCGGAAGTTGAACAGATTATTCGCGACGTGTGGACTGCCAGACGTTCTGGTATCCGACAACGGTCCCCAGTTTACCACGCTCCCTTTTGAACAATATTTGGCGGACCCCGGTATTCGCCATGCGCTAACTTCACCAGCGCACCCTGCGGCTAATGGAAGAGCCGAGTGCATGGTACAGTTTGTTAAAAAAAAACCTCTACAAAATGGACTATGGGGACATTGAAGATAAGATTAACAGAATACTCCTTCTTCAACACATCACTCTGCACAGCGTTACCAACAAGACTCCAGCTGAATTATTAATGGGACGCAAACTCCGCTCCCACCTCGACTGGCTTCACCCATCTTACGAGCCAGAGAAACCCTGTGGATCTAGCGGGAAATGCCACGAGTTCAAGGTAGGTGACTTAGTTTTCTCCAGAAACCTTTCTGGAGAACCGTTGTGGGTCAAGGCAACTGTAATTCAAGCCACTGGACCCAGGTCATACCGAGTGAAAATCCGCGATGGAATAATATGGAAACGCCATATAGATCAGCTTCGCTCGAGGCTACAACCTAGTTTCCACGACTCCGGTAACTCCCAAACTGAGGGGGGAGGGGATGCCAAAGAAATTGAATTCGAGATGGCGGAAAGCACGAATGAAAGAAGTTAGCAACTGGGCGTAACAAATGAAGAAGGATTAGAGGTGGGATTATCCTCGCCACAGAGGAATACCTCAACAGAGGCAAGTCCGCAAAGGCCAGAGGACAACGACAAGAACATTAGCAGCACCGAGTCTTCCAATGAGGAACCACCGGCACCCGACTTGCCAGAAAACATCCTGCCAAAACAAGGTTACAGACAAGAACTGGTGGGACAGCGTAAATCCAATAGACAGTCAAAACAACCTTCCTACCTCAGAGATTACGTCACCACACCCCCTAAATGGAACCCGGGGGGAAGGGGTGTTATGAACTAATAAAAATGCTTAAATAAAGTTTATCAAAACCTTTAGAAAATAGCAGAGTTCTAGCCCTGCACTTCTGATTGGCCGAGAATAGCGATATCGGATTGGTCCGTTCAGGAGAATCTGATTGGCTGTTAATGAGCCACTCTCATTGGTTAAGGGGGTTAACACTCCATGTTTCTTATTGGTTACTAGATCAGTAACTTGCCAATAAAAGGGCTGCTGCTGCCCTAGGTTTTTTGGCTCTGTTCCACAATGATTAATAAAGAGTTGAAGTTCACTGTTCACCGTCTCATTTCCGTTCCTTGCGCCCATGCACAGAACCTAACAAATATAATGTGTTCTGGATGTCTGGTCCCATTTAATCCTTCTGCTACTACATGCTGAGCCAACCAGCTCAGCATGTAGTAGCAGAACTACTATCTTCAAAGGGAGTTGACTATCTTCAAAGGGATTTGAAAAGGAACATTGAAGCTGAGCCTCAGAACAAGCTACATATATTCAGAAGTAAAAACATATGTCCACAATACTATTAAAGAGGCTTGCAGGAAGTGAAAAGTGAGCTGGATAAACTGTATGCTCTGTGGCTCAAATAAATGCAGAGGCTATATATTAGGTGTTTCTAAAAACAGGTCTCCATTTTTTAAATAAAATAGAGTATCACTATATGATCCTTTGAAGCATTGCACATCAATGAAGACAGGAAAAATATCTCAAGAAGCATACCCCTGTTAGGGAGCTTTGTTAGGGATAACATTGTTTACCCTAACTGGTTTAGGTAAAATAATAAATATGTTATCATAGTTTATAAGTTAAAGTGTCTGCAACTTTAAATATAGGAATTTAATTAAGGGAGTGGTTGTGAAAGCACTTTAAAAGAAGCAAGATGACAGCTTGCTCTCTCTCTGGCTTTGATGATCTCGAATTACTGCATGGACTCAAGACTGTGTTACTCGAACAGGAGAGAGACAAAGGACTGATTTGTAAGTGAACTGACATAGGATATTCTACACGGACTTTGCTAACTGAATATCCTTGAATGGACTGACTAAATGATACATGACTAATGGACTGTTATTTTGACTATGCTACAAATGGAATAAACTATATTTTTGATAGCACAAGCGTATCTGTTATTTTTACTGTATGTTAATAAACATACAAACTTATCTCACTCTTTTATCTGTGTGCCTATCTGACTAACGCTGCACATTCTGTTTAGCTTGTCTCCTTAACCCTGGTTGGGAACCCAAGCTTAACACTGGTTATGGGCCCAGAGGCAGCAAAATCAGTTTAACTAGGATAAAAGAGATTTATGTAAAAGTGAGAGTTTGTGTTGTTAAACATTACAGTAAACAGACAGCTGTGTTTTATTAATTATAGTTTTATATCCATATAAGAAAACATGGCACAAGTCAATCTACAAAGTTTGTCCCTTATATCCAAGTTGGATGGAACAAACTATGTATCATGGTCTATGAAATGTAGTCTGCTTCTACGAAGAGAAGGTCTGTGGAACATAATTGAAAACCCACCAAACATAGAGGAATGGGATCCAGAGGATGATGAAGATAGACTAAAAATAGAAGAATGTATGCATAAAAATGAACACGCTATTTGCATAATAGGTTTAACACTGTCTGACCAGCAACTTGTTCATATCCACGGAGAGCAAACGGCTGTTGGGTGTTGGCAGAAGCTGAAGAGGAGTTATGTCCAAAATAACGTTGGTGCTCACATAAATCTTACAAGGAAGTTTTTCAGGACGCATCTCCAGACGAATGGTGATATGCTGAGTCATTTGAAAACTATGCAAAGCATTTTTCAAGAACTGCACGAGAAAGAGCTTATTTTCTCTGAACTGCACCAAGTCTACATAATTCTATCTTCACTAGATGAAAGTTATGACAACTACGTCACTTCCCTTGAAATTTTGCCTAAGGAAAGTTTAACTTTAACTGATATAACTGGCAGATTGATTGAAGAGGCCAGAAGAAGACTTGAAAGACATCAGTTAAGGAGGGAGCAACCTCAAAAAGAAGATAATGAATCTCCTACTGCATACGCAATTAAAAAGTGTTTTAATTGTGGAGGAAGAGGACATTTGGCAAGATTTTGTAAAAAAGCAAAGCACCAGAACGCTGGCCAGAATACTAAAAGTCATCAAAAGATAAATAAAAATTTAGAGTTAGCCATGTATACTAACGGAGCTGTAAAAAATAATTTATGGGTGGTTGACAGTGGAGCATCTCACTGTATAACAAATGATAACAGAAATTTTATTAAAATGTCCAAGAGTACACAGCAGATATCGTTAGCCAATGGCTGGAAACTGAAAGCTAAAGGTCAAGGTATAGCATATTGTTCTTTTATAAAAGAGAATGTAAAAATGTTATATGTACCACAACTTAAGTTTAATTTAATTTCAGTTGGAATTTTGGTTAAACTAGGATATGTAGTTACCTTTAAAGGAGATAACTGCATAATTGAAAAAGAAGATAAGAAAATTACTGCATCTTTAAGAGGTGAATTATATGTGTTAAAAGATAATGGTTTAGAAGTGGCTAACACAGTTTATGATAATAAGAAACCTCATGATGAATGTATTCACTTGTTACACCGACGGCTAGGGCATTTAAATTTTAAAATGCTTAAAAAAACTGTTGAATTATCTAAGGGAATAAGTTTGAAACCTTGTAATAAGTATTTGAAATGTAATGCCTGTAATCAAAGCAAGAGCAGGGTCATACCGGCTAATAGAGTTGATGGATTTACTACCAAAGAGCCTTTAGAAGTAGTATTTGCTGATTTAATACGTCCGAAAAAACCAAGTGTAGGAGGAGCTTGTTACATACTAAGTATAATGGACCACTATTCTAGATATGGGTTTTGCTATTTAATGAAGAACAAAACTGAAACATATCAAAATCTCTTTAATTGGATAAAATTTGCTGAAAGGAAAACTAAAAAGAAATTAGTAACTCTTATAACAGATAATGGTACGGAATTTACAAATAATAAATTCCAGAATAGACTAAGAATGTTAGGTATTCAACATAAAAAGTCTGCACCATATAGGCCACAACATAATGCCTTTATAGAGAGATGAGGCCAAACACTGCAATCAATGGCATGTACTATGATGTCTGATTCAGGATTTCTTGACAATTTATGGGGAGAAGCAATAATGTGTGGTAATCATATATTAAATATTGTTGTTAATTCAACAACAATGGTGAATTACCATTCACACTGTGGCATGGTACAAAACCTGATTTAAGTTACATGCACACATTTGGAGCACCAGCATGGGTGCATATCCCTACACAACTTAGACAAAAAGAACAGCATAGAGCTAAAAGATTATTTTTTGTAGGATATAAATCTAATCATAGATCTTATAGATTCTGGGAACCAGGTACATCTAGAGTTTACACCAGTGCTAGTGCAAAATTCCTAGAACATGTAGGATGGAATAGATTAGAGCAAGATTTAAATAACGAAGTAATTATTGAAACCTACAAAAGGGAAAAAGAACAGACTAGTTATAAGAAGAGTCCAATTAAAGAAGAAGTCCATGAAGAGCAAATAGGACCAGAACAAGAGGAAACAGTTGATCAGGAAGAGTTAGATAATCAAGAAGAGTTAATAAATGAAAGTCCACCTATAAGTCCTGTAATACCTAGACGTACTACACGTGTAACTAGACCACCTGATAGGTATCAAGCAAGTATAGTTTGCCAAGTAACTAAAGTTCCAACTAGTGTAGATGAACTTAGGATGTATCCTGCTAAGGATCAGGAGAATTGGCAAAAGGCAATGGAAAAAAGAACTAAATTTATTAAAGGTAATGAAAGTATATGAAGATGCTAAATTACCTCCAGAGAAAAATCCATTGGGTGCAAATAGATATTTAAAGTAAAAACTGGCAATGATGGGACTGTTACCCATAAAGCTAGGTTGGTAGCTTAAGGATTTAATCAAACTGCATCTGATTACGATGAAGTTTTTGCACCAAGTCTTAAGGCAACATCTTTAAGAGCAGCATTAGTGTGGGCAGCTAAGAAAAACTATGTCATTAACCATTTAGATGCAGAAACTGCTTACCTGCATGCACCATTGCAGCACACTATATATTTGAAAAAGCCAATGATTAGAAAAGACAATAAAGTAAATAGTAATGATTGTTGGAAACTAAAAAGAAGTCTTTACGGGTTGAAACAATCTGGCTTTGAGTGGAACCAATATATTGTGAAAGAGTTAAACAATATAGGTTTTAAATCTGGTTTAGCAGATCCATGTGTGTTTAAAAGAGAAAATAATGGAACGGTGTCATTGTTATTATTTACAGATGATATTGCTTTGATAACTAAGACTAATAATGAAGCTAATGAGATTATATCATTATTAGCCAAAAAGATAAAATTAAAGCATTTAGGTGAAATTAAAAGGTATCTAGGATTGACAATTAACAAAACAAAAAATGGATTTAAGATATCTCAAGAAGATAAAATTTGCCAATTAATTAAAACATATAAAATGGAACTTTGTAAACCAGCAAAGACTCCAATGAGTCAGGAAGTTTGCCAAACTGATGATCAAAGTCCCAAATTTGGTAAGTCTATATATCAATCTTTGATTGGTAGCTTATCATATATAAGCAATTGGTCTCGGCCAGATATAGCTTATAGTGTAAATCAGCTGGCACGTTTTAATTCAGATCCACATCAATGTCATTGGCAATCATTAAAGAGAATTTTAAGATATCTTAAAGGAACAATGAACCATGCATTGTATATAGAACCAAAGGGTGATTTGAGTCTTAGTGCCTATGCAGATGCAAGTTTTGCAACTGATATAAACACTAGAAAATCAACATCTGGGATAGCTATATTATTTGGTAAGACACTAATAGGGTGGAGGTCAATCAGACAACAGCATATTAGCTTGTCCACGATGGAAGCGGAATTTTCATGTCTGTCATTACTATGCACTGACTTAATTTTGTACAAACAGTTATTATTAGACATGGGTGTGACTGTTAAAGATTCCATTATTGTGTACGAGGACAACCAAGCAGCCATAAAGTTAGCTACTAGTATTGTTGTAAAAACTAGATCAAAGCACACTGATTTAAGATACTTAAATGTTGGAGAATCTATAAAGAATGGGCTAATTAAATTGGAATACTGCATGACAGAAGAAAACATTGCAGACCAATTTACAAAAGCTCAAGGAGTAATTAAGTTTAAAGAGAGTTGTAACAAATATGATTTAAAGATGTAAATAGTTATATTTATTATTATTTCCTAAAAGGGGAGAATGTTAGGGATAACATTGTTTACCCTAACTGGTTTAGGTAAAATAATAAATATGTTATCATAGTTTATAAGTTAAAGTGTTTGCAACTTTAAATATAAGAATGTAATTAAGGGAGTGTTTGTGAAAGCACTTTAAAAGAAGCAAGACGACAGCTTGTTCTCTCTCTAGCTTTGATGATCCCTAATTACTGCATGGACTCAAGACTGCGTTACTCGAACGGGAGAGAGACAAAGGACTGATTTGTAAGTGAACTGACATAGGATATTCTACACGGACTTTGCTAACTGAATATCCTTGAATGGACTGACTAAATGATACATGACTAATGGACTGTTATTTTGACTATGCTATAAATGGAATAAACTATATTTTTGATAGCACAAGCGTATCTGTTATTTTTACTGTATGTTAATAAAACATACAAACTTATATCACTCATTTATCTGTGTGCCTATCTGACTAACGCTGCACATTCTGTTTAGCTTGTCTCCTTAACCCTGGTTGGGGAACCCAGGCTTAGCAAGCTTCATTAATATACCACACCTCTGATGCAAGGATTATAGAGTTATGGTGTTAAATAGATGAGTTTAAAGCAATTTATTCCATGGTATATTCTTATATTTTAGATTATGTGCTGAGGCTAAATAAGGCTGAATATTTTTTTAAAAAAAATCTTTAAAAGATAGAGTCAAAGAAGCTGACTATATTTAAATCTGTTGTTATATTCCTATATTCCTTATATTCCTTATATCCCTGTCACTTGAGAATGCCACAACAGCTCCCAATCTGCAACCATCCATCTACAATCAAAGTAAATCAGATTTGGAAACCAATGTTATGAATACTAAACCTACTTTTATTATAGGGTTACTATAACAGAATTTTATGTCTGAAAGCAGCTCCCTGCACCCTCTAGAGAGCAGTAGGAAATTTCTTCCTATCCATATAATTACTCTCTAGAGTTAAGTGGGGGGGGGAGAAGATTGGGAGAAGTACGGAGGTCACTTTTTAAAGTATAATATGATGTTCAGGTCTGCTTATTTATAGTAGTACTTTAGAATGAAAAACAATGACATTTTACTACCTAACTCTGGTCTTTGCATGGCTGCTTATTTTGGAAATAAAGATGGCAAATCTCCCAAATGAGAAATAAATGATCCCATTGTCATTGTCCAGAGTGGAAGAAAGGTGAAATTTAGAGGGGACAGCAGGAACTAATAGTATTTGGAGAATGAAGAATTGAAGATAATAAAGTAGTATGCTGTGGGATGTGAATAATAGATGATAGAAGGAAATAGAAGGCATTAAAACAGATGAAAACAGTCCAACTATGGAGAGAAAATGGAGAAGATACGATTTGCCCTGGACAAGTATATGTGGTATAAAGCAGTGGTCACCAACGAGTGGGCCGGGCACCACTGGTGGTCTGTGAGAAAATTTTGGTGGTCCCCAGAGAAATGTCCCCCCCCAAAGCAGTTAATACAGGCTGTATGGGAACACAAAGCTGAGCCACCCACATGGCCTGCCCACCTGATGGCCCCCACCCTTCGGCTGAGCACAAACCTTCAAAGCACTGAAGTGCGACTGGCACAGAAAACTTCAGCCAGGCACCTTGAGCAAAGGCAGAATGCTGATGCCATGCAAATTCAAGTAGCACAGTGCTCCCACATCTTCCAGCCATCTCCATCATCACTTCAGCCTGCCTGTACCTCTGCCCCGCTCTTGCCGCAACAGCACCATTTCCTTGTCCTGGCCAGCCAGGGCTGCGCTGCTTTTTGCATGTTGCACCATCTGCAAATTTGCATATTATATACGCCACCCCCTTATGGCGGAGTTTTCCAACTCCACTACAGGCCAGTCCCATATTCCAGAGCTGCAGTAGTCACAAGACTGGCCATTTGGTCACCCTGGAGCAGCTCCTCCAGTCCATGGCAGGCTGGTGCACCCAGGTGGAAGAGCAGCTGCTCCGGGATGACCAAAGGGCCATTCCTGTAACTACTGCAGCTCTGGAATATGGGACCAACTTTCCCCCCAATGTCAGCAAGCCACCATCAGTCAAAATTTATATTAGTGGTCCACGGGATTTAAAATTATGAGTTTGGTGGTCCCTGAGATCCAAAAGGTTGGCAACCCCTGGTATAAAGTGATAGAAGGGAAAAGGAAAAAAATGAAATGTAACATTACAAGCTTGTTATTTTGGGGAAGAAGGTGTTTTATGATTATGCCGACTATGGCAAACATTTTGTGAATGGACACTCTTTACATTAGCTATATAATACCTTTGAGTATTTGAGAAGTTTAACAAATTCCAGATATGTCCACTAGAATGTAAACATTTTAATAACATTGCAAAAGCTAGCTTGAAATGTCTGTTTGACTCTATCCAGTGTATCCAAAAGCATACATGGAATAAGAAGCAAACATATTCTTGGTTCTACTTAAGTTTTCTAAACAATTTCTAGGCTTGTTTGTGATGTTATAATTTAATTACATCTGTTCAAGACAGTTTATACAGGATAAACTCTTGCTTGCCTGCCTAGGCTTGTCTGCACTAAACATAGACTTCCATCAAATCAACAATGAAATTTATTTCAGCCAGAGCTGTCAATAAACAGAGGAAAAATAGATGGAAATATTTTTTAAATGTTCAGAAAAGAGGCAAAGGATCTGCGATCAAGTAACTCACATTACATAGATAACAGAGACAGCAAGATAATGTAAAACAGAAACTTGCTTTATTGATTATAGCAATATTTGTATAAATCATTCCAAAATGTGGAATAAAGATTAGAGGGTAAAGAGAAATATATAATTTGATTTATCATTTATGTTCTACCAAGATTGGAACAGATGAAGATTAGGATCAAAATTGGAGGTCACAACACTAACAAATTATGTTTTGTTTAGTATGAGTTATTTGTTAGTAAAAGTAAAAGAGACTTAGAAAAGTTCATTATGAAAGGAAATCAATTAATTGTGGTTGTCTTTGTAAGTGTATGCATAAAGAGGTGGCCAGGGAAATATCAGTCTTGTGGAAGACCACAAACTTGGTTTCCATTGATAGGGTAAAAATCACTAATGTTATCAGTAAACAATGGATCATTCCCTTTTCTTATTCCTGTCTCCTTAGCTGCATTGGCCATTATGTCCAGGTTTGCTGAAGAATACTCCTGCTGCCCTCACAAAAACAACAGTGGCCACCATCTCCTCTTGTGTGAGGCAACAACTCTGCTTATCCCATTCTCGAGACATGATAAGAGGAATACTGAGGGCAGCAATTTGCATGGAACCTTAAAAATCAGATTCATTTAAATATTCTGCTAGACAAAAAAGAAATATATTGTTTTCATATGTCCTTAGATTGATTGAAATAATTTCCAGCTAAATACAAAAAACTGGAAATTAGAATCTGAAAGAGACAAGAGCAATAGAGATTAAGAAATCAGAGATTATTGGGGGGGGGAGCCAGGAGAAGACGTGTGAGCAGTTTTCTCTGTGAAGCACAATCTCCCAAACTTCATTTGCGGGACCTTTCAGGGGCCAAAAGGAGGCTTGTAGGGTTTCTGAAGGTGTAGGGATGCTGAAGAGCCTACACTGGTGGTGGTTTGTGTGGGAAAGCGCAGAGAACCTGGATCGAGTATGCGAAGGAAGGACGATCAGCAGACCATCCATAGAAATAGAGAGCTGGCCATATTATTGGTGAAACAGCAGAACAAAGGTGCATACTAAATGGACAGCCTTAACAACCGTAAAGTGAATAAAACAAAAAGGGGCATCGAAAGTGATCTGAATAGAAAAAACCCGGCATTAAGAGTCATCCCCAGTTAAAAATGGAAGGAGTGGTGAACTTAATGGTGGGCAAAGAGATTGGAAGAAGATAGGAAAACTATAAAAATAACTGGCGAATAGAAGAGATAAGATTGGTGCATACAGGTATAAAAAAATTAATTGATTAGATCGGTGTCTGGAATTAAAAGCAAGAAGGAAATTTTGGATTAATTTTGGAGAATGGTGTCTTTTGAAAATGTAAAGTGCTGATGCGAGAGAGACCTGTGGGGGTTATAAAACAGAGAAAGTGGAAGGGATTTGAACTAAAATTGACTTGATTTAAAAATCTGAGAGAGAACTGATAACTTTGAATATTGAAGATTGAAGATTGAATATTGCAAGGAAATTGGACATTTTTTACTCTTGCTTTATGCATCTTTTTGAACAATCTTAACCCTTTCGGAAAAAGAAACTTGGAACTAACTAAATTGGACATTAAAAAGACAGTGAGTCAGCAGTTTTGAAGTTGATAAAGAGGCATTGTAGCATTTCATGAGAAACACCAGCTGGCCATTGAGCTGAAGAAAAATTGTAACAAGAAAAAAAAGATACTTGGTTTCCTTTCTCTTTATGTCAAAACCTCAGTCTTTTGGTTTGTCTTGCTGATTTTTAAATTACTGCATATATAGGTAAATATAAGATTTGGCTGATCTTCAAATCTCTGCATATATTGGATAATATAGATTGATATAGTTATATAAATATAAACCATATATTATATACTTGGTAGCTAAGTTGATTAACTAAAGCAAAAGAGAAGTTTTTTAATATATATATATATATATTATATACTTAAATATATTGTTACACTATATACTCATAGACGAATTAGATATATATTTATTATCTTTAAGATTTTATTAATTGGAACTACTTTAAGTAATATATCTGTTAAAATTAATTATTATATAGTGATTGTTGATATTGATATTGCTGATACTATTGAACACTACAGATTAGATTAGATCTACCTCTAGATTGGCTTTATTATTAACATAAATATTTAGATAATTGATATAGCTATTAGCTGACCTGGAGGGATTTGAAAGAGAAGAGAAAAATTGTAAGAGGTGGTTGAAAAATGTTGTTATTATAAAAATATTTAGTTTGACAAGTAATACAAACATACCTAAACTGGGAGTTGGAAAAAAAAAATACCCACTCAAACATTGACAATGGCAGCATCAGCATCAGCAAGTCCCTCCACACAGAGAGCCATTGACAAAATGTTACCAAGGGAGAGATCAAACTCAATAAAAGATCTACAAGGATTAATGTTGAATATGCAGGAAATGTTATCCAAAAACCATGAAGACTTGAAGACGGAGATAGGATCAGTAAGATCTGAGTTAAAAGAAAAAAATGAAAAATTTAAAAGCTACCAACAAGAGATGTGGAAAAATCAAGAAAGAATAGCACAAATATAATCTAGAATGGACAAAGAGGAGAAAAAAGTGGAAGACCTGACTGATAAGCTGATACAAGCAAATAAAGATCTGGAATCTACAGTAATTCTTTTGGAAGCATAAAAAGCAGCCCACCACCTGAGATTCCAAAATATCAAGGAGGAAAAAGAGGAAGATCTGCAGGAGGAAATGGTTGAGATAATTGCAAAAATACTAGGAACTGAAAAAGAAGAAAATGTGATGGAATTAAATGAGACATACAGAGTGCAGACGAATTATGCAAGAAGGCACAATCTTCCTAGAGAAGTTCATGTCCAATTCATCAAGAATTCGACTCGTGATGAAATATTGCACAGAACAAAGGCCAACCCAGTAGAGTACAATGGAAAGCAGATAACTGTCCTTAAACAGGTGCTGAGAAGAGTAAGGGACTTGAGAAGACCTTACCACTTTCTGACAGCAAAGCTCATAAAATACAATATCAGTTCTAGATGGTTGATGCTGGAGAGAATTATGGTCATCTGGCAAGAGAAAAGATATTGATTAGAAACACTTGAAAAGGTGGAAGATTTTTATGATCAACAATTTGCTAATGAAGAAGAGACAACAGTGGAAGAAGTGGAAGAAAGGAGAGATTCGGCAGAAGAAAGAGGAGCAGAGGCAGCAAATAAGGAAGAAAACTCACCAGATCATAATGAGAGAAGATATAGAAGAAGAAAGAAAGAAATATATGAAAGACAAGATGCAGAACCTAGGGAAATGAGAACAATAAGGAGCACGAGACAAAGAAACATATAAAAAAGAGAGAAACGTGAGGTAATTTCGATGAATATCAATGGCTTAAACTCTCCGGCAAAAAGAAAAAAAATATTTCACAATCTACAAAAATTGAATGCAGACATAATAGCCATACAAGAGGTACATATAAAAGAGAAGCAAGCATATCTGCTAGATAACAAAAAAACTAGGAAATGTTTTTATGTCATTAGATAAGCAAAAGAAAAGAGGGGTAGTGTTATACGTAAAAGACTGGATCTTGGCTAAAGAATTTTTTCAAGATAAAGATGGTAGGATATTGATGGTAGAGATAGAATTAGAAAATAAAAAGATTTTTTGATAGAAATCTATGCTCTGAGTGGCCCACAATAACACTTCTTTCAAAAGCTGTATAATAATATCAAGGAAATACAATATGAAGAGATCTGTATCTTAGGTGATTTTAATGCAATTATTGATAAAACAATGGATTATAAAGGTGAAAATAAGAAAATAACAAGGAAAGGGGTATTACTGAAAAATTTCCATGATTTGGCAAAGGAGGCTAAGATCTGTGATGCATGGAGAGAACATCACCGAAGTAAAAAAAAAAATACGTTTTATCGAATAGACATCAGTCCTGGTCGAGATAAGATATGGTATGGATGGCGAAGAAACTTGTCTCAGAAATAATTGAAATAGAAATTGAACTGAGCTTGTGGGCAGACCATAACTATATCAAGTTTAGCTGGAAAGGCCAAGCCAAGACCTTAAGATGGACTCTACAAAGAATGATCCTGAAGGAAGAGGAATTTAAAACTAAACTTTAAATTTAAAATTTAAATTTAAAAATGAAACTCTTCTTTAAGGAGAACAAAGAAGAAGATACATCCCTACAAAACACCTGGGACATGGCCAAAGCATTTATGAGAGTGGTGATGATAAATTATATGGTGAATAAAAATAGAAAAAGAAACTACAATGAAAAGCATTAGAAATGGAATATAGAAACTTGGAGATGAAGTTGTAAGAAGAACCAAAACAGAAAGGAATAAAACTACCAATGGACTTAATGAAACATGAAATAAATTTGTTAGAAAAGGAAGATTTAGCCCAAAAAATGAAAAGGATAAAACAAATGTATTTGAGAACACCAATAAACCAGGAAGATGGCTAGCCTGGAAATTGAAAAGGCAAGTGGAAAAAAGATGGATCACTGAGCTACAAAATGAACAGGGGGTACGAATGGGTGAAGGATAAGGATAAAAATAATGTATAGTCACAAAATAAGAAACATGTATATACAATTGCACAATAACTGTTAATGGTAATAAGATTTTTGTATTTTTTGTTTTTTAAGAATAAAAATTAAAAACAAAAAACAAAATGAATAGGGGGAAATATGCCATTAAGAGGAAATGAAAAGGAATATAGCCCAAAAGTTTCATGAGGGTCTATATAAAGAAGAAGATTATGCAACAGAAGAAAAAGTGATAAATTGTTTAAAGAAAGCCAATCTCCTGAGAATATCTGAAGAGGAATAAATCTTGAAGAAGTGACCTGGGCAATAAAAAAATAAAAAACTAATAAGGTGGCAGGCCCAGATGCACTCCCCGCTGAACTATATAAAACTCAACAAGAACTATTAGGCAACAGATTACTCAAAGTATTTAATGAAATCCTGGATAAGGCAAAAACTCTGCAATCATGGAAGGAAGCAATGATTACAATTAGTCCAAAAGAAAAAAAAAAAGACCAAATAAATATGGGAAAGTATAGGCCAATATCTCTATTAAAAGTGGACTATAAATTTTTTATAACTGAAAGATTCAAGAAAATACTAAACAAATTTATGCATACAGACCATAATGGTTTCTTGCCACATAGGCATTTTAGGAATAATATCAGGATAATTCTAGATATCATAGAGTATTACGAAGACCTTAGTGGAGAACAGGTAACACTATTATTTTTGGATGCTAAAAAGGCCTTGATAATGTAAAATGGAGTTTCGTTCTGCAACAAATTCAGTATATGGACTTTGGGCCAAAATTCCTAAATATAGTATCAGCAATATACCACAAACAAGAAGCCAGGATACTCATAAATGATCATACAACAAACAAATTTGACATACACATAGAAATGAGACAGGGATGTCCATTATCACCATTATTATTTATTTTGATATTATAGGTATTAACAAGAATAATTAGGAAAGAACCGGAAATAAAAGGATTAAAAATAAAAAAGAAGAATATAAATTACAAGCCTTCGCTGATGATTTGGTTTTTGATTTTAGAAGATCCACAAAATTTGGGACCAAAACTTATAGAACAATTTGAGGAATTTGGAGAAGTAGCGGGGCTAAAAATTAATAAAGAAATAATACTTACAAAAAAATATGACAAATATACAAAAGGTTAACTTAACAAAGATAATGGACATCCAGACGATAAATAAAATTAAATATTTTGGAATTGTAATCTCAGCAAAATGTATAAACTTCAAAGAGGACAATTATACCCCACTAATTAAAAAAATAACAGATCTCAGGAAATGGAATAATTTAAGGCTTTCATTTATGGGGAGAATTGTGTCCATAAAAATGAACATATTACCAAAAATATTGTTCTTATTTCAAAATGCTCCAGTAAAATTAGAGATTTTTTTTTTTTGATCAATTGGATAAGGTAGTATCAAAAATTATACAGCAGGGGAAAAAGCCGAGAATCAAGCTGAAATTGTTGCAGGATGCTACCAAAAGAGGAGGATTTGGTTTACCCAATTGGGAAATATATTATAGAGCAGCTACTCTGACCTGGGTTAAGATTGAATAAGTGTTAAAAATAAAAGAATGTTAACATTAGAAGGATATAATCTACAGGCAGGGTGGCATGCCTTTTTGTGGCAAGACAAACAACAAATTCATGGCTATTTTCAAAGGCACAAAATTAGCCAGACCTTACTATATGTTTGGAATAAAACTAAACAACAATTTTATGTTGAAATACCAACTTGACTATCTACATTAGAAGCATTAATGTACTCACATTTATTGTGTCGAGGACAGGTCATCACATATGAGGATATATTAGATGAGAAGGGTGATTTAAAAACAAGACAGGAGTTGAAAATTTGGGATTTGAGAGTGGTGGGCCTATCTACAACTACAGTCGAGGTACAGGAAAGACACGAAAGAATGAGGTATTAGTAGATGGAAAACAGCATTAGATAAAATATTATTAGGAACGGATGAGAAACTGATTAAAAACATTTACAAAGTATTATTAGAATGTAAACTGGAAGAGGAAAAGATGAAATAAACAATGCTGGCCTGGATGAAAGACTTTGGATATGGGATAAATATGGATGATTGGCAAATCTTATGGGATAGGAATAGAAAAATGACCTTGGCGGCATCATACAAAGAAAATTTACACAAAATGTTGATGGCATATCCCACCATCAAAATTGTCAAGAATGTACACAAAACTATCCCCTAAATGTTGGAAATACAACAAAGAAATTGGAACATACTCCTACGTATGGTGGAAATGTGAAAAAGCCCAAACATACTGGCTGAAAATTAGAAATTGGAAGAACAGATGTGTAAAATTAAAATAGAGTTTAGACCTGAAAAATAAAGAGATAATATACTTAATAGTCCATGTCACCACTGCTGTGAGATTAGCCCTCGCCCAAAGATGGAAATGCAATGACATGCCAGACAAAAGGGAAATAATTAGAAAAATTTGGCCGTGCACTGAAATGGATAGAGTAACTCAAGAATTAAAAGATAGGATGGAATCTGATTATTACAAAATCTGGGAGAAGTTTTACCACTGGTTTAAAGAAAAGGACTAAATGTATGAATGATATGTATATATGTAAATTTGTACTTTTTGTTTAATGTATTACTTGAGGATATAAGACAAATAGGTGCGTCAGGATGTATGCACCACGTTCATTGTTTTTAAATGTCTATTTTTTCTGTTGTTTCATTAATAAAAATTATAAAAAAAGAAAAAAGAAATCAGAGATTATTGACATCAAAGGAGGCTGAATCTACGAAAAACTGAAAGAGAAAGGCTATAGAAATAGTTTATATACAGAAACTGATCAGCAGATGTTGTTTGTCTTTAAGAAGCTGACAGATTCTGGAAAGACAGCAAAATGAGATGACTGTTTTCTGGGGCCTGACCAGAAAGATGACTTCAAACAGAAGCTTTCCAACCTTTGTCTCAAAAACACCACCAGAATAATGTTTTTAAGGAATTATTCATGAGAACCTGTCAAAGCATTCCAGTCAAACTCATTCATACTCTGAATAGTATCTGAGAGTAGTGGTGGTTCCAACAATATATAAGATCTGAAGCAATGGTCTTGATGGAATGCAGAATTCTTCTGGTCTTGTCATAATATGCAGCTGAGGAGTTTCAGTACCAGCTGTGGGAACAGACTGATTTTTTTAAAAAAATCTTATACTCGGAATATAAGGATGTGGCATTCTCAAGTGACAGGGACAATCACTGCTAGATCAGATGAAGTGGCTGCTGAACCGTATCCTTGGAAGAGTTCATACATAATACTGTCTTCTGCCGGAGTTTATGGGGAGAGTTTATGACATTTTGCAGCTGGTCAAAGAAGAGCAGCCATGGAGAGGAAGGCACTCAGCCAACTGGGGAGAATTCTCTTGTGATGTTTATGAACTTCAAAAATCTTGGAAAAGTTGGGCCATCCTGGGAATGACAAACTTCAGATTTGTGCAGGATGTTTTTGCCCTCACTGTAGAACAGTTCGTACTAGCAAATATTTGGCTATGTTGGGATTTAGTAATTGTTTTAGTTGATGACAAATTTGAATTAAATTTTACAAAGTTGTACAAAAAAACACTTTAACATTGTAGTTAATTGCAAACAGTTATTCCTGTTGTTAAAACTATCAAATATTTAGGAAGCAGAATTAAACAATATTTTGCATTTCTTTTCTTCTAGAAATGTGATGAGTTTTATAAGTGCTATTTTTGTCTAGTAATTGATCACCCTCCCACTTCTCAAATGCTTCTAGTGAAAAACATTTAACATCTGTTGTTACCCTTTGAAGTTGGATTAAGATTCTGGATTAATATACTGTATTAAGAACAAAGTTCTCAGAGAATCCAAAAATACAGGAAACACAAAATCACTAATATAAAATGTAAATGTACTACTAAGAACTTAGCAGAAGTTCAGGATTCATACTGAATTGTGTCTTAGGTTCTCTAGGATTATCTCTTGCACTAATCTGTGCTATATTTCAGAATTAATAACATAATTAAATTATTTTGAGAATATTGATAATTTTTCTCTTCACTGACTCATTGATGTGAAAGAATTGGTAGAACCATGCATGATGGACATGGCAAGTTTTAAGTATTTAATTGCATATTTGGTATGTTTTCTGATAGAATGGATAAAATATTAGCAGTTGATTTTTCCCATAAATGTTGCTCATGTAATTCTCTTATAAATGAAGAGTTAGAAGTATATAATGCATAATTTCAAAATCTGTGAATGGTAGGTTCAAGAATGACCAAAATTAGGATGAGGCACTGGAGGATAAAGTATGGCACATGTTTCAACTTGATCATTGGCAATGTTCAGAAAAGATCTATTTGTCTCTCTGGTCAGCTTCTCCATAGGGAATGTATTAGTAGGGTGTGAGAGAATTAATCCTTTGTTAGCTTCAAGCAGCAATTGTGGGCTGGCATTGGCCTGAGATCTAGGACAGTGGAAATTGACAACACATGAATCCAGACTAGACTACAAAAAAAGGATATTTGGTTCTTGCTACTTTTCGAAGAACACTGCAAACATACCTTTATAGTTTCTTTGATAGATTTCCAGGGTTCTTTTGTTTTTTTAAAAATCTCAACTTTATGCAACAAAAGTAAAATATTAAAATATTAATTTTAACACTTTTAGTACATTTTAATGAATGCAACAATATGTGTACCAAGTTCACATTTTCATTCGAGCAATAAAATGAAATGCATTTAATCAGGGGTGGGATTCAAACTTTTTAACAACCGGTTCTGTCGGCATGGCTTAGTTGGTGGGTGTGGCTTGGTGGTCATGTTATCAGCTGCGTGTGGCCAACTCAATATCACTCACATCGAGGCATGCATCTCCTCGCCTGGCTTCTCATGACTGTGGGGATGCTGCAACAGTTGTAAGTCTGAAAAATGGACATAAGTCACTTTTTTCAGTGCCATTGTAACTTTGAATGGTCACTCCACACAAGCAAAGTACCAGCAAAGGAGGGAAAAAAACTCCAGAGAACTTCCTGAGACAGCAAGTCTAGTCCTGCCAAGAATGTAATAAGGATTAACGGAGAGGCAGTTTCTGTAAGCAACACCAGAATGTTGCCTTCCTGCCTTCCTTACAGGATTAGGCCAGTAATTTCTTCTAACAACTGGTTCTCCGAACTGCTTAGAATGTTAACAACTGGTTCTAGCCAATAGGTGCAAACTGGTAGAATCCCACCCCTGCATTTAATTTCTAAATAAAGCTTCTTTTAGTTCAAATTCTACTTCTTAAAAATGTATTGTTAATGACAGTTGTTACATTGAAACAAAGGAACTAAAATCAAGAATTTTGCCAATCAAATTGGGTTCGTGCTGATTTTTTTATTTGGCTGATGAATTTAATAATATTTCAAATAGATAGTTTAGATAATTTAGATAAGTGACACAAGATAATATTTTAGCTATTCTTTTTAGTTTATGTGATAAATTAAACTGTGAAATCCTCTTCAATTTTTTGGCAGGTAGAGTTGTTCCCATCAATAAATTGTTGAATTGTTGAATTTTGTGCCTCTCTCTGATCCATTCACTGCTTAGTAGGCAGCAAAATACTTTTGTAGTATTTTAATCATATAGTTGTCTATGGTAGTTTCGATCACTGGACTGATCATTACTTATTTATTTAGCATTAATACTATATGTGCTGTTCAAGAAAACTGATTTACAAAGATTCAATAATTTTGAGTGGGAAACTAAATTAGGATAGAAGATTTTGATTTTCTGAGGATTGTTGTGTATGCAATAAGATTAATAAAGTGTGAGCTTGGAGTAAGTGTAGGGTTCTGGCCCTGCACTTCTGATTGGCTGTTAAGCGGCCGGACTGGATTGGCCCATTCTGGGGAATCCGATTGGCCCTTAACAGAGAGTTCTTATTGGTTATAAGAGCTAGCGTTCCTAGCTCGTTATTGGTTAAACGTTACAGGGTTTGCCTATATAAGGCGGGTTTTACTGCTGTTGAACTGAAGAAGTCACAATGTAAATAAAGAGCTGAAGTTCACCGTTCAGAGGCTTGTCTCCATTCTTTCTTGCCCATGCTCAAAACGTAACACTGGCGACAAAGGTGGGATATGGAGATATCTGAACCAACGAAACTTCGAAGAACACCGAGCACGTGACAGACGACGCGAACAACGGAACCATGTCCGGCGGCATCGTACCACCCGCTCCGTTCGATCCAACACAAGAAGACTGGGAGTCTTACATGGTTCGTTTCCAAATGTTCCTAGAGATGAACAACTTAAAGGACGCCACAGCCAGGAAGAAACAGGCGGTATTCCTAACGCATTGCGGTCCAACCGTATTTAAGATGGCTAAAGCACTAGCCAAACCCCGAGAAGTGAAGGCGATGGATTGGGATGATCTCGAACCTATCCTGCGAGACCACTATGCCCTGACCGTGCCTACACTCATGAGACACCATGAGTTTTATCAAAGAAGCCGGCGAAAGGGAGAAAGCGTGGCTGACTTCATAGCAGACCTCCGAAATTTGGGAGGCCTCTGCGGATTCACCGATCTAGAAGAAGCACTAAGAGATCGCATAGTTTGGGATTAGATGCACCAGGCGTCCAAAGCAAGCTGATGGCGAAAGGCGACATCAGCCTTGCCGACGCCATTGCCGATGCTACTGCAGCAGAAGCAACCAGGAAGTTGGCTGCACAACTACGCTGAAACCGCACTCTGGTACCACCACCGGCCAGCGAAATCTCACCTAGTTCAGAAGGGCAGCTCACGACAACGCACCATGAGGACCTCTCTTCGTCATCAGACAGCGGTCTGACCGGGACCCTCGGCCAAAGCCCTTACGCTCTTGTGCTGGCTGTGGAGCCAACCATGCCAGGCCCGAATGCAAATTCTGCGACACACTCTGCTATGAGTGCAGGAAATGAGGCCACATCGGACGGGTCTGCCACAGCTTGCCAGGACCCAGCCAGGCCTCAAAAGGGGCTAACTATCGCCAATCGACAGGAAACCGTCCTGTAAGACGAGAGCCAGTAAACCATTCCTACAGAAATCGAGCTTTGCAGAGAGAAGAGGCTCACCATACTATCACTATTGGTCACACCTCAGCCTTGGACACAAAGAAAATCCGAGTCATGGTAGCCATCGAGAACCAGCCTTGCCACATGGAGGTCGACTTGGGATCGTCCCTCTCGATGATGTCTTGGAAGACACTCAAGCAACTCATCCCCACAATTCAATGCCAAGATCTCCGTTTCCAACGCCTCATCCTCAAGGACTACCAGGGGAATCGAATTCCCATTGTCGGGTCCTGCAGAGTCCAAGTCTCCTTCAAGAAGCACACAGCGTACTTACCTTTAATGGTCATCGATAGAGATAGGCCTAGCCTACTGGGCCTCCAATGGTTCACACCACTTGGCATTGAAGTGGCTGGCGTAAACCGAGTCGGTGGCTGTGATTGGGAGAAAGACCTTATTTATGAGTTCAGGGATGTCTTCGCAGACAGCTTAGGCGAGTACAAGGGGACCCCGATCTCATTCAGCTTAGATCCAAAAATAGCTCCCATTTGCCTAAAGCCCTGTCAAGTTCCGTTTGTCTTAAAATCGAAAATCGATGAACAACTCGACAAACTGATAGCTCAGGGGATGTTGGAGCCCATCGATCACTCCCCATGGGAAACCCCTATTGTAACACCCATTAAGCCAGACGGGTCAATCCAAATTTGTGGGGACTACCGGGCCACTTTGAACCACGCCCTGCAGCAGAATGCGTATCTAGTTCCGGTGGTGCAGCACCTCCTCCATTCCCTGGGGGGTGGGAAAGTTTTCGCTAAATTGGATTTAGCTCAGGCATATCAGCAATTACCAGTAGATGAAAAAACGGCACAGGCCCAAACTATTGTGATGCACCGAGGTGCCTTTAAATGTACCCGGCTGCAATTCGGAGTGAGTGTAGCCCCGGGGATTTTTCAGAGCTTTATGGAAAGGTTATTGCAAGGAATTAAGGGCGTGGTCCCCTATTTTGACGATGTATTAATTGCAGCCCCTACAAAAAAAATCTTACAGGACCGGTTAAAATTAGTCCTAAAAAAATTCCAAGAGGCCAATTTTAAGGTTTAAAAAAACAAATGTAAATTGTGTACTGACAGTGTTGAGTTTTTAGGGTACCTGATTGATAGCCAGGGCATTCACCCTACCCAAAGTAAATTAAAAGTGATCAAAAATGCTCCCAGGCCACGAAACAAGGCCGATCTCCAGGCGTTCCTAGGCCTCATCAATTTTTATAATGTATTTTTACCGCACAAAGCAACTGTCGCTGAACCGTTACACCGATTGTTAGATAAAAAAGCAAATTGGTTATGGGGTTACCGGGAAGAACAGGCATTCTGAAATGTTAAAAAACTGCTCACTTCTGACTCTGTACTCATGCAATATAACGAGACCTTGCCGTTAGTTATAACCTGTGATGCATCACCTTTCGGGGTGGGCGCCATTTTGAGCCACGTACTGCCTAATGGGAACAAAGCCCCTGTTGCATATTTTTCAAAGACTTTCAAAAATGGAGCGGAACTATGGACAAATTGATAAAGAAGCCCTCGCAATTGTCTTAGCTGTGAAAAGATTTCACGAATACGTGTATGGTAGGGTTTTTACTATTGTGACTGACCACAAACCTTTGTTAGGGATAATAGCCGGAGATAAGCCGACTCCCTACATATTATCCCCTAGGATGACCCGATGGTCAGAATTCTTAGCTGCTTATAACTATCGGCTGCAATACCACCTGGGAAAAGCCATTCCCCATGCCGACGCATTGAGCCGAGCACCGCTTCCAGAGACTCTCGACAATCCAGCACCAACGGTAACCAAGTTGCAAATCGAGGCACTCAACTCGCCGCCACTGACCGCCTGAGATATCGCGAGAGAAACCAAACGAGACCACACCCTAGCACGAGTCCTAGGCTGGGTAGAACGCGGATGGCCATTGGACCAGTTATCAGATGACTTCACACCATTCAAGTCTCGACAGACCGAGCTCTTCTCCCAGAAAGGCTGTGTCATCTGGGGCGATAGAGTCGTTATCCCAGAACGGCTCTGAAAAGCGCTACTGAGAACTTTGCACGATGGCCACCACGGCATCGTGCGAATGAAAGCCCTGGCGCGAAGCTACACATGGTGGCCGGGCATTAACAAGCAAATCGAACAGTGGGTTAAAGCTTGTCCCAAATGCCAAGAAGTCAGCAACGCCCCACCAAAAGCCATGCCTACTGAATGGGAGACACCACATGGACCCTGGTCCCGAATTCACCTGGACTTCGCGGGGCCAACCAAAGGCCACACGTTCCTGCTTACCATCGACGCCTACTCGAATTGGCTCGAAATTCATTGCATGACGACTACGACCTCCGAGGCAGTTATCAAAATTTTAAACAGACTCTTTGCAACCCACGGATTACCAGATGTCCTGGTATCTGATAACGGCCCACAATTTACTGCACTAGCGTTCGAGCAGTACCTTGCTGACCGCGGCATCCGCCATGCGCTCACCTCACCTGCGCACCCTGCGACCAATGGCCAAGCCGAACGCATGGTCCAATTTGTGAAGAAAACCTTGCAAAAGGTAGACTACGACAACATTGACGACAAGGTCAATCAAATCCTCTTCTTGCAACACATCACCCCACATAGCATCACCAACAAAACTCCCGCTGAACTGCTAATGGGATGAAAGCTCCGCTCCCACCTCGACTGGTTGCACCCGGCTTATGAACTGGAGAAACCACTAGGATCAGCGGCCGCTGTCGCACCTTCCAGGTAGGAGACCTGGTTTATGCAAAAAACCTATCGGGCGACCCGTTGTGGGTGGAAGCGACAGTAGTACGTGTAACCGGCCCCAGATCCTACCTTGTGCAATGCCTTGATGATAAACTTTGGAAATGGCATATCGACCAATTACGATTGCGGCTTTCAGCGGCCAGTCCGCAAATCCCCTTTGACCAAACTGAGGGTGGGGAGGTACAGAAGAAGATGAATTCCTGGGAAACCAGTTCGAAGGAAACGACGGTTTAATAGAAACTCAGGAAGCGGAGCCGGAGGGAGAAATGGTTGCACCTCAGGGAATTGCAGAAAATGTGGGCAACGACGTAGAAGTGAACTCTGAACCAGAAACAGCCCCACTGCCAAACAACGATCTACCTCAGCATGATTGCAACCAGCTGATACAACGAAAATCAAAGAGACTAAAAAGACAACCGTCCTACCTAAGGGACTTTGTAACTGCGCCCTGAAATAAGAAGCCAGGGGGAAGGGGTGTTGTGTATGCAATAAGATTAATAAAGTGTGAGCTTGGAGTATGTGCAGGGTTCTGGCCCTGCACTTCTGATTGGCTGTTAAGCGGCCGGACCGGATTGGCCCGTTCCAGGGAATCCGATTGGCCCTTAACAGAGAGTTCTTATTGGTTATAAGAGCTAGCATCCCTAGCTCGTTATTGTTTAAACATTACAGGGTTTGCCTATATAAGGCGGGTTTTACTGCTGTTGAATTGAAGAAGTCACAATGTAAATAAAGAGCTGAAGTTCACCGTTCAGAGGCTTGTCTCCATTCTTTCTCGCCCATGCTCAAAACATAACAAGGATCATCAAAAAGTTCATAATAAAAGGTTAAGGTGAAACATTTGACCCTGGAGCCTCCATTTTCTGATTTCTGTAAAAGAGAAAAAGAATTGACTTGGGCTACCTATATATCATAAAGACTTGCTATTGTCCATGTTGATTTAGAATTATCAGACTATACTGCTAATGTCAAGCCCTATGTAATTGGCACAATAAAGAAGCAAGAACCACATTGTTATCTGGAAAGCTAAATGCGTGTCAGTAATGAAAACATAATTTTGAAAACTATAATACTGAATTCCTAGGTACTATAGACTCCCAGTGAGTATGCCAGTGATGGCTAACCTTTTTGACACCAACTGCCCAAAGCACATGTGCATCCCAAAATGCTATGTGTGTGCATGCCCCCTGCATGTGTCCCACCCCGTGCATGTGCGTGCAACCACCATGTCTCCCGTGCATGCATGCACGACCCCATGCATGCATACATGATTTCTGCATGGGCCCCGCACCTCACACATGCATGGCATAGACATGAAGACCAGCTGGCTAGCAGAGGCGCATGTGTGCATGCACAGCAGAGCCAAGCTGGGGTGACGGCTCGAATGCCCAGAGAAAGGGCTCTGCTTGCTACCTCTGGCACAAGTGCCACAGGTTCACCATCACAAGTCTATGCCTTAATCTGGACCAGGCTACCTCTTCTTGCTCTCACTGAACTCTTCCTTCAACACTTCCTTCTCTTGGGGTCTCACACTGTATTACTTTTGTTGCCACAGTAATATTCTAACTTTCTTAGAAGTTGGCAGTTTATAAATTAATAGTAATCACATATGGATCCTTTATATTCCTGAAGAAACTTACCATGTTTTTATTGAAATGAAGTAGATGACATTTAAATTGGAGCATCTTATTTTTATTATGTGTGGATATCATGTTCTGCCCTTGTATTCACCTAATTTTCCTGGTCAGCAGATCTGTGGTGACTGCTGTTTTTTAATGTCAGATCAGCTTGCAATAAGGCTAGCTTTTTGCCGATCTGTTCCTCAAAGAGAAGGCTGATCTGGGGTGGCTTTGGGAGATGGGAATGGGAGGCCTTGTGCTGTCCTGGTTCACTTCCTTCCTCTGCGGCTGCTCTCAGTCAGTGTTGATAGGAGGAGACAGATCCTTGTCCACTGCTTTACATGATTCCACAGGGCTCAGTATTCTCTCTGCTTTTGTTCAACATTTATATGGAACTGTTGGGTGAGATCATTCATCACCATGGACTGAGATATCACCAATATGCTGATGATACTCAGCTGTATGTCTTGGCCCGTGATTAATTAAGTGTTGTTGTGTCCTCCCCCTTGCAGTGCCTGGAGGCTGTTAGGGGCTGGATGGAGAGCAATGTGTTGAAACTAAACCTTTGCAAGACTGATTGGCTCTGGGCTTGGGGTTCATAGGCTCATGGAGAAAGTCCACCTTTGGATTTGGATGGGGTGGCACTACCCCAAACAGACCCTGTGTGCAATCTAGGGGTTTTTCTGGACTCAGGACTCCTGCTCAAAGAGCAGGTGGTGGTCATGGCCAGGAGGCACTTTGCACAACTGCAGGTTGTGCACCAGTTACTCCCTTTCCTGGACCAATGGTCCTTACTCACAGTCACTCATGCCCTTGTCACGCCCCATCTTGATTATTGCAACATGCCCTACATGGGGCTGTCCTGGAAGAACATCCAGAAGCTCCAGCTGGTGCAAAATGCAGTGGCCTGCATGGTTTAGTGCAGACCCCAGTGTGCACATATTTTACCTCTCCTGCAGGAGCTGCATTGGTTGCCAATTTGCTTCTGGGTGCAATTCAAGGTGCTGGTTGTCATCTTTAAAGCCCTTCATGGCTCGGGACCAGGTTATCTAAGGGAACATCTCTTGCTGGTCACATCTATCCAATGCATTAGAGCAGGAGACAGGGAATGCTGTGGTATTATCCCTGAGCGAGATACACCTGGTGGAACCTAGAAGGAGGGCCTTCTCTGTGATGGCTCCCTCTCTCTGGAACACCATTCCCTCAGAGATTAGAATGGCCCTCTCTCTAATACTTTACCAGAAGGCACTGAAGACCTGGTTCTGCCAGTGGGCCTGGGGAAGCCAGAGTGGGATGGAGCCCATCAAATGGCTCATGTGATCTGCTGTTGCAGGGTGGGGGGTGAGAGTCGGGGGAGATGATTTTTTATTTTTGTTTTTCCAGATTTTGTTCTATTGTACTTTATTAATTTATTTGATTATTTTTGTTAGTTTTATTGTTTTTATTTTTTATGGTTTAACATTCTGAAGCCACCTCAAGTTGCCATGGGCGGCAATATATATTCAACTAAAAAATAAATAATTCAATCAATCAATCAATAAATAAATAAGGGGGAAGATTATAGATGCTAAAGTTTTGAGCATATTATAGCTGTTTTCATTTTCCAATACAAAGAAGAGGGTTGGTTGAAATTAAGACAAGCCCTGCATGGAAGCTCAGAATATAAAGAGGTTCTACCAGAGAACTGGCTTACTGTTGCACAGTCTTAAACTGAAATGATCTTGCCTATTTATGCAGAGACAAGGGGAATACTGTAGTTATGAATAATAGAAAATGAAATGATTTATTGCTGTTCCTTATGTCTATTCCACTATGTCAGTGAGTAATAGGCTTCAGGCATATGGTCTCCCTCCTTGGTACAATTTTAAGATGAACTTTTCTGTTCTCCTTCCCAGAATAGTTATCTCAAAATAAATAAACAGGGAACAAAATCTTAAATACAGGAGTTTGAGGTTCTCCCCCCGTATCATTCCATACATATAGGATTACATTCATAGGAGCTTGCTTTATAGATGGCACGTGCAAAAGTAAAAAGCTTGGAGAGGAAAACCTTGGAGTAAGAAACCTTGAACAGTATTTGTGTGTGTGTGTATATACAGTATATATAACACACACACACACACACACACACACACACACATATGCATTCTCTCTCTCTCTCTCTCTCTCTCTCTCCAGAATAGTACATACATCCTGTACTATTTCCAAGAAAATATAGTTAGCTCAAACATGTTCAGGCAGTTTCTACGGTTAACATTGGGTTTGTGACATCAGACGTAATTCAATATCTTGACCATCTTACTGCACTGGTTACTGTTATGCCCGTAAATTCTGTTTCCCCTTTGCCAGTGTTTTTCTCTGACATTTGTTCTTCTGCATTGCATATTCCTGTGTCAGGCTTCTTTTGCTGCCTCTGATAAATAACCAATATTCCATGAAGTAACTAATACAGAGTTAATAGAGTACACCCATGACAGTCTTTTGTAGGAGGTGCCAAAGCTGCACTTTTGCAGAGCTTCAAGTCTACTAAATCAGGGAGCAAATGAGGTATTTTTTAACATATATATATGTATGCATGTATGTATGTATGTACTGGTATATATGTATATATGTCTATGTGTGTGTGTGTGTATACATATTGTATATAATGTTGAAACATGGTTAGAAAAATAGCAAGCTAAAACTAATCTTCCCTAAAGGTCTACTATCTTGCTATTCTCATGTCACACAGATCTAAAATAAAGCAACTTGTTAAGTTTGCGCATGGGCGCAAGAAGTGGAGACGAGACGATGAACAGTGAACTTCAACTCTTTATTTAACATGGTGTAACAGAGCAAACCTATGGCCCCAACGGCCCCTTTATATAGGCAAGCTTTTGATTAAACAGCCAATGAGAAATGGGAAGCGTTAGCTCCCTTAACCAATGACATAGGCTCGTTAATAGCCAATCAGATTCTCCTGGACGGACCAATCAGATGTCGCTATTATCGGCCAATCAGAAGTGCAGGGCCATTGTTCATCAAAGATGGCTTCTTCTTCCTCTTCTTCCTTGTCCCAGTCCTTCTGCTGCGTAATCAACTTTTCATAAGTACATAACGCCATTTCTAAGAATTGAAACAAAGTGCCCAAAGTATCTTCTTTTTTATATTTTTGATATTCAATCTCTAGTTCATCCACAAACGATGCCATTATGAAAAGGGAAACTTTTTCCAAAACAACTACAAGTATTTTTAATCAAAGACAATCAAAAACAATTAAAAAAAAGTTCCAAAAGTTAATACTTTTCTTCCTTCTTCTCTTTCTCTTCTGGGGTTAATTTTTAATCAAAGAGGTCCAATTACCATATATCTTCCTTTGGGATTCTAGGCAATCTCCTCCTTTTTCAGCTTCTGCTCCAATTTTTTTTCCCTCTCCCTTCCCACTTGCAATGTCAATTTTAAATAATCAAAAATCCATACCTCCAACAAGGGTTTTCCAATTTCTTAAATTTTTCAATGTCCAATAATCCTTTTGTCTCTTAGCTTCAACTCTCAAAGCAATTCACTTTCAATGTCCAATATATCCAAATATTTCTGCTGTTTCCATGGGGTGGGAGAGTAAAGAAAAAAAAAAAAAAGGTCCCTTTAACAGCTTCTCCGCTGCTTTTCGCTCTTCTTAGGGATACAATGTATCCTCCAGCAATTCAAACAGCTCAGTTCCAGGCAATTTAAAAGATGTTACTTGACCCGGCTCAGACAAAACTTTCACTCTTCACACTTCCTCCAGCACAATCTTACCCGGTTGCTGGCTTCTTCGTGGCGGCCATTGCTGACCGCCGCTCCACCGCCTTGGGAAAAAGGGGTTTCACCAAACTGCTCAGAAAGTTAACAACTGGTTCTCCCGAACTGGTGTGAACTGGCTGAATTCCACCACTGCAGATAAATCATTATAGTTCACAGACAAATCATTTTTAAATCAAATTTCAACACAGTTGAAAATGAAGTTATCTTTAAATTTTGAATCATGATTCAAATCAAGCCCTCTTTGATACTTAAATTTAAATCCAGTCATGATTGAGTCACTAAAACTAATAAGGATACCAGTGCATGCAAAATAGATGTGTGTGCAGGTAAGATTATCAACCCTGATGCCAACCAAAACCAAGCATTTAATAATGACTGCCATACCATGTGCACTAATCAAACAGGTGGCAAGAAAGTAGGGGCAGGCAGGCACAATCCAGGTTATGTAGACAGTAAACACAGTGTCAGACATAAAGATCTCAAGTGCCTCTATACAAATACACAAAGTCTGGGGAACAAGCAGGGTGAACTTGAACTATGAACATATGAAAGTAAATATAATATAGTTGGAATAACAGAAACTTGGTGGGATGAAACCCATGACTGGAATATACTGGAAGAAGGATACAAACTATTCAAAAAAACCAGACCCCATAAAAGAGGAGGTGGGGTTGCAATGTATGTAAAGGACCTCTATATCACTAGAGAAATTCATGAAACCAAAGATGAAAACCACCAAAATGCATATGGATCAATATAAAAGAAAAAAAAAGAATGACATGGCCATAGGTGTATATTATAGGCCAGCCAATCAAGCAGAAAAACAGATGTCCTTTTTGCCAGCCAACTAACAAACATATGCAGGAAACACACAACAATAGTAACGGGAGACTTCAATTATCCTGATATCAATTGGAAAACTAGTTCTGCACCAAGTGAGAAATTTAATAAGTTCCTAACCAACCTAGCTGATGACTTTGTTGTCCAAAAGGTAGAGAGTGAAACTAGAGGGACAGCCATACTGAACTTAATTCTTATAAACAGAGAAGAAGTGATAGAGTGAGTTGAAACTGCAGGAACCTTGGGTGAGAGTGACCATGTCATACTAGAATTCAACATAACACAAACACAAGCAACAGAACATAATGACACCAGACTCTTGGATTTTAAAACAGTTGATTACAATCAACTCAGAGAGAACTTGGGAAAGATTCCATGGATGAAAATCCTAAACGGGGAAAACAACTCAAGAATCTTGGGAAACTCTAAAAAGTATGATCATAGAAGCCCAGACCAGCACAATACCACTGAAAAAGAAAAACAAGAAATCCAAGAAAAAACCAGCATGGCTGCACAAAGATCTCTCTGGGAAGTTGAAAGAAAAAAAAGGACAAGTACAAAAAATGGAAAGAAGGACATACAACTAAGGCAGAATATCAGCAGATAGCCAGAATCTGCAAAGACAAAGTCACAAAAGCAAAAGCTCAAAACGAACAAAGACTTGCAACAAAAGTCAAAGATAATTTTAAAAAGTTGCTTCCAAGATATAAATAACAAGAAAAAAAATCAAGGAGTCAGTCCACTAAAGAGGGAAGATGGCAAGGAAGTAAAAGGCAACAGAGAGGAAGCAGAACTGCTCAACTCATTCTTTGCATCTGTCTTCACACAAAAAGAAACCATAGCTCAACCCACCAAAAAATAACTGTAAAAGACAGACCAGAAATAAAAGTTAAAATAAGCAAAAAAATTAGTAAGAGAATACCTGTCTGATCTTGATGAAAACAAATCACCAGGGCCTGATGATTTACATCCCAGAGTTTTAAAGGAGCTGGCAAAGGTCATCTCAGAACCACTGCACCATATCTTTCAAAAATCCTGGAGCACCGGGGAACTGGAAAAGGACTGGAAGCACCAGAGGACTGGAAAAGAGCTGATGTGGTTCCCATTTTTTAAAAAGGGAAAAAAACAGTCCCAGGAAACTATAGACCAATCACCCTAACATCAATACCCAAGAAGATACTGGAAAATATAATAAAAAAACAGATCTGCCAACATCTAGAAACAAGTAAAGTAATAACTAGCAGTCAGCACGGGTTTGTTAAAAACAGATCATGCCAAACCAATCTTATTTCATTCTTCAACACAGTGACTAAATTAGTAGACCAGCAAAATACTGTGGGCATAGATTTCAGCAAGGCATTCTACAAAATAGACCACAACCTACTTCTTAGTAAGCTAGAAAAAAGTGGAATAGATAGCACCGCCACTAGATGGATTCACAGCTGGTACTCAACGAGTAGTCCTTAATGGGTCTAAGTCTACATGGAGGGAAATAAGCAGTGGGGTGCCACAAGGTTCCGTCTTAGGCCCAGTACTTTTCAATAACTTTATTAACAACTTAGATGAGGGAATAGAAGGGGAGCTTACCAAATTTGCAGATGATACTAAGCTGTCAGGAATAGCTAACACCCAAGAAGACAGGCTCAAGATCCAGATGGATCTTGACAGACTAGAACACTGGGCCATATTTAACAAAATGAAATTGAATGTAGAGAAAAGTAAAGTCCTACACTTAGCCAAGAAAAACCCAAAGGACACATATAGACTGGGTGAAACCAGGCTCAATAGCAGTAACTGTGAGAGGGATCTTGGAGTCTTAGTGGACAACCAGCTAAATATGTGCAAGCAGTGTGCAGCAGCTGCCAAAAAAGCAATCCAAAATTGTAATGCAATCCTAAATTGTATTAACAGAGGGATACAGTCCAGATCAAGGGAAGTACTAATACCACTCTATAAAGCCTTAGTAAGACCACACCTAGAGTACGCCATCCAGTTTTGGTCACCACATTATAAAAAAGATGTTGAGACTCTAGAAAAAGTACAGAGAAGAGCAACCAAGATGATTAGGGGACTGGAGGCTAAAACATACAACGAACGATTGCAGGAACTGGGCTTGGCTAGTCTAGTAAAGAGAAGGACCAGGGGAGACATGATAGCGATCTTCCAATATTTGAGGGGCTGCCATAGGGAGGAAGGGTTCAAGTTATTTTGTAAAGTCCTATAGGTCAGACAAGGAATAATGGATGGAAACTGAACAAGCAGAGATTTAACCTGGAAACAAGGAGAAACTTTCTGACAGTGAGAACAATCAACCAATGGAACAGCTTGCCTTCGGAAGTTGTGGGAGCGCCATCATTTGAGACTTTCAAGAAGAGATTGGACTGCCATTTGTCAGAAATGGTGTAGGGTCTCCTGCTTGGGCGAGGGGTTGGACTAGATGACCTACAAGGTCCCTTCCAACTCTGATTATCTGTAAATCTGTAAACATAACCCTACAATTTCTGATGATTCCTGATGATCATTCTTCTTGCTTTCTATTTTTCTATCATTTCACTGCTAAAATTATGATTACAATGAAACAGCTATGCCAAGAAAAATAAATGTCAACAACCCTAATAATATTAATATCCCAAACTGAATCATTGAATCAAAACCCACAATCAAAACCCCACATTAACAATAACATTAAGGGATAAAAAAACATAATATAGAATAGAATAGAATAGAATAGAATAGAATAGAATAGAATAGAATAGAATAGAATAGAATAGAATAGAATTCTTTATTGACCAAGTGTGATTGGACACCCAAGGAATTTGTCTTTGATGCATAAGCTCTCAGCATACATAAAAATACATTCATCAAGAATCATTACATACAACACTTAGTAATAGTCATAGGATGCTAAATAAACAATCAAAATCATACTAGGAAACTAAATGAAACAATATAATTCTAAAGGTACAAGCAACAAGGTTATAGCGATAAGTAGAAGGAGATAAGTAATAAGAAGGATGAGAAGAATAATAGTAATACAGTCTTAATAAATAGTTGACAGTGTTGTGGGAATTAATTGTTTAGCAGACTGATGGCATGCAGGAAAAAACTGTCCTTGTGTCAAATTGTTTTGGTGTGCAATAGTCTATAACATCGGGGTTTTTTATAACATCGTTAAAACATAATATATGCTAGTCTTTCAGGTTCAAAGAAGAGATGCTGTTGTGCAGTCCCAAACTGGGAGCATAGAGTCTAGCACAATGGGAGCACTGGAAGTCCATTGTTATAATAACTGTGGGTATTATTCTGTGATACCACTCATGGTTTTCTCTCAGATTTTACTGACATCTGTCTTCATTTGAGGCTTCATAGCACAGGTTCTATCAGCAATAATGATGGCACACAATCACATCCTCAGCCCTCCAGAAAAATACAGGCTTCTCTAATTTCCAGAACACCATTGCCAAAAAGGTCAGTTTAATTTCTAGAGAGGTTGTTCCAATTCATAGGCAACATAGAGCAGAATGAGGCACAACCACCAACTTCTTTCAAAAAGCCTAGGTAGTGCTAGATAAATAATAATGTTGACTGATATAGGGCTGGGAATTTTGGAAAATGCACTTCTTAACTATTTGTGATAAGCTTTTACAATTTGTTTGAAGGGGTCATGCTTCACTACGAAACTATGTGGTCAGGCCTATTTTGGGAGGGGAGGAAAATAAGGGGGAAAAATTCTGCCTCTGCCAAATAGTATGATGATGTGTGAGTAGTATTTCGCTTATAGAGAGAGATAAGGGGTGTTAGTTCATACTGCTGTTTGTGTGTCCTACTGAATAAAGGAGATGGACAACTGCTACTTAAATTTGAAAGTTTCCTCTTGTGCAAGTGAAAGCTATCTTGCTGTTTATTTTTGAAACATGAATACCTTACACCAAATGCACTCAAGTTATCTTTAATATATCTCTTGTTTTCTGAGTGCTTAAGTCAAAGACATGTTATTAAGTTTACGGTTGCTACATAATAGACATTTGCTACTGAGAAACAGATCCCCAAAACATTTAAAAGGGTGAAAAATGTTGACCTTGCCCACTCCAGTGATCGTGCTGTGATTGACCACATCTCTTGTGGTTCCAAGGTGACGGGAACCCTCTCCTGCAAATAATGCTTTATGCTCTCTCCTGTGTATCAGTAATCTTTTGCAGGTTTTTCCTCTCATGCTTCATACTCATGACCAATAATAACTCTTTTAAGTGAATAATTATGTTTCACCACTCACAAACCATTAGCAGAATGAAATTGCATAAATCCTACAACTACCTTTTACAGTTTCATTGTTTGCAGAAACGTAGGAGGTCATCAAATACTGCATAGGAAGCAAGGATGATGTTATGTATTTCCTTGGCAGTAATCTGAAGTGAGATATTGGAGAGAAAAACTGTCAAGATGCCTCCAGATTATTAAGTGCACTATATTATTGCAGTCCCAGAGGAAGCAATTAATGTTATGCTTTCATCAGTGTTTGTTCAGGTGAATTCTTCCCCCCTCCCCTGTTAATGATTCCCTGATTCATCATAATTCTTTTAGTATTGTAAATTACAGCAATAAGAGGAAAGGGGCTGAGGAGTTTTCTTGTTCATTTTTTGTTTCTTGCTCAAAAAATAACATATTCAAAGTTATGACAAGACTCAACTTTGATTCCGGAAATGAATTCTGCTGCTATCAATCCTTGAGGAGCCATTATTATAGCATCAGGGCAGCTCTGATTCTTCATTGCATACTGGGAACTACTTTTAACTATCAGCTGGAGGGCCTCTGTGATACTTCCCAAAGGTTGCAGTATATTTTACCTGGAAGGAGGTTCTGAATCCTCCAAGGAACTCTTATTTCATCATTAATAGATCAGACCTTCAAAGAGGAGATTCAGTTTCTTCTTTTATCAAACAGTTCTTTCCTCTTTCATGAAAAAAGAGGCTGACTTTTCTTGTAGTGATTGGAAAGAAAGCTGGGCTTCTCTAAGAGCAATCTACTGCCCCAGGTTGGGCAATCCTTTCCTGCATGTATAGAGACCATTTATAGAATCTGAGGCAGTGATTTCCCTCTAGGTCCTTACTGTAGTGAGGGCATAGTGCAAGTTGTCCAAAAAGAGCAGAACATATATGATGACCAGTTTTCACCTACTAAATGAATTATTTAGTATGGGAGAGTGTAGGAAATATATGTACCTGACCAAATTGCTTATTCATATTTTTTTCCTGCTGACTTTATATATTTTTCCTCTAACAACTGCAGTAATCCAGTATAACATTAACACTTCAAGATTGGATCTTCAGCCCTTAAGACAGGTAACCTATTAACTCATAGACCCTTTCCAAAGCACTTGACCGCAATAATCACAAGCCTAGAACCATACTGTCAATGCTATTTGATGCCATGCTATCTGTGTACCAAATCCTATGTTTTCTTTCCTCAACAGTCCCTTCTATTTTTCTGTCCTTATAAATGCAGCGATAGATGGAGTGATAAAATGTTCAAAGAATGATAAGAGTGACTTTTCTCTTTTGGCACTTGCCTTATAGAACATTATTCTGTCCTCACTACACGTTAGTCTGTGTGCAGCTTGACATGCAGATAAACCCACTTATCCTCCAATAAAACAGACCATGTGCATAAATCTGAATGCTTTATTGAAAGAACAGGATATGGTGAAACTGGGGAAAATAGGGATACATACAATGAGAACCAAATACAGGATAGACAGTACTGATTACTGCTGAACATAACTATTATTATATACAAGCAATTTAAATCTTACCAGCAATGCTCCGTATGTGGGATGTGGGTTTGTCCTTGGATGACCATGTGCCAGAGATTAAGATGGATTCTTCTTTGTTCTTCGGCCTTCTCCAAATGCTAAAGCAAATGGAGTCTGGCTTCCCAGCGTGCACTTGTTTTGAGAGCATGGCTGATGGGTAATGGGGTGGAGTCAGCTTCAAACAATATACTTGGTATTTGTCTCTCCAACCACTCGATGGGGCTAGAGAGCAACAATAGTATATAAAAGTTATATGCTGGGCCATGACAAACTTCATGCTCCCATAAATATGGGTGACCTTCCTGAATGCTGTAAAGACCTGGTTTTTTTGCCCCCAAGGTTGGGAAAAATGGAGCTCTGTCTGTGTGTACTATATTTTTTATTATTGTTCACCATCCAGAATTCCACTGTTTAAGTGGACAGCCAAATGGATTTGTTTAAACAAACAAACAAATAAATAAATAACCAATAGCTGTTTCTTTGTTAGAAAAAATGTGTGCCTTGTTTTCTTAGGCAGAATTGCATCCTTCATCTCTTTCTTTCACACAATTATTGACATATCTTGGAAACCATATAAAGCTTTGAGTAGCAATTCCAATAATTAGAAGAGACCTCTGATTGCCTCTTCCAGATATCAGAGCTCTTGGTAAGGTTTCAGGATTGGGATAAAGCCAAGCCACGTGTCCATTTTGCTTTGCTTTTAAAAGCAAGAAACCACTTTGCTTCCTGTAACAGCTTGAAAGAAAGCTTTGCTCAATGCATTATTGAAGCAAAGCACTCCTTTGAAGTTATGCACAACCTTCATCTGTATGCAATATTCCATGCACTGAATATCACAAGCATAAGAATATGCTGCTTAATTTATTGAAATGTAAATGTCACTAGATTTTTCTCTGTTTTCCAAATATCACAGTTTTGTAAAATGTAATATATATGCAGTAATTTGTTAAGCTCATATTTAACATGCTTATTGCTTAAGATATGCATAATGTAACACGTTTCTTTTCTAATTTTAACTAATAGTTGTGTCATTTACTTTGCATATTCAGTTATAAAACCACTGCTTTAGCAGTATTCTTCTCCAAAGACAGTGATAAAAAGGTGTTGCTTTTGATCTAAAAATATCTGTTTCATCTACTTAATAAAATCATTATTGTTCAAGAAATATATACCGTGTTTCTCCAACAATACGGCCTCCACCAATAGAAAGGCTAGCATGATTTCTTGGCATGAGGTGAAATTAAGCCCCACCCCTAAAATTTAGCCCTATTTAATCCATGCGTTTCCCCGCCATTTCTCACATCGTTCGTTAGAACTACATAAGGTGAAGAGAAATTGGGGGGGGGAAGGGCATGGGGGGGAGAAAACTTGCCTTTAGGAGTGCCCTACAGGTAGCCTAGGCTAGAATACCCCAATATAACGATAGAACATCAGCTGATAGAAGCTCCCTGAAGGCAGAGTCCCCAACCGCTTCGGGGCGAGGCATGGTTGCCCGTGTCCCTTTGCCATTAGGCAGTGTCTTTCAGTTGATGGAAGCTCCCCAAGGGCAGTCACCAGCCACTTCGATCAGCCAGTGAGGGGAGTATGTGTGTGCGCTCTCCCCGAGGCTGCTTCTACCAGTTGATCGAAGTGGCTGGTGATTGCCCTTGGGGAGCTTCCATCGCCTGAAAGACACTGCCTAATGGCGAGGGAACATGGGCAGCCATGCCTCGCTCCGAAGCAGCTGGGGACTCTGCTTTCGGGGAGCTTTTATCAGCCAATAGAAACGGCCTCGTGGAGAGGTACTTGCGTATGGGTGGGATAGGAAATTAAGTCACCCCCGTAAAGACAGCCTAGCCATTTTTGGGGGGCTCAAAAAAAAAAAATAAGGCCCAGCCTTATTTTGTGAGAAACACGGTACTCAGAAAGTATTTGAAAAAAGTATATAAATTATTTTCAGATGGGCTATAGACTTCACTAGTACAAATGTCTATCACATATTATAATTTTAGATACCAAGGAATGAAAAAATAATTAAAAAGAAGAAGAAAGGGAAAGAAATGTGTCATGTATGCAAATGGACTACTCGAAATCCCCGTGCCTTGATTGGCTAAGGCGCGGGGATTTCTGATTGGCCAGGCGAGCCGCGCCTGATTGGCCCGATTGAAGTCTCCCGCGATTGGTTAAAGCCAAGAGCGGGAGACTTGAATCGCTGCCATTGGCCGCGGCCGCCGAAGCAAAAGATATAAAAGCCGCAAGCTTTTTGTCTTTTGCGGTTCGGTTCCACCAGTGTTAATAAAGAGCTTGAATTGAAAGTCACTGACTACGAGTCTTAATTGCGGATACGACACTGGCGACGAGGGTGGGATCTCGCCATTGAACCGAACCCCGTATCCGTTTAAGAACCAGCGACAGCGAAGATGGCGAAAATAGCACCGCCCGCTCCCTTCAACCCCGCCGCCGAGGACTGGGAATCGTACTCGGATCGATTCCGGATGTATCTGGAATGCGCCGGCATGAAGGACGCCCCGGGCCCGCTAAAACGCGCCGTCTTTCTCACACACTGCGGACCAGAGGTCTTCCAGATGGCCAAGGCATTGGCCAAACCAGCAGACGCAACCGCCATAGACTGGGACGTCCTCGAGCCCATACTGAGACGCCATTACGCCCCCGAGGTCCCCATCCTGATACGGCGAAACGAGTTTTACCGCAGAAACCAGAAACCGAACGAGAAATTAAGCGACTTTGTCGCTGAATTACGGCGCCTGGGAGGACTCTGTGAGTTTGAAGGACTTAATAGTCTCATCAGAGACCGCTTCGTGCTCGGGCTATGGGATCCGACACTCCAGAGCCGACTCATGGCCAAAGGCGACATCAGCCTAGCCGATGCCCTCACTGCGGCCGCAGCAGCAGAGGCCACCCGCACGTCAGCAGACACCATGCGAAGATCTGACGCGAAGGGCGGGAACAACAACCCCGCGAGGTCGGCCGACACCAGAAGCGAAGCGACCGCACACTACGGCGAATACCAATCAGCCTCCAGCGCGTCAGATGACGAGGAGGACATACACCGTGTACAAATGGGACGAGGCGAACAGCGAAGTCAAAGAGGTCGCAGGTCGAGGACCAACTGCGCCGGTTGCGGCGGCGACCACCCCAGGTCAGAATGCCGATTCTTCGACGCTATCTGCAGGCATTGTGACCGACGAGGCCACATCGCCCGAGTTTGCCGCCAGAAAAAACCCCGCAGCCCGCCCAAACGGGAACAACTTGACAGGAAGAGAGAAAGCTCCCCGCCCAGAGCCAGAGAGCGCCAGCCAACGGGTCGATGGGACCAGAGACAACGATCGCAAAGAAGCAGTGACAGCCGGCGTAAAGAGGAAACCCACCAGACGGTGACCATTGGCCACGCCATTTCCGACGGAGCTAGAAAAGTTCACGTAGAAGTTCACATAGAGGGTCGACCATGTAAGATGGAAGTGGACTCCGGTTCCTACCTTTCTATGATTGCTTGGCGCGAAATCAAGCAACTAGTGCCTACACTACAAAGAAGAAACGTACCTGCCCAAAAAATCATCATAAAAGACTATCAAGGTAATCGCGTTCCGGTAGTGGGCACCAAGAACTTTAACATAACCTACAGAGGACACACAGAACAACTTCCACTCACAATAGTCGACCGCGACCGCCCTAGCCTGCTGGGGTTACAATGGTTTGCTCCGCTTAACATCACGCTGACAGGTGTCAACCACGTATCCATTGAAGCTTGGGAACAGCGGCTAACCGAAGAATTCCAGGAGGTCTTCAATGGAGAATTGGGCAAGTACCAGGGGCCCCTTATTTCATTTGATTTAGACCCAAGGGTTCCCCCGAAGCGGCTTAAGCCTAGAAGGGTACCCTTTGCATTAAAGCCCAAAATTGACGAGCAGCTAGACAAGCTCGTCAGACAAGGGGTGTTACAACCGACAGATCACGCCAGATGGGAAACCCCTATAGTGACCCCAATAAAACCAGACGGGTCCGTGAGAATCTGCGGGGACTATAAGGCCACCCTAAATGGCGCGTTGCAACAAAGCGCCTACCCAGTCCCGGTAGTGCAACATTTACTGCACTCACTGGGAGGGGGCAAAGTTTTTGCTAAGCTCGACCTCGCACAAGCCTATCAACAACTACCTGTGGACGAGGAAACGGCAGAGGCCCAAACAATAGTGACCCACCGGGGGGCTTTTAAATGTAACAGACTTCAATTTGGGGTCAGCGTGGCACCAGGCATCTTCCAGAGCCTGATGGAACGCTTGCTGCAAGGCATCAAGGGGGTGGTGCCCTACTTCGATGACGTATTAGTGGCCAAATGAAGCTGAACTAGAAAACCGTTTAAGACAAGTCTTAACGAAATTTAAAGAAACAGGACTTAAAGTCAAACGCGAAAAATGCCAACTTTGTACAAAGCAAGTAGAGTTTCTGGGCTACCTCCTAGACCAGCAGGGCATCCATCCCACAACAAAAAAAGTAAAGGCCATCAAAGAAGCCCCCACCCCAAAGTCCAAATTAGAGCTGCAAGCGTTCTTAGGTTTACTAAACTTCTATAATGTCTTCCTACCTCAAAAGGCTACGGCGGCGGAACCTTTACATAGACTCCTGGACAAGAAGGCAGCCTGGACTTGGGGGAGACGGGAACAAACAGCTTTTCAAAAGACCAAAGACCTCCTCACCTCTGATGCCGTCCTAATGCAATTCTGCGAAACCCTGCCTGTAGCTGTCACTTGCGACGCATCACCCTTCGGCGTCGGCGCTGTCCTCAGCCATACCCTCCCAGACCAGAGAGAAGCACCTATCGCATTTTTCTCGAGAACTCTGACTAAACCAGAGCGGAACTATAGCCAGCTGGACAAAGAAGCTTTGGCTATAGTGGCCGCCGTTAAGCGTTTCCACGAGTACCTTTATGGCCGCCATTCAAAATAGTGACTGACCATAAACCGTTGCTGGGCATTCTCGCGGGAAACCGTCCCACACCAAACATCTTGTCACCCCGGATGACAAGATGGTCTGAATTCCTGGCAGCCTACAACTATGAACTGCTACACAAGCCAGGTAAGAAGATATCGCACGCGGACGCTTTAAGCCGTTCCCCCTTACCTGACTCTGACCCTGACCCCGCACCAACAACAAATACCCTGTCCATCGAGTGTTTACCCATTACCGCATCGGACATAGCGAGGGAAACGGTTAAGGACAAACACTTAGCGCCAATCTTACATTGGCTACAAAAAGGCTGGCCGGAAAAAGACGATAACGAGACTTTTAAACCTTTCCGCCAGCGCCAGACGGAACTTTCACTACTGAGAGGATGCATCCTTTGGGGAGACAGGGTGGTAATTCCGACTAAATTACAGAACAGGGTCCTAGAGATGTTGCACGAGGGTCATCCTGGCATCGTCAGGACCAAAGCCCTGGCCAGGAGTTACGCTTGGTGGCCTGGCATGGACAAACAAATTGAAACATGGGTCGCCAAATGCCACCGGTGCCAGGAGACCAGATCCAGCCCACCCACGGCACCTATCCGGGACTGGGAGACACCTCGGGGACCCTGGTCCAGAATACATTTAGACTTTGCCGGCCCCACAAATGGCCACACCTTTTTAATCACAGTTGACGCATACTCAAACTGGTTAGAGGTGGCCGACATGAAATCCACCACCACAGAGGCCGTCATTAAAGAACTGTGTAAGCTGTTTGCCACCCACGGCCTCCCAGACGTCGTTGTCTCGGACAACGGGCCACAGTTTACATCCATCGATTTTGAACGGTTCCTGGCAGAAAAAGGCATCCGCCACGCATTAACGGCACCGGCGCATCCGGCGGCGAACGGTAGGGCGGAGCGGATGGTCCAGTTTACAAAAAAGACCCTCCGGAAAATGGACCACGGGGAGATCAACGACAAGATCAACAGGCTGCTCTTCATACAGCACATCACGCCAAACACAACCACAAACAAGAGTCCTGCAGAGCTCCTGATGGGCAGGAAGCTGCGATCCCCACTCGACCGCCTACACCCAACCTACAACCCAGAGCAGCCCCCAGACTCCAGCTCCAGGTATCGGACATTTGAACCAGGCGACCTAGTATACGCCAAAAACATGACGGGGGACCCCCTATGGATCCCAGCCGTCATAACTCAGATCACTGGTCCAAAGTCGTACCGGCTCCAAACCACCGACGGGCGAGCCTGGAAACGACATATCGACCAGCTCCGGTCACGAACATTGACTAACCTCAACCCCCAAGACACGAACCAAGGGGGGAGGGAACACCCGGTTAAACAACCGCAAGAACAAATAAAAATTAAAAACTCACCAGAACGCAGCCTTCGCGAGTCACAGCCGGAGAAGAACCGTCTGGCCAGCTCTACCGACCCGGAGAAGCCAAGCGGGAGCGGCGGAATCCGCGACTCAACCGACCCGGTAGGCCCAGGCGGGAGCCGCGGCGAAGGAACCGGCCCGATCATCCAGCCGGTTCGCTCAGAGGCAGGAGCAGCCAAAAAGATGACCGCCCCTACCGAGATACAACAAGAAAATGAATTGCGCAGGTCATCTAGGACTCGACGGAGCCCCGCCTACCTGCGTGACTACACCACGTGAGAAGACCATACCAAGAGGGGAGGGGTGTCATGTATGCAAATGGACTACTCGAAATCCCCGTGCCTTGATTGGCTAAGGCGCGGGGATTTCTGATTGGCCAGGCGAGCCGCGCCTGATTGGCCCGATTGAAGTCTCCCGCGATTGGTTAAAGCCAAGAGCGGGAGACTTGAATCGCTGCCATTGGCCGCGGCCGCCGAAGCAAAAGATATAAAAGCCGCAAGCTTTTTGTCTTTTGCGGTTCGGTTCCACCAGTGTTAATAAAGAGCTTGAATTGAAAGTCACTGACTACGAGTCTTAATTGCGGATACGACAAAATGAATATGTATTGGAAAGAATTAATAGAACTTCAAATATTCTGGATTCAATCTGGGTCAGTCACTGGAGTCAGAAGTGTTTAGTTTTTTGAGCTTTCGGACTCTTTCCAGAGGCCATCCTCAGGGAATTTGTCTGAGAAGTTCATATACACTTGGATTGGATCCTGCAACATTATCCTGGGACACTTACATTTTCATTCATCAAATCTTCATTCATTTAAAATTCAAGTTTTATAAACTTCTCTAGCCATAGCTACATTGGAATGTTTACTCAACTCCAGTGACCAGACACCAAAATTTCATTTCAAAAATGTTATAAAGCTTTTAAATGTTATTTTTACCAGATTTTTTATTTAGTTGTATTAGTTTTATTAGTTTTATTGTATAATGAATTTGATTTATGCTACTGGTTTTATTTTTTTTATTTTATTTTATTATTTTTGAAGAAAGGGAAATATAAATTTTAAAATGAACCTTCAGTTGTTTCATGAATAGACAGAGAGTATTTCATGGCAGTCAATCTTTTAAAAGAGGTGTTTTAGTTAAGGAAAATTTAATGTGCTTGCATGAGCCCCTGAGGAAGATAGGGGCCAAATTGGCAAGATGGTATACATAGGAGTATGATACAATCCTTCTTCTTGTTCTATGTATTTGATGTTAAATGTGGTCCCAAAGGGACAGTGCTTGGATTGTGACTGTCAACTCCACTAATAGATCAGATTATGAAATTAACTCCAGAGGGCATTGACAGCTACTTGGTTTTTTTTAGATTGGCTATAATACAGAAGTTTACAAGTCTGATTGTGCTATTCTTCCACCCTCTTCTTATATTTAGATGAATTTGGGATGGTCTTCTACATTTTATCTGTTTGTTCTGGACTTAAAAATACTTTATCCCCTGTTGCTTAGATAACAGAGCCCATATATCTCCTTCAAGGTCATTTTCCTAACTCTCTGCAGTAATGTGGGGCCTACTGTCTGGCAGATTTTACCCTCCAAAGGCCAGCCCAATAGACTAATCATATCTATTGAGGAAATTACCATTTAGGTAAGCTGACAGATAAGGAAGAGTACTTGTTTCTGGCATCAAAAAGGCAAGATGGTATACAATATGCAAGCATGAATTTAATGGTATGATTCATGTAGCATCTTTTATCCTAATATTTCTCATCAATGAATGCAAGAAAATTAGAAAATATATTCAATGCAGAATCTTGGCCACCAGTAAGTGGCGTAAATTGAGGTAAAATGGTACTTATAGTCAGCATAGGGAAACCACAATGGTGCTCTCAGTAGTGCTCTATTCAAATGCAATACCTGTGTACGGTTCAATGGTGCTCTATTCAAATGCAATACCTGTGTACGGTTCAATATGGTAAAAGAGACCACAAGCAGTTTTTAATGTACTTATCTTACACCTTATTTTAATCCTATATTTTCTGGCTGTGGGATATGCTAAATTGTTCTGGATAGGTTTGTTATTTAATATTCAATATTAAGGTTATCTGTTACAAGTACATCTAAATTTATAGCACTCATTTAATTGTTTTATTTGTTTTAAAAATATTTTTAAATATTGCATAAAATTGAAAACAAATGAACCACCTAAACAGGAAAAAGTGGGATGTTGTTTTGCTTAAAAGGTTATTTTCTGAGAGGCAAAAAATATTAAGGCAATAATACAAATATACTCAATCTTAATTAAGTTTTAGAATTTTATTTCAGCATAACACTGAACTTTCCCCCCTGTATTTGTATTTCTTCATCTAGTATAATTTTACCTTTAAATCATCTCTCCCTCTACCTTTCTATATAGTTATTATATTCTAATATGTTTTAAAGCAAAAAATATTGAAGGTTGTACCTTTAAGATACTTGGAAGTCAGAATAATGTGAATTAGAAAGCAATTTTATAGCTAATGGTCCCCAGAGTAAATTACTGTAGAGTAGTTTTAAATGAAGTCTGACTGAATCTGGAAGTATTTAAGTACAGTTAATAGGTCCTGTTTCTAAAGATCAGTGGTATAATTGATCATCTGATTTATGCTTAGCTGCTTTTACTGAATAGCATTAACTCTGTCTTCCTAGACAAATCATATATTGCTCTGTATATCATATAAAACCTTGTTGCTTAACTCAAATTCACATCTGCCTTGGAGTCTAGAGCTCAAATGCACTATCTTTTTCTCAGAAAGAAGCAGCTCATTGACATCTCTATTAGTATCCAGTTAGCTTTTTGTTTCACCATGAAGTCTCCTACCCAGGATTTCAGAGAATTGCAAGCAACAGAACTACATTTGAATTATAAAACACAAACATTACATAGGAATGTAACATAGGAAGATTATATAAATTTAGTGTTCAAGACTAAATTCTAAAAATGCTGGTTTGGGACATTTAGGGATTGTTATATCAGCAAACCTTAGGACATGTCTCCATAAAAATCATTAAACACATACTAGTATGACGTCAAGAACATATGAGTGGAATGGTCTTCTGGATAATATTCCTATGCTCACTGACAATATGAAAGATTTTGGATTTACCTTTCATATAACAATGTACTACCTCTTCCATCTGAAACTGGCATAACAATGTGCCTGCTACTTTAGATTTGGCTTTTATATGCTTGCTTTCTCCCTAATATTGGTAACACAATTGATAATGTGCCATGTCATTGTTGGCTCTTAGTGATCACATAGAATCAGTGGTTCTCAACCTGTGGGTCATGACCCCTTTGAGAGTCAAACGACCCTTTCACAGGGTTCACCTAAGACCATCAGAAAACATATATTTTCGATGGTCTTAGGAACCAAGCCATAATTTTATGGCTGGGGGTCACCACAACATGAGGAACTATATTAAAGGGTCACAGCATTAGGAAGGTTGAGAACCACTGACAGATTTTTTTGCATAGCAATCCATCCCAATCTGGCCCTTTAGATCTTCCAATGTTATACCCATTGCTACTATCATGGATTTCATTCATCTTGATGCTGGGGGTTTCTTTTCTTCTCTTTAGTTCTACCTTTCCCACCATTAGAGAGTCTGGTCATCTGTGCCTTGAGTCTAGGAGGACTAAAGCCACAAAAAATGGCGAGGACAGACTTTATATCTTAGATTTTAATAGAACCTCCCTTGGATTGCCATGTGAATTACTTCAGAATAACACTATTTGAGCAGAAAATAATGAGAAAGTATTTACAATATGGGGGAAAAGTTTTTACTGTACCCATGTCCCACATATATTTTTAATATATTTGTTTTACTGCTAAAATCAAGAATTTTCCACATTGGTGAATCAAAGTGCATTTAGATGAGGATAGATTTTTTAAATATAAATGTTGGTTTTAAAATAATTATGGAAAAATAAAAAACAAAAGGAACAAAGCACTAAGATACATTATGAAAAATGCATAGCAAATGCTTAATATAAGTGAAAAAATGCAACAAAAATTAAAATATAGAGTCTAATATGTCATTACAAAAGTAAATATTTACAATTCTATGTTTAATTAATGCAAACATACAAGACTGTGTGTACATTATTTCTAATGCATTTATAAAATTCTCAAACTTTTTTAACCTGCTATATTTTGCATAAATGAGTCCCATATTTTATTATACTTGTCCATATAAATTCTATGTCTATAGGTAATCTACTCATAAGTAGCAAGCATAATCAGGTCTTCAATCCACTGATTACATGGGTAGATCACAATGGGAATTAATGATCTGGGCTGTTTGTTGCTGCCGGTATTACCCGATACATCTGAATGGTAATTTGGGATCCCTATGTAATAAAACACTGCGTAATAGTCCAGACCAGAACCAATTCTAAATTCCAGAACCGCAGCACCAGTTTTTACTATGATCTTATTAGACACCCAATTTTAATTATATGAATCTACACTTGTCAATTAATATTTTTCATTTATGATACTTTAAACAGAAGAAACGTATCTCTTTATATACAGTATAATTGCCAGAATTCTTTCTTGCTCTGACAGATGAAAAACCTTATTTCTGAATGTAAAATTATTGTTCTTCATTGTTTATGAAGCTGTCTTTTAATTGGGATTAGAGTAGTGTGCCACAATTCAATTTAACAAGATAATACATTTCCTACATTCTGTATTTCATCAAAAAGCAACCAGTGCTTGCAAATTTCTTCCAAAGTAGCAAAGTTCATCTGATCTCCATGGACATGCTGTTTTTTTTTTTTAGTTTTACAATTGCTGAATAATTCTTCTTTTCACAAGTATGTTTTCACCGCCCCTTTAGTTCTACTGTAAAATGTCCTAGGTTCTCAGGCGCTATGACACTTCCTTGGCAGAAGCACATTTAATGGGTCTGACATTATAAATCTAAGCAAGGGCTCAATCAACAAAGCTAATCAAAGGTATCCCCTAGTATATGGGGGCTGTTTTGGCTTTTCTCCCCTAGGAGTTTTGCTCTCTGTTTCTTCTCAAGTGGGAGAAGTATTCATCCTCGCTCCACTGGAGTTTATTTACATTATGAATTCTGTATTACTAAGGCTGAATTTAAAACTGACCTGGTGTGCTGTTTCACCTTCTTTGGAATATGCAAAGTATAGCAGACCATCTAAACAGCAGATAAAAAATTCAAATGACTTCATCATTTTTGAAGCAGTTCCTACCCATTCCTTCCACTCCAGTTTGGTGCACATATGTAGTATCATACCCATATTAACACTTCCAAGCAAAATTGTAATTGTTAGACTGCAGAACCATACTTAACTTCTTTACTGGAAGATATAAATGAAATAAAATAGTAATGAATATTTCAAAATAAAACAACATCCCTAGCTATCTGCAATAATCTCAGATAAATTTAAAGACCATAGATCTAGATGTATGTGTATCTATCTGTTTTATCTGTTTTGGAATCTCACTGTTCATTGACTAATGTTTTGGCGGACAGAGAGGTAAGTAGTAAAAAAAAATATTCCTGTTCTATATGGGATCATTGTTATGAATTTGATCATATAATAGATGTAATGGGAAGATATTATAATTTATGGATAAATCAGAAGACATTTCTGCTTGTTTACATATATTGTATGCAATTGTGTAATGTGTGTAAAAAATAAATTTGGAATACATATATAAATCCCTCCCTCCATCTAACTACATTCAAATAGTTGAGCTAGCTTATTATAATTGACCTGTAATATTCTAGATGATAGCAAAGAGATACAGAAAGCCCTTTATTATTCCAATGTAGTTATCTAGAGTCTGATGTTCAGATGTGTGCAATTATCAAATAATTACATAACATTATCATGATCTGATAGAAAGCAGAATCTGATGTTTGAGATGAAATAGAGCATGGATGGGGCAGGAACTAAGGCTACTTTCAACTTATTTATTTATTATATTTGTATAGTCACCCATCTTACAAAATGTAACTCTGGGTTACATATCACAATCAAACAACAAATATAAAAACAAGCAATATAAAATATATATAAAATCCAGATTGAAAAAAACAACCATAAAAACAAATATAGACTACCTGAGCATCAATAGCTATAGTATTTGAATGTTTACCCCAATTTAGAAATGCAGAGCAGCAAAAGAACTTTCCATGAAAATATAAAATATATAATGGAAATAATGGAATTATGAGTGTTTCAAAACTATGGAAGAATTATTTTGGAAAGAAAATGTGTCCTCGAAAATGATGCCAGGAGTCGGTGACTTCAAATCATGCTCTTTTATTAAAGTAGGAACCGAACTGGCACTTTGCAAAAGGTTCACGGCTTTTATTCTTTTAGCCGCGGTGGCTGCGGCCAATGGCACCGCTTTGAATCTCCCGTGATTCGAATAGACCAATCGCGGGAGATTCTTAGCGAGCCAATCGGCGCAGCTCGCCTGACCAATCAGAGTGCCCCGCGCTTTGGCCAATCAAAGCGCAGGGATCTCAAGAATGCTAATTAAGGGACAGAACACCCCTCCCCTCTTGGTTTAGTCCTTACGTCGCGTAGTCACGTAGGTAGGCGGGGCTCCGTCTGAGCCTACTGGACCTGCGCAGTTCAGTCGTAGGTTGGATCCTGGCCGGTTCGGTTGGGATCTCTGTTGCTCCTGATGCCGTCGTGGGAACCGGCTGGTCGGTCGGGCCGAGCTGCTCTCTGTAGCTCCCTCCTGGGCCTCCTGGGTTGGTTGAGCTGTGGGTTTTGCCGCTCCCGCTCGGTCTCCCTGGGTCGGTCGAGCTGGCCTGACTGTCTCTTCCTGGCGAGGGGTCGTGCTGGCTGCTTTCCGGTAAGTATGGCTGGTTTATTCTTCTTTGGTTTTGGTCCCCTGGGTATTCCCTCCCCCCTTGGTTTGTGTTGTGGGGGTCGGTTTCGCCTGTTTGTGCGTCGGTGGTCTCTTGGTTGGTAGTCCTTGACCTTAATTGGTCGATGTGGTGTTTCCATGCTCGTCCGTCTGCTGTTTGTAGCCGGTACGAGTGTGGGCCTGTTATTTGTGTGATGACGGCCGGTACCCATAGTGGGTCTCCCGTCAGGTTTCTTGCGTATACGGGGTCGCCGGGTGCGAAGGTTCGGTGTTTGCTGTTTGAGTCTGGGGGCTTCTCCGGGTTATACGTGGGGTGTAACCTGTCGAGTGGGGACCTTAATTTCCTCCCCATTAATAGTTCGGCTGGGCTCTTGTTCGTTGTGGTATTTGGGGTTATGTGTTGGGTGAAGAGCAGTTTGTTTATTTTCTCCTGGATCTCCCCGTGGTCTATTTTCCGGATGGTTTTCTTAGTGAATTGCACCATCCGTTCCACCCTACCGTTCGCCGCCGGGTGCGCCGGTGCTGTCAGTGCGTGGCGGATGCCCCTTTCCGCTAGGAATTTTTCGAATTCCAGCAAGGTGAATTGGGGCCCGTTGTCGGAAACGACGACGTCTGGGAGCCGTGCGTTGCAAAGAGTTTGCAGAGTTCCTTGATCACGGCCTCCGTGGTTGTTGTTTTCATGTTGCTTACCTCCAGCCAGTTGGAGTAAGCGTCTACTGTTATGAGGAAGGTGTGTCCTTTTGTGGGCCCGGCGAAGTCTATATGGATCCTAGACCAAGGTCCCCTTGGGGTTTCCCACTCTAGGACGAGTGCTGTGGGTGGGCTTGGCCTAGTTTCCTGGCATCGTTGGCACATTGCTACCCAGATCTCAATTTGTTTGTCCATCCCTGGCCACCAAGCATAACTTCTGGCCAGGGCTTTAGTCCTAACGATGCCAGGGTGCCCCTCGTGTAGTAGTTCCAGAACCTTCCCTTGTAGTTTTTCTGGAATGACCACCCTATCCCCCCATAGTATGCACCCTTTTAATAACGAGAGTTCCGTTTGGCGGTTTCGGAATGTTTTGACGGACTCGTTGTTGTCTCTTTCCGGCCACCCTTTCTCTACCCAATGCAACACCCGCGCCAGACGTTTGTCTTTATTAGTCTCTCGGGCAGTGTCTGACGCGGTTATGGGCAGGTTGGGTAGAGTCTCTATGCTGAGGGTGGTCGTCGTGGGTGCTGGGTCGGTGTCAGGTTCCGGTAGTGGCGAGCGGCTTAAGGCGTCTGCATGGGAGATCGTCTTACCCGGTCTGTGTATGAGTCCGTAGTTGTAGGCTGCCAGGAACTCGGACCATCTTGTCATTCGGGGAGACAGAATGTTCGGGGTGGCCCGGTTTCCTGCAAGAATTCCCAGCAGCGGCTTGTGGTCAGTTATGATGGTGAATGTCCGGCCGTAGAGGTACTTGTGGAATCTTTTTACGGCGGCAACGATAGCCAGAGCCTCTTTGTCCAGCTGTCTATAGTTCCGCTCCGGTTTGGTGAGGGTCCTTGAAAAGAACGCGATGGGCGCTTCTTTTCCGTCGGGGAGGGTATGGCTGAGGACAGCGCCAGCGCTGAAGGGTGATGCGTCGCATGTGACGGCCAGAGGTAGGGTCTCATTATACTGTATAAGGACAGCGTCCGAAGTGAGGAGGTCCTTTGTTCTTTGGAAGGCGGCTTGCTCGCATTTCCCCCAAGTCCAAGTCGCCACCTTGTCCAGGAGCCTATGCAAGGGCTCTGCCACCATGGCCTTTTGGGGCAGGAAAACATTGTAAAAGTTAAGTAGCCCCAGGAATGCCTGTAGTTCCGTCTTCGACTTGGGTGTGGGGGCTTCTTTGATGGCCTTGATTTTTTGGTTTGTGGGGTGAATGCCGTGATGGTCTAGGAGCTATCCTAGGAATTCAACCCGTTCTGTGTATAATTGGCATTTCTCCCTCTTGACTTTGAGCCCGGTCTCTTTGAATTTGGTTAGGACCTCCCTTAGGCGACCCTCTAGTTCGGCTCGGTTGGTTGCCGACACTAGGACGTCGTCGAAGTAAGGTACCACCCCCTTGATGCCTTGCAATAGTCTTTCCATTAGGCTTTGGAATATTCCCGGTGCCACGCTGATTCCGAATTGGAGTCGGTTGCATTTAAATGCTCCCTGGTGGGTGACTATGGTTTGCGCTTCTGCCGTTTGCTCGTCGACTGGCAACTGTTGGTATGCCTGGGCGAGGTCGAGCTTGGCGAAAACCTTGCCCCCTCCCAGTGAGTGCAGTAGGTGTTGCACTACTGGGATGGGGTAGGCGCTTTGTTGCAGCACGCCATTTAGGGTGGCCTTATAGTCCCCACAGATCCTCACTGACCCATCGGGCTTGATCAGAGTGACTATGGGGGTCTCCCACTGGGCGTGGTCTATGGGCTGTAGGACCCCTTGCTTGATGAGCTTGTCAATTTGCTCGTCTATCTTGGGTTTAAGTGCGAATGGCACCCGCCTTGGTTTCGGGCGTTTTGGGGGGACGTTTGGGTCTAGGCTGAGTGATATAAGGGGCCCTCGGTACTTGCCTAGGTTTCCGTCGAAGACCTCTTGGAATTACCGGGCCAGTTGTTGCTCCCAGCTGTCGTCGGTGACGTGGTCGACTCCCGTGACTGCGATGCCGAGCGGGGCGAACCATTGCAGTCCCAGTAGGCTTGGGCGGTCACGGTTGACCATTGTCAGGGGAAGCCTTTCGGTGTGCCCTTTATATGTGATGTTGAAGTGTTTGGTTCCGACTACCGGGATGCGGTTTCCCTGGTAGTCCTTTACGATGAGTCTCTGGCTGTCTAGGTTCCTCCTTTGGATGGTAGGCACCAAGCGCTTTATTTCATGCCATGCTATCATGGAGAGGTAGGACCCGGAGTCCACCTCCATTTTGCATGGCTCGCCCTCGATGCCTACCTCCACGTGGACCTTCCGGGCGTCATTGGTTATGGCGTGGCCGATGGTGACTGTCTGATGGGTCTCCTCTCTTCGCTGGTTATCGCCGCCTCGTAGGGATCGTCCGTTCTGGTCCCATCTGTTGTCTGAGGGGCGATCTCTGGTCCGGGATGGTGTGCTCTCTCTCCTCCAGTTGCTCTGGTCCCATCGTGCCGGGCTGCGGTTCTTTTTAAGGCGGCAGACACGGGCGAGGTGTCCCTTCTTGTCACAATGCCGGCAGATCGATTCGAAAAACCAGCATTCGGACCTGGGGTGGTTGCCTCCGCAACCGGCGCAGTTGGTCCTCGACTTACGACCCCGCCGGTTCCGTGGGTCGCGGCCTGTCTGGAGGCGATGAATTTTCTCCTCGTCATCGGACTTGCCCGATGCCGAGTGGAAATCGCCCTGGTGGGTGGTTGTCTCGGGTTGGGTCTTGGCCGACCTCGCAGGGTTGTTGTTCCCGCTGCGGTCCCCAGCGTTCGGTCGGTGCATGCGGTCGGCGGACGTTCGGGTCACTTCGGCGGCTGCGGCTGCTGTGAGGGTGTCTGCTAGGCTGATGTTGCCCTTGGCCATCAGCCGGCTCTGGAGGACGGGGTCCCACAACCCGAGCACGATTCTGTCTCGCAGGGCGTCGTTCAGGTTGTCGAATTCGCACAGCCCCCCTAGGCGCCGTAGTTCGGCGACGAAGTCACTGAAACTCTCGCCCGACCATTGGTCCCGACGGTAGAATTCATTGCGTCGGATTAGGATGAGTACCTCTCGAGCGTAGTGCCGCCGAAGTATTGGCTCGAGGACATCCCAGTCCATCGCGGTCGCATCGGCGGGTTTGGCAAGCGCTTTGGCCATCTTGAATACCTCAGTCCCGCAGTGGGTCAGGAAGACGGCGCGCTTCATGGGGTCGGTGGCATCCTTCAGATTGCTGCACTCGAGGAGCATGCAGAATCGGTCGGAGTACGATTCCCAGTCCTCGGTGGCGGGGTTGAAGGGTGCGGGGGGTGCAATTTTCGCCATCGTGGTGGTTTGCCTGGCTTCTGTCAGACACGTGGTTCGGTTCAGGGTCGGGATCCCACCTTCGTTGCCAGTGTTGTGTCCGCGAAATGATGCCAGGAGTCGGTGACTTCAAATCATGCTCTTTTATTAAAGTAGGAACCGAACTGGCGCTTTGCAAAAGGTTCGCGGCTTTTATTCTTTTAGCCGCGGCGGCCGCGGCCAATGGCACCACTTTGAATCTCCCACGATTTGAATAGACCAATCGCGGGAGATTCTTAGCGAGCCAATCGGCGCGGCTCGCCTGACCAATCAGAGTGCCCCGCGCTTTGGCCAATCAAAGCGCGGGGATCTCAAGAATGCTAATTAAGGGAAAGAACAGAAAGAAATACACTTTTGAAAGCAAGTAAAATGCCACATCTATCAGATCATAAAATACCATTTCTATCCAATCATTTCCTAATTTCTTTCAGTGCATATTAAAAAGCTTTCCATATGTAGCACAATACATATTTACAGATCTCAGTTGTTAACAAAACTATTTCCTGAACATGATGGAGAGGATACTGAGTAAATGGCATCAACTACCACTAGTGATAAGAGATAAATTTCAGGAAATGTATCTTTAAAGAAGCTGAAGAAATTATGCAAGTATAAATGGCTAGATCCTTTAATTATTAAATCTGTATTAATTGCTCAATGAATATGCAAAGCATAAACCTTTAGCATGATATTTTATGGTTGCTGCTTGACAAGGAATTGCAAATTTTGGAAATACCAAATTGGATCTGATGTACAAGATTGGTATTTGAGAGTTTAGAATAATGGAAAGCCAATCTGTATTAGAATAAAAAGCATGTATTATTGCATCACTGAGCTATGTTTATGAAATTTCTTTCTAATGAACATTGTTCACAAAGGAATATAAAAATATAATCATCTCTTTATTACTTTGATTTATTTAATTGTCTTAAATAGTTATAGGATGTGCTTGAAGATAGTTTTGAAATAATAAGGCTAATTGAATTAAATGATTAAGTGGAATGGAACCATTTCTTATCCTTTCTTCTTGTTTTGTTTTATTATTCTTGGTGTTTGTTACTACTACATTAATTTTGAATAAATAATAAAACTAACAGTTTTAAAAACATCTTTTTTGAAACAATAAAAGTAGTATCTCATTAAAATGGGAAAAAGAATCTCATTAAAAAATCTCATAAAATCTAAGATACCTTAGATATTATTTATTTCAATCCCTTGCCCAGAGCAACTTCTCTCAAAACAGTATGTTCCATAAAGTTTTACCATTAGGGTAATTTTCCTGATGTTCAACCAAAATTAACTTTTTTGTTACTTAAACCATTCTTTCCATGTCTTCTGGGAGAATTCTGAACAAGTTTGCTCCATTTGTCCATATGATAGATTTTCTGGCACTTTAGCAGTTTCCTCTTTGCCAAACCAAGTGTATTCACCATCTCAATCATTCTTCCTAAGATTTTTTCCCCTTCCAGACCATTTATCTCATGGTTACTTTCCCTAGCCATGCTGATTCACAAATACAAAAAAATGGGGGAATATCAAATTAACACTTAATATATGCATTCATAGCTAAAGGAAACATCAGGGGTATTTATAGTCTGTATGCTGTGACTAAGTATTCCACAGATATAGCGGGAAAGAGGAGTCACATTTTTATCATCCCTTACATATTACTACACATGTCTACAATAAATCTAAATGATTATAAATCCTAGTCTAAATGTCCATCTAGTTCTTATATTCTCCTAGTAGTTCCTCGGGTTCTACTACTTCTCCTCGTTCTGTCTGTTTATTCATATTCCAGTTTTATTTCTCTTGTTACTTCCTTTTTAAATTCTTTTTTTGATCTTTTTATTGTACCTTACCATTTAACCATTGATACAAAATGTTCCAAATTAAATAATATTCTGAGTCCTCCTTTACCCTTAATTTCAGCGTGTGCCTATCCATCTCCGCACATTCTTAGATTTTGTGGATTATAACGTTATTAGATGGTGTGGTGGGCATTTTCCAAGCCTGCGCCAATGCAATTCATGCCACCATTAATATATGTATAATCAAATACCTAATTTTGGGGGGATACTTTTCTTTGATGATTCCCAGGAGAAACAATTCTGGCTTCCACTCCAACCTGCAATGTGTGATTTCCTCCAGCCACATTTTTATCTTTATGCAGTATTTTTTGATTTCTGGGCAAAACCACCAGACATGGGAAAAGGCACCTTATGTTCTTTTGCATTTCCAACAATTTGGGCTTAGTTTGGGGTACATTTTTGCAAGTCTGGAAGGTACTAGATGCCATCTATAAAGCATTTTATATAGATTTTCTTTGTAGGTGACTGACTTTGTTATAGAGAGGGTTTTTTTTGCCATACTTCTTCCCAGTCATCCAGTACTATACTGTGTCCAATTTTTTTTGCCCAAGCTAGCATTGGTCCTTTTACAATTTCCTCCTCTAAATCAAAATTTAGTAAATAATTATATAATTTTGATATTATTTTTTGTTCTGGTCCCAATAATAATGTGTCTAATTGAGTTGTTTTTATGTCAAATCCAAATTCCTTTAGATCTTTTTAATATCTTGTCTGTATTTGAAGGTATGACCATCAGTCTATAGATATTCCTTCAGTTTCTAATTCTTGGGCTGTCTTAAGCCTCCCCTGATTATCCAAAATTTGCTAGTATAGTATTTGGGTGAAACATTGCCTCCATAGTGGATAACCAACCTGGAATTTTGATATAATGGTACTTCCTAATTTCCTCCCATGTTTTGATCAATGAGTCTCATAAGATGTGTCTATAAAAATAAGAATGATTCCTCTTCTTGGGGTCCCATATGAAGGAATGCCACCCTATTTGCATGTATCCTTCTAATATTACAATTCTCTTATTCTCCAATTTAATCCAATCTTTGATCATATTAAGGATGCTGCTTTGTAATAATTTTTCCAAAATGGGAGTCCAAAGCCACCTCTGCTTTTACTATCCTGTAGATAAACTGATTTAATTCATGCCTTTTTCCCTGACCATACAAATTTCACAGTCATTTTAGATCTTTGAAGAAGAGAGGCTCGTGTAGGCTCCAGCCAGGTTAACAGCTGCTTCTATCACCTGCTGCTGTTTTTGAGAAAGCAAAAGTTTCCCAGCACAGCAGAAAGCTTCCAAGCCCCCCCCATCAGAAATGGCTCCCATGTAAGCGGACAGAAGCAGGATTCAACCTGGCTTGCTTCTCTGCTTGCCCGGGAGCTGTTTCTAATGGTAGGGGGACTTGGAAGTTTTCCGCTGTGCAGAAGCAGGTGAGAGAAGCAGGCACTGACCTGGCCGGAGCCTATATGAGCCTCTCCACGTGTTCCCTGGCAGAAGGCAACTGGTGGGGGAAAGGCGACCGGTGGAGGTGGCAAAAGGCAAGTGGGGGGGAAGGTGACCTGCAGCAAAAGGCAAATCGGGGGAAGTCAACAGCACCAGCAAAAGGCAAGTGGGGAGGGAAGGTGACCAACAATGGCTGCAAAAGGCAAGTGGGGGGAAAGGCAACCGGGGCTTGCAGAGCCTCACTCACCCAGGGAGATCAGTAGAGGCAGGGCCACAGTGGAAGGCAGGCCGCAATGGCTAGCCTGGTGAGCATGCAAGAGGCAGTGTTGTGCATGCATTCAATGTTGCACATGTGTAATAAGGATTGATGGTCAGGCAGCAGAGAAGCGGGTGGAGAGGGGTGGAGCCAGCCAGAAGCCCGATTTACTGGTTCTCCAAACTATGGAGAATCATAACAACCAGTTCTATAGAACCAGTCTGAACTGGTAGAAGCCCACCCCTGCATTGGTTGTATTTGGACTTGTTTTATGCTCAGCTTATGATCCACCAAAATAGTCAGAATGGGGATTCAGAGAGAGGGGAAGGATTAGAACAATGTATTATCTATCAATCACTTCTTTACTGCTAATTCCCTAAATATGAGTCAATGGAGAGCACAAGTACACAAATATATTACTGCAGTATTGTTTGGTTTCCTGAAAGATTAAGTTGGCTCTTGTGAGAATTAAGGTGGTAAATGTGGTAGACCTTTGGTTCCAAATGTGCTCCACTGGAAATGAAGCAATTTGAAAAACATGAAATATATTAGGGATAACTGAGGGATTTGCAGATTCACAAGCTAACTCTTTATTTCCCACTTAGATGAGTCAGAAATAATCATATTTAGGAATTGATGTAATTAATTGGCTAGTGTAATAATTATTTTTATTTGATTGGATAATATGAAAGATAGAAAGTTGCCCTACATGGGAAACTCGTATCTCCACTGTTAATTTCCACTAATGCAATACATACTAAGAAGGTTTCTTTGTCTCTGGACTTTAAAGAGGGCTTTTAAAGTGACAAACAGATTATTAACAGAAGATTGTTGTAAAGTTAATATTCCTTCCCTGACAGGCAGAAAATTTTATGTTTCCTTCCTTCATTGAGACTCTAGCAACAATTTTATACTTTAAATTACTACATTCCATGGTGTGGCTTGTGAAATTAGGGCACTTATTGTTCGGTCTTGGTTAATTATGGAGAAAATATTTGATGTTTGTAATGCAGACATTATATAAATATTACATTTGTAGTCAATCAATTTGTCATTGTTTAGACTCTATTTTCTTCTGTTGCTCATGGATCACAGTAAATGACTGAATTAATATTAGTACATCCTATGTTCTATTAGTTAAGCAGTAATTTATGGAGAATTAGTTTGTGCACAAGAAAGAGCATGAAACTCTTGCCCTGAGAAAGAGTAACTTTAAAAAAACTTTGGCAATCTGTTTATATCTTGGATGAGTGGTAGAAACAGAAAACATTATTGTGGCTTTAGAAGACAATTCACAGAATCTAGAATGCCTCTGGGATGTACCAAGTCTTCTTGCTGTTGTGCAGTCTTTTTCATGGACTGTATATATTAGTGCCAGTAAGTTGATGGATGGCTTGCAAAGCTATATAAATATTTCTTAACTTTTTGTGCATTAAATTAAACATGATTGGTGGAGAGGGGCCTTTTTGTATTAAGCTGTAACACTTCACAAGAGGAGGAAAAAAACACCTTCTTAAAGACTAAATAAAAAGTTTCACATAATTGAATGCGAATGTGAACTATTAACTCCATTGGCTCTTGAGGACCATGTTTTTGTATTATCACTAAAAATAATAAAGAATAAATTAGTTTTGTTGAGTTAGCTTCCTAAAATTATCAGTAACAAAAGGGAAATTACACTAATGTAATGCTGGAGGGAGTCCAGCCTAATAGTTTTAAGTAAAAAAAAAAAGGCAAAGATACTATTTCTGTAGAATCATGAGAACACATATTCATTAGCAATGTACTCCCAGGGATTGGTCTGTGGGAAAAGTTGTAACAAATCATCTCCCACCATTGTACTGCCAAGTTAAAAAAAAGAGCAAATAAACAAAAGTCTTCCTTTCCTTTTATAGAAAATTTCAGCTCAATCTAAGGGTGCTGTTCCTTTAGTCTTCCAAGCACTACAAGATCTTTGTAGAGCATTACCTATATATTTCATAGCCTATTGAGTATAAAACATCTGTAATTAAACGTTCTGTTTTTAACAGTTTTTCCCTTTTGAGGCTGATGTCTGCAGAAGCAAAATATTGTATAAATTTATTTTAAAGCAATAATAATATTTTAATAATACTAATTTTAAAATGTACTTATTATAAAACTTAGACATAAACATATAAATAAATACAACTCTGATGTATAATAGATACTGGTAAAGATAACGTTTCCTCTGTCCAGTCCTGTATGACTTTAGTAGGCAGTGCACATCTCCATTTCTTAGCCGAGGGAGCCAGTGTTGTCTGAAGACATTTCAATGGTCATGTGGCCATCATGACTTTAAACCAAGGAACACGGAATGCTGTTACCTTCCCACTGAAGTGATACTTATTTATCTACTCACATTTGCATGCTACTAGATGGGCACAAGAAGGAGGTAGCACTTATGTATAATAAATATAGTGCATTAACACTTTAATGTTTATGTATCTAAAATGCTGCTTAAAGTATTTTACATTTATGTAATGCTTTTCCAGACGTGATCTGCTTAGAAATGAACCATATTGTCAAAGAGATTTTTTTCCTATCTGAAGGAAGGTGTGTTATGGATGGAACTGCTGAGAAATATAGTTATTTATATTTCATCAATACTATTCCATCAAGAGAGATCCTGGTAGCTTCAGCTTATCAGAATTTGACAAAAGGTTAACTTGAAATGCTGCTGGAAAATAGATAAGGTGCTATTGAATGATATCCACTTTTAGATAGTCCAATATTCCAAGGAAACCATAAATTTCTAAAAGGGGTAAACATGGTCTGAGCATTATTCTGGATGATAGTAGATCATTGCCCACTCAGTGACCTCAAAATCCCGACTCATAATTCATTGGCTGCATTCAGGGCAAAATCAGTCTAGATTGGTAGGCCAACTACTATTCTATCTTTAGACCAAATCTCTGTATTTCCTATTGTATCAGTCCCCAATCTACCAACTGCTTCATTCATTAGATGAATAGCAACTAATTTATCAACGCAAATGTGCATAAACAATCCTATTCATTTATTTGTTTGGCTTCACTAAAATATACAGTAATAACTCATCTAACAGCCAAACTAACACTCCCTGAAGTGGTTCTTGTTGTGACTTAATAAAAGTGCTTAAATAAAGATTATTAAAAACCTTTAGAAAAGTGCAGGGTTCTGGCCCTGCACTTCTGATTGGCCGATAATAGCGACATCTGATTGTTCCGTTCAGGAGAATCTGATTGGCTATTAGCAGGCCTCTTCCATTGGTCAAGGGAACTAACGCTTCCCGTTTCTTATTGGTTATTTGATCAGCAGCTTGCCTATAAAAGGGGCCATTGCTGCCGTAGTTTTTGCTCTGTTCCACAATGTTAAATAAAGAGTTGAAGTTCACTGTTCATCGTCTCGCCTCCAATCCTTGTGCCCATGCGCAGAACTTAACACTGGCGACGAGGATGGGATTTGGAGACGTCAGAGCTGACTGAGCACTACAGAGCACTAAACAGAGCACGTGGCTGAAGACGCACCAACGGCTGAACCATGTCTAGCAGCGTCATACTACCCGCTCCATTCGACCCGGCACAAGAAGTCTGGGACTCATATATGGACCGATTCCAGATGTTTCTGGAGACCAACAACTTGAAGGATGCCACTACTGGAAAGAAGCGAGCGGTATTTCTAACTCACTGCGGGCCAACCGTGTTTAAGATGGCCAAGGCACTAGCCAAACCGGCTGAGGTGAAGTCCATGGACTGGGACGTCCTCAAGCTCCTTCTACGGGCCCACTACACACCGACCGTACCAACGCTTGTTCGAAGACATGAATTTTATCAGAGAGACCAGTGGAAGGAAGAAAGCATTGCAGATTTCATAGCGGATCTCCGGAATTTGGGAGGCCTCTGTGGGCTTGCTGACCTCAAAGAGGCCCTGAGAGACCGAATAATTCTGGGATTAGATGCACCACATGTGCAGAGTAAGCTGATGGCGAAAGGCGACATCAGCCTTGCAGATGCCATCGCTGATGCTACTGCAGCAGAAGCAACCAGGAAGTCGGCTGTATGAATGCGCCGCACCCATGCCCCGCTCCGCCAACTCGCCGGCGAAATCTCACCTCACCTGGAAGGACAGGCAATGACAGCCCACCACGAGGACCTCGAATCGTCATCAGAAAGCGATGAAGAAGAGGTCAACTGGCTCCGGTCTAAATGAGACCAACGCCATCAACGTAACCAGAGAGTGCAGTACCAATGCGCTGGTTGTGGGGCAAACCACCCACGATCAGACTGCAAATTCCTCGACACGCTCTGCCATATGTGCAGGAAAAGAGGTCACATCGGAAGAGTTTGTAGAAGCAAGCAAGGATCCAACCCACCTCAGAGGGGGACCAACTACCTCCAGCCCACAGGAAGTCATCCTGTGAATCAAAAATACTTAACCCACAAATGGAACAACCACTCCTACAGAAACAAACCACTAGCCCAGTCAACAAAACAAGAAGAGGCACACCAAACCATTACGATCGGTCATGCCTCATCATTAGACGCCAAGAAGATCCAGGTGAAGGTCGCCATCAAAAACCAGCCCTGCATGATGGAAGTCGATTCAGGATCGTCCCTCTTGATGGTTTCCTGGAAGACCCTTAAACAATTAATCCCCACCGTCCGGCAGCAAGACCTCAGATTCCAAAGAATCATACTTAAGGACTATCAGGGAAATTGAATTCCAGTCGTTGGATCCAGCAAAGTCCGTGTCTCATTTAAAAATCGTACTGCATCCCTAACACTAACCGTAGTCGACAGGAATTGGCCTAGTTTGTTAGGCCTCCAATGCTTTGCCCCACTTGGAATTGAAGTAGCCGGCATTCACCGAACCAACAGCAACGACTGGGAAGAGACCATCATCCGGGAATTCCAGGACGTCTTTACAGAGAAATTAGGCGAGTACAAGGGGACCCTGATATCATTTAACCTTAACCCCAAAGTAACTCCCATCCGTCTTAAGCCTCGTCGAGTTCCATTTGCCCTTAAATCAAAGATTGACGAGCAGCTTGATAAATTAATAGCCCAGAGTGTGTTAGAACCAACCGACCACGCTCCCTGGGAAACCCCAATCGTAACACCCATCAAGCCGGATGGATCGTTAAGAATTTGTGGGGACTACCGAGCCACCCTGAATCACGCTCTCCAGCAGTACGCTTACCCAGTACCGGTGGTACAACACCTTCTCCATTCCCTGGGGGGTAGAAAAGTCTTCGCTAAATTGGATTTAGCACAGGCATACCAACAACTGCCTGTAGATAAAAAATGGCAGAGGCACAAACGATCGTTACACACCGAGGTGCATTTAAGTGCAACCGACTCCAATTCGGAGTTAGTGTGGCCCCAGGAATTTTTCAGAGCTTGATGGAGAGACTACTACAGGGTATAAAAGGGGTTGTACCTTATTTTGATGATGTTTTAATTGCTGCTCCAACTAGAGAAATACTAAGGGAGCGCCTGAGGTTAGTTCTCCAGAAATTTAAAGACTCCGACCTTAAAGTAAAAAAAAATAAGTGTCAACTTTGTACGGATAAGGTAGAATTTTTGGGGTACTTAATCGATAAACAAGGCATTCACCCCACTGATAGCAAGCTAAGGGCAATCAAAAAAGCTCCAAGGCCCCGAAATAAGACTGATCTCCAAGCTTTCCTGGGCCTTATCAATTTCTACAACATGTTCCTGTCCCACAAAGCGACCGTAGCTAAGCCCCTACATCGTTTGTTGGACAAAAAGGCAACCTGGGTCTGGGGACACTGAGAGGAACACACGTTCCAACAAGTAAAAAACTTATTGACTTCAGACGCTGTTTTGATGCAGTATAATGAGACTTTGTCTTTAACTATTACATGTGATGCATCACCATTCGGAGTGGGTGCCATTTTAAGCCATGTGTTACCAAACGGTAGTGAAGCCCCTATTGCCTACTTTTCAAAAACACAATCAAAATCTGAACGTAACTGTAGTCAAATCGATAAAGAGGCTCTTGCTGTCATTTCTGCTGTTAAACGATTTCATGAATATATTTATGGGCGAGTTTTTACTATAGTCACCGACAACAAACCTTTGCTGGGGATTATAGCAGGGGACAAGCCAACCCCTTATATCTTATCTCCCAGAATGACTCACTGGTCGGAATTCTTGGCTGCATATAATTATAAACTGCAACACCACCTGGAGAAAGCCATCCCACATGCTGACGCACTAAGCCGTGCACCACTTCCTGAAACCATTGATGACCCAGCTCCAACCGTCGCGATGCTCCAGATTGAAACACTTCAATCACCACCACTGACAGCTCGAGCTATCGTGATCGAAACCAAACGTGATCCCATTTTGGCACGAGTTCTTAGCTGGGTCGAGTGAGGATGGCCATTGGATCAAATCCCTGACAACTTCAGTCCTTTCAAGAATCAACAGACAGAACTGTTTTCCCAGAAAGGCTGCATAATTTGGGGGGATAGAGTTGTCGTCCCAGAGCAGCTGCAACGAGCAGTATTGAAAACTTTGCATGAAGGCCACCCCGGCATAGTGCGCATGAAGGCGCTCACATGAAGCTACACATGGTGGCCGGGTATCGACAAGCAAATCGAGGCCTGGGTAAAGACTTGTTGCAAATGCCAGGAAGTTAGCAATGCCCCACCAAAAGCAACCCCAACAGAGTGGGAAACACCCAGGGGACCATGGTCCCTTATTCATATTGACTTTGCGGGACCTACTAAAGGACACACATTCCTAGTAACGGTGGATGCCTACTCAAACTGGCTTGAAATCCATGAAATGAAAAGTACCACAACCAAATCCGTCATCAGGAAATTGGACAGATTATTCGCAACCCATGGACTGCCAGACGTTCTGGTATCCGACAACGGGCCCCAGTTTACCACACTTTCTTTTGAACAGTATTTGGCGGACCGTGGTATTCGCTATGCGCTAACTTCGCCGGTGTATCCTGCGGCCAATGGAAGAGCCGAGTGCATGGTACAATTCGTCAAAAAGACCCTACATAAAATGGACTATGGCGATATCGAAGATAAGATTAACTGGATACTCCTTCTTCAACACATCACTCCGCACAGCGTCACCAAGAAGACTCCGGACGAATTGTTAATGGGACGAAAACTCCGCTCCCACCTTGACCGACTACACCCATCGTACGAACCAGAAAAACCACACGGATCCAGTGGGAAATGCCGCGAATTCCAGATAGGCAACTTAGTCTTCACTAGAAACTTTTCTGGCGATCCTTTGTGGGTCAAGGCAACTGTAATCCAAGTCACAGGACCCAGGTTGTTCCGAGTAAAAAGTCACGACGGAAGAATATGGAAGCGCCATATTGATCAGCTGTGTTCAAGGCTGCAACCTGGTTTCTACGACTCCGGTAACTTCCAAACTGAGGGGAGAGGAGATGCCAAGGAGACTGAGTTCGAAACGGCAGAAAGCACGAGTGAAAGAAGTGAGCATTCAGAAGGATCAGAGAGGGTGGTGGACTTGCCTCAAAGAGACACGTTGTCAGAAGCAAGCCCACAAAGGCTAGAGGACAATGAGGACATTAGCGGCACCGGGTTTTTTTTTTTTTTTTGAAACAAATTTTTATTAATTTTAAAGATAAAACAACACATCATTAACCATTAAATACATAAACACATAAAACCTCTTAACATTGTAAATCCTTACAAGTCAAACAAAACATTTTTTTTATACAACATAATTCCAATTTATCCCATCTCCATATGGACACACAAACATCTTTCAGCAAGTTTCTCATTTTTTCTCTTTACTCCTATTCAATTTCATTTCTCTTCCATATTTATCCATTTTATAGTCATCATATTCTTTTCTTTCTGGCTTGTATAAATTATTCTCGTCTAACATTCCTCCAAGGTTTTATTGATTCTTTCCTTTTTTTTTTTTTATAAAAAACAAATTTTGTTAGTTTTACCATAAGCACAATACACAAACATACAAACACAAAACATAAACAAAACTAAAAGATCTTTTCTGAAGGTTGTCTGTTCCCGGGTTAAAACTCTTTACACAGACACAAATTCAAACATCATATTCAACCCATATCTCCTTCCAAATCTTATTATCATTTTCTTTTATATATATATATATAAAAACCATTTTTATCAGTTTTATAAAAACAATGCACAAAAAATCAAGGCATAGCAGCTTATAAATTCTTTTCTAAAAAAAAATAATAATAATAGACCAATAAGGCATAACATTTCCAGATTATAATATCAATATTTCATATAATATTAACTTCATATCTTGTCCCTACTTCTCTTTTCCATCCAAATTATTTATTAATTAAAATTTTATTGCCTTTTATCAATACACAAAATCCAAAAAAAAAAGCATATATATCCTTCCATATCTTATTACCATTTTCAACAACATTCTTTGTCTGTTCTATTTCCAATTATCCATTCATCTTTTTTTTCTTTTACTATACTTCTCCTGTACACCAATTGGAGTAACATCTATAACTCATTACCCTAACTTAGAAATACTACATATAGCAATCTTTCTTGGGATTCTGTTTAAAAAAAATTCTAAAATTACATAATAAATTTTATATTCTAAATATACATATAAAAACACACTCTTATATACCCTCCAGAATCCCTCTTTTAATCTAAATTAAATTCACCCATTATCTCTAAATAAACTTTTTTTCCTTAGGTCTTGCTTCCCCACATTAAGGCTTCTCCTCCCCCCCTTTCTCTTTTGCTTATTCTTCTCCTTGCCCTTTCTACCCCTTTGCTTTTTCTCTTCGTTTTTCTTGCTCCTTTTCCTTTGCTTTCTAACCTTGCCTCCATCTTTTCGCTCATTTTTCTCTCTTTTGGTTGTTTTTATAATTCTTAAAATCCCCTTTTTCTTATCCTTTTTGTCCTCCTCTCCAGAAGGGACCCATTGTTCATCAAAGATGGCTTCTTCTTCCTCTTCTTCCTTGTCCCAGTCCTTCTGCTGCGTAATCAACTTTTCAAAGGAACATAACGCCATTTCTAAGAATTGAAACAAAGCGCCCAAAGTATCTTCTTTTTTATATTTTTGATATTCAATCTCTAGTTCATCCACAGACGATGCCATTATGAAAAGGGAAACTTTTTCCAAAACAACCACAAGAATTTTTAATCAAAGACAATCAAAAGCAATTAAAAAAAGAAAAAAAGTTCCAAAAGTTAATACTTTTCTTCCTTCTTCTCTTTCTCTTTCTGAATTAATTTTTAATCAAAGAGGTCCAATTACCATATATCTTCTTTTGGGATCCACAAAGACGTTCTAATCAATCTCCTCCTTTTTCAGCTTCTGCTCCAATTTTTTTTTCTCCCTTCCCACTTGCAATGAGAATTTTAATAATCAAAAATCCATACCTCCAGCAGAGATTTTCCAATTTCTCCCATTTTTCAATGTCCAAAAATCCCTTTGTTTCTTATCTTAGCTTTCAAAACAATCCACTTTCAATGTCTAATATATCCAAATATTTCTGCTTTTTCCGTGGGGTGGGAGAATAAAAAAAAAAAAAAAAAATTCCCTTTAACAGCTTCTCCGCCGCTTTTCGCTCTTCTTAGGGATACAATGTATCCTCCAGCAACAAACAGCTCAATTCCAGGCAATTTAAAAGGTGTTACTTGACCCGGCTCAGACAGAACTTTCACTCTTCACACTTCCTCCAGCACAGTTCTTACCCGGTTGCTGGCTTCTTCGTGGCGGCCATTGCTGACCGCCGCTCCACCGCCTTGGGAAAAAGGGGTTTTCCCGGAGAAAGGGGGGGTCTGCGATGCCCCCACCTCCCTTTCCGACTCCCCTCTATCTTCAGCTGTCCCTACAGGGCAGCCATATCCCCCTGACCCATCTGGATCGGGGGTACCTCGACGGCTAGCACAGCAGGAATCGCGAGCTGTCGCGAATTCCTGCTGCCCCGAAGCCACGCAAACCGGAAGTTTTCAGCGGCACCGGGTTTTAAATGAAGGACCGGAGGCACCCTACTTGCCAGAAAACGTCCCACCCAAACAAGATTATAAACAAGTACCGGGGGGACAGCGAAAATCTAACACACAATTTAAACAACCTGCCTACCTCAAAGATTATGTCACCGCACCCCTTAAACAGAAACTGGGGAAAGGGGTGTTGTGAATTAATGAAAGTGCTTAAATAAAGATTATTAAAAACCTTTTAAAAAGTGCAGGGTTCTGGCCCTGCACTTCTGATTGGCCGATAATAGCGACATCTGATTGGTCCGTTCAGGAGAATCTGATTGGCTATTAACGGACCTCTTTCATTGGTTAAGGGAACTAACGCTTCCCGTTTCTTATTGGTTATTTGATCAGCAGCTTGCCTATAAAAAGGGCTATTGCTGCCGTAGTTTTTGCTCTGTTCCACAATGTTAAATAAAGAGTTGAAGTTCGCTGTTCATTGTCTCGTCTCCAATCCTTGCGCCCATGTGCAGAACTTAACAATTCTAACCATTAAGACATAGACAGCAAAGTCTTTTCAAAGTGATTTGATGAAATAATATGTGATGACAAAGATAGCAATATCTCATGTCCTTCATATGTATCATATTTAATGTTTACATTATAATTTGCAAAATGATTTTCTTTACCAAAATTTATGCACTTTACACATTTTAGAAAACAGGAATCTAAAAATAAATGGATTTTATCCAGCCTAATTAAGAGGGAGCGTATTTTAAAAGGTTTGCTTTCTTAGGGAATCTCCAAAAATTTTCAATATTGATATAATGGCCTGTATAAAAAGAATGGTTGGAAAGTGCTGCTGTAAACCTAGAGAACAAATAGTACAAAACGCAATAGAAACATCAATAAAAGAGTTGAAAGGAGATTATAAATGAATAAAGGGCAACCAATTAAAATAAAAGTGCACCTGTCAGGAACTGCCCAAACAGGTTGGCTATGGATATCTTCCTGGATTCTATGACTGCCCTATCTTTTGGTGTTCCAGTATTAGAAAATATAATCAAGAGTAGAAGATATATAAACACAACCAGATCCTCTACCAATAGAATAGGTTTTGTTTCCTATTATAGATGTGGTCTTGTTAAATGAATTGATTATAATTGTCCCTATTGATTGTGCAAGGTAGAATTTCGGTTCAGTTTAATTGTACCTCTTTATCATTTGGTATAACACTAGTTTCACAAATAGAAACTAGAATATGGATAATTGTGTTTCAAAACTGTTGTGGAATGTGCTTATGAAAATGGGAATTCCAGAACATCTAATTGTCTTTATGCAAAATTTGAACACAGGTTAAGATGCCAAATCCTGGACAGAATATATATGAAGGAGTGAGATAATATTGTAAGTCTCTGCCTTATTTAGGCAACGTATATGCAGAATGTACTACTTAAAAGAACATGAATATGGTTTTAAAATTGGTGGAAGAAATAGCAACAATTTGCACAATGCTGATGACATTATTTTAACAGCTAAAATGCAAATGTTCCATATAACTCCAATAATGAAAGTTAAGCAGGACAGTGAAGAAAAATAGATTTAATATTAAATCAAAAGAAGACTAAACTAATGACAACAGATACACTACCAGACTTCATGGGATTCAATTTTTTTTTGCTACCGCTTCTGTGGGCATGGCTTGCTGAGTGTGGCAGGGGAAGGATAATGTAAAATTTCCAGTCAGAGGTGCTTCTCCAAACTACTCAAAATTTCTGCTACCAGTTCTCCAGAACTGGTCAGAACCTGCTGAATACCACCTCTGAACCAGACACTGAATATAATTGATGTACTTTGCTATATGATCAACTGTCAACATCAAAGCAACTCCATAGGCTAGCATTTAGTAGAATAGCAATGAAGACTTGGAAAGGATAGATTCTGGGATGTGCCATGTCTATAAAGATAAGAATTGTTCAATAATGGTTTTCTCTGATGCTTTATAGAAACAAAAACTTGACTTTGAAGAAATAAAATAGAAACAATATTGACACTTTTGATATTGGAGAAGATTTCTGAGGATACCATGGTAGCCAATGAAACATCAAATGAATTTTCACATGAAAAACAAATAGCTGAACTAAAATTATTATACTTTGAACATACTATGTGAAAACCTCACAGAGAACACGGCAATGTTGGAAAATGGGAAGGAGTAGCAAGATGGATAGATTCAATTACAGTGATATTGAGTGCAGTGTTAGAAGAACTGAAGGACCAAACTGAAGAAAAATCTAGCTATGTAATCAGTCAGAATTGACACTAACTTGATGAAATGTAATCTATCAATCAATGTTTAAATACTGGTTAAAGCTCATGGTAAGAAATTCTCTCTTCCAATGTTTACTGGACAAGAAAAATGTCCATAGAGATTCTCAGTCATCAGGTCATGGTTGTTCCAAATATGCTTTTTCAAAAGACAAAGAAAGTCCAGTTGCCTTTTGAAAAAACACCTTTGGGTTATCTCACCTTAGGTGCAAAGCCACCTGGGTAACTTTGGATAAGTTATTTTCTCTTAGTCCTAAGAAGGAGGCAATGACAAGTTACTTCTGAATAAACTTGCCATAAAAACTGCAGGGATTTCTCCAGCCAGTCTTCAAGAATTGGACATGATTGAACAGAAGAAAAAAATCTGTTCAAGATTTCTGTGAAGACAGTCCCTCTACTCTTCATGGCAATTTCTAGTCAATAAAAAGTCATAGTGGCTAAAATTAGCAGTCAACTATAGATATTTTATTTGTAAATATATTGATCTTTTTGGAATATCAATATGCTGGTCTTAATTTTTGTTGGGAGAATTCAAATAACAACTTGCTGATTCTATATACTTACCTTGAGTAAGATGGGCAGTTTATAAATTTTATAAATAAAATATATACATAAATAATTTTATTTCCAACAATTAATTTTCCATCTCCAGAAGTAGCCAGTGAAGTCTTTTCCTTGTGTTCTTTTTTAAGTGATTGATCACTAGTTCTTTGTGACAAAAAGGGTATTTAAAATCTTCTGCTCTTTATTACTTCTTTTATAACAAATTACTATATCCACCTTCAAGAAATCATTTATTATGATACACAGCTTTTCTTTTTGCAGCCAATATTTCAAATACTCTTTGTTTTTTTGGCACTAGCCTTTACTATCCCACCAAGCATGGATTATTTAAAATGTAATATTCTGACTGCAAAAGAAATTCTGACAGATACACATAATTTGCATATTCCCCTGTGCTTTAAAGAGCTGACTTGCAGAAGTGGAAAACACTGAATCTGCTTAAATGAAAAATGAATGAAGAAGCTTTTTGTGTAATTTCAGCAGCAAGGCTATGCAATTGACATACTCAACTGAACCTCTGTTGTGTTGTGTTTCATTTTGATTTATACTGCTGTCATTTAACTTTAGATAGTGTTGTGCTAGTTTAGACACATTCTAATGTCCACCCATTCTTCAAGGATCTCTAATCCTACTGGAAATTATATGATAACTTTATTTTCCTTTTTCTGATTCTGAATGGTAAATCCTGACCCAAGAAAATACAATCTCTTTCTCTCTCTATTTTTCTCCCCCCACAATTTCTTCTATGTGCCCCTGATTTCCCCCCCCCCCCCCAATTGCTGGCTAGGATGGTAAAATACAGCTTGAGGTTAGGGATTGTGTGAGGGGAAAGATGCTATAAATGAGGCTGTGCCTGCTTCAGAAATTATTCACAAGATACCTTAAGATTCTGCACAAGCAGTCTCTATTGTTCATTAAAACACTACCTTTTCAATGTTTCCTGGTGCAGAGTGATACAATTAGAGGCAGGCCATAGCCTTGCCCACTTCACCATGGGCCTACCCACTGCAGCTGATATTCATTCTTGGGTATTCATTCCCAGATATTCATTCTTGGCTGATCCACCACTGGCACTCCTCCCTCACATCCTCATCCCAGGTGATTTGCTGAGAGATATTTGTCGCTGGCCAATTCACTGTATGGGATAAGAGCTGCATGTCCCAGCAGCCAATCCATGTGCCAAAGGATGAGCCTTTGCCTTCCCATTGGACGCAGTCCCACTGGCTCGGCTTCCTGAAGTGAAACCTGGAAAGGTTGGGGTAGCAAGCATGTTGTTTCTCCTGGAAAGAAGCAGAATAATATGGTCTGCTGTGCTTTGTGGACATGGAAGGGGCTGGCAGTGTGAAGCTATTGCCTTCCAGACATTCTATACTGTTGCAGGGAGCCCCTTGGCTGAACAGAGCAGATTCATGGAAAGGTACCAGGCAGGTGGGCAGAGATTTGTGATGTTTCTGAAAGGGAGAGATTGGCTAATAATAGAGTCCTTCCAAGTACATTCAGAAATCAGTTTGTTTTCAGTTTCATGCTATCTGCATTCTAAGAACCTGAAATGAAGCACTTTAGAATTACCAATTTCAGCCACAATTGCATAATAAAACTCAAAGGAAAAGGTATGATAAATGTAAAGGATGTTTCTTGTTCTGTCCCTAATTAGCATTCTTGAGATCCCCGCGCTTTGATTGGCCAAAGCGCGGGGCACTCTGATTGGTCAGGCGAGCCGTGCCGATTGGCTCGCTAAGAATCTCCCGCAATTGGTCCATTCGAATCGCGGGAGATTCAAAGTGGTGCCATTGGCCGCGGCCGCGGCGGCTAAAGGAATAAAAGCCGCGAGCTTTTTCCTTTGCCCCAGTTCGGTTCCAACTTTAAATAAAAGAGCATGATTTGAAGTCACCGACTCCTGGCATAATTTCGCGGACACAACACTGGCGACGAAGGTGGGATCCAGACCCTGAACCGAACCACGTGTCCGACGGAAGCCAGACGAATCACCATGATGGTGAAAATCGCCCCCCCCCCCGCACCCTTCAACCCCGCCATTGAGGACTGGGACTCATACTCCGACCGATTCCGCATGTTCCTCGAGTGCAGCGACCTGAAGGACGCCACTGGCCCCATGAAGTGCGCCGTCTTCCTGACCCACTGCGGGACCGAGGTATTCAAGATGGCCAAGGCGCTTGCCAAACCCGCCGATGCGACCGTGATGGACTGGGACGTCCTCGAGCCAATACTTCGGCGGCACTACGCTCCAGAGGTACCCATCCTGATCTGACGCAACGAATTCTACCGTCAGGACCAACGGTCGGGTGAGAGCTTCAGCGACTTCGTCGCCGAGCTACGGCGCCTAGGGGGGCTCTGTGAATTCGACAACCTGAACGACGCCCTGCGAGACAGAATCGTGCTCGGTTTGTGGGACCCCGTCCTCCAGAGCCGGCTGATGGCCAAGGGCAACATCAGCCTAGCAGACACCCTCACCGCAGCCACAGCCGCCGAAGCAACCCGAAAATCCGCCGACCGCATGCGCAGACCGAACACTGGGGACCTCAGCGGAAACAACAACCCGGCGAGGTCGACCGAGGCCCAACCCGAGACGACCACCTACCAGGGCGACTTCCACTCGGCATCGGGCACTTCTGATGATGAGGAACACATCCATCGCCTCCAGACAGGCCATGACCCACGGAACCGGCGGGGTCGTAAGTCGAGGACCAACTGTGCCGGTTGCGGTGGCGACCACCCCAGGTCGGAATGCCAGTTTTTCGAATCGATCTGCTGGCATTGTGACAAGAAGGGACACATTGCCCGTGTCTGCCGCCTAAAGAAGAACCGCAGCCCGGCACGATGGGACCAGAGCGACCGGAGGAGAGAGAGCACACCACCCCGGACCAGAGATCGCCCCTCGGACAACAGATGGGACCGGAACGGACGATCCCTGCGAGGCGGCGATAACCGGCGAAGAGAGGAGACCCATCAGACGGTCACCATCGGCCACGCCATAACCCATGACGCCCGGAAGGTCCATGTGGAGGTAGGCATCGAGGGCCAGCCATGCAAAATGGAGGTGGACTCCGGGTCCTACCTCTCCATGATAGCATGGCATGAAATAAAGCGCTTGGTGCCTACCCTCCAAAGGAGGAACCTAGACAGCCAGAGACTCATTGTAAATGACTACCAGGGAAACCGCATCCCGGTAGTTGGAACCAAACACTTCAACATCACATAAAAAGGGCACACTGAAAGGCTTCCCCTGACAATCGTCGACCGCAACCGCCCAAGCCTACTGGGACTGCAATGGTTCTCCCCGCTCGGCATCGCAGTCACGGGAGTCGACCACGTCACCGACGACAGCTGGGAGCAGCAACTGGCCCGGGAATTCCAAGAGGTCTTCGACAGAAACCTAGGCAAGTTCCGAAGGCCCCTTATATCATTCAACCTAGACCCAAACGTCCCCCCAAAATGCCTGAAACCAGGGTGGGTGCCATTCGCACTTAAACCCAAGATAGACGAGCAAATTGACAAGCTCGTCAAGCAAGGGGTCCTACAGCCAATAGACCACGCCCAGTGGGAGACCCCCATAGTCACTCCGATCAAGCCCGATGGGTCGGTAAGGATCTGTGGGGACTATAAGGCCACCCTAAATGGCGCGCTACAACAAAGCGCCTACCCCGTCCCAGTAGTGCAACACCTACTGCACTCACTGGGAGGGGGCAAGGTTTTCGCCAAGCTCGACCTCGCCCAGGCGTACCAACAGTTGCCAGTCGACGAGCAAACGGCAGAAGCGCAAACCATAGTCACCCACCGGGGGCATTTAAATGCAACCAACTCCAATTCGGAGTCAGCGTGGCACCGGGAATATTCCAAAGCCTAATGGAAAAACTACTGCAAGGCATCAAGGGGGTGGTACCGTACTTCGACGATGTCCTGGCACCAACCAAGCCGAACTAGAGGGTCGCCTAAGGGAGGTCCTAACCAAATTTAAAGAGACCGGGCTCAAAGTCAAGAGGGAGAAATGCCAACTATACACGGAACGGGTAGAATTCCTAGGATACCTCCTAGACCGTCACGGCATCCACCCCACAAACCAAAAAATCAAGGCCATCAAAGAAGCCCCCACACCCAAGTCGAAGACGGAACTACAGGCATTCCTGGGGCTACTTAACTTTTACAATGTTTTCCTGCCCCAAAAGGCCACGGTGGCGGAGCCCTTGCATAGGCTCCTGGACAAGGCGGTGACCTGGACTTGGGGGAAACGCGAGCAAGCCGCCTTCCAAAGAACAAAGGACCTCCTCACTTCGGACGCTGTCCTTATACAATATAACGAGACCCTACCTCTGGCCGTCACATGCGACGCATCACCCTTCGGCGTTGGCGCTGTCCTCAGCCATACCCTCCCCGATGGAAAAGAAGCGCCCATCGCGTTCTTTTCAAGGACCCTCACCAAACCAGAGCAGAACTATAGCCAGCTGGACAAAGAGGCTCTGGCTATCGTTGCCGCCGTAAAACGATTCCACGAGTATCTCTACAGCCGGACTTTCACCATCATAACCAACCACAAGCCACTGCTCGGAATCCTTGCAGGAAACTGGGCCACCCCGAACATTCTGTCTCCCCGAATGACAAGGTGGTCCGAGTTCCTGGCAGCCTACAACTACGGACTCATACACAGACCGGGTAAGACGATCTCCCATGCAGACGCCTTAAGCCGCTTGCCGCTACCGGAACCTGACACCGACCCAGCACCCACGACGACCACCCTCACCATAGAGACTCTACCCAACCTGCCCATAACCGCATCAGACATTGCCCGAGAGACTAATAAAGACAAACGTCTGGCGCGGGTGTTGCATTGGGTAGAATAAGGGTGGCCGGAAAGGGACAACGACGAGTCCGTCAAAACATTCCGAAACCGCCAAACGGAATTCTCGTTATTAAAAGGGTGCATACTATGGGGGGATAGGGTGGTCATTCCAGAAAAGCTACAAGGGAAGGTTCTGGAACTGCTACACGAGGGGCACCCTGGCATCGTTAGGACTATAGCCCTGGCCAGAAGTTACGCTTGGTGGCCAGGGATGGACAAACAAATTGAGACCTGGGTAGCAAGGTGCCAATGATGCCAGGAAACTAGGCCAAGCCCACCCACAGCACCCGTCCTAGAGTGGGAAACCCCAAGGGGACCTTGGTCTAGGATTCACATAGACTTCGCTGGGCCCACAAAAGGACACACCTTCCTTATAACAGTAGACGCTTACTCCAACTGGCTGGAGGTAAGCAACATGAAGACGACAACCACGGAGGCCGTGATCAAGGAACTCTGCAAACTCTTTGCAACACACGGCCTCCGAGACGTCGTCGTTTCTGACAACGGGCCCCAATTCACCTCGCTGGAATTCGAAAAATTCCTAGCGGAAAGGGGCATCCGCCACGCACTGACAGCACCGGCGCACCCGGCGGCGAACAGTAGGGCGGAACGGATGGTCCAATTCACTAAGAAGACCATCCAGAAAATAGACCATGGGGAGATCCAGGAGAAAATAAACAAACTACTCTTCACCCAACACATAACCCCAAATACCACAACGAATAAGAGCCCAGCCGAACTATTAATGGGGAGGAAATTAAGGTCCCCACTCGACACGTATAACCCGGAGAAGCCCCCAGACTCAAACAGCAAACACCAAACCTTCGCACCCGGCGACCCCGTATACGCAAGAAACCTAACGGGAGACCCACTATGGATACCGGCCGTCATCACACAAATAACAGGCCCACACTCGTACCGGCTACAAACAGCAGATGGACGAGCGTGGAAACGCCACATCGACCAACTAAGGTCGAGGACTTCCAACCAAGAGACCACCGACGCACAAACAGGCGAAACCGACCCCCACAAAACAAACCAAGGGGGGAGGGAATACCCAGGGGACCAAAACCAAAGAAGAATAAACCAGCCATACTTACCGGAAAGCAGCCATCACGACCCCTCGCCAGGAAGAGACAGCCAGGCCAGCTCGACCGACCCGGAAAGACTGAGCGGGAGCAGCGAAACCCGTAGCTCAACCAACCCGGGAGGCCCAGGAGGGAGCTATGGAGAGCGGCCCGGCCTGACCGACCAGCCGGTTCCCACGACGCCATCAGGAGCAGCAGAGATCCCGACCGAACCGGCCGGGATCCAACCTACGACTGAGCTGCGCAGGTCCAGTAGGCTCAGACACAACATTTCTCAAGATTGTATTGGCAAGGAGAATAATTGTATATCAGGTCTGGTTTATGGTTTGTGCTTGTATTACAGGAAAACATCTTTCTTTTAAAGAAGCTAATGGATTCCATTTTTGGGATGGCAACGTTTGTTGCATCTTTCTGGCTATTTTCATACGCATAATGTTATTGATGCAGTTGCTTTTGCATGGGATGGGGTGTTTGAGATCCCCTCGCCTTTCCCTCAGAGAATGACTTGTTATGACCCAGGTCATCAAGGCAAAACAGGCCTCCAGAGAGTCCTTTATTGCTCTAAGTAAATGTTCCAACAAACATACCTCCAATGACTGGTAAGGAATATATAACAAAAAAAATCCACAGAGTAGGAGCATGCTCACAGGGCAAGGTCCAGGTTCCTAAATCTACTCTACCTGGCTAAGCGAGTACATGAGGCAAACTATAGCCCACAAGGCAAAGGCAAAGGCAAGGCACAAGACACAAGGCAGTCCTCAGAGCAAAGGCAAGGTATAAGACAAATGGCAGTCCACAAGGCTAGACAAGGCAAAAGGATAAAGGCACGAGTCAAAGCCTGGGGAGTATAAACCAAGACAAACAATTGCTTCTAGCAAAGACTATTTCTCTATGGCTTCTCCTTAAGTCAACCCACTCCATGTGAGGAGGGTTGGAGTAACCTTCTCCTGAGTAGCCTCGCAGCCCTTCTCTGAGCTTATCTATGCTCTGCTTTTCATGGATTAAGTGGGGGGAGGCAGCTGTTACTCATCAGAGGGGATCTGCTACCTACCAGCCCCATTGTCTGTCAGCAGCTGATCCTCCCCTGTATCAGGCAGCTCTCTGTCAACCACCTCCCCCAATGCCTCAGGGGTCTGGGACAGCATCATCCTTAACTCCTGGCCTCTCCAAGCATTGCCAGGGAGGCATGTTATCCTCACCGAACAGTCCCAGTTCCAACTCCTCCTCCACACTTGGCTCCATTGGGGTCATAACATGACTTTCTTTAATATTTTCAATTTATTTTTGCTGACTGATTACAGAGAATGTAGGGTTTGGAGCGCAGTTGACAGTTCCTTTTCTGAGAGGCATCCTTTACATTTATCATGCCTCTTCCTTGGGGCTTTGTTATGCAAATGTGGCTGAAATTGGTCATTCCAAGATGCTTCGCTTCATGTTCCTAGAATGCAGGAAGCCTGATCCTGGATCTGAAAACAAATCCCTGATTTCTGGATGTGCTTGGAAGGACATTATTATTAGCCAATTTCTCCCTTTCAGAAGCACCATGAAGACCTAGTTTGGTATAATGGTTAAGGTATCAGGCTAGAAACCAGGAGACTGTGAGTTCTAGTCCTTCCTCCAGCTGAGTGACAGTGAGCCAGTCACTCTCTCTTAGCCCTAGGATTTAGGCAATGGAAAATCACTTCAGAAAACTTTCCAAGAAAACTGCAAAGACATGTACAATCACCAGAAGTTGCCAGAAGTCAGCAATGATTTAAAGGCATGAACACATGCACATGCTCACACACACACATTCCATTCTAGTTTGCATGCAGCATATTCCCAGCTAATCCCTATATCTGGATCAGAGCAACACCTATAGTTGATGGCTTTTTTGCCCTTTGGTAGGTATTGTCTGTGAGAGAGAATGTTTTGATGTTATACATTTAAGGGTTTCAGATTCTGGAAGTCCCTCTATTCTTTATCTTGAATTGGAATCAGACATCTCTCTTGCACTTTAAATTCTTTATTTAAATACCTTTATTAGTTCTTTGAAATCTTATTAATTCTAAATTGGATCCAAGACTAACTAAGTGTTAGTTGTTTCTTTTGAACATGATGCTATTTCAGATTCCTCACACTCATTTTTCAATAATCTCTTATATGAATAAACTTTGCATCCAGATACCCTTAAGTATGATACTCTTGCTCCCGTTCTGTAACTCATACAGAATTTTATCTGCCCTTTTGGTAAATGCATGTACAGATAACTAGCTCTCTTCAGCTTGTCTCCAGAATTCATTTGGTAATCTTGTATCAGTAGATTACTTATCAGAAGATACCTTATCATGCTTAATAGGCTTTGATTCTGCAGCCTTATTTTTCTCAAGGCTGTAACTTAACTTTTTTGATGTTTTTTGCATTTATTGTTCAAAATATTTTTAAAATTCCCAGTTGCAACATGTTACCTTCTAATCAGACCTTAATCTCTGTATTTTTCTGTTGAATTTGTTTTCAAAATAAACATAGCATGGTTTTAATTTCTTAAACATTTTAGTTTTGTTAGTTAAGAAATACAGTAGATGCAAGTATAGTTTGAGTGAGCCTATGAATGTGACTAAATATTTACCCCCGTGTTTTCATTGGCATGGATCACAAATGCCTGAAAAAATAAGTTCCAATAGTTACCTGGTTTATTTGAATTTAAGTCTGGAAAAACTGTTCCTTTTATCTTTGCTCTGAGGCAACAGTCACACTTTGGTTTCCTTTGTTTCTTGCAAGGACAAACATTCAATTCAATTGTCTAGTCCTTATCCTTTATTTTCTTAAAGATGGATACATCCATGTGATTGACTATGTGCCATCTAATAGCACTTAGACTTGTATACTGCTTTATAGTGCTTTACAGCCCTCTCTAAGTCAGCATATTGCCCCTAGCAATCTGGGTCTTCATTTTACCCACCTTGGAAAGATAGAACGTTGAGTCAACCTTGAGCCTGGTGGGATTTGAACTGCCAACTGTAGGCAGGTAGCATATATAGGTAGTCCTTGACTTACAACCACAACGGAGGCCAGCACTTCTGTTGTTAAGTGAGACATTTGTTAAGTGAGTTGCCCCATTTTATGACAGTTGTCAAGTGAATCACTGTAGTAGTTAAGTTAGTAACCTGTTTGCTAAGTGAATCTGGCTTCCCCATTGACTTTGCTTGTCAGATAGTCGCAAAAGGTGATCACATGATCCTGGAACATTGCAACCATCATAAATATGAATCTGTTGCCAAGTATCTGAATTTTGATCACATGACCATGGGGATACCAGAATGTTTGTAAAATCAGTGCCATTGCAACTTTGGTCATTAAATGAACTGTTGTAAGTCAAGGACTACCTATATTGACTCAGAGCAACCACATAGCTAGATCTTCTTCATCTGTCCTTAAACTGATATTTCAGGTCTTCTAACAGTGCATTCATTACTACAATAACCAAGTGCATTCATCCTGCTGTTAGTTGTCCTCTTTCCTTTCCTTCCACCTTTCCCAGTATTAGAGCCTTTTCCAGGTAGCTAAATCTTTGCATAAAGTTTCCAAAGTGGAATAATTTGAACCTGATCATTTGTGCCTTGAGTAAGAACTTTGTTGATTGAAGTATCCTCAATTGCTCCTCAGTAGCATATTGAGTGCCATCCAACCTGAGAGATCCATTATCTGGCACTATATTACCAATCATATTGTATTTTATCTCCATGATATTTTCCTTAGAAAAATGCAGGAATGGTTTGTCATGGCCTTCTCCCAAGCAGTAATGTGCCTTTGTCACTGAAGTGATAATCTGCTTCCAGCATCTTCCTATATCACCACTGCCCAATATAGGTGTCTGCCTGCTTTAGTTAGGAAATTGCCATTTTGGGTCAGCCTGCTGGGAATATCTACTCTTGGCATACCTTCCCAATCTTATCTGCTCATCTCTCCCAGGAACTTCCCCATCCTATCACGATGAGACAGCACAGCAGGACATTGAGAGCTTGACCAAAATTTAAATGCTAGCATGTTATTGTGCAGGCTTATTTTTATATATTCATCCTGCTATTGTTTATTTTAGATAGCATGAGCTCCAGCAACTTAACTTCACTCTATTTTCTTTTTGATATTCCTTTATGGCCCATTATAATAGTGCAAAGTCTTTTCTTAAGCACAATTTCAAAGCCACATTGTATATGTTAGTACACATATGTGTAGGGTATGTCAAATTTTTTAACTTTCAATTTCCAAATATTAGAGGTGCTCAAAATTGTGACATGCTTTGGGGATTGTAAAGATATTTTGGTTACTTTAATATAATGTAAATGTGCTTGGTAAGTAACAACATAAATATCATAACTTTTTAACATTTTGTTTGTTTCATTTATTGTGCATACATGCAACTTCAAGTCAGACCTGATGCCTAGATGACTCCATTGACAAAATCAACTTTTTAAATAAATGGTTTGTCACTGTTTTCCTTTTTCCTAGGACTGGGAGAAAATAACTGACATGAAGTCACCCATTTGACTTCTGTGTCTAGCCCAGGATTAGAATATGTTTTCTCTAGTCCTAGTCCAATGCCTTAACTATTGAACCAATTTGCATCCAATTCAGGCATGCCATGTGTTTCTTGAACTATTTTATGCCTGTGTTCATTATGATATATCTGGCATTTCCACTGAATACTACCTTTTCCATTTACATCCATCAACCTTCCATTTGCTAAATTATTTTTTTCTTGGCAAGGATTATTTTTGTTGCATATTGACGTGATATATACACTAATGATCCAGCAATTGCTTTACTTTAGAATCAAATAAGAATTCATGTGCTTATAAAAATGCTACTTCTTTGTATTTATATCATTTTTGTACTTTCAGATATGACTTTTATATAAAGACATTGGACCTCATTATCTTTTTCTGTTGTAGGCATTTTAGTTTTATAATGTCTGCATTACCTTCATTGTATCTTCTTTTATTATAATAATGGCAGATTACCTTTCTTCCTTTTAGTTATTTTAGAAAATTCTCTTCAGTTACATGTTCATATCATGCTGACACACCTCCACTTTGGCAATTACATATTCAGGCAAAACTTCATCATGAAGTTGGATTAACTCAAACACATATTTATTTTCTAGTGATGGTCCTAATAAGAGTTCTTTGATAAAATCAGAAAGGTTCACACTATTTTTGGCATTTCCTAAATACGGAGATATTCAGATTTTAGATTTAATTTTCTGAGAATTAAAATATTATTGCTCATTCCTGAGCATGCAAGTATTTGTCTTAGCTTGTTCTGGACCTCCTTTCCTGAAGCATACTTCTGAATCATCTTGCAGGTTTTCAAGTTCATTTTCAGAATTTTCTAATATTGCTTCCATTTTCAGGCTTTCGACCCTGTATTCTTTCCTATCTTCAAGCATTCAATTTTCACCACCATTTTCAGAATTCAAAAATAAAACAAAACTTGATGATAACTCTGAAGGCAGAAAAAAAGTGTTCTGCCATTAAGATATTTTCAGTCCTAAGCTCAGACTGCTGTTTTACATGGAAATAAATTAGATTGCTTTTGTGACTGGGATGCTTTCACTGCTTCAGGTCAGCCAATGCTTATGACTCCCTTCGGAGGCCATGGTACATTCAGTGATATAAGCCATAATCTTGACCTAATATACAATTATTCTCCTTGTCAATATAATCGCAAGAAGTATCCTTCACATTTATCATGCCTCTTCCTTGGGCTTTTGTTATACAAATATGGCTGAAATTGATAATTCCAAAGTACTTCATTTCAGGTTCCTAGAATGCAGAAAACCTGATCCTGAAACTGAAAATAAATTCCTGATTTCTGGATGTGCTTGGAAACACTCTATTATTAGTCAAAGTCATCTTGGGCTAGTAATTTTTACAGTACTTTAAGATGACCCACATTTCATTGCCCAGATCTTCTGATAGTACCTTAAAATACAGTGATGAATCATCCAGAATGGTTTGACATTTACAGATTTCAAGATGCTATGTTTAGATATTTGTGAATTATGCTCACACCAAACAGATAGCCAATCACTAGCTGTTCTTCTAATATCGAACGATTGAGAACTTTTGACCAATTAGTGCTCAGTTATTGGCCAGACATCTTTGCAGATACCTGTTGGCATTGAAATGGGAGATTCCTGTATTGCAGTTTTAACTATTTAAAATTGATTTTCTTGTCAGCACACTGTTTGTGAACGTACAAGAATATTCCAGGAAATCTGACCATGGTAACTGTTCAGGCACAACATCATTTGATCAGTCAAATGTCTGATAGGAGGTTTGTCATTCGCTATCATAAGAACTGCATCTCTGCCTGGAAGAGCACTTAGCCAAACTTAAAGAATTGTTCTGAAATAAAATATTGGCAAAAACTGTATATCCTGCTCTGATCCCTAGAGAAAATAAAAGTTAAAAAATGAAATAACCTTTTTTGCTCTTATACAAAGATAAGGATACACAGAATATTAAAAGGTGAGCCTCAAAACAATAATAATCTGTTATAATTTCTTGCAGCATGGTCAAAAGAAAATATTTAAAAGAATAGCAATAAAAGGTAGACCTTAACATTAAACAGTGTTTAAAAATTCCTATTTGAAGTATGAGAAAGTAGCAAGAAACAGTAGTGTATAATCAGTTTTTCAATAAAAAGAATTAATTTTTCTCTTATTTGATCTAGCTGCAAAGGGAAATACCACAGCTATATCATCAATGTAGAACACACACAACATAGACACAGCCTATGAATTATAGTCTTGAAACTATTATTGAAATGAATGAACAAGACAGATTAATGCAAAAAGTCGTCAAGTAATATGTACTGTAGAGTATGAGAATAAATAATTTCTAACATGCAAACTGTTTGGCCATATTTGCAATAATCAGTTAAAATGGACACAAAAAATATTCTGTTCTTAATTTTTTTTAATTGGGCTTACTTTACAATTACAATGCATGCATCATGACACATTTGATTGCAAATATAGAGATATTTGTAATAGTGAGGATCTTATTTCATGAGGTCAAGAAAATGCCAAAAAAGACAGAATGTTGCTTCTCTGTTTGAGTCTGGCCAGAAACTCAACCTCTCACATATGCCTGGAAAAAATGTAATTTTGTGTGTGTGTGTTGTAATTCAATTCTTTTTCTGTGGAATTTATCTGAAATATTGTCAATAGAGTGAGGTTTATTTAGACAGTTCGGTATTTATCATGTCCAAGTTATTAAAGCTGAATTAAAGAGACTATCTCTAAGAAGTAAAACAGAGGAAACTTAGAAAGTAGTAAGCAAATACTGCTTTTTCTCAACTCCACTGAAAGTTTTGTTGTGTTCAGTAACTGAGTTACTGACTCATATGTTTTATCTTTGAGGCCCTTATCTCCAAAGCAAATTCAAAGTCATTTTTCTTTCAATTTCATCTGTTTACACTTCAGAGTAATAGACATAATACTGGGCTTTTCCCCTTGGCACCAGCTTTAGTCCAATTTTATTTTCTGTTGATGACCAGAAGCTCTTCATTTCCCTACACGAACCACACAGCTGTTGGAAAAAGGCAAACTGCACTGAAGGAATTACTAATAAAATAAATTTGCTGATCTTTACAGTTTCCTAGAAAATCTAGATTGTGATATGCTGTAATTACTACCATCTTAAATTTGTTATATTAATTATGTTTCAGTGTTGAACAGGTTTTGCCATAATGAAATAAAACTAAACCCTCAAGTTTAATTTCCTGCCAAAACAGTTCCTGATAACCCATATGGAAACACTCCATGTTAATGTGTCAACTAGAATTATATACACTTAACCAGGTAATGTAAACCAAAGTAGCAATATAAAAAGCATAGTTAGGAAGGTTTACATCATCCAAAGACTGGAGCTAACATAAAAGTATCTATTTTTATTGAGCTGCAGATTTTTTTTAAAAATTTTTTTTTTTAATGTAGAAGTCATGGAAAATTAGATTTGTTTCCTTCTGTTATAGTTACAAACATTGTTTGCTATTGAACTAGAGTAGCAGGCTTGCAATTCTGATGTAAATTGTTGTAAGATGCTGTAAAATGTTTGATGCTGTTGTTACTTTTTCCATCCAGGAACAGTTGATTCAATTAATCCACATTCTAAAGGCTCATGCTGTGTAAAGCCTGAATCCCCACTGAGCAAACTAAGAGTAAGCCCCACCACATCACAAGGCCTCCTTGCATCATCGCATTCAACCACAATTCCCTCCACTTGTATTCTGCTCTTTACAGGGAACTACTGAATCATCAAACAATGAAAATCCTTGTGAATTAACAAGCAGATCTAAGTTAACAACCAGAGACCTATTGTTTACTTGTATAATTATGTATTTTTAAAACCATTAAGTGCATCTGGTGTTAATAATCCATAGACATATATTCTTCACAATATATGATGAGATTATTTGAATTCTTTTCAGAATGTCACATAGCTGTGATAAATAAAGATGACAAGATTTTAGAATGTTATATTGTTCCAAGAAAAAGGACAATTATAATAGCTAATGATCCTTCTCCTATGACAAGAAAATAGATTAATTAACCTAAATATAACATATAAACTTCTTTATATATCAATATGAAATCAAATAAAATTACAAAGGATATGGATAAATTACATAATTGTAAAATATAGTTTCAAATACGTATGAAAAGTATTTTTATTTATTGATTATATAATGTATCATCTGAAGAGTTTTATGATACTGAGAAAATAATAGACAATTTGATACAAGTTTGTATTAACAATGGGTCAAAACAAACGGACTGAAACTGTATCATTAGGCTATACCTAATTTACCTCTTTTGCATTCCACATAAAAATTAGCATCATCATATGCACTTCATATGAAATTTATAAGGAGAAATAATTTTTCCTAGTAAAACAGAAATGAAACAATTTCTGCAGGTGGCCTTGTTTTGCTCAATAATACCAAAAAGCTAATGGAAATCTTTGGCTAATCAAGCCTCAATCCTGAGATTTTATGCAATGTACTGCCAGAGAATTTGCCCATTTATTTATCTATTACACATATTTCTTTGCTACTCAGTTTCCAAGTCTACTTCTATGCAATAACATTATGTTAATGACATGGAAAAATATATCTGGATCTTTAAAGATTTTTATTTGACTATGATATAGTATTGTTTATAAGCAGAATTATACCTTTAGGTTCAGTATAAAACACTGCCTGGTATTCTGAGAATGCTGTTTAATAAATAGAACAGCTCTATGCCTTACTTTATAAATCATTCATCCTTTCTTCCCAGTACAGCATATTGATACAGGCCATATGCATTTGTTTCAAGATTAGCCAAAATTAGGAATCTAGGTTTCTGTTATTTTAGTCAATCCTAAATATGTTACATAGCTTTCTAAGAGACTGTGACAGGTATGAAAATAAATAAATCTAAAAATGTGGACGTTTAAATAAAGCATTTATTCAGCACAGGTTTTTTTTTTTATCAATGCACCATAAAGGAAAATTTAACAATAGTTTAATTAAACTTACAATAGTTTAAACATTATTGGATTAGTGGTTTGGAATGTAGAGTAATCCAACTATTTCATAGAAAATAAAATTCTTCAAAACCATTTTCAGGAAAAAAAAATAACTTAACATTATATACAGGTTTCAATGTTTTTAGTGTTTCACTGAAGTTCATGACTGGTAATTTTTCATCTGGGAATTATTGTCCAGAGTTTTGTTACAATTATCAAAAGGCTGAGAAATATTTAGACAAATAATTCTTTCCACTTGAACTGAAGGAATAATAATTAATGGAGAATTCAAAATGATGTAATGGGTGTTGCTTTTAAAATTTATTTCAAAATATTCAAGGACATATATAAAAAGTTAAAGTAAACTTACTATCTTTGAGATGACCTAATTTCTGTTAGTATCAAGAATAGTTTAAGTACTTTGATTCAGTTTCATGAAAGTTATCCCAGATAACAATTTATATTCTGACCCCCCACAACCCCATATACTGGATAATATAACTGATAATCTTCCTTGCAACTATCAATGGGCCAACCTAGAATATTTGCATTTAAATCACTTCTACTCAACAGACATTAACAACATTGTCAAACTGTATAACATTTTTTGACAGAAAATTAAACTCCACTTTATCTTTCGAAATTACTGTATCTGATTTTAAATGAAACTTTCTCTCACTATTAGCCCAGTTCCACTGATGAAAGAAAACTAGCACATTAGTCCATTGCATAAACTTATTTGCAAGACATAAAAATTTCTGAAGTTTGCTATTTTTGTCCATTTCCACATATTTCTTCTCTTCATAGTCTCCATTTGTGTATCCAATTCAAACTTCCTTATATTTTGGATCACATAAATCTTCTTACTGCATTTACTAAAATCCACTGCAGATCCACTTTGCTCTACATTAAAAGTGGTAATCCTTTTTGCTGTAAACTCTTTTCTCTAGTGATGTTGAATTCCACGTTGGTTTCACAGTAACACAGCTTTAATCCACAGCTCTATATTGTGAATATGGAGTCACGGGAAACAGCAACAGATGCAGACTCAGTCTGTCACTCCAAAAGGAATACAAATATGCTTAAAGCTGCTTCATTTATGAAGCAAACTTAGAACTGTTAGCTGCCTGGAGAGAAGGGAGGGAGGAAAAAGCTGAAAGTCTCAATATTTCAAAAGCTATTTTAGTGACAAATATTCAACTTCTCATATTAGTAGAAGATATTTCACACAGAAATTGCAAAGGCTGCCTTGATAATGAAAGAATCCCAAAGAAAGCCTTCAATTTTACTCAGTACTTGATTCAAAGTATAATGTGGTTTCATTCTCCTTTATTCAACCTACAGCCATCCTTTTCATTTATTTCATACTTAAAGCGGCTATCAATATTTTTTAAAAAACATATAAACTAAAGCAAAATATAAAAGTAAGGCAAATAAAATTATGAAAGAATAAAGAATGAATGAATAAAATGAATGAACAAATGAACAAATAATACATTTCAAAGGCTTGACTAGTGGTTCTAGGGCTGCTTGCCATGGCCAAAGCAGCCTCCATCACTTCAGCCCACTACAGCTGGCATTCATTCACCCATCTACCTTCTCTCTCCTAGCCCATATACTGTACAGTCTGGTCAGGAAACATCAGCAGCATTTATTCACTCCCAGTCCACCTCAGCAAACATTTCTTCACCAGAGCCTTCTCTCCCAGGTCCCTGCACAGATCTGTCACTTTTTGCTGTTGCTGTTTTGGGCCCAAATTCTCCAGTGAAACCTTTATTACTTTCTTACTTCTTCTGAAGGCAGCATGTTTTTGTAAAACTGAGCTATCTTTGGAACACCTTAGGAAAGGCAGTGCAGACTTCTGAATGATGTGTTGTCTTTGGAATGCCTTTGGAAAGAGATTGCAGCTTTATGAAGACAGTGCAGCTTTACAAAGAAGCACTGTCTTTGGAATGAAGAGAAAAAAAGTAGAAAAGTTCCCTTGAGAGGCTGGATCCAAAAAGGAAGCAGCAAAGGGTGAAAGGTCGAAGTGGGAAGTTAGAAGAGAAGGCAGTTGAGCAAATGAATACTTGCTGGTGCTTGCTGGGTTAAGGTGTGGAGCACTTAAGGCTGGGAAGCAAAAACAACTGGGCAATATAATGAATACTTTCTGATGTTTGCTAAAGCAGACTGGGGTGGCTCTGGCTTCCTGCTGTATGGTAAATAGCCTCAGAGCCATATCATTCTAAGGCTGCTTGCTGCATTGCAAAACAGGGTGCAAGCCAGCCAAATGTTGTGGGGTGGGGGAAAGGTGATGGGGGAGTTGAAGTGTCCCGATGTAAGTGTGGGTAGGCTGTCAAGATTGGAATTTTTATCACGTAACTGTGGCATAAGTGGAAGTCCATTTTTTTAGCATCCTTTTGTAACTCCAGTCAATGAACAATTGCCCATAAGTCCAAGACTATCCATACTAGCAACTGTGAATTTACTTTGATACCCCATGGGCAGGTCTTAAAAGAAGCCAAAGTTGCTCAGAAATTATCAGGAATTTCTTTTGCATCATAGCTGAGCTACAGAGGTGCCAATGATGGGGAAATCTTCCAGCACAAGATGAAATTATAGTTTCTAAGAGGCACAGCCTGTCCCTGTGTCCCAGCGCAAAGGCTCAGATGTTCATGTAATAAGCCATCATTTTAAATGCTTATTTAAAAGAGAGTAAGAAGGGAGATTATTTTATAGACTATGGCTGCATTGTTAAAAAGGGGAGCATATCAATGTTTTGATGGTATATAGGTTTATATGAGAAACCCTGAAAGAATTTCTATAAAGTTCAGTCAGCTAGTCACTTGAAACCCCTCAGTGATAAATTCAAATACTCTCTTTCAATACTTGCCTGGACAGGAAGCAGTAACAGTGTATATATAAAAAAGAAACAACTACACTTGTAGAAGTGATTTGTCTTTGTGCTGCAACATACTGAAAAAGAAATAAAAAAACAAAGTGCTTTTTTAGTGTTTTGTGATTAATCTGTTTTTGAAATTATAAAAATAATTTCAGATGGAGAACAGCCCTTATTTGTTAAGAATGTTCCACAATTACCTATTTTAAAATATATTTGTATGGAAATAATATTTTAGAATATAACAATATATAGTGCAGGGGGAAATGCATCTATTAGACATAAAGAGAACAGAAGTGTCAACAACAGAGACTTCTAAACTCTCCATTTTGCAATTTTATAATGCTTGCATATTACATTGTGTAGCCATCATGTAGTAAACCTGTGTAGAATTGCAACTTCAGAAAAGTCTAATACAGGTCATGAGGTACACATCTTAAGAGTCCTAGAATCTTTCAGGATCAAAAGTTCCAAACTATATATTGAAATTGAGGAAATAGTATCCTAACAGACAATTGACTCAAAATTAAATTAAAATACCTTATCTCATTATCATCTTGATTGATGTTAGATTGTGTAGTCTGGTGAATTTGTAGTATATGCCTGCAAATCCTTTTCTATAGAAAAATAAGAAAACAGGACATATGGTAAAATAGAAAAAATACAACATAATCAATTGCAATTTTAAAAAAAATGAAATATTAAAAACATGTAACTCAGCTGAAAGAGGAAAAGAATAGAAGTCAAATCTTTTTTTTTTTTTTTTGGCATTGATCTCATCTCTGGCAGATCATATGTCCATGTAGTTATCTTGGCAACCATAAAGCATGGAAATAGTTTTCCACTGCTTTTGTACATAAAATATATGTATATGTGTATAAATTTTCTTTCAGCCCACATTTTTCTTACTATTTATTGATAGCAGAAAGATATGAAGGCAAAATAACCTTTGTGCCTCTTTGTATTGTTATTATTTAATTGTTGTGGAAGGGTTACATTATACCACTCATTGTGATACTATTCTTCATAACTGTGGGCAGTGCAAACTTCAAATCACAGTAATTTTATCCTGGGAAAAGTAGTATTACTCTCAGCTAATCTCCACAATCATCTATAGTCCTAATTGTGTGGATTAGAGTATTTTTTGGTAGTCTTCTACCGCAGTGGCCCCCAACCTTTTGGGTGCCAGGGAACTGTTCCATGGAGAGAGGTTTTTCTGTGGACCAGAGGGGGTGTGGTTTCGTGTATTGCCTGTATCTGATGGGGCTTCACTTGTCTGTGAGGCCTGGTACCGGTCCATGGACTGGGCACTAGGGACCCCTGTTCTACTGGATAATACTCCATCAATTGGGCCTGGCAATCCTGGAAGCTTTTGAATTTTGCAGCATTTAAAAATATTTATCATTGCAAGCCTATGAAATCACACTGCTGTTGCCAATTCCAAACTAGCATTCAATTCTACATCAAAACCTATTCCTCTTCATTATGGAATCTAATTCCACACTGGAAAACTATCCTCTGCCAACAAATTATCTGCCTCTAGATAGGATGGAAGGAGGAAGGGAAAGGATAGTAAAGTGTTTCTAGTTCTGGAAACATAGAAAGTTTAAAAAAAACCCACCTCTTTCCTCAAATCTGTATGAAAAAGCCTTATTGATATGTTTGCTTAACATGAAACCAAGGTATTCATTCAAGGGCATATAATATATGATACTTCAATTTAGTATCCTCTTTAACCAATCATATATTTGATATTTCTCACCTTCCAGCATATGGCTCCCAAAACAAAGCCAAAGACAAAAGCCAACAATGATGAAAGTGCTATGCTCAATACTTGATTGCTAGACTTACTGAGGAAGTCCAATTCTGCTTCTGGAATTAAAAAAAAAAAACATTTTGGATTAATGAAGACAGATTAAAACAAAACAAAATCTCCAGGATAACAATGTTAAACCTGTGAGTCATGTATTTGGTAATACTTTTCTACTGCTTACATTTCAAATGATACTTTTAAAATAGTTTGTGGTTTTATTAGGAAGTGTTTGGTTGCCTGAAATTCACAGCTTTATTTGCACTTCACTCGGGAAAGGCAAACATTCTGGCAACTTTATAATCCCATGTAACCATCTGCAAAGGAACACTTACCAAGTTATCTTCTTGTTTTCTCTTGGCTGGATTTTCTGCTAAAGGTTTTCCCTCCCCATTTAAAGTACACCACATAATTTATTAGAAAATAATATGCTTAGAAGCTCTCAGATGTGAATTCTCAAAAGGCAGAGCAGCATGAACTGGAAAATGACAAGGATTTCCCCTATTCTTCATTGCAGAACAGAGGACTATTAGCAAGAGCAATTCCCTTGGCTACTGAAATAATAGATGGGGCACTTTTGCTTATCTGAACATTTGAATGGCAAACTCACTAAGACTTAGCCTATAACAGTGTTTCTCAACCGTAGCAACCTCAAAACATGTGGACATCCATTCCCACACTTCCCCAGCCAGCATGCTGATTAAGGGAATGCTAACAGTTGAAGTCCACACATCTTAAAATTGCTATCTGCTAACCCATTGCTGTAGACCAGAAATACTACAAGAAGTTAAAATAGCTAAAAGAAGCAGCAGCTAGCAACCTGCTGTCTTTCTGAACCCCATTGTCCCAACCATGATTAGCACAGGTTTGTACAGCAGTGACTTTAAGATAGTAATTATTCTGCCTCTGGCAGTTGTTTTAATCTGGAATCTTTGTGTGACTCAGTTCCTATATCTATGTATGGTGACTTCCCATATTTTTGCATTATTCTTATGTGGGACAACCATCATATGCATATGTATACACACACATGCACATGCACACACATTTGCTGTGTCCTCATTTCACTTTACTGTTTTTTTTTGAATATAGTGATATTCCCATCTGGTTTCTTAATTCTGAAATATTTAGAGAAAATCACTTATATACCTGATCCTAGCTTTACAAAATACAGTCCCCAGACTGTAAACTGAAGTGGCAGATTTGGAAGCTCACAAAATCTGGCAATGCAAGAAATTGATTCCTTGTCCATTTTATCTTATGATTTATACAGTCCAGTAAATCATAAAGAAACTTCTTCACCTTCCAAACTAGTAAGTGTCCTTCATTTAAAAAAAAAGTGGGATTGAGCACTACATTTGTTCTTAGACTTTAGAAAAAAAAAACGTGTTTTTTTTTATTTCTATCACAGCTTCATCAAGTTTAATAATTTAATGCTTCCAGGTTGAAGCAGAAGTGGGAGGAGAAAGAGATGAATGAGGAAAAGTAACCTTATCCTGGTGCCATTATGTTACATTCAAGGGTATGTTATGAAATAATTAAAATAAGTTTATGTATATTGTTTCAATTTTCCATCTTCTATAAAAGCCATACAATTCTAATTACCAAAATTTAACACCAACCAAAGCAAAACCATGTGCTTCTTCTCCAAGCTCTATGCTTCATGTTAAGAAGTTATATTGATGTTGAGTGCTGTTAGACATGTTTGCCACTTGTTTCTTTCCTCAGCTGGCAAAGAAGTTTATTTAACCAATGGATCCTGAGAATATGGCTGCTTTTCTTCCCCACCTCCACAATTAATATGACAATATTGAAAGCAATTGTTTACACTTACTGTTGCTGTTATTGCCATTGCTATCATTCCTAAGGGAACTGGCCGCTACAGGATGTAATAAAAATGGCTCTGTGACACTGATGCTTGAATCTGAGACAGAAATAATATGTCAGGGTTTATTTATATATATAAATAGCACATAGGAAGTTGCATAATACAAAATGAAACCCTTGGGTCATCTAGTTCAGTATTCCTGAAATTCTTTCCCAGCCTGAGCTGGATACGCAGAGGACCACATGTGGGAGTTTCCTATTACAATAAAGCTGGACCCATTTTGGGGGGGAAACCTCTGCTTTTTATTATTTTATAACATTTAGACAATTCAGACAATTAAAAAAAGTCTATGTGATCAGAAGTAAATAGCTATAATAGAAATAGAGCAGCTAAATTTCTTATATTCAGAGCCATGGTGGTAGAATGTAGTACTGCAGGCTACTTCTGCTGCTTGCCTGCAATTTGGCAGTTTGAATCTCACCAGGCTCAAGGTTGACTCAGCTTTCCATCCTTTCCAAGGTGGTAAAATGAGGACCCAGATTGTTGGGGGCAATATGCTGACTCTGGAAACTGTTTAGAGAAGGCTGTGAAACAGTATATAAGTCTAAGTGCTATTGCTATTCTATGTTCAAAAAATATATTCTACAAAATCCTGAAGGCTTGCTTTATGTCATCATCAATTTTGTTCTAGCTACCTGTACTTTTGATATAAAAAACTTGTGAAAAAGGCTTCTCTTTCAAAATCTGCATGGAAACCCTTCAGGAACCTTCTCAATTGAAGACTGGGATGAAAGTGATGTAAAGAGGTAAATAAAATTATTCCGCTGTTTATTTCGTTTTAAAAATTAAATGGCAGTCATGACCATTTCTTAGCCGAAAAAGTCACAATTGTCTGAAGACATTTCCATGTGGCGAGCATGCCTATGTGCCGAAGTGTACGGAACACTGTTACTTTCCCACCAAAGTGGTATCTATTTATCCACTTGCATTTGCATGCTTTTGAACTGCTAGGTGGCAGGACCTGGGGCAAGTTAGCTGGGAGCTCACCTTGTCACACAGCACTCTGGTCTCAAACCAAGGCTGTCAGCTTTCCAGCTGACGTGTGCTCAATGTCTTTAGGACCTTGGTAAAGCAGAGTATGGGTCTACAAAGTCAAAGCACTGTTTATTACTGATATTTCTAGATGGCTCTATTCCAAACAGCATACAACCAAGTTACATTTACCCTGTATAATACAAGCTCATATTGAATTTGGCACCAATCCATTAAAGGTGATTCATGACATTTGTGAATATTTCTATATATAAAAGAGCATTTACCATTTGGAGAGACTTCTGTTGTTGAGGGAAGAATGCAGTCACTTTGTTCTGGTCTTTTGGAAAATATTTTGTAGGCCTTAATAGTGCTGTAAAAGTGCTTGAAGAATTCTTCTGGAACAAATTTACCTTCTTCATATAGATGATCATGTTGACTATAATTCTGAGAAAGAGGATAGAATCCCGTTTTTAAGAAAATAAGGCCACCTAGTATATCACTATGCAGGGAAAATTATAAGGCAGCAATTCCTTCCTACAATATCATATTTTATGTTTTAAATCAGAGGTGTATAGGGGGAAAGGTATGTATCTTTGAGAACTCATATTCCCAAATTTCAGTTTCATCTATTACTAATGAAAACAAAGTATTGTTTCCACAGAATTATTAGCAATGCAAGCAAGCTATACTTGCTACTCAGAGAATACATTTCAAATAAGTCCTACTAAATTTGACATAACTTCAATGCATCAAATATATGTACAAAATATTATGTATATGTTAAATAGACATATTTAAATACAGGGATAGAAGAAATTGAATTGCATGCAAGAATTATTTATATATTATCTTTATGTTCCACTACAACCAAACAAACACAAGGGAGGGTATAAATATAATACATAAATATATGTAAACATTGAAATTATATATAATTAAATATATAAATAAATGAAAGGATTACTAATAAAATGTCATGATTTAATAAACCATTAATAATGTTTGGTTTATTATAATAGCAAGGTAATCTCTGCAAAAATATTATGTTACAATCACCCATTCTTATATATTAATATCTCAGAGTATTATTTAGTAATATAGAAGAAAGTTCAGATTTATATTATTACCTTATTATATGTGGTAGAAGATAAGCATTCCATCACATCAGTGATGATCCTTCTTAGTTTATTGATAATTGAATAGTTACTCAAGACATTTGACATATCTGGAAATTCTTTAAATTCTTTAAATTTATTGAGCAGATTATGTAGACTGTTTAACAATTCAGGGACCATCAAATGCAACCAACAGTGGTAAGGCTATCAGAAATGATAACAAAGGAAAAAAAGAGATTATATTCTGTGCATGCTTTAATAATGTACAATTGTAAAAAAAAGTAGTTCAACACACTATTACATTTATTCATTCATTCTTTTTCTATCTATCCACCTATCAATATTTATAAACTACCTCAACCTAATCTGCCTTGGAAACATTATTTTGCACTTTGTTAAACTAATATTCAACTGCCATTAATATGCATGGATATGTGATTGTCAGCAGATTTCTGCTAATTGTACTTGTTTCTCCATGTCCACTAATTTCACCTATTTATTCTTTTACTTATAAAGAAAAAGAATTAAGATCTATTTTATCTTGTTCATCCCAATTCAGTGTGTTTATGAATCTTGACTACTGGTGATGACAATAGAAAGCTCCACACAGTTTTCTTAGCAACATTTTCAAGGTACAGGATCCAATATTCATGCTGCACTGAATTTGTCCTATATTTTAAAGATGCATTTCAAGTTGCATGTCAGGAATACAAATTACATGTCAGAACCACTATGCATGAACAATTGCTTCATTTATATATAGACTCTGTTCACCGTAACAGTGAACATATTTTACTAACACGAAGTGTGTTCATATATCACAATAAGTCATAATGAGGTTTAGTCTGATTTTGACTTACACTACTGTGTGGATCCTAATAGTACCAAATCCCATTAATATTGTAGGACAGACATTGATTTTCAGTTATGAACATCAAACTCAGTTTGAAAGTACTATTAGATTTAAAAGTTATTATTATTAATATTATTAGTGTTAAAAGATATTATTGAGCATCTACTGAGATCTCTATCCTATAAGACTTTCCTGCCTAATGGTTATATGAAGTGTTGTAGCAATAGCACTTAGACTTATATAATGCTTCATAGTGCTTTATAGCCCTCTCTAAGCGGTTTACAGAATCACCTCCAACAATCTGGGTTTTCATTTTACCTCAGAAGGATTGAAGGCTGAGTCAACCTTGAGCTGGTCAGAATTAAACTGCTGGCAGTCAGCAGAATTAGACTGCAATTCTGCATTCTAACCACTCTGCCACCATGGCTCTATCTGGTGTAGCCCTACATATCTTTTTTTTAAAAATGATTTGCCCAAAGTTGGAACTAGTGGTGCTTCTAAGCCCACAGAATACTTCCATCATGGCAAATAAAACCAAGTGTATTCACAAGATGTTTTTGAGTACTCACTAAAGAAAAGATGGTTATCGTTCTCTCTCACACGTACAAAGTTATTATGCTCTCTGCCAGCAAGCAGATTTAATTAGGCTTTTAATTAGCAGCAAAGAAACAACCTTAAAACATTGCAGTTATGTCTGTTTTTTGGCCAGGAAAAATCAGAGGCTTGGCAGGAAACCATTTATAATATTATATTCTTTACAATTTAATTAGATGAACAAAATTCCTTATTAATACTGTGAGTATGTCAGTAACCACACACCTCCATGTTTGCAATTTAGAGGAGACAGAAGAAATGCAGGCATAAAAATCTTACAATATTCCTGCTGCATAAAATCAAAGATTTCCTGTTCCCATCTACCATGGGAAAATGATTCATTTTACATAACTGAAGATTTAGATAGGTTGAGTCATAGGCTGCTTCACTCATCTGATCACTACGTATATACAAATAATTAAAATTATATTGCTCCTTTGTACATATTTATTTCAAGTTATTATTAAATAAAATATATGGGGAAAAACCAATTAAAATGCAGCATGTTAAATTTTAATAGAATTTCAATGGAAAAGTTTAATTTACCAACAGGAATGTAATGGTTTCTGGCCAGAATATAATTTTATAAGAAAAACCTTTTGAAAAGTCTTTGAATTAAAACGTTCACAACCTGTTTGCATTTCCAAAAATTGAAAAGCAAGAATAATTGATGCTGTGTATGTTTATGCTTTGAAATAACTCCAATAGCTTTACATACCAGTGTGTCTGTCTTCTGGACATATCTAAGAGCTATCATATAATCATCTGGAAGATTTCCAACCTAGACAACAAAGAACATGAAAAACAATTTAGCTATTTAAGGAAATAAAGAGAAACAGAGGTAAACATATAAAGTCCAATCATGCCTGTGGTAACTTAACATGTTTACCTAACATGCCATTTGAATGATAGTGCAATGAGCATTTTTTAATGCTAATATTTTTTAATGAATTATGTACCACCCAATAGTTCAGATTTATTTTCAAACAATTTCTTTCAGTTCCTTGTTGAAGAACTGCCTTTCCGGTATTTTTGACCATATCAGTTTTAATCCTTTGTTACTGTGAATGATGAAGGGCACTAGGTTGAATCCTGGTTTATTGTTACCACTTGTATGTGAAATATCAAACTGAACTTTGTTCTGCTTTGTTCTCTTGCCTATGAAAGAGAAAGAAGTGGAAGTCTCACAATAGCTTGTTTTGCCGTTTTATCTGAATTCTGTAGTGAGTCAGTATATTTTTACATGGCTCTAGGATAACTTGCTGTGGCTATCTCAGGATCACCAGCTCACTGTTGCCAAGTCGCCTCTGCCAACTCACTGCCACCAAATTGCTGCAGGACAATTTTACATATACAACTTGCCACAGGTTGCTGGAAGGCGAGCCAGGCAAATGAGCAAATGAGAGAATGGGCAGAGCACAGAGTGGTGGCCAGGGGCTTCTCATTTTCACCCTCCACCTGACACTGCTGCTGCACCAAGTTCTGGGCAAAAGAAGTCAGGAATGGTGGCGGTGAGCAGGATGGGCAGCAGGGAGGTTGCAGTGGCCAGGGACATCCCATTTTCACACCATCTGCCACTGCTACTGTTGCTGTGCCAAAATCTGGGCCAAAGAGGCTGGGCATGGGGGTGGCAATGAGAATGTGAAAATGGGACACCCCCATGGCCATTTCCCTGCCCATCACTGCCATCTCCAGTCTCTTCAGCCTGGAACACAATGCAGAACAGCAGCAGTGGGATGTGTGAAAATGGGATGGCCCAGCCTCCACCACCTCCCAGCTGCTTGCCCTGCCCACTGCTGTTGTCCTTAGTCTCTACGGCCTGGAGTAGTGCGCTCTACCCACTAAATTTTAATTAATTTTAGAAATGGATATACCTAGGATAATCTATCAAAGCACATATCTCTGCATATGATTTTAATGCAAAATTAAATATTAGGTTATATTCAGACTTAGTTGAATTTAAGTAATTCAGGTAAAACAATGATTATGTAAATTAACAATTTAAGTTCTGAACTAAATCTACTCTGTACAATGATGGCTTATAAATCTTGCATTAGTTTTTAATTCCTATATAATTCTGTATTATATCCTTTTGACTTAAGAACAAACTGTATAATATATAACATAGGGATTGTATAAATGCTTTCCCTTTCCCTTCTTTTTTACACTAGAGTAAACATGATGACTTGATCCAGATTTCATTGCTTTATTTTCTGAAACCAATCCCCCAAATTAGTTCTGGGTCCCATCCACTTTTGACTTGCAGCCTCAATAATATCATACAATCATTTGAGAAAATTTACACTAAATATAATTTCTTTTTTCCTAAATAAGAAAACTATGGTTCACAGCTTTGGAAGAAGCCGGGATTTTGAGGCAACTTCAAAACCATCTTTTAGATTTGGAAGATATCCATATCCTTGTGTAGATTTGAGGAGGGAAGGCAAAAGGGTAGTTCAATGGCCAAAAGAACCATTCAGATTCATCTCAACACAGGAGCATTTGGGTTCTCTTAGCCAGGTCCCATATCACTTTAAGCAAAAGAGAAGTTCCTGCTTTCTTTATTCAGTATCCTCAGATATTGATACTCATGTATTTCTTCAAGGAAGATCAGTGCAAGATTAAATCTGTTCCAGATCGAGAAGCACAACAAGAATTGAAATGCATTATGTATATAACCTACTTTTCTGGAATCAAAGCCTGTCAAGTTCTTTTCAGCTCAGCTTAAAAAAACCTAAGTAGACAAGATTACCAAGTGAAGGAGTATGAACATTTTAATAACTAAAACAAAGATGTGGAGAGAGACATAGCTGGAAACTTGTAACAAATTTAAATCTTTGAAAAGACATGCTGTCTTATTTAGAGACAAATTCATGAACTTAAAATTATGTCAATACTGAGTAAACTATAACAGTTTATTTGGTGTGACATCCATTTCTATTTCATTTGCAAATTCAGAGTCACCATGCTAGGATTTAGTGACAAATTATAGAAATATCATATTTGAATTTCTTAGTCCCACACCCTCTTTCTAATCCTCCTATCTTTTCACCATTGCAATTTTACTAGGTTTTTTTAAAAAAAATCTTTCTGCCCTACTTTTGCCCCATGCTCTGCTTTGAACTCAAAGTGAAATGATTATTTTACTAATAATGACAAAATATATTGATGCTTTCTTGTGTTCTCCAATGCCATAAGATGCCTGCCCACTTTTTAGTTTAGATGATAACAAGACTCTAGAAGAGCCTTATAAGATTTCTTGTTAATAAGAAGCAGTTGATGGCTAAACTGGAATTATTTACATCAGTGATGGGATTCAATTTTTTTTAACAACCAGTTCTGTGGCCATGGCTTGGTGGGTGTGGTGTGGCTTGGTGGGTGGGATAGGGAAAGGATATTGTAAAATCTCTGTTCCCATCCCACTCCTGGGGGAAGGTTACTGCAAATCTCCATTCCTTCCCCACCCCACTAACCTGTTCTCCAGGTCAGTTCTCCTGTGCAGGGCAACAAAAGAAGACCCAGCTAATCAGTTGTGACTCGGGAGGCAGAGAATAGATGGGGTGGAGCCAGTCAGAGGTGGCATTTGCCGGTTCTCCAAACTGCTCAAAATTTCTGCTACTGGTTCTCCAGAACTGATCAGAACCTGCTAAATACCACCTCTGATTTCCATGCCACAAAATTCAAAAGGAACTTTTTAAAATTCCAATCAATGAATTATTTTTACTTGGTAGATCTTCACATTCATATTACACTTGGAAAAGGAATTGTTCATGCCATAGGAAAAATGTGATTTGTGCTATATGATGGGAAAGAGAGCTTGCTGTTGATATTTGGATTTGTGGACTGCTTAGAAATTGAAGGGATGAGGAAAATATGTAACAAAAGGAAGAATCAAATCTCGAACAGTCACAGCCTAAGATTAGTTGATCTGCTTTGGCTTGTTGGGTCTTGACTGCTGCAGGCATGAAACAACTTCTGTAACAATATATTACATATTTTTCTAACAAGAAAGGGACCATCAGCATGCCAAGAAAAGAAGTAATGGGTTCTGCTTGCATAATGCATGACCTGAGTTCAGTACAATTTGTAAAAAAACATACAAAGTTGCATAAATATTTCACTCAGTTAAGCTGCCTATGTTGAATGAGGTTGACATTCCTTCATATGTTGTTTGTATATGCATATTATTCACAATGCATGCTGAAAGCTGTGTTCTGTAACATTGTTCCATTCCCTCCTGTTTCTTAGAGAGAGTTCAACAACTCTCAAGCTAGCATTTAGTAGAAAATTGTAATGACCACAATATATTCTCCAGTGCCATCTCATCCCATCCATTTATGACTCTTGGATGAAAGTGAACAATCTTCTATAAAGCAAAGAAATGTTGGCATTGGCTATGAGGAATTGCCCAGCAAGAGAGAGAAGCTGAACTACAGAAGACCAGTTTCATGTGGCAAGATATATATTACAGGTTGTCCTCAGCTTATAACTTGGTCACTTAACAGTTTAAAATTACAATAGCTTCAGAAAGGGTCTTAAAGCAGTTCTGACCATTGAAAAACATTGCACCACTATCCCTCCATCACGTGGAGCTTCACAATCCATTCACACTTAAGACAGGTTTCCAAGGGCTCCACAATCACGTGATCATCATTTACAATCTTCCATGCTGGCTTCCACAGAAAGTCAATGTTTTCTGCTTGGATTTCAGCAGGGAGAATTTTTAGTTCCACACCAGAGAGGCACTTTTGTGGAGACTGCACTGGACCTCTTCCACCCACCCCAAGCATAAACCTAAGGAATCGCATGCTTGGTTTCAGCAGATGCCTCAGCAGAGAGGCAGAAGTAATGCAAGGAAGACCTGCCTCAGACAGCACATAAGTGTCTCTCTGCTTTGACACTGAAAATCTAACTTGCAGAGGATTTTTAGTGCTAGAGTGGAGCCTCCCAGCATCTTTCCCCACCCAAGTAATTATCTAGCACTCTTTATTTGAAACTCTATCCACTTGATGATACAAGAAATTGCTTAATGACAGAGGGCTGAGATTGTGGTCATTGAGAGAAGCAGTCACGTGGGAATCTGCTTCATGGCTGCTTTACTCAACAACCCAGGTTCTAGTTCCAATTTTTGCTCTGAATAGCCTCTAAAGGACATTCTTACTTTCAGTCTCTTGATCAGATGATTTAAGATAGGCACAAACATATATATTTACCCAGGGGTGGGATTCAATTTTTTTAACAACTGGTTCTGTGGGTGTGGCTTAGTTGATGGGCGTGGCTTGGTGGTCATGTGACTGGGTGGTCATGGCTTGGTGGTCATGTTATTGGCTGGACATGGCCAACTCAATATCACTCACATCAAGGCACGCAACTCCTCGCCTGGCCTCTCATGACTGTGGGGATGCTGCAACAGTCATAAGTGTGGAAAATGGTCATAAGTCACTTTTTTCAGTGCTATTGTAATTTTGAATGGTCACTCCACACAAGCAAAGTACCAGCAAAGGAGGAGAAAAAAACTCCAGAGACGTTCCTGAGACAGGAAGTCTAGTCCTGCCAAGAAAGTAATAAGTGTTAATGGAGAGGCAGTTTCTATAAGCAACACCAGAATGTTTTCTTCCTGCCTTCCTTACAGGATTAGGCCTGTAATTTCCTCTAACAACAGGTTCTCCAAACTGCTTAGAATGTTAACAACTAGTTATAGCGAATAGGTGCGAACTGGTAGAATCCCAACCCTGTATTTATCCCAATGATAAAAAGCATAGAAAATATTCCTTGTATTTTAGAGTTGAAGAGAATTTAGTAAGCAGATGAAAAAAGGGTGCTTAGGAAACAACATAGTTATTTTATGGCTTGAAACAGACTCATGAATTTTGTAATGATTTGCAGAGTCCTCTCTCCATTTCTTAAAAAAAAATAAGATAGCTTTATTAGATTTTTTTTTACATGATAATTATTAATAATTAAGACAAGACTAATAATTAAGACAAGCCAAAAAGAGTTTCCATGTTTCTGCCAAGCATATCTCCTTTCATATTGTATAGAACAGTGTTTAGTGAGAAATTTGGAAAGAAGCCACTTACCAGTACTGCAATTTCATTTACATCATCTGTCACTGGATTCCCACAGGGACTTTGGGCTTTAATTAGAGGATAAAGTAGGAGCAATTGAAGATAAAAGCAAGTGATAATCCAAGTCTGTGAAAAGAGAGAAAGAATAACTGGTAACTATAGTAAAGACAAATTACATAATAACAACATATAAGTACACTTCACAGTTGTGTTTTATTTTCTTTTTGGCTCTTTAAATAAAACTATTTTCTTAAGTTATAAAACTTAAGACAAATGTTAAGTAACCTATGGACTTAGATGGCAATAGTTTCAGAAACCAAAACAAACTTCCGAAGCAAATGTGATAATTTTAAAAGTGGTAACTTTAAAACTTTTATCATGTCCTCAATCTGTCAACATTGCTATCACCTCAGGAAAAAAAGCAGAAAAATATGTTTTTCACTTTGATGGAAAAATTCTTATTTTACATAGATTCTGATGGTGATGAATTGGAAAAGATTGGTTTAAAACATACCTTGATTTGTTGTGCTGTGGCTGAACAATTCCAAGCAGGGAATTATCAGGAAGTGACCAAGAAACCATAATTCAGTGCCTCCACAGAAGCCTGTGGTAAGGCTGAAAATTTGAAAAATACTGATATTTTTGAATTTATTGCTTTATCTCAAAAAGCAAATTGCACAATTAGAAAAAAAAGTGCAGAGAATACACCTAAAAATTAGTTGATGAAAAAATAGAAATAATAACTAGTTTCTTTTCATTTTTATAATAATACTCATATAAACTGTTTGTCAGTACTATAAAGTGTTTGCACTGCTTGCATTAAGATGACAGTAGAAATAGATACATAAAAATCTATAATACATTAATTCACCACATACATGGTTCCTTTTTATGCTTACATAATGGAAATTGGCTATGGAGGCTTATTAGTAATTCATAATATAATTACAGGATCATTTATTCAATTAGTTAAATGGTAGGAGCTATACAATAGGTAAGAACATATATCATCTGTAATAACTAGATTTTTCTCATGGGAGGTACTTTGGGACATAACACCTTAAGTTTTTCTGAGTAGGCTGTAGAAAAAAATCAAATGCATAAAACATCTATTTATTGTTTAAATTTTGTCTAAAGCACATGCACACCTTAAAAAAAATAAACTCCATTCTGTTGAAATGTAACACCAAGAATCACACTGTTCGTGGCCCCAAGCAGAGTAGAACAGGGTTTCAAATAAATCAAAAGACACATAAATATTCAAAGAAATCTAAAGAGATTAATTAACAAATAAAAAAATCTTCAGAATTTCTACCAATTTCATATTTGAATATTTGACACAAGTGAGAAATGATTCTGGGGTTAAATTGTGAGACAGAGAGATGTTTAGGGTATTTAAATCTTATCTGTGATAAGAACTCAGAATATAACATTAATAAAATAATCAGGTTTAGATTACTAGTAACTGGAAAAGTTGAATTAAGATTAAAAAAAAATGAACAGTCCTAATTTCTAATATGCCAGAAAAGTGAGATCACTATACAACTTAACTCACACATTAGGCCAATGGCTTTTCACCTCCTGGAATACTTGTGAAATTAGCTATTGACCACAAACATTAAACAAATTAAGACATTAGTCTTTTCTAAAATGATTTTTGATCAACAGTTTTCCATTATTGATTTCCTGTCATAAAATGCCTAACATAACTACTAGATTGGGGACTCAGTTTAAATCTCTGCAGAGTAATGTGCATATGAAGTATGTCAAGAGTAGAACTGATACGGGGGTATAATTAAAGCTTATCATGGAATACTAGATTTATATAGATTTTGATACTTGATAAAATATCTAGCAAATGAGTAATTTTAATGAAAGTAAAGAAAATCAGGACCTACTTCTCGTGTTTACTGTGCTTGAAAAGTCTCCTGAAATTGTTTCTATGTGATTTTTATTTATTTGGCATATGGTGATATTACATTAGCCAAGAGACTAGTTTGAGTGCCTGACTGCTAACCCAATGTAGACTAGCTCCACACCTGAAAGAAAGACTAACCTGCAGCATTTTTCAGGGCCTTCTCCCTCCACTGAAGCCGACTCACAAATGGGCATCGCAAACAGGAAGTTCAACTGCTGGTAGGATTCTGACCATCTGCACGAAGCACCAATTCATCTCCCCACCAAAGTGGGAAGAACTTATTTATCTACTCACATATAACATACTTTTGAACTACTAGGTGGGAAGAAGCTGAGGCAAGAGATGGGAACTCACATTCTACACAAATTCAAGGAGTAATAATCAAGAATTGATTTTGATGTTCACTTATATGCTTATCTGGCCTGTATAAGATTATACCATATCAAAATGTGGAGGAGACATTCTTTAAATCAATTTCTATCATAGCAAAACAAAGATATTCAATATGTGGTACAGGGGTGAGATTCAAATGGTGTTACTACCGGTTCGGTGACTACGTTTTGCACACATAAATATTTTCAAATACTGGCATAATGCAATGTTTTGTAATATTTTATTATGCTAACTTTCATTGAATTGATTCCAGCTGTCACAAATACAGGTCAAACAGATAGGTTAAAGCATACAGGTGTGCTTAAAACCATGTGCTCTAGAATATAAATTACTTAAGTGGTATAGGATATCCTATCATTTACCACAAGGCCATTGGAGTAACTCAGTTTTCTAAGGTTTCTGGGTGGTTAAAGCCAAACAAGCCAACCTGTTCTCTGCTTGACAACTATTTCATACTATAGGCATGGCCTCTAAAATAGCAACAGCTGCAGGGCATTAGGATTTCACAGAAATGGAGAAGCACCAAGTATTTTGTTCTCCAGGTTGTCTTTTACAGTTGAGTTGACAGTCAGCTGAGAACAATCCTAGATTTATCACCTTAACCTTACCATATGTTAACCATATGTTGGCTTTTATTCAGCTATAATCAACTATAAAATAATTATATTAAAAAATTGAGATCAGTTTCCTCTCCAATTGTGATATATCCTCTTGTTTCAGTTTCTCAGCCTTGGCAACTTTAAGATGTGTAAAACTTCCCATATCTTATTACCATTTTCAACAACATTCTTTGTCTGTTCTATTTCCAATTATCCATTCATCTTTTTTTCTTTTACTATACTTCTCCTGTACACCAATTGGAGTAACATCTATAACTCATTACCCTAACTTAAAAATACTTCGTATAGCAATTTTTCTTGGGATTCTGTTTAAAAGATTCTAAGATTACATAATGGATTTTATATTCTAAATACACATATATATAGGATATATATGCTTTTTTTTTGGATTTTGTATATTGATAAAAGGCAATAAAATTTTAATTAATAAGAAATAATTGGGATGGAAAGGAGAAGTAGGGATAAGATATGAAGTTAATACTATATGAAGTATTGATATTATAATTTGGAAATGTTATGCCTTATTGGTCTTTTATTATTATTTTTTCCTAGAAAAGAATTTATAAGCTGTTATGCCTTGACTCTTTGTGCATTGTTTTTATAAAACTGATAAAAATGGTTTTTATATATATATATATAAAAGAAAATGATAATAAGATATGGAAGGATATATGGGATGAATATGATGTTTGAATTTGTGTCTGTGTGAAGAGTTTTAACCCGGGAACAGACAACCTTCAGAAAAGATCTTTTAGTTTTGTTTATGTTTTGTGTTTTTTGTGTATTGTGTTTTTTGTAAAACTAATAAAATTTGTTTTTTATAAAAAAAAAAAAAAGAATCAATAAAACCTTGGAGGAATGTTAGATGAGAATAATTGTAAACAAGCCAGAAAGAAATGAATATGATGACTATAAAATGGATAAATATAGAAAAGAAATGAAATTGAATAAGAGTAAAGAGAAATAATGAGAAATTTGCTGAAAGATATTTATGTGTCCATATGGAAATGGGATAAATTAGAATTATGTTGTATAAAAATAATGTTTTATTCGACTTGTAAAAATTTATAATGTTAAGAGGTTTTATGTATTTATGTATTTAATGGTTAATGATGTGTTGTTTTATCTTTAAAATTAATAAAATTTGTTTCAAAAAAAAAAAAGATGTGTAAAACTTCCACTCCTAGAATTTCTCAACCACATAACTTAAAAGTTATCAAGGTTGAGAAACACTGATTTGATTGATACTATGTTTCCAGCTGAAACTGAATTTTTATCCAATGTTATCTTTGAAACAAAAAAAGTTTAAAAGCCCTATGGAGAACAGTGTTACATGTATCCTATGGAGAATTCATGAGAAGCACCTCTGCTTTATCAGGGATTCTGTCTGCAATGTACAACCCATGTGGAATTGTACTCATGAAAACCTTCTAATTACTATTATTCTGTGAGATGGGTGGCATATAAATTTAATAAATACTCACAGTGGATAATATTATGTAAGTATTTCTAGGAGCATCTTCTTGTTGCATCCATTTATATTTTTACTTTAGCTTGACTATTCTACTATTTCCACAATGACCTACAATTTTAACAAATGATTCTATAACTGGTATTTAAGTAAAATTTTTAAAAAGCTTTTATCTGCAACATACATGCTCTTAAACAAATTATTCTCATGCCCAGGCTGATATCTTTTGCCATCCAGGACAGTTTTGCAATTTTAGGAGAAGCACAAAATTCTAAAGAGAACTGCTTTTTAATCAGCAAATTAAAGTAAAAAGTACAGACAAAGTTGGTTCTTTCCAAAATGTGAACAAAAGAAAATTACTGATTGAAATACACTTTAGAAAATGATCAAATTTATCCAGATAATGAATATGACTTTCAGTGGATCACTAGTGTAAAACAGGTTCAAACAAACACTTATCTGGAGAAGATAATATTTAACACATTTTTCTGCAAAATGTTCTTCATCAAAATAATCCTTTTCTGCTGTATGGAAAGACAAAATGGTCATCTATCAGTCTAATATCAGATAGATGATTTGGATAGTGAGGTTCATGGGTCAAACTTATATGGTTAGGATCTGTTTGAACCCCAATCCATCTCTAGTTTTATATATGGAGCTACCATTAGGATATTTTAATTGGCAATATTATTTAAGGTTGCTGCATCATAGTTTTCCCTAATGTCTTAGGGAAAGGTAAGGATTGAACTGAGGTCTTTTGTAAAGCATGCATTTTGCTATTGAAGTATAATCTCCTTTCCTATACTTATAGGAACGTAAGAAGGGAGAAGGAGAAGCAACTTAATTAAGCTACAATCATTGTGGCAGTTTTAAAAAATGATTCTAGATTAATGTTATCAAGTCTGTGAATCCTCCAGGCAATATATTATATTCATTAGGCAAATAGCTTCCTAGGAATAAGTTTCACAGAAATATTAGGAAGCACAAGAAAATGACTTTTGTCCTGAGTGTGACATTAAATGAAAAATACCCAATGTGTCGTGGAGAAGAAGAGTAGAGGGGAAAAAATCAAATAGTTCCATACAGCCCTGCTCTGTGGCAATTTTAAGCATCCTGGATGTAATTTAAGTGAACTCATGGAAATCGTATGTTGAAAGAAGCACACATTTCTGAATGATAATTGATATATCAGAAAAGAAAACACAAGATGTCTTCCATAAATATAATCCAGTTAAAAGTTCTTTGATTTTACTGTTGCCAAGAAACACTGCCAAATTTTACATTGCTAATAGTTTGGAATATACAGTATTTTCAATAAGTATGTGTGAAATTAAGAAGAAACTTGTTTTTACTGTGGTGTTATTCTTCCAACATAAATGTTGGAACAGATTACATAGATGCTAAAGCAGCTTAAACTAGCAACTGTTTCATTATCATCATGGCAAATCTGGTGGGTGATACTGATATCATTGATAAACAACAGATTTTGTCATTACTGTGAATAGATACATAGATGTTACAGATATATAGACATAGTTATAAATATAGATATATCACACTTTGTCTCTAACATAATTCCTCTTTTATATCCTCTCTCCTGAAAATTTAAGAAAATGCCCCAATGATAAATTATAATTACCAATTTTCAAAATTGTAAAGTTTTACAAATAGTACTGAAGTAGTGTTCTGTCTGAGAGTGTTGTTTTTAATACTGTATATTTAAATAGTGTCAACAGTGACAGAAGTAGCATTTCTTTCAGCTGTGTATGCAGAAAAGATCCATACATATTTTATTAGGAAACTGGATGTGAGAATCTCAGAACCCTAATATGCATCTAGTTCCAGATTACTGCAATAGATCTTTTGTAGGAGAAACTGCATGTTCCCAGCTTTGATCTAAAGACCGAAGGATATCTTCCTTAATTCGCACTTCTTGCCATTAACACATTAATATTCCAATATTTTAGTTATTTATTCAGCTCTATCATACATAATAAACTAAGAAAAAACAACAATTTATATCTCTTTAGCAGAACAAAAATAACTGTAACTAATATGCTTCTCCTATTTTTTTTTTTGGGGGGGGGGGATAGACTTCACTTCTGTTAATATATCATTCTTTAAAAAATTCCAATGCTTTTAGGCCTTGTGATTGGTTTTAATGTGGTAATGCCCAAGAAAGATCAGGTAAAGAATAGGTCACTCATATATATATAAAATTCAGCTGAGAAAGATTTTGAGAACCTCCTACTAGCTCCATTGTCAACTGGATCAACAAGGACCATGATAGGTGTTGGAGATCCTGGACACCTGGTGAAAAATGGGCTAGAACTGTTGGCTGAACTACCAAGTCCAACAGCTGCAGAACTATTGGGAAAAAGGGGTTTACTCATCACAAATATACAGAGATAAAAACCAAATAAATAACATTCTGTTATTATGAATCAAGCCCAACAAAAGAAGGATATTTGAAATGAAATGCACTAATTCTTGGAAAAACAATATCAGAAGAGATGCCTTGAGTGCAATCCCAAAACATCTGGAGCACCACTTGAATAACAATGGCATTGTCAACATTATCGACAGAAAATTACAAACAGTGGCTTTACAGTTTACATTCTACTTTATGAAACAACATCTGCCTAACCCAGATTCTTGGCAAACTCTTGATAGATGAATGAAAATGCTAAATCCAGTATAAACTTCTGGCTGACTGCACAACAAACCATAATAATAGTATAACTCTACACTGAATATGCATCTATGCCACCCATTATTTACCTTGGTTATGAAAGAAAGAATTCTAGTGGATTCAAATTATTATTATTATTTGATGTCATGCTGAAAACTTGACTGAGTTGATAGATTACAACTTTAATCTACTTAATGAGTAATGTTGGCAATTATTTTGTGCAAATAGATGCCTATAAAGAACTATAAAATAAAGCTATTATGAGTCTTTCCCGTCCCACTAGAAGTCTTCTGGTGGCAACAATATAAGCTTCTAAGTATTCTTGTGCAAGAGATGGGGTAGACAATTAATTATTCATACTCTTCAGTCCCTACCTGGGGGAAGAAAGTTATTATTTCCTTTGTTATTTTTATTCTGTGGTTGTCAATCCTTTTCTCTGTGGTTGAAGTTATTTGGTCTTTTCCCATAAAATAATTCAGATTCCCAGTCCAAGATCTAACAATGGAGACTGTATATGAGCAATAATTAGTTATCTTTTCTTATATTTAAACATTCAAATTACATACATTTCATCACTCTCCTTTCCTTTCTGCTTGGGGTAAAAAATAATAATTCTGGACTGCTTAATTTTAGCAACATTCTGATATAAACCATGTAATCTTGCAAACCCAATTGTGGAAGTGGATTAACAGAAACATGAATCATGAAGGTAAAGATTAAAACATTTTTTTCTGAGATCTATGCAACTGGAGATGAATTATACTAGTTGCAAAGGAAAACTTCTTTATCCCCTAAAATATTTTCCTAGAAGGGCTGTTCTAGGATTCCCTAAAAATACAATAATAAGTGTATTTTGTATCCAGTACTGACACCGGTGGCATGATGATGTCCAGCTTCTTCCTGCCACACAGAAGTAAAAACTATCAGAAACCTGTCACTGCAAAGACAATAAAAGTTACTTTTCCTCTTTAAATGTCTGATGGCACAACCGAGTTGTGAGTTAAAGGATTTGCATATGTTTAGCCTACAGAAAAGATGATTAAGGCAAAGTATCATAACAAAACGTCACTCAGAAGAGAAAAGACTTGTTCTCTACTGCCACAGACTACAGGACCAGAAGCAATGAAGTAAAACTAAAAGGAAGATGAAGGTCAGGATAGATATTGGGATAAATTTCCTGAATGTATCAGCGGATGTCTAGTGGTACATGATATGAGTAAGTTCTCTGCTATAGGCCTTCAAACAAAAGTTGGATGGTTATTTATCAGAGTGCTTAGTGGATCCTGCATCAAGCATGGGATTGGACTAGATGACCTGTGTGATCATTTCCAGTTCTATAATCCTATGATGCTATTTCAGAACTGATGCAGAATTTTCAGTTGAAAGTATCTAGTTGGCTTAGGGAATACTTTCTTTTTTTAAATATTTTATTGATATTCCAAAGTTTAAAAACATAAAATAAAACTATATGCATTGTTATCAACATCAAGACATCTTTTACATTTCCCTACATTTTTCAATATATGATTACTTATTCCATTACCATACATCTTACTCTTGTTGCAAATCAATATATTTCATCTTACACTTCAATCTTTTCTATAACATATATACATATTTACATACTTCCTCATTCCTTTTCTAATTGAAATTTTCTTTTCTTTTTATTTCTAAACCACTCATACTTAGATAATATTTTCTACACTAGAAATATCACAATACTTAGCTCTCCCACAGTAATATCACTTTAAATTATAATATAGATGCATAACCATTTTGTAGCATAATTTATCACCACTCGAAGAAGAAATGGCTTGGAGTCTCTGGTCATATATTTTGGAGACTATATCATCATATGGCAACAAAAAAACTGCAATATATGAGCAGAATAGACTAACATGGATAGATTAATAATCCATGTGAAGAAACTAGATTAATATCAATCCTGTACAATTTCAACCTTGGCTTGCAGACTTTTTACCAGCAGAATGTTAATGTAACACAAGGATAGTGTAGAATCTGGATCCCAAACCTAGCCCCCCAAAACATCAAAATGTATAGTGGCACTTTCTGTGGAAACAATCAGGCTTCTTGTTCTACCTGATTTTTTAAAAAATATTTAAAAGTATTTTTAGTATGCAAAAAGGAAGTTTGAATGCTACAAAGCAAAGTGCAAGCTTTCAGCACCATTTTTATTTCTAAGAATGCTTTAGTACTCAAAACCTTTTTTAAAAAAATAAAAATGGAGAACTTTCAAGGAAGAATTGGTGAACTGAAGATGATTCTGGTCTCATGATCACAATGGAGCAAAGAGTCAAAGGTGGACCAGCTCTTTGTGTGTCCAATCACACCTGGCCAATAAAGTATTCTATTCTGTTCTATTCTTTAGAATTCTTCTCTCAACAGGCAGAAGATTTGGGATAGCAATAGCACATAGACTTATATACCACTTCATAGTGCTTTACACCCCCCCCCCCTTAAGTGGTTTACAGAGTCAGTACATTGCCCCCAACAATCTGACTCCTCATTTTACTGACCTTGGAATGTTGAGTCAACCTTGAGCTGGTCAGGATCAATCTCCTGACCAGCTGGCAGTTGACAGAATTAGCCTGCAATACTGCATTCTAACCACTGAGTCACCACAGCTCATCCACAATTGTTCCAGTTATATGTTCCTCACAAGGTGAGAATGAAACAACAGTCTCCAACAGGTTTAGAGATCTGGAGACAAGGCAATGCCATCTTTGCCCAAATTGTGGTTGGTGCCTTTATGGATACAGGATTCACCTTTTCTAATCACCTTTGGAAATTGCTTATTAACTGCTTTTCAGCTATTTCAAATGGCAGGTTTTACAGCTCTTGGTAAATTTGCTTCAATTCTTAATGAAAAAAGTTTTAAATATCAATAATGAATTTTTTAAAAATCTTTTTTAAAAAAATAAATAGCAAAAGATGGATATTAAAATTTTCACTTTGGAAAGTTACAAATGGACTAATGCAGATGGATTCAAAATAATATTTTAAAATTATTTGTAAGAATGCTATCTCTCAGAAATACTGTTCTTTTGAATTCTTTAAAAAATTGATAAGATAGGTTGGATACCAGAAAAAAAAGATACAGTTAAAGGAGAAGAACACTTAAATTTCACATACTAATAAAGAACAAAACAATACTCAATCTATATTTCTTGATTCTCATGTTGTTTATATTTTGAACACACAGGAGAAAATAGTGCTATAATGAAAATCATTTGGAACATACAGGAAAAAGAAGCTGTTCTGAACTAAGCAAACTCGTTAGCTTGCAATTCTAATAGTTTTCCTTCCACGACAGGCTCATAAACCTGCACTTCTGATTGGCCCGCTAATAGCGGATTGTGATTGGTTGTTGTTGGCTGATCTGATTGGCTGTTAGCAGGTCGCCGCTGATTGGACGCTCCCAGCGCGGCAAACTCAAATCATTGGGTGTTGTGACAGCAGCCAGCTCTATAAAAGGAGCTGCTGCTGCCCTAGTATTTTGCTCTGTTCTGAAGTCACTAATAAAGAGTTGGAGTCACTATTCGATGCCTCATTTCTGTTCTTTGCGCCCACTCTCCCAGATCTAACACTGGCGACAAGGATGGGATGCAGAGACGATAGAGCTGACTGAACACTCATTGAATGCTAACAGAGCACGTGGCTCAGGGTGCACCAATAGCGGCAGAATGACCAGTGGCGCCATACCACCCGCTCCATTTGATCCGGCTAACGAAGACTGGGACTCGTATATGGACAGGTTTCAGATGTTCCTGGAGCCAACAACCTGAAGGATGCTATGCCTGGCAAGAAACGAGCTGTATTCCTGACCCACTGCGGGCCCACCGTTTTTAAGATGGCAAAGGCACTCACAAAACCAGCTGAAGTCAAGACGATGGACTGGGACAACCTCGCCCCAATCCTCCGGGCCCATTATGGCCCAGCGGTGCCAACACTCATCAGGAGACACAAGTTTTACCAGAGGAACCAATAGGAAAGCGAGAGTGTTGGAGACTTCATCGCGGACCTCAGAAACCTGGGGGGACTCTGTGGCTTCGCAAATCTCGAAGAAGCCATGAGAGATCAAATTGTTCTGGGTCTAAGAGACCCCACAACCCAGAGCAAGATTATGGCGAAGGGGGACATCGGCCTCGCAGATGTCATCGCCGATGCTACTGCAGCAGAAGCAACCAGGAAGTTGGCAGCTCAAATGCACCGAGCAAATGGACTGCACCACCAATTCGCCAGTGACACTACGCCCCTTCCCGAGAGGCACACAGTGACCACCCACCATGAAGACCTCGAATCCTCATAAGAAAGCGAGGAAGAGGAGGTCAACAGACTCAGGTCAGAACGTGATCAGTGAGATCAATGGAATCGTAAGCCCTCATATCACTGTGCTGGATGCAGGAGAAACCACCCACGATCAGACTGCAAATTCCTAGATGCCCTCTGTCGTTCCTGTGGAAAGAGGGGCCACATTGCAAAGGTCTGTAGAAGCAAGCGAGGGTCCAGCCCAAACCGAAGAGAAAATAATTCCCGGCAGACAACAGGCATCCCACCAGTAAATTGGGACCGCCCAAGCAACCAATGGAACCACTACTACAGAAATCAAGCACCAGCCACTTCTACCAGATGAGAAGAGGCGCACCAAACCATCACCATCAGCCACACTTCATCCCTTGATGCAAGAAAAATCCGAGTAAAGGTCACCATTGAGAATCGACCATGTGTTATGGAAGTCGACTCTGGGTCTTCCCTATCAATGGTTTCCTGGAAAATTCTCAAACAGCTGATCCCTGACATCCGTTGCCAGGACCTCAGCACTCAGAGAATTATATTAAAGGACTACCAAGGAAATAGGATCCCAGTCGCCGGTTCATGTCCAAGTCTCTTTCAAAGACCACACCGCAACCCTACCTCTGCCTCTTACCGTCGTCGATAAAGATCGACCCAGCTTACTAGGCTTGCAGTGGTTCGCATCACTAGGAATCGAACTGGCGGCATCAACCAGACCAAAGGTGATGACTGGGAAGCGGCCCTTGTCCAGGAATTCCAGGAAGTTTTCACCGAGAAGCTAGGCAAGTACAAGGGATCCCCCATATCATTTAATCTCTACTCTGATATTGCGCCCATTTGCCTTAAGCCTCGTCGAGTGCCCTTTGCACTCAAACCAAAGATTGATGAACAATTGGACAAATTAATAGCCCAGGGCGTGTTGGAACTGATTGACCACGCCCGATGGGAGACCCCAATTGTAACCCCCATAAAACCTGACGGATCTTTGAGAATTTGTGGGGATTACAAGGCCACCCTAAACCACGCACTTCAGCAGAGCGCTTACCCCGTGCCTGTGGTCCAACACCTCCTTCACTCCCTTGGGGGCGGAAAAATATTCGCAAAATTGGACCTAGCCCAGGCGTACCAGCAGCTGCCCGTAGATGCAGAGACCGCAGAAGCCCAACTATAGTCATGCACAGAGGTGCGTTCAAATGTAATAGACTCCAGTTCAGAGTGAGCGTAGCACCTGGCATCTTCCAAAGTCTGATGGAGAGATTGCTACAAGGCATAAAAGGGGTCGTGTCATATTTCAATGATGTCTTGATAGCTGCCCCCACTAGAAGTCTACTAGAAAAGTGACTAAGAATGGTCCTCCAAAAATTTAAAGACGCTGGCCTGAAGGTCAAGAAGGACAAGTGCCAACTATGTACTGAGAGGGTTGAATTCCTTGGTTACCTTCTTGACAAACAGGGAATTCACCCTACTGAGAAAAAATTGGCTGCAATAAAAAACGCCCCGAGACCTAGGAACAAAACAGATCTCCAAGCCTTCCTGGGACTCATTAACTTTTATAACATCTTCCTACCCCAGAAGGCAACTGTTGCTGAACCTCTGCATAGGCTCCTCGACAAGAAAGCTTCCTGGGTCTGGGGACATCGAGAAGAGTGAGCTTTTCAGCAAGTAAAAGACCTTTTAACATCAGATGCTGTATTGATACAATATAGCGAGACGTTACACTTAACTGTCACCTGTGATGCCTCACCGTTTGGAGTAGGAGCCATCCTGAGCCACGTCCTGCCAAACGGAACTGAGGCACCCGTTGCATTTTTTTCTAGAACTTTATCTAAAACTGAGAGAAACTATAGCCAACTAGATAAAGAGGCTCTCACTATTGTGTCTGCGATCAAACGATTCCATGAGTATGCATATGGGAGATCCTTTTCTATAATCACCGATCACAAACCATTACTTGGCATCTTGGTGGGGGATAAACCAACTCCCCACATCTTATCACCAAGAATGACAAGCTGGTCAGAGTTTTTAGCCGCATACGATTACCAACTGCGACACCGACTGGGGAAAGCCATTCCCCACGCTGGCGCCCTGAGCTGCTCTCCGCTACCAGAAGTCCTGGACAACCCAGCTCCAACCCTAGCTACACTACAAATCGAGACACTCCCGTCACCACCAGTGACTGCACAAGACATCGCATCTGAAACAAGGAAGGACCCTTGTTTGGCACGAGTCCTCAGCTGGGTGGAAAGAGGTTGGCCTGACAACAAACTCAATGACACCTTCAAGCCTTTCAAACACAGGCAGACAGAACTTTTCTCCCCAAAAGGATGTGTTTTATGGGGAGACAGAGTCGTCATCCCAGGAAGATTGCAGCATAAGGTCCTAAAACTATTGCATGATGGACATCCGGGCATCATGCGAATGAAGGCACTAGCAAGGAGCTACGCTCGGTGGCCAGGTATAGATAAGCAAATAGAAACCTGGGTCGCCACCTGCAACAAGTGCCAGGAAACACGCTCAGCTCCACCAAAAGCACCACCAACTGAATGGGAAGCACCCCGAGGTCCCTAGTCCCGTATCCACATCGATTTTGCGGGACCCACCAAGGGGCATACATTTCTCATAACAGTGGATGCCTATTCCAACTGGCTTAAGGTACACAAAATGAAGAGCAACACCACAGAAGCAGTCATTAAAAAACTAAACAGACTATTTGCTACACACGGCTTGCCAGATGTCTTGGTTTCAGACAATGGCCCACAATTCACTGCCTTGGCATTTGAACAGTACCTAGCAGACTGGGGGATACGCCATGCTTTAACATCGCCGGCTCACCCTGCGGCCAATGGTAGGGCTGAACGAATGGTCCAGTTCATAAAGAAAATCTTACACAAGATGGAACAAGGGAACATCCACGACAAGGTGACCAGGATGCTTCTCCTCCAACATATTACTCCAAACAGCACCACAAACAAAACCCCAGCCGAACTCCTGATGGGCAGGAAACTTTGATCACATCTTGACTGACTACACCCTGCCTACACGCCGGAAAAGCCCCTGGGGTCCAGCAGCAAGTATCACACGTTCAAGGTAGGCGACCCGGTTTTTGCAAAAAACTTTACCGGTGACCCATTGTGCATCCCCGCTACCATAACTCAACTTACGGGTCCCCGTTCCTACCGTTTACAAGCTGCTGATGGGAGACTGTGGAAGTGCCACATCGACCAGCTACGCTCCAGGCTGGCACCTACCCTCTTCACAAGCCCTGAACTCCAAACCAGGGGGGAAGAGAAATCGAGGGGGCCGAAAATGAACTTGTACCCGACCCAGTACTCGAAACCCAGCAATCAGCGCGACCAAACCTGGAATATTCACCTTCCGAAGAAGAGCCGGGACAGATGGTCATCTCTCCACGAAGCAGCACAGCGGCATCAGCAAACCCAGAGAATCCAGATGACAGCCTTGATGGGAGTAGAGATGACAACCTCGAGTCACCCAACGGAGAAGTCAGATCACCATTACTGCTGAGTTCAACAAACAGCCCACCGGAACCAGAGTCCGGGCAAAGACTGGTGGAGCAACGAAGATCAGGTAGACAGGTGAGACGACCTGCCTACCTGCGAGAATACATCACCCCACCCTTGAGACAGAACCTAGGGAGGAGGGGTGTTCCGAACTAAGCAAACTTGTTAGCTTGCAATTCTAATAGTTTTCCTTCCATGACAGGCTCGTAAACCTGCACTTCTGATTGGCCTGCTAATAGCAGATCGTGATTGGTTGTTGTTGGCTGATCTGATTGGCTGTTAGCGGGTCACCGCTGATTGGATGCTCCCAGCGCGGCAAACTCAAATCATTGGGTGTTGTGACAGCAGCCAGCTCTATAAAAAGAGCTGCTGCTGCCCTAGTATTTTGCTCTGTTCTGAAGTCACTAATAAAGAGTTGGAGTCACTTTTCGATGCCTCGTCTCCGTTCTTTGCGCCCACTCTCCTAGATCTAACAGAAGCCTGAGTGTAGAACAGGCTGGGTGCATTGCCAACATATTGCTTTTCAGATCTATATGCATTATATAAGTCTTTCACATGATATAAAACCTCCCACTTCCCCAATCCACATACAAAATAAAAAGATATTATTTTTAGATAAAACTATTTATTCCCTTTCCATTCCATACCTCTTCAGTAGAAAGTGTTATTCCTCTATCAAAATCTTTTTCTTCTTCACCAGTAAAGAATACTACAGCTTCTAGTAATACAATACTTAGCAATGTGTGCAAGCAAAAGCAATATTCACTTCCCTCTTATGGGAATGCTGACCTGATGTCCAGCAGATTCCCAGGTATTATAGATCCAACTAACAAAATCCCTCCATAACTCTTCACAGGCAAGAGAAAGTCATGGACCAAGCCATTATTTACTTTCTCTTCCCATAAAAGCAGCCTTTTCTTATCTTTAATTACAGACTTTTCCACATGGGAACTCTCAGCAGCATGTTTCCTGTGTGTAAACTGGCAGGAAAATAGCTTTAAAAAAAAAACCTTTTCCAGATTTCAACCTGCTTCTCCACTCTGGCTAGTGATTTTTTTTTTTTTTTTGGAATCACAATTACCCAAGCCCTGCTGGGTAGATTTCCCTACTTAATTATCTCTCCTGGAGAGACGTGGGCTGTACTTATGTTACCAACCACTTTGCTGGTTGTGAGCGTGCGCCCTTTGGGACTGAAACGGAGCTTCAAACATGCAGCTAATCAACTCTGGTAGCTCCAGTGAGTGCAGCAGGGGTGGTGCGGAACTCAGCTGGGCAAAGTGGGTGGAGAGAACGAGCGAGGTTATTGCAGGTTCACCCGAACCCATGCGACCAGTCAGCAGATCACCACAGCTCCTGGATCATTTTTGTTCTTTTTTTTTTTTCCAGAACATGTACATATTTTTACTGATCCATTAATAAATTAAATGAAAGCAATCAGTGTAATAATCAGAGCAAAAACATACTTCTGATGCACAACAGGAAAAAAATGAATAATCTTCCCAGTAAACTGCATATTGGTAGAGAAAGGCATCATATGATCCTATCCTCAATAAATCATCAATTAATTAGGAGAGGGGGGTATGCAATCCGCTCAGTCATCCCACCTGGATTACTTATCCAGTTCTGTGTGGGGATTTCCACTTGAAGTAGGCTTAGAAGTTTTGCTTAATGTAGTGTGAATCTGGGCTTCCACAGTCTGTGAAGTATGAAGTTTTCAATTTGATTTTTGTTAGACATGCAGAATGAATTTAGTCACCAAAGTTTAAAAACTGTAGTCCATAGTGCAAACTATTGCATAACCAACCAATTGTGGTTGGGTTTTCTCCCCCTCTCAAATCTTTCAAGAATTGGGATGTTCCCTAAAGGCTATTTATGATTAACGTTTCATATAAAATTAGATGTATTAATTTGTAGTTTGGAAAAATTTCAGGTATGAAGAATGTATAAAAAAGTCCCATTTAATTTTTTATAGGCAGTCCAGTATTCACATTCTAAATATTATTACATTACTATGGATATTTTGCTATGTTCATATGTATGTTTTCTATGTCTTTTAGAACACATATTTAATCTACTATCAAAATATATGGCACTCCCAATTATCTGGTTAACAAGTTGTATTCTTTCTTCTAGAAATAGTTTTCTTTTTGAGTGCTGTTTCTCCCTCATCTTACCAACAGCCATTTCATATATAGATTACAATCAATGGTACAAGTGTACAGCTTCTTCATTTATGAATCATGTTTGGAATGTTCATAGACAATGTTGGCATTTACATAACTTTGTCCTCAGTATGAAATATTTCCCATAAGTGTCCCATGAAAAGCATCAAGTCTTGACTTAATTAACTCTTTCTGCAGACTGTAGCAGAGCAAGCTGCCTTCTCTAGAAAAGCTTCTGATCATCATGGGCTTAGTCAATGAGCACTCATGGAACCCCAATGTCTGGAACAATTGCAGAATACCATCATAGCAGCTGTGGTGGCACAGTGATTAGAATGCAGTACTATAGGCTACTTCTGTTGACTGCCGGCTGCCAGCAGTTTGGCAGTTCAAGTTGATTCAGCCTTCCATCCTTCCGAGATCAGTAAAATGAAGACCCAGATGATTGGGGGCAATATGCTGACTCTGTAAACCATATAGAGGGGGCTGTAAAGCTCGGTGAAGCAGTATATAAGTCTTAAGTGCTATTGCTATCATGAGAAAAATATCCTGGAGTCTGTTTGTGACTAATAGCTTTAACTATGTTTTCTTTGGTTTCTGGTGATTTTCTATTGTGGTACATATCAAAAGTGTCACACATGGGCTTGTCTGGAAGTAATTTGGACCTGCAGCAAAACTACTTCGCTATGATATAAAATGGCCCCAAATAAAGTTTTGGTAGTTGATGTTAGTACAAGTTAAAATATTATGCAATATGGGTAACAATTAAGCACAAACATAAGAGAAATTTAATGAAAGAATGAAAGTGATTACCACAATGTGTCATAAGACGATTACTTTTACAAGTAGTACCAGAGTAAGCAGAATGCTATTTGTTGACTGTGCTGTATTTTAAGATTTTCACATCATATCATATCTCTGTTCCTGAGGAATGTAAAGACTCTTAATATTTCTTTGAATTTACTACTGCTATACACAAAGGCACAAAGAAACTGATTTTTATATGTCAAAGTGGCTTGTCTCCTTATTAGTAGCCATCTTTTAAAAAGAAGCCTTGCAAAAGACTGGCACTTCCTTTGGATCCCACGTATATCAGTACTGAAAAAGTTTATTCCAGTATTTAAAAAAATCAAGAAAAGCCCCACCAAAGCATGTTGAATGCATGACTATAACTGGTGTCTCCACTATAGATACTTTAATAACACCAGGCCTTTTGGAGAGGGAGTGGGAGTGGGGGCAAGAGGGTATTCTCTTTTGTACTTTCAATTATTTCAATGTTTCTCAAATTTTCTCAGCTTTAAGAAATTATTCTAGCTTTAGTTGCTTTTTCCATCTGCTTCCTTGGAATCTAAAATAAATTAAAACCTTAAGAATTATAGTTAGGAAAAAAAATCTCCAGGCTGCCAGGTCTTATTTACCACATTGGATTCCAGATTTAATTTAATATCATGATGTAAGAAAATACAATAAATGAACTTTGTTTATTTCACTGGATGGTGCCTTTGTAGAGAAACAGAATGATAATAAAAAGGAAAAGGCAACTTTACTGTATTCATGATTTGGAACAGGTTATTAATAACAGGACAGTTTCATAGATATATCTGGAGACAGTGGATGATATTTTTAGTTTTAGTCTGCTTTCTTTCCAATTCCTGTCAATTTTGGAAAGACCTCTGAAATAAAGATACTGCAGTTAGAGATAGAGGAAATTCAAAAGTGCCCTTTGAAATTAATAAGATAGGCTATCTCCCATTTTTAAAACTAACTTTCATATAGCTCATGTGCTACCCAAACCTTTTAAACTTTGCAGTGGTACCTGGATACTCATTGTTAATTGGTTCTGGGAGGCACAATGAGTACCAAAAAACAATGAGTACCAAATAAGTTTTTTTCCATAAGGAATAATATAGTGAGTCACCAGGAAGCCAACACTGATAAGCTATAACTTGTGCATTGAATACCCAACAACCAATGAATACTGGGACAAAATTTTCACATCAAAATGCATTGAGGACCAAATTTTATGAGTTTCAAAGCAATTGACTATCAAGGTACCACTGTATATTTAAATGTGTAGTTTATATTATCTTGGAAGTTCTTGGAAATGTCACTTTCCTGTAGCTGCCCATATGCTGTGTGATACTACATGCTCCCTTCAAAATGCATAGAGCCTGATTTTGCTGTCTTTTAGGAAAATTCTTAAAACGGGTCTTTGGAGCAGGGCAACTTGTTATCCCAGTTTGATATTGAGATTTTATTATTTGGTTTTAGTGTGCATGTATGTGTGTGTGTGTGTGGGAGTAAGAGTGGCAAGGCTGGGGAGGAGTCAACAGAAGAATCAGTCTAGAGCCTCTACATTGCCACAAGTCCAACCCATCTTGAATTCTTTTAACTCTTATTATTGTCAAAATAGTGCTGTTAATTGACTAGACTCCTGTACATGGGCATGAATAAGAAATCAGTTTAACTGGAATTTAAAGCGTAGCCTTGGTCTTTTGCTCCTGAAGCACACATACACACACATACACACATATATACAAACACACACATACTACACTTTAATATTTTAGAAACAATGTCAGAACAGATGTCCTTGAAATCACCAGAAGTAAGGTCAATTCAGAAGAGTATCAGTAGGCAACATATAGTCAGTAGAATTACAGGGAAAGGTTGCAATTCAGCAGCTGAGCACAATACAGAATTATCACTCTTTGTGGCTCTCCTTGGAGATGCAGGAAGGGGCAGAAGGATGAACTAAAATCAAGTCCACATTCTTCCTTTATTAATATGTATATTTATTTTAAAATAAACTGATTGAAGTCTAGAACTGCACCAGCAGATTTATTTATTTTATTAAGAAAATTTATGTAACTGCCCCCAACTCACTCACAGAAATTCAAATAATCTTACAGAAGTAAAATGGGCTCTGTATCAGCCCGGGGTCTGCAGGCCCATTAGCAAAACCATGTCTTCAGGGCCTTTCAAAAGAGTATCAAGGAAGCCAATCTTATCTCTATGGGGATGATGTTCCACAGGAAGGGAGCAATAGTGGAAAAGGCTTCTTGGTCCCACTAGACTAGATGGACAAGACTCATTAATAGAGGGGACCCATAACATATCATATGTCCCCACTCTGGTGGATTGGGTAGATAAAATTGGGAAAAATAATCCTTCAACTAATCCAGCCCCAAGTAATGTAGAAATTTAAAGCTAACAACCAACAGCTTAAATTGGACCCAGAAGCAAATTGGCAACCAATGCAATTCCTGCAAGTGAGGTGACACATGTGCAAATTTAGACTTGCACAAAACCACATGTTGAACCAACTGAAACTCCCAGATACTTTTCAAAGGCAGTTCCATGTACAGTACATTGCAGTAGTCAAGTTGAGAGAGGACTAGGACATGGATGATTGTGAGGAGGGCTTTTTTGATCCTGGAAAGAGTATAGCTAATTCACAGCTCATGGTTGCACAAAGGTCTTCCTGGCCACAAGTGCTGCACAAGTTGCAAGTCCAAGAGAATACCTGAATTACAAACCCAGGGCCAAAGATGCCAAATCTCCATGGACAAAAAAACTCTAATCCAGAGCCATTCCATTTTACCAAAGATCAGTTTCAGCCCATTGCTCCCTAATAGTTCTTAACAGTCTCCAAGCACTGCAAGAGGGAGGACTCTACATTGCTTAATTTCAGCTGAGACATACAGCTGAAAATCTGTAAACCCAAAATCAAGAAGGATACATGGTGATTCTTCCAAGCTGAATTTTTATAGTTTCACCCCCAAAAGACAACATCTTGTCAGACTGAGCATTCAACTATTGACATCTACAATATACTCTGTAAACTATTAGGGTGGGGCTGTCTTACTTTCTTTCACATGTCTCCTTCTACCTCCTTACTATATTCCATCATGATGATGGAAATGTAGCAAATGATGACAATTTCACTCAGCGGTTTCATGTAGATATTAAACAAAAGCAGAGAAAGTACCTAACCTAAGGGAGGGGAATTTTCACTTCCTATCAACACTGAATGAAAATGGTCAAAGGAAGGAAGTGAACCAACACAACACAGTGCTCTCCATTCCCAACCCTGAAGCTACTTCAGAAAGATATGGTATTGAAGATGACTAAGACATGAAGTAGAACAAGGATGGACACACTACTCCATCCCAATCCCACTAGAGATCATCAAAAAGTAAAACCAATGACATTTCCATATCCAGGCCTGATCCTCAGTTATAACCTGCAGTTCCTTCTGAAACCCACTCAGGTTTCACTATGAATGCAAGGGCTGGAACATAAGACCAGTACTAAATATTGAGAATGTGAGTTCAACAGGTGCTATAGAATTTATTCTCAGTGCCTTTAAGTGCCTTTAAGTCACTACCATTTCTTTACTGCAACAAAAGAGATGTCACATCAAATACCTCCTCATCCCCCTATAACATTTATCTTACATCCATACAACCCTCAGACACCACACTCTCTGATCATTCTCACCCACAAACAGGGAATGGGACATTTACACACACACACATACACACACACCAGCTCTCACCCAGAGGAGAAGGACAGACATAGTCAATCTGACTCTTCTCAATCTTCTCCACAACTCTTATGTTCTCTTGTACAATCTCCCAAAGTCAGATTGTAAAAAAACCAGAGATCAGCCTCAAAGATAATCAGACCAGTAACCCCAAAACATACTGCACTGCACCAAGCTCTACAGCAGGAGAGTCAAACTCAAGGCCCGTGGGGGAGCTTAAATCTGGCCCATGAACTAGGCCTGGAAACAGCAACAGACCGGTCCACGGTGCTTCTTCCAATGAAAACAGAGCTCAGAGAAGCCCCCTGAGTTTCATTTTCACTGGCAGAGGGCTATCAAACCAAACCAAAAACAAAACAAAAGAGGGAATGTTTCCCCTTTTGCATTTAAGCAGGCAAGAAGGGACAGGAAAGGAGAAAGGGAAAGAGGAAAAACAAAGAAAAAGAAGGGAAGATGGGAAGAGAGCAAGGAAGAAAAATAAGGAAAGAGGGGAAGGAAGGAGAAAGAAGAATGAAGAAGGAGGGAGGGAAGGAAGGAAGATTATAATGATAGTGAGGGAGGGTCTTAGGGAAGTCCTGCCTTAGCACTTGGCCACCACAGGTGCCTTGACACAAGTGACATCAAGCTGGCCACACCCACCCTGGCCATGCCCCACCCCGGTCCTTCAAGGTAAAACATAACCCTGATGTCACCCTCAATGCAATCAAGTTTGACACCCACGCTCTAGAGCTTTGCTGGTTGGGAAATTCTGGCAGTTGAAGTCCGCCAGGCTTGAAGTTGCCAAGGTTGGAGACCACTGCTCTAGACCAATAAAAGTCCAAACTCTTAAAAGAGAATCAACCAAAAATCCAGCCAACAGCCTATTATACTTCACAAAATAAGCATTTCTGTGAGTAGGTCTGTCTGTGGGCCAGGGGAGCCCAATAGTCCAGTAGCGTAAGTTTGGTAGTTTAAATATGAAGAAACATTCAAAAGTTCTATTATGAGGCCCTCTGATGCAATAAGCTGATAACATGCAATTCCCCAGCTAAAATCTTTTTCTTAGAATACTAGAAAAGAAAATGTAATATTAGCATTGCTTAACTAATCTATACTCTTATGCACTTTGAAGTCAAAATCAAATTAAAAGTTTCAGACATAGAAATGCAAATGGATTTAATTAAATTAGCTTGGAATAATTCATAACTTGTAGTTAAACAAAAGAAGACTTTTTTTTGCAGTTTCCTCCCTCCCTGCTATTCAGTGTGGTTCATGATTATACTGTATATGAACTTATGCAATTCTGAATTTCTGCTTGCCAAATACCATATACTCAGTAGTTATGCTGCCTTATGGCTGTTTGTTAAGATTGCAACATTATTAATTTTTACTCCTAGTTGCTCATGAATGAAAGCTATGGCAATCTAATTGAGCTGCCTTGTTTTCTATTTTCTGGGTGTCAATCTTATTCTATTAAAAACATATATACACACATAAGTCACAGCTTTATATAACAGAATTTTAAAATTATGAGTAAGAACATATTTCTGCCTGTAACATTACTTGTAAGACAAACTAATTAATATGATTATTGTAACAAGTCAGCATTAATTACAGTTCTAATAGACAGTTTAATATCATCATAAAATAATAGTCACCCTCCCAAGAAAACATCTCGCTATCAAACAACGAATAACAACAACCATAAGTAAAAAAGGAGATAGGAATATAGACCTATACATTATCAAATGCAGCCATTTTGCTAATCTCAGAAAAATTAAGTGGACCCAACATTGAAATGAGATTGAAAAACCACTATGGAAGAAGACAATGTCAAATCATTCTGGACTATGGCCAAGAATTAAGATTTATTAGTCATACAAAACCTTAATTCTGTAGAAGTTGGTTTACTCTTCAAGGAGAGTGGTGGCAAAGGGATATCAGAGCCACTGCAGAACAACAAACACACATCAGGTCCAGAGATTTGGCTCTAAAGTGAAAGGAGACCCCTTTGAGAAGGACAAGATGAGATCAATAACTGTTTTCTCTAAAGCTTGGAAAGAGGCCAGGCAATTTGGCTGAAAAAGAAATCCTCTTTGTCTCTAAATATGAGTGTTGCTCAAGGAGCAGGAAGGTGCCTACTACTGACTTTAACTCTGAGAATGTACCATGTTTCTTTGGATCAAAATATGCATGCAAGAGGTTGTGAGTATAAACAGTCCAGAGAAATGAATGATATTTTACTCTACAATGGTTAATTAGAATCTCACTGCTGGCTAACTAGAACTTCATTGTCCAGAAATCTCCAAGTTCCAACTATTTGGCAATTCAAGGCCTGCAGCCACCTTACTCCTTTTTCATGCCATTTAAGTTTACTAGGAATATAATGGCTGTTTTTATCTCACTGTATTTCCATGAACAGTCCCCCGCCTCCCCCCAATGACAAAGGGCAAATATTTATACAGAAGGCAAAGAAAGTAGTGGGATCCACATCGGAATAAAAGGAAGTATAGAACTATGGTAGCTAAAGTATAGCCCACAGACAATAAGCCTGAAGGGAGTATTGCAATAGGAAAATTACTCATATAACTAGTATTAAAAATAAAATTACATTGAAAGGTAACAAACAGAAATATAGACAGACATTACAATTATATTAACAAAAGCTTCCAAATAATCATTGATAGTGTATAATGGAGAGAGCTGCTATGAACATTTTGCTATTCTTCAAGAAAAGGGATACAAATATGATGAATATGCTTAAATTATTGCTGATACACATCAAATGTCAAGACTGAAATAACATATTAGCAGATCTTAAAGATCTTCTCTTGGGAAAAGAAACAGTACAGAAGGAAGTTTGCATTCTGAACACTCTTACATATTCTCAGTAGAAGTTTCTTTTACACAATCCTATTATTATTTTTATTTTAACCTTGTTTACTTATTGTGCTTCCTTTAAATTCTTTTGAACTCCATTTGATAAATTGGACCATATCTTTACTATACTCAGTTCCCTTCCCTATACTTCAAAATCAAACCTTAACATCACAAGAAATTGCTGTTTTCACATTATGTTATGCAATTTACACTTCCTAATACATTCTAGATAGCACAAAAAGAGATATTCAGGGATTTTTAAAGCATAAACTCCTAAGCAATTTTTGGGAGGTACCATAGTATTATTTACATTGCAAGAAACAGCTTAGCAGGTTAAACTGTGAGGAAGGATTTTGATAAAGAAAGCAAAGTATTTACTTTCTTTCTTGAGATTAGCTAGCTAGCTAGATCATGATAGATAGATAGACAGACAGACAGACAGACAATATACAGATGACAAAATTTGTACCATTAGAATATTACAATGAACAAACATTTGTCTATTTCATTACCAATATTGCAAACAAGTTTAAATGAACAAACACATGATCAGAAAATATTGTATGTTAGTCTTTTTTAAAAAAAACAAACCTTCAATTTGCAGAAACAGTAATAGATAATTAATTTCTTAATCCTTCTTTCTGAGTATGTCAGACAAACTCAGAAAAGAGTCTGTCAGAACATTTCAATATGCTTTTAATATGCAGTGTACCGTATCTTGGCTAAACCATCTTCTCTGTCTGCATTTTCATAGTTTATATACAGCAGTGTATACTTTGTACTGAAGCATGCATCTGTCAAAAGGGCAGCAGTTGCTGTTGAAACCTACTGCCTCTGCATACTTTCTTCTGTGATCACTGTATACATGGCATTTTGCAATTCTGGCAATCAAGCATCTTTCAATATACTTAAAGTTTTGTCTTCCTGAATTGACAAATGCAGCAAGTTGTAGAGTGTGATCACATATCAGCATCTAGAAGTTCACAAATACATACATGCTCAAATCTGCTTCTATAATTAAAGTTTTCTTGATAATATTCAGAACTGGAAAGCAATCAGAAAATCTGTTTTGCCCATCTACATCCAGTACAGACTGTGAGCAATTAATCAAGAGGATGACCTACTGAATATAGCCTTGGAAACAAGACACAGTGTATATAGTCACTTCTCCGTAGTTATTCAATAGTTCTTCAAAAATCTGTAAGTTATATTTTTCTGACTAGCTATCTCAGTTCTCAGATCTAATTGCCAAAGAAGCAAGAGAGAACTCAACCAGTGTATCCCATCTATTCTCTCTATTTCTTATTCTTCTGTACAAACTCTATCTTAAAAAATTACCAATTTAAACTCTGGAAAAGGATATCCTTACAGATGAACATTGTACACATATTCATATAGACTCATAAGAACTAGCAATGCATACCTGAAAACTCAAAGGAAAATCTTCTCTACAAAGGATTTAACTCTGTATTGTTGTTAATCACCTAGAATTATTCACTTAAGTTGGGCAGCTGTATACATTTTCTAAACAAACAAATATATAGAAATGTATAGAAATTAAATTAAATTAAAACAAATATTTTGTCACAAATTTCTAGAAATTCCTATGAATATTACACTTTACCTTGTTTTTGTTGTTGCTTATATATGGATAATCTTCGACTTATAACTCATCACTTAGTAACCAGTTTTACCCAATTCTGAAGTCTGCCCCTCCACAGAGTCACATGACCACATTTTAAGTGCTTGATAACCGGCCTGCATTTACAGCATCCCATGGTTAGACAACCACAATTAACAACTGTTTTGCTGTGTTTACTTCTGGTATTCTAAAAAAATAAAGAGAATAAAGAATTTGCTTAATGGCAGCGGCTTAAATTTGCTTTATGGCTGCTGCAAAAAGGTCGTAAAAATGGACCTTGTAACATGGTGGCCCACTTTACAACTGTCATAACTTGCAACTATGTAAATGGGCAGACTCTATTACATCCTAAGTCAAGAGCTACCTATAATGCCTATCTCAATAGTTCATCTACATACTTCTGTTTGTATTTCAAATATTTACCCAAGTAAAATGAAAAACCATATTAGATCAGAAAAAGGCCTATCTAATCTACCACCCAGGAATTAGCAATAACTGAAAGTCTTTTTCATTAAGTTCCCCTGGAGCATGTCTAGCTCATCAATCCTATAGTTGCATAATGCTCAGCACTGGAGATAAGTAGACCACAATATTGTTTTGGGGGGCTGTTGGAGTATGTGTCTCCTATGTCTTCACTTAATATACTACATAACACAAGTAATATACCAATAAGTCTCCCTCCCACTTTTTTCCTAGAGTTTCCTTCTCTTATTATTTTCCACAGCATGGCATTTCAGGGTATAATATCTAACTATCCCCTGCCTGGATTTCCTGAGCATTTGCCAGCTGCAGAAATGATTAACAGATCAACAGAAATACAGATGAATTATTCAACAAAAGTTAAAAACATATTATTTATAAATTAATTTTCAAGCATTAATATTTCTTGAGTAACTACAAATATTGGAAATCACAATGCATTTTATTGATTGCTATTAATGCCATAAGAAACTAAAAATTCATTTTTTTAACCTACAAATTTAAACAACTCAGTCTACAGATATCAAATAATTTTTAGAAGCAGATCCGATAACCTCTAAGGATCCCTGCCAGAACAAGTAATTTGAGGATTAAGACCTGTGGATGCTTATAGTTTTTAAATGATATATTCAGGGAAGATCTCCTGCCTATCACCACCCCTCATCCATCAACTCTTGGATTCATTTTCATTTTTTAATCTAAACATCATATTAATATTTACACTTCACAAGCTTTAAGTGGGAAATGCAAAGTATTTTGGATAAATGTTTCCAGGAAATGCTATATTAAAATAGATTATCCTTAGTTTCATTAGACTAGCTAAATAAAGTGCATGCTGAGTTCGAAGAAAAAAGGTGTGGGAATAAAGGTTATTAATATAACCTTTATTCTATCTCTCATTAGGTTCTTTTATATTTGTTGATTTGTCATTTCATTTGCAGAACGCCCGCTAGAAATATGGACACTCCCAACAAAACACAACTGAAGATTAGGTGAATTGAGTTGATATGCTGTATTTGAAGTGGGTGTCATTTTTAAATCTTGACTTTACTATATGTTATCCCATGTTGTTCAATTTCAACTACCAGATTACCCTGCCTGAACTGTAGGAATATAACTTCATATTTTAATGTTGAATCATGTACATGCTAGTTAACACAGGAGGCCAAAGGCTTTCAGCAACCAAAATGATTGATGTTTGTTTTAAACACTAAGAGTAGTGTGCCAAAAATACCAAACTAAGTACTCTGAATGTTACAAAAGATACGGTCGATGCAAATCGTCTTGAATTTGAAACAAAGCAATGTGTAAAGGAGGTACAAATTTACATGGAATCCTTTCTTCAATCCCCACTCTTGCAAAAGTCTAGTTAAGATTCATTTGTCCCAAAGAAACTTCATTTTACATATATCAGTAATGAGAGCCAGCTTGGTCTCGTAGTGAAAGCACCAGGCTAGAAAGTGAAAGACCATGAGTTCTAATACTGCCTTCATCATGAAAGGGGGGAGGGGGTGACCTTGAGCCAGTTACTTTCTCTCAGCCTAATTCACTTCACAAGGTTGTTGTGGAAGAAGATAGAAGGAAGTAAGGAGTATAAGATATGTTCATTGCCCTGAATTGTTTAGAAAAATAATAAATAAATAAATAAATAAATAAATAAATAAATAATAAATAAATAATAAATAAATAATAAATAAATAATAATAAATAAATAATTGATTGATTGATTGATTGAATATTACTATGCTGCATGTCCTACAGTTAAGTACTTGTAAAAACAACAGTACTTATTGAATTAGTTCTGCAAACATGTCCAGATATAAAACTGACTATTAACAAGACTTATTGGCCACAACCAACATAGTTCTAAACCGAGGTTTGTGAAATTTAAGAGAAGGATGACTTCTCTTACATCAGCTTCAGACAAAAATGAAACTAAAATTCTTTTATATTTTCAATTTAGCCCATCCTTTTCGATTTGTAAAACAACTTTTACCAGTCCTTCACCTGAGTCTTTCTTTGTATTTTTCTTCATTTTATGTTCTATACTCTCTTAGCAACACTGATTAGTAGATCTGATTGTTGTTTGCTGTTTCTAACAAATGAGAGCTATGCTTAATTATAAACTTGTAAATTGACATTTATATAGACTTATCAGTCATGCATATCAATCCTAGTTGCATAGGAAGATAGTTCTTTTCAACAGAATAACTTTGTATACATCTACTTCACTTTGAATGTCTCTAAATCTAAGCTAAATGGATCCGGGCCCCTTGCAACATACGTTTTCAGAACAGGATACAATTATGCCTCCATAAATTGTTGGCTTCCCCCAGGATTTTGTGCACCATCTATTTCATTATTTCCAAAAGTCTCTTCCAACAGCAAAAATGCTGTACTATTCGGACTCGGACGTCCTCCCAGAGAAGCCCTGAAGGTCATATAACTGCTGGCAATGAATGTACCCATTCAGCAAAATAAAGCTGTATTCTTTCTGCCTCTAGCTCTTTTCCACTGTTAAGGTCTCCTAAAGTTTGCATGTCTAGCCAACAGGTCAAATTTCTGAATCTGCCTGGTGATCTCCAAACTTGTTGTGATCAACCCCATGCTTTTAAAAAGTACTTTTCCCAATATATTATGAAATACTGTATTTACAGTAAGTTGACAGAGAAAAATGTCTATTAATCAGGTTGCTTTTTAAAAAAATTAAATGCATGTTTACAGAAATTAGTATTTTGAAATCCTTCTCTGGTACAATTACACAGATTTGTTTCTTATATTAGTAGTCATTTACTGTTGCATATAAGCATGCAAAGCCTCTCATCAGAACAATCCTTCAACAAGATGACATCATCACAATTATTCCAAATGAGAATGGGTACGATCAAATTATAAATGGCCAACACAGAATTTTATATCTTCATGTAGAGTTGATAATTATATAATCACTAACTCCAATCAAATATCCCGTTGAAAATACATTAACATACAGAAGTATTTTTCTGTCAGGTCATCTAATGCATTGCTAATGATTAAAGCTAAGGATTAACACATAGTAAGCATGCATAGTAAGTATAGTATTCTACTATAGCCATAATTTATGCTACCAAGCAGAAATATAGATGGATTTGCTTCTGAGTAAATACACTAAAATTCCAGAAGAAAAATCTGAATTCCAATATCTAATACCAATTGTAATAAAAGATTCCTGCACCAGAAGAGATTCAACTGGCTTTTCCCTCCCTTCCCTTCCACCCTTACTGCCCTCCCCCAGTGCTTTCAGCAGTACAGAAGTGTGAACAATAGAGCAGATTGAAAGGTACAAAACAATGGCTAAGGTAGCATGGAACAGTGACTAATTCCCTCAAATGCTGAAGAGGCCAAGATCAGCCAGTATGGTTACAATCTGATGACAGCCTAAACCCGCACTGTACAATCTGCAGGGAAGCTTCCTTAATCCCAGTTCACAGTGCATCCTAGGAAAAGAACAAGAGAAATACAATGCACTGTTGACAGGATTCATCTCCACTTGTCCTAAACATGAAACATTACATTATAAACTATTATCTTGGTTTCTTGTATTTTAACTTCTGAAACCCAACATTTTCCCCAATTAAACCTGATCTTTTTTCCCATCACCTCCTAACAGAATAAAGAAAGATCAAAGAAATTTGTCTGCAACTATCGATCTTTCTTTCCTAAAAATGTTCTCTGTTCAATTGCACATCTGAATTCTGACTAGAAGAAAGCTGGTAGGTCAGAAGGTGATTCATAAGCCACAGAAAAGAATTATTGAACCCACCAAAGACTACTGCACCAGTTTTTAGAATAAAATCAGTACCTCATCTCCAGTAATCTGCTGTGCAACTGGTAACTTTCAAAGTCATATTTACATGTGCAAAATGGAGCTGTAGGGTGAAACTCAACAGCTTGCAAACTGAATTCTACTTGCCTTCCTTTTTAAGTAACACTTTTGCCTTTTTAAGAAACCCTTTCCATCATACAGAGTACAGACTTTGGAATTTTCTCCAACCCAGCTCCTACTTTCCATTCTGAGCAGACATTAGCATAAACTGAGCAAAATTAAGCAGCAACTGCTGCTACTATAATTTGTATAAAATATATATTGACTGCATAAAGCATATCCCCCCCTCAAGACTCTGATGTGCTGTTTTTCAATCTACCTATCACATCTTAAAATTGCAGATATGGCAAGATCTCAAATTATGCAGAAGATATATTAATACTTCTGTACACCTTACTGATCCCAAAATCCCTTTTTGTTTCACAACTTTTCCAATTAAACAATCTAATTCCATTGCTTCTGTTTGAATGACACCGAATAAATGTTGCAGATCCCACCCAGGTCTCCTTGCCTAAATCCCTTCGTTTCATGGCTTACGGAAGACCCAAAATGGCACATGAGCCAAGACAGCAAGAAAACACATGAACCAAGACCAAAGAAAGTAGCTAGGAAAAATTGGGATTAAAGGGTAGGGTGAAGATAGCAGTGCTGTGTGAAAACTGGCAAGGCAACAACATTGGGAGATTCCATCTATCTATTTATCATCTATCTATTGCAAGGGAGCCTGGTTAAATATTCTTCTAGGGTCCCAAACTCATTTAGCTCAATCTTGTCAGCAATTCCTTGTCATTCTGGACAATCTTCTTTCAATTCCTATTCCACTGCTGTTCTACAGCCAGTCCCCTCGTGGAAAGAAATTACAACACAAAATGCAGCTTGTAGAGAAAGGAGTTTATTCAGATATGGAATAAAAAAAAAAGGGGGGGGGGGTGTTAATGAAAGATAAAAGCAAAGAGGAACAGCCCAAACAGGCATTCTTTGCATGATTATTAAAGAAGCAATACTTCTACCCTTTAGTTCTGGCTGGTGTTGAGGAATTTCAGTTTACCTATTGATCCAGTACCTATTGCATTCCATCTGTAAAGAACTGTTTGTTAATTAGGATCCTGCCAGGTGGAAACGACCAGGTAGTCACAGAGCAGGAAAGGGGGGATTTGACAAACCATCATCAGCCCCAATGGCCTTAAGAATGCTTTTGCCCTCTGAGTGAGCCGTCGTCACCAAGATACCCCCTCCTCTACCTAACTGCCTCCGAATTAGAATGATCCCGTTGAATAGAAGCGTGAGGTTGGTTCAAGGAGGCTTACAACACTCGGCCACGCAAATCCACGCGCAAGACGAGGGGGGGGGGAAAGTTAGCGGCGCTTCTGTAAGAAACTGAGGCAATTCAACAGCCAGAAGGTGATCGCTCATCCGGTTCTTATAGAAGACAACCCGCTCTCCCCGCTAAACTTCCACTTGCCTGGGCACTGGACGCCTTTCCCCGCGGAGCGCACATCCCACCCGCCCTGAATAAGTCTGTCCAGGTACCATCACCACCATCACGAGCACCGCCAAGTAAGTCCCCGCCGGGACGCAAAACTTCTTCACTGGATACTACTCACTTGTGTCTTCTTCATAAGGAAAGAGAGCGCTGCAATCCAGCTCCAACAGTGGTGTGCAAACTCCTTTTAGCTGATCTGTAGTTCCAGCATGTTGCAAAGGCACCTAGACCACGCATTGAGGCTTGCCTAGCGCCCTCTATGGCTGTGCTGTGCCCTGGCCTCCCCTTCGCCCCCAAGCACGCGGGCGACGCTCCTGCTGCTTTATTCGGCACCGGCTCCTAGTCCTTCGGAAGAAAGCAGAGGCGGGAAGTGCAGCTCAACCCGGCACCCGACCACTTCTTTTATAGCTTTAAGCTGCCTTCCGCAGCGGCAACAACCGCCCCGAGAGGACACGCCTTCTGTGTGAGTCCTTGTCAGGGGATAGGGAGAGTGGAGCGGTGGAGGCGCCCGAGGAAAGGAAGAGAACGGAATCAAGCAGGACCAGACCGACAATTGCTTATATAAACACCGACAGGGAGAGCGAGAGGGAGAAAAAAAAAAAAAAAGAGTCCTAGCCTTTCTCCACTGCCTGGGTTGAACTGCTAGCCACACACCACTGAGTAGGCAGAAAACTATGCCGCATGCAGTTTACTGTCCCCACCCTCTCTGCCCCTGTTCCCGGTCACTTGAGTCACCTGACCTTCCTGCAAGTATTTTACACACCTTAAGGCAAACTTTGGACACTGTCCAAGTCAAAAATGCAAATTCAACACTGGTATAGCAAAGGACGCTTTAAAGTGTGTCACCTATAGATGGATGATGAGATGAAGGCAACATCACAAGGAAGTCTTAGAAGAAAAGATGTTAACGGGGCAGAGTTATGTCGCAGTTGGGGAAAAGCCCACAATGTATCTAGCTAATCTTGGAAGCTAAGCAGAGTTGCCCCTGTTGTATTGGGATGGAGTTTTACTTAGGAATTTCAGGAATGTTGGCAGTATTAGGACATTGAAAGAAGAAAGAAGTGTCAAACGATACATCAAGAAAATGTGGGATGGGTTCATGAAGCCACTGACACTTTAGATGAACTTGAGGAAGATTTTACCTCATTTTATTATGGAAATAAATGTAGCTAGCAATAGAATGGATTTGAAATTCTATTGCCATTGGCTTGGCTTCTTTGTTGTAGTAGAAACATTCTTGATCCTTTTGGAACAGCTCAATGCTATATTCTTGTTTTTCTAATTAAAGATTTAACAGAAGTTTTATAACCCAAATTGATAATTTATTCCTCTGAAAATTATGCTAGTTGAATTGCCTGAGAGACAATGTAAATGGAGCTGTTCCACCAGGGAATATATATCCAAAGAGCCATTTGAGTGCATATATAGGAATATCACATGAGAATAAAGGCAGTTCTTGACTTAAGACCATTCACTTAGCCACTGTTTAAAGTAATTACAACCCAGTTCCAAAATAGCAAACAGCAACCTCCAGTAGTAATCTGACCACATGTCAGACACTTGACAACTGGCCTGCATTTACAGCCATTTGCAATGATCCCCCAGTCACATGGCATGCTTACAATGATATTGTGAAAAACTGGCATTTTCTTACAGCCTGTGGCAAACCATTGGTTTGCTTAAGTACTGTGACATTCACTTAATGACCTCTGCAAAAAAGGTCATAAAATAGTATCAGTCATGTAGGTGATATGATTTGCTACTATGACAATGATAATCTGTTGTGGTCACAAGTCAAGGACTATCTGTATAAACAGGGGTAAGATTCAAATTTTTTACAACCAGTTCTGTGGGCATGGCTTAATCATGGTCATGTTATTGGCTGGGTGTGGCCAACTGTGGGAATAAACTTTGACTTCAGTATTGGGTAATGATTAGTCTAAGACCTTATACATACATGTCTGCCTAAGGGTCACTGAGATAAAGCAAGGAAATTAAAAGCAAACACCAGAAACATTTAAGCAGCTCAGACGACTGTAAACAATTCTGTGTACTATATGTAATTATTTTAATCCACAATGTGAATGCTTACTATGTACAAAATTCTCAATAAAAGGGAGCACTAGAATTTGCTCTGGACTCCCATCCCGAGTACACCAGCCTGTGTCTCATTCTTTCCATGGGAGACCACCACAAGTGGTGACCTCGACGTGATCCACTGCAGGTGGTACGTGTCCAGACCTCCGTGTTTCCTCGCCTGGAATAGGTAAAGTACGTACTTAACTATTGCTGGACAATAGGATTTTTTTCAGGGAACATGGGGGGAAAACTCTCTCAGCCACAGGAACGGCATGTTAGTGAGCTGCTGAAGTTAGTCAGGACAAACTTCTTTATCTTTAAACCCTCTGGGGGGGGAGCAAATAGTTCTTTCAAAAGATAATGTGAAAGAGCTGCTGCAAGAGATCTGGCGGCAATGTCCCTGGTATCCAGAGAAAGGCTTTTTAAAGTTAGACACATGGAGAAAAATTGGAACTATCCTTAATGAAAAGCCACGGGCAACAGCTGAAATTTTGATATATTGGAAGGTTGTTATGACTGCTTTAGAGACCCAGCAACAACCTCTTTTAAAAACTTTAGTAGAACCTCTTCCTTATAAAGGAATTGTATTGCACCCTCCAACCCCAAAACTGGAGTGTGCTTTATCATTTCTAACAGCGCCTATGCCTGTGGATGATAAAATCCAACCAAAAATGGGAAAAGTTCAAGCAATGATGCATCAGGCTTTCAATGAGGGAAATTAGACCCTGATGAGATTCCCCAGATGAATTTGTTTCCAGTCAATAGGCAAGTGGATGCTCAAGGCAATCTGCAGACTGAATGGGTTCCGATTCCTTTAGCAGTTCTTAGGGAAATTAAAAAAGCAGTTAAAGATTATGGTATTCAAAGTCCTTTTACAAAGGGGCTCCTGACAAGTTTGGCTACCTCACGCGTGATTCCTAGTGACTGGAAAGATTTAATGAGAATGATATTGAGCTCTACTCAGTATGTGGTTTTTGACTCAGAATACCAAAGGGAAGCTATCACTAGGGGAAGGAATTCAGGGGGGCTGTATACGCCAGACCAAATCTATGGGGCAGGCTTGTTTGAATCCACTGCTGATCAAGCTGCGAATTTGCCTGATCACGTATTTCCAGTGGTTATGACAGCTGTCCTTGGGGCATTGTCCCGCATCCAGGATGTGGGAACCCCAGCACAGTCTTTTTCTCAAATTAAGCAAACAGCATCTGAGTCTTATAATGATTTTGTGAAAAGGCTACAATTGGCTATTACCAGGCAAATCTCTAATGAGGAAGCTGCAAAAGAACTTTTGCTGAAATTGGCAGTTGAAAATGCAAACGCTGACTGCAAGTGTATCTAATAGCCTTTGGTGGCTAGAGGTGAGGTTACTCTGGCTGATCTGTTAAAGGCATGTGCAGTGGTGGGTTCTCAGGCTTACAACATGGAGACTTTGGCTATGGCATTGCAAAAAGGGATGAAACCTACAGGGAATTGTTTTAATTGTGGAAAGCCTGGCCATTTTAAAGCCCAGTGCCGTGCCCCTGGGGGGGGGATGGCATTTAACAAAAACAAAATTAAGGACGTCCGTCCAAAATCTGTCTGTCCAAAATGCAAAAAAGGGTTTCATTGGGCAAATCAATGTCGCTCTTATCAGAACCAAAATCCGGGAAACTAAATTTGGGGCGTGCAGCTAGCCCCGTTCCCAAGGCTGTCACAAAAGCATCTCCTGCAATTACTGGGAGTGCAGGTTTGGGTTTAAAAATGTTGAACTCAATTAATGTGACCTTTCCTAATCAAGTGTATATTGAGGACACTCATTTGCATGGGCCATTGCCAGAAAAAACAGTGGGATTAGTACTTCCCATGTCTTCTGCATCAGAAAAAGGATTTTTTGTTATTCCAGGAGTTATTGATCAAGATTATAAAGGGGTTATTAAGATACAATTGTACACTGATACTCCTGCATCATTAATGGCCGGTGACTCTATTGCCCAGTTATTATTGCTTCCATACATCCCTATAAATCCTTTAATTGGGATCCCACGAACTGGTGGTTTTGGGTCCACTGAAATGGCCAGTTCTCCAGTTGCTGCAGAATTGCTAGCGCTGACAAAAAATTTAACTACAGACCAACCAAAAATGACAATTGAAATTCAGGGAAAATCATTTTCTGGCCTTATAGATTCCGAAGCAGATGCCCCTGTGATACGCCAAAAGGAATGGCCAAATCAATGGGCGCTTGAGGACTCTCCAGCTGTTCGTGGAGTGGGTGGTATGCAGTTTGCAAGAAGTAGCGTGCGATGGTTGAAGACATTGCATAGAGAAACTGGTGAGACTGCAAGGATTCAACCTCTTGTGTTGCCCCTGCATATAAACTTGTGGAGTAGAGATTTGCTGTCACAATTTCGCACAAAAATTGTTATTGGATAATGGAAAAATTACAATTGTTAACCTCTCAGCCAGTCTGGATTGACCAATGGCCACTTCCAAAAGAAAAGCTTACAGCTTTACATCAATTGGTAGCTGAGCAGCTACAATTAGGACACATTGAGCCAACTTCTAGTCCATATAACACTCCGGTATTTGTTATTAAAAAGAAAAATGGAAAATGTAGATTTTTGCATGATCTGAGAACCATTAACTCCATCCTTCAATCAATGGGAGCGTTACAATGTGGTTTGCCTTACCCTAACCTGATCCCACGTAATTGGGATCTAGTTGTAGTAGATTTAAAGGATTGCTTCTTTTCTATCCCTTTGCATGCAGATGACTAGAAATTATTTGCCTTTACCGTACCTGAATTGAATAACAATGCACCTACCTTTCATTACTAATGGAAGGTTTTGCCACAGGTAATGCTAAACAGTCCAACCATGTGCCAGTCATATGTTTGAATGGCTCTGGCTCCATTCAGAACTTCTCATTCTGGGTGGAAGGTTTACCACTACATGGATGATATTTTAATTGCAGCTCCCGGCCCACCGGGAACAGTTAAGGCAGCATTACCTTGCCTTAAAGAGGTATTATTACAATTTGGACTTCATATTGCCCCAGAAAAAATTCAAAGTCAAATGCCATATGCCTGCTAAGGGCATAAGGTCCTTGCAACCTATGCTCATCCGGTCATTCCAGAAATCAAAATTGAGGAAAAGATTTCTCTAGTAAACTTACAACAAATACTAGGAACAATTAACTGGGTTAGACCCTACCTGGGGTTAACTACAGCAGTACTTCAGCCCTTGTTCTTGGCCCTAAAGGGCTCTGCGAGACCGGATTCTGCTATAACCTTACCAGCAGAACAAAGGAAGGTACTGACACATGTAAATGCAGCTTTAATGCAGCGTTGGGTTGATCGATGCATTCCTGATACTCCGTTTGGTTTGGCAATTTTACAAACTCCAGCCTTGCCTACTGCAGCTTTATTTCAATTACATGAAGCGCAGGTTTATATCATTGAATGGTTACATTTGCAGAATACTCCCCGAAAAACAGTTTCTACTTTGGCTATGCTTTATAGTGAGTTACTCATCAAAGGCCGAAATCGCAGTATGCATTTATATGGCATAGATCTAGTTCAGTTATTTTTACCTATCTCCCTCACTCTGTGGGAAAGTTGGTATAGTCAATCCATTGAATTGCAAATTGCTCTTGAAAATTGGCCAGGGAAGTTTTCTTGCCACACTCCCAGTGACCCTCGTTGCCAATTGCTTTGAAACCTATCTGTAAATTTTAATTCAGTTATTGCTAAGCAGCCAGTTGGGGGAGTGACCGTTTATGCGGATGGTGATAAGACCTTTGGCGCTTGTGCATGGAGACAGGAAGGGGTATGGAAAACAAAAATTACCCCTCCTCAGCAATCAGCACAAAGGGCTGAATTAGCTGCTACTATTTTGGCCTTACAGGAATTTGCACAAGAACCGCTAAATCTTATTGTGGATTCTCTTTACGTTTATCAATTGATATTTAACATTGAATTTGCTTATCTTTCTCCATCTGTTGATGCTAATCTTATGAGTTTGTTTCTAGATCTGCAAAGCTGTCTTCATTCTCGCACACATTCTCTACATATCGCACACATTCGCAGCCACCAGCCACTTCCCAGGGAGCTGCAGGAAGGGAATGACGTGGCTGATGCAGTGGCCTCAGCCATGTCCTGTCTCTCGCTTTCTCCTGTTACTCCATGGGACTCACATAGCTATTTTCATAAAAATGCCAAAGCTCTTTGTAAACAATTTGGTCTCACTGCTGCAGAAGCTGCAGCTATTATTCAACAATGTCCTAGTTGCAGTGCTCAATCCACTGCTCTTCCTCAAGGAGTAAATCCTCGGGGGACATCTGCTTGTCGACTATGGCAGATGGATGTCACACAACACCCTCCCTTCAAACCATGGCACCATCTGCATGTCACCGTTGATACCTATTCAGGATTTATTATGGCAACACCTCAATGAGGAGAGGCTACAAAACATGTAGTCAACCATTGCCTCCATACCTTCACACATGTGGGGCCACCAATGGAGATCAAAACCAATAATAGCTCTGCTTACATTAGCACTGCCTTTGCAGAATTTTGTCATCGATGGTCAATTATACATAAATTTGGCATTCCGTACAATTCCACTGGTCAGGCCATTGTGGAACAACCTCATCAGACGCTAAAACAAGCACTCCTTCACACAAAAACAAAAACGGGGGAAGTGGATGGATATGGCTTGCCTTACATACAAAACATTCTTAATATTACCTTACACACTTTAAATTTTTTAAAAATGACAGGATCTCCCGCTGCTACGGCAGCCAATAGGCATTTTGCTTCCTCCCCTTCTGCAGGTATGCCAAGACCAAAAGTTCAGTATAAGAGACTACCAGATCCAATGTGGAAAGGACCTGTCCTGCTGATAACTTGGGGCCGAGGATACGCTGCTGTTGAAGATGAGGGGACAGTTGTTTGGGTTCCTGCTCATTGTGTGCATCCTTATCATCAGCCAAAGGGGCAAGGGGATGGATTTGGGGGAATGGAAAAGAAACACGATGATCCAGGACATGGGGAAGCTAGCAAACCTTCATAATAAAACTGATTGTTGGATATGTATGCATATGCCAACTCACAAAACATCAGGGCTTCCAATGGTTGCAGTACCTCTGGCCGAAGGTGACTGGTATAAGGGACAATACTATGGTTGTTCAGGGATGTGGTCTAACAGTTGGACTACAAGTAACATAAATACATTGCATCTTGGAAACCGAATCCAAGAGGTGGGGGGTATCTGCTGGACCCACAATGAGACAGTAGAGAATATGACTTACTTGGGAACATATCCATTTTGTAACAAAACAATTTTTATTGGCAATGGAAGTCGGGTTTATCCGGATGACATGAAAACTAAAAATCTCACTTACTTTGTACATAATATTTCTAAATTTGATATCATATCTTTGATCAATGAAAATGGGTGTCCATTTATTCCTGACACATGTTGTCCCACCACAAGAGAAAACCAGCTGCCCAAATGTGCAAATGGGAAATACGCACCACCGCCCACTTATTTGGCTATGTTAATGGAATCCTTTGCACAATTAATCTATGCTGAACCAAATACGGTTGGTCATCTCCTGGGAGCAAATCTATGGTTGCTGTGTGGACGGATGGCCTATGATCGCATGCCAGCATGATGGAAAGGAGTCTGCACCTTTGGGAAAATAATCCCATCTCATGTCATTTTAAAATCTTTGGGGACTGCTCATATCCACAATGTGCGTTCCGCAACAGAACTAAACTCTGTTTTGAATCATGACTACTGGACACAGATATCAAGGGGAGTTATTTCTCCTTTAGGAGTCATGATGAACTATAGAGATTTCCATCGTTTAAACAATTGGACAGTTACTATGTTTAAAGACACCATTAAAACTCTAAAGCTGCTTGAAGAAAAGCAAGGAAAAATCCTTGACTTTGTCCTGCAAACCAGATATGCGGTGGACACTATTTTGGCTGCGCAAGGGGGAGTTTGCGCTGTGATTCATACACATTGTTGCATGTATATCTCTGATTATTCTCCAAACATTACAGCTACTATACAGCATATGGAACAAACCCTGAATGAGAATCCATTACAATCGGAGGACGAGGGACTGGACGTGTGGTCTGCACTTTGGTCCTGGTTGCCAGATGGTTCATGGATTCTTCACCTAATTGTTGGAGTGATATTGCTTTTTATACTTTTTCTTTGTGTATACTGTTGTATCCAATGTCTCCCTGGACTTTTAGGAATGTGTCGGGTGAAGCCTACGGAAGGAGAACTGTTGTTGCAGATGGCGAAAAGCTACCGAGGCATCTGCAATCATCAAAAAACTAAAACAGGGGAGATGTGGGAATAAACTTTGACTTCAGTATTGGGTAATGATTAGCTAAGACCTTATACATACATGTCTGCCTAAGGGTCACTGAGATAAAGCAAGGAAATTAAAAGCAAATACCAGAAACATTTAAGCAGCTCAGATGACTGTAAACAATTCTGTGTACTATACATAATTATTTTAATCCACAATGTGAATGCTTACTAAATTCTCAATAAAAGGGAGCACTAGAATTTGCTCTGGACTCCCATCCCGAGTACACCAGCCTGTGTCTCATTCTTTCCATGGGAGACCACCACAGCCAACTCAATATCACTCCCATCGAGGCATGCATCTCCTTGCCTGGCCTCTCATGACTGTGGGGATGCTGTAAGTGTGAAAAATGGTCATAAGTCACTTTGTTCAGTGCCATTGTAACTTTGAACACTCCACATAAGCAAACTACCAACAAAGGAGGGAAAAAAACCTCCAGAGATGTTCCTGAGACAGGAAGTCTCGCCCTGCCAAGAATGTAATAAGGGTCAATGGAGAGCAGTTTTTGTAAGCAACACCAGAATGTTTCCTTCCTGCCTTCCTTACAGGATTAGGCCAGTAATTTCTTTTTACAACTGGTTCTTCAAACTGCTTAGAATGTTAACAACCGGTTCTAGTGAATAGGTGCGAACTGGTAGAATCCCACCCCTGTGTATATGCATCATTGATCAATTTAACCATTGCATGCATAATGGGCCCATCCACCCACCTTCCAACTGTGATTAGCTCTATCGTTTTTACTTCAGACATGTTAATCAATGGAGGCTTAATTCCTACTGCTTCCTCCCCTACCGTGCCCCGCTTAGGTTGCTCATCCCCAGGAAATGGTGTTGAACTGTCAGCTATTACTTTGGCAGCATTCTCTCTGGGCTCCTTCCTCACACCAACAGACCTCCGCCTCACAGGCACATTTGATATATCAACCAGGTTCGTTTGTTGTTTTGCCTGCATATCCATTAAACCCTGTCCCTGTGGTGACAACAATCAAATAAATAACTTGATGGGCTCTGTATCATCCTGGAGTCCCCAGGATGACTGGCAAAACCATGTCTTCAGAGCCTTTCAAAAGAATATTAAGGTGAGGATCAAACTTATCTTTATGGGAATGATGTTCTACTGGGAAGGAACCAACATGGAGTAGGCCCTTCTTGGTCCCAGTAGATGGAATTCCTTAAGAGAGGGGACTTGTAACATATCCCGCCCTCACATTCTGGTGAGTCAAGTGGATGTCAGTGTTAATTAATTGCAATTTCCCCACATTCAGATTTGTCTGTGCCATGCACAACTTTATACCAACCCTGGATCTAGTATAGGAACGGACAATTAAAAATAGACACTTCTATTTCAGTGATTCACTCATGTCACTAGGAAAACACATGAATGTCAATTCTGTATTATCATAAAACTGATAATTCTTTTCAGCATAGTTCCAAACTGGTGATGCTGATGCTGTTCCTGGGACCTCTTTTTGTTTTCATTGAGGCCACTGGAAGATCTTTTCTTTAACTTCTTATTTCTCCCTAACTTCTCTTTCTGTATGGAGAGATATTCAGAAATGAAGTACAGTGAAGCATCATAAATGAAACACATTATTTCAATACTGCAGATGATGTTTCTTATACCGATAAGATTCCTTAATGTTTGTTTACTAGATAAAATGAATGAATGTTAGATAAATGTTTTGTCATTCATCAGACACAATTTGATTGGCAAACTTACTGCAATCGCAATTTCACATATTAATGATAGCTGCATTGTTGCCTCCCTTTTTTAAATCTTCCTTGTTAAAAGCATAATAATCCAGGGAAAATGCAGCAGGATCTGAAACATTTTTTTCTTTGTCACTGGGGTACTGTACGATCTTTCCTTCATCTACTCAGGACTTAGAAAACAGCAATTGTGTTATGTTCTGTACGTGGCGCAAGAAGTGGAGATGAGTCGATGAACAGTGAACTTCAACTCTTTATTTAACATGGTGCAACTGATCTAAAATGGCCACAACAGCCCCCTTTATATAGGCAAGCTCTTGGGTATTTAGCCAATGAAAACACAGGAACGTTAGCTCTTTTAACCAATGAGACAGGCTCGTTAATAGCCAATCAGATTCTCCTGAATGGACCAATCTGATATCGCTATTATCGGCCAATCAGAAATGCAGGGCCAGAACCCTGCACTTTACTTTAAGGTTTCAACAATCTTTATTCAAGCACTTTTATTAATTCACAACACCCCTTCCCCCCGGGTTCCGTTTAAGGGGTGCGGTAACGTAGTCTTTGAGGTAGACAGGTTGTTTTGATTGTCTATTTGATTTACGTTGTCCTCCCGGTATTTGTCTAGAGTCTTGTTGGGGTAGGACATTATCTGGTGAACAGGGTGCCTCTGATTCTGTATCTGAACTTCCGTTACCACTAATGTCCTCGGTATCACTTTGAGGCAAGTTTACCCCTATCCCCGATCCTTCTTCACATGTTGTGTCTGAGCGGTCATTTCTTCTGCTTGTGCTTTCCGCCATTTCAAACTCAGCCTCCTCGGCGTCTCCTCCCCCCCCCAGTTTGGAAATCACCGGAATCACAAACCCCAGACTGCAGCCTTGAACGCAGCTGATCAATATGGTGCTTCCATATTCTATCATCGCGACATTTCACTCGGTACGATCTGGGTCCGGTTACTTGGATTACAATTGCCTCAACCCACAATGGGTCGCCATAAAAGTTTCTCGCAAAAACCAAGTCACCTACCTGGAAACTATGGCATTTCTCGCTGGATCCGTGTGGTTTTTCAGGTTTGTATGATGGGTGTAATTGGTCGAGGTGGGAGTGGAGTTTTCGTCCCATCAATAACTCAGCGGGAGTTTTGTTGGTGACGCTGTGTGGAGTGATGTGCTGCAAAAGGAGTATCCGGTTAATCTTGTCTTCGATATCGTCATAGTCCATTTTATGTAGAGTTCTTTTGACGAATTGTACCATGTGCTCGTCCCTTCCATTGGCCACAGGATGCGCCGGTGAAGTTAGCGCATGGCGAATACCGCAGTCCGCCAGATACTGTTCAAAAGAAAGCGCGGTAAACTGGGGCCTGTTGTCGGATACCAGAACGTTCGGTAGTCCGTGTGTTGCAAATAATCTGTCCAATTTCCTGATGACTGATTCGGTTGTTGTATTTTCCATCTCATGGATTTCGAGCCAGTTCGAGTAGGCATCCACTGTTAATAAAAATGTGTGTCCATTCGTAGGTCGCGCAAAGTCCAGATGAATATGGGACCATGGTCCCCTGGGTGTTTCCCATTCTGTTGGGGTTGCTTTCGGTGGGGCATTGCTGACTTCCTGGCATTTGTGACAAGTCTTTACCCAGGCTTCAATCTGCTTGTCTATGCCCGGCCACCACGCATAGCTTCGTGCGAGTGCTTTCATGTGCACGATGCTGGGGTGGCCATCGTGCAAGGTTCTCAGTACCGCTCGCTGTAACCGCTCTGGGACAAAGACTCTATCGCCCCAAATGATGCAGCCTTTCTGGGAAAACACTGCCATCTGTCAACTTTTGAAGGGAACATAGTTTTCAGGGATTTGGTCCAATGGCCATCCACGCTCTACCCAGCTGAGGACATGTGCTAAAATGGGATCACGTTTGGTTTCAATCGTGATATCGCGAGCTGTCAACGGCAGTTTTTGGAGTGTCTTGATCTGCAGTGTTGTGACAGTCGGAGCAGGGTCGTCAACGGTTTCTGGAAGCGGTGCACAGCTCAATGCGTCAGCGTGGGGAATGGCTTTCCTCGGGTGGTGTTGCAACTTATAATTATAGGCAGCCAAGAATTCTGACCAGAGAGTCATTCTGGGAGATAATATATAAGGGGTTGGTTTATCTCCCGCTATTATTCCCAGTAAAGGTTTGTGGTCAGTTATTATAGTGAAAGCTCGCCCATAAATATATTCATGAAATCGTTTAACAGCAGATACAATGGCAAGAGCCTCCTTATCAATTTGACTGTAATTGCATTCTGCTTTTGATTGCGTTTTTGAAAAATAGGCAACAGGGGCTTCACTTCCGTTTGGTAAAACATGGCTCAAAATGGTGCCCACTCCGAATGGTGATGCATCACATGTAACTGTTAAAGGCAAAGTCTCATTATACTGCATCAAAACAGCGTCGGAGGTCAATAGGTTTTTTACTTGTCGAAACGCATGTTCCTCTTGGTGCCCCCAAACTCAGGGTGCTTTTTTGTCCAATAAATGATGTAGGGGTTCGGCAACGGTTGCTTTGTGAGGCAGAAAGACATTATAAAAATTGATAAGGCCTAGGAAAGCTTGGAGATCAGCCTTATTGTGGGGTTTTGCTAAGTTTGCTATCGGTGGGGTGAATGCCTTGTTTATCTATTAAATATCCTAAAAATTCTACTCATACATAGTTGACACTTGTTTTTTTTAACTTTGAGACCCGAGTCTTTAAATTTCTGAAGAACCAACCCCAGGCGCTCCCTTAGTATTTCTTGAGTCGGAGCAGCAATTAAAACATCATCAAAATAGGGGACAATGCCTTTTATCCCTTGTAATAGTCTTTCCATCAAACTTTGAAAGATTCCCGGGGTCACGCTTACTCCGAATTGGAGTCGGTTACATTTAAACGCACCTTGGTGCGTAACGATTGTTTGGGCCTCTGCCGTTTTTTTGTCTACAGGCAGTTGTTGGTATGCCTGGGCTAGATCTAGTTTAGCGAAGACTTTCCCGCCCCCCAGGGAATGGAGAAGGTGTTGCACCACCGGTACCAGGTAGGCGTTTTGCTGCAGGGCTTGATTCAGGGTGGCTCGGTAGTCCCCACAAATTCTTAATGATCCAACCAGCTTGATGGGTGTCACGATCGGGGTTTCCCAGGGAGAATGGTCGGTTGGTTCTAACAACCCCTGGGCTATTAATTTATCAAGCTGCTCGTCAATCTTTGGTTTAAGGGCAAATGGAACTTGACGAGGCTTAAGGCGGATGGGAGCTATTTCAGGGTTGAGGTTAAATGATATCGGGGTCCCCTTGTACTTGCCTAGTTTATCTGCAAAGATGTCCTGGAATTCCTGGATGAGAGCCTCCTCCCAGTTATTGCTGTTGGTTCGATGAATGCCGGCTACTTCAATTCCAAGTGGAGCAAACCATTGGAGGACTAACAAGCTAGGCTGATCCCTGTCAACTACAGTCAAGGGTAGAGATGGGGTACAATTTTTAAATGAGACACGGACTTGGCTGGATCCAATGACTGGAATTCAATTTCCCTGATAATCTTTGAGTATGATTCTTTGGAATCGGAGGTCTTGTCGCCGGACGTAGGGATGAGTTGCTTGAGGGACTTCCAGGAAACCATCGAGAGGGACGATCCTGAATAGACTTCCATCATACAAGGCTGGTTTTCGATGCCCACCTTCACCCGGATCTTCTTGGAGTCCAGTGATGAGGCGTGACCAATCGTAATAATTTGGTGTGCCTCTTCTCACTTCGTTGAGTGGTTTAGGGGTTTGTTTCTGAAGGAGTGGTTGTTCCATTGGTGGTTCAAGGGTTCTCACTTTACAGGACAGCTTCCTGTGGATTGGCGATAGTTAGACCCCCTTGGGGGCTGGCTGAGTCCTTGTTTGCTTCTACAGACCCATCCGATGTGGCCTCTTTTCCCACACACATGGCAGAGCGCATTGAGGAATTTGCAGTCTGATCAGGGGTGGTTTGCCCCACAACCAGCGCATTGGTACTGCGATCTCTGGCATTGGTCTCATTCAGACCGGAGCTGGTTGACCTCTTCTTCATCACTTTCCGATGACGATTCGAGGTCCTCGTGGTGGGCTGTCGTTGCCTGGGTGCGGCGCATTCGGGCAGCCGACTTCCTGGTTGCTTCTGCTGCAGTGGCATCAGTGATGGCATCTGTAAGGCTAATGTCGCCTTTCGCCATCAGCTTACTCTGCACGCCTGGTGCATTTAATCCCAGAACTATTCGGTCTCTCAGGGCTTCTTCTAGGTTGGCAAACCCACATAGGCCTCCCAGATTCCGGAGATCAGCTATGAAATCAGCAACACTTTCGCCCTTCCGCTGATCTCTCTGGTAAAATTCATGCCTTCTCACAAGCGTTGGCACAGTTGGTGCATAGTGGGCCCTGAGCAGGGGTTTGAGGACGTCCCAGTCCAAGGACTTCACTTCTGCCGGTTTCGCTAGTGCCTTGGCCATCTTGAATATGGTCGGTCCGCAATGAGTTAGGAACACCGCCCATTTCTTTCTGGTAGTGGCATCCTTCAAATTGTTGGTTTCCAGAAACATCTGGAAGCAATCCATATATGAGTCCCAGTCTTCTTGTGCCGGGTCAAATGGAGCGGGTGGTATGACGCTGCCGGACATGGTTCCGTCGTTGGTGCATTTCAGTCACGTGCTCAGTTATCGCTCTGTAGTGTTCAGTCAGCTCTGACGTCTCCACATCCCACCCTCGTTGCTAGTGTTATGTTCTGTGCGTGGTGCAAGAAGTGGAGACGAGTTGATGAACAGTGAACTTCAACTCTTTATTTAACATGGTGCAACTGATCTAAAATGGCCACAACAGCCCCTTTATATAGGCAAGCTCTTGGGTATTTAGCCAATGAAAACACAGGAACGTTAGCTCTTTTAACCAATGAGAAAGGCTCGTTAATAGCCAATCAGATTCTCCTGAATGGACCAATCCGATATCGTTATTATCGGCCAATCATAAGTGCAGGGCCAGAACCCTGCACTTTACTTTAAGGTTTCAACAATCTTTATTCAAGCACTTTTATTAATTCACAACAAATTGTGTAAGGAGCCAAATCACACAGAATGAAAGAAATAGAGACCCACAAGATTAAGCAATGACCGGGCAAATTGGTGGCATGAAAAATATTATGAGCTGGTGATGGGAAAAACAAAGACCTTAACTGAGATAGGAAGTGAGCTGTAGGAAATAAAAGTCGCAGAAATAAGTATCTCAACAATCTAGCCTTCCATTCTCACAAACCAAATAATAGAAAAACCAGCTAATATACAGCAATAGGTCAATATCTATGGAATTTATTTAAAAAAAAATTTTTTTTAAAAAAAAGTCAGTTCCCAATATTAGTTGAGTCATTATCTAATGAACTGGCTAGCTGCACTTACTTACTGGTAAAGGAAATATAAAGTCATAGTTCCAAAGAAGAAGAATTTGAATGAGTACAGCTACTTTTATAGTCAGAAATGAATATTTTAGCACAGTTTCAGAGTGATAACTGATTAATATAGCTATTTCCAAAACATAATTGCAGATAGAATTTACTTCTTTTGTATTTATGTATGTGCATTTACACCATTTGGGAATCACAATGAAGAAAAACATCACTGAATGTTTGCCCCAATGGCAAGAACCATTCTCTCTTACTCCTTGATGTCATGTCCAGCTCCATGATATGGGCATGCCTTAAAAAATAGCTACTTGGCTAAAGTTATTTGCATATTTATTTATTTATTTCGTTTGTTAATTGCTTACAAGATAATAGGTATAAGTAAAAACATCATTATTATACATAACAATAGGTATACGTAAAAACATCATTATTATACATGGATACATATAAGAAAAATAAAAAAAATAAAAGAAACAATAGGACAGGGATGATCGGCATGTTGGTGCAATTATGCACGCCCCCTACAGACCTCTTAGGAAAGGGGTGAGTTTCAATAGTAGACAGTCTAAGATTAAAGTTTTTGGGGTTTGGGGAAGAAACCACAGAGTCAGGTAAAGTATTCCAAACATTGACCACTCTGTTGCAGAAGTCGTATTTCCTGCAATCAAGTATGGTGTGATTAACCTTGAATATATATCTATTGTTTGCACTTGTATTGTTATGGTTGAAGCTGAAGTATTCATTGACAGGTAGGACATTGCAATGTATGATTTTATATACTATACTTAAATCGGACCGAAGGCGGCATAGTTCTAGGTTGTCTAGGTCTAGAATTTTTGAGTCTGGTGGCATAAGATATTCTGCAATGAGTAGAGGAGTGGAAAATTCTTCTTGTAAAATATTGCTGGACTTTCTCAACTGTGTTAATATCAGATACTTAATGTGGGTTCCAGACTGATGAGTTGTATTCGAGTATTGATCTAGCAAATGTTTTGTATGCTCTAGTTAGTAGTGTAATATTACCAGAGAAAAAGCTATGTAAGATTAAGTTAACAACTCTGAATGCCTTTTTGGCTATGGAGTTACAGTGGGCTCTAGCACTTAGATCATTAGAGATGAGTACTCCGAGATCCTTGACAGAGTTTGGATCATCAATAAGGTCTTGACTATTCAGCCTGTATTTTATTTTTTGATTTTTTTGCCAATATGTAAGGCAGAGCATTTATTTGTTGAGATTTGAAGTTGCCATATGTTTGACCATTCTGATACATAGTCAAGGTCTTTTTGAAGGGTAGTAGTATTGTCTGTGGTATTGAATAGCTTTACATCATCAGTGAAGAGAATGCAGTTGCTTTTAATATGATCACAGAGGTCATTTATATAGAATATGAAAAGAGTTGGTCCTAGAACACTTCCTTGATGTCACCACTGTTGACAGGTACAGAATTTGATAGGACGCTCCCAATTTTGACCATTTGTTGTCTGTTTGACAGGAATGCTTCTTTCCAGTTATGCAGGTGTCCAGAGATACCATAAGATTTTAGTTTTAGGAGTAGTTTGTCATGTACCACTGAATCAAAAGCTTTACAAAGGCTTTAGATGCAGAATATCTAAAATTCCAGGCTTTATTCATTTTATTAGGGGCAATATCATTTATGCCTACACATAATTTCTATCCTCTCTAACTTTAGCTGAAGTTCTTTTATTTTTGAAAAGTTTGATACAAATGGGTAAAAGATCTATAACAAAAGAAAACACACCCCTAATTTTTGGAGGACTACAGCTATAAATACTGCCATAATGAGTGGCTACATTTAGTAAGTATTTGCATCTGTACATGTGTGTTTCCATGAATACCTTCTGCACACATAATTTATTAAATAATGCAAACAAAATATGTAATGGAATTTTTATCTGCATTTTTATGTACAATTTATATTTAAATTGTTGCCATCTGGAAGCATGACTCTGTTTTGAAATATAAATTCCTGACTGTGGGGAGGTTGAATCTTGAACCAATCATTAGCATATTCAACATGACCCCAATTTCCTAAATTATTAAGCAATATTTAATTATATTTTTTCACAGAAAGAATGAACCTATTGTATATCTAGTATCATTGTCTACAGATTGCTGGTACTAATAGTCCCTCAGCCATGGAATCAATCTTGTTAGTACCGCATAGATTTTTATGTAACATATTTATCTGAGATTAACAGTTATGGATCATGGTGCTGCATTCTTGAATCATTACCTCATGACTTCTAGGTCTAGTATTAGCCAAAAGAAAGAATATTAAATGCAAACAATCCAATGGATATCCATATGATAATCATATACTAAAGTTGTTCAAAAATAATAAATTGTCACAAAAATGCAAATTTTGATGCAATGACGCAAATTTTGATAGAAATTAATATACTTGCAAAAATGGACAACTATAAACATATCCATGATGCTTTACCTTTGGAGGATATGCAGAAATAAGCATAAGGTAATATTTTACCCCCTTTTATCATTTTTTTTCTTGGATACTAGCATTCTTAGTATTTTCTTCAATTCTACTCTGACATCACTATCATTCCAATACAACTCTCTAAAATGCTTCTTCCAGCATTCTCCCACCTAAGATTTATTTCAAACCATTTAAATATTTTTATTTTTAGTTCTATTTAATCTGCTGGATGCTTGTTGTTTAGTGCTTGAAAATAAAACATAAAATCATTTTTACTTACAGTACACCTGAATCACATTTTTAGTTACACCTAAATCAGGCTGCATTTTCTCTCCCTTACATTTGAACTGTCTTTCGTCGATCTGCATTTTTTCAGTCTGCATTTTTTCTCTCTGAACATATAATACATAGAATCTTTTTCTCCCATTTTCATTTTTCCCAATAATCATTCTTTGTATGCATTCATTCTCATTTTCTTCTTCATCATCATTCCATAAAGCCTTTTTATCACAATTCCCATACTGTAAGTGTAATTCCACAAAAGCATGCTCTGTAACATTCATTTCACCCTCTTCTTCTTTCCTTATATTCACTTTTCATTCAATTTGTTGGGAGAATAATCTCCCTTCTAATTTTTTTTTCAGGCAAAATTCAAGTTTTTTGCAAGAAATTTTACTTTCAATATAATTTCTGTCACTTATTTCCTCCCCTCCCCATGCTCATTTTCCTCAGGGTCCACTTTTGAAATTATTCCAAAAATTATTCCAAAATAGTATTCCCTCTTAGAACCTCTTATCATGCTTGTCATATTCATTCTAAATTTATCAGTCTAAATTTACAGTAATTTTTTTGCCATGTATATGCATGAATACACTTATGTTTAAGTATTCATTATATTTAATTCACAATTGTCATTTTTCTGAACCACTTACTGACCACTTACTAGTCTCATTCATTCTTCAGTCTCTGAATGTCATGATTACTTTTTGTATATCCCTACATTTGATTCCAATTTATGTCACCTCACAAATTCATTTCCCCCTCAAATTACATTATTTCAAAATGTGACCCAGTTCCCCTCTTGAACTCCTTTCTAGTCCTCCCATCATCACCATTCACTGGAGTATGACATGCAATTGCCACCAATGTGTTTCCTACCTTCACACAAATCTATCTAGATGACTTCAGTTTATACTTTCTGACATACCAACATGTTGTCTTTTTCATTCATACCTAAATCAAAGGATTCATTTCCCTGCATGTCAATTCTATTCCTCAAACTCTGACTACTTTTGTTCATCCCTCTTACATACTTTTCCTTGGGGTTAGTTTCACAGATGTACATCATTGCTATTTTTCATTCATTCACTTCCTTTATCATTTATTTCTCTTACAGTTCAAGTTGCAATCATCCATTTGTCATGTTTACTAAAATGGGCCTCTACCACTGATTATGTGGCCCATTGGTATTTCATCATAAATACAACCAATCACAGTTTACACATACTGCTTTCCTTCAGAACAGCTTCCCTTCAGAAGTTGTGGATGTGCTTTCACTGGAGGCTTTCAAGAAGAGACACACAGCCAGTTGTCTGTAATGGCATAGGGCCTCCTGCTTGTGCAGGGAGGTCTAGAAGACCTCCAAGGTCCCTTCCAATTCTGTCATTATGTTATACTATTCTGTGGAAGCTGGACCATGAATCCAGAGACTATTTTGTATGGCAAAATGCTGTTGTGTGGTTAAATATCCTGTATGCCTGCTCTGATACTATTAATCAAGATACTAGCTGCCATTACATTATTATTTTATGGTTCTTTAAGTTTAAATATAAATGTAATATTGGGAAAATTTATTTATTCAGAGAATCTGCAGATTGAAAATACCATCTTCTTTAGATTACAGGTTCTCAACATGAACATGAGTGAAACTAGTTAAACTGACACACTCTTTCTCAATCACACACTTTTGAAACATTTAGCACACTTATGTTCTAAATCTGTGTATGATATATGTTGGGGGTTTTTTCCTGCATTTCAGCTCTGGCACTGATGGTATTGGCTACTCAGCATATTCTCAATTCAGTTTCCTAGAAATGACAATTCTATGAGTCTCTTTAGAAAATCTTTAGAAATTTCCATGTTTATTCTCTTTCATAGCGCCTATCTTGGGAGTAAAAATGGTAAAGCTAATACTAATGCAATGCAATGCAGAATAGTGCAAGCATTTTAAAAATATTCTTAAACTCTGTATATTTACAATGTTAAGGCAATAAGCAAGCCTAAACTTGCACATATAGAAAATAGAATCTTCTTGTATTTCTCAGCCTAACAAACCAAATCAAGTAAATATTGTTTGACAAATTACTTGAAGGCATGCTTGGGCCAAAGCTAGAGGCCTGGGAACTGCAAAGAGTTTATAGTCCACCCTGCCAATTTTGAAGAGAATAGGAACTCTTTCCTAGCAGGTAACTAATAATCAACCTACTCAACTTTAACTATAGAACAATCTAATCCAGCAGCAAAAAATCATCCAAGATCTGAAACAGTACGGACAGTCAATATCATGCCAACTTGCTTTTGGTCTAGAAAAAACCCTCAAAGAACTTAACCATTAGTATGGGACTTAGACAATCAAGTAGACAGAACAAAACTTTTCCATGTGTCATACAGACAAATTGCTCTCTGTCCATGGAGACTCTTCAATCATTCTTATATATTTCTGTATCCCTTACATAGAAAGTTCTTCTCCCTACCTTGGATCATTCTCCCTACTAGGGTGACAACTACCTGATATGTCAACCTTCCATTTGAATGGAATGAATACATGAATATATATCTGCTCAGATATACAGATAATCTTTTTCTCACATCCTTTTAAAGTGCCCACTAATTGCATTGGTAATTGGGACTAATATACCTATTTTGAGGCTGATGCACTCCATTCATGACAAGGAGATTGAAGTATTCTTATTAAATTATCAATAAACAGGTGTTTCAAAAATTTTATCGATAGCCCTAGCTTAGAGAAACCATTTTGTACATTGCATGAATTGTTAATTTTATAGGGTTTTTTCCTTATATATATGTATGTACTGTTATATATGCAAGTATTAATGGTGGACCGTATGTTTAAATTCTATGATTTGGTCAAATAATAGATAGATAGATAGACTGACAGACAGACAGACAGACATTGACTACAGTGAGAAGGACTCAAATGAGCCTCTAACCTGGAGTATCACTGAGTTTTAAAAAAGGCTCTGCTGATGTCCCTTTTTATAATCAGTATTTTATCATAACATTGCTATAATTCTCTTTATTTGACATTATGAATACAACAATAAATGTTTTCTCATAGTAGATTTTTGATCATAAATGTACTATTGTGGTCTGGAGGGCTGATAAGGATTAGGATCACATTTTGTAAAAAAGAATAGTCGACCTTTTACCTGGCAGTGAAAGTTATCCCATCTTTAAAAAATAAATAAAACCCTGATATTTGAAGACAAGCTACCATTGGCGTCAACAGAACCTTTCTTCTTGGAATTAAAATGCTCCTCCAAGGGGGAAAGGGGCAATTTCTCATAGCAAAGCTCATGGAAGAACATGTTTTAAAAATTTCTCTATCACTACTATTCTCATATTTTTCCCTGATTGTAAATAAAATACTTCAAGGCATGCAAATATTATTTATTTGTCTAGGAGCATTTATAAACTGCCCCAATGTAACAGTGTGCAGTGTGCAATGTACAAAACCAACATGAAAAATCAGAACCCAGAATCAGGTCCCAAAAGCATGTTAGTTTTAGATGCATTCCTGAGGAAGAAGATGGTAGAAAGCAATCATACCTCTGGGAGGAACAGTTTCAGACCAGAAGAAATGGAGTCATTGTTCATTTGGATTCTGACAAATCTTTAAATCAACAATTCTTTAACCTTTGCTTTTAGAATAAGTAATCCCTTTGCTTTGCCTTCAGTATCATTTTGCCTTTCACCCTTCTTTGCTTTCTCTCTATATGAATATAATCATATTGTGCATATCAAAAATGTACTAATTCTTTCTGAAGTATCCCCTGGGTTTTATCAGTTTCAGTACTGACTTATCTATTTAATCCATTTAATCTATTAGGAATGTTTTTTGAAAAGCATTTCTTTCTTTCTTTATTAGTTTTTCCCATTTGTCTTTTCCAGATACAAAAGTGACCAAAAGCAAAAAGGAAAAAACATCTGTGTGTGTTGATTTAAGAATTTCATTCTTAGAAATATTTTGTAATAAGCCTAAGAGTTGGTCAAGGTGACTTCATTGGATTTGTTTAAATCCTAATTGTCAGTCCTTCTTGACATAGATTTACGGAGATTTCTGGGATCCTTGAAACAATGGCTTTTGAAGGCTGACACAAAGCACTTAACAGCCATTAACATTTTGATGATGTATTTGAATGAGATTCATATAGTCCACATGTATCAAACTTGCCATGTCACAGTCACGTGATGTATCATGACATTTTTTGCTTACGTGGAACTGGGATGGGCATGGCCTGTGCATAACGCATCCAGCCCACAGGCCGCCATCTTGACACCTCTGAATTTATAGTCCCTGAAGACATGGGCCGGGATTATAGAACCATGGATTGTAGTTCAAACAATTCTCAGCCCATCTTGGAAGATGTGATGGCTGGAATGTATGATCTCTCCTGCACATATTCACCCCAGTATGCACAACAAAGAAGAATCTGTGCTAAACTGGGTCTGAAAAAAATAGGGAGCCTACTTTCTGCCCTCTGTGGGAAATTCTATCATCAAAAGGATTTTCTTAGAAATCTAATAGGAGCAGGAATCTTTTGACATGAACTCAGGAACTCTCACCTGTGTTCAGTTTGCACAATATTTTATTAAACAATGCCTTTCATTTCCATGACTTCTTTCCAAAAACAATAGGTTCCCAGGTATCACCTGAAATTGCTTGGAAGTGGGATAAGTATGTTATGCAAGGTTCCTTCCTGTTTAAGTACATTGAATCAGACTTTAAATCAAATTGCTTTCAGATAATACAGTTATCAGATAATACTGGTACAGTTCTACAGAGGAATAATTGAGTCTGTCATCTGCACTTCTATAACTGTCTGGTTTAGTTCCACAAGACAGACACAGACTTCAGAGAGTAATTAGGACTACAGAAAAAACAATTACTAACAACCTCCTTCCATTGTGGATCTGTATACTGCATGAAGATCTCAGGGGTGGGATTCTACCAGTTCGCACTTATTTTCTAGAACCAGTTGTTAATATTCTAAGCAGTTCAGAGAACCAGTTGTTAGAAGAAATTACTGGCCTAATCCTGTAAGGAAGGCAGGAAGGAAACATTCTGGTGTTGCTTGTAGAAACTGCCTCTCCATTAACCCTTATTACATTCTTGGCAGGACTAGAATTCCTGTCTCAGGAATGTCTCTGGAGTATTTTTTCCTCTCCTTTGCTGGTACTTTGCTTGTATGGAGTGACCATTCAAAATTACAATGGCACTGAAAAAAGTGACTTATGACCATTTTTCACACTTATGACTGTTGCAGCATCCCCACAGTCATGAGAGGCCAGGCGAGGAGATGTATGCCTCGATGTGAGTGATATTGAGTTGGCCCTGCCCAGCCAATAACATGATTACCAAGCCACGCCCACCAACTTAACCACACCCACAGAACCAGTTGTTAAAAAAATTGAATCCCACCCCTGTGTATAGTGTATACTCAAAAAGAGGGCTGTGAAAATATTTACAGATCCGTCACATCCTGGACATAAACTGTTTCAATTCCTACCCTCAAAACAATGCTATAGAGCACTGCACATCAGAACAATTAGACACAAGGACAGTTTTCTCCACGAACGTCATCACCCTGCTAAACAAATAATTCTCTCAACACTGTCCAACTATTTACAAAATCTGCATTGCTATTACTGTTAATCTTCTCATCACTCCTTATCACCCATCCCCTCCCACTTGTGACTGTATGACTGTAACTTTGTCACTTGTATTCTTACAATTATATTGATTGTTTCCTAGTATGATTTGTTTGCTTATTGTACCCTATGACTATTATTAAGTGTTGTACCTTATGATTCTTGGCTCTTGATGAATGTATCTCTTGATGAATGTATCTTTTATTTTATTTACACTGAGAGCATTTGCATTAAGGCAAATTCCTTGTGTGTCCAATCACACTTGTCCAATAAAGAATTCTATTCTATTCCATAAGTTTTGTGGACAGCATTCACTGAAATGGCATTTTTTCCTAGTGCAACTAATGTTTCACACAAGCTTTAGGGAACAGATGGAGACATGATTGATTGAATCCAGGAAATTGTTAATGACCCTTTGCTGGCAGCCTTGAAAGATACTATGGTATGGCCCCACCTGAAGAAGCCCTCCTTGGATCCACCTTCACTTTTTAGAGACTGTTGAGAGGGTACTTCAAATTCAGCTAAAGAGTGCCTTACTGTCAGTTCTGTTAGAAAATAAGCATCCAATGAAGACAAACTATTTTGTTGAGATTGGATGAAATAACAAAATATTTCAAGTCTAATTGTGCCATACCCACTCCATATTTTATACACAGTAAATTAGTGAGATATCTACCCGAGCCACTTCTAAATGTTATCTCTTTATTCAGTACTTGATAGGCATTGCTTTCATTATTTAATTACATTTGCTCTAGGAACTTTTATTATAGTCTTACAATGAATATTTAAAATCCTTATGGTAAATTATAAATGTTTTATTGTTGATTATTGTTGTAAAACTACAGTAGACAGTAGACAGATAGGTATATGCACCTCTAGAGTAGAGCTCTGCTCTGTGAGCAGCATTGGTTGCTTCTGGGTTCAGTTCAAGGTGCTAGTTTTAATTTTTAATGTCCTTCATAGCATGTGATCAGGTTATTTGAGGGACTAATAAGGATTATACATTCAACCCACTTGATCAGCATAGACATGTTGCAGATACCATTGGCCAGGGACCTTCATTTGATGATCCTAGGAGATGTGCTTTTCCAGCTGCAGTGCTAGTCTTATGGAATGTTTTTCCATCCAAAATTAGATTAGCTATATCCCTTTCGGTATTCTATAAACCCCCCAAGTCTTTGCTACATTGTCATGTCGGGGCCTCCCAGGTGACCAGGTACCTGTTCAAATGGCTCTATTGTTGAGGAAGTCATTTTATGCTGTGATTTGCACTTTCACTTTTATGATATTTTTAATATGGGTTTTTATATTGTACATTATTGTTTGTATTTATTGCTTGTATTGATTTTAATTCACCTCTGATAGTTGCCTTTGGTGAAATTTTTTGGTGAAAAAATAAACTGTAATGGGTCAATAGTTGATTTAGTGGCATAGCATTGGAGTGAATAAATAAAACAACCTTATGCAACAATAAATGTATTAGTCCTTTAGGTATCATTGCAAGTCTTTCTGTTGTATTCGTTGGAAAATAGTATCTCTTTGGAAATTTTTCCTAATGCAACATTGATTTCTATCAAAAGAAGCAAGGGTCTTTTTTTAAGGCTATATGAGAGTTTTAAAGGCTATATGAGGCTATATAAAGGCTATTTTAAAGGCTATATGAGAGTTTTAAAGGCTATATGTGCTCTTCTGTCATTACTTGTATCATCTCAGTGATTAAATTCAGGTGCAACAAGTTAGAAGCATAAAACAAGCAAGGAGTTGTGTCACTTCATGTCAGGTCTTGATTGAATATGAGGCCTGAGAAATGTCCATAAGAAAGTTCCTGGGGTAGGCGTTAATGCTCAGCCAATCCATGTAATCTTTGTCACATTATACATCACTTGTCTATATTTCTGTTCTCACAAATGCATAAATGACGCAAGTAGGACATTCAAACAATGAACAGCTAACTGAATTCTGCACACAGTTTAAATCAGTGTCATTATCCTGTCATTCTTTTTGTTTAATGAAGTACAAAGTTCTGCCACATCAGGGCTAGAAGAAAGAGTGATCGTACCTGTTGAAGTTACTGGAACTAAAATTGGTTAAACAGATTCTTAGAATTGTTTCACAGTCTTTCAGCATCATCTGAATAAAGCTTAATAAAGTTCAAAGCCCAATAGCATTGATTTATTCTGTCTTTTTTTCTTAAATCTCATTAAAGTTTTTCCCTCTTTACTTATGCTCACTAGGTAAGGGGCTATTCTGTTTATGTTTTAGAAATTATTGATTATTTATTTATTTATTTCAATATCACTCTGAAGAAGGCCAAAGAAAAATCCTGATCTTTAAACAGCTAAATTTAGAGTGCTTTTTAGTACTGAACATGTTCCAAATATATTCCTACTACAACAGTCTTATCACAAACATTGACAGGCATGCCATGGGTAGAGGGAGTACTCTGTATACTGCCTTGAACTTGGGAAGCTTATAAATCTAATAAATAAATAAATAAATAAATATGAATCATTTGTTAACATAGAAGGGATCTTAGTATTAAGTGACAAATGTTTTAAAATATCACTACACTAGTGAATCTGTGTCTCAGGTGTAACTTAAATCTAAAACTAGAATTTATTCCAAAATATTACCTTATTAATTTATGATATTACAAATCATTTTAACTATACTAAAACACAAAATATTTAAAATCAGCAGGAGCCGATATATCAAATGAAACAAAAATGAAAGAAGCCATTTTAAGTAGACACTGAAGGCAGAAACTTCCAATTATGTCTCTCTATAGCATATAACTTTAAAAGCAGGAATTCCAAAATAAAGCCACCTATTTTGGAACTGACCTGGCATATTTTGGGAGAAACCTTCCATAAGTACTTAGACCACAGCTATTTCTAAATCAATAGGGAGTATATCCACACTTCAGCTTTCCCCAGCAGGAACACGAACCACCTACCAGTCCTGGAAGACCAGAATGCATGACTTTATCCTCAAGCCACTTCACTTATAGCTCAGGCTGACTGTCATTCTTCTCTGGCTATGCATCAAAAAATAGTGTTTCTGTCTTGCACTGGCTTAAGACAGGTTGTTGGATTTACAAATTATACCTTATACTAAACTTTTCCACACCAGTTGGATACTGTGGTGTGAATGCCTTCTCTATTGAAATCCTTTAGTGACGGCCCCTCATGACAAGTTTTGTTTTGTTTTTCTTATTTTGTACAATTTCAATAGTGGAATAATGATAAAATATATGTGGCTTTTTTTACACTATTCATTGCAGGAACCAAAAAATGAAGGATTTTGTTTATGTTTTTGAAATGTATAAGAATTCTGCCACTTTCCTCTTCTTGCTCAGTGATTTTTTAAAAAGTGGATGGGTAAAGTTCTTTCTTACAATTTTCACTGGTCCAGAAGGAATAAAGAAGCTAGGTAATCCACCAATCAGAGGTCATTGTAAGCAGGGGTGGGATCCGACAGGGTTAACTACCGGTTCGGTGATTTATGAGGTTTGGTGATTTACGATATGCTTCCCTGCACGCTGCACGCCGCTGTAAATCTTCATCAGCTTGGTGCCTGGACAGCTGAGCCGCACTGTGTGCCGAGAAGCAGCCTTTGATAAACTACTTTTTTCCTGCTTTTTAAACTGCAGCTGTGTCTCGCATGGCAGCTGAAGTTGAAAAAGCAGGAAATAAAGATCAGGTAAGAGCCTCGGTGGGCGGGTGGGTAAAAACATCAGCAGACATAGAATCGGTTCTATGTCTGCTGCTCTTCAGAGCTACCAGTTCTACAGAGGTAGACAGAACCAGTAGAAACCCACCCCTGATTGTAAGCATGTTCCAACAGCACATCAAGTTATCACCATCACCAAGGCAAAGGTAGGGCTTGAAATTCAGAAAAGGATTTCATAAACTGGGTTTATTTCTAATCAGTTTATGCAAGAGGGGCAAGTATCTGAAGGTTGTGGTGCAACAAAGCTCTAGTATGTGTTATATTAGAAATGGGGAAATTCAGGCTGACATTCACATAGACACTGAGCTAAAATTATTATAGATAAATAGATTAGAATTTTTGAATCAATACCTGAAAAGTTCTAATTATTTTGTAATCAGGTAGAAGGATACTATATCACCTAATCTTGACTAGCTATACTAATTACCCTACACTATTTCTTCTAGATTTACATCACAATTGGAATCAAATTTGAATTAAGGGGAATTAGCTTTGTTCAGCTCCATTATTATAACTTATTTCTGGTTCATGAAAACCCATTGCCTTATATTGCATAGGAAGGTTATTTTCGCAATCCTGTGGCTATTTATTGTTCTGTACAGAAATCATCCAAAAGCAGCCTATAGCTATATCTAGTTTCTATTCTCATTTTGACCTCTAGTGCTCAGTTCAAAACAAACTGACAAAGAGACACTTCAGGGAGAAAATACAACGTATTTTTAGAAAAGATGAGGAAACCCTGTGATCAGTTGGTAAAGCTTCAAGAGAAAAGTAGTGCATTCTGATGTGACCAGAATTAACATTAAATTTTAGGCTGACCTTATTTGATTATAACACAACAAAGAACCCAAAGTGAAAAAATATGTTTGTACAGAAACTAAGCATAAACTAAATTTTGTTCAGATGTAGTAACTTCTAAAGGACATTGTTGCAACACAAACTTTAGCCACTTCAGAATACTGAAGATCTAATAAGAAATATACAATTGCCTGTTGAGACCAGTGTAGGTAGTATATGGTTAGAATGCAGATTAGCAAATTTAATTTCAGTATCTGAATACATTCATAAATGACCTTGCTAGGAACATTGCTTAATTTCTTCATCAAAGATAAAGCCACTTCTATGTGAGGGTACAAGAATTTGGTGAAATTGGAGTAGTAAGGATTGTAGTAGAAGTGTGTGTAACAATTGTACATTCTTTACCTATCAGTATGTAAGATTCTCTACTTGAATCATTAAAATGATATATGCTTTGAATGGGGAACATATGGCATGAGCCTTTTCCTTGACCTAATTTCATTTGGATTGGGGGAAGATGAAAAAGTAGAACAGGAATAAGGAAGGAGGAAGTCAAAAGATTCTAGTTATTAAAAGGAGACAAAAAGGAATTTCTGACTCCTCCTATTTGGGGCATAATGCCCCATGCAGTCTGAGCATCATGATCCTTGATCCAAGTGAAACACCTTTACTTATTTATTTTAAGCATCTCGACCCATTTTTTTCTTCTGCTAAGTTTAGAAGTCGCTAGAGATTGCTACTGCCATGGAGTCTCATAGTGGACCTTCTTTATCTGGCAAGTTCCAATTATAACTGAAAGTTGGAGTTCCACCACATCAATATCCTTCTATGATTTCTTTTAATTCCAGTTGATTCCAGTGAGAGAAGAAAGTATATATTGGAGGCAGCAATTTTTTGCCTGCCCTACTCTTTTTTGTTTACAGTAAACAAGACTGATCTTGAATGAAGAATGCAATATACTTTTACCATGGCAAATAAGGCTTTATTAAAAATGAGAAAAAAAGATATTTTTGAGTACCTCCTCATTGTTAGTGGGTGTTTAATGATCCATAGTAGCAGTTGTCAGGCAGGAATATATGTATAATTGCAAGTTCCTTACAGAGACACTTATCATAGCTGAGTAAAAATATAAAAATCTCAGAGTAACATCCAGGATTGCAGTTATTTATATTTTTTCCTGAAAAAGATAATTTTTTTTTTGTCAAGAAAATAAATAAGATTTTACAGTTATATTGTGCTAAAGGCTTACAGCCAAATGTCCCATAATCTGATTTCTGTTCATCTTGGTTTAATATGAAATGAGAAATAAAAATGGCCAGAACTCTTTTGGCAGCACTGTAAACTTATGTACAATAACCCCATTCTGCTTTAGACTCCAGCTGAAATGGATTACCACCAGTACATGGGATATCAATAGGCTACAATAGGTCCCATGAGTTTTTATAACTCTTTGCACTTTCGTAAATGAACCCCTGATGTGGGCATCTGAAGATCCACTATATAGATATGATGGAAAATTTGACCCTGATGTTGTACAAGCTTCAGTGACCTTTGAAAGATGAACATAGTCAGGAATTTTTATACATGTTGTTCTTTATATTGCAAGGCTACTGGGAAAGTTTGAAAACTGTGTGATGGAACTTCTATGTTCATGGAAAACAACATTTTTACAATTTTTGTTTGTCAACATGCAGTTATAAACTAAATAAAAGTGAGGTAGTTAAAATACAACATACATTACACAATACATAAATAGACCTCTTTAACCTTCTGCAAAATTACACTGTGTTAACAAAGACCATATTTTGCTGAGAAGCAGTTGATAACACACTTTCAGCACAATAAAGGACAAGTCTGTTTGATCTTTTTTACAACATTATTTAACTAAGTTTATGCTACACTATTATTAATCTTTTAATCTTTTTTAAATAAGGGTGACCTTTTGCCCCAACAGGCATAGCTTTGCCTCAGGGTCAGATAACATCATTATAGCTTAAAACTAGGTGAAGAGCCTAAGCATTTCTTTTCCATAAAGGCTATGTCCATCTCTTTATCTTGGAACATGCTTACTTGGTGGAAAGCTCCAATGAAAATAGGCATTTTAGTGAGAATATTTTCTGATTATATATGGTATATCAATTCAAGAAAGTCTGAACTTTGAATTAACATTCCTTTAGAATTATTGTTCTACAAAATGTATAACTAGTAAAATAATAGATTAAGTTGTTCTTATCACATATTTTCTTTGGTCCTCTTAGATAAGCTATTCTTGAAATAATGAGGTGATGAAAGGTAACAGATAACAGATAATCAGAGTTGGAAGGGGCCTTATAGGTCATCTAGTCCAACCCCCCCACCCACCCAAGTGGGAGACCCTACACCATTTCTGACAAATGGCAGTCCAATCTCTTCTTGAAGGTCTCAAGTGACAGTACTCCCACAACTTCCGAGGGCAAGCTGTTCCATTGGTTGATTGTTCTCACTGTCAGGTACACTGTCAGGAACATTGCCATAGAACAGAAGAAAGCAGAACAGAACAAAACAGAGTAAAATTCTTTATTGGCTGTGATTAGACACAAAAGAAATTTGTCACCGGTGCATAAGCTCTCAGTGTGCAAATATAAATATTTAATATAATTTAATTTAATATAATTTAATATAAATAGTAAACTATCTTTACTAAAATTATCTTCTAATCCAATTTTAAGACAGCTTAAATTAATGAGGTCTATGCACTTTGCACTTTTCCATGTGAAATGATTTGGTTAGGTAACATCTCTTATGTAAATTTTTATGTTTGTTTTGAATTTAAATGACAATCCTAAGAGCTGGATACCAGAACAATATGAACATAAGCCATAAATGTTATTTTTTTTTTATAACTTGAAATCACAGGGCATCCTAATGCTAAGTCATTTTTCTGATTCTGTCATCTGCAATATGAAAATAGTAATTCTGACCTACATTACACTGGAAGTGGATAAAGATAGTCCTTGATATATGACAATTGACCCCAACATTTCTATTGCTAAGCAAAAAAGTGCTTGAGTTTTGCCTACTTTGCAACTTTCTTGCCACAGTTGTTTGCAACACATTGCAGTTGTTAAGTTAAACATGGTTGTTAAGTGAGTCTGGCTTCGCCATTGACTCTGTTTGCCAGAAAGTGATCACAAGTCCCCATCACACTGCAGCCATCATAAATACCAGAACAATAAATTCCATCACTGACACCGTAGGTAATGATTAAAAATTATGATTTATTGCTAAAAAAAATAAGCAATAGTTTATTCAGTAATAGTTTTGTGCACAAACAGAAAACAACAAAGCATACTATAGCTTAGCAAAGTGTCTGAATATATAATTACTCTAGGAACATCTATTTTCAAAATCTGGTCCTGAGACTAATGATTAAAATGAGGTCATACAGTACACAATTCCCTCTACATTCCTATCATTTGACAATGCTAAAAAACTCTTTGCACTTTAATTATGAGTCTTTTGCAGTTCTCCTACTTTGGATTATATGCCAGGAAAAGAACAGAGAGAAAGTTGTGTTATAGGTCTTTAAAAGTGAATTGGATGCTCTTTTCAAGCTCTTTTAGAATTATTTTTTCTTAGCCTGTAGAACAAATAGTACAATACACTTTTTTTTTGTTTTTCTTTTTTAGGAAGATGTCAAAGCTATTTCTTTCTCAACTAAATTATTTTCTCCATAGACTTTACTCCTCTGAGTTTTGTTGCTCAATATTTTTGAAGAGGAGGAAATGGAAAATTTTGGTTTTTGTTTAAAAGTGGGGAGTAATAATGAAAAAAAATCCCTTTAGCTTTTTTCTACAAGTTTGTTGCTACAAGGATTACTGCATTCAAGAATAAAAGTTTTGTTTTATTTTGGCTATGTATGCTTTATTTACGATCAAATATTTTCCTGTAAAATAATGGTCAGAAGTAATTGAAGTACAGTAATTATAGAGGGAAAAATTATCAATTCTATGGCTATTGTGGTGCTATTGCATGAGCTGAATTACCTCTTAGAATGTATATATTTTCTAATAATTATCAGAAACATATTTTAGGAAGTGGGGGCAATGTCAGCTTTTCTGAAGCTAACCTGAAGCTAATAATTTTAAATGAACTTGAAAACTGTTTTTTGTTTGAAATCTTGGAATTTATCTTAGGAGATTCAAGTTTCCTGCTGTCCTTGCCCTATTTTACCATTTTCATAAAACTACTATTTAAAGTTTTGTGTGGCAAAACTTTGGCTGAATTACCTTAAATGAATGAAGACTTGGCTCTATTTTTATAAAATGTATACTTGAAATAGATTTTTCATTCTATGAAAATAATTTTTATTTAGTGGAAGAGAAGGAGAGAGGAAAGGAAGGAAGGAAGGGACTAGAGGTCAGACAGATAGATAGATAGATGGAGGGAGAGAAATCCTGGCGGGAAAAGCATGTGAGAGTGAGCTGTCCTGGAAATTAATCAAGGTTAATAATTTCAAAGAACAATCTGAACTTTAATGTACAAATTGAAGGAATTTTTAGGTAACAATTTTTTTGAATAAAAATGTCACAACTAGATTTTAAAGTACTAAGCTGGTGAGCTACATAGGTTCACTCGGTATCTATTCTCTATTTAAAGGGTCTTTTATTCCAGCTTCTGTTTAAAGATCAATAAAAAGGAAAATCAAGCCTTGATATGCTCAAACAAGCATCTGAACATATAACCGACATACAATTGCCCATCTCCATTAGGGACTTGACCTCTCTATCCCCATCAGTATCAAGTAGAACTACCTATTCAGGTAGGGTAGAAACAGAATATTTTTTTTTATGTTAACTCTTACAGTCAGCTAAATAAACAACAATAGTGGCATTGAATGCTGCTATGAAATCTAAAAGGTCAAGGAGGATTTCACCATGCTCATCCAGTCCTGCTGAAGGTCACTCACAAGACTTACCAGTTTGGTTGTCATCCCAAACCCAGTCCTGAACTCTGCTGAAATAGATTAACTGGAAGGAATACAGTTAATCTATTTCAGTAGGATTTTTTGCAGTTACAACCATCTCAACAACCTTACCTAGAGTGAATTAATTGTTCTGGGCAGCTGGATTGAGTGATCATTCTGAAGAAAGAGTATGCTGTGAATAGTTTGATGGACAGCAGCATTCAACATCTTTCTATACCCATGCTTTCGTGTCCTCCTACCTGCACATATCAGCCAGAAGAATTGTGATTCTAATTTACAGGTGCCTCAACTCATTCCATAAAGGATCTCCCTGAAGTATCACAGGCTTATAAGAATGTTAGATGGCTCCACAGAGTATACTTCTGTCATTTCATAAGATCATATCCACCTAGCAGTTAACTCAGGGCAGAGATGAACAATTTGATCCTTAATGTCAGCAGGTTTTTCCAGTGTACAAAAGGCAAGAGGTCACCTTAAATAATGCTGCTACCTGACACTCTGTAGATATAATGTACAAAGATATGTTGCTCCTCTTACTAACACAGTGTAGGTTCAAATCTTGGTTCATATCATCTTCACTTTTCTTCTTCTCTCAGCATTACTCCAGATATATTCTAGGTGTTTCATTTTCCAAGGACTTCCCTGAATTCACCACACAAGGACATACCACTCAGGAGCAACCATAGCAAGCATATTGTATTTGCTGCTTCAGTAGTCCAGAACTCAAGCATATACCACAATGGAGCTATCTGCTAACTTGCTAGGAAATTATCCAAGCACCCTCTAGAAACCATTTGGAGGCATACCAATCTCCTCAACAGAAGTTGGTGGTAGTCATGAATCTCAAGCATTCTCTTTTGAATTCTATTTGGTGATTATTATTCTTTTCTTCTTCACAATGCATAAAGAACTGTTAGATTGCCCATTGAGTGAATTACTGGAAGCTAAAATAATGAAAGTAAAATTGATATCCATCTAAAGCAGATGTTTACATTATGATTATTATTACTTGATATTATGATTATTATTACTTGGTTGCTTTGCATGTACACTGAGAGCTTATGCACCTGTTAGGGATAACATTGTTTACCTTAACTGGTTTAGGTAAAATAATAAATATGTTATCATGGTTTGTTAGTTAAAGTGTCTGCAACTTTAACTGTAGGACTGTAATTAAGGGAGTGGTTGTAAAAAGCACCATAAAAGAAGCAAGGCGCTGCAGCTTGCTCTCTCTGGCTTGATGATCCCTAATTACTGGATGAAGACTGCGTTTTTCCCTACTGGAAAAGGAGAGAGATAAAGGACTGATTTATATTGTAAGTGAACTGACATTGGATATTCTACACGGACTTTGCTAATTGAATATCCTTGAATGGACTGACTAAAACAATACATGACTAATGGACTGTTATTTTGACTATGCTATAAACTCTAAATGGAATAAACTATATTCTGATAGCACAAGCGTATCTGTTATTTTTACTGTATGTTAACAAACATACAAGCTAATCTCACTCATTTATCTGTGTGCCTATCTGACTAACGCTGCACATTTTGTTTAGCTTGTCTCCTTAACCCTGGTTGGGGAACACAGGCTTAACAGCACCAAAGATAAATTCCTTATGTGTCTATGACATTTGACCAGTAAAGTATTTTGTTCCATTCCATTCTATTATGTGTACATAAGGAAAGTTGAAGATACCATATTCTTGAGAAATAAGCACAAGTAAGGGCCCCTTCCACAACCCATAAGACAAAAGAAGAAATGGACTACTAAAGCACTACTAATCATAGTCATAGGTCTAAAGTTTATTTATTATGGGGAAAGGAACCTATGGGAGTTTGAATACAGACACAATTACATTTCGTCTTTGGAATTAGAATACCTCTCTTCTTCCACTAAATGTTTGATGTGGGAAAATACTCATGATGAAGTAAGTTTGATTAAAAGCACTCTTTGGTCAGGATTAAAAAAAAAAAATCATTTCAGAGAAATGTCTAATTGCCACATTGAGCTGGGAGGGCTCCAAGATATAGAAAGCTGAATGTAAGTGCAACGAGACAGTTTCAAAGTGGCATTGGTATGATTTAGGAGTGATGTCTCATTAGAAAAATTCATGATGTTTTTTTATGATGACTGAAATAGTAACAGAAAACTGTGTGTATTCCTATTTGCTAAAGGCAGAGATGCATGCAGGTACAACTGATAAAGTGAAACCCTGGGGTCACAGAGAACAACAATCAAAATGTAATCTTCCTTCCTCAGAATGCTATACATGTTTCAGGGCTTATTACCATCTTGTGCCTTCAACAAAAGCCATCCTCTCTCTGAATAGGCTTCTACAAACTAGCAGTAGGTTTTGATTGTTAAAAATCAGAAAAAAAATGGTAGAAAGGAATGGGAAATTTTCTCAATGGAGGAAAAGAAAAATGGAATCTATCAAGGATGTGAGTGGGACTGGTTCTTTTTTAATTAATTCATCAATAATATTGGCTTAGAATAAACAATGGCTGTCATGTTTGCAAATGATAAAAAGCTTCTAAGAGTGGTGAAAACCAAATGTGTTCCTAAAGTTTGAAATTGGGTGAATGGCCAGTCAAATGGCAAATATAGTTCAAATTAAGTAAGTATAAAATGTTACAAATTATGTCTAATTTCATTTTCTCCCTGGCAATTTCTAAGTTGTTTGAAACTAATCAGGAAAAAATAGGCAATTACAGTGGTGAATTCAATGAAGATATGCTGTCTTGGTGTACATCATTGGTGAAAAAGTATATTCTATTCTAAAACTGCTAACCTATTAATTTCCTTATATACATTTATGATATGTACCCATTTAGAACACTGGGCAGTTCTGGTTATTGCACTTGACAAATCTAGTTAAAAAAAAAATGCAAAAGTCAACCAAAATGACCAGGTGGATCAGATACATTCCTTATGAGAAAGACTAGTAGGAGGCAATTGAGTAAGACAACTAAGGAAATCTAAAATTGTTAGGGATAACATTGTTTACCCTAACTGGTTTAGGTAAATAATAATATGTTATCATAGTTTATATGTAAAGTTGTCTGCAACTTTAACTATGGGAAAGTAATTAAGGGAGTGGTTGTGAAAGCACTTTAAAAGAAGCAAGACGACAGCTTGCTCTCTCTCTGGCTTTGATGATCCCTGATTACTGCTTGGAATCAAGACTGCATTGCTCGAACGGGAGAGATAAACAAAGGACTGAATTGTAAGTGAACTGACATAGGATATTCTACACGGATTTTGCTAACTGAATATCCCTGAATGGACTGACTAAATGATACATGACTATTGGACTGTTATTTTGACTATGCTATGAACTCATAATGGAATAAACTATATTTTTGATAGCACAAGCGTATCTGTTATTTTTATTGTATGTTAATAAACATAAAAGCTTAGCTCACTCATTTATCTGTGTGCCTATCTGACTAACGCTGCATATTCTGTTTAGCTTGTCTCCCTAACCCTGGTTGGGAAAACCAGGCTTAACATCTTTAACATAAAATTATGTATGGCATGAAGAAAGTGGAAAACAAAAATAAGATAGAAAAAACAATAGGACCAAGCTAATCCAGTTGATTGAAGGGTAACAATTATTACAACAAATTCTAATTCTAATCTCCTTTGAAAGTCTAGATAAATTCTAAAAATAAAATATTTGTCTTTAAAAATCAGTATGACCTTTGTGAGAGAATTACCCTCATGGCTTCAAATACAAATTGTAGGAAAAATGTGATGGGATCTGGTCATGTCTCCATCTTCTGCTAGTGACTATCTAGCAGAGTAGTTTGATCATTTTAACTAAGTCAACAGAAAATGTACCTAGTTTAAATTTATTTATAAATTTATTATTTATTGATTTACTTATTTATTCATATAATATCAACAGCTGCCCATATCACAACGGAAACTCTAGGCAGTGAATATTCAGGATATCTAGATCATGCAGCACTGATATTTCTGGTGTGCATTTAAATATTTCAACATTTCTTTTTCTTTCTTCTGCTAGCATAAAAATGCTATTTTTCACAAAGGTAGTCCTTTTTTCATTTGATTGAAATGCCATTAAAATATGAAATGCAAGCTTTTAATTTTAACAATTAATTAGAAAGGTTAGCCCCAAAATATACACAGAGAAAGGACAATTTGGGGGGATTGTGCTACATTAGTCAGCCAATAGCATTTTTTCCACTCTGGATTCAGTAAAAATAGACTTCACATTCTTCTAAAATGTCTTTTAGTCTCACATCCAAGAAAGCCATTTGATGATAAGTTTGACAAGCCTTGTTAGAATTGATTATTAAATAGCACAATTTATGCTGATCTGAGCAATGGGTTGCGCTGACACAGGATCATGATCATATGGAAATCCTACTTTTGGAGAAAACTTATGCCAAGCATCAGGCATAAATAGGAAGACTAACGAATAGGACAAATTGAGAGAAAAAGAGAATCAAATGAAAAAAGGAGAGGAAATATAAATAAAAGAATAACAGAGAATACACCTGCTTGTACTTATACTATTTTAAAGCAATGTTTCATATCCCTTCATCATGCTCACTCAGCAATTGAACTGGTTGTCAATTTGTAATCCTTGGCATCCAAGAAAAGCAAAGGGAAAAAAAACCCAAACCCAAAACCAGAAACTGCCAAAAATATCCTGCTGTGCAACTGCAATGCAGGCAGAACAAAAGAATTCTTGAATCAAAGGATACCTTTCCAGGAGGGAAATAAAGAACCAGTTTCAACTAACATGATTAGCAAAGTTAAGAACTTTAATTTATCATGAATCACATGACAATTTGATAATGGCAAAACTTGACTGAAATTCTCCACAAATCCAAAAAGTGGAAGCACCATTTAAACAGTGGAGGTCCCTGACCCCAAATAAATAAACAGATCACAAAACAGATGATTCATTCATTCTGACTGCTAGAAGGTAATCCAGAGAAATCATCTGTGTCTGGGTAAAATACAGAACACATGAATGGGGAAGTTTGCTTCATACTGGGAACGAACGCACCACAGAATGAGGCAAGGCTCAGGCTTTATTGAATTCGCGCGCTAACAGCGAATGAACCACTCAGCTGTGAGGCAACAGCTGTTGGCCTGTTTGACAGCTCCTTATATAGTCGGCCAATCAGGTTGCGGCTGGGCGCCCCCTGCTGGAAACCGGACCAGAGGGGGAACTTCAGAACATAGCACTCCTTTCCACCTCGACAGCGCATGTGTAGTCTTCGAAGTAGGCTGGGCAATGCTGGATCCTAGTTGATCTGTGCAGCGTTGGCTCATTGGATGCGGTGGGAACCTCTTCAGCTGGAACCTCTTCAACTGGAACCTCTGACTGCTGCAGTTGGACCTCTGCTGGTGATTCCTCGACCCATGGCCTCTCTGGTGAGTGTGGCTGCTGACCAAAGCTGAATGTAAGTGCAATGAGATAGTTTCAAACTTATTTTGAAGGGACGACAATCAGCAGGCACAGACCGTTGTGGCCATCCCCTTTTCACCCAGTCCAGAATTTGCCTTAAGAGTCTGTCTTTAGCTGAATGGGCAGCAATGTCTGCAGCGGTCAGTAAGAAATCCTGCTGATGGTCAGTGAAGAGGATGGATTCCTCAGCCTCTTGGTCCTCTGCTGCAGCTGGAGCTGAGCACCTGCTGAGGGCATCATGACTGAAATGTTTGCCTGGCCAATATGTCAGTGTGTATGAGTATGCTACCAAAAATACCCCCCAACTTGTCGTTCGAGGGGAGAGTATTTGAGGAGTCTGTTTATCCCCAGCGAATAAGCCTCGTAAGGGCTTATGATCTGTGATAAGTTCAAACTTATGTCCATAAACATACTCATGAAAACGTTTAATGCCAGTAATGGCAGCAAGGGCCTCACGATCTATTTGGCGGTAATTGCATTCCGCCGGCGATAGGGTCCTAGAGAAAAATGCTACAGGGGCCTCAGAGCCATTAGGTAGTCTGTGACTGAAAACCGCCCCTACTCCATATGGAGAAGCATCGCATGCTAACACTATGGTAAGCATTCACTGAACTGTATAAGAACAGAATCTGAAGTTAACAAGTCCTTCACAGCCTTAAAAAAGCTAACCGCTTTCTTGCCCCAAACTGAAGGAGATTTTTTATCTAAAAGTCTGTGTAGGGGTTCAGTACTGATGCCTTGTGAGGAATGAAAATGGCATAGAAATTCAGGAGGCCAAGGAAAGCCTGCAGTTAAGTTTTGTTGTTTGGAGTGGGGGCGTTTTTAATGGCTGGGATCTTAGCTGTCATGGGATGAATTCCAGCAGCATTGATCAGGAACCCCAGGAACTCCACCTTAGGTATGCCCAAATGGCACTTGTTCTTTTTTAGTTTCAAACCTGTTGCTTGGAATCTCTTAAAAACTCCCCTTAGGCTGTCTAAAAGTGCCTTTTCATCTCTAGTTGACACAATAATGTCATCAAAGTATGGAACGACTCCAGGGATGCTTGTAAGAGTCATTCCATTAGGGACTGGAATATCCCAGGAGCAGCACTAATGCCAAATTGTATCCCATTTCATCTAAATGTTCCTCTATGTATTACTATAGTTTGGGCTTCTGCAGTGGCTGAGTCCATCAGCAGCTGTTGATACGCTTGAGCCATGTCAAGCTTTGAAAAAAAATTTCCGTTACCCAGTGAATGCAACAGATGTTGTACCACAGGAACTGGGTACGTGCTTTGCTGTAATGCCAAATTCAGGGTTGCCTGATAGTCACGGCACACCCTGACTGATCCATCAGCCTTGAGTGGCGTGACAATTGGGGTCTCCCAGGGAGCGTAATCTATTGGCTCTAATACCCCTTGTGATATAAGCTTATCGAGTTCAGCATCAATTTTTGGGCGGAGTGTGAAGGGCACTCACCCGGCTTTCAATTTCCTAGACATAACTGTAGGGTTTAAATTCAGCAAAATAGGTTTCCCTGTATATTTACCTAGGTCATTGTCAAAAACACTAGCAAATTCCTTTGCCAGTGCATCTATGGTGTCAGTGCTTTGTCTATATGTGGCATGCACTCCACTTATGGTCAGACCTAGGGATTCGAACCAGTCAAGGCCCATTAAACTTGGCAAAGTCCTTTCCACAACTATTAGTGGGAGATGCCTTTGAATTGTTTGAAAACTACTGTCACTTTAGTAAGACCCAAAATGGGAATTGTATTCCCTTGATAGTCTCTTAATGTGAGGGAACAAGGTCTTAATCTTTTCTTTGCCATTTTGGGCACCAACCTTTAGATTGTGCTCCAACTGACCAATGACAAAGAAGATCCTGTATCAACCTCCATTTGACAATACTGTCCCTCAATTTTCACTGAAAGAATTTTTTTTCTTTAGTGATAAGTTTGTTTGCCCTACTCTGGGTTGATGTGGCAATTATCCCTTTGGATGGTGAAATGCTCTTCCCCAACCTAGGAACTTTTCTAGGGGTCCCCTTCATTTGCCCTTGTTTTGCCTGGACTCTATCATCAGGCAGCATAGCTCTGCCCTTCCTAGCTAAATGGCCTCTCTTTCCACAGCGCTGACAGTTTGCAGTTCAAAATCTGCAGGCTGCTTGGGGATGGTTCCCTCCGCACCCTATGCAGGATTGTGCCTGGGCTGTTTTTGTGGATTGCCAATTATTACCTGACACAGTCTTCAGCCATGTTGTCATCCCCTGGTAGATTGAGGTCTTGCTCTGTAGCCTCTTCTTGGTGGACAGCTAAGGTTTTTCTCCCAAAAGCTAGGCTGCTCGCACCATGAATCTCTACCGTTGACTTGTTGGATAGCTCTATAGAGCAGGCTTCGTCCAATGCCGATTGTAGTGTCAGGTCAGGCTTTGCTAATAATCTATGCTGCATTCAGAGGTCTTTTAACCCACAGACTAACTGATCCAGCAAGGCATCATCCAGCTCTTTAAACTCGCAATGGAGAACAGCTGTTCGGAGACCCGCCATAAATTGATTAACAGTTTCTCCCTCAGCTTGCTCACACCGGTGAAATGCATGCCTTTGTGAGGGAGTGGGAGTGTAATGGTTCTTAAGCTTTGCCATTAATGCCTCCCAGGTGACAGAATTCAGGGGCTGAGGTGCTAACAGAGCTCTGGCTGTGTCAAACATTTGTTTGCCACAGAAATTTAGAAACTGCGCCCGACGCCGGCTGCCTGTCAAATCCACCAGATCGTTTGCCTCTGGGAAACAGTCAAAACACTCAATATATGATTGCCAAGTCTCTGTGGATGCATCAAATGGTGTGAATGAATTTAATGCTACCATTCTGAATAGCTTCACAGAACCCTTGATCCTTAGCCAGGTGGCTGTGGACTTTATCAATCTCCCTCAGCGTGACTTTGCTCTTTTTGTATGCCCTTCTGGCTTGTTTGGCTCTCTCTGCCACTGTGATCAGCTCTTTTGGTTGTCCCACAGGAGGACTTCAAGCTCACCTAATGCCTCGAGGGTGGAAATCTCATCCCACCTTTGTCGCCAGTGTTTTGTACTGGGAACGAATGCACAGAATGAGGTGAGGTGGCTAAATTGGTTGCTCAGACTTTATTGAATTTGCGCACTAGCAGAGAATGAACCACTCAGCTGTGAGGCAACAGCTGTTGGCCTGTTTGACAGCTCCTTATATAGTCGGCTGTCAAACTACCGGCCAATCAGGTTGCGGCTGGGTGCCCCCTGCTGGAAACCAAACCAGAGGGGAAACTTCAGAACATAGCAATGTTCTTTTCCCCTCTACTTGTCCCTGCTATTAAAAGGAACCAAGTGACAGGCAAAAAGCATATTTGGTTACCTGATAACAAACCTTTGTGGTTTGCAGGCTAATTTTTTTTATCCAGACAAATCTTATGTGCTGATAAAATTTTAATATAGATTTCTCTGTTTGAATCAGATTTTTTTTTTTTTTTTTGCAACTGTCTTATGTTTTGCACCATGTTGGGCTTTTATCTTATCACAGAATTATTCCAAATTGACTAACTTCAAGCTATAGCATTGTAACAACACGCCATTCAGTAAGGCTCTCGGTACTTTATTCTGCACTATCCTTCATAATTGCCATCCGTTTAGTTCCATATCTTAATTTCTGCACATATTTATGTATCTTTAGTAATTAAAATGTGATTCCTGCATTTCACAATACTTGAGGAGAAACAGAAATATTCCTAATAATAGTTTTATTTTGTGGGAATAGATCAGGTGGCTTAAATAAAACAGCAAAGGCATTGACGTATTCCACTCCAATATTATCATCCTGATGAACAAAATTATAAATACACAAATCTATACAAATTTTTCCTAAGTTAATTTTTATGTCCGTATGAAAATGAAAAACAATTGATTATGTGCCATCAAATTGGTGTTGACTATAAGTGATCATACAGATAGATGCTCTCCAGAAGAACTGGTCTACATCCTTGTCCTTAGATCTTCCAATAATACTAAAAATAATTATTATAATTTAAATGAAAAATATACTCCATTAGAAGAGAATACACACATGCCATGGTTGAACTATGGAGTCCTTGGTGCTCTCCGAGCTTAATTATTTGTTTACAGACATTTCATTATCCTATTAGGTAGAATCAGCTGTACAAAACTATGGCCAGATGGCCTGTATTCCTCCTACTCCTCCTTTTCTTTCTCACTTTCCTCCTCTCACTTTTAAATAGAACTTATATGAGATGACTCCTTGTAGGTAAGACTAGAACACTTGAAGACTCCAGATAAAGGTTATTGATAACACTATAACCAACAGGTTTCCAAAGAGAATCAGATGAAACTTAAGTAGACCTAGGTATGGCATTTGTAGCCTATTGATGTTGCCTAGTAAATAGATGTACGGAAGGCTTAACCTCTAGATAGCTTGCTTTTCATCAAAGCTGTTAGGTAAATTGTCTAATTTGTTTTCTTTCTTCTATTTGTGTATTCACATTTTGTATCTCTTTCTCTCCCTCTGTGTATGTGAAAAATGTTCCATATGGCACATTTTAGATTTTATCAAACTAACACATTACAGGGTCAAGTTAAGTATAAGTTCTATAAGAAAACCTGACCCATCATTTATCAAAATATATTGTAAGCATAAGAATTTTAGAAGAGTAGTGCTGGATTTGAAAGGCCCATGCAGCTGAGTATTTGTTTCATACCTATAAAAAGGCTTTAAGCAAACACAAACACAAACACACACAATGTTCTCACGGTTGTCAATGGTGAGGTTGAAGATGAATTTTAAAAATGTATACTTATTTTTTTAAATAAAATATAGTATAATCACATTAAATGTTTTTGGACTGAATGTCTTTTCGGGGAATATGAACAACTATAGAATGTGTAGGAAGGTACTTGAGGTTGTATAGTCCATCTCTCAGTTCAACACAATACTTATCATGCAGGATGCAACAACAATTTGACTATTTAATATCTGCTTAGATATCTGCAGTCAAAGACATCTTTTCTAAACAAATTTGTTCAACAGCTTTTATTAGTCTTATACTATATATTCTAGTAATATATAGGGGAGCCTGCTTCCATATTTCTATGTTTTTCATATTGTTCAATATTTCTCTTACGTTTTCATTCCATATCTTTCACCATCTGGTCTTTCTCTTTTGTGGTATCTAAGTCTGGCATGGAGTGTGTTTAGTTTATCAGTTCTGTACATCTCTCTCATTCTCTCCCTCTCCCTCTCCCTCTCCCTCTCCCTCTCCCTCTCCCTCTCCCTCTCATCCATCTATCCATCTATCCATCTATCCATCTATCCATCCATCCATCCATCCATCTATCTATCTAGTTCTAAGACTAAATAATTAATAAACTATTGTTCTATTGGTGGCACATTTCACGTTTGTTTGGGTTATTGATAGCATTGGTTTCATAAGGGGTCTAATTTTCACTATTAGTTAAAATTCCGTTCAACTGCAGGTTAATGAACTGAACCAGTCATTGAACTATGAAACAACCTACAATCTGAACTAATTTTATGCTTTAGTATTAAAGCATTTATTTATTTATTTATTTATTTGGTTTATCAATTACTTACAAGATAATAGGTATAAGTAAAAACATAGTTATGAATACACGGATACATATAAGAAAAAATAAATAAAAGAAACAATAGGATAAGGACAGTGGGCACATTGGTGCGCTTATGACTGAGGTGAATGTCTTTCTGCTACATCTTGACTAGAGAATAAATATGTACATAATATTTTTTGTATTATAGATACACATTCTTGAATTTAATAATGTATTATGGTCTGGGAAACTTGCTTCATTTTTTTAAAAAAGAAATATTATCAATTATTTTCAAATTTGTTGAATTTTATTATCTACAATTTTGTATGATTTTTATGGGCACCTACATCAATCTGAATAGTCAGATTTAATCTTATATAGCAAGCACCTTTAATGTTACTTATGTTTATTTTTCACTGATTTTTTTAATAAAAGAAATTAAAGATTATGAATAAATTATCAATTTTAGTCCCATTTTGGAAATGAAAATATCATCCTTCAAATTAAATGTCTGTTACTCTATACTGTAGTAACTTACTTTATATAACCTTGGTTTGACATTATTAAAAAGATTGAAGAAATAATTTCTCTAAGGATCAAATAAATATTCTTGAGGTTCCTTTTCAGAATTCTGAAATTCTTATTTTTCAGAATTATATGTCTCTATCTTTAAACTAGAAAGACAAATCATAGTTATTGATATACACAAATGCCTTTTTGCAATCTTTTTTTTTCAGCAACTTTACCACTTGACCGAAGAAGGCAAATTATTTTGCATTCTTGCATAATAACTGGCTTTGATTCATAATAATTGTCAAAATGAAATTAGGGTGAAAAATAAAATTTTGTCTAGTATTGAAAAAGTTAAAATTGACAACATTGTATGTGTCTAACCTGAACCTTTAGAAACTTGAAATACTACAATCCTCAGGTGTCTCAAAATGAATTGAAGATGCTTTAACTTCAAAGCAGAGCTTTTCATAATGCATAACTAAAAGATACCTTCAAGTTTGCTGACCTTCTACATATCTAAAATAAGATAAGGACAACAATGTGAGGTCACTCTTGATATAATTCACATGGTCATCCTTTGTCAAGAATGGTAAACTATGAACACTGAGGGAGTTAAAGCTGTAGAACATTTCACACCACTTAAGCTAGGAATAAACTTGTGGACAATAATGAAAAAGACAAAATGTTCACCTGTGGTATTATTTAAATATTTGTCTGAAATGGTATATGGTTTTCTGCTTCAGCAGTGGGTTAGACTAGAAGACCTCCAAGGTCCTTTCCAACTCCGTTATTCTGTTATTATTCCCAACTATCTTTAACAATGTTTCCTACTGTTGGCTTATTGTCTGTTTTTCTTAAGACTTATGATGATGTTATGTCTGAAATTTAATCAGCTCTTGAAGTTATTCTTTGTTATTGCAAATTTCTGTAAAATTGAAGTCCATCTTTCCTTGAATTTAGAAGTGTGGGACAAAAATATTATTGGGGAATAATATCATGTCACTATTTAGTTTTTTATTACATATCACCATTTATTTGATATGTCAACACTTTTCCTAAGTTATATACTTCTTTACAAATATCCTTCTGACTAATAGTAGAATATAACTAATTTAAAATGTGTGTTTTTCCTTCAAATCACAGTTTATATACATATTGATGTATTTATTCCAGGGTTTTTGTTCTTTATTTTTCATTTTTAAAAATTCTAGATATTTTCCATTTTCCATTAGCTTTGTTTACTTCACTTAAAGAATTTTTAAACAGATTTTTAAATGTTATTTTTTGTGTGCTCATAAAGATTCCAAATCACGTGAATAATTGCTTCTAGATGTATCGATAATAAATATATTCCCTCCCAAGCATTGTTAAATGCCAATTCCCATCACTCTTTATAGCCTTGTCAGTGAAGATGATGAAACTGGATTCCAACCATGTCTACATTTTTGGCTGAAAACTTGGTTTAGTCTTCCAAACTATATGAGAAAGGGATATTTTGATAACTAATTATCTAATTATTGTTCTTAGCCTTGAAGACTTTGAAATACTTGTGAATCAAAATCTCTAGTACATAGTAGCACAGGTAATATTTAGGTATCTACACTATTAAAGAGTAGGGTTCCAATTCTTGCCCCAAACATTTATTTGAATGTTGATTTTGTATAGTAGTAACATTTCTCTGCATTCTTCTGTGGGAAAAATTTAATCGTTTATACCAGGTCATTGCCTGTCCTCCTGGCACTTATATGTGACGAATCATTGACAACAGTCTTAAAGAAATAAAGATGGTGGATTTATTCCCTCCACCCTTCTAAATGTCAAAACTCACTTAAAGCCCCTGGGGTTTCAACCAATATTTTCTTTTAATTTTCATCTCTGTATGCACCTAATGATATAATTCACACATTTCTGAGGAACAGACTGGGTAGAACAGACTTTTTGTTTTACTAATTAGCAGCTTGGTGGGGGGGATCTGAGAATAAGCAATGTGGCACCCACTCAGAGGGCAGGAAGTTCTCTCTTATTCTAATGAAAATGACCTCCCCTACCCCCTGCTGCTGCTAATTAGAAAAACAAAACGGTGGGAGATCTTAATTCTAGATATACCTTGTGAAAATGGGATGGCAAGAAGGATTTGTCAACTCCTGCTATCACTGGCTATCAATCTGGGGTTTCTCTTTCTGTCTGGCTGTCTCTTTCTTTCTTTCTTTCTTTCTTTCTTTCTTTCTTTCTTTCTTTCTTTCTTTCTTTCTTTCTTTTTTTCTTTCTTTCTTTCTTTCTTTCTTTCTTTCTTTCTTTCTTTCTTTCTTTCTTTCTCTGTTGTTACTAGTACTTTCATGCAGTACAATTGGGCAAAGGGACCAGAACTTCTGTGAAGAACACTGTATATGTATTACAGTTTGTTCCTTATGTGTTGCATAGAAGTATGTTTAGGGATAAAAAATATAGGCCTGTTTGCTTGTAGATATAAAAGCATAATTCTGAACTAGAAGACCCAGATTCAATTTATCACTTGATCATGTAAGTTAGTGATATGGGGCTAATCATTCTGTCTCAGTACAGCCTCCTGTATGGGATTGATGTGAGGACAAAAAGAGAAAGAGCCTCCAACTTGAGTTCTTAGGCAGGACATAAATGCAAGCATAATACACACACACACACACACACACACATCTTCTAAACAATATATCATGTAACAGCACCCTGTTTTAGAAGATTAAAATAAATCAGTGGTTCCCAAAGAGGGCAATACCAGCCTCCTGGGGGGGGATGCCTGGGGGGGGGCGCTGAGAGGCTAGGAGGCAGCGGGGGGCACTGGAGGTGAGCGGCAGGGCACAATTCAGGGATGAGAAAAATTCCCACCACCACCACGTTTGAGGTGAGGCCCCGCAGAATCACCCCATTGACTTGCACGCTGTGGTGCAAGGAGCTCAATGGGGTGATCCTGCGGGGCCTTGCCCAGAATGCAGCGTTGAGAAAGGAGAGCAAAGCCAGAGTGAGCAAAAAGCCAGAGTGGCTTTGCTCTCCTTTTCAAAACATCCCGCCACCTCCGTGTTTGAGGCGAGGCACTGCAGGTCCACCCCATTGAGCCCCTTGCACCGGAGGCACATGCCCAAGCAAGTCCGAATGGAGCGGTGTACGAAGTCAATGGGGTGAACCTGAAAGAGGGAGAGAGAGAGGAAGAGAGCGAGAAAGATAGAGGGAAGGAAGAAGAGAAAGAGAAAGGGGTAAGAAAGAAAATGGGACAAAGAAAGAGGGGGGATGGAAGGAAGGGACAAAAAGAAAAAGAAATAAAGAAGGAGGGAGGAAGGGAGGAGAAAGATAATGAGATACCTATTCTAGTCCAATCACCTGCTCCAGCAGGATTAGGAGTATGTGTGTGTGTGTGTGTGTGTGTGTCTCTGTGTGTGTTCTCCTTGAAATTTACCAACACATTTTGGTTTTGCCTTCTTCAGAATTGGCACTGTAATACATTGGGGAAAAGTAATTTTTTAGGGTGGCTTCAATTCCAAAGCTACTTTTTATGAAGACCAAGTCAAGAAAAGTGTTATATATTTGCATACTTACCTATGATGGGTTGGTCTGTGGCAGCGGGAGATTTAAAGAGCTGTCATTGGCCATGAGCCGTGAGCAGCCAGCTATAAAAAAGTTCAGTTCCTAGAAGAAAATAAAAAGAAACAAAAGTCAACTGGGTCTCGAGTCTCTTTTCCCACAACGCAATACTGGCGATGAAGGTGGGATACTGAAACAAAGGAGCCCAGTTGAGCATGTGGCAATGAGGACCGAGTGAGATGAAATGGCCGGGAACATCTTGCCACCTGCACCATTCAACCCAACAACTGAGGACTGGGAATCCTACATCGACCGATTCCTCATGTTCCTAGAAGGGAGCGACCTCCAAGGAATATCCAAAAATAGAAAGAGAGCCATTTTCCTCACCCATTGTGGTCCCACAGTTTTCAAAATGGCTAAGGCATTAGCAGCATCCACTGATGTAAAGACGATGGCATGGACAGACCTAGAGAAATTACTGCGAGCCCACTACACACCAACCGTTTCATGCCTCATCAAAAGACACGAATTTTATCGGCGCGATCAAAAGGAAGACAAGAGCATCGGAGATTTTGTTGCAGCACTAAGAGACATTGGTGGAGCATTCGAATTTCTAAACATGGATGAAGCCATGAGGGACCACGTGGTCCTCGGATTAAAGGACTGTACACTACAGGGTCGACTACTAACAAGACCTAAGATAATAATGAAGGAGGCAATAAAAGAAGGCACTGCAGTGGAAGCCACACAGAAATCGGCAGCCACCATGCAACAAATGAATAAATTACCAAGGGAAACCCAAAAAGATACTAGTCAAACACAAAATAAGACACCAGAGGAAGCAAAAAAAACCACCACCACAACACATCACGAGGACATCGAATCCCTATCAGAAAATGAAGAGAAAGAAGAAGAGGTAAATCAAGTCTGGTTGGAAAAAGGTAGATGGGAGCGAAATGAAAGAAGGTCAGAATTTCGTTGTGCCAGGTGTGGAGGAAACCATCCACATTCCAAATGCCATTTCTTCAATGCTATTTGCAGATATTGTGAATGGCGGGGACACATAGCTAGGGCATGCCAAACTAGAAATAACTATGACCCTAGACAAAGATGGAACACCCCCCCCCGAGAGAGGGAAAGGCAAATAGAGAGCCATTGGAGTCAACAGGTGAACAGAAACAGGTGAGGAAAAGAACCAAACAGAAAAGATCAAACAATAACCATAGGGCACACAAACTCAACCAATGCAAAAAAGGTACATGTACAAGTCACCATAGAAGGCCAGCCATGCAAGATGGAGGTGACTCAGACTCGTATTTATCAATGGTATCATGGAATACCCTAAAAGGACTAATACCTGATATAAACAAGGGAGAGCTTGAAATACAAAAGCTCACACTAAAGGACTACCAGGGAAACAGAATTCCTGTAGTAGGCACTGGACACTTCAAAGTTAAATTCAAAAAACACACTAAAGTCCTCCCATTAACGATAGTCAACCGGGATCAACCCAGCCTATTGGGATTCGAATGGTTTGCATGATTAGAAATTGAAGTAACCGGAATAAACAGCATTACTGAGACAGACCGGGAAGAGAACCTGATGAAAGAATTCCAGGACGTCTTCAACGGAAAACTGGGCAAGTACCGGGGGTCCCCTATCTCATTTAATTCAAATCCAAATATAGCCCCTATCAGACTAAAGGCGAGGTGAGTCCCTTTCACGTTAAAACCAAAAATTGATTAACAATTAGATAAACTTATTGCACAGGGGGTATTAGAACCAATAGACCACACAAGGTGGGAAACCCCAATTGTTACTCCTATTAAACCAGATGGGTCAGTACGTATCTGCGGGGACTTCAAAGCAATCCTTAACCATGCACTACAGCAAAGCGATATCCAGTTCCAGTGGTACAGCACCTATTACATTCCTTAGGGGGAGATAAAATCTTCACGAAATTGGACCTTGTGCAAGCCTACCAACAATTACCAGTTGACCCAGAATCAGCGGAAGCACAAACAATTGTGACACAGGGGGGCATTCAAATGCAGCAGACTGCAATTCGGAGTTAGCGTGGCCCCAGGGGTATTCCAAAGTTTAATGGAATTCCTATTTCAAGGAATAAAGGGGTGGTACCATATTTTGACGATGGATTAGTATCAGCCAAGGACAAAGAACAACTGAAAGACCACCTAAGGGAGGTCTTAAAAAAGTTTAAAGAGGCGGGACTTAAAGTAAAAAAAGAGAAGTGCCAATTAGCCACCGACAAAGTCGAATTCCTGGGATACCTTATAGACAAAAAAGGGATCCACCCTACTGAAAACAAAATCAGAGCAATAAAGGAAGCTCCCAGACCCAAAAATAAAACAGACTTGCAAGCCTTCTTGGGACTTATTAATTTTTACAATGTATTCTTGCCACAGAAAGCAACAATAGCGGAACCACTGCACAGGTTGCTTGATAAGAAAGCTACCTGGACCTGTGGGCGATGAGAAGAAGCAACATTCCAGGAAATAAAAAACTTACTTACATCAGACTGTGTGCTAATACAATACAGTGAGACCCTTCCAATAACACTAACATGCGATGCATCACCATTCAGCATTGGTGCCATACTCAGCCATATATTACCCAAAAGAAGAAAAACACCTGCCACATTCTATTCAAAAACTCTATCTAAACTGGAGCAGAATTACAACCAACTAGACAGAGAGGCATTGGCCGCAATAACAGGAATAAAATGTTTCCACGAGTATATCTATGGCAGACCTTTTTCACTTGTCACAGACCATAAACCTCTTCTAGGAATCCTCGCAGGAAACAAAGCTACACCTAACATACTGTCACCGTGGATGACGAGGTGGTCCGAATTCCTAGCTGCCTATAACTACAACTTGATCTACTGACCAGGAAAGAACATAACACACACTGACGCCCTGAGATGTTCCCTCCCTACCCGACTTAGATGATGATCCTGCACCTACCACATCAACTCTTCAAATCGAGATGTTGACAAACCTACCCATAACAGTGACAGACATTGCTATGGAAACCACGGGGGACAAAAACCTGGCATGGATTTTAAACTGGGTAGGTAAAGGGTGGCCAGGTACTGCAAGCGACAAGACTGTTAAACCGTTTCAGAATAGACAAACGGAACTATCAATCTTAAAGGGATGTATGCTATGGGGATAGGGTGGTCATTCTGAACATATTAAGGAAATGAATACTTTAATTATTGCATGAGAGTCACCCGGGTATTGTCAGAATGACAATCCTTGCTAGGAGTTATGTATGGTGGCCAGGGATGGATAAAGACATGGGTAGCAACATGCAAACGATGCCAAGAATCTAGACCTACACCCCCTTCTGCACATATACACGAATGGGAAACACCTAGGGGACCATGGTACAGAATACATATTGATTTTTCAGGACCAACTAAAGAACACACATTCTTAATAGTTGTAGATGCTTACTCAAATTGGCTGGAGGTAAGCATCATGCAATTAACCACAACAGAAGCTGTTATTAGACAACTAAGGAAACTTTTTATGACACATAGATTGCCAGATTTAGTTGTATCCAACAACGGATCACAATTCACAGCAATAACATTTGAGGGGTTCCTAGCAGAACAAGGGATAAGGCATGCACTAACAGTGCTGGGACATCTGGCTATGAACAGACAGGAGGAACACATGGTCCGTTACACAAAGGAAACACCACACAAATTGGGAGCTGGAGATATACAAGAAAAAATAGACAAACTACTAAGTATACTACATAATATACCCAACACCACAACAAATAAAAGCCCAGCAGAATTATTAATGGGAAACTAAGATCAAACCTAGACAGACTACACCCCACATATAGCCCAGAAAAACCAGCAGACTCCTCCAGTAAGTGCTGCACATTCAAAACAGGGGACCTAGTACATGCAAAGAACCTCACGGGGAAACCATTGTGGATACCGGCAAAAATAACCCAAATAACAGGGCCCTGGTCATACAGGGTAGACACAGAGGATGGGAGGAGCTGGAGGAGACACATAGACCAAATCAGATTGAGGATCACACTGAGAAACACAAACAGTCAGGAAGAAGAAGGGGGAGATCCTCCGCCAACCTCTAACAAAAACAACCCAAACAGAGAGGGGGGAGAACCTCCGCAAATAAAAGAATTGCCGCAAACATTACGCAAAAATAACCAAACCAGGGAGGGGGGAGACCCCTCAAACACAAACAGAAGGGGATGGGGAGACCCTCCACAAGTAAAATTGGAAATCGCAAACACATACCTGAACCCATAGAAGAAGAAAACAACTTGGGGACACTGGAGCAGGCTTCGAAGAACCGTCAGGAAGCCACTCCTGGCAGGAGCGGCCGAGCTGACTCAACTAGCCAGGAAAGGCCTGGTGGGAGCAACATAGCCAACTCTACCTTCCAGGAGCCCCACGGAAAAGGATGGGAGAAACAGAAACTCTGTCCGAACAGGTCAGAGGCTAACTCATGACTGAGTTGCACAGGTCCAGTCGGAACCATAAGAGCCCCGCCTACCTATGTGACTACGTAATAGAGGCGGGGCCCAGATTGGTTAGACTGGACCACATAGGGAGGCGTGTTATATATTTGCATACTTACCTATGATGGGTTGGTCCATGGCAGCGGGAGATTTAAAGAGCCGTCATTGGCCACAAGCCGTGAGCAGCCAGCTATAAAAAAGGCTGCTGCAGTTTCTCCGAGTTCAGTTCCTAGAAGAAAATAAAAAGAAACAAAAGTCAACTGAGTCTTGAGTCTCTTTTCCCACAACGCAACAAAAAGGAGATTGGAAACAAAGCAAAGGTTAACCTTCTCATTCTTTCTAACCCTTTCTAAATGGCAAGTAGAAGTGAGCCTTTCTACTTTCCATTTTATTATCTAGAATTTACCACCATCTTTAAATTAAAGAGTTGCCTTCCAATAACACAAAACACAAATTTGCAAACTGCCTGAATAGTAACACAGCACATAATTTTGTATGTTAAATATTGAACCACAAAGTGGAAGAGGGAAAATATCTGTGAGAAATATTTACTGTGTTTTTTGCTTGTTAAACTTAAAAGGCCATTGGGCACTCCATAAAGGTTGTGACAGCAATAGAAGTAATGAAGCAGCAGCTAGCAAACAGCTGAATAGTCTGAATTATGCTTTGGAAATTATGTAATGTATGCTCTGAAATTGAGCAAATGAATGAGACCTAAAGGTAAGCTGTTCTCTACAAAACCCACTCTGAATTTACCACACTAAGCCTGGCATGAAAAAGCAGATCAACTTACTAGTTTTGAAGATATGGAAGAAAGAAAGAAAGATTGGCTCCAACACTTTTTGGAGATTGCATAGTTTTGTTTACCTAGAACATTCTCAAGGCAATAATCAATACTGTATTAGCTCCAAATATTCTTTTGGCGAAACACTGAATCCAGGCATACTGAATGGCAGGATGCTCCCAGGAGACTGCAGGGAGGCCTGCTAGGCTCAATACGGGACCTAGCAAGCCACCCTGGAGCCTCCTAGGAGCAAAAGCAGGGTGTGTGAGGGTGGGGCAGGGGTGGGATTCTACCAGTTCACATCTATTCGCTAGAACTGGTTGTGAACATTCTAAACAGTTTGGAGAACCGGTTGTTAGAAGAAATCACCGGCCTAATCCTGTAAGGAAGGCAGGAAGGAACATTCTGGTGTTGCTTACAGAAACTGCCTCTCCGTTAACCCTTATTACATTCTTGGCAGGAATAGACTTGCTTTCTCAGGAACATCTCTGGAGTTTTTTCCCCCCTCCTTTGCTGATACTTTGCTTGTGTGGAATGACCATTCAAAGTTACAATGGCACTGAAAAAAGTGACTTATGACCATTGTTCACACTTATGACTGTTGCAGCATCCCCGGAGTCATGAGAGGCCAGGAGAGGAGATGCGTATCTAGACTCAATGCATTAGAGAACATTCCATTGAAGAAGACATGTATGTACTATCGTGATACCATCTTTAAAAAAAAAAAAAACACTTTGCAAAGTCCTACTAAAGTATACATTTATTTACATTTAGCTAGTTACCAAATTATGTACTTTGGCAGAGTAGCTGTTCAGAAAAGTTTGAATATGCCCTGGAAAAATGGTAGCATTCTGTGATTAGAAATGCGCTCGTCTAAGGAATGACCTCAGATCCTTCTTCATAGCAGGAAGGAAATAAGGCAATGACATACTTGCTTAGTTTCCAGATAAAGAGTAGATGAGGAAGTTACCACCCATTCAGGTTGAAAGCTAAAGTGGAACCTCTTCCTTTTCTTATTCCAACTCTGGGAAAAAAAAACTCTGGTGACTAAAAAAAATGAAAACATTTGCTGTTCCTTTTTTTAAAAAAATCTCTGTGGTAGCAAGCATAATGTGGACAAATCAAGAATCAAACGCATTTAGCTGCAGCTTGTTTGTTAGTATAGATCATGTTCTTGAAAGCATGCCAGTGAAAAAAGAAAAGTTCCTTGTGATCCAGTTAAAATAAGTAAGGATTAAATCTCGGTGAAAGTAGTGGAACAAGTTAGAAAGAAGAATAAAACAGTGAAATATAATCATCACTGTCTTTATGTGAATCAGGACAACAATAATAATTATAGGATAATCTTAACAAGTATTAGATGCCTCAATAAAAGTATATACAATTCCTTCCGCAGAGGAATGGCTATTTAAGTTGTATAGCTTGATGTCCACAGAATTCTGTCCCAGAATTTAACTCAATATATTTATTTAGTAAATGTATATGTTGCCCATCTCACTATTCAAAGTGACACTGGAAATCATTTGTGGTTGATAGTTCCATATAACTCATTGTTGTTTATGAGATGTGGCTTGTGTCACATTTAAAATTTGGATTTTCTTACATAATATCTTAATACTGTAACCTTAATTTATCTGTTAAATGTGAATAAATGTTAACCTGGTTAGATTAACTCCTAAATTCATTTTATGGTTTACATTTTTTCTGATTACTGCTACTGCCATTTATATATTACTTATATTTTAACAATGATCTGCTATTATAGTATTTATTTAAATACTATAATAAATTCAGTATTTAAAACTAATTAATAAAATGCTGATTTTTTAATCTAATTCTATGATTTTAATCTAATTCTATGAAATCTTGGTTATTTTTGTGTTTGTGTTTTCTTTTTTCTTTCAAGTTTGTCTTTTTTTTTTTTACTTTTTCCCTTTCTCAAAAATGTGTAATGAAATTTCATTAAAAAAAAAAAATCAATCACAAGGAGTGTTATACTGTTGTAAAAATCAGATGTTCACATGTGGAATATTGTTATCAATTTAAAATGGGTATAGTACAGCTGAAAATGTGCAGAAGAGCTCAACAAAAATGATTAGGTGGCTAGAAAGAGTTTTTTACAAGAAAATATTATAATATTCGGGATTTTTTTTTAACCTGGGAAAAAGTTACATGTTGGGCAGAGGTGTCAAACTGGATTTCTTTGAAGACCGGATCAGCATTGTAGTTCTCCTCCACAGGCCAGCTGGAGAGAAGACAGTATGGATGAGCAGTCCTCACATGCCCTACTTTGTCCAGCAGAGTGCTACAGGAGGTTATCCACACGTGGCCCTCCCTGGCCGATTTTGGCTGCCAGAGGCACTACAAGCCAGTCCTTTGCTATTTCCAGGCCGGCCCCATGGGCCAGATTTTAGCAGTCCATGGGCCGGATCCAGTCCACAGCCTTGAGCTTGACACCCCTGTATTATAGGATGATCAGGTTGCCTGAAATCATGTATGACACAGATACAAATTGCAGATACAAATAGAAAATGCACAGATTCAACTTTTCTTCCCATTTTTAAAAGAGCAGTCAGAACTTGGATGACTTTCAAATGAGATTGAGCAAATTCATGTAGGTCTAGAGCAGGGGTGGCAAACTGGTGGTCCACATGCCAGATGCATCACGTGCAGGCCACACTTATCCCAGCACTGCAAATGGGAAAAACATCACAAAACATCACATGATAGAACATGACACAGTAAGTTTGACACCTGTGGTCAATCAATATTTATTGGTCTTAATGACTCAGGGTTACTTTTGGATTAGTGCAACAATCTCCAAATGTCAGTTTCAAGAAACAGTAATGAAAGAGCAGAGCTATTTTTTGTTAAGTTCTGAGCATGGGCGCAGGGAACAGAGATGAGACGGTGAACAGTGAACTTCAACTCTTTATTAATCATTGTGGAACAGAGCAAAAACCTAGGGCAGCAGCAGCCCTTTTATAGGCAAGCTGCTGATCTAGTAACCAATAAGAAACATGGAGTGTTAACCCCCTTAACCAATGAGAGTGGCTCGTTAATAGCCAATCAGATTCTCCTGAATGGACCAATCCGATATCGCTATTATCGGCCAATCAGAAGTGCAGGGCTAGAACCCTGCTATTTTCTAAAGGTTTTGATAAACTTTATTTAAGCAACTTTATTAGTTCATAACACCCCTTCTCCCCGGGTTCCATTTAGGGGGTGTGGTGATGTAATCTCTGAGGTAGGATGGTTGTTTTGACTGTCTACTGGATTTACGTTGTCCCACTGGTTCTTGTCTGTAACTTTGTTTTGGCGGGATGTTTTCTGGCAAGTCGGGTGCCTGTGGTTTCTCATTGGAAAACTCAGTGCTGCTAATATTCTCGTCGTTGTCCTCTGGCCTTTGCAGACTTTCCTCTGTTGAGGTGTTCCTCTGTAGCGAGGGTACCCCCATCTCTGATCCTTCTTCCATTGTTATGCCCAGTTGCTGACTTCTTTCGTTCGTGCTTTCCACCATCTCGAATTCAGTTTCTTCGGCATCCCCTCCCCCCTCAGTTTGGGAGTTACCGGAGTCGCGGAAACTAGGTTGTAGCCTCGAGCGAAGCTGATCTATATAGCGTTTCCATAGTATTCCGTCGCGGGTTTTCACCCGGTACGACCTGGGTCCAGTGGCTTGAATTACAGTTGCCTCGACCCACAATGGTTCACCAGAAAGGTTTCTGGTGAAAATTAAGTCGCCTACCTTGAACTCACGGCATTTCCTGCTAGATCCATGGGTGAAGCTGGTTGAGGTGGGAGCGGAGTTTGCGTCCCATTAATAATTCAGCTGGAGTCTTGTTGGTAACGCTGTGCGGAGTGATGTGTTGAAGAAGGAGTATTCTGTTAATCTTATCTTCAATGTCCCCATAGTCCATTTTGTAGAGGGTTTTTTTTAAACAAACTGTACCATGCACTCGGCTCTTCCGTTAGCCGCAGGGAGCACTGGCGAAGTTAGCACATGGCGAATACCCCGGTCCGCCAAATATTGTTCAAAAGGGAGCGCGGTAAACTGGGGACCGTTGTCGGATACCAGAACATCTGGCAGTCCATGCGTCATGAATAATCTGTTCAACTTCTGGATGACGGACTCGGTTATGGTACTTTTCATTTCGTTTATCTCAAGCCAGTTTGAATAGGCATCCACTGTTAGGAGGAATGTGTGTCCCTTAGTAGGTCCCGCAAAGTCAATATGAATGCGGGACCACAGTCCCCGGGGTGTTTCTCATTCTGTCGGCGTTGCTTTCGGTGGGGCATTGCTAACTTTCTGGCACTTATAACAAGTCTTTACCCAGGCTTCATTTTGTTTGTCGATGCCTGGCCACCACGCGTAGCTTCGTGCGAGTGCTTTCATACGCACGATGCCAGGGTGGCCCTCATGCAGTGTCTTTAATACCGCTCGTTGTAACTGCTCTGGGATGACGATTCTATCCCCCCATAGGATGCAGCCCTTTTGCGAAAAAAGTTCTGTTAGCCAATTCTTGAAGGGGATGAAGTCATCAGGGGTTTGATCTACTGGCCATCCTCATTCAACCCAGCTAAGAACTCACATTAAGATAGGATTGCGTTTTGTTTCGATTGCGATATCTCTAGCTGTTAGTGGCGGCGAATGTAGTGTTTCAATCTGGAGCGTTGTAAGGGTTGGAGCTGGGTCATCGACGGTTTCCGGAAGTGGTGCATGGCTCATGCGTCAGCGTGGGGAATGGCTTTCCCCGGGCGGTGTTGCAGCTTATAATTGTACGCAGCCAAAAATTCCGACCAGTGAGTCATTCTGGGTGATAATATATAGGGGGTTGGCTTGTCTCCTGCTATAATCCCCAGCAAAGGTTTGTGGTCGGTAACTTCAATTCCAAGTGGAACGAACCATTGAAGACCTAACAAGCTAGGCCAATCACGGTCGACGACGGTCAATGGTAAAGATGCAATACGATTTTTGAATGAGACCTGGACTAGGCTGGATCCAATGACTGGAATTCGGTTTCCCTGATAGTCCTTGAGTATGATTCTTTGGAATCTGAGGTCTTGCCACCGGATGGCAGGGATTAATTGTTTAAGGGTCTTCCAGGAAACCATCGAGAGGGACGATCCTGAATCCACTTCCATCACGCAGGGCTGGTTTTTGATGGTGACCTTCACTCGGATCTTCTTTGCATCTAATGATGAGGCATGACCAATTGTAATGGTTTGGTGTGCCTCTTCTCGTTTTGTTGAATGGGCTAGTGGTTTGTTTCTGTAGGAGTGGTTGTTCCATTGGTGGTTCAAATGTTCCCGAGTCACAGGACGACTTCCTGTGGTTTGGCGGTGGTTGGTCCCTCTCTGAAATGGGCTGGATCCTTGCTTGCTTCTACAGACCTTTCCGATGCGGCCTCTCTTCCCACAAACATGGCAGAGTGCGTCGAGGAATTTGCAGTCTGATCGTGGGTGGTTTGCCCCACAACCAGCGCATTGATACTGCAATCTCTGGTTACGCTGGTGGCATTGGTCTCATTCAGACTGGAGCCGGTTGACCTCTTCCTCATTACTTTCTGATGACGATTCGAGGTCCTCGTGGTGGGTTGCCATTGCATGTTCCTTAAGGCGAGGTGAGGTTTCGCCAGCGAGTTGGCGGAGTGGGGCGTTGGTGTGGTGCATTCGGGCAGCCGACTTAGTTCCGGAGAGCCGCGATGAAATCTGCAACACTCTCTCCTTTCCGCTGGTCTCTCTGATAAAATTCATGTCTTTGGACAAACGTTGGTATGGTAGGTGCATAGTGGGCCCGTGGGAGGGGCTTGAGGACCTCCCAGTCCATGGATTTCACCTCAGCCGGTTTCGCCAATGCCTTAGCCATCTTAAAGACAGTAGGACCGCAGTGAGTCAGGAATACCACTCGCTTTTTTCCAGTTGTGGCATCCTTCAAGTTGTTGGTCTCCAGAAACATCTGGAATCAGTCCATATATGAGTCCCAGTCTTCTTGTGCCGGGTCGAATGGAGCGGGTGGTATGGTGCCGCCGGACAGGGTCTCCGCCGTTGATGCGCCTTCAGCCACGTGCTCTGTTTAGTGCTCTGTAGTGTTCAGTCCGCTCTGAAGTCTCCGTATCCCACCCTCGTCACCAGTGTTAAGTTCTGTGCATGGGCACAAGGAACGGAGATGAGACGGTGAACAGTGAACTTCAACTCTTTATTAATCATTGTGGAACAGAGCAAAAACCTAGGGCAGCAGTGGCCCTTTTATAGGCAAGCTGCTGATCTAGTAAACAATAAGAAACGTGGAGTGTTAACCCCCTTAACCAATGAGAGTGGCTCATTAATAGCCAATCAGATTCTCCTGAACGGACCAATCCAATATCGCTATTCTCGGCCAATCAGAAGTGCAGGGCTAGAACTCTGCTATTTTCTAAAGGTTTTGATAAACTTTATTTAAGCAACTTTATTAGTTCATAACATTTTTATTATTCTGAAACCATAATTATATTTTCATATCTTTAAGAGTTCCTGAGAAAGGAAAATTACATCAGGTGTCCACCCTTTAATGTTACTGCACTGTAGTATCTGATGGTATTTCCCCTGCTATCTCAATATTGGAACACTCCTGAAGGTTGCAATGAACATATAATGCAACCATTGAATATTAATGACTGTAAATTATATTTTATGTTGTACCATATAGAGAAGGCTTAGAAGAAGTCTAGAAAAGAAATCAGGTAAACAAGGATATTTTTCTATCACATGAATACCTGAATGCTGATGGTTTTCCTACTACATGTCAACAAACTGAAGGATATAATCTCAATGTGAAACATGTTTGAAATCTTTTAAATTGGTAAAAGCAATCTGTTATATTGTAGCAAAAGGAAATTATAAATACAATTTATCTGATGTTAGATTAAAGTAAGAAAGTTTAGTTAAGTCTGGTACTCTGTTCTAGTATTAAATGCAAACCTTAGTAAAGTCACTTGAGTTTACCTTTGAGTAGACATTAAATAACAATCAATCCAACATAAATACAAATGGTCTTTTAATACTCTTAATTAAATTTATGACGAGAGAAATTAGATGGAGAAATTCTCCCACAATCTCAAGAATCAGATTCCTCCTTTGTGGTAATAGTAGCATTATTAAAAAGCCAAATAGGACGAATTCCATCATGATTTCTTCAAATGAAATTGAAACTCAAAAATGCTGCAGATCACTAGAGAGATCACTAAATCAAATTCTCTTAAACAATACCTGTCAGACTGATTGACAACTGATAAAAGAAATGCCGATTTTCTATGCTTGGCATTAATTTGTGTGTTAATTCAAAAGAGCATTCTTTGCCATTAGCATGCAGTGGAAACTATTCCTAGCTGTCCAGAAAAATCTATTGTACATATGTTGACAGCCAAGAATGTCATCCAATGAATATCATCTAATTTAACCAAATTATTTCTCTGAAATTCCAATAGTCTACACAAACATAATGGCAATGTTAATGGATAATTTTACAGTCTCGTATGATGGGTTTAGTTTTGGCTTAACGTGTGTATGAACCCATCCAGGGTAATTTGTAAAGCCACAAATCCAGACATTGAATATAATTTGGCCAAAATTTCATTGATACTAATGGGATAAATGAAAGCAAGTACTTGATTCCTTCATTTAAATATTTAGAATTAAAAAGTTTTATCCAGGAGAAATATAGCATAAGTTACTCTTTACCAGATTTAATTATTGTTTAGATAGTGGCTTAAGCAGTTAGACAGAATTGCAGTAGACCTTCTTCATTTTTATTATATGAAAATCTAAAAAGAATCAGTATGGAGGAATACAAATGAGTTATTACTCCATTAGGTATCAAAATCATTATTCACAGAGCAGCCAATACCTTAATAAGATTATTAGTTGAAGAAAAATACTTATCCAGGCAAACGTTTCACAGGAGATTCTGGGACAAAACAGTGTTTTGGCAGGGACAAGTGTAGCTTTGGTATTAAACAGCTAAATAACAAAATGCAAATGTATTACAAAGAAAAAATAATCTGCCTCCCTTATGTGCTGTGTTTCTTTTTAAAATCTGCTGTTTGATCTCCCGTACATCAAGAAGACAAGCATTCCAAAATGTATGCAAGTATTAATGTCACTTTCAGGAAATAGAAGAAGGTACTTTCTCTGAAAAAAACTGTTTGACAGGCAAAACACCCCTAATAGTGGAAAATGCTACTCAAAAGCATAAGCTATCAAAGGCATTTTATTATAACATTTAATATTATAAATAATGGGTCTAAAGGAAAAGATTAAAATCTTGACACTAGCCTCCCATTCATTTTTGTATTCATTATTAGGCATATTTATGAACTGTCTTTTATTAGTAGTAAGTAGGAAATATGTAATTTAGATAAAAGAACAGTAAGAAACTTATTAAAACACAATATATTAAGCTATCAACTAATAGCTAAAGATTTTTCTTAGAATGAATCAGAAAATGAATATTAAAAGTGTTAAGTACTGAGCGTGGGCACGAAGAATGGAGACGAGTTGGTGAAACGGTGAACTTCAACTCTTTATTTACATGGTGTGACAGCTCAAACTGGATGGCTGCTACAGCCTTCCTTATATAGGCAACTTATTAGATATTCAAACAATGAAAACCAGGGAGCGCTAGCTCCGTTAACCAATGAGAAAGGCTCGTTAATGGCCAATCAGATTCTCCTGAATGGACCAATCTGATCTCGCAATTTAACGGCCAATCAGAAGTGCAGGGCCAGAACCCTGCACTTGACTTCAAGCTCTTGATAACTTTATTAACACATTTATTCATTCACAACACCCCTTCCCCCCAGGTTCCGTTTACGGGGTGTGGTAGGACGGTTGTTTTGTTAGTCTATTTGATTTTCGTTGTGCACCCGGTATTTGGCTGCACGCTTGTTGAGGTAGGGCGTTGTTTGGCGAAAGGGGTGCCTCTGACTCTGAGTTCGAATTTTCGTTGTCACCAACATCTTCAGTATCACCATGAGGCGAGCTCATTCCCATCCCTCATTCCTCTTCCTGTGTTTCCATTTCGCTATCGTTCCTTTCAAAAAGGTTTTCTGCTAATTGAAGTTCATCTTCCTCTGTATCCCCCCCCCTCAGTTTGGTCATCAGGGGACTCAGAGATCCCTGACTGCAGCCTTGATCGTAGTTGATCGATATGGCGCTTCCATAGTCTATCATCGTGGCATTGCACGAGTTATGATCTCGGGCCGGTTACACGGACTACAGTCGCTTCGACCCACAACTGATTGCCCAATAAGTTTTTAGCGAATACCAAGTCGCCTACCTGGAAGGTACGGCATCGGCCGTTGGATCCGTGTGGTTTCTCAGGTTCATACGCTGGGTGTAATCGGTTGAGGTGGGAGCGGAGCTTTCGTCCCATTAGCAACTCGGCGGGAGTTTTGTTGGTGACGCTGTGTGGAGTGATATGCTGTAAAAACCGCAGGATGCGCAGGCGAAGTCAGCGCATGTCGAATACCGTGGTCCGCCAGGTACTGTTCAAAAGACAGCGTGGTAAATTGGGGCCCGTTGTCGGATACCAGAACGTCTGGTAATTCGTGGGTTGCAAACAATCTGTCCAGTTTCTTAATGACCGCTTCGGTTGTTGTGTTCTTCATTAGGTGGGTTTTGAGCCAGTTCGAATAGGCATCCACAGTTAACAAGAATGTGTGGCCTTTGGAAGGCCCTGCAAAGTCCAGATGGATATGGGACCAGGGTCCCTGTGGTATTTCCCATTCGGTTGGGATTGCCTTTGGTGGGGCGTTGCTTACTTCCTGGCATTTGTGACAAGCTTTGACCCAAGTCTCAATTTGCTTGTCGATGTCTGGCCACCACACGTAGCTTTGTGTGAGGGCTTTCATACGCACGATGCTGGGGTGGCCATCGTGCAAGGTTCTCAGTACTGCTCATTGAGTCGCTCTGGGACAACGACTCTATCGCCCCAGATAATGCAGCCCTTCTGTGAAAACAACTCTGTTTGTCAACTTTTGAATGGGGTGAAGTCATCAGGTACTTGGTCCAATGACCATCCGCATTCCACCCAACTGAGGACTCATGCTAAGGCAGGGTCGAGTTTTGTTTCCCTCACAATATCTTGAGCTGATATCTTGGGCGGTGTACGAAGTGCCTAGATCTGCAACGTTGTCACTCTAGGCGCGGGGTCATCGATGGTCTCTGGAAGCAGTGCTCAGCTCAATGCGTCGGCATGGGGAATGGCCTTCCCTGGGCAGTATTGCAGCCGATAATTATAAGCAGCCAAGAATTCTGACCAGTGAGTCATTCTGGGAGATAATATATAGGGAGTTGGCTTATCTCTCACTATTATTCCCAGCAAAGGTTTGTGGTCAGTCACTATAGTAAAAGCTCGGCCGTACACGTACTCATGAAATCTTTTGACAGCAGACACAATTGCAAGGGCTTCTTTATCAATCTGGCTATAATTGCGCTCTGTTTTTGAAAGCGTCTTTGAGAAATAGGCAACAGGGGCTTCACTACTGTTAGGCAAAAAGTGGCTCAAAATGGTGCCCACTCCGAAAGGCGATGCATCACACGTGATCGTTAATGGCAAGGTCTTATTGTACTGCATCAGTACAGCGTCAGAAGTCAGTAGTTTTTTCACATTTCGAAACGCCTGCTCTTCTCTATGTCCCCATACCCAAATTGCTTTTTTGTCCAATAACCGATGTAGGGGTTCAGCGACAGTTGCTTTGTGCAGCAGGAATACGTTATAAAAATTGATAAAGCCTAGAAACTCCTGGAGGTCGGCCTTATTCTGGGGTCTGGGAGCATTTTTTATTGCTCTCAATTTGCTATCGGTAGGGTGAATGCCCTGACTGTCAATTAAATACCATAAAAATTTGACACGATCTGTACATAGTTTACACTTATTTTTCTCCACTTTAAGACCTGCATCTTTGAATTTCTGGAGGACCATTCTCAAGCGATCCCGTAATATTTTTGAAGTAGGGGCAGCGATTAACACATCATCAAAGTAGGGGACAATGCCTTTAATCCCTTGTAATAGTCTTTCCATCAAGCTCTGAAAGATCCCTGGGGCTATGCTCACTCCGAATTGGAGTTGTGTACATTTAAAGGCACCTCGGTGCGTCACGATCGTCTGTGCCTGTGCCGTTTTTTCATCTACCGGCAGTTGCTGATATGACTGAACTAAGTCTAGTTTAGCGAAGACTTTTCTGCCCCCCAGGGAATAGAGGAGGTGCTGCACCACCAGTACTGGATATGCGTTTTGCTGCAGGGCGTGGTTCAGGGTGGCTCGGTAGTCCCCACAAATTCTTATTGATCCATCCGGCTTAATGGGTGTTACAATTGGGGTCTCCCAGGGAGAGTGATCGATTGGCTCTAACACCCCCTGGGCTATTAACTTTTCAAGCTGCTCATCAATTTTTGGTTTTAGGGCAAATGGAACCCGATGAGGCTTAAGGCGGATCGGAGCTATTTTTGGATTAAGGTTAAATGATATCGGGGTCCCCTTGTACTCGCCTAGTTTTTCTGCAAAGACGTCCCTGAATTCTTGGACGAGGTCCTCTTCCCAGTCGCTGCTGCCAATTCAGTTAATGCCTGCCACTTCAATGCCAAGTGGCGCGAACCATTGGAGGCCTAACAGGCTAGGCCGGTCCTTGTCGATCACAGTCAGGGGGTAAGTACGCTGTACGGTTTTTCAACGAGACCCGGACTCAACTGGATCCTACAACTGGAATCCGATTCCCCTGATAGTCTTTAAGTATGAGTCTTTGGAAACGGAGATCTTGTCGCCGGATAGTAGGGTTGAGTTGCTTGAGGGTCTTCCAGGAAACCATCGAGAGGGACGATTCTGAGTCGACTTCCATTTGGCAGGGCTGATTTTCGATGGCCACTTTAATTTGGATTTTCTTGGCATCCAAGGAAGAGGCGTGACCGATAGTGATAGTTTGGTGAGCCTCTTCTTGCTTCATGGAGCGGTTTAGGGTTCTGTTTCTGTTGGAGTGGTTGTTCCATTGGTGGTTCACTGGCTCTCGCCTTACAGGACAGTTTCCTGTTGGTTAGCGATAGTCAGCCCCCTCGAGGGCTGGCTGGGTCCTAGGAGACTTCTACAGACCCGTCCGATGTGGCCTCGTTTCCCGCACTCATGGCAGAGCGCGTCGCGGAATTTGCATTTGGACCGGGGGTGGTTGGCCCCACAGCCAGCGCATGGGTGTTGGGACTTCTGGTAATGGTCCCGTTCGGACCGCAGTCGATGGACCTCTTCTTCATCGCTGTCTGACGACGATGTTGGGCCGTCAAAAGCTGTCCTTCTGACTTGGGTGAGATGTCGCCGGTCATTTGGTGTACCAGAGCGCGGTTGCGGCGCATTTAGGCAGCCGACTTCCTGGTTGCTTTTGCTGCAGTAGCATCAGCGATGGCATCTGCAAGGCTGATGTCGCCTTTCGCCATCAGCTTTCTCTGCACATGCAGTGCATCTAATCCCAGAACTATTCAGTCTCTCAAGGCCTCTTCCAGGTCAGTGAACCCGCAGAGGCCTCCCAGGTTTCAGAGGTCCGCGACGAAATCTGCAACGCTCTCTCCTTTCCACTGGTTTCTTTGATAAAATTTGTGCTGCCTTACAAGTGTTGGCACGGTCGGTGCATAGTGGGCTCTCAGTAGGGGTTCGAGGACGTCCCAGTCCATAGACTTTACTTCTGCCGGTTTTGCTAGCGCCTTGGCCATCTTGAATATGGTCGGCCCGCAATGTGTTAGTAATACCGCCCGTTTCTTCATGGTCATGGCATCCTTCAAATTGTTGGTTTCCAAGAACATTTGGAAACGATCCATATAGGAGTCCCAGTCTTCTTGCGCTGGGTCGAATGGAGCGGGTGGTATGACGTCTCCGGACATGGTTCCGCCGTTGTGCGTTCAGTCACGTGCTTGGTTATCTTCTTCGTTGTTCAGTCGGCTCTGACATCTCCAAATCCCATCCTCGTCACCAGTGTTAAGTACTGAGCGTGGGCGCGAAGAATGGAGACGAGTCGGTGAAACGGTGAACTTCAACTCTTTATTTACATGGTATGACAGCTCAAACTGGATGGCTGCTACAGCCTTCCTTATATAGGCAACTTATTAGATATTCAAACAATGAAAACCAGGGAGCGCTAGCTCCGTTAACCAATGAGAAAGGCTCGTTAATGGCCAATCAGATTCTCCTGAATGGACCAATCTGATCTCACCATTTAATGGCCAATCAGAAGTGCAGGGCCAGAACCCTGCACTTGACTTCAGGCTCTTGATAACTTTATTAACACATTTATTCATTCACAACAAAAAGATATTGAAAGGTACATAAAGCCATGTAAGCTTTGCAACTGCATCTATGAGAGGAACTTTACAATACATTACGAACATCTTGCTTAGCACATATACAGGAAAGGGAAAATTAGGTGTCAAGATGGCTGCTGGGTGCCAGGGTGTTGATACTGCAGGCATCCAAACAATCTGTGACCCATTCAGAAACTGGCTTCATATTCCTTTTTGTCCTGGCCAACTTTGATAGCTGAACATGCTGAGATTCCCTTGGAGACAGGTGAAGCCATTGTAGGCCACAACCACTCTATCTAGTATAATTTTCTTCTGTTTTTATTACAAATTTAATGTTCATTAATCCTACGTTCAACATTTGTCCCAAACAGAAAAGCCCTTCTGTTCAGAAAGAGGTAGCAGTAGACTGCAAGGATAGCAGAGGACAAGTTTACTTTTCAGTGCAATCTACGTAGTCCTGGTTCTTTGACTTATTTCAGTCTTGGGTTTGCCTCACTTACAGCTCTTCATGAAAAAAAGAACAAATTAACCAATGAAATAAAATAAAATAAACACAGAAATATGCTAACCGAAGAAGATAATAGGAAGTAGTGAGTAGTAGGGGAAAATACTTCACCCTGGAATTTTAGTCAAGAACTTGAGGGTACTTTCTGCTTGACATTTTGAGCTTCCTTAAAATAGGCACAATGACTTTTCTTTTTTTCCCCTTCTAATCATTTTTATTATTCTCTAGTGTCCAGGTAGCTTCTTACTTCCCCAATTGCTGTCTGTGCTTCTATCAAAATTGTCAACTTAAAAGAGTTTTTTAATTGGTTTCCTTATATTGCTAGAGGGGTTTTTTTGTAACGGAACTCAGTTTTTGTCTGCACAACAAACTCTCTTTATCCTAGCATGCAAAACAATCTGCTGTCCTAAGCCAACCCTTAATATTTTTGTACCCCCTTATAACCAACTTTTGAACAAACTACATACTTAAATCTACTTTTAAAAATCAGTTCTGCCTCAAGCAAGACAATTGTGTTTTTGTAAGTTTTCTGAACTCCTTCAAATTTCATTGTTTTCTTTTTCTTACATGCCAAGAACTGTATTGTGTTGTGTCCGCGAAATGATGCCAGGAGTCGGTGACTTTAGTGCAAGCTCTTTATTTGTAAGTTGGAACCGAACTGGCGAAAGGAAAAAAGCCCGCGGCTTTTATTCCTTTCGCCGCGGCGGCCACGACCAATGGCACCACTTTGAATCTCCCGCGATCCGAATGGACCAATCGCGGGAGATTCCTAGCGAGCCAATCGGCGTGGCTCGCCTGACCAATCGGAGAGCCCCGCGCTTTGGCCAATCAAAGCGCGGGGATCTCGAGTATGTTAATTAAGGACAGAACAGTATTGTGTTCCAAATATAATTTTATTAGAAACATGACTATCATTTCCTTGTTTTGTAACTGCATGATTTCCTCAGTGAAACATAAACTTCTGCAGATCTTCACTTTCCAGTTTCTCACATTTAGCAATAGCAATAGCATTTAGACTTATATACTATGTCATAGTGCTTTACAGCCCTCTGTAAGTGATTTACAGAGTCAGAATATTGCCGCCAGTCATCTGGGTCAGAATGACGGAAGGCTGAGTTTACCTTGAGCTGATGAGAACTGAACTGTTGGCAGTCGACAGAATTAGCTTATAATACTTCATTTTAACCACTGTGCCACCATAGCTCCTTTAAATCTGTACAAGCTTTACAAGTTTTAAAATTAATTTCAATTAAATATTTACATTTCACTTTATTTTTCTGTACAAAAACTAGCTTTTCTTTTGCCCCTAAATGAACCAATTTTGCACAAATATTTTGTTAGAATTGTCATTGAGATTTTCAATATAGCCTTGTTTCCCCATGTGCATAAATGTATAGAAATCAGCATTCTCTGCTGGAATTACACACTGTTGCCAAGCATTTGTGGAAAAGTATTGGATCAATGCAACATATATACTGTATCCTCCCCCATATACTGCATGCTCCATGAGTCTAGCATCCATTAGAAGAAACATAATCTCAGCTATAGAAACATTCAAGTCAATGTTTTCTTCATATTGCAAATCTTTCTAAATATGGCATTATAAATGATAAAGGAAAATGACCTGTGACACTGTAAAATGACTCTAAAAATGTGTTGACAATGCAGTAGAAGGGGACTGCATTAAATATTATTCAGTTTAATTAATAACAATTATATTTAATCAAATTCATATTTTTCTTCTTGTACAACCTTCTTCTTGCTACAGACCAAGTTTTAGGAATATACAGCATTTCACTTCATCAGTAAATTCTCTCTCTCTCTCTCATCTATACACACAGAGAGACTCACCACCACCAACAATAACAACTATAACATCTAGAGAGAGCCTAGTTAGAACATCTTCCTGTTTCAGAGATAGGAGGGGGAACAGGGCAGGAGGGATAGACAAGAGGCAATTTTCAGTAGTAGCTCCTTCCTCTGTCTATGTCCATGTGGTTCGAACCTTCCTTGCATTCTGAAAACAAGTAAATAGGGAATTCTATTCCATCAGTTTTTGGGCTGAGCTGAATGTTGGTAGTATGTTAAGATGGGTTTGTTACAGAGTTACTGTATTAGTTTTATTCATCATTATTTTAGCCATTGCCTATCCACTGCAAGATGAAGGCCTCTTACTCATGTTTCCAACCAATATGGTCCTGAGCTTTCTTTTGCCAATTGGGCCCACAATACTTTCTGATGTCATCAACGCTTTTTATCAAGTGAGACCTACTCTATGACTGTCTTGGTTCCCCTGCCATCAGTTATTCTTGCTATGTGACCAGCTGTTTCCGTTTCAATTCTTTTATTCTTTTGGTGATATAGTATACTTTTGTTTGTCCTCTAATCCATGTGCAGTTCTTTCTATCTTGTCTTGCAATGCCAAGCATGTATCTTTCCATGGCTCTTTGCACCACTCTTAAGCTTTTAAAAATATTGATTATTTAGTTATATTACTTCAGGCCATTTAAAAGCCACAGCAACCCTGTCTGAAAAGTATTGGTGAGAGACAGATTTTAGCTTCCACGTGTGACCAGTCATTTGGTACCGCACAACACACTGGCATCTGAGAACAATTAGATTATAAAGACTCTCTAATATTATAATCCAGCTGTAACAGTTTGTAAAATTATATGGTTCTTTAAATAAGAAAATAATACATTTTTAAAATGACATTTCCTCTTTGTTTGTGGTATTGTATTCTTTTTCAATAGTGAATAACAAAAAGCTTTGTTCTGTAGTCCAACTACAAACACATTTTGTGTACAGGCAAGACATGTCTCATTTTAACACCAAGGGTTTTGTTGGCATCCATTAGGCCTCTAATGAAATCACTTAATAAAAGTTGACTGATATTGGGAGAAGTGCTCCTTCAAGACTCAGGTGCTTGGCAGACCATTTGAAGTTTTAAAGGTAAGTGCCAAAATCTCAATTTAGACCAAAATAGATATGAGTAACTAAAATGGCTATTCTAACAAAAGCCTGTATTACAGCTCTGTGAAAAATTTCAGTCAAGAATAAGAATTAAAAATAGAAGAATAAAATTTGCTTTTGTTTTTTTTTCAAAGTGAAGTTTGGGGTATTGCTTTAGTTAAGAAGTATGTGTGAAATTATACTTTCATCTTATAATCATCTCTCCAGTGGTTTGCAGCCTCTTTTTATAGCTTGTCTTTAAAACGATACAATCAACTTATTCAGATGTTAACCTTGACCTTGAGCTTTTTAATGGGTATTTTAATGAAAAGTTTTTAAATAATATAGCTAAACCATAATCAAAAGCTGTTTCAAAAGATCTTTTCTCACACGTACTTCAAAAAGTAAGTCTTCAATAGCCTGGACTTCTGTTATTCATTTCTACACAATTTGTTGTGGAAAAGTCCACAGATAAGTTCATTTGGAATGAATTTTTTCCTCTTCTAGCACATACTATTTTGAATATATATGTTTATTTTTATTGTATTTCATCTCTTAGGTGGTAAGAGATCAAAGCTAAGAGACAGGTCAAAGAAGGAAAAGGATAAAGCTTTCCATTTGCATTTATTTATAGAGAATTTGGAGATGTACATAAACAGATAGGGGGAAATGTGTCAAATGTTCCATTTTGTTCCATTTTTGTTCAATAGGAGACAATTCACATATAATTATTGTAATAGCTGACAGGATGCTCCAGATATAACTCTTTTTTTCAGCTGTGTTACCAGACATGACCAAAGTTCCATATGAAATGCTTCTGCCCAATGACTGCTTTATTTGCTTTATTTCTTTGTTTCCCGGGCTTTTTCTTCTGATACATTTTCTTTCTCCTTTCCATTTCCAATCATGATTTAATTAAATATATGGTGTTTACATGATATCTGTTAATTGATGGTAGAGGTGTTTTATTGCAGGCTATAATTCCCTGGACTGGGGAAAAGGGCTGCATGCCTCTTGATAAAAGGGGAACGTGGCATGGAACAGAAGGTGAGACCAGAAGCTACCTGTTGTAGCTTGGACATTTTTTTTATTTTTCCCCATTATTTTTCTTTTTTTATATATCTTTTTTCTGACACTTTCTTCTTTCTATACACCTGTTTCTGCCACTGACTTCATGAAGCATGCTAAGAGAGATTACTTTTATCATAGAGCCTTGGCCCAGGTATGAGAGGTTGCCTGTTCCTTTCTTAGAGCACAATTGTCTATTCTTCTTTGTATTGTTCAAGGATTTCACAGACACACAAGCCAAATATTCTATGTTAACTTTACATTCTGTCTATTTTTCAAGCTCCCTGACCTTCTGTCTATAAATAGTTTGCAAAAACTAATGAACACACATTTATGCTTATTTTAATGGTACAATACCCAACCTATAATACTTACGTTGTAATATTTTCCTAAAAATACTCGTTCAAATGTGTATGTGTGTATGTATGTATGTATGCATGTATGTATTTACTTATTTATTTATTAGTGATTCTGGGTGGCTTACAGCATTAAAAGTATTAAAACTATAAGAGAAATATTTCTAAAATGATAAAAATGGAACTATAATCAATTTTTTAAAAAGATGGGGAGGGAGGAAGAAGGATGCTTGAAGAGGGGGTGGGGAGGTGGGATCTTAAGTCATCAACTACCTCCAGTGTGCTGCTCATCTGTTAGCGCACCAACATGTCTGACAGAGCCAAGTCTTCAGACTCTTGTGGAAGATCAGAAGGATGGGAGCCAATCTCATTGCAGGGGGTAAGGTGTTCCAGAGGCCAGAAGCCATGGCATGCCTTCTCTGCTGGCCTGAGTGGGGTGGGCCAGTCCCATTGGGATGAGACTGTTCCTCAAGTAACCTGGACTCATGCCATGCATGAGAAGTAATAGCCAACACCTTTTAGAGTGTAATAGCCAACAGCTTGAATTGTCCCCAGTAGAAAACCAGCAAACAGTACAGATCCCAGAACAATGATGTAATATGGGCTAAGAACAATCTACATTGTGCACTCTGCATCACCTGAAGTTTCTGAATCTTGTTCAATAAGGAAGTCTCATTTAGCATGCATTGCAATAGTCCAGACCAGGGGTGGGCTTCAAAAAATTTAACAACTGCTTCTTTGCCCGGTTGTTGGGTGGGCATATAGCCATGGTGCACATGGCCTAGTTGGCCTCCTGCACCATGGCAGGGGGGGGGGGTGTTTTCACCCTTGCTAGGCTCCAGAGCTTTTCTCAAGCCTCTGGGAGGGCAAAAACAACCACCCCGAGCTCAGGAGACTCTCTGGGGCCCAGACAGGAGGCCCATTTTTTGCACTCCTTGGACTCTGGAAGCTTTCCTTGAGCCTCCAGGAGGGCAAAATGGCCTCCCTGGGCTCCAGAGATTTTCTGGAGGCTGGAAACAGCCCATTTCTGGCCTTCCAGACCCTCCGGGAACCCATTTTTCACCTCCCCAAGCCTCCACACGGGCCCTGCACTTACCTGAGATCCAAAATGGGCTGTGCATGAGGGGAGGGGCAGGGGAGGCAGGGCCAGCCAGGGGTCAGATTTGCTGGTTTGCCAAACTGGCCATACAATTAACAACCAGTTCATCCAAAACAGTGCAAACAGGTAGCAGCCCACTCCCAATCTAGACATGGGATGACCAGGGTTTGAATGACGGAGTCAATCCAGGAAAGGCCGCAACTGGCACACAACAAAATTCTGCAAAGGCTCTTCTAGCTATCCTAGCTATGACTGCTACCTGCTTTAAGAGTGACCTTTGGAACCATTGTTTTTATGTAGTGTATTCTTTCTTTTCTTCTGTGTTTGCAGTTGCTGCTGACTCTACTTGGGACACATTCTTTACAAAATGTCTCACCTGGTCTTTTGCTTCCCCATACAGTTGTCCCTGCCACCACTCTGCTGCTGTCTCTCCTGGCCTCATACCATGAAGATTACATGTTTACACCATCTCCTCATATCCTTTCATTAAATTGCTTTCACCTTTGAAAGCAGTTTTAAAATCACCTTCCTTATCATTTCCATTTGTTCATGTGCCTATCACCTTGCTGTTGTTTCTTTGGTGCTTTCATCAGCTGACTCTTGTGCTTTTTAAATATCTACTTATGGCATGAATCAGAACATCATATAATGGCTATTGCAGTTTAGGAGCATACTTTTTCCATAGTATATATTTCCAGATATATTTATTTGATCTATCTATTGGCTCTGATATTTTGAGTCATTCCTAGACTCTAAGAGACATGTTCTTGTATTTTTGGGGAGAGGTGGAAGTGGAAGTGGTTTACCATTGCCATGTTCTTAGGGCTGAGAGGATGTGACTGGGTCAAAGTCATCCAACTGGCTTAATGCCTAAAGTAGAACTAGAACTCATAGTCATAATTTCTGATGATGAAATTTCAATTTCAGGGCAGGGTAGAACAAACACCACTCTTAGACACTGGTGAAGGTCCTGACTCTACTTAAAGTATCTTTCAAAGAAGTAGTATCATACAAACAATTTATAAGTCATAAACCTAGCTTAATATATTTACAAGTTACTATTTTGCAAGAAAAAATAGAATTGAATGGCACTTTAAACAATTTTGTTTTCATATAAACAGATATGGTTCACAAAAGCCAATGTGATCATAATTAATTTCCAATGTTCTAAAAAACCCTTTGTTTAATGAATAATTTTAATAGCATAATTTCTAACAAAAGCAGTAGAAAGTTTGTTATGTATTTTAGCAGTATTGTATAACAAGCCAACAGATTATTCACTTATGTTTCCCTGATTGGACAATGAAAGACTGTATGTCCCTGTTGGAGAATGTGCTAAGATTCCCCCATATGTTTGCCTTATTGTGGCATTAAGCATTCCATAAACCTGGTTTTAATTTAAAATCAAACTTTCATTTGTCTTCTCTTTTTTTGCATTGAAATAACAAGAAATATTTCAGTATCAAATGTGGTTTTCTTTGAAAAGCCTTTGCAGACTGGGAAGACTCTTTCATTTTGATTTTTTATAACTGTCAGTTACAAATGCTATGAATATCAGCAAATATTAGTATCTTTATAGTAGTTTCTTCCTTTTCCTCTCCATTGGTGCTTTAATTGTTCTAAGACATTTACATGAAAGTTAGTCTATAGAACTTATTTCCAAACAATCGTTTATTTCTTTATAAATTCAATTTATATAGCTGCCCATCTCAAATATATTATTCTGGGCAGTTCACAAACAATTTTAAAAAGTATAATACTATGAGAGGAGATTATCTTAAAATTGAAAAAGAGAACAAAAAAAAAAAAGGCAGAATTTGCCTTAGACAGATTAAAAACTCTATTATCAAAAAACAGTATTGCCTTTATTGCCATATGGGAATTGGGGAAGAGTAGACATATAATAAACTGCTACCTGTATGCACAGTCCTTTTGTGCAAACTTCATACTCCTGATTGATGGCTTGTGAATAAAGTAAATTCATTACTTATGACTTTAAGATTGGGTAATAGGAAAGACAATAGCCAGGAAAAGATGGTCAATAGATGGGGGGAAAGTAAAGAAGTAATTACTGTTCTACTAGTTCTGGATAGCTCTTAGTGTACAATAAAAGTATTTTTAAAATGAAAATAAGGACAAAACATGCCACCATTACCACTACCATCACAACAACTGAAATAGAATCAATACTGTCCGTATCTACAGCCAAGATATTGTAGTGGAGTTTGGACTGAACAAATGTGCCATGAAACATTCCCTTGCCATGAAACAAGGGAAAATAGTGAAAACTGACAAAATCAAGATGTCCTACAGAAATAGTATCAAGAATCTGAGCATCCTTCAAGATGATACCGAACATCAGTGTTGGTTCTATTTCTGTTGTTGTTGTGGTGGTGGTGGTGGTAGTGCTAGCGGTTTTTGTCCAAACCCAGTCTGAATACCTGGCGGACTATAAACCACAATAAACCACAATAATAGCTTTCATCAGGTGGTGATACCTTGAACACCAGCAAACATCCACATCTACCATCTCAGGTGCTTGGAAAGAACTCAATAGGTAGACAAAAATGCCAAATCCAGCATGAACATCTGGATGACTATGTGACAAGCCATAATATTAATAATAATAATAATAATAATAATAATAATAATAATAATAATAATAATAATAATAATAATAATAATATGACAGGCATCTGCCACATAATACCCCAGAATTAACAACTGTCAATAAGATAGACAAAAAAAGTCTGGATGGTAGACATGGTAGTATCTGGAGACAGCAGAAGAGAAAGAAGTAAAGAAGATAACAATAGACAAAGAGCTACAAATAGAAATAGGGCATCTATGGCAAAAGAAAGCAAAACTGGTACCAATATAATAGGCACCTTGGGTGCAATCCCATAACCACTGGAGCTCCACTTGAGCTTTACTCGGAACAGCTTACATTCTATGATGATACCTTTAACATCATCATAGATATCCACATTTGCCTATCCCAGATGCTTGGGAAGGACTGAATAGGTGAATAAAAATGTCAAATCCAGTATTAGCATCTGGCTGACTATGCAACAAACTATAATACAAAAGCTAAACAGTAGCATGAAATGCATATGAAAATAAGTAAGTTTTGAACTCCATCCTACATTGTAATAAACTAGATTCTTGCTTCATTTGATGTGGTAATTTGCTCTGTAATATGGGACCATCCACAGAAAAAGCTGACTTGGTTGTAGATATCAAACATATCAATGATGATACATATCCTTCAATCTAAAAAAGGTCTATGTATCTATGAACCATTTAGAAGAAAAAAAATCTTTTAGAGAAGATATTTCTCAAATATTGGCCAATTGTAAGAATAACTTTCATCTTGGACAATAAAAATCTTTTCACTTTAAAATAAAGCTTCCATTATGATTATGCTATTCTTTCCATGAACAGAATTGAAAATAATATTTCAATTCCCTCTGCAGCCTCTTCTGGGACCTGTGCCAGGAAACTACTTGGAGGATCAGGTGGCCTAATTTAATCATAAAAAATATTTGCAGTGTGCAAACCACAGATTTTTCCTTCAGGCTCTGACCTTGAGGCTGATAGAATCATTTCAAAGGATTTATTTTTGCCATCTGTAAAGACTTTATTCTTTTAATTATAATATACATGTCTACTTTGGAAAAACAAGTAAGAGTACCTCTTACATATAACCACTGCCAACACCTTTTTTGCTGTATTTGATTACCAGATTTCTTACTGGGAGGAATTGTTATGAGTTTTCTACATTCATGCATAATGTGTTACACAAGATTGGATAGATAATGAAACTTTCTGCATTATTGTTGGGAAGGGAGGACCACCCTTCTTTAAATGAAATGTTTGCCTAAAGTAAATAATTTTATTATATTCTTTAGCTTAGGCGCAGACTCATGAAAATTATAAAAAGATTATGCTCTTCACAGGCATGTGAAGACATACCCACAGGTTAATGTAAAGCAAGCAAAAAAAGTAAGCAGCCTAAATGAAGGGAAGACTCTTTTTGCAATGAAAGCTCTATTAATTTCAGATCTAAGTTGCTTCATTAAAAAGGTAATTTAACAAATCCATCACATTCTTTTTAGAAAAACAATTAAATGAAAATTAAATAATAGAATGCTGAGAAACTTGCTAAGTGCTTTCTGCTGAAAGTCGAAGACATTGGAATCCAAACTAAAGGTGGTCAATCTCCAACCCTTCATCTATTGCTGGATGTTGTTTGTGGGAAACTGGCAGGTTACTCAGAAATTACTCCTTGGCCCCTCTATCCAGAAAGGAAAAGGGTTCACGTTGACTATTGGCACACTTCCCAACACAGCTTTAAGCAGCCCAAATTTTATACCCAAATCTTCTGGGCACTGGATACCTAATACGTCAGACTACTGTCATTCTCATGTCAATAATATCCAATGACACCTAGTAGGGGAGGTGGGCAATGTCAAAATTAAATAAATAAGCAAAATATTAAAAGTGATCATATAAACTACTCTCACAATAAATTTGACCAGGATTCAAACACCAAACCAGCACAATTTTCACAGTGCTAAATTTGGGGGGGAGAGGAAACGACAATATTTTCAGATGTGCAGAAGATCCCAATTACTGCTGCTAGGTGAATCAACAAATAAAACTTTATTAATAATTTAAATGTGTTCTATATAAAACTTCATAGCATTCCCTCTAGATCAAGGTTTTGTTGGCAAAATGTCTTATATTGTAGAAGCTCATATAAATAATATCGACTGAAATAAAGATGGAATGAAGATGAGCACTTACAATGAACTTGGGTGAGTCCAGCAAATATGAAAGAACAGGGAGATTATATGATGTTGTGGCACTGTGCCTGTGATGTGTGACTCTTGGTTTGTTTATGTATTCTGTCTTTCTTCATTATTATTGTGAGCCACTTAAAATAATATCATAAAAGGTAGCCATTTAAGTTTCTAAATAAATAGACTAACTCACCGAGTGTAACATTGTCTTGATGGCATACTGTATACCAGGGATGGGATATGACAGGGTTAACTACCGGTTCAGGATTTACGAACTTCCCTGCACGCTGTGAGCCATATACCTGTAAATTGTCATCAGCATGCTGTGTGCAGAGACGCAGCCTTTGAAACAACTCTCTTTTCCTGCTTTTTTAACTGCAGCTGTGCCTCGTTTGGCAGCTGAAGTTGAAAAATCAGGAAATAAAGATCAGGTAAGAGCCCAGGTGGGCGGGTGGGCAAAAATATCAGCAGACATAGAACCGGTTCTATGTCTGCTGCTCTTCAAAGCTACCGGTTCTACAGAGGTAGACAGGACCGGGAGAAACCCACCCTGCTGTAAACATGAATTTGCTTGGGTACAGAATATTGCCAAATAAGTGTTCCACTTATCAACATTACAATCAACATTACCTCCAACATTACAATCAACATTACCTTCGAACAGCAGTATTTCTGTCACTGGAAGAAGGCAATAAAGTCCCCCCGCCATTACAGCATGCAAGACTTTGTCTTTTCATCTTCCAAAACTACTAGAACCCCTTACTATTTCTTCCATGTCCCAAACTTTGCTTTGACTAATGTAGCTTGAATCTCAACAGCCCAAAAGAAAGAAAGAATCTCTGATTTCAGGGCTTTATTTTCAACAATCAGCATTTTGAATTGCACTGAGAAATGCACTGATAGCTACTGCAGCTTGCACAATCTTGGTGTAAAGTGGCAGTACCAAGACAAACCACTAAGCATCTTCTAAGAATTGTGAATCATTTGTAGTTTCTGGGTGGTCTTTATGGGCAGCCCCAAATTGAGAAAATTAAGGCAATAAGTACCTGAGTTCATGATCTTCAGTGCATCTTGTTCAAAGTGAGGTTGTAACTGGCACATCAGTAGCAGCTATGGAAAAGTTCTCCTGGCCACAGAGTCCACTTGCTAATGATTTCCTCTGACTGACTTATCTTACACTGTTGACTATATAGAATTGTATTAGACAGGATGACATATATGACAAATATGTTGGTATATGCTTGCCACATGGGAAAGCTACTGTTTCAGTATTTTTTCTAAAGAGTACATTTGGAATGTTATTTCTACAGCTGTTATAATTATACCATTATTTTATTACAGATTCATTTGACTTTTATAGGCAACTTTAGGGTCATCAAATGAATCTCAAATTAGAATATTTAGAAAATTCATGGAGAGATGAGTTTATGAGAATCTAGAATGCATTAAGCACTCAACATTCCAACTAAGTAATTTTGTTCAGTAAGGAAAATGGTACATTCAGCTAATTTCATCACTTTTTTCAAAGTAAAAATAGCCAGGAAATATTATAAAAGGATTTCAAAATCTCTCTAATATCCCTACAAAGAAGGAATCAGTGTGTGTGTGTGTGTGTGTGTGTGTGTGTGTGTGTGTGTGTGTACATGCATGGATGGCTTACTGGGTGTGTCTGCACATACACCAGTTTGGTGCAGGAATTAAAGATACCAGATTAGAAACTGAGAAACTATGAATTCTATTTCTTCCTTATAGGCAAAACATTTCTGCCAGTCATTCACTCCTGAGTCCTAGACAGAAAAATTGAAAATGTCTATTTACCCATGTGCAATAACCTAGCATAGTAGATTATATCTGTGATCTTTAATAAAATAGTCTTCCTCCAGCAGTGGATTGATTCAGGCTAATCACATGTACACACAGAGAAACACACACACACACACACACCTATATATATTCAATAGCCGGACTGGTGTATAAGAGTTCAATGTCATAAGCAGTGATTTTTGTGAGATAAGCTCCAACACACTAAACTCATATTCACTCATCTCAGACATGGAGTCTACATCTGCACAAGGTGCATTTGCATGCTACTCAGCTTCACTCTCAAAAGTAGATGATACCCTTCTTTGTTTGTTATAGAGGAAAAATGTTTCCTTTTGAAAACTATGGTTAGAACTCAGGGAAAGTGTGAAGATGTCTTTTAAAGTGGAGTGAGAAAGAGAAAACTAAGATTATTGTCCAATCTCTTACTAAAATTATAATTTACAGAAAATGATTTCCCCTCCCTTTTTGCAATAATTTATACTGAGAAAGTAATAGTTCAAAAACTTAAAATATGAAAACAATCCTCAACATTCTTTTGGTTTATTATTTGTGTATATTTGTAAATTTATAAGTAATAATCCAAATTCATTTGTAAATCTAGTATTCCCATCTTTTTCTAATGACTTGCAGTTTTTAATGCATCTTAAAATTCATTTTGATTTTATTTAATAGGGCTTTTTCTTCTTCAATACCACCTTTTAGTTCCATTATTATCAGGCTCTCCTGAATCCAGAAAGATACATGTAGTTAGTTCTGAATAGTTTCATTTATTGCTCCTCAAGTATAGAAAGAAATCTTGCCAAATTTTATGGGATGTCAATACACCATTCCCCACCCGAAACCCAGAAATAAAAAAAAAAATCATGTAACAAATTGGTACAAAAGTGATCCATTCCAAGGGTTCTATAAGAATAAGAAAAATCTAAGAATAGTGTTAACTATAATACCTTTTTCAGTTTAAGATTCATATGTTATCATTTCTATGTAGAAGCTTTTCCTTTGTGTGTTTTGTGCAATTAATAAGTACTTCTTTGTTAAAAGTTGCTTCATGAGATCTGCTTAGAAACTTATCTTTTTTGGTTGCTTTCCCTGTTGCAGATTATTCTATCATGCTCTCTGTGGTTTAAGGAGCAACATAATACAACATGAAACAAATTCCATACAAAAATAAGAACACAGCAACACTAAGTTTAAGTTAACATGAACTCTTTTCCTTTTTTTAAAAAAAAGTTATTTTATAAATTGCTTGTGACATTGGTCTATCTCCTTTCAAAAAAGAGGGAGAGAAAGGATCTGATTTCCTTACCATACATCTTAATTCGAATGGGCTGCAGGATGGTGCTATCATATTTATTTCCTTTAATCAGATTTTTTTTCCTCTTTATTTGCCAGTAAGATACATAGGCACTGGAACACCATGTCTCTCATGTGAGGTTGGTGGCATGGTGCTGGATGGTCATCTCCTAGGAAGACAAATGGTGGCAGATTCAGAACTAAAAGGAGTTTTTTTGCAGAAAAGATTTGAATCTTTCAACCCCCTCAGCTGTGCCCCTGCAATATGATATATGGGGACATTTTAAACATGTTTGCCTTTTTTTTTTCCTCTTGTCAGTCCTATGTTTGATTTTAGCCAGTTTTCATTAATGGGTCTGATTTCAAATTCTAAGACTTAGTTAAAAGATCAACTCTCTCTGAATATATGCAATACATTAATGTTTTACCTTTAAAAAAAATAACAGGCTGGATACACTAGAAGAGAAAAGTGCATTAATATGGATCATTGGATTTCACCATCGCTTAGAAAACAGGGGAATAGTGCATTCTACAATCTTTTACTCCCTTATATCTGCATGTGAGCTGAGTTAAAGTATATGGGACACAGTTCTGCACTTAATTCATGTACAGTTTTGTCTGTTGAGGTAGAGAACATTTTTACTGCCACTTGTGAAAACTCCACTAAATTGGGTTGTCGGAGTTTTTTGGCATGCATATCCCAAATGACAATTTTTCTTTTGCAATCAGAAAAAAATAAAGGTACACGGTAAAAACAGCTCATGCAATATTAGGAAGCATTACTCACTAAAATATGCCCTTTTTAAAAATTATGCTACTTAATTACCTGTCATGCCACCCTTTCTAATATCCCAAATGGATTCAAATATTGAAATACTTTAACTAAAAATTCACAAGAAACACTAAGAAACTTTCTATAGAATTACTCAGCATAGTCTGTCATAATTATAAGGTGAATTTTTTGCCTCTTTAGGAAATGTGCTCACTCAGGAAGCCTGGAATTAATTGATTAAAAAAGTAAAGATCAACAGACTGGTATATCCTCCTAGAGTAGAAACTCATATAAGTTTATTAAAGTTTGGAGGAGTGGAAATTATTCTTAGGTAGTTGTCCTAAAAGACAATATGGGTCTAGTATATTTGCTGGAAGGAAATAATTACTCATGTGAATTTCACACAGCTTCTATGAGTCATAGCTACATGTCACCACCTGCAGCATTTAAATTGGCCTTTATTTATTACTACCATTTACCACATAATCAAAGGAAGATGCCAGTTTATGACAAGAAATTAAATTAGTCTTATGAAAAAAACTTTAAAATGATTCATACAAGTGGGAATCAAGCACAGAATTCAAAAGAAAGTGAGAGAAAATATAGCATAATGCAGCAAGAAAAGATAAGTTTTATACAACTAGGTGGAATATGTTGCATTGATTCTTATATAATAATCTAAAAAAAGCCCTAGAGTATAAGTGCTCAACAAGTGCTGACAGGGACTAAGTGGGGACTTTTATTACATCTTCCACAGGATCTAGTGTGACCTGATCTCATCATTAACTGTTGACCTCCAGAGCATTCAAGAGCTTAATTTTTTTCCTGCCACTGCCATGGGCAATCCAAACATATAGGAGTGGAAACATATAGCATCATCATCATCCCTAATTCTTCCAAGTTATACTTTTCTGGAGCACTTATTTTTTGTTTAACATTAATAATTCATCATTTATTTCACAATAAACACTTCATTGGATCACATTTCATTGTCATCTGTTTCCTTTTGATTTCTGATCATCCATCCAGTGACGTCTATCCTAAGTTTATACTGCTTGAAGCTGATGTTCAAAATAAACAAAGAATTATCTTCAGAAAACTATATTAACCTGTTTCCTTTATCCAATCAAAAACTTCCTGTGATTCCAATATTTCTGTTTCTATTAATTTTATCAAATGTCTTTATTTTGTTAAAATAAACATTGCATGTTAAAAAATAATGCGGCTGCGATTATATGTAGGAATTTGTATCATCGCTGTTCTATTTCTTATACAAATTCATTCCTGAATATTGTAATCATATGAATTAAAGTTGCTTATTTTAGTCCTCTCAAGTTTACTTATTCCTAAAATATGTAGCTTACTATACATCATTTCTGCTTTGACAACTTCACATTTTTCTTGGTTTATCATTCTCATATTTCATTACTATCTGGTTTTATTTTGGTGGATTCTTCCATAAAGCTTCCTTCATGGATACTAGGCTCTATTTTCTGTTTTTTAAAGCTATTCTGAAATGTCTGAATTAACCTGCTAGTGCAAAAACACAAAAAACATATCACAGCATTCCACAGTTGTATGTGTATTCCCTATATTCCATACACATCTTAGAAATGAAAGAAAAAAGAGAATTTCAACCAGTTAATGATGTGAAATAACTATCTAATATCCATTCAAACATCATCTGATAAAGTACTATTTGAGGTGTCCTTGGTACCCTCTGAGCTTGTTTGTTTTCCTACAGATCTTTCATTATCCTAACCAGGTAATATCTGTTTGCTATCAGTTTATATTCTAGTGACCTGCCTGTTGGTGGGGATGGGGGTGATCTTAGAGATTCTTTGGATGGGCTGTTTACTGATTGCTCTTTGGCAGTTTCTTGATTGAGGTATTGTTCACTTGAAGTTAACCTTGGAGTTAATCTATGCTGATTTAGGTGCTGATTACTGCTGGAGAGGTGCTGGAGTCTTTTTGTTCTCTTTTGGGCTGGTTGATTGTCTCTTTTACATAGTCTATAGATGCTGATTGGTTGATTGTCTCTTTTACATAGTCTATAGATGCTGATTGGTTGATTGTCTCTTTTACATAGTCTATAGATGCTGTTGTTGTTATTGATGGCTGATTTGTCAGAGTGCCAAGCTTCTAGAACTTCCCTGGCATTCTTGCACCTGGCCTGGTTAGGATTGTTACAGTTTCCCAATTGAAATGATGGTTAGATCTGTCTATATATTGTACTATTTCAAGCTAAAATGCTTTTGATCCATTTCTGCCAGCAAAATACTCACAATTTTTGCACTAGGCATAGCTCAGATAGAGTACAATATGAAGGTTTATTTTCCCAGTGTCCCTTCTATTATGAGCAATTTGTGCAATTGTGTGTTTAATTAAATACCCTGTTGTACTTTTAATTTTATTTAATTTCCTAGTGGATGAATCTTGGAAGACAGGATATTTTGAATTAATTCAAAAGTAAGTGTTAATCTGCATAACTACATTATATTTATTATTTTTGTAAAAGTCTTGCTTATCATTAAAAAGTCACCATTTCTTATTAACTTTTTTACTTGAAATTGGCAAGGTCATATCAACATTATAGGAATTCTTCCCACAAATGTTTCTTTATTAACTGGCATTTTTCTGATTTTTTAATACATTTTCTTTATGGTCTCCAACAATGTTAGTTTTCATATGATTTTTCTGCTAGTGGATCTTGATTCATTTAGCAATAACTTGAGTTTTGTAGATATCTCTTTTACCATAGAAATAGATTATGAATCTTATAAAAGCTCTTCAGATATGCTTTTGGCATAAAAAAAACTGTACCCCTAATACAGGTTCTTAGCATACACAAACACATAAATTGCATGATATAAAAATTAATTCCAAGGTATTACATATGGAATGCACATGTAAGAATGTGAAGTGAGATAGCAAATAACTTCATGAATGTTTTTGAAGAGACCTGGTGTTTCAACAACATATATGTGACACAAGAGCTTGACTGGGCTTGAAATTAAGTAGTAATTTAATACTTGAATGAAAGACCAGCAGGTTTATATGCTGGATTGGGAAAACAAAAAGCATCCTGGAAGAAGATTGTGATGAACCACTTTCTTCTGTTGCCTAATAATGTGGATGGATATATTCATGTGGTCTGCTGTTTTGGGCTGTAATTGTATCTACATCAATTCACCTGTATTGTTTCTTGATCTCCTTTTATCTACTAAGGGAACAACCACAGATGGCAAACCCATGTTTACTTAGAGGCAACAGAACTATGGGCAGACCTCAGTTCAGGTCAGAGTTGAAAATTCTAGCATTTTTTCCAGTCACACCCTCCCCCCATTATCTTCTAACTTGCACCTGCAAATTTGGACCAAGCATTTGAACTGTGAAATATACCAGGATAGATTATTCCTCTTATTCCCTTCTACCTTTCAGATCTGCATTTTATGCTGTAGTTGTATATATTTTTGTACCACCAAACCAATCTTGACTCCTGCCGATTGCCTGGGATAGGCCATGTACTTTTTTTGGGCAGTATGTTCTGAAGTGACTTGCTGTTGCTTTCTTCTTAGGGCTAAGGAAGTATGACTGTCTCAAAGGCTGTCTTTGAACCCGTGACAAGAAAGAACTTAAGGGGATGAAGGCAAATATACGTGTTCCAGGATAATGTTGCAGGATCCAATCTGGGTTGGCCACTGAGACCAGAAATTTAGTTTTAGAGCTTTTGGACTCACACTGGAGCACATCCTTAGGGAATTTCTCTCTACATCTCTACCAATGTAGAACTTACCATATCTCAGGTTCTGATGCAGTAGTTAAAAAACTACACCAAACTGTCTCTCATTGTTATAGCTGTATACAAACTCATCAGTCAGAGAGGAAACTCATTATGAGTTCTAAAGGATACCTAAACATTCATTAATATGGGTTATAGCAAGTGCAATAACTAATATAGTGAAGTGATTAATGCATTGGACTTGTGATGGGAAGACCCAGATTTAACTATAAGTCTCATTGCTGACTGTATATGAGTTGAAACTATCTCATAAGATTGTACAGTTTAACAGCTATATTTATCTCTTAAATAGAATAAGATAGTTGTTAGACTATTTTTCATATAATCCAATCCAGTCTACTATCACTGACAACTAGTCAGGAAACTAAGAATTACTTCAGGACAATAGCCAGATTCCTGGAGATTAAAAAAATTCCAAGTGAACAGATTATCAGCAAACAGGCTGAGTATCAAAGCTTTGAGTGACATATTATCAAGTCAAACATATGGGTTCTTATAGGATTAATACTCCTTAATCCCAAGGTCTAAAATCTCTTAATGGTACCGCTATTGACAATTCCTTAGAGTCTGAGCAAAGACAGATTCTCTTATCTTGGATCTAGCCCCCCTCTCTTTTTTTGGCAATATTTAGGACTGGTTTATATCAGTGTAAATACTTTTATATCATTTTATTTGTGCTTTCTGTTTTTGTATCTTCTGAGGTACATACCAGGTTTTGATAACTTCAATGGAGTGTTCACAAATTCCTTTTACAAACATCTGTTAGACTGTAACTATCATCTAATTTCTCATTAATAATTATATCAATAAGTTATTGTTATGAAAGTGTAAAGTGGTACACACCAGAATATTAAATAGGTTTTCTAGACTTTTGAAAAATGGAGACACTAAATTGAATTTAGTATTTGCAATACATTCCTCAGAAAGTAAGTATAGTTTATTGAATAGAAAATGAACAAATTTGTACTAAACAAATTAAACAACAATACAAACTTTGTTTTATTTAAAATTTTCCTTGAGATGTTATTGCAATCTTTTATTTTTCTTAGTCTATTCATCGGTGTGCTATCATATTTTCACACTGATTTACACTACTACTTACTGACAGGGGTTTTCCTTAACATTCTTGGGAAAGTTAAATAACTGAATCTTAGAAAATTCCAAGATTTTGGTTCATGGGTACCCAATACTTTACTATGAACTGCAGCTATTCCAAAAAAGATAATTTTTATTTCCTGGTGTTACTAAATGTGTTGAAGTACTATCCTTTCAGTTCTTCATATATGCATTTTAATGGCCAGCTGCGGCTCTTCACTACTTTCAAGGAATGGCAGAACAGAGGAGCTTCCACGGGGCATAAACTACCCACGTGGGAGGTTTTCCCCCCTCTCCCTAAGCTGAAGGAGGAGGAAAGCTGCATTGACTTGCTTTCTGCTGGTTGTCATTGTAGCATGGAGAGCAATGGCATTTGGAGTGGCGGGATGAGGGGGAGGGAGAGAGAGAGGTTGAGCTTTGCAATATGCTGCGGGGTGGAGCTCTGCAGCATTTGGGGGGCTGTCGAGCTTTGCAGCATGGAGTGGAAGGTGGGGGGGGATTTGCAGACTAACTGGCAGGGCTGGGGGAAGGAGAAGAGGTGAGGAGAGGGGGATTTGCAGGTGATAGGGCTCAGAAAAGAGTGCGCGCAAAAGCTCTTTCCATTCTTCCCAGGCCTTTTCTGCCTCCGCGGGTAGCATCTTCCATAGCATCAGTCCCACCCCTTTTTCCTTCGCTCATCTTCTTCATCACTTGAGGTGGGGTGGGGGGGTGGAGCAGGTGTGGGGGGTGGAGGGCTGAGAGGAGGAGAGCACTGAATGGAATCGCTGAGGGGAAGCCAGCGTAGGAAAGAGGCAGCCGGCCAGACCTACCATAGAACAAGCAGAGTGGTGGGTGGGAAGTTCCTGAAAGAGGACAGGGGAGAGGAGGCAGGACAACTGTGGGCAGTCCGAGGTGCCTTGTTTTGCACACTCAGCTGGTCAACTCCCCCAATGCAGCCAGCTTCTTTAGCTCAGGGCAGCTGATGGCTGGAGGCGGGGTGAAACCACCGCCGCTGCTGCTACCAGGACTACTACTGAGACTGATGCTGGTTCGGCTCTCTCTGTGTGTGTTTTTCCCCCCACTTTCAGTGAGTAACGCCAAGGCTGGCACTTGAAGAGATAGAGGTCCCACGATCAGCTGCTGCCAAGGCGGCAGTGGCAGTGAAATTCAGCAATGGGGGCGGGCTGAAGCAAAAATGCAGTCTTCTCCCTCATTGGGGGGGGTAGGGTCACCACATGTGGACAGGGTGGGGAGGTGGGAATAACAAGCACACATGAGTGTCTGCCTCTGTGCAGCTGGAGTTGGAGGCACTGTTGATGTTAAATGGAAATTAATGAGACGCTTCCAGCACAGCTGGCGATCCTTGTTCAACCAGTCCCTTTAGGAGACCCTTCTCCTCCTCCACTCGTGACCAGCACATACACACAGACACAGAGAGTGGGGGAGAGAGAGGTTGAAGATAGGGACCCGGCTGCTTTGCTATCCCTTGCTGTCGCCCTTACCTTCTCAGGCCAGGCGAGGGAGGGGAGGGTGAAGGGCAGGACCAGCTGCTTCAGGCAAAGTGAAGAGGCATTGATCAAGCACGGGCAAGTAGAAAACTGGGAATGGTGGCTCCCAGCTAAGCCACCTGAGGGGCTGCTGCTGCAGGCATTGGCGATAAGTGGGGTGAGAAGCCCCAGGATATCCCACCTGCTTGCTGGCCATGCTGGACTGACCTGGGCTGGAAGAGGTGTGTCCGCCACTGGGAGAAGGAAAAAAACATGCTCCAGGACGGCAGCCAGGCAGGCAAATGTCCCGGGGCTGCTAAACATGCGCACATCCACCCGAGCTGCCCCATGGCCACCACATGGTACGGAAAGGTAGGAGAGCAACCGGGACAAGCGGGCGACTGGGTGATGGGGTGACCCGGTTTGGGGGTGTGGCCAGCCAGGGATTGCCATCAGTTCTGCGACCCACACCAAATCACCACTACCGGTTCTCCTGAATAAGTGAGAACTGGTTGAATACCATCTCTGTTCTGAACTTGGTTGTTTTCTTGCAGACGTTTCATTACCCAACCTAGCTAACAACAGATTTTGTAAAAAAAAAAAAAAAAGACCTTGAAGCACACTGTCCATCAAGCTTCTCTTTTTTATTAAGTTTGCTCCAAGTTTCAATTTTTTGCATAATCAAATATAGGTAGATAATGGAAAGCAAGCTTTCATCCTTTAACATTCTAATTGATGCTATGCTTGAATTGACTTGTTGTAAACCATTTTTATTTTGGAATAAGAAAAAATGAGCCTGTATTTCAATTAATATAAATACTAATGTGGTTGATAGCTACCTAACTGTTTTGTTTAATTAATTCTAGGTGAGAAAATCCAGTACAGTATTCAAATTCTGAGAATTTTCTAAGCTTTCTAATAACAGATGTGAGAACCAGCATCTGAGTTTAAAATGTGAAGAAAATAGGTTAATGTTTCAAATTAACTTCTTTTCTATTCAGCATAGTGGTAGCATAGACTTTATCAACATTTGGATCATTATAAATTCAAGCAATTAACTACAATAATTTTTCCCCAACAAAAATGTAATTGCTTGAACTAAAATAAGCTAAATAAGAGTACATTTTTTAAAAAAAAGATAGCTATTTTTCAAATCTGGGACTGTTCAGATTTATAGGGACAATGGTTTTAATTCTGGTGACCATTCTGTTTAGGAGTATTTGCAATAACAAAACACTCCAGAAGGCTAGAAGACTGTTCTACAACTAAATGACAAGATAACTGTTGTGGCCTGCCAGTAGCCAGCAGAACTGATGGCAGACTCAGACAGTGAAGAAATTGGGGAGGAACATGGGCCGGTCCTGGACTCTGGGGAAGGCTCCGATGAATGCTCCGCATTGGAGGAAGAGATGGGGCCAGGACCGTTCAACAGTAATCAGCTGCCTTCGGAGTTGGAGATCAGTGGGGCAACCTGTTCCCAATGTGCATGTGCAGAGCTGCCAGGAGAAGGGAACAGTTAAGGAACAAGGGTCGACTCGGGAGTAAAGGCATAAGTGGATGGTGAATGGTCCCTCCCATAGGGAATAAAGAGGGTCAAAAGGGGAGTGGTGTTTACAGGAGACAATTAATTCATTTAATTAGTGTGAAGATTTGTTCATGACTTTCAGAGACTCCTTGCCAAATATTTTCTTGTACAGCGTTCTGCTTGGAAGCTAACGGCCTGGCAACTCTCCAAGCCTGATAAGGTCTGTGGTTGTAATTCACCCTTGAAAGACTGTTGGCCAGGACTTTGCTGGATGTGAATGATAGGAATTCACATTAGCCAAATAAAAAGGGGTTTTGTCGGGACAAGGAGTCTGTTTCATGATTTTGTGAAGCCTAGGACAGTACAACAATTAATCAAACTATAGACTGCTATAGTCTATCCCATTACTAGCACTATGCCTGGCCTGTGATACAAATATATGAATTCAAGGTCACAAGTGCAATAAATGTCCAGAACAACATCATTTTTATTTGAGATTATTTTTTATTTGAGATTATTCTTACCGACTGCCTCTATGGAGAAATGTGTACTATAAATTGAGCAGAAATGGGAAAAAAGGCCTAGAAAATCATAGAAGTGGTAAACGAAGAAGTGTTACTATAGTATAAGTGAGGAAACTTGCGCCTTTTAACTTTGCAGCCCAGGAGTTTCTATGATTTTTATTCATCAAACCTCCCTTTAGTGTAATCTTAATGCATACACCTCCCCTAAAAGACCAAACACCAAAATGAATACAAATAAACAACAGAAACAATAAAATTAAACTTTGGGAAAGGTAGATGTATTTATAACAACATGACTAAAAGGTTCTTCACTCTTGCCATGTTCTCTGATTGCGCCTTCCCAAAGGACAAACAGCTCACATTTGGGAAACCCTCCTAGACAGTTTTTTCTTCTTTGTCTCTTGCGCCAAACAATGAAAAAAATGTATTCATTTAAACTTAAATGAAACAAGTTATAATTAAACCATCCTCATCAATGTTTATCTTATGGCAAGTAAAATTGGAAATACTGTAGTTCCAGCGATTTAAAACATTTGATGCAAAGAAGTAGAGTAATGCAAAGTCTTGTGGATTATTCATGCTCTGAACCTGGAAAACATAGTTATTGTGCTCATAAGCCCATATTATGTTCACAAAATGTATTAGGCAGCTAGACCTTTTCTCTTCTAGAATTTTTTTTAATTGGGGAGGGAGATTCACTTCCAGCTATTGATTGGCTATTAATTCTGCTCCTATACAAATGAATTTAATCACTTATAACTTATTCCAATATGTTATTAATTTTATGGCATATGCCAATCAAGTTATATTGATAGTCATATAATCTTAAAAGGAACTCGGGCCAATCCATAAGGGCCCATCCAATTTCACTGGGCTATCTCTAAATAGAAGTAGCTGGAATGCATATCAAAGAAAGGCTACTGCAGCCAGGGCCACCGTGGGGCTTTGGACTGGCCAGTATGACAGGTGATAGGTGAGAAGGCGTTGTAGTTTTATGTAAGATAGTTGTACATTGTTGTTAAACCAAACTGGGAATGGCTAGCTAATTTCCCGTTATCTACTGAACAATAAGAAATAATAACAAAGAGAGAAGTTAGTAGGACTAGGAGAAATGGGATTTCAGGAAAGAAAATAGTATCCTATTTCTCTTAAATCAATGGTGAACATTTTGAAGTGGCTGAAGACATCTGTAAAATCTAAGGACTGCATGACTGATATGACAGTAAAAGTGGACAAAGTTAATCTGAAATTTGACATGTATGTTCCTTTTGGCTTCTAGGTGCTCAATAAGGAAGGGTTTTTTTGAAACAACCATCAGAGCATTAGTATTTCATATATTATTATCAACACGCTCTGATGCTCAGGAGTTCTACTCCCCCTCCCCACCTGAAAAGAAATCCGTTCCAAATGCAAAACACAAGCAGAGGAGAGGAGAAGCAGCAACAAGGTGAGTGAGCTCAGTTGCAATGGCAATGAATGCAATTGAAAGAATGGGATGGAGATAGATTGTCATGGAAAAAGCTTATCTATGCGATCATTAGAAATTAACAATAAATTAATGGCACATAATCATAATCAAAACACTTTCCTCATCTGATTAATGCCTATTTTAGGATATCACAGAGAGATTTCCGATTTTGCTATATTTTATTTCTCAGGAGTGGGGGAGCCAGGAGTTCCTTATAGCCATGAAACCTCAAGTAATCAACTTCTGCCCTAGATGGCTAGTTACAAACCACCTCACAGGTTAGAATTTTTATTTATAATGCCTACTTCTTGATGGATTAGAAAGTCAAATTAAGGTCAGAAAATGGATTGGAGGTTGGCACTTTAAGATTTAAACAATGGTTTTGCATGGGGGAGAAGGAACACTTCTTTCATTTTCTTTGAAAGATTTAAAATTATTTTCATAATCCCTTTTTATTTAGTTTATTATTATTTTTAAATGAACACAGAGAAAAATAGTATATGAATAGTAAACCATTCCCTTGCAATACATTCAAAGATTTTTTTTCTTTGCACGAGAAGTTAATATTTGATGTACATCAAATATCTTACACTAGATTCTGCTGTGTGTTCTGCTGTGATATGACTCCACCCAGCTAGATGTCTATTAGGGTAGATTAGATCAGAATATATCAGCATCTTCTTCTTATTGTTGGGGTTCTACTTGCTTATTTCACGAAAGAGCATCTTGATTAAACTGCATGCAAAATCTGCAGAGATGCCAAAAATTGTGTCTGAGATGATTTAACTTAATAAGACTGCAGGTAATTTTGAACCACTTCAATACAGATTTGCAATCAACAAAGCCAAGAACTGGTTCTGTAAAGAAAAGGGGGGAAATTGTCAAGAATGCCTCACCTTGTTCTTTGTTGCTATCACATAGCATTTTATCTACAAAAAAATGCAAGTCCACACAGAAGTAAGTTTCCCTGAGTTTAATGGATTTTCTATTTCAAGCCTGGCCTCGCTTCAGCAGCAAGGCATTTCTCTGTGTTTACACCTGAATGCATGCGGAGAGGAGGTGACAATTCTTTTCAGTACAATTTTGGGAAAATACTGGAACCACAATACTGGACCTCAAAGATCTCAGACTGGACCTCTGTTCCAATCCAAATAATGTAATGAGAATAAATAAATCGGTATACCAGTAGTCTTTTTTAAAAAATAAAAGTTTTATTTAAGTTTTCACAAAACATATAAATACAAATAAAATATCTTTTTTTTTTTTTTTGAGAACAGCATGCCCCCTGGTTATCACTTCTCCATACAGACATAAATTCAATACATATTTATCTTATACATTCTAATCCATATCTTATAACTATTTTCGCATTTGTTTTCAATAGCTTTTCCCTTTCTTTACTTCCTTTAGCCTTATTTTAAATTATCGCATTCCTTTCTTAATTCAAATACAGATCTTTTTCTAATTTTTAAAATCTTTCTAATCAATGTTTTTATACTTTCGTCTGTCCTGGTTACAATTCCATATTATCTTTTCTCATAAAACAAATTTTCCCCTGTAAATACTAGACTGGAGTGTAACACCTTTGTATCTTTTTTAAAATATTATTTAAAAATTTAAGTTATACCTTTACAGTTATAACATTCATTTTCTAACCTCTATTTTATAACACATACCTATTTTCAATCGAATTCTGCTCGGTACATTCCCTTAAAAATACACACTAAATTCTTAAAAGAAAAAAGTATATATGTATATATGTCTGTGTATATATGTATAACAATAGTAAATGGAATAATTATTCTATTCAAGTACAGCTCTGCCATTAATATTAATAACAATCTTTTACATTTCTATTTTTTTTAATAAACATTATCAAGTAATATCAGTTGTCTTCACTTTAATCATCTATATTTCATACTTTACTTATTACTGTCTTTAAATAAAAAACCAAACAATAGTTATTAACAGTAGTCAATAAAGTTATTATTCTTATTCAAGTTCATCTTATCAACCGATAAAAATCTTCAATGTTTCTTCTCAGTTTTTTTAAAAAAACCTTTCTTTTTAAATCATTGAGAGCGTTATTCTCTTCACAAACAAATATTCCACTACATATCAATAGAATTTTTTTCTATCACATTAATCATCTAACATATTTTCTAACCCTTTTCTATTTCTAATATAACAATGCTATCCCATGCACCCTTGCAGAATCCTCTCCTTAAGTTAAATTTTAACCATTGTCTCTGTGTCTCTTAAATAGGTTTATACCTTTAATTCTTGTACACTTTTCCTATACCTTTATATCTTGTTTCTGTCCTTTGTAGCTTCTTTTCCTTTCCCTCTTCCCTCTCTTCTTCTCCCTCTCCTTTTTATTCCCTTTTCTATCTGATTCTCCCTTCTGTGATCCTCCCTTCTGCTTCTTCCTGATATTATTATTACTTTTCAAATTACTCCTTTTTTGGTTGTTGCTTCAATGCTTAAGTTTTTAGCTCCCTTTCCCCCTTTTCCCTTTTTTACCCCACTTAAAATTCCTTGGTCATTAAAGATGGCTTCTTCGTTGGCCCGCCCTTCTTGTTCTGCCAGCGTTTCTTGTTGTTTTTCATAGTTCAAGATCTCCATTTCTAAAAATTGAAATACGAAGCCAAAAGATCCTCTTCCATCTTGTACTTCTTCTTTTTTTAAAAAAAAAAAAAGTTTTTATTAATTTTCTACAAACAAACAAGACAAACAAAACATAAAAACATCAACTCTTATATGTACATCCAGTGTGTCAGTTGGTTCATCATTTTTGTACATTCATTCTGTAGTCTCAAATTACAATTACATTACATAACAACTCATATTGTCAATCCAAACTTATATATCCTAATATCACTAAAAAAAGAAGTTTTTGACTATATTTTTAATCATTCATGCTTAATGAGCTAACAATACTTTAAACCAGTTTACTCTATAACAAATCATCTAGTCATATCAAATCAATCCTAAAAAATCCTTTATAAATATAATAGCAAATAGCAAAATAATAGCAAAATAAAGATATTCCTTACTATCTAGCATTCTAAATATTCTATTATCGTATTTTATCATCTAGCCATTTATAAAAAAGATCCCAAATTTCGTAAAATTGTTTATCCTCTTGCTCTCTAATTTCAAATGTCAATCTACTCATCTCAGCACATTCCAATATTTTCTTAATAATTTCTTCCTGTAATGGTATTTTCTCATTCTTCCAATTTTTAGCAAATACAATCCTGGCCGCTGTTAATACATTTACAATCAGGTATTTCAAATCTTTACTATATATATCAGGTAAAATTCCCAATAAGAAGATCTCTGGTTTCAAATCTATATGTTTCTTTGTCATTTTTTCCAACCACATGCGAATTATAGTCCAATATTTTCTAGCATCCTCACAAGTCCACCACATATGGTAATACGAGCCGGGTATCTGATGACATTTCCAGCATTTTTCAGATTTGTTCTTAAACATTCTTGCTATTCTTGTCGGAGGAAAATGCCACCTATAAAACATCTTATACAAGTTTTCTTTTTTTTTTTTTTGAAAAAGTTTTTATTAATTTTCTACAAACAAACAAGACAAACAAAACATAAAAACATCAAATCTTATATGTACATCCAGTGTGTCAGTTGGTTCATCATTTTTGTGCATTCATTCTGTAGTCTCAATTACAATTATGTTACATAACAACTCATATTGTCAATCCAAAATTATATATCCTAATATCACTAAAAAAAGAAATTTTTGACTATATTTTTAATCATTTTTGCTTAATGAGCTAACAATACTTTAAACCAGTTTACTCTATAACAAATCATCTAATCATATCAAATCAATCCTAAAAAATCCTTTATAAATATAATAGCAAATAGCAAAATAATGACAAAATAAAGATAATCCTTACTCTCTAGCATTCTAAATATTCTATTATCGTATTTTATCATCTAGCCATTTATAAAAAAGATCCCAAATTTCGTAAAATTGTTTATCCTCTTGCTCTCTAATTTCAAATGTCAATCTGCTCATCTCAGCACATTCCAATATTTTCTTAATAATTTCTTCCTGTAATGGTATTTTCTCATTCTTCCAGTTTTTAGCAAATACAATCCTGGCCGCTGTTAATACATTTACAATCAGGTATTTCAAATCTTTACTATATATATCAGGTAAAATTCCCAATAAGAAGATCTCTGGTTTCAAATCTATATGTTTCTTTGTCATTTTTTCCAACCACATGCGAATTATAGTCCAATATTTTCTAGCATCCTCACAAGTCCACCACATATGGTAATACGAGCCGGGTATCTGATGACATTTCCAACATTTTTCAGATTTGTTCTTAAACATTCTTGCTATTCTTGTCGGAGGAAAGTGCCACCTGTAAAACATCTTATACAAGTTTTCTTTATATGCTGTTGACATTGTCATTTTATAATTTTGAGACCACAATTTCTGCCATTTCTCCAAATCAATCCCATATCCAAAATTCTTCCCCCAAACAATCATAGTTTCTTTAACTTGTTCTTCCTCTAATTTCATTCCCAGTAAATAACCATATAATTTTTTAATCACCTTCTCATCAGTACCCATCAAGATCTTGTCTAAATCAGTCTGTTTATCATAAAATCCCTCCGTTTTAGAATCTTCATCATACCTTGAGTGTATTTGTGCATATGAAAACCAATTCATCCTTATACCTTGTTCTTCTAAGTTTTGGATCGATTTAAGTTCACCCTTTTCATCCAAAAGTTCCCCATATCTAACTGTTTGTTCCTTCTTGTAAATTATAGGATAGGAAAATGCTTCAATGGTCGATAACCAAACTGGAATTTTCAAATAACATTGTCTTTTTATCTTCTCCCAATTTAACCACAAAGACTCCCGTACATAATGTCTTCTAAAATAACCCTGTGTTTTAGTTCCCTTATACCATAAAAAAGCATGCCAACCCAACAGCAAATCATGCCCTTCTAGTGTCAACAACCTATGTTTCCTTAATGTTGTCCATTCTTTGACCCACATCAAACTTGCAGCTTGATAATACAATTCCCAATTAGGCAGACCAAAACCTCCTCTAATTCTAGCATCTTGCAAAAGCTTTAACTTTATTCTCGCTTTTTTACCTTGCCATATAAACTTCAACATAATTTTATTTAGATCTTCAAAATAGTCTTTTCCAAGCCTAATTGGTATTGTTTGAAACAAAAATAAAATTCTAGGTAAGATATTCATCTTAATTGTTGAAATTCTCCCTATTAATGACAATTGCAAGTTTTCCCATTTCTTCAAATCTGTAGTTATCTGTTGTTTAAGTTTAATATAATTATTCTCCTTTAATGTGCTACATCTTGTTGTCAAATATATCCCCAAATACTTAACCTTATTTGTAACTTTTATTTTCAAAAGATCTGCCAATTCTTCTCTCTGTCTCAATAACATATTCTTTGTCAAAATCTTTGTTTTATCTTTGTTTATTTTCAAACCAGCCACCTCTCCATATGACTCTATCCTTTCCAGTAACTTTGGAGCTGTTTCAATCGGATCTTCCAAAATAAAAGCTAAATCATCAGCAAAAGCTTGTAGCTTAAATTCTTCCTTCTTAATTTTCATTCCTTTTATGCTTTTATCATCCCTAATATTTCTATTCAAGACTTCCAAAGTCAACACAAATAGCAAAGGAGATAGGGGGCATCCTTGTCTTGTGCCTTTCCTTATATTAATAAAATCTGTAAGTTCCCCCTCCATCATTACCTTTGCTGTCTGTTTATTATATATAGCTTCTATTGCTTGAATACATTTTTTAGCAAAACCCATCTGCTCCAATAATAATAACATAAATCTCCAGTTGACGTTGTCAAATGCTTTTTGAGCATCTAGGAATATCAAAGCCATTTGCTTTTCAGGATGAGCCTCATAATATTCCAAAGTGTCCAAGATTACTCTCATATTGTCTCTAATTTGTCTCTTTGGCAGAAATCCATTTTGATCTGAGTGAATAAAATTATTTAAATATTTTTTAAGTCTTTCTGCTAAAATTGAAGCAAAAATTTTATAGTCTGCATTCAATAAAGAAATAGGTCTATAATTCTTAATTTGCAATGGGTCAGTCTCTTCCTTTGGTATAAGTGTAATATAGGCCTCTGACCATGTTTTAGGTATCATCTTTTTTAACATAACTTCATTCATAACTTCTAACAATGGGATGCTCAATAATTCTTGAAATGTTTTATAAAATTCTACTGGAAGCCCATCTGGGCCCGGAGCTTATCATTATTTTGTCTCTTAAATGCTTCATTTAGTTCCATCATTGTTATATTGCTTTCTAGCATTTCTTCAGTCTCTTTAGGTATCTTTGGTAAATTAGCTTCCTGTAAATACTGTTTGACTTTTCCTTCATCAATATTCTCTTGTTTATATAATTGCCCATAAAAATCTCGGATAATTTCTTTTTTCTCCTTGTTCCCATAACAAACTTGGCCTTGTTCATCTATTAACTTCAATATTTTTCTTGATTCCTTCTCTTTTCTGTTCTGGGTAATTTATTTCTCATCGCATATCTTGTATAGACTCGATATATCTCATCTATTCCATCCATCATCTTTTCCTCTGTAATTTCCAAAACATCTGCCAAAATTTCTATCATTACCGCTGCCAAATTTTCTCCTTTTTCCTCTTCTATATTTTGAAATCTGAGGTAAAATTCTGACCTTTCCATCTCCCACCTCAACATCCCACCTTTTTCTTGTTCAACCGCTGTTAGTCTGCTGTCAATATTTCCAATCTTCTTCGCTCTTTGTTTTCCTTCTTCCTCAATTTTTTGGAATCTCTCCTCATACTTAACCATCATTTGTTTAATATTTTCCACTTTTTCATCAGTCTTCTCTATTCTTTGTTCAATATTTTCTGCTCTTTGTTCAATATTTCCTGCTCTTTGTTCAATATTTTCTGCTCTTTGTTCAATCTTTTCTATTCTTTGTTCAATATTTTCTGTTCTTTGTTCAATATTTCCTGTTCTTTGTTCAATGATATCTGATTTTGTCTTGAGATCTTGGATTCCTTGCATAATCATCTGTAAAGTTATTTTTTCTTGTTCCTTATCTTGCTTCAACATTGTCTGAATTAAACGTTGTCCTCCAACTGGTGGGGAAGCAGAGGTAGAAGCAGAAATGCCAGATGGTATTGGTTTCCTGCTCATTTTAATGTTTCCAAAACTTCAAATTCTTCTTGACTTTTAATCCAACTGGTAGAGCAGCCAATTATAATCCAAAATGAAGAACTCCAATAGTAAAAAACACGAAACCACAGAAAAAACAGGAAAAAAAGAAGAAGAAAGATCTTCAGGTTCTTCTAGACCCTAATCCAATTACGAGATAGTCCACCATAAAAAAGGAAAAAATAGAAAGGAGAAAACAAACAAATCCAAAAATAATAATATTGATTAAGAGCAAAAAAAAAAGGAAAAAAGAAAAAGCAAAAAGAGAAAAAAAAAAAAGTTCCTTCAGATTCTTCACACCTTAATCCAATTAAAAAGTCTCAATAATCCAAAAAAAACAAAAAAAAAAACAACCTCAACAACAAAGTAGTCCAAAAACATAAATATAAAAAGCAAAAAGGTCCCAATAAAAAAGAAAAGAAAAATAAAGAAGAAAAAACTCTGAGGCTTTCCCTTTAAAATAAAAGGCAAAAATAAAAATATTACTAAAATTAAAATTTAGAAGAAGGCTAGCGAATGGGGTATATATAAGAAAACACACTGCACTTTGTTATTTATCCAAGGCTCTTGTTATGACTCTCTTCTCCAGCAGCTTCAAAGCCAAACCTCAAGTGTTGTTGATAACAGTCCAGGAAAGCACCTGCAATAATATTTTGCTGTGCTCTCCCTCTATCTTATCACATTAAAAAGTCCTTGAGATGAGGTCTTTTTGCAGTTCTCTCCAATTCACATAAAGATACTTTCAAGCCTCTAGTTGGCAGTGTTACAAAGTTTCTTAATGCTCTTTCTCCCCGCCCGCCAGAAAAAAGGAATAATATATACAGAAAAAAAAAGAAAAAATAGCCAAAGGGAGCCTCTATCCTAAAGAAAGTTAAAAAATCAAAAGAAGCATAAAATCAAAGGAAGCATAAAAATATATATAAAAGAAAATTCAATCCGGTTACCTACAAAGTCACAGTAAAATCTTTCCCAAAAAGTATAAAGAAAAGAAAAAAAAAACCAAGCCTCAATTTGACATCACTTTAAAAAACGCCGCTCAAAACGATTTCAGTCAAAAAAAAATCTCACAGCTTTCTTCTTTATATCGGATGAACTTTCCAACCTTAGCAAATTTACAGCACAAAAGAGTTTTTCTCACCCAGCCGACACACTTCACTCCAATCACTTTCTTTTCGGAGCTGTCCCGACTTCAGCAGCTATGGAGGCTGCCTCTCCGCCGCCAGCAAAAGGGCTTCTTCCGGATCAAACCAGAGATTTTGCGATATCTCTGGGATCCTGGAACAATGCCCTTCACGATCACCGTCTCTACGGGACGGCTTAGGTCCGTTAGGACCGACCAGGGGCGAAAATATTGGCTACGATCTCAGAGCCCCGAGATCGCAGCTGTATCGCCGGAACGAAGCTCCGCCTTCTCCTACTTCTTCTTTTTGTTTTTTAAGTCTCATTTTTAATTCTTCAAAGAATGATGCCATTTTAAAAAAATTTAAACAACCCCCAATTGATTTTATTTTGTTTCATTAGGATCCTCCATCCAAAGTTCCAGGAATCATCCAATAATCCAAAACTGTTTCTTGCTTCTTTTCTCACTTTCTCTTTCCAGGGGCTTTGTTATCTTATAACAAAGTTTCAGCTACAATGTATCTTTTGCAAGCCTCATTAAAATTCCACTATCGATTTTTTTAAAAAGTTCCAGGTGGTCTCCTCCATTTTCCAGATTCCACCCTCTTTTTTCCTTTTTCCCTCCATTGCTTTCTTTCTTTTTTTAAAGAAAAATTTTAAATTATCCAAGAATATTTATCCCTTAGATACTTCGAAATAACCTATTAATGTCAAAATGGATTAGTATCAATTTCTTATTTGAATCTCTTCTTCTTAACATTCCAAGTCAATTAAAACTATCAATGTGAGAGGAAAAAAAGCTAATTCCATTTCCTTTCCTTTCTCTTTCCTTTCCCTTTCCGTTTAAAATCTTTTTTAGGAATAGTATTAGTCTTTAAAATTCAGGTTCCAGGTACCTTAAATAGATATTCTCCAATCAACCTGGTCAGTCAAACTTTCTCCTTTAAACTTCCTCCTGCACAATCTTGTCCAGTTGGGTTCTTCTTTGAGGTGGCCATTTCTGACCACCACTGCAATCGCCTTTGGGAAAGGGAGTAATGGCCAGCCGAGGAGGAGAGATGCGGCTCTCCTCAACCCCGCTGATGGTTCCCTCTTCTTCACCACCTTTATGGGGTGGCTTCAGCCCTGAATCTGGGAGGCTTGGGGCGCTCCAGTGGCAAGCACGGATCAAAACCGTGCACAATCACAATTTTGGTCCATCACCAAAGAAGCCCAAACTGGACATCCGGTATACCAGTAGTCCTTAACTTAGGACCACAATTGAGCCCAACATTTCTGTTGCTAAGTGAGACAGTTGTTAAGTGAGTTTTGACCCACTTTGCAACCTTTCTTGTGGCAGTTGTTAAGTGAATCGATGCAGTTGTTAAGTTAGTAACACGGTTGTTAAGTGAATCTCACTTCACCATTTACTTGGCTTGTCAGAAGGTTGTAAAAGGAGATCACATGACCCTGGGATGCTGCAACCATCATAAATATGAACTGCTTACTAAGCATCTGAATTTTGATCATGTGACTGTGGGAATGCTGCAATGGTCATAATTGTGAAAAACAGTCATAGATCTCTTTTTTCAGTGCCATTATAACTTTGAACAGTTACTAACTGAATTGTTGTAAATAGAGGACTATCATTACTGGATTATTCATTTCTCTTTCAAAAGTGACTTATTCTCATTTTTCCAAGACGTATACTAGAAATATTTTTCAAAAGGGGTTTTTCCACCAATTTCTCTTCCCGACATATAAAACACTGCAACCATATGCTGTAGCTTGAAAAATAAATGGAAATGCTGGTTATGCAAGTTTTATACAGATTCTCTTCATAATAAGCAAGCCAGCCTAAGGTTTTATGAGAAACAAAAGAAATGAAGGAAATACAACTATGATACACTTGTCCTATTTTCTGAGGTTCTTTTTTGGAATCCGATACATTTTAAAAATCTATGTGGGAAAGGTAACATTTGTGGTTATGCCGAACATCACAGGCAAAGGCTTGTTATTTTTATTCATTTTAAGATTATTAAAACAGGTGAAATGGTTCTTAATGGAATCTGCCCAAAGGTCTTTAAACCTGTCCCCGTGTGGATTTCTTTCTCTGGCTTTAGAGAAGCAAAAAATTTCCTTCACTCATTTATTCACTTCTAATGTTTAACATTTAACTAGTTTAGAAGAGGCACAACTCTCCCTACATTCCTAGAATTACTATGTACTATAATATTCCTTCTTGTTGCTAGGACACTTTTTGAAAAAGAAACCCATGCCTTTACTTCAATGTCTATTTTTAGAAGGGAGCAATGAACATACCTTTTCTTTGCTGGTTTGTTTCGCTTACATGTCCATTTGAAATATATTCGTTAGGTTTTGGTTTCCACAGGTGGCCCATTGGTGCATTCAGCAACTTCCAATAGACCAAACATGGCCAGGACCATAGAGATGATATTCAGCAGGTTCTGATCGGTTCTGGAGAACCGGTAGTGAGAATTCTGAGTAGTTCGGAGAACCGGCAAATACCACCTCTGATTGGCCCCGCCCCCATCTGTTCTCTGCCTCACAAGTCCCAGCTGATCAGCTGGGTCTTCTTTTGTTGCCCTGGACAGGAGAACGGAGCTGGCAAGCAGGATAGTGGGGTGAGGAGGGAATGGAGATTTTACAGTATCCTTTCCCTGCCACACCCACCAAGCCACACCACGCCCACCAAGCCAGGCCCACAGAACCAGTAGTAAAAAAAAATTGAATCCATCACTAGCCAGGACTAGGTGATTCCAGATGAAGTGGAAGTTGAGAATAAAATAAGTCTTCTTTTCATGTCTATTACTCATTTTTGGGAAACCCTGGTGCTGCCTTGCAAATATAATTTTTCTCAATCATTTTCATTATATTTTCATACGCCAGTGTATCACACTATTTAAGACAAGCTGTATTTTTAATATTATAGCCTGCAATACATTGCTGCACTCTTCTTGTTGGAATTCAGATGTAAAAAAACAAAAAAAAATACATGCATACATAAAACATATTTTTACTTGCAATTCATTACAATTTTATATGTTCAGATGCAGAAATCTAAATCTATCTATATATCTTTTAAAAGATCTACATCTGCTTCCATATCCCAGATGTATAGCTAGGGGAGAGAACAAAAATGGAAAAATAATATGTCTTTAACAGCTGTATTGTATCATGATTCACCCATGGTGGGTGTCAAAAGCCCAGTGCTAAAGGGCATTTGGTTGGGAATGTTGGGGATTTCTGGGAATCCCCTTGTTTAAAAAAATAGTTCTATAAAATTTAATGTTGCAACCATGGAAAGTTGTGGGGGAAAATGTTGAAGGAACATTTCTTTCAAACTAGTGGCTTTCCAGGGTAAAGGAATTAACAGCTGCAAGCTGAATGGCATGTAAGAGATGCCAGGTGGGGGAGCCATTTGGGACTCTAACAAAAAGGCAGGTTTCTGCATGGTTACCTGGAATTATTAAGCACTCTTCCATTTTTATACTAACTTGCTTCTGGATGGATGTCAGGAACAAGAAAATAAGAGAAACCAGTTTGTTTTCAGAAGTAAAGATTTTCTTACCTGTCTCTGATTGAAGCTCCCCTGCCTAACAAATTGGTAGGGTACCCTTGAACAACACTTTGGTATTTGAAATAAAACAGAATTAGAACTAGTTATGAGAGAACTGTCCATTTCAATTTCATTTTTTCAAGAGGAAGAAAGGACCATATACTGGGCAATTAGAACACATTTATCATGCTTCTAGTTCAGAGTTTTATACTATAATGCACATTTTTACATACACTAACTGAAGGACAGAGAAAGGATTATTACCACCACTTACATAGATTTAAGTGAAATGATGTGGACTTAGAAAAACACTTTTACCTAAGGCTTCTGAAATGCAAGCTTCAGAAAATTAAATTATACTTTTCTAGAGGAAACTAATTGAGATATGATCCTAAGTGAGCTTCACAAAAATCAAGTTGGTGATGTAACTTCAAATAGCAGCATTAATAGCAGCATTACAAGACTACTTTAATTTGAATGGGGTAACTACAGGCACTGCCTTCTGATAATGAATCAGGAAATGATTGTCAGTAATATACTCAGCAAGGGTCGCCAGTGTTTTCCTAAGGCCAAAAAGAGGTATTTGTTCTTTATAAAATGAAAAGTTCTAGGCTGCCATATTTTAAAAATAATCATACTGGGCTAAATACTTCTAGATTCTATGGTGTTCTTTATGAGCATGACAAGGTTTTTGTTTTTAAATTTGGCTGTTCCTTGGGGCAGACTGTTCTTTCCTCTAAGTTTGCTGTTTAGATGTTTCATATTGATTCTGGAAACTACTGCTGAGTTTGGTGTTTGGGAAGTTTGTTTCCTAATGGTTAAGTTAAAGCACTGTGGTAAAACCGTAGGAGTACTCAATGCTCCTCACTTTTAAATGTTACATTATAATTATAGAAAACTGCCTTGTGCTAAGTTGCTTCATTTGCCCTTTGCCCATCAAAAGTTTTTAACTCAAGATAGGAGAATCTCTGCAGGATCTTTTCTACTACCTGCAATCTGACATAATCACCTTTGGAAATGACAAAACTGAACATAGGATTTTCTGTTTTAGAAGCTACACTCTGATTCTTCTAATTTTCAATCATAATCTGTCAAGATCATAACTTTGTTGTTTAGAACAATATATCATATTTGCTCAGTGACCTTCTAGATGAGGGTCAAATTACAGAACTTTCAGTTGCATTATTTTGAACAGCATTAGTGGTTTTTGTTAAGGAACAGCCATCCTTGTGAATGTGGTAATGCAACCAGAGGCTGTTATTTGACATTGTAATTACCATTTCTCTATTCCCCAAGCAGTTAAGGGAGACATCTTGACCATAACCTTGCTTCTGGCTAGTAAAACACTTGAAATTTAAAGACTCAAATTTCAGTTGCATAATGCATGAAATTATATATTGAAAGACTGCTTTTCAGTGCAGGTGTTCAGATCAAATAGAGTTTAGGTATACATTTAGAATTCCAATTGGATTTTTGCTAATTTAAAAACAATGATTTTTTTATATATTGTTTATATTCTTGCATTTGGTCTGTTTCTGACAGGGATAATAGTAATAAATTTTCCCAAATTTTCCCTTTTTGTTTTGCCATGAAGATTCACAAAAATCCCACCAACTTTCTTTAAAAATTCATGAGATTTTCCAAATGTTCACCAGTGTTAGTTACTGCAATACAATTGGGGTATTCTGTGTTCTGAATCTGATGAACAAATGACTGAATCTCACAATGGAACACTTAGCTGCATTTCTTTATGCAGGTTCAGAATACTTGATTCAGAACTCATCACTTTCCCAAACAATTCTGGCTACAAGAACAGATTTTGAGTTGCAGGAAACCCCTAGCAAAAAAGAAATGTTATATGATATTAGATTCCATGCTTGGATGAAAAGGAGCACTTAGCATCCTATTAAATGTTATTGCATATTACTAAAATCAGGCGACAGGAAATATAGATTTATCCGCTTATATTTATTTTTAGTGTTTAACTATGATAGCAATAGCATTTAGACTTACGCATGACTCTACAGTGCTTTACAGCCCTGTCTAAGCAGTTTACAGAGTCTGCATATTGCCCCCAACAATCTGGGTCTCATTTTACCAAACTCAGAAGGATGGGAGGCAAGTCAACCTTGAGGTTGTTGAGATTCAAACTCCCAAATTGCTGGTTCTAACACATACACACACACACAGGAAAGAATATCCAAATTAGGGAAGACTTCTCAAATCAACTCTCCAGTAAATTAACTGAGCTCTTGGACAAATAAATAGGTCAAAAGTGCAGTGGATTTTTTGGTACAGCACCAACCTTGTACAAAATAACTGTTGATACATATCATACAAAAACCACAGGCTAACTTTATAATACGCAAATTTTGAAATAAGCCACATGAGATCTTATCCTTGTTTAGCTGGTGGTCTGCGGGCTGCAAGCATCCAGGAATAAAACCTTTGCAACATTTATGAGAAATACATATTTAGAGATGTTTAGAGGGCATTTGAATGAAAAATAGAAGGCTAATTCTCACCTTTTATAGGATTTAACTTTGCTTCCCAGATACACTGTTATATTTTGGATTACTACAGAGAAAAGACAAAGAAGGAATATTCCCAAACAGGTTTACATTGTAACTGTTTCTTTTCCTAGCTTCTCTAAAGTGCATTTTCAGGCAAATTAATTGGTATCAATTGACTTTCCCAAGTATAGTCAGAGGCATACTGGCACACTGTAGCATGGAATAATAGTGATTAAATCCTAAAGAAAAGTAATAAGAATAATTAGTATTATTTCAGTTTAGCTTTAAAGATTGGGTGCTGAACTATGTATGCTTCTCTCTGCTTCTATACATGAAATGTAAAGTCATCTACTAAATGTAAAATCATACAAATGCAAGTTAGTCTTCCCTTTGCTGTTTTTCCTTTCTGCAAATCTGCATTGTCTTTTGGTACAATTGTAAAATATTCAGTTCTAGTGCTCGATTCCATATAAAGACAGTTAATGTTGTGCTTTCTTATGTGAACAAATGGAAATTTTGTCAGGCATACTGCGTCTCTTTAAATGTTTTATTTCAAATAAGGCCATAAATGCATCTATTAGAAGCCAAGTATAGACTTAAATGCTATAGTGCTGTTTAATGTTTTATCAGACATTTCATGCCATTTTGGGGGGATACAGTATTTGGTTAAATGAATACATTTATAACAAATAATGCAAACAATGGTGTTTAGCTGTTTCCCCAGGATAAGTTATTTTCTTTAAAAAAAACTAAATGTATCAGCACTTTTAAGGAAATTCAGGGAGAAGGCATCTATACATTATCTTTTTGTTGTTGTTGTTGTTCTTTTAAAAAAGCTTCCATTCCTTTGCTCCACTTTTCAGGACATATAGTTTATTATAACCCTAATAGTTTTAACTATAGTCTTAATATACAGTTGCATTATAAAATATCCCAATAAAATATCTTGCAATTTAGAAGAAGATAGGATACACCTTCAGGCACAAAGAGAAACCAGAGCAGTCACAAGACAAAGTGCAAAACAAAATTAAGTAATGGAAGAAGAAAGGAAAATATAATTAACATAAATGGTCTAAACTCTACAATAAAAAGGAAAAGGACAACAGCCAAATTAATCAAGCAAAACGCTGACATAGTATGCCTACAAGAAACCCATATAAAGAAAACAGATGAAAAATATTTAGAATGTCTGAAATTTGGGAAGCTATTTACTGCACCAGCAGATGTGGGGGGAAAGAAAGGGATAGCAGTGTATGTGAAAGAGGACATGAAAGCAGAGTTAATATAGTCGGATCCTGATGGAAGAACTCTGGTTTTGCAGATCTGGATTAATACTATCCCAATCCTGATAGTGGTAATTTATTCCCCAAATGGAGAGCAAAAAGAGTTTTTTAAGTATTTATCTGAAAAAAATAGTAGGAAATATTTGTTTCATAGGGGACTTTTATGCTATTGCTGATTTCTAAAAAGACCACAGTATTGGGGGGAGAAACAGGGAAAAAGAGAGAGAGAGCTTGCAAAAATATGTATGGAAATGATGAGGGAGTTAAATTTGATTGATATATAAAGGTTAAACCCTGAAAAAAAACAATTTACATTCTATTCAAACCCCCATCAAATATGGACACGAATTGACATGGCATGGATAAATGGGGAAATAGCAAATGAAATAAAAGGGGTTGAATAGAATGAATGGGCAAACCACAGTCCAATTCAGATAATCTGGAAAGGTAGAAAAAAACCCAGGAAAAGATGGACATTAAATACGCATTGGAGAAAAAGAATATACGAATAAACTTAAGGAGGAATTAAATTATTTCTTAAAGGAAAATAACAATGGAGCAACTACGAAACAAAACATTTGGGACACAGGGAAGGCAGTAATAAGAGCTATAACAATCTCTTATAATGCCAAGAGGAATGAAGAAAAATATGCCCAGCAAAATAAACTACAACAAAATATTAAAGAATTAGAAATTCAATTACAAAGTACCCCAAAGGGTTCAAGATTGCAAGACCAGATGACAATAATTAAACACAAATTGAATTTAATTGAACAAGAGAGAATGATTATAACTTTGAATACAACTAGACAAACTTATTTTGAGCACACTAATAAGCCAGGGAGATGGTTGTCCTATAACTTAAAAAAGGGAAAGAAAAAAGATTGATTTACCAATTAATAGATGGAAATGGAGATATACAACAGGGGATAGAAAAGAAAAAAGAAATTGCCCATAAGTATTTTGAAGATTTATATAAAAAGGAGATCAATGAGGATAGGATAAGAAACTATCTAGACAAAATGAAGGATAAAGTAATTGGGGAAGAGATGAAAGAATTATTAAACAAAGATATTACTTGGTCTGAATTAAAAACAGCAATAGAGAACCAGAAAAATAGTAAATCTCTGGGACCAGCCGGGATCCCAGGGGAACTAATCAAAGCAATAGGAAAACTAATAGGATCCCTTATGGTGGAAGTTTTTAACGATGTCTTATTGGCAGCCAGAATGCTGGACACATGGAGGGGGGCTTTGATTTCGCTGATCCCAAAGGAAGACTTGGACTCCCGATATATACAAAACTACAGGCCAATTTCCTTGTTAAATACGGACTATAAAATATTCACTTCCATTATTGCGAACAGATTAAAAAGAATTTTGAATGACCTGATACATCAAGACCAAATGGATTTCTCCCAAACAGCCAAATCAGGAATAATTTAAGAATAGTATTAGCTGTTCTGGAATTTTATGAAGCCCACCCTGAGAAACAAATAGCTTTTATGTTTTTAGATGCACAGAAGGCCTTCAATAACTTGAATTGGCAATTTTTAACCCAAAGAATTTATAACATGAACTTAGACACCAAATTTGAAAATATTATAACTATCTATGACACACAACAGGCGAACATTACGATAAATGGGGAATACACCTGTCTAATAAAAATAAAGAAAGGAGTCAGACAGGGTTGCCCACTCTCACCCCTGCTCTTCATATTATCATTGGAAACATCACTAACATATATTTGACAGAATCCAGACATAAAAGGATTAAAGGTTAAGAAAGAAGAATATAAACTGCAAGCGTTTGAAGATGACATGTGTTAAGTTTGGAGCATGGGCGCGAATAATGGAGACGAGCCGGTGAAACGGTGAACTTCAAACTCTTTATTTACATGCTGTGACAGCTCAAACTCAATGGCTGCAAAAGCCTTTCTTATATAGGCAACTTATTAGATATTCAACCAATGAAAACCAGGGAGCGCTAGCTCTGTTAACCAATAGGAGAGGCTCATTAATGGCCAATCAGATTCACCTGAATCAGATTCACACGTGATTGTTAATGGCAAAGTCTCATTGTACTGCATTACTACAGCGTCAGAAGTCAATAATTTTTTTACATTTTGAAACGCCTGCTCTTCTCTATGTCCCCATACCCAAATTGCTTTTTTGTCCAAAAAACGGTGTAGAGGTTCAGCTACCGTTGCCTTGTGCGGCAGGAATACGTTATAAAAATTGATAAGGCCTAGAAATGCCTGGAGGTCGGCCTTATTTCGGGGTTTGGGAGCGTTTTTGATTGCCCTCAGTTTGCTTTCAGTAGGGTGAATGCCCTGGCTATCAATCAAATACCCCAAGAACTCGACACAATCTGTACACAGTTTAAACTTATTTTTCTTCACTTTAAGACCTGCGTCTTTGAATTTCTGGAGGACCATCCTTAGGCGATCCCATAAAATTTTGGGGGTAGGGGCAGCGATTAACACATCATCAAAGTATGGGACAACGCCTTTTATCCCCTGTAAAAGTCTTTCCATCAAGCTCTGGAAGATCCCCAGGGCTACGCTCACTCCGAATTGGAGTCGGGTACATTTAAAGGCACCACGATGTGTCACGATTGTTTGTGCCTGTGCCATTTTTTCATCTACCGGCAGTTGTTGATATGCCTGAACTAAGTCTAGTTTAGCGAAGACTTTTCCGCCCCCCAGGGAATGGAGGAGGTGCTGCACCACTGGCACCGGATACGCGTTTTGCTGCAGGGTGTGATTCAGGGTGGCTCGGTAGTCCCCACAAATTCTTATTGATCCATCCGGTTTAATGGGTGTCACAATTGGGGTCTCCCAGGGAGAGTGATCGATGGGCTCTAACACACCCTGGGCTATTAATTTATCAAGCTGCTCGTCAATCTTCGGTTTAAGGGTGAATGGAACCCGATGAGGCTTAAGGCGGATGGGAGCTACTTTTGGGTTAAGGTTAAATGATATCGGGGTCCACTTGTACTCACCTAGTTTTTCTGCGAAGACATCCTTGAATTCTTGGACGAGGTCCTCCTCCCAGTTGCAGCTACTGATTCGGTGAATGCTTGCCACTTCAATGTCAAGTGGAGTGAACCATTGGAGGCCTAACAGGCTAGGCCGGTCCTTATCAATCACAGTCAGGGGTAGGTATGCTGTACGGTTTTTGAACGAGACCCAGACTTGACTGGATCCTACGACTGGAATCCAATTCCCCTGATAGTCTTTAAGAATAAGTCTTTCGAAATGGAGGTCTTGTCACCTGACCGTAGGGATGAGCTGCTTGAGGGTCTTCCAGGAAACCATCGAGAGAGACGATCCTGAGTTGACTTCCATCAGGCAGGGCTGGTTCTCAATGGCCACTTTAACTCGGATTTTCTTGGCATCCAAGGAGGAGGTGTGACCGATAGTGATAGTTTGGTGAGCCTCTTCTCGCTTCGTGGGGCAGTTTAGGGTTCTGTTTCTGTAGGAGTGGTTCACTGGTTCTTGCCTTACAGGACGGCTTCCTGTTGGTTGGTGATAGTTAGCCCCTTTCAAGGGCTGGCTGAGTCTTGTAAAACTTCTGCAGATCCGTCTGATATGGCCTCGTTTCCCGCACTCATGGCAGAGTGCGTCGCGGAATTTGCATTCGGACCGGGGGTGGCTTGCCCCACAACCAGCGTAGGGGTGTTGGGGCTTCTGGTATTGGTCCCGTTTGGACCGCAGTCGATGGACCTCTTCTTCGTCACTGTCTGACGACGAAGAGAGGTCCTCGTGGTGGGCCATTAACAACTGCCCTTCTGACTTGGGTGAAAGCTTGCGGGTCGGTTGGTGAACTGGGGCGCAGTTACGGCGCATTCAGACAGCCGACTTCCTGGTCGCTTCTGCTGTGGTAGCTTCAGCGATGGCATCTTTAAGGCTGATGTCGCCTTTTGCCATCATCTTACTATGTGTGTGCGGTGACTCTAATCCCAGAATTATTCGGTCTCTCAGGGCTTCTTCAAGGTCAGCAAACTCACATAGGGCTCACAGATTCCGGAGATCTGCAACGAAATCTGCAATGCTCTCTCCTTTCCGCTGGTCCCTCTGGTAAAATTCATGGCACCTCAGGAGGGTTGGCATGGTCAGTGCATAGTGGGCTCTCAATAGAGGTTCGAGGACGTCCCAGTCCATAGACTTTACTTCTGCCGTTTTCGCTAGTGCCTTAGCCATCTTGAATATGGTCGGCCCGCAATGCGTTAGGAATACTGCCTGTTTCTTCCCGGTAGTGGCATCCTTCAAATTGTTGATTTCCAAGAACATTTGGAAACGATCCATATAGGAGTCCCAGTCTTCTTGCGCTGGGTCGAATGGAGCGGGTAGTATGATGCCGCCGGACATGGTTCCGCCGTTGTGCATTCAGCCAAGTGCTCGGTTACAGTTCTTCGTTGTTCAGTCAGCTCTGACGTCTCCACATCCCACCCTCATCGCTAGTGTTATGTTTGGAGCATGGGCGCGAATAATGGAGACGAGCCGGTAAAATAGTGAACTTCAAACTCTTTATTTACATGGTGTGACAGCTCAAACTCAATGGCTGCAACAGCCTTCCTTATATAGGCAACTTATTAGATATTCAACCAATGAAAACCAGGGAGCGCTAGCTCCGTTAACTAATAGGAGAGGCTCGTTAATGGCCAATCAGATTCACCTGAACGGACCAATCTGATATCACCATTAACGGCCAATCAGAAGTGCAGGGCCAGAACCCTGCACTTGACTTCAAGCTCTGATAACTTTATTGACACATTTATTCATTCACAACAACATGTTTTTTTTAATTGAAGAGCCAATTGAAAGAGGACAAAAACTGATGAACGAGTTAGAACAATTTGGAGTAGTTGCAGGATTAAAAATTAATAGAAAGAAAATGAAATTAATGACTAAAAATCTAACAGGAAAACAGAAGTTAGAATTAGAAAAGGTCATGGGATTTCAAGTGATAAAAAAGTTAAATATTTAGGAATATGGCTGTCAGCACATTGCAAAACACTAAAGGAAAATAACTATGACAAACTATTGCAACAAGTAAAGAAGGATTTAGAAACATAAGGTGAACTGCAGCTTTCACAATTAGGCAGGGTTGCAATGATTAAAATGTCTATTCTTCCAAAATTTCTTTATATATTTCAGACGATACCAATTAAAGTACACAAAAAATATTTTGAAGAACTTAATAAAATAATCACAAAATTCATTTGGCAAAGGAAAAAACTGAGGATAAATTTAAAGGCAATGCAAGACATGAAGAGCAGGAGAGGGATGGCCCTTCCAAATTGGGAGCTGAACTATAGTGCGGCCTCCTTAGTATGGTTGAAGGAATGGGAGAACTTAACAAACAAGAGAATATTAGTTTTAGAAGGTCACAACCTACAGAGGGGGTGGCATGCTTTTCTATGGGATATCGGGAAAACCACCCAGAAATACTTTCACAGACACTTAATTAGAGATGCATTATTGACTAACTGGAAGAAAATAAGGAGAAAACATGATTTAGAGATACCAATCTGGATTTCAACAATGGAAGTGATGATCCACCCAAATAATTTGGATATTACTAAGATTATTAAACACAAGGATTTATTGGATGTGCAAGGAAATTTGAAATTGTGGCAAGATCTTCAAGACCCGGGAGTATAAATCGATAGATGGGCATATCTTCAAGTACAGAGTATACACAAACAGGATAAGAAAGAATTTGGAATCAACAATAAACTTCAGCAACTAGACAACAGTCTATTAGGCCCTGACAAAAAAATATAACAAAATTTTATAATTATTTTCTAGAGGCAGAATTAGAGGAAGAAATTGTCAAAGGGAATATGATAGCTTGGAGTAGGAATATAGGACGTAGTATCACTTTAATAGAATGGGAGAAGGTCTGGAGTAGAAATAATAAAATTACAAAATCAGCAGCCTACAAGGAAAATGCCTACAAGTTGTTTTACAGATGGCACTTTCCACCCTCGAGATTAGTGAAAATGCACCCTAACATGAGTCCGAATTGCTGGAAAGTAAAAAAGAGGAGGGAACTTTCTTCCATATGTGGTGGTCTTGTATAGAAGCACAAAAATATTGGCAGAAAATTAGAAAATGACAATAGAACAGATCGAATTTAAACCAGAATTCTTTCAATTAGCAATCTTTAATAAACAAATCTCAAAAAAAGTGAAGTATACAATAGTACATATTTTGACAGTGGCCAGACTGGCCTTTGCACAAGGTTGGAAGCAACCTCATATTCCATCAGAGGAAATGATTATTCAAAACATAGCAAATTGTGCAGAGATAGACAAATTAACTTTGGTATTAAAAAGAAAAGATACATCAATGTACTATGACAGCTGGAACTGCTGCTATGCAGCTGCAGAGACAACAATATAACACCAACCTGCTTCAAATTAACATTTCATCAAAGCACAGCAGCCACTAAACATATCCTGAAAAGAACTGAAATGGCTCTACTAAGGAACGAGCTCCACAGTAAGATATTCCAATTAGATCAGTTAAACAAAGATTTGCTAGCACTACACCTTGAATTGAGCAGCCAAATCCACCCTCTACTTTGGGACAAGATAAAACAACTTACAACTTGGAGAGCTGAATCTGAAACCACTTACAAACAAGATAAACTCTTTAAAAAATTAAAGAAATTAGAACATGACAAGAAAACCCCCAACAACTCACAACAACACCTGAAACAATTAGTATACAATGTTTCCAACAGAGAACTCACCAAAACAGAAACAGTTGTCCAAACCAAAGGATTCAGTTATGCCATAGCACCCCAAAAAATCCCCACAGAATCCATCATATGTGCAGTAGAATCCAGCCTAACCAAATTAAATACAGATGAAGCTGATAGAATAAGACACCAAGTTACCAACATCTTATGCACAAGCAAACCACCCAAAAGCAACTTGCAGAAAGAAGAAATTATAGCGCTACAAACCCTGAAAAGAGATAGCAGCATAATCATACTTCCAGCAGACAAAGGGAATGCCACAGTAGTAATGGATATAAAAGACTATGAAACTAAATTGACAGACCTACTCCAAGACCCCACATACAAACCCATAAACACAGACCCAACCACATATCTGGAAAAGTTAACCAAGAAGAAAATTATAACCAGCCACATGAGCAAAGAGGTCCAACAGATAATCATCCCAAGAGAAAAATCTTCCAGATGCCCCAAACTATATGGCCTCCCAAAAATACACAAAGAAGGCATACCTCTGAGACCCATAGTTAGCTCCAGAGGAGCACCACTATAAAACCTAGCTAAACGCTTAGCAAAACAGCTACAGCCCCATGCTGAAACAGCAGCTTCTCATGTACAAAACTCATTCCACTTCTTGGAAATGATCAAAGATCTACACGTGGAGCAAGAAGATCTGCTTGTAAGTTGTGACGTGGTTTCACTATTCACTCAAGTCCCGATAAAAGAGACCCTTGAAATCATCAAAAATAAATACCAACCAGCTAAACACCTCATGGAACTAACAGAACACTGCTTAACCAACACATATTTCATATACAAAGGACAAAGATACAAACAAATTGAAGGAGCCCCTATGGGATCACCACTGTCATTGCAAACCTGTTCATGGAAGAATTTGAATCCAGAGCCCTGGCCAATGCCATCCACAAACCCAAACTATGGTTAAGATACATCGATGACACATTTGTGATTTGGCCCCATGGAAAAGAAAACCTAAACAATTTCCTAACATACCTAAACAGCACTCACCCCAAAATCAAGTTCACCATGGAAACGGAAACAAACAAACAATTACCATTCCTAGATGTACTAATCTACAAAAAAAAAAAAGAGATGGCACACTAGGACACACCGTATACCAGAAGAAAACACACACTAACCGCTACCTCAATGCCCAATCCCACCACCACCCAGCACAGATAAACTCCATGGCTTAAACACTAATTACTAGAACCAAATGCCTGGCAGACAAGACACACATTAAGACCCTGACTAAAGTACTGACAGCCAACAGCTTCCACAAAAGCAAAATCACTGGCTTGATCCACAAAAACACACTGAGACATAATAGAGACCCAGAAGATGAACAGACCTATGGAACAGCTGTCCTGCCCTACATAAGAGGTACCACAGACAAAATTAGTAAGATACTACACAGACATCACATCAAGGCAGCCTTCAAAACAGACAGAAAAATAGCAGCCATCCTTAGAAACCCCAAAGATAAAATTGACCTGGAAAACCAAGGCATATACGAAGTCCCCTGTGCATCATGCCCGGCCACATACATTGGACAGACCAATAGAAGAATAAGCACCCACCTGGATGAACACAAAAATGCAATCAAAAAACTGGAACACACTTCCTCACTAGTCCAACACATGGAAGCCACAGGTCATAGCATCAACTTCAGTGGCACTAAAACCCAAGCCACTATAGAAAACCCCAGCCACAGAATCATCAGAGAAGCCATAGAGATTGAAAAAAGACCAGAAAGCATGAATAGAAGAGATGTTTCCACCAGACTGTCAATCATTTGGAAGCCTGCACTCACAAACAAAAAAATCTCCATACCACTAGCCAGACAAGCACCTGGGCACAAACAGATCCCCTCTGATACCTCCAGCTCAAACACACCGCAACCAGGCACCCAGATGAAACCTAGCTTCCTAACTAATGATAGCCATCCGTTTACCCGGAGCCAAGCTGCACTAAAGGCCTCCAATAAAGTAACACAATATTGCCAGCCAATCAAGATACAAAAAGCCAAAAAACAGACAGAAGATATTAGAAACACCAATCAAGCAGAACACAGCAAACTCCAAGACCAATAAACACAGACCAAGACTCCCAACCAATCATGATAACGAAAAAACCATTCTGGCACAGCAATAGGCTGCCCCAAATTTAAATCTGAAACCACTGTAAAAGTCTGACTCACAGATGAACACAATACAGAACCTGATGATGACAGATGAGATTCTGCTGAAATGTTGCTACAACTTTAAAAGAACAACTACAATGACGTGGGAAAATACCCGAACAAAGCTGAATGCCATACATGTAAGTACCCGCGAAAACTTAAGAATATATATATATATATACACATATACATATACATATACATATACATATACATATACATATACATACATACATACATACATACATACATACATACATACATACATACATACATATTCAGGCTTGGTATCAGCTCTGTGCTTCTCAGAGTGAGAATATATATATATATATTCACGCAAGGATCAATTGTATAGAGGGTATAAAATAAAGTTGAAAATAAGGTCCCACAAACTGTCGAGGATGAAAGTACTTTTAACTGTTTTTTTTAATCTTTCTTTCTACTTTTCTTTTTTGTTTCTTTTTTCATTTCACATTTATGTATGTGTTGTTTGTCTGTTTTAATTATAAAATTACTAAAGTTTATTTTTTAAAAAAAATATCTTGTAATTGTTAGCTGAGGGTCTAGTTCTGAACACATATCAGGAAACAAGTTATGGAGACACAGATAGATACAGGTAATCCTCAGTTTACATCCATTCATTTAGCAACTGAAGTTACAACTCTGAAAACAATTATAATCAGTCCTCCCACTTATAACATCACAATATCCCTGTTAAGTCTGGAGCATGGGTGCGAATGATGGAGACGAGCCGGTAGAAACAGTGAACTTCAAACTCTTTATTTACATCTTGTGACAGCTCAACTGGAGGGCTGCTATAGCCTTCCTTATATAGGCAACTTATTAACTATTCAACCAATAGCAAACCTGGAGCGCTAGCTCCGTTTAACCAATGGGAATGGCCTGTTAATGGCCAATCAGATGCTCCTGAACGGACCAATCCGATCCTGCCATTAACAGCCAATCAGAAGTGCAGGGCCAGAACCCTGCACTTGACTTCAAGCTCAAGATAACTTTATTGGTATTATTCATTCACAACAATCCTCACAGTCAAAATTCATGTGCTTGGCAACCAATATGTTTACAACAGTTGTAGCATTCCAGGATTGTATGATTGCTGTTTGTGACTTTCCAGGCAGGCTTCTGACAAACAAAGTCGGAGCTGGATTTACTTAATGACTATATCATTGACTTAACAGCTGCAGCAATTTGTTTAACAAATGTGGCAAAAAAAAGTTATAAAATCAGGCATGATTCACATGACTTACCTGTCTCTTCCCTCTCTCTGGATGCCTATGTCACAAAGAAAACTTTCCCAGTGACACCACATGATTATAACTAATATCCTAAATTTCTACATAAAGCAATTTAAAAAAAACAAATCTAAACCACACTGAGAAAGAGGCTGCTTTTAGATTGGAATAAAAAACTGCCAGAAAATTTTAAAACAAATTTCACTAACAGAGAAACCTAGAATTTATGAAGCATAATGCTCCATCCTTTAGAATTACTGTTTCCTGTAGTATTATTTGCTGAACCTGGTTGCCTACAATTTTTATTACACTTTTGCCATTTGAAAATGTTGGATTTCTGCCTTCTATATTCTAGTAATAGAAGGATAAATCTCTTGTCTTTTTTATACTGTCTCTGCAAAAGGGTTGAAAAGAAAAAGCACTTGTCTGAGAGTGCCTCTGATTAAAATTCTTGGTGATTTAACATTAATACATCAAATGTATCCAAGAAAAAAGTTAATAACTTTAATTCAGTAAGTGGGAATTATGTCTTATATATGGGCATCAGCATCACATAGAGTGAAGTCAATTGACACAACATGATTTCCAAATTGTGTATGTGCGGAGCAGACAAATCCAAGCATAAATAAAATTCCTTTAAATTTTCCTTGCTGCCAAAAAGACAGGCCAGTAGGACAGTTGTTTTGTTGTCAACAACTATTGGACAATTACTGGCAGAACACAAGCTTGTTGGGATGGTTGATCTATTTTTTCATTGGCAAGCAAAAAACAAAATCAGCTTTCGTGTCATCTGAGCACGCAAAGTGTCATCATTACACAAGCCTTCCCTGCACCAGTAGATAAAGGAAGAGTTCACATCATTGTCATGGCTGAATGAGGTTTCTCAGATATTATTCCTTTTACAAATTTTTGTGGACATGCCACTTGCTAAGTGATATGAAACTTCTGAAATATTGCCATGAACAATAGACAAGTAAGACCATTTCTGTTTAGGTATATGTGCATGTGTTTTTTCAGCCAGTTTGTGAAATATATTGTACAACTCCTAATTTTCATTTAACTTTTTTATTTATTTTTATTTATTTATTTTTATTTGTCAGTTGCTTACAAGATAATAGGTATAAGTAAAAACATAGTTATGAATACATGTATACATATAAGAAAAATAAAAATATATAGAAGAAACAATAGGACAGGGACCGTAGGCATGTTGGTGCACTTATGCACGCCTCCTGCAGACCTCTTAGGAAAGGGGTGAGGTCAATAGTAGACAGTCTAAGGTTAAAGTTTTTGGAGTTTAGGGGGAAAAAAACTACAGACTCAGGTAGAGGATTCCAGACACTGACCATTCTGTTGCTGAAGTCGTATTTTCTGCAAACAAGTTTGGTGCGATTCACCTTGAGTTTGTATCTATTGTTTGCTCTAGTGTTGTTATGGTTGAAACTGAAGTATTCATTGACAGGTAGGACATTGCAATGTATGGTTTTATATACTATACTTAGATTGGACTGAAAGTGGTGTAGTTCTAGGTTTTCTAGGTCTAGAATTTTGAGTCTGGTGGCATAAGATATTCTGCAATGAGTAGAGGAGTGGAGAACTCTTCTTGTGAAATATTTCTAGACTTTCTCAACTGTGTTAATATCAGATACATAATGTGGGTTCCAGACTGATGAGCTGTATTTGTATATTGGTCCAACAAATGTTTTGTATGGTCTAGTTAGTAATGTAATATTACCAGAGAAAAAGCTACGTAAGATTAGGTTAACAACTCTTTAACACCTTTTTGGCTATGTAGTTACTGGTGGGCTCTAGCACTTAGGTCATTTGAGATGAGTACTCCAAGTTCCTTGACAGAGTTTGGATCATCAACAAGGTCTTGACTATTCAGCCTGTATTTTATTTTCTGTTGGTTTTTTTTTTTTTGCCAATATGTAGGACAGAGCATTTATTTGTTGAGATTTGAAGTTGCCATTTGTTTGACCATTCTGATACATAGTCAAGGTCTTTTTGAAGAGTAGCAGTATTGTCTGTGGTGTTGAATAGTTTTACATCATCAGCGAAGAGAACACAGTTGCTCTTGATATGATCACAAGATCATTTATGTAGAGTATGAAGAGAGTTGGTCCTAGAACACTGCCTTGGGGGACACCACTGTTGACAGGTACAGAATTTGATAGGACGCTCCCAATTTTGACCATTTGTTGTCTCTTTGACAGGAATGCTTCTATCCAGTAATGCAGGTGTCCAGAGATACGATAAGATTTCAGTTTTAGGAGTAGTTTGCCATGTACCATTGAATCAAAGGCTTTACAGAAGTCTATGTAGATTGTGTCTATTGCTTTGTCCTGATCGAGTTGTGTAGTCCATGTTTTTGTAGTGTAAGAGTTGCAGATTACATGATAGTTCTTTCCTAAAACCAAATTGTTTATTAGAGAGTAGGTTGTTTGTTTCTAAGTGGAGGATGATGGATTGGTTAATAATTAATTCCATGACTTTACAGATGATGCAGCATAAAGAGACTGGTCTGTAATTTTCAACTAGGCTGGGGTCTCCCTTTTTAAAGATGGGGATGACCATGGCTTATGACCATAGTTTTGGCAAGGAGCTAGTCCTGAAAGATTTTTCAACGATTATGCTTAGAGGTTCAGCTATGGCAGTGGGTAGCTTTTTAAAGAAGTAGGCACATATTCCATCCGGTCCAATAGATAGAGATGGTTTTAGATTGCGCAGTGCTTTTTCAACAATGTCTTCTGTAAAATTGATATATATTAGATCATTGTAGTTGTCTGTGGTTCGACTAGGAAATACTGGGCATGATCCATTGCTGTTTGCAAATGCTGAGCCAAAGAATGTGTTAAAGAGGTTGGCTTTAATAGTGTCATCATTGCAGTCTTTACTATTAGGTCCTTTCAGGGGTGGGATGGACCTTGAGTCTTTTAGTTTGTTGTTTATAAAATTGTAGAAAGCACGGGTGGAATTGGTGCGTAGAAGGTTTTCTTCTTGTTTAATCTTCTAATTTATCTTCTAATATATAGTATAATGCAACCTGAAAAGGAGAGCTAAATATTTAAATGTAATAAGACAAAAAAAAGGCCACAACTTTTTTTGATAGAACCTCTAGGGAAGAAGAGATTGTAGATGGATAATCTTGCACCTTGTTAATCAGAAGAGTACAATGCTAATCTTGAAATGAGGCCAACTATCTTCCCAATAATAAAGATGCCTGAATAACTCGGATGTCCTTTATGTGTATATATTCTACATATAGCTAACTCACTGAAGCACTTCTTGGCCTGAGGATGGTGATTTGATCAGAGTTCTGCGAATGTATATAGAATTGAATGATTGATGAAATTACTTATTTCCTGCAAAACTTTATTGAAGCCTAGATTTCAAATTTCTGAGGCACTAACATTTAAAGAGTAAAATTTCCAAATTAAAAGTATTTTATTTTATCATTTAAGGCATGACTTTAAAAAGGATTTTATTTTTTCATTTAAGATATGGCTTAAAAAGCACCAGATTTAACTTTGCATAGGTGTGAATGTTATCTTCCTTGCCTCAGCAATTGAAAAGAAAACTGACCTTAGTAGAGATGGAGATCAAGTAAAACCAAATCCTTGTGTTTCCAGAGCATTCTTCTATTTTGGACTGACAACTTAATTAAAGTAAATTGATAGAGTAGACTCAGGTCCATCACCTTGAGCCTGAAAGGAGGCTTGTAAGAGTTGTATGGAGAAGTAAAATCTATCTAATCAAACAAACAAACAAACATCTATCAGCAAGCAGTGCTAGGACCAGCAATACTCATGCTGCTGAGTGGGAGGAAGATCTCAAATATTCTTTGGAGAAAACTGTGGAGGGGGGAAAGGCCAGGACATAAAATATCTCTACTAGCTCTTTTTTGTAAAAGCGGATTCCGCATATGCCAATGCATGTGTTTAGTTTGGACAGCCCCCCATTAATGCAACACTGGGTCATTGTTTAGATTTCCCTGTGGGCTAATAAGTAGCTCTATTCATGAGAAGGGAGGGAGACACACAATCATTCCTTCTTTAGAAAAATATGTGTTTGTCAATTATATGAACAACTCAAAAACCACATGTTTACTTTTTAAGTCACATATTTACAATGAGAGATCACAAATTTTGTCCTCTTTGAAGCTACAAAAAGTTTATCATTTTAGTTAATTTGTTTCTCTTTGCACTCTTTTAATTTCCTTCAGTCAAGAATGATCACCTTTGAGTCAGTCATCTTTCTGAAATGTAACCCCATAACTGTTTTTGCAACATTATCTTGGGACACGTATATTTGCCTTCATTCACATCATTTTGTTCCTCTGTTGAAATAGATAGCAAACTACAAAAGGTTATACTAGAATGTATGTGTTTGTCACAAAACTCCTTGTTATTAGAAAATATATAATTGTGAGTAGCTAATATACAGTAGCATTCTTGCTAATAAATTAAAGGTGTGTATAAATAATAAAAATATTATTTATGAAATATTATTTTTGTTTTGAACAAAATGTCATTTTTACTTTTCAATGACTTTTTCCTTAAATAAGAACCCATAAGTTTCTCATTCTAGGAGGCAAGAACAATCCTCCTGAAGACTATCCTATACTGCCTTAGTGTCTAATTGGTTAAGTATTTACACTGCTATTACTTAAATGGTACCAAAAGGAGAAAGCTGAAACCCCACAGTCTTGAGTTTCCCAAATGCAGTATCATGTTATTTTTCATTAATGGAAGAGAAACACTGGCCTCTCATAACTTTGTTCTGGAGTGCACACAAAGTCTTCTTTTAAAGTGGGGGGGGGGGAGAGAGCAAGAAAAAGAGGAGGTTAACAGAGAGGAAACACCAGGTTGGAAGAATCAAGAGGGAATCTGTGTACAAAGCAGATGAGTTCAGTTATAGGACAAGAGAAGGAGAGCTCAGAAGAATTGTCAAGAGAAATGAGACAGAGGAACAAATGAGAGAAATTCCAGGAGTGTCTTTAAAAGCATAATCACTAAATTTAATCCTTAAAGCTTCATTATAACAGCTGAAGGAAAAATATTGCATAGATATAGATAAGTGATGCCGATGACCTAATTAGTGCTAATTACTACCAAAAACTGCCTTGCAAATTCTCCAAAGATTTCTTCCCTTTAATTTTTCTTCCCTGGTCCTGGGTTTCTTCAGAAATTATTATCCATTTCTCTTGGTGATGTTTTGAAGTTTATTGATGGATGAATGGATCAGAGTGTGCTATTGTTGGTTTATGTTATATATCATTTCCTAAACTGAATAAAAAGCCTGACATAAGGATTATTCTCTCTATGTTTAACAAAAATAGAGGAAGTCAGGGAAATTGCAGAGACCTGGAGAGATGAACATGCAATAAAAGTCAAGACATTCCACACCCCTTCTGCCAGAGTTTAAACAAGTAGGGAAAATATCACATTATACCAATGAACATTTTTCAAATATGTTCAGGTAGCAACAATAATAACAAAAATAGCAACCCTCTGCATAAATTTAAAAGACACAGTTTTCAGTCTTGCAAGATGACAATGGCAGAGCAAAGAGGAAAAAATGCTGAACATGTTCATTAAGTATCAAAGGGACAGAGAGGATGGGCCTAAGTTTCACAACTATGAGCAGGAAAAAGGAATATAATGTGAAATAGACTGAATATGGAGACTAGAAAACAAGAAGGAATAATTAAAGATGAAAAGAAAGCTGTTTGATTGATTAAAGGGGGCACACTAGTTTTGATGCAGACTTGGTTGATATGATGGATCAGTGATTCCAGAAACATGGATGATTCTATGCCAGAGATGGAATATGATGTGCTGTCCTCCTACCCATGGAATGGCTGCACTTTTTTTAAGCCAAAAACCAATCATAAAACTAATTGGATTTTAGATATTTAGGGAGTAAACAAAAGGATATAGAGGTTGCAGAGAACACAAATATATTCTTCTGTAATAAAGAAGATAAAAGACAGATGTGAACCCCCAAACCAATTTGCCTGGGGAATGAAGATGCAGATGAGAAGTTTCTTTAAGCTGGACCAAGACACCCACAGAAAAGGAGTAAAACTGATCTTGCTTGGGGAGCATCACTTGTTAGGTTGACAACAAAGAGTGACTTTTTTCCTATGGATTTTAACTCTGTGTATAAGATTTATACACTTGTCCACATCAAGAGCAGCTCACAAGAGATTTATGCTTGATGCCCTTGTACTCCTTTCCTAGCAGGGGGGTTAATTGAGCTATGCAAAATCATTAGCATGCTGGCTGTTGCTCAGGTTGCTATCACTAACCTAGATTACATTCCACATATCACTAGATATCATGACATAAATTTAACTTTTTAGGAGTGTTTTCCAGCTCCCTAAATTTTGCTTATCTCACTGCTGTAATAAACAATTGAGCTTAGAGAAGCAAAGCCAATATTGTTTCTAATAGATTAATGGTTTCATCTGGGCCACATGTCAATGGATAATGAACAAAGTATGATAGATATTATGGCAACATAAATACTAAGAGATTAAGAGACAAAGAAACATTATTTTGGATAATTCTATTAGTTCCTGACAGAGAATTTTGTTTCACATTTTTGAGAAAGACGATACTATAATTGTTTTATTGAACAGATATTGTGTATTGTGTTGGCTGGAGTCAGCATCTTCTTACCTAAATAGATAAATAGAATGGCATCAGGCAGGCTAAAAAGGAAGGAACACAGGAGTGACTTCTGATTTCTGTCAGTTTCCTCATTGACTTTACTTGTGAGAAGCTGGCAGGGAGCATCAGAAATCATAATTGTGTGACTGCAGGGACACTGCAATGGCCACAGTTTTGCAAATAAAACTGGTCTGAACCTCGTGGAAATTTCAATTCTACAAAAGTAAAAGATCCTAGATTTTTTACTTATTGTTTAAGTTAGGTACTTTGATTCAAAAATTGTTGCAATATAATGTACCATTTGGGCTAACTTGATGGTACAGAGACACAAGGAAATTTTTAGTAGAATATAAATGCTGCTTTTTTTGGCACCTGACTCTCTTTAAGTTTAATGAAAAAGTTTTTAACTTTAGAAATTCTTTTCTTATATAAAGAAATTATACAGAAACCATTATAAGTGAAATTATGATGTTCTCATACTTAGTTACAATGTTACCAAGGACATATATAAAATGTCCTATCCTTCATTGGACAATCATGTCTCCAATAATCTGCAGTTTCTTCATTTCATGCTTTAGTTAAAACTGAGACAAAGATTTTATGAGAAATTCACATCATAGGGACTTTTTCATTCCAGTAGCACTGCTATCACTGAATGACAGAAGCAAAACAAAAATAAAAACAAAATCTAGATTGAGTCTTCCCAAGTCTTCTGAACTATTTTCTGAACACATATAGATATGGTACAGACCTGGGATAGATTATTGTCCTGTCCCATGTCAAGTACACAAGCACATAAAGAGGTGGTTGCAAATTGTATTGATACATTTTGTGAAATAAAATTACAAAAGAAATGCAAGTGCGAATACAAACACGTACACAGTAAAGACACAAATCCTCCAAAGTTCAGTAAGCTTGCCTTAAAGAGTTCCAATCCAAAATATCTGGCACAAGAATGGTCAAGCAAAGTCAAAACATGGAAGAAAGTTCATGAACCAGTCCAGAATCAAAGTCAATAATGGGATTCAAATTTTTTTACAACAGGTCCTGCAGGCATGGCTTATTTGGTGGGCGTGGCTTGGTCATGTGACTGGGTGGGCGTGGCTTGGTGGTCACGTGACTGGGTGGGTGTGGTCAACTCAATGTTACTCACATCAAGGGATGTCTCATCTGGCCCCTCCCATCCCAGTCATTCCTTGTCACACCCAGCCTCAACGTATCTATAGTTCTGTAAAAATGTTGTTCACCTTTTTTTTGACTTTATTATCTACATACTATAGATGTACTTTCATGGGCCAAAATTTTCTCATGGACCACCATGATCCCCACTGGTCTAGGTGTAGGGACAGTGTAAGATATTAATATATGATAAACAACGGAACAATTAAAAATAACAGCACAGAGTTTTCTCTCTCTCTCTCTTCCTTCCTATTTCTTTTTCTTTCTTTCTCTCTCTTTTTCTTTCTCTCCCCTCCTTTCTTTCTTCCTCTTTCTTTTTCTTTGCTTCTTTCTTTTTCTCTTTCTTTCTTTCTGTCCCTTCCTCTTTCTTTCTCCCTCTTTCTTTTTCTTTGCTTCTTTCTCTTTCTTTCTTTTTCTCTTTCTTTCTTTCTCTCCCTCTTCCTTTCTTGCTCTTTCTTTTCTTGTCTCTCTCTCTCTCTCTCACACACACACACATACACTCCCTTCCTATTTCTTTTTTCTTTCTCTTTCTTCCTGTTTCTTTGTCTCTTTCTCTCCTTTCCTCTTTCTTTCTTTTTTGCTCTCGCTCTCTCTCTCTCTCTCTCTCTCTCTCACACGCACACACACACACACACACACACACACACACCATACTCTTTCTCATGCCACACACAAACACACCTGGTCTGGGATGACCTGATCCAGTGAGCTCCAGAGTAGTGGGTGATGGGAGAATGAATACAGCGAGCAGCCCTGGGACATCCACCTGCCCTCTCTGCCACCACTCACTTCTCCTGGGTGATGAAAGGAAGTGGGTGGCATCAGAGGTGGCAGAAGTAGGTGGAGGCAGCGGGTGATTGTGAAGGTGGTGGTGGTGCAGCTATGAGAAGCAGCCCTGGGAGTTCCCACCCTCCCTTTCAGGGCATCTCACTGTACTGCAGCTGCCACAAGCACTATCTAGGCCCCAGCCAGCACCGCTGCTTGGGATGGGGCTGCACCAGCCAGCCAAGCCTCGGGACAGTGGGGGAGGGGGGCAACAAGGTCTGGGAATGGTGGTGGGGGGGGCTTGGGAAGATCTGGGAAAGGTGGGGGAGGCCAGGAGGAGGGGAAGATCCAGGAATGGGGGGGCTAGCACAACTCTTAGTCTTACTTGTAAGCAGGCAGATCAGGGCTGCTCAGTTAGGGCACAGGCACCATGTGAGAAGGCAGGTTAAAACAAGCCACAAGGACCCAGTGTGTCGCCTAGGAGGTGAGAAGTGACTGGATGAGGCAAGTGTTGGGTGGGCGGAGTGAGTGAGCATCAGATTCAGGCGGCTGGGGCAAGCAGAGAGTGGTGACTGTGTCGGGGGCATGGCCAGCCAGAAGTCACTAACGGTTTGGTGACCCATACCAAATCATTGCTACCAGTTTACGCAAACCAGTGCGAACTGGCTGAATACCACCACTGGTCAAAGTCACAAGATTTCAAGTCAGGATTCAAAGCCCAGGTAAATAAATAGTTGTTACCAACAGAAGAGATTCAACTCACTGCTCTTAAACAGAAGCAACCCTAGTGTTGCTCATTTGAAGGGCAAGGCTCTTTTCTTGCAAGGAGTCTTATATAGAATACCTTTGCTCTGTTTTCCTCTCAGCATAGTGATCCTCTGCCCTGGGAGGGGATGGTAAGCTCAGGCTTCTCATCTTCAAAGAGTGCTGGCAGCTGTGCTTGCTGCTCATGGTCCATTTTGGCCACATTCTTAAATTGAGTATTTGGAGTTTTGTTTTTTTTCAACTTCATACCAGCATCTTTTATTTTTCAGCACAAATGACATTGTCAGACAAAGTGTTGTAATCCCTCTCCCAAAGTGTTCTATTTTAAGGAAGAAGTACATTGTTACCTGGTTTATTTAACTTTGTTACACAGCATATCTTGAGAATTGCTGGATTAGCAGAAAGAGTGATTAGAATTAAAAATGCTGGGAAAAATACCAACAGCTTCAGAGTTAATGATGATAATATGGCTGCAATGGCTAGAAGCAAGAAATAGGTTGTATGCTACCCTTCATTGTGTTCAACCAGTGGCTAAAATCATCTGGTAGGGTTACTTTTAATTGCATTCCTTCACTGAGTGGGGCTTGGACTTGGTAGTCTAAATGGTTCTTCCACCTGTTTAAATCTAAGATTATACTGCCAAATTTGGGGAAAGTGATGGTAAAATCCTGAGACTATTTTTACTGAGAAAACATTGCATACTTGGAGTTTTAAAGCAGTACTATACATGTTTTTTCCCCTCTTCAACCTTTATCCCAGTCCTCCAGTATTAAGAAAGTCTTATTCTTGGAGCCTTATACTCTGCTGGCATGCTATTGGATGACAGCCTTGCCTCTGAAGTAAAACTAAGAAAAATAAGAGAAAAAGTGAAATCTCCAGTCAAGGACAGATAGATAATACACAAAATAAGCCAATGAATTAGTAATGTGTGAAAGCAAAATGACAGAACATCCTGATGAGTCATTCCAAATAAAAACTCAGAACAAGACATAGTCATTAAGATATATTAAGCAACCATAAATGTTTTAAGGAAGCTGTGTCAGTGCAGGCAGTTCTCAGATTCTTTCATCTGCGTTCTCTCTTTGGTGACTTCATATTTCCTCCTTCTATTCCTACATGTCATATTCAGTCATATGTCAAAAAAGGATAAATTATGCAAAACTGCAAAAAATAGCTCACTGGTCAATAATGTTTATTCTGAACATGTCTGTTGGACAGAAAATCATTATCTTTTTACACAAAAATAGTCTGCTAATGAATAAACCAAAGTATCTGCCTGCAGAATTCTGAGGAAGGTGCTCAGGAAATCCTATCCAAGTGAAACAATTAGAGGAAGTTGACACAGGCATTAAGATGTTTAACAAGAGGAGGGAGGAACCACTACCTACTATGATGTAAGTGGGGGTAGAGAATTTAAAGCAAGTACAATTGCATCAAGTAATTTTCACTTACTTTAATAGTCACAATTCAGAACAGAATAAATGTGGCAGGAAGACGGGAAAGAAAACCAATATTTTGTATTAATTGAAATCAATGGTTGGCTCACTGCTGAAAATTTGCAGGTTTACTTATGATGCATCTTCTTCCATCCATCATGGTTTTTTGGGAGGGTGGAGAAAAAATGGGATGCTCCCCTGGGAAGGAGATACCATAATATCCATAGATAACTCAACACCTAAGCTGCTTCTTTCCTGTCTAGTAAATCAAAGCAAGGCATGTCTTGATAAGGTAAAGTGAGAGAAGACTGTGATCTAGTAAGTGGTCTCTTTGGAGTCATTAGACAAAATCCAGAGGAAATGAGAGGAAACCGAATACTCTTAAACCCACTAAATCAATAGGATTAATTTACTCAGACAAACACTAAAAGTTCCAGCTATTTCAGGGACCTTAGATCTAGGTATTTTATTTCCTTTAGAGTGTATTTTTGACAGCCTATTGTCTAGTAGCATTCCACTCCAACGGCAGCCTTCCCCAACCTGGGAAAATTTTATATTCAGCTTTCTGTGTAAAATTCACAGTGAAAGCCATAATGGGAGTTCTGTGAAGTGCATGCCACACATCAGCAGGATATCTGGCTTGAGCTGGCAAGGATAAGGCTTTAAACAGGATATTATGGCACTTCTGGCCCAAGAGCTGGTACATTCAGCCAGATACTACCCATTAATGAGCAAGGTGGATGGGATGAAAGTAATAGTTCAAAATCTTCTAGAATAGTGTTTCTCAACCCTGGCAAATTTAAGAAGTATGGACTTCAATTCTCAGACAGGATGGCTGACAGGAGAATTCTGAGAGTTGAAGTCCATACTTCTTAAAGTTGACAAAGTTGAGAATAGAACAAGAGAAAAAACAGAATCCTTCTAGTTTTATACCTATTTTAGCCTATATGGGCATCTGTTGATGTTATCAGGTATACTTATTATCCTACAGAAGGGACTGAAAAGGATATTTCATCTTCCATTTAAGAACTTGGATGACATTATCAATTAGTCAGAACAACTTGAATTTGCTGCACATTATCAGAAAGTTACAAAAGGAAACCTTGAGAAAGTAACATTGTATTTGTGTAGTTAATCAAGCCAATAGGAAAGAAGCCAGTCTGCCTGTCACATCTTTGCAAGAGAGACAAAGAAAAAAACAAGTGGGCTAATAACTTTAGAAGCAGTTTATGAGGGAACAAGGCATAAAAGAAATGAAATGCACTCTTTTAAACCACATCCTCTGATTGTGTCTAATGCTGAAGATTCTTGGGATTTTATTGCAGTGTTCCATTATAATGCCTTACATTACTTTATTTATAGACTGCAAAGGACTCAAAATTTCTCTAGTTGCTTTTCTCTCGGGTGTTTTCATGTATATTTATATATAGTATTTTCAAATATATTTAGGTCAAGATATTATTGACTTCTTCACTTGGTGCATTGTTTGCAGCATCTAGGAATGTTACAGAAAACATTTTAAAAGAAACAAATTTTCATTTAATGAAAGCAAGCTCATTTTTAAAATAACTTTGCATTTTTTCCACAGAGAATTGTTCAATCTATATTTCATTGGCCTGTCTGGTTTTACTCAAAGAAGTATCTCTTCCTTAAAATTTTGAAAGTGAACAAAATAAAACAAAATACATACATCATTTACTCTTAATAAGTAAAATAGGATGAATTACAGAATAAGAAATTGTTTTTCAAGATTCCTATCTTCACTCTGATATATCTTTGAGTTAAGTATTCTGATGAATAAATGACGAACTGCTTTCTTTCTTTTTTTCCATGAACTTTATGAAGTTTTCTACCAGATAAATATACCACTTCAGTCCAAATGATGGATGTCTCCCCCCTTCTCACAGGAAGGCATGCAAGGCTGATAGTAATATCAAACTACTTTAGACCTTTAGATCTGAACAATCTTTTTAAAAATATTCTGATTATGACTCTTTAAGGGAGAGGTATGCAAAGAACTCCTCAGCATTATATTGAAAACTAATTATCCCTACAATTGACTCCTTTCAAGTAAAATGTAGCTATGAATTAACCATTAAGCAAAATAAACATGTGCTTCTAGGACCAAGGGATGGAGGGCACCACAACAGATTTTCCTCTAGTGATCATGTCATTAACTCTTACACTTTCCTACTCCAGTAATTCTTTTTGTAAGTGTCTCATATGTCATGTTCATTTTCAACCTGCATTGTTAAAAATGCTTTCTTTGGCACGGTGAGTGATTAAATATTATTTCAATCTCATAGCATGAGATTTTCACTTCTGTTGAGGGACACCAATGTTGGGCACTTTTTAGCGCACTACTTAGCTTTAATCTGGTCCTGGTAAGGTGCCACACATGCTTACAATCAGGTCCAATCTATAATACATATACTTACTCTCTTCTTTGCACTCAGGATATTTATTAAATAAAAATGATAAATAACAGGAGTTGAAATGTATATTTATTTTTTTAAAAAAGCTCCAATGTTTCTATTGAACACATTAATGTAACATACATACCATACACACACATTCATACATACACACACACACACATGTTAATGTATTCTTTTCATATGACTTGTGATGTCATACATTCAAAGCTTATGAATGCTTAAAGGAAAGTTTTTGATCAATCCTATATGTGTTTTGTCAAATGATTAGTGTCTGTACCAATAGGACTATAGGAATAATCCTTCAGGATCAAGCAAATTTCCCATCTGGTCCACAATTCTGTGGCTAACCAAATGCATGATCCACAACTATGAGCAGAATAATACTATTCACTATTGCTCCCTACTAACTGGTGATTCCAAAGGTAGTAAGTAACATAAGAACTAGTAACTGTTAATACACTCCATGAATTTGTCTAGTTTCTTGCTAAACCTTCCTAATTAACAGCCATCACCAAGCACAAAAATCCCACACTTTATGTATTGTGCATAAAAGTATTTCATTTATTACCGTATTAAAGTATTTTCGTGTACTCCATAAATAGTTTCGTTAGATATTGCCCAAGTCCTGACTTCTCTGCATTTTTTCTCATAGCAATCACATTTTCTCCAAGCTAAGGGCATGTAGGATTGATCATTATGAATAGTTCTATGGAGCTGCTCCAATCTTGTGATCTACCCAAATCTAATTGGGACTGTCAGTAAACTATCTGAGATACAATATGTTACTGAAGAAAAGCAGATGCCGTATCTGATAAAATTAAGCTACTTTTTTTTCTTTTGGACTAAGAAATCCAGGTTATCTGAGCAACAGTCTCACCCCAATGGGATCCTGCTGGCAAATGGGACATGCTGCAGAGCCTGGTTTGTCACAGTCAGCCAGATGTTCAGATTGGATTTGATATTTTTGTCCATCTATTTGCATTTGGTTGGCATAGCCTTTTGACATAATCTTAATTTAAATTGCTTTTGAACTAAGCTGTTCAACTTTTAGCAAGAGTTTCATTTAAGTCTCTCTTATCAAATAGCTGTTACACTTGGAAAGCTGGAGGGAGGGACACAAGGGATCATAAACATTTGGATGAGGGCCACACATGGCTCATGCACCTCTGATTTAAACAGTTTACAGCAATGTTTGTGGTTTGTCCTTTGTTTTTTTTCACAATAACCCTGTGATGTCATTATGGTAATTAACATGTCCAAAAACTCTCATTGACTTTCCTGGCTTAATATATTTTTAAAGCAATATTTTAAATATTGGTATCTTATGATTTGTCACTTTGTTGTTTTTATCTTATAATTTATTATTATATATTATGATCTAGGATTATGATTTATCACCTTATTGTTCATATGTAGGCTGAAAACTTATGTATATACACTGAGAGCTTGTTTGTATGCACACTGTATGTTTGCATGTACACTGAAAGCCTATGCACCAGAGACAAATTCTTTGTGTGTCCAATCATAATTGGCCAATAAAGAATCCTAAATAGAGAAGATTTATTATAAAGACAAACAATCTAAACTACAATATCAATACAATTATATCAATGATTTCTTGCCTATTTAAATTGGGGACTGCTACCAAAAATCAGACCTCTGTATACATACCCTCATATATATGTACATAAGGTACATGCCCACATTGCTATTCCTTTATAGCAGAGGTGTGAAACTCAAGGCCCTTAGTAGTTTATATCTGGCCCACAAGGCCGCCCTGGAAACAGCAAAGGATTGACCCATGGTGCTTCTGCCACCAAAAATGGATCTTAGGAGGGACACGCACAGCTCCCCCCCCCCAGCTTCCATATTTGGCTGTGATGGCCTCCTGCAGCCCTCTGCCAGCAAAAACAGAGCACCGGGGGTGCATGCATCCACCTTCCCCGAGGTCTGTTTTTGCTGGCAGAGGGCTGCAGGAGGCCCATTGTCACTGGCAGGGCACTTGGGCTGCCACAGGTGCCCTTGACATGAATGATGTCAAGCTGAATACACTACAAGGTCAAACACAAACCTGATGTGACCCTCCAGGAAATTGAGTTTGACACCCTTGCTTGATAGGAAAAAATGGAAAGGACAGCAATAGAATAAGAAATAATAAAGTATAAAGCTTTTTTTTTTTTTTTTTGAAAAGACCGTTTTAAGTATTAACAAATGTTTCTGTTTGATTTTCTGTGGTGTAGACTTTATGATGTTTTCAAATGTTACAGAATCAGCCATAGGTTTTTGTTGTTTTTGTTGTTTTCCTTGGAAAAATCTGTTTGACATCTGTCTAATATGTAGCATGCATAGTTTCCACGTTTTCTGTTTTTTGCTTTATTTTGTAGCTTTCATGTAGTTCCTGCTTTTTCTATAATTATATAATAATAAATTATACAATAATTGAAGATAAATTATTGACCTGGAATAATAGCATAATTAATTTTAAAAAAGAGACTTCAAAGAAACAAGCAAAGGCTTATAAAAATATAAAAATTAAAGGGATAAAACAAAAATAAAAAAGAAATGTAACTAAATCTAGTTTATATAACAACATCCACAGTAGCATTTATATCTTTGTATTATTGCAAACTATCCTTGCACCCACTACAGTTATGATCCATTTGATATCCATTTTTATTGTTTATATTTCTTAGCTCCCTCTTCATGAGGATTTAACCAGCTCCATTCAACCATGACCCTCAAACTCCTGCTCATTCACTCTTCCTTCATTATTTGTTTTGTGATTTGATCTTTATTCATTCTCTTTTAATGACCAAACTATCTCAATCTACTTTTACACTGATTACTTATGTTTGTATTAAGTCATTAATCATTCAGTATCCACAGTCTTGTGCATGTCTCTTCTTGTTTGACCATACATATTTTTGAATACCCAATTTCCACAGCATTCAGCTTTCATTTACTGTATATTTTTCCTCATATATCCAACATTCATTTCCATAAAACAACGTGGACAGAAGCACACTGGAATTAACAGCTATTTTGCTTCTTTCACCAAACATTCATTTCTCAGAACAAATCTCTATCACACTATTTGTGTATGTTTAAAATTCTCCATTCATTTCCCCATCTTTTGCAAACATTCCAGCCAAATAAACAATTGAATTGATGTCTTTCTCTCTTTCTCTTTCTCTCTTTGCCATTTATGTATAATTTCCAAACATTCATTCAATTTTTCCAGTTTAACAAATTTATATGGCTGCCCAACTTTTACATAGGTGATTCTGAGCAGCTTGCAACATTAAAAAATTATAACATAAAAACCCATATCACCTCCTACTCACATACACACACAATCTAAATTGGTGTGAAAATAGTTGAGTCATCAACCAACAATATAGCATTATCTGCCTGAAAACATACACGTATATTCATATCCCCACCCAATCAACACACCTCAAGCATCAACCCAAGGATTCCTTATGCATAAATTATGCATTTATGTATACTTTCATTTAACAAGAACGTTGCACCTCTACCTTATTCCCTGCTCATTGTTGAGTTATTTGTTAAGCATTTCATTAATTCCCATTTGTGCTTTATTTCTATCATATTCAGCAACCAATTGTCAAATCCATATTTACTCAAAACATTCCATAATTCAGTCCTATTCAATGTATTATATATTTTCAAAAATAAACAAACATACAACAAACATTTATGTAGTGTAAGTAATACTGTGGATATAATTAAACATACACTGATCTTATGTCAAGTCTGACCCATATAATTAAAAAAAAAAACAATAGGAGATTAATTCCATTTCCAACTTGAAATGTGCTTCTGTCCATATGGAGGGAAGTAAGCATAACATCAGTAAGTATAACATCTAGCAATACTTGGAAATGTGTATATCTGGGTGTCATGAGGAAAAAATAGTAGTGATGAAGTCATTAATAGCCCCATACCAAAGATTCACTCTATTTTTGCAATTATACTTTGTCTATTTCCTATTCTATTTTACTTGTTTCTCTAATCAAAGAATTACATCAAAAATTGTTAAACTGACATTTTATTGTCCTTGATTTGATTATATTGTAGCTCTTTCCTTACTTTCTCCCAGGTTACTGATATGAGGGATTATTGTGTCATTTTGATTCTTGTTCTTGTCTTGTCTTTGAAAGCCAGTTTGAAGTATAAACTTCATTAGTTAAAGAAGTTTCTTTGATTTTGAATTTATTGAGTAATGAACACATAAATATAATTCTAACATGTCCTAGCATTCAAGGTATACCGTACTTTGTGTTTTTGAACTTTATATTCATTCAAATAGAAGTGATCTATGTTCCCCTTATACAAAATTACTCTTTGGTTTAAAAACATTTTAATTTTTTTTTTGCTATATTATACCATTCAAACAAAAAGCAAACAAAATAGATTAAAAGGACCAAAAATTCTTAGATGTACATCATTTTTGCATAAATATATATTACAAAATATGGACACCAAGAAATAATGAAGCATTTCTAAGCCATGGAACTCTGTTCATGAAAATGTTGCATAACAAAAACATTCACACCAATACTTTACCTAGAAGACAGGAGCAAAGAGAAGTTAACTTACTCCTTGACGCAGGCTTGGCAGCTACTTAGACAAAATCATTGCCAAGAATAGTAGTCAGATAAATTTAAACAAGAAAGAATAAAAGAGAAACAGAAGGCTTTCCAAATGAAAACCAAAGTGTGAGCTTTTATCACAATTCATTTCTGCACATTCATTTCTGTTTTCTTTTTGCCTTGAATAGCAGCATTGTGGTTGTTCCTTCCATTTTTTTACTGCCACTTGTCTGCCATTCTTCTGTCTCCACATATCTCTCATGATACTTGGTAACTCATGTTAGAGCCAAACCAGGGAAGGAAGAAATTGTTCCCAAATCAACACCAGCACTATCAATAATATAACAGTTCTTCCTTTGGGAATTCTTTCTTTCTTTTTTCACATTAACACTGGTTCTCGGTTCCTCGGTCTCAGGAATGGTTTACTCAACTTAAGATTTCTATATGTGTTTGTGATCTTGGTTAAAGCCCTTTAAATCCATTTTTTCTTTGGTAATTTCACCAAATTGAAAGTGGTTTGGAGGAAACTATTTGGCAAAAGTTATTCTGTTGACAGGGAGAAGGGAAAATGGCTTGAAGAGACTCCAAACTTGCTGACAAATTGTTCATTTTAATATGGAAGAAGATATCCAAGCTTAGATACTTGGGAGTAATTGTTTCAGTTGTATTTAATAACAATTGGTCCTTATTTAAGAACATCTCATTCAGTGACTCTTCAAAGTTATAATGGTACTGAATTCAAACATTTATAACCAGGGATTGGGTTCAATTTTTTTAACAACCAGTTCTGTGGACTTGGCTTAATTTGTGGGTGTGGTTTGGTGGTCATGTGACTGGCTGGGCATGGCTTGCTGTCTGAGTGTGGCTTGGTGGTCACATGACCAGGTGGGTGTGGTTTAGTGGTCACATGACTGGGTGGGTGCGGCTTGGTGGTCATGTGACTGGGTGGGCCAGGTGGCCATGTGACTGGAAAACCAAATACAAGTTGTCCTCGCTTAATGGTTGGTTGCTTAGCAAGTGTTCTAATTTATGACTGACCTCCCCAGAGCAACTTGACAGCCATACACACACACACACACACACACACACTCCCTTCTAACCCTGCTATTCTATGATTCTGTAAGGACCTCCTGCTGGAGCAGTGGGTTGGACTAGAAGATGACCTCCGAGATCCCTTCCAGGCCAGACCTAGATTTCTGTGCTACTTCAAAGAGTCTTCTGAAGCCAGGGTTTGGGTCCTTCCTTCCTCTTCTTTTTTTTTCTCTCTCTCCCTCCCTCCCTCCTTCCATGCATCTATCTATCCATTCATATATCTCATTCACTTTCTCCTCCGTCTCTTTCTTTCTTTCTTTCTTTCTTTCTTTCTTTCTTTCTTTCTTTCTTTCTTTCTTTCTTTCTTTCTTTCTTTCTTTCTTTCTGTCCCTTTCTTCCATCCCCCTCTTTCTTTGTCTATCCCTTTTCTTCCTTTTTCTTCCTTTCTCTCTACTTTTTTCTTTCTTTCCCTTTTCTATTTATTTTCTTTCTTGCGTCTTCCTTCTCTTTCTCTCTCTCTTCCCCCCTCTTTTTCCCTCTCTCTTTCCTTCTCTCTTTGCCTCTCTCTTTCTCTTTTCCTCTCTCTCTTTGCCTCTCTCTCTCTTTTTCTCTTTCCCTCTTTCTCTAAGTGGCTAAGCAAGACAGACAGGGATGTTGGGGGGGGTGTAGCTAGCTAGGCCATGAGCTCTGAGGTTCGCAGCAGCATGGCGGCAGTGGCCTAGGTCAGCCTGAGAGTTTGGACTTAACTGGAGCTTGTGGTGACAGTGGCGGCAAGGTTGAGGGCAGCAGCGGTAGTGCAGCTGTGGTGGCCTAGGCCGGCCTGGGACTGGAATCAGGAGTCAACTGGGACTTGTGGCAGCAGTGGCAGAAAGGGTGAGCCTGGTGGTGGCAGCCTAGGCGGCCCAGGAGTCAGGACTCAACTGGGGCTGTCAGCAGCAGCAGCATGTAGGCGACCAGGACTTGCATAGCCTCACTAACCTAGGAAGATCATGGTGGAAGGCAGACAGCAATGGCTGGCAGACAGGTGGGTGGGCAAAGGCAGACTGCAGGCAGCGATGGCGCATGGACAAGATAAGGAGAGAGGGGATGGGTGGGAAAGAATGCAGTCAGCGATTGTCGTACATATGCACAACGTTGTGTGTGCATGATAAGGACTGACTGGGCAGGGAGTGGAGAAGCGGGTGGAGAGGGGTGGGATTTATTGGTTCTCCAAACTAGCAAGAATCATAACAACCAGTTCTACCGAACTGGTCCGAACCGGTAGAATCCCACTACTGCCTTATAACTAGTCCTTGTAATTGCAGCTGTCACAATGTCCCAACAATAATGTAATCATGATTTAGTCATTTGGCAACCAGTATACAATTATGACAGTCACAGAATCTTGCCATCATGTGAGCGCCATTTGCCACCTTCAACTACTATCAACATGCAAAATCAATGGGGAAGCCAGTAAGAGGTTGCAAATGGTGATTATATGAACACTGGACCCTATGACTGTGGGTTCACTTAACAATGGCAACCAGAACTGCCAGAACTGTTGTTGCATGTTGGCAAAGTTACATGATATTTTGCTTTATGATAGCATTAATTAGCACCAAAATGCAAAACAAGAAATATTGGATGGAAACTAACTGAGGAGAGAAGCAACCTAGAACTAAGGAGAAATTTCCTAACAGTGAGAGCAATCAACCAATGGAACATCTTGCCTCCAGAAGTAGTGGGTGCTCCATCACTGGAGGGTTTCAAAAAGCAACTAGACAACCATTTATCTGAAATGGTATAGGGTCTCCTGTACAAGCAGGGGGTTGGACTAGAAGGCCTTCAAGGTCCTTTCCAACTCTATTATTCTATGTTCTAGTGCAGGGGTTGCCAACCTTTTGGTGGACCTCAGGGACCACCAAACTCATAATTTTAGATCCCAGGAACTACTAACTGGTTCTGTGGGCATGGCCTAATTTGTGGGTGTGGCTTGGTGGTCATGTGACTGGCTGGGCATGGCTAGTATGTAAATATTATAAATATTGATATAAATATTGATATTTTTTAAAAAAGAAACTTTTACCCAAAATCAGACAAAGCAGACAGATTGAGTTGCTCACAGAATCGTTCAGTGATCTATCTATCTGCCATCGGCTAGCTCAGTCTCTCAAATTTGCTTGCTGTGAGTCTGCACTGAATTTGCTTGCAAGCAAAACTTCAGTCCTCAGGGAGGCTCGGCTGTACTTAAAAGCAAAGCCGAAGATCTAAAGACTAGCTAGAAAGCAAGAAATCCAAAAATTTCCTGCTTCTTCATTAATCTAAATCTCCTGGCACAGCAGAACAGATGATGGTCGGAAAAAAGGAAAAATAGAAATTTAGCAGGCAAGTTTGCCGGGTAAGGAGTGAGTGGACAGGGAGGGTTCCTGTGAGCCATGTGGGCGGCGTAGCCTTGTGTTTCTGCGCAGCCTTGATTAATTGCTTTGGGAGGGTGCTCTGGGGGTAAGATTTCTCTGTGGCCCACCAAAATTTTCTCACAGCCCACCGGTTGGTGACCATTGTTCTAATGATAGGATGGCTGGTCCCAATTACTGTCTTTATGTAAGGACTGCCTATAATTTAAATTAAATGAAATCACTTTTTTATTGCCAATCTCCTCATTATCTTGGGCACATTGCTTAAGGATTTAGTTTTATGTGTAACCTGAAAAAGTTATATAATCCTCTATCCTAAGCAATTGGTTCTTTTCATAAGTTACTCTCACTATTAACATTTTCTATAGTTTTCAACTAAATTCTAGTCTGTTACAACCAATGCCCATTGATTCAGTCTTACTGCCGCTCCCACCTCATTTGGCCTTGCTCCTATAATATACTTAACTGGATCAAAGGGGAAGAGAGGTCAGTATGTTGTGGAACATCAAAATTAGATCTGTCAGCAAATTCCTTGGAGATTAGATTTTCTTATTTGATCCAGAAAAAGCAAGCAATTAAATAGGGAAAGTGCAATACACAACCTTTCCCAGTGGTGTCACTTAGACCAGACATGAAATGCAATTCCAGGACATAACATTATAACATTAATGTTAATTATATTATAATTAACACGCACACACACACAATATTATAATATATTATATAACATTATATCATTAATATAACATTAAATGCAGCTGCATTCTCTTTGCCAATGATATAAAATTATTTAACACCACCAGCAATACTGCTGCCCTATAAAGCAACCTTGACTATGTGTCAGAATGGTCGCACATTTGGCAACTCCAAATTTCAACTAACAAATGTTCTGTCCTACACATTGGCAAAAAAAGTCAGAACACCAAATACACGTTAAGCAAAAGCAATCTCATAGACGACCCTCACTCTGTCAGGGACCTAGGAGTATTTATCTCAAACTATCTAAGCTCCAGAGCTCACTGTAACAGCATTGCCAAAAAGGCTTTAAGAGTTGTTAACCTTATTTTGTGAAGCTTCTTCTCCGGCAACATTGAATTCTTAATTACAAAACCTTTGTCAGACCAATTCTTGAATACAGCTTGTCCACCTGGAACCCACACTGTATATTGGATATTAACGAAATTGAGCAGGTTCAGAGGTATTTCTCAAGAAAAGTACTTCACTCCTCCACTCACAATAGAATTTCTTATGCCAGGCTCGAAATTTTGGGCCTGGACAATCTAGAACTGTGCCACCTGTGGTCTGATCTAAGCATATTCACAAAATTGTCTGCTATAACACCTTGCCTATCAATGACTTCTTCAGCTTCAATCATAATAATACACGGGCAAACAACTGATACAAACTCAAGGTAAACTACTCCAAACTCGATTGCAGAAAATATGACTTCAGCAACAGAATGGTCAATGCTTGGAATGCCCTACCATTGTTACAGCCTTAACCCCTCATAACTTCAACCTCAAACTGTCTATCGTAGACCTCACCCCATTCTTAAGAGGTCCTTAAAGTGCATACCAGTGTGCCTACCGTCCGTCTTTCTGTCTCCATTTATCTGTATTTACTTCATTTGTTCCTGTTTATGTTCATACTTATACTTATTATCTTGTACATGTTTGACAAACAAACAAACAAATCCAAGGTAACCCCCTCTGTAGATAGACCATAATATGTCTACAGTCAGTTTAGTCTGGTGGTTAAGGCATCAGGCTAGAAACCAGAATCTAGTGAATTCTAGTCCTGTATTAGGCATAAAAATCAACTGGGTGTCCTTGGGTCAGTCACTTTCTCTCAGCCCAACCCATCTCATAGGGTTGTTATTGAGGGGAAATAGGAGGATGAAGGAGTATTATCACCATCTTGAGTAACCTATAAAGTAAATAATAAAGGCAGGCTAAAATCCTACAAACAAACAAATAAAAATGGCTTTGGGCAGCTAGTGGTAAGACAGATAGGAAAAGGGTGGAAAGTAAAAGTACTGAAAAGTGCTTATTTTATGAAAGCTGGTAAAGCAAAAAAAAAAAAAAAATTATTGAGGAGACAATCAGGATAATAGACCTAGAAAGCATTTTTTCCAGCTCCTTCACAGCACTTAACTCAGTTGTGCTTCTCAGATAAACATCCCATTCTGTATAAATCTCCACAATGAGCTAATTATTAAAAATATGTGCTTCATGATGCTGGAAAAAGTTTTTTTTTCTTAATATATAAACGCTTTAAAATATATTTTCAATCAATTTATTTGTGTGCATTTCCAAGTTACTGATGCCCAGATAGAAACATTTTACTCTGTGAGTAAAAAGAAATTACTCAGTGTTTGAGAAAATTTCAAACATGGAAAGCAAAAGCATTATTTGGCAGCTCAGTCAGTTATAGACAGCTTTCATTTTATGCCAAATGCTTGTTAAATTTGCCCTGGAGTATGGGAAAGTCATGCGTGAAATGGATGAGGCAACAATTCCTTTATTAAAATAAACATCATTATCTGTTTTGCTTTTATGCATTGTATCAACATGACTGGGACTTCAGGCAAAAGAAAGGTGGATAAAATCAAAGTTTTTTAAATCCCTTCTGGTAAAAACAATAGACAGAATTACTCAAATTTATTAAATATTTTTAAATGCAATAAAATATGTGTATCATATCTTTCTATTACTATATAACTGTCTATCATCTATCTATCATCTCCCAGCCACTGTTACACCTTTAAAAGATATTTTATAATATTTGAAGGGCTACTTTATATATAGTATTTAATAGGATTCTTTATTCATGGTTGTAGTGAGGGGGAGAGTGTATTGGCATTTTGCAGAGCACATTTAGAAAGTATTTAAGTAGTCCTTGTTTAACAATCATAACTGAGAGCAGGTTACTAAGCAAAGCAATTGGTAAGTAAAACCACAATTGCGCTTATGATCTTATTTCCACTTTCCTTAGCTTTACAAGCCTGCAAAGGTCGCAAACACAAAGATTGGTTTATTCCGACCTTTACATTCCAGCAAACTAGAGGGTCAATTCTGAGATGTTTCTCCCTCCCCATTCCTGCTTTGAACTCAGATTTCTGCTGTCTAGACTGCAATTCTTCTTCCTGTTTCTCTTCTCACAGCCAATTACAGAGATTGAGTTCTGCCACCTGCATGTTAGATCCATGTTTCTCATTGTGGATATTGGCCTCCCAGAAAATGACCTGTGGCTGGGTTCAGAAGTGATAAATGCCTCTTTATGAGAGGGGATGACTCATTCAAACACCAACTTTCCTTTTTAAATTGAGAAGGTAGTAGAGTTAGCATTCCAAAAACACATGGGGAAAACAAATTATTTGGACCCATGGCTATCAGGTTCAGGCTGGGATATAGCACTGAGATGGCATTGATCATACTTGTTGATGGGGGCAGAGTCAGGATGAGATTCCTTCCTTGATCTCTCAATGGTTTTAGATACTACGGATTACAGCATCCCTTTTGGATTGATTGAGTTGGTTGGAATAGAGGTCATTCAGTGTTTCTCATCAGATCCACTGAGATATGTAGAATTCAAACTAACTAATTTATTATATTCTGCCTGATATATAGAATTCTCCACAAGGTGCTTGCCTTCTTTTGGGGAGCAATGAATAAGTCTCTATGGAGTTAGAAGGGAGTGCTGGAGTTCTTGTGATTATGCAAGGATTCAGGACTCATTCTCTCCTTGAGTCTTTCTCCCTGCCTGCCTGGACATTTCCCAACCTCTCTTTCTCCAAGGCCAGTTCCAGTTGGTGTTTTTTGGGGGGCAGGGTGTTGACACTTTACCTGCTGCTATGTGACATCTACATGCAACCAAAGGTATCAAAAACCACTGGATGAGGTCATTCATCATTAGGAGATTAAATATTATCAATACAGTGGTGATACTCAGTTATACATCTTGAACTTTGGGCTAGCCAAGTGGCTTCCCATGCTGGAAGCTGTGTAGACCTGGATTGGAAAATTCTGGTTTCAACTCAATTCTGACAACTCAAGCATGGCTGAGGGTTCTTTCTATCATTAACCCATCATATCATTAATATGGATTCAGAATGCCAGGATATTTCGGATAAGTGTTTATTTTCCTCAGAATTTTAAAACCAGCCCAAGGTTTTCATTGAAAAGGGGAAAGAAAAGAATTAATGCTATAATAAAATGCACTGTGTCAGAATAAACTCTAGTATCAGCAAAATAATATAGTGATTAGAAGTCAGCATAACACGTCTTGCCAGAATAATTTTATTTCATTTTTTAACTGATAACTTCCTTAATAGATTGTGAAAGTGCTTCAACCTTGTTAAGTTCTGCGCATGGGTGCAAGGAGCGGAGACGAGGCAGTGAACAGTGAACTTCAACTCTTTATTAAGCATACTGAACAGAGCAATCACCTAGGGCAGCAGCAGCCCTTTTATAGGGTTGGCTGCTGTCCTATTAGCCAATGAAAAACATGGGAGTGTTAAACCCCTGAACCAATGAGAGTTGGCCCGTTAACAGCCAATCAGATTTCCCAGAAAGGACCAATCTGATGTCGCTATTATCGGCCAATCAGAAGTGCAGGATTAGAACCCTGCTTTTTACTTAAGATTGTTAAAACTTTATTAAACACCTTTATTAGTTCATAACACCCCTCCCCCCTAGGTTCTGTTTGAGGAGTGCGGTAACATAATCGCATAGATATGCAGGTCGTTTCAATTGCCTATTAGATTTGCGGTGTCCCACCAGTTCCTGTCTGTAGTCCGGTTCTGGTGGAACGTTTTTTGATTTATCTGGTACAGGCGGTTCCGCATTCCCACAGGACAACTCGGTGCCGCTAATTCTGTCATTGTTGTCCTCCAGTTCCTGCGGGCTTGCCTCCGTTGAGGTATTCCTCTGTGGCAAGGCACACCCCCTTCCTGATTCTTCTTCATGGAATGCGCCTGGCTGCTGACTTTCTTTGATTTCGTCATCCAGCATCTCGAATTCGGTTCCCTCAACATCCCCTCCCCCCTCCATTTGAGGGTCACAGGAGTCGTGGGAACTGGGTTGCAACCTAGAGCGAAGCTGATCTATATGGCGTTTCCATATTTTCCCGTCCATTGTTTGTACGCAGTACGATCTGGGTCCGGTGGCTTGGGTTACGGTTGCTTCGATCCACAACGGTTCACCGGAAAGATTTTTAGCGAAGACTAAGTCGCCTACCTTGAATTCACAGCACTTTCCGCTAGATCCACAGGGTTTCTCTGGCACGTAGGCCGGGTGGAGATGGTCGAGGTGGGAGCAAAGCCTGCATCCTATCAACAGTTCAGCTGGCATTTTGTTGGTTACGCTGTGCGGGGTGATGTTTTGGAGTAGAAGTATTCTGTTCAGTTTGTTGTCAATGTCCCCATGGTCCATCTTGTGGAGAGTTTTTTTTAAGAAATTGGACCATGCGCTCAGCCCTTCCATTTGCTGCAGGGTGCGCCGGTGAGGTTAGTGCATGGCGGATGCCCCGGTCCGCTAAGTATTGTTCAAACGCCAGGGCAGTGAACTAGGGTCCGTTATCGGAGACTAAAACGTCTGGCAGTCCATGTGTTGCGAATAGTTTATTTAATTTGCGGATGACTGATTCTGTTGTAATAGTCTTCATCTTGTGGATTTCAAGCCAGTTGGAATAGGCTTCCACTGTTAGGAGGAATGTATGTCCCTTAGTAAGTCCCGCAAAGTCAAGGTGGATGCGGGACCACGGCCTCCGGGGAGTTTCCCATTCTGTTGGAATCGCTCTAGGTGGGGCACTGCTGACTTCTTGGCATTTTAGACAAGTCTTCACCCAGGCTTCGATCTGCTTATCGATGCCCGGCCACCACGCATAGCTTCGTACGAGCGCTTTCATACGCACGATGCCGGGGTGACCGTCATGCAATGCTTTTAAAACTGTTCGTTGTAACCGCTCTGAGACGACGACTCTGTCTCCCCATAGGATGCAGCCCTTCTGTGAAAAAAGCTCTGTTTGTCAGTTTCTGAAAGGGGTGAAGTCATCAGGGGTTTGGTCTGCTGGCCATCCTCATTTGACCTAGCTGAGAACTCGCACCAGGACAGGATCTCGTTTCATTTCGATAGCGATGTCTCTGGCTGTTAGCGGTGGTGAATGTAGGGTTTCAATCTGGAGTGTCGTGAGGGTTGGATCTGGGTCATCGACGGTTTCTGGAAGTGGAGCACGGCTCAATGCATCAGCGTGGGGAATGGCTTTCCCCGGGCGATGTTGCAATTTATAATTGTACGCAGCTAAGAACTCCGACCAAGTCATTCTGGGTGATAATATATAAGGAGTTGGTTTGTCTCCCGCAATAATCCCCAGCAAAGGCTTGTGATCGGTAATTATCGTGAAGGCTCGTCCATACACATATTCATTAAACCGTTTCACAGCAGATACAACAGCAAGAGCCTCTTTGTCAATTTGGCTATAGTTGCATTCAGCTCTCGATAAGGTCCTTGAAAAATAAGCAATAGGGGCCTCACTACCGTTTGGTAACACATGGCTTAAAATGGCTCCTACTCCAAATGGTGACGCATCACATGTAATGGTTAAAGGCAAAGTCTCGTTATGCTGCATTAAAACAGCATCGGAGGTTCGTAAGTTTTTCACTTGTCAGAATGCGTACTCCTCTTCGTGTCCCCAGGTGGCTTTTTTGTCGAGCAGTCTATGTAGGGGCTCAGCTACGGTCACCTTCTGGGGCAAGAAGATGTTGTAAAAGTTAATGAGCCCCAGGAAAGCTTGGAGGTCTGTTCTATTCTTAGGCATTGGTGCATTTTTGATTGCTCTTAGTTTGCCCTCAGTGGGGTGAATTCCTTGCTTATCGAGGAGGTACCCCAGGAACTCTACTTTCTCTGTACACAGTTGACATTTTTTTTAAAATCTTTTGGAGGACCATTCTAAGACGCTTCTCTAGTACTTCTCTATTAGGGGCCGCAATTAAAACATCATCAAAATATGGCACGACTCCCTTGATCTCTTGTAAAAGTCTCTCCATCAGACTTTGGAAAATCCCTGGGGCTATGCTCACTCCGAATTGGAGTCGGTTGCATTTAAAAGCGCCTCGGTGCGTAACGATAGTCTGCGCTTTTTTTTTATCTACGGGTAGTTGCTGGTACGCTTGCACTAAATCCAATTTAGTGAAGATTTTTCTGCCCCCCAGGGAATGGAGAAGGTGTTGAACCACCAGCACCGGGTAAGTGTTCTGTTGTAGGGCATGATTGAGGGTGGCCCGGTAGTCCCCACAAATTCTTAACGATCCATCCGGTTTGATGGGTGTTACGATTGGGATTTCCCAACGGGCGTGGTTAGTTGGTTCTAAAACACCCTGGGCTATTAATTTATCAAGCTGCTTGTCGATCTTTGGTTTTAGAGCAAAAAGCACCCGATGAGGCTGAAGGCGGATGGGGGCTACTTCGGGGTTAAGGTTAAATGATATCGGGGTCCCCTTGTACTCGCCTAGTTTGTCTGCAAAGACATCCTGGAATTCCTGGACGAGGGCCTCCTCCCAGTCGTCGCTTCTGGTTTGGTGAATGCCGGCTACCTCGATCCTGAGTGGGGAGAACCATTGAAGGCCTAATAAACTAGGCCAGTCACGATTGATGATGATCAGCAGTAGCGACGCAGTATGATTTTTGAATGATACTTGGACTTGGCTGGAGCCGATGACCGGAATTTGGTTCCCCTGGTAATTTTTGAGTATAATTCTTTGGGCTCTGAGGTCTTGACGCCGGACAGCAGGGATTAACTGTTTGAGGGTCTTCCAGGAAACCATCGAGAGGGACGACCCTGAGTCAACTTCCATCACGCAAGGTTGGTTCTCGATGGCGACCCTCACTCGGATCTTCTTTATATCTAACAATGAAGCGTGACCAATGGTAATGGTTTGGTGTGCCTCTTCCCATCTCGTTGAAGTGGCAAGTGTTTTATTTCTGCAGGAGTGATTGTTCCATTGGTGGTTCAAGTGTTCCCGACTCACAGGACAATTCCCTGTGGTCTGGCGGTAGTTGTTTTCTCTCAGAATTGGGCTGGATCCTCACTTGCTTCTACAGACTTTCCCGATGTGGCCTCTTTTCCCACAGGAATGGCAGAGCGCGTCGAGGAATTTGCAATCTGATCATGGGTGGTTTGCCCCACAACCCACACATTGGTGCAGTAGTCTTCGATTCCGCGGATTGCATTGGTTGCGTTCGGACCAGAGCTGGTTGACCTCCTCCTCATCACTTTCTGATGGAGATTCGAGGTCCTTGTGGTGGGTCACTGTTGTGTGCCTCTCTAGGCGAGGTAAGGTATTGTTGGCGAGTTGACAGAGTGGTGCGTTGGTGCGGTGCATTCGGGAGGCCGACTTCCTGGTTGCTTCTGCTGCAGTAGCATCTTTGATGACATCGGCAAGATCGATGTCCCCTTTGGCCATGATCTTGCTCTGTGCCGAGTGGTCATCTAATCCCAGAACTATTCGGTCTCTCAGAGCTTCTTCGAGGTCTGCGAACCCACAGAGGCCTCCCAGGTTCCAGAGGTCCGCGATGAAATCTGCGACGCTCTCTCCTTTCCGTTGGTCCCTCTGATAAAACTCATGTCTTCGGACAAGTGTTGGTACAGCGGGTGCATAGTGGGCCCGTAGAAGGGGCGCAAGGACGTCCCAGTCCATGGATTTCACCTCAGCCAGTTTCGCTGGTGCCTTAGCCATCTTAAAGACAGCAGGCCTGCAATGGGTCAGGAACACTGCTCGCTTTTTCCCCGTAGTTGCGTCTTTCAAGTTGTTGGTCTCCAGAAATATCTGGAACCAGTCCATGTACAAGTCCCAATCTTCTTGTGCTGGGTCAAATGGAGCGGGTGGTATGGCGCCACCGGACATGGTTTCTGTTGTCGATGCGCCTTCAGCCACGTGCTCTGTTTGGTGCTCTGTAAGTGTTCAGTCAGCTCTGATGTCTCTGCATCCCACCTTCGTCGCCAGTGTTAATTTCTGCGCATGGGTGCAAGGAGCGGAGACGAGGCAGTGAACAGTGAACTTCAACTCTTTATTAAGCATACTGAACAGAGCAATCACCTAGGGCAGCAGCAGCCCTTTTATAGGGTTGGCTGCTGTCCTATTAGCCAATGAAAAATATGGGAGTGTTAAACCCTTGAACCAATGAGAGTTGGCCCGTTAACAGCCAATCAGAATTCCCAGAAAGGACCAATCCGATGTCGCTATTATCGGCCAATCAGAAGTGCAGGATTAGAACCCTCCTTTTTACTTAAGGTTGTTAAAACTTTATTAAATGCCTTTATTAGTTCATAACAAACCTAATGTGTAGAGGAAAAAGTACGTCCATTATAAAGTCAGACCAACAATGTACACCATATTATGCTTCTGTATCTGGGCATGATTATTAAAGGAAGAGTCAGATAACCTGGAACATCTGCAAATAAGGACTATGAGAATGATGTAAACACTAAAATACAAGAAGATGAGCAGGGGAGGAGGATCTGTTTCTATTCTTGATATATATTGGGTGAGTTAGAATACCATATGCAATAGGTGCGCCAATAATTTTCCTGTCTGAATCTTTTAAAGCAGAACTAAAGGAATCAGAATTATATTTTGTTTGATGTCTGATTATCAGCTGGTAATAATTGGCAGCAGTTTGCAGCTATTTCTTTATCTGCACCCAAGTTAATATATCTTTCTTCCTTGTCTTATTTATTCCTTTGAAACATTGTTGATAAATCTGACCTTGGTCCACTGGCTCAGCAAATCTCAAATTATTCTTCTGTGGGAGTTGAATTGGGTTAGAATGAGAGACTCGTGTCTCTAGTATTTCGCTACTGTTGTAATTTTCAGAGATAGAAAACTCAGCTTGGTGTGGAATTTCAAATGGGCACCATATATAGGATAGATAAGTTTTCCTTGGACAACTGATATCAAGACAAATTTATCAAAATTCTCTTGTTTTATTTAGTTTGTATTATTCCTAAATATCTGGGATTTTTTAAAATGACCAAATATGTTGTTCCAGTACTGTAGTGAAATATATTGTTTCCATACTCAAATAATAATCATTCTATAACCTCCTAGTCGATAACTTTGAATTTTCTTCATATTTAATAAGTCACGTTCTTCTTTCACATATGGATCACACCCATACTCCTTTTCAATTATTATTTCAATTATTATTTTCAATTATTATATTATTATTTTGTTCTCTGTAGTTTGTGGGATGTAGATGACATATATTTTGTCTTTGAAAACAAACATTGCCATAAGTCAGACTGATCTGAAAACATAGCAGATGTTAGCAAGTCAAGAGCAATCAATGACCATACTACATTATTATTGTATACAATACAAATATGCTAGAGCACACCTCTCAACCCAACCAGTTTTGGTTGGTACAGAATGCCAAGTGAGTGCCATCTTATCCATTGTCTCATTCAAAAGAGTGCCCTACAGACTGCTTTTCACTGTGCCACAGTCTTACTCAGTGCATTTTTCCATTTTTCTCAGAAGAAAACAGGCTAAAATACAGGAGCCATCTGATGCTACAAGGCTGCCAAAATCTTCCTGTGGAAGTCTGCCATTTCAACAATCATGTGTTTTTTTAAAAAAAAAATGTTTTTAAAACATGAACAATTTTATGGATTTAATTTTGCCAAAGTTGAACACTTGAAAGTTTCCAGATGAGAAAGTCAAACATGATAACTGGGAAACGAAAGCCTTGTGAGTGGGTGTCATTAATTTTCATATAGTGTTTATTGTTTAATACATTGTTGAGTGTTTTCCATTTTGAAAAGAAAATCTGGGCATTACTGAACCACACCTGTTTAAATATATTTTCTTTCATAAGTAACAAAACATAATAGTTGAATGTGATCTAGAGAATTGAAAATCTATTTATGAGCAGGTGAGGCATCTAATCTGGGAGTGAAATTGGGTTGTTCTCAATGAAGTTGCATTCCCTAGTTTACAATCTGTGTGTACTACTAAATCTAAATCTCAGAAGGCTCTATGTGTAAAATACATTTTCCCAAGTAGGCTGTTGTTTTAATTGCAGCTTTTCTTACACAGTAATATTCTCATCCACGTTAAACAAGCTCTGACATCTCATTTGGATTCATATTTGTTTTGTGCATGGCATATCCATTCAGAAACAAAAACTGATTCTGTTTGGCTATTGCCTGACTTAATCAGGTAAGTGGAACATATTGCTTCAATGTTTTTAACAGATGCATCAGCTCCTAGTGCAATTCAAAACTGGCAAGTAAATTAAAAACCCCTTTTAATGCCCAGATCCTTCAGGAACTACTCCATCTAAGTTTCACTATAGTGTAGAGTGAGGCAGGGAGAAACCAGATAAAAGATCTGTCATGGCATGCAACTTTGTCTCTTCTGGATCCATTGGGTATACTACCTATTCATTGTCTTTCAGAAACTGAATTTCTTTGCTTTTCTTTGATTTAGTATTTGTTATTTGGTTTTATGAAACTTTATTTTTGGTGCCTTTGAGTCAGCAACTGCCTGGACTAACTGACTAGTTGAAAAGTATGCATGATTGAATGAAAAAGGCCCAAGATCATTCATATGCAAAACAGCTTCCTTGACTGCATTTTATTGCTGTCTATTTGTAACCCTCTGATAAAAAGAAATTTCTATAGCCATGTTTGTTTTAAAATTTAGTTTTGATCTTATCTTTTTATCAGAATGCTTTTAGAATGTTTGTAAAGAGCACATAAAAATATTGCCAATTTCCTAAAAGACTTGCTATGAAAATATAGTTTGAAGTTTTGAAATTTGAGATTCCATTGGAAAGACAATTGTTAGATGGTATATTTGTTAGAGGAGTATTATTTCTGAAAAACAATAAATTAAAAAAAATGGATTCTATTGTAAGGAACAACATAAGATCTATCTATCATCTATCTATCTATCATCTATCATCTATTTATCTCTATCATCTATTTATCTCTATCATCTAAACTTTGTGGCAATAGTAAGCAGCATACAACTATAGTATATGATCTATTACTGTAGTAATCTGTATGCATATAAACTTGTACAGTCTTAATAGATTCTAATCATTATCAGAAAAGGAATCAAGCTTGATTAATATTTCAGGTAATATAACAGAATAGAAGATATGACATCTTTGTCATATTTTTATATTGCTCTTTATTAAACAGAATCACAGCATGATGGCTTGTAGAATTAAAATTACTTCCCAAGCAGGAAAGATTAAGTACTACGACTGTTAAAGAAAAAGTCAGCAGTAAACAATTATCACCTCCATTTTAATTTACAATCCACTTTCCTGAAAATCTGTTCACAAAAATGGGGGCTGTTCTGTCCCTAATTAGCATTCTTGAGATCCCCGCGCTTTGATTGGCCAAAGCGCGGGGCACTCTGATTGGTCAGGCGAGCCGCGCCGATTGGCTCACTAAGAATCTCCCACGATTGATCCATTCGAATCGTGGGAGATTCAAAGTGGTGCCATTGGCCGCGGCCGCCGTGGCTGAAAGAATAAAAGCTGCGAACCTTTTACGAAGAGCCAGTTCGGTTCCTACTTTAATAAAAGAGCATGATTTGAAGTCACCGACTCCTGGCATCATTTCGCGGACACAACACTGGCGACGAAGGTGGGATCCAGACACTGAACCGAACCACGTGTCCGACGGAAGCCAGACAAACCACCACGATGGCGAAAATCGCACCCCCCGCACCCTTCAACCCCGCCACCGAGGACTGGGAATCGTACTCCGACCGATTCCGCATGTTCCTCGAGTGCAGCGACCTGAAGGATGCCACCGGCCCCATGAAGCACGCCGTCTTCCTGACCCACTGCGGGACCGAGGTATTCAAGATGGTCAAGGCACTTGCCAAACCCGACGATGCGACCGCGATGGACTGGGATGTCCTCGAGCCAATACTTCGGCGGCACTATGCTCCAGAGGTACCCATCCTGATCCGACGCAACGAATTTTACCGTCGGGACCAACGGTCGGGTGAGAGCTTCAGCAACTTCGTCGCCGAGCTACGGCGCCTAGGGGGGCTCTGCGAATTCGACAACCTGAACGACGCCCTGCGAGACAGAATCGTGCTCGGTTTGTGGGACCCCGTCCTCCAGAGCCAGCTGATGGCCAAGGGCAACATCAGCCTAGCAGACACCCTCACCGCAGCCGCAGCCGCCGAAGCAACCCGAACATCCGCCGACCGCATGCACAGACCGAACGCTGGGGACTGCAGAGGAAACAACAACCCTGCGAGGTCGGCCGAGGCCCAACCCGAGACGACCACCCACCAGGGCAACTTCCACTCGGCATCGGGCACTTCTGATGATGAGGAGGACATCCATCGCCTCCAGACAGGCCGCGACCCACGGAACCGGTGGGGTCGTAAGTCGAGGACCAACTGTGCTGGTTGCGGAGGCGACCACCCCAGGTCCGAATGCCGGTTTTTCGAATCGATCTGCCGGCATTGCAACAAGAAGGGACACATCGCCCGTGTCTGCCGCCTAAAAAAGAACCGCAGCCCGGCACGATGGGACCAGAGCAACCGGAGGAGAGAGGGCACACCACCCCAGACCAGAGATCGCCCCTCGGACAACAGATGGGACCGGAACGGATGATCCCTGCAAGGCGGCGATAACCAGCGAAGAGAAGAGACCCATCAGACAGTCACCATCGGCCACGCCATAACCAATGACGCCCGGAAGGTCCACGTGGAGGTAGGCATCGAGGGCGAGCATGCAAAATGGAGGTGGACTCCGGGTCCTACCTCTCCATGATAGCATGGCATGAAATAAAGCGCTTGGTGCCTACCATCCAAAGGAGGAACCTAGACAGCCAGAGACTCATCGTAAAGGACTACCAGGGAAACTGCACCCCGGTAGTCGGAACCAAATACTTCAACATCACATATAAAGGGCACACCGAAAGGCTTCCCCTGACAATCGTCGACCGCGACCGCCCAAGCCTACTGGGTCTGCAATGGTTCGCCCCGCTCGGCATCGCAGTCACGGGAGTCGACCACGTCACCGACGACAGCTGGGAGCAGCAACTGGCCCGGGAATTCCAAGAGGTCTTCGACGGAAACCTAGGCAAGTACCGAGGGCCCCTTATGTCATTCAGCCTAGACCCAAACGTCCCCCCCAAAACGCCTGAAACCAAGGTGGGTGCCATTCGCACTTAAACCCAAGATAGACGAGCAAATTGACAAGCTCGTCAAGCAAGGGGTCCTACAGCCCATAGACCACGCCCGGTGGGAGACCCCCATAGTCACCCCGATCAAGCCCGATGGGTCGGTGAGGATCTGTGGGGACTATAAGGCCACCCTAAATGGCGCGCTACAACAAAGCGCCTACCCCGTCCCAGTAGTGCAACACCTACTGCACTCACTGGGAGGGGGCAAGGTTTTCGCCAAGCTCAACCTCGCCCAGGCATACCAACAGTTGCCAGTCGACGAGCAAACGGCAGAAGCGCAAACCATAGTCACCCACCGGGGAGCATTTAAATGCAACCGACTCCAATTTGGAGTCAGCGTGGCACCGGGAATATTCCAAAGCCTAATGGAAAGACTATTGCAAGGCATCAAGGGGGTGGTACCTTACTTCGACGACGTCCTAGTGTCGGCAACCAACCAAGCCAAACTAGAGGGTCGCCTAAGGGAGGTCCTAACCAAATTCAAAGAGACTGGGCTCAAAGTCAAGAGGGAGAAATGCCAATTATACATGGAACGGGTAGAATTCCTAGGATACCTCCTAGACCGTCACGGCATTCACCCCACAAACAAAAATATCAAGGCCATCAAAGAAGCCCCCACACCCAAGTCGAAGACGGAACTACAGGCATTCCTGGGGCTACTTAACTTTTACAATGTTTTCCTGCCCCAAAAGGCGATGGTGGCGGAGCCCTTGCATAGGCTCCTGGACAAGGCGGCAACCTGGACTTGGGGGAAACACGAGCAAGCCGCTTTCCAAAGAACAAAGGACCTCCTCACTTCGGACGCCGTCCTTATACAGTATAACGAGACCCTACCTCTGGCCGTCACATGCGACGCATCATCTTTCAGCGTCGGCGCTGTCCTCAGCCATACCCTCCCCAATGGAAAAGAAGCGCCCATCGCGTTCTTTTCAAGGACCCTCACCAAACCGGAGCGGAACTATAGCCAGCTGGACAAAGAGGCTCTGGCTATCATTGCCGCCGTAAAAAGATTCCACGAGTATCTCTACGGCCGGACATTCACCATCATAACTGACCACAAGCCGCTGCTGGGAATCCTTGCAGGAAACCGGGCCACCCCGAACATTCTGTCTCCCCGAATGACAAGGTGGTCCGAGTTCCTGGCAGCCTACAACTACGGTGTCAGCCTCAAGATACTTTCCCCTTCCTGACTATCTGCTATTATTTCATTATTTTTCTCGGCTGTCATGGCAACGGTGGGAGGGGGGATTTTATATGGGAAGAGAGCTGGAGGTGTTTGCATTCCTTGCTGGGCTAGCAAGGGGAGGGGGGACTCTTGTCCTTAACTTTCCGTTTCCTGGCTATCTTTTCCTCTTTTGCGCAACTGCAAACTTTTATCAAAATATGTCAAGGTCATTTGACAAGACGTCTCATCACCATCTGAAGATGACCACATGAGCCGTTTCAAAAGTTTTAATTGGAAGAATCATTTGAACTTTGGGGGGTGGGGGCAAACCTATTTCTTTGTATATGCATTCTACCCGCCAATTTCTCAGTTTCGGAATTGCTTTGTAGCTACCACTTTATTTCCCAGTAAAAGGATAACTTTGCTCTACCCCATGGAGTCTGAGTATTTCTTTCTTGGGATCTAAAAGGAGCGCAGCCTGACATACGGACTCATACACAAACCGGGTAAGACGATCTCCCATGCAGACGCCTTAAGCTGCTCACCGCTACCGGAACCTGACACCGACCCAGCACCCACGACGACCACCCTCAGCATAGAGACTCTACCCAACCTGCCCATAACCGCGTCAGACATTGCCCGAGAGACGAATAAAGACAAACGTCTGGCGCAGGTGTTGCATTGGGTAGAGAAAGGGTGGCCGGAAAGGGACAATGACGAGTCCGTCAAAACATTCTGAAACCGCCAAACGGAACTCTCGTTATTAAAAGGGTGCATACTATGGGGGGATAGGGTGGTCATTCCAGAAAAGCTACAAGGGAAGGTTCTGGAACTACTACACGAGGGGCACCCTGGCATTGTTAGGACTAAAGCCCTGGCCAGAAGTTACGCTTTGTGGCCAGGGATGGACAAACAAATTGAGACCTGGGTAGCAAGGTGCCAACGATGCCAGGAAACTAGGCCAAGCCCACCCACAGCACCCGTCCTAGAGTGGGAAACCCCAAGGGGACCTTGGTCTAGGATTCACATAGACTTCGCCGGGCCCACAAAAGGACACACCTTCCTTATAACAGTAGATGCTTACTCCAACTGGCTGGAGGTAAGCAACATGAAGACAACAACCACGGAAGCCGTGATCAAGGAACTCTGCAAACTCTTTGCAACGCACGGCCTCCCAGATGTCGTCGTTTCCGACAACGGGCCCCAATTCACCTCGCTGGAATTCGAAAAATTCCTAGCGGAAAGGGGCATCTGCCATGCGCTGACAGCACCGGCGCACCCGGCGGCGAACGGTAGGGCGGAACGGATGGTGCAATTCACTAAGAAAACCATCCGGAAAATAGACCACGGGGAGATCCAGGAGAAAATAAACAAACTACTCTTCACCCAACACATAACCCCAAATACCACAACGAATAAGAGCCCAGCCGAACTATTAATGGGAAGGAAATTAAGGTCCCCACTCGACAGGTTACACGCCACGTATAACCTGGAGAAGCCCCCAGACTCAAACAGCAAACACCGAACTTTCGCACCAGGCGACCCCGTATACGCAAGAAACCTGACGGGAAACCCACGATGGATACCAGCCGTCATCACACAAATAACAGGCCCACACTCGTACCGGCTACAAACAGCAGACGGACGAGCGTGGAAACGCCACATCGACCAATTAAGGTCAAGGACTGCCAACCAAGAGACCACCGACGCACAAACAGGCGAAACCAACCCCCACAACACAAACCAAGGGGGGAGGGAATACCCAGGGGACCAAAACCAAAGAAAAATAAACCAGCCATACTTACCGGAAAGCAGCCATCACGACCCCTCGCCAGGAAGAGACAGCCAGGCCAGCTCGACCAACCCGGAAAGACCGAGCGGGAGTGGCGAAACCCACAGCTCAACCAACCTGGGAGGCCCAGGAGGGAGCTACGGAGAGCGGCCCGGCCCGACCGACCAGCCAGTTCCCATGACGGAATCAGGAGCAACAGAGATCCCGACCGAACCGGCCGGGATCCAACCTACAACTGAGCTGCGCAGGTCCAGTAGGCTCAGACGGAGCCCCGCCTACCTACGTGACTACGCGACGTAAGGACTGAAGAGGGGAGGGGTGTTCTGTCCCTAATTAGCATTCTTGAGATCCCCGCGCTTTGATTGGCCAAAGCGCGGGGCACTCTGATTGGTCAGGCGAGCCGCGCCGATTGGCTCGCTAAGAATCTCCCGCGATTGGTCCATTCGAATCGGCCGTGGCCGCCGCGGCTGAAAGAATAAAAGCCGCGAACCTTTTGCGAAGAGCCAGTTCGATTCCTACTTTAATAAAAGAGCATGATTTGAAGTCACCGACTCCTGGCATCATTTCGCCGACACAACAGGGGCCATTCCAGAAGCAGCATAGCCTTGAAGCCTACAAAACTGGCTGATGCTGAAGATGGTAAAATCCCTTTCTGATGTTCTTCCCAAAGGACCTGTGAGTAAAAGTTAACATACCGAAAGCCTGGCTATCACAGTTTCATTTCAACAAACTCATGAAGTTATAGTGATACAATTTACCTAACCTTTGCAACTGGAAAGAATATGTCTTGTCCTGAGGGTTAGGGAGGAAATATATAAGTAAAAAGAAAAGGGGTTTTAAGAGGACAATATCTCTATTAATCTTGGGTTTTGTGGTATGTTGGTTGAAGCTGCAATCTCCTCCACATTTCCTGGGAGAACTCCTGAACTCAGAGAGAAGCTCTCATTGTGTTTTCAGAGCCACATTCAAAAACCAAAAGTCCTGCACTTTGATCTCTACTCATTATGAGGTCAGTGGGGGGGGGTTAGGCATAATTAGGATTATAATATTGGGGACAGTAATCCTGGCATTATCAACATCTGTCTGAGTTTTGGGAATCACTTTATGGCAAATTTCTATCTGAAAAGAACCTCAGGAGCCTCATTGTGTATGTCAAGGTTTATTGTGAAACCCTCTGGATCCCAGCCAAAAGTTCAAGGAATTGTTGCAACAAATGTTCATATATCATTCCCATCACAATGTAAGATCTTTGCTATTTTTGTGTAATATATAATAGTGTAGGACTTTTGTTTAATTGTTAAGATCCAAGTATGAGTTTATGAGCACAACACTGACATTTATGAGAATTATTAATACTGCAGAGAGCTACACACATTTCTAATAGGAAATAAAATGTGCACTAGTTTTAAAGAAAAACAGAATGCCAATTTGGATTCAAATAACAATCACATTTCTAGAAATTTAATGGAAATACTCTGGGAGTTGGACAACCCTATACAAAAATTCTACACCTTCCTGATAGCACTGCTATGCCACAAATCGGTCTGGAAAAAAATCAGTGCTTCGACCATTTCCCTTCAAAATAGATTTCAATGGGCTTATTATATTAATCACTATGTGAATATATTTAGTGCAAAGATTGGGACATATGGATTATTTGGGATTGTTACCTTTACTATCACCTGTGTGAATATGATAATAAATCTTACTTTTGGAACTGTTCAAGCATCACCAAATATTTTTTATGAAATCCATTAATACTCTTAATATCTTTTTTGAATTTAACAGCTAACAAATAATCAGAGTTGGAAGGGACCTTGTAGGTCATCTAGTCCAGGGGTCTCCAACCTTTTGGACCTCAGGGACCACCAAACTCATAATTTTAGATCCCAGGGACCACTAACTGGTTCTGTGGGAGTGGCCTAATTTGTGCGTGTGGCTTGGTGGTCATGTGACTGGCTGGGCATGGCTTGTATGTAAATATTATAAATATTTATATAAATATTGATTTTTTTTATAAAAAAGAGCAACTTTTACCCAAAATCAGGCAAAGCAGGCAGACAGATTGAGTTGCTCACAGAATCACAGATTCATTCAGAAATCTATCTATCTGCTATTGGCTAGCTCAGTCTGTCACACAAAATTTGCTTGCAAGCAAACTCATAAAATTAATTCACAACACACTGTGTATGTAAATATTGAATTTTTTATTTAAAAAGCAACTTTTATCCAAAATCAAGCAGAGCAGGCAGATTGAGTTGCTCACAGAATCATTCAGTGATCTACCTATCTGCTATCAGTTTTCTCAGTCTCTCAAATTTGCTTGCCGTGAATCTGCACTGACTTTGCTTTAAAGCAAACCTTCAGTCCTAAGGGAGGTTCAGCTGTGCTTAGCTAGAAAGCAAGAAATCCAACCATTTCCTGTTTCTTATCTAATCTAAGTCTTCCAGCACAGCAGAACAGATGATAGTCGGAAAAAGGAAAAATAGCAACTTAGCAGACAAGTTTGCCATATAAGGAGTGAGTGAGTGGGGAGGGTTCCCGCGGGCCATGTGGGCTGAGCAGCCTTGTGTTTCTGCACAGCCTGGATTAATTGCTTTAAAGGGGTGCTCTGGGGGTGAGATTTCTCTGTGGCCCAACAAAATTTTATCACGGCCCACCAGTTGGCGACCGCTGATCTAGTCCAACCCCTGCCCAAGTGGGAGACCCTACACCATTTCTAACAAATGGCAGTCCAATCTCTTCTTGAAGGTCTCAAATGATGGAGCTCCCACAACTTCTGAGGGCAAGCTGTTCCATTGGTTGATTGTTCTCACTGTCAGAAAGTTTCTCCTTATTTCCATGTTAAATCTTTCCTTGTTCAGTTTCTATCCATTATTCCTTGTCTGGCCTACAGGTGCTTTAGAAAATCGATCACCAACCGGTGGGCCGCGGCCCACTGGTGGGCCATGGAAAATTTTTGGTGGCCGCAGAAGAAATGGCTCTCAAAATCAATTAATCTGGGTTGCACAGTTCTTGTGCCTTCCGGCTCTTCAAGGGACCCCAGAGTCAGGTCCCTGAGATGCATGCGCCAACCAGCTCCCACACATGGCGGTGGCAACAAAAGTCCCCTCTCCCAGCACCCACTGTTAGCTCTCCCCATTAGTTCTCTAGTTTGAATTGCTCCACCCTCTCTCTCTTTCCTTCCCCCTCCCTCCTGCACCCACATGTAGACAGGCAAGGAAAGAGAGATGGAGTTGTGCGCTGCTCTCAGCTGTTCCAGCCTTCACTGCCTCTCCCAAAATCAAAGCCTCGTAGATGCAGGCAAAGCCGCCACAGCAGTAGTGCCCTGAGTTGCCTTAGCATGCTCGGTTAGTTAAGAATCTCCTGACCCAGAGGAGGAGGTGCTAGAGGAGGAGGAGGCAGTAGTGGAGGAGTAAGCAACACGGTGCTACCACTGTCTCCAGGTGAACCTGGAAGAGCCCCCCTCAGCCTTTCCTCTGCTGCAGATCTGAGCTCTCTCAATCCTCCACCTGGGATCTGAAAGGAGCTCCCACTTTCTCCCCCTCCCCTCCCCACAATTAATCACTGAGGGTGGCAGTCCTTCTGTAGGCAGATGTCTGCTGAGAAACCCCTGGAGTGGCAGCTGATGGGCACTGTCCCCAAAGGAGAGCAAAGCTCCCTTTCTACCTCTTTTTCTCCAAGTAGCAGGGTTTTGTTTTTTTGTTTTTTGCTTATTTTAACTTTTATTTCTGGTCTGTCTTTTACAGTTATGTTTGTGGTGGGTTGAGCTATCATTTCTTTTTAAAAAAAAAAAAAACAAATTTTGTTAATTTTTTAAAGACAAACAAAACATAAGACATAAAAGCATAAAACCTCCTTTCTAAAAGTTACTTATAGGTTTTAACAAGGCAAATAAAACATTATTTTATACAGCATAGTTCCACATTATCACATTTCCATTTAAACACATATATATCTTTTCCGAATTTCTCATTGTTTCTCCCTTCACTTTTATTCAATTATATTTCTTTCTATCAAGGTTTTATTAATTCTCAATCAAACACACAAAATACAAAAAATAAGACATAAAACTTCTTTTTAGAAAGTGGCTTAGCCCCGGGTTACATCTTTTTTTTACAGACCAAAATTAAATTCATGCTCACCTTATATACCATTACTTATCTTATTTACCATTCTATATTTTCTGTATAACTTCTCCCCTCTTTTCCCTCTCTTAATTATATTTTATTTATTTCATCTTAATTTAAATCATTATACTTGTATCTTTTGTCCGTTCTTTTCCAATTATCTATTTATCTCTTCTCTTTAACAGAAAATTTCCCCTGTAATCACTGGTTGAAGTATGACGCCTTTCTATCTTTCCCCTTAATTTAACACTTGAAATAATGCATAATTTCCATTCTGATTCTGCTTAGTACATTCTACATGTTACATTTTAAAATAAGAAAATGATAAATTTATAATATAGTAAAATATATAATTTCAATTCTAATTCTGCTTAATACGTTATTTAAAGCAACAAGAAACAAAGAAAAAAACAATAAATTTATAGTAACATTGAAACAATAGCAAATAATTAAACATTTTACACATTCCCTTTAATGTTTTATTAAATATTAAAATCTATCATTATTAAGCATTTAATATTTTAATATTTTATTAGATCTTATAATATTCCAGTTTTCTATTTCAAATACAAGTACTACAATACTATCTCATGTACTTTTGCAGAATCTTTTTTAAATTATACTTTACCCTTTGTCTCTAAAAAAAAAATCTGCTTTTTTCCATCTTATTTCAAGCCTTTGTGGCTTTTTCCCCATTTTCCCTTCCTTTCTTATCCAATCTAGCTTTTTTGCCCCCCATCTCCTAACCTCCACTTTTTTAGCTTCCCCTCTCTGTTGTATTCCTCTTTTCTGTTGCTTTCTGACATTGTATCGATTTTTCACCTTATTTTTCTCTTTCTTGGTTGTTTTTTTAACTCTTAAATTCTCCATTTTCCTTCCCATCTTCCTCTTTTCTTTCTTAATTAGTCCATTAAAGATGGCTTCTTCTTCTTCTTCTTCTTCTTCTTCTTCTTCTTCTTCTTCTTCTTCTTCTTCTTCTTCTTCTTCTTCTTCTTCTTCTTCCTCCTCCTCCTCCTCCTCCTCCTCCTCCTCCTCCTCCTCCTCCTCCTCCTCCTCCTCCTCCTCCTCCCAGTCCTCTTGTTGTTGTATTTGCTAGTAAATAGAAATCTCCATTTCTGAGAAATGAAAAACAGCTCACAGAGAACCCTTGCCTTCTTGGTCTTCTTCCTTTAATTTTTTTTAATTTTTCAAATTCCATTTTTAGTTCATCCACAGATAATGCCATTATAAAAGCTTTTCCTTGTTCTTCTTCTTCTTTTTTCTTTAAAAAACAACAACCCAGATGTTTTAAATCTTAGAGTAGTTTCCAAGAGTTCCAAAGTCATCAAACAATCCAAACAAACACAAAATGTTTCATCTTCTTCCCTTTACACTTTCTCCTCCTGGGGCAGTATCAATTACAAAGTCCCAAAATGTATTTTAAAGCCTTATTACAATTAATTTCTGGTCTTATAATCTTCAAGCATCTCCTCCAGCAAAGTCTTAGTATAGATTTTTTTTTTTGTCCTCTCCCTTCCCACTTATAACAAAGAGCTTTTAATTTTTACCTTTTATGTAAAAGCAGGTTTTTCAATGTCCGTTTGCTATCTCTGTAAGGAAGGAGAGTGAACTTTCCCTTTCAGCACTTTCGCCGCTTTGACAGCCTCCTTTGGAAAAAATATATTATTCAAAAGTCAAGTTTCCAGAATGTTTGAATATATCTCAGTGTCCCGGTTCAGCCAAAAACTTTCTCTTTTAAACTCTTCCTCCTGCACAGTCTTAGCCAGTTGAAGATTTCTTTGTGGCGGCCATTGCTGACCGTCGCTCCACCGCCTTTGGAAAAAGGAGTCTAGCCGGCTGGGGAAAGGGGTTGCGATGTCCCCAGACCCCTGCCCGGATCTCCTTTATCTTCCGTTACCCTCCAGGGTAACGACAACCCCCAAATCCAATTGGATCGGGGGTACTCCAGTGGCAAGCACAGCAGGGACCCGCAGAATCGCAGATTCCTGCCGCTGCCAAAGCCTTGCAAGCGGAAGTCAAGCTATCGTTTCTTTTTGTGTGAAGACCGATGCAAAGAATGAGTTAAGCAGCTCTGCTTTCTCTCTGTTGCTTGTTACTTCCTTGCCATCTTCCCTCTTCAGTGGACTGACTCCTTGATTTTTTTTCTTGTTACTTATATCTTGGAAGCAACTTTTTAAAATTATCTTTGACTTTTGTTGCAAGTCTTTGTTCGTTTTGAGCCTTTGCTTTTGTGACTTTGTCTTTGCAGATTCTGGCTATCTGCTGATATTCTGCCTTAGTTGTATGTCCCTCTTTCCATTTTTTGTACTTGTCCTTTTTTTTCTTTCAACTTCCCAGAGAGATCTTTGTGCAGTCATGCTGGTTTCTTCTTGGATTTCTTGTTTTTCTTTCTCAGTGGTATTGTGCTGGTCTGGGCTTCTATGATCCTACTTTTCAGAGTTTCCCAAGATTCCTGAGTTGTTTTCCCTTTTAGGATTTTTATCCATGGAATCTTTCCCAAGTTCTCTCTGAGTTTATTGAATTCAGCTCTTGTAAAATCTAAGACTCTGGTGTCATTATGTTCTGTTGCTTGTGTTTGTGTTATGTTGAATCCTAGTACGACATGGTCACTGTCACCCAAAGTTCCTGCAGTTTCAACTCCCTCTATCACTTCTTCTCTGCTTGTAAGAATTAAGTCCAGTATGGCTGTCCCTCTAGTTCCATTCTCTATCTTTTGGACAACAAAGTTGTCAGCTAGATTGGTTAGGAACTTATTTGATTTCTTACTTAGTCCAGAATTAGTTTTCAAATTGATATCAGGATAATTTAAGTCCCCTATTACTATTGTAATGTGTTTCCTGCATATGTTTGTTAGTTGGTTGGCTCAAAGGACATCTGTTTTTTTCTGCTTGATTGGGTGGCCTATAATATACACCTATGGCCATTCATTCTTTTTTTCTTTTATATTGACCCATATGCATTCTAGAAAGTTTTCATCTTTGGTTTCATGCATTTCTGTAGCAATATAGTGGTCCTTTACATACAGTGCAACTCCACCTCCTCTTTTATGGGGTCTGGTTTTTTTGAACAGTTTGTATCCTTCTATCAGTATGTTCCAGTCATAGGTTTCATCCCACCAAATTATTCCAACTATATCATATCATCCCACTGTTATTCCAGCTATATCATATCTACCTTCATGTGTTCGTCATTTGAGTTCACCCTGTTTGTTCACCCTGTTTGTTCCCCAGACTTTGTGCATTTGTATGTAGGTACTTGAGATCTTTATGTCTGATGCTGTGTTTACTATCTACGTAACCTGTGTTGTGTCTGACTGTCCCTGCTTTCTTGTCAGCTGTTTGATTAGTGCACTCACTATTAAATGCTTGGTTTTGCTTGACAGCAAGGTTGTTAATCTTACCTGCACAAACAGATATGTTACATGTACTGGTAACCTTATTAATTTTAGATTGCTGGGGACAGAAATGTTCTGTATCCATTAATTCTCTGTCCCCGCTGTTCAGTTTAAATGTTTATCCAGAAAATCTGTGAATTTAATGGCAAATTTGTGAATCTGTGAATTTTCTGAATGTTTAGAATTTTTCTACTTTCCCTGTGTATTCTACCTGCAACCACAATGCTATCTGGACATTTCTTATTAAAATAAATGTGTTTCTTAATAAAATGTATGGAATAGCAATCCTATGTTTTAGCCAAAAAGGGGGAGGGGGTGTTTTTTTAATGTTCAAAATACAGATAAAGAGCAGCTGAAAGTAGAGATGTTTAAATAGGTCTATGCAAAATAATGACACAAATCTGATTGGAGTCCCATCTCATGCTTTTAATTACTACTGTCCTTGGGTAGCATGCCCCAACTGCATCTGGATTTTGACATGAAAGTGCATCAGACCATTGGTTCTCCTTGCTTTTATCACCCCTTGTGAGCTATTTAGAGAAAAAGGACTAGTTTAAAATATGTGAGCATCCAGAATTCTGGTTTTTCCAGTAGACTTACATGACAATTAAAAGTTTATTGAGATATACAGATTTTGTCATTGATGCATAGATATTCTGTTCAGAAGAGGAGTGCTTATCTCTGAACTTTTGGCACTTCCCAAATCAAATGTCTCTGGTTTATACTTTAATTCTTTACCTACTTCTTCCTTCTTTCCTGACTACATGTATATTTAATGCATACAAGTGCCATGTTTCATGAAGATACAGGGAGGAAAAAGTTTGAGCACATTACATGCTACGTTTGATTTTTATATAATGGAATCAATGAGCATTATATACATTGTTAATGGTGCTTGGTGTTTACTGAACAATTAATTAGAATAGAGTAAATCAAATTAGAATACTTGTGTCTAATCTTCAGAAAGAGAGATATTTACTATATTAGGAGAACAACAAAAATTTAGTCCTGCATGCCCTAATTCCGAGCTTCCCATTTTAAATTGTTAGAACCACATACCCAAGTTTCTCAAGATATTACTGTCTAGTTCCAAAACAAATATGAAGACTTCAAGGACATTTTCTTTTACTCTTAGTGATGCTGATCCTTGTTTACATTTGTCTTGTTTTATTATAAGATTAGCAATGAAGATGCATTATTTTCATCAATAGGGAAGCATAAATGAAAACAGCTTAATCTTCCTTCCAACACACTGTTTGCCCATATTATATCATTTTGTTCATTTTGTTTGTGCATCTGATGTCTAATATTTGAACAGACATCAGAAATTAAAAGGAGGCAAACCTCAATACTTTCTTGTTTTCTTAATTATCTTATTACAAGATAATTACAAGAGAAAACATGCAGTTTAATGCATTGGTTTTAATTTTTGATTTTCCCTAGGTTTTGATTTCATATACTGTCTAGAATTCTTATTTTTCATTCCTAAAAGCTGTCTAAAACCTATTTATATATTGGGTGAGTTCCCACATGATGTCCAGAAAAAACAAACCCACAATGCAGGAAACTAACTATTAATTTTTTTAATCAAATTATTTATTTACTCTACTTATAAGCATCAATACTTAAACAGTGTGGCAAAAACTATTAACTTTTGATGTAAAAATAAGTTCTTGTGTCTAACAAAGAGTGCATTTCATAAGGTATTTTGTGCAGTTTTTAACTATATGTTTTCAAATAGGGGACTCAATAGAGACCCCTCAATAGGGGACTCAATAGGGACACATGCAAATCTTGATTAGAGAATTTCTAGCTCAGAGATGCAGCCCCTAAAGAGCCCAAAACTAGATTACATATTATAAATAATTTAATACAACAGAACAAGGAAAAGATTAAGTGGACAATTGGGGAATAGATATGTTATACTGAATTTTAAATATAGGTTAAATATAAATGAAATTTATTTTTTTATCTAGGATCCCACCCTTCATTTTTGGGAGTTTACTGTTGCAAGACACTCAAAGTCTTTCATCTCAAAAAAAAAAGAAGTTGGACTTTACATACATGTGTGATCTCCAAACAATAATACCTCTGATAAACTGGAATCATGGTGGACCAATCATATGGGAATGCATGACTCCCTGAAGAAATGTTCTTGGAATAACATTGGTGGAAAGTTATAGAGAAAGGGTTTATTTGCTCCAGTTTTAACAATAACTAACAGCAAGGCTGTCTTAATACATGGCCACAAGTATAGGGGCCCATACTAATCTGTGTTTGTTAACACTTCAATGCACCTTGTATCGTATAAATACAGCAACATATTTATTACATTTTACTGCATTTTTCTTTAATACTAACATGCAAATATATGTTTAATTTTATCGACCATTTACATTTTTATTCCTGTGATTAATTGTCGTAGTACACTGCTTTGCCCGGGGCCCATAATGCTGTTAAGACGGCCCTGCTTAACAAAGCTTAACTTATAATCTGAGGAATTTACAGATAGTCACTGGGTAATGCACATAGGACCCAGAGGAAAGATGGTCAGCCAAAATTCCCCTAAAGGTAAGGTCACCAACTTTTTTACAAACTTTTGAGAAGGAGGACACAAATAAATTGAAGGAAAAAAACAAAGCCACTTGCGCGCGGTGCTTTCTTGCACACAGCACACACTCTTAAAACAATTCTCCTGTGTGGACAACATGTGCCTCATAATCACATCTCACTGCACTGTACCGAGTCTTGACGAATCGTCATGTCAAATACAATTAGGTCACATCACACACAACAGATTGGATTGGCATCAATCAAATATGGAGATTTACAGATTAGTCTTCAAATATCAAAAAGGAGGATATGTAGGAGGACACTTTTCGACAGAGGACAGAACTTACAAAAGAATGACTGTCCTCTCTAAAGGAGGACGGTTAGTCACCTTACCGAAAGGCATTCACAAGAGGCTCATTTTTCCTAACTATTCTCTTCCCATGATCTAGCTACACAGCTCTTTTTCTTTTTCTCTTCCTTATCCAGGCAGCCTGCCTTAACTCTGACAGAGATAGGAGATAAATGAGCCTACAAGATAAGAAAGGAAAGGAATTAAAGTGTTTGAAGCACTACCAGGCTTCAAGATTATGAACTCTGCCTGTTGGTATACCCCTCCTGTCATGTCCATCGTGGGAAAGGAGACTCGGAGCCAGTGACTCAGTTTCAGCTCTTTATTAGGTCCCGAGATCGGCTCGGGATTTAAAGGGAAAAACAGCGGCTTTTATTCTCTGGCACCGCTTTGAATCTCCCACGATTAGTTTCCACCAATCGCGGGAGATTCGTTACAGGCCAATCAGTGCGGCTCGTTTGGCCAATGAGATCACCGTGCGCTTTGGCCAATCACAGTGCGGCTCTTGCAAGTATGCTAATGACTGTACAGAACACCCCTCCCCTCTTGGTATGGTCCTACATAACGTAGCCCCGTAAGTAGGCGGGCCTTCGTACTTGCCTACTTGACCTGCACAGGTTAGTTGTTGTTTGGCTCCCGGCCGGTTCAGTCAGGTTCTGTGTTGCTCTCTGCCTCGTTGATGGAACCGCCTGGAAGGCCTTGCCGGGCCTTTCATCACAGCTCCCTCCTGGTCTACCCGGGCTGGTTGAGCTGCGGTTGTTGCCGCTCCCGCGTGGTCTTTCTGGGCTGGTTGAGCTGGCCTGGCTGCTTCTCCCTGGTGAGGTTTCGAGCTGGCTGCTTGCCAGTGAGTATAGCTGGTTTCTTTCTATTGGTTTTTGGTTCCCGGGGTATTCTCTCCCCTCTTGGTTTGTGTTATGGGGGATGTCTGTGTCTGTTTGCATGTCGGTTGTATTTCCCGTGGTTGTCCTCGATCTTATTTGATCGATGTGGTGTTTCCATGCTCGTCCGTCAGTTATTTGCAGCTGGTACGAGTGGGGACCTGTCAGCTGGGTTATAGTTGCCGGTACCCAAAGTGGATCTCCGGTAAGGTTCTTTGCGTAGACTGCGTCACCTGGGAAAAATGTTCGGTTTTTGCTTGAGGAGTTTGGGGTTTTTTCTGGGTTGTATGTGGGGTGCAGTCTGTTGAGTGGGGATCTTAATTTCCTCCCCATTAATAGTTCTGCCAGGCTTTTGTTGGTAGTCGTGTTCGGGGTTATGTGTTGTATAAAGAGCATTTTGTTTATTTTTTCTTGGATTTCCCCATGTTCAATTTTTTGGATGGTTTTTTTTTTGTGAATTGAACCATCCGTTCCGCCCTCCTGTTCACCGCTAGATGTGCTGGTGCTATCAGTGCGTGTCGTATGCCCCGTTCTGCTAGGAATTTTTTGAATTCCAATGAGGTAAATTGGGGCCCATTAACTGACACAATGACATCTGGGAGACCATGGGTTGCAAATAGCTTGCTGAGTTCCTTGGTCACGGCTTCCATGGTGGTGGTTTTCATGTTGCTTACCTCCAACAGTTGGAGTAAGCATCTACCGTGATAAGAAATATATGTCCTTTTGTGGGCCCAGCAAAATCTATGTGAATCCTGGACCATGGTCCCCTGGAGGTTTCCCATCCCAGGATTGGTGATGCAGGAGGGCTCGGTCTGGTTTCTTGGCAATGTTTGCATGTTGCCACCCAAGTCTCGATTTGCTTATCCATCCCTGGCCACCAGGCGTAACTCCTGGCCAGGGCTTTTGTTCTAACTATGCCCGGGTGCCCCTCGTGTAACAACTCCAATACCTTCCCTTGTAACCTTTCCAGAATAACAACCCTATCCCCCCAAAGTACACAACCTTTTTGTAATGAGAGTTCTGTTTGCCGGTTCCGGAATGTCCTGAAAGATTCATTGTCGTCCTTTTCTGGCCACCCCTTTTCTACCCAATGTAACACCCACGCCAGACGTTTGTCTTTATTCATCTTACGGGCAATGTCTGACGTGATTATGGGTAGATCGGGCAGATTCTCTATGCTGAGGGTGGCTGTCGTGGGTGCTGGGTCGGTGTCTAGGTCAGGTAACAGCATGCGTCTGAGGGCGTCTGCGTGGGTGATTATCTTCCCCGGTTGGTGTGTGAGCCGGTAGCTGTAGGCGGCAAGGAATTCGGACCACCTTGTCATTCTAGGAGATAGAATTTTCAGGGTGGCCCTGTTCCCTGCCAGGATTCCCAGCAATGGCTTGTGGTCAGTGATGATGGTAAACGTGCAGCCGTAGAGGTACTCATGGAGCCTCTTCACTGCGGCGACGATAGCCAGGGCCTCTTTGTCCAGTTGACTGTAATTTCTCTCCGGTTTGGTGAGGGTCCTTGAAAAGAAGGCGATGGGTGCTTCTTTTCCATCGGGGAGCGTGTGGCTGAGGATGGTGCCGATGCCAAAAGGTGAGGCGTTGCATGTGATGGCAAGTGGTAGGGTCTCGTTGTATTGGATTAGGACGGCATCCGAGGTGAGCAGGTCCTTGGTTTTGCTGAGGGTGGCTTCCTCACATTTCCCCCAAGTCCATGTGGCTGCCTTGTCCAAAAGCCTATGCAAAGGCTCCACCGCGGTCAGTTCCATTTTATTCCATGGTGTTGGGGCTTCTTTAATGGCTCTGATTTTTTTCGCAGTTGGGTGGATGCCGTGTTGGTCAAGGAGGTATACCAGGAATTCGACCCGCTCTGTGTACAGCTGACATTTCTCTTTTTTCACTTTTAGCCCAGCCTCTTTGAATTTGGTTAGTACCTCCCTTAGACGACCCTCTAGTTCTTGTTGGTTGGCCGCTGACACCAGTACATCGTCGAAGTAGGGCACTACCCCCTTAATTCCTTGCAAGAGTCTTTCCATGAGGCTCTGGAAAATTCCCGGAGCCACGCTGACTCCAAACTGGAGTCTGTTACAGCGAAATGCTCCCCGGTGGGTGACTATGGTCTGCGCCTTGGCGGTTTCTGCGTCGACCGGCAACTGTTGGAAAGCTTGTGCCAGGTTGAGCTTCGCAAAACCTTGCCTCCCCCCAGTGAGTGTAGAAGGTGCTGCACTACTGGGACAGGGTAGGCACTTTGTTGTAAGGCGCAATTTAGGGTGGCCTTATAGTCCCTGCAGATTCTCACTGACCCATCAGACTTGACTGGGGTGACTATGGGGGTCTCCCACCAGGCGTGATCGATTGGTTGTAGGACCCCTTGTTTGATGAGCTTGTCAATTTGCTCATCGATTTTGGGCCAGAGTGCAAAAGGTACCCGCCGTGGTTTTAGGCGTATTGGGGGGAATGCTGGGGTCTAGGCTGAAGAAAATAGGGGGCCCTTGGTACTTGCCTAGGGTGCCATCGAACACTTCCTGGAAGTCCCATGCCAGTTGCTCTTCCCAGTCTGCATATGCGACGTGGTCGACGCCTGTAACCTTGATCCTGAGTGGTGCGAACCACTGTAGTCCCAAAAGGCTGGGGCGGTCTCGGTCCACGATCATCAGGGGAAGCTTTGCTGTGCGGCCCTTGAAGGTCACTTCGAACTGTCCGGTTCCGACTACCGGGATGTAGTTCCCCTGGTAGTCTCTGAGGATTAGTTTCTGGGTTTCCATCCTCCTCTTGTGGATTTCTGGCACCAAATGCCTGATTTCTTGCCAGGCAACCATGGAGAGGTAGGACCCGGAGTCCACCTCCATTTTGCATGGTTCGCCTTCGATGCCCACTTCCACGTATACCTTTCGGGCGTCTGTGGTTGATGAGTGACTGATGACGACCGTCTGGTGGGTTTCCTCTTTCTGCTGGTTTTCGCCACTTTGTCGGTTCTGTCCATCTCGGTTCCAGTGATTTTCGGCTTGGCGGTCTCTGGCCCTGGGGGGGTGCCATCTCATCTCCGGTTGCTGTGATCTCGCCGACGGGGGCTGTAGGCTTTTCTCAGTTGGCAGATTCGGGTGATGTGACCTTTTTTTATCACAGTGTCGGCAAATCGCATTGAAAAACCAGCATTCCGATTGAGGGTGGTCACCTCTGCACCCAGCACAGGTGGTCCCCGACTTATGACTCTGCCGATCACACCAATCTCGTCCCGTCTGGAGCTGATGTATTTCTTCTTCCTCGTCCATGGTGTCGGAGGTGGAGTGGAAGTCGCCATGATGGGTGGTGGTTTCCCGGTGGCTTGCTTCTGGGTAAGCCTCGGTCGCCCGGCCCATCTCGGTGGTCGCGGTGCATTCCCCGGTGTCTGGTCTCCGCATTTGATTCACTGATTTCCGGGTTACCTCGGCTGCGGTGGCTTCAGCGAGGACATCGGCGAGGGCAATGTCGCCTTTTGCCATCAGCCGGCTTTGTAGGACTGGGTTTCTGAGTCCGAGCACGACATGGTCCCGCAAAGCCTCGTCCATGTTCGAAAACCCGCACATGCCCCCTAGGCTCCGTAGATCAGCCACAAAGTCACTGATTCTCTCACCCGATCTACCGGTCCTGCCGGTAGAAATCGTGCCACCTGATGAGGGTGGGCACGGCGGGGGCATAGTTGTTTCGGTGCAACGGCTCGAGGTCAGCCCAGTCCATCTCTTTCACGTCCCCGAGTTTTGCGAGAGCTTTTGCCATCTTGAACACTGTGGGCCCACAGTGTGTTAGAAAGATGGCTCTTTTCTTCTGCCCAGTTGCATCCTTCTTGCTACTTTCAAGGAACATTAGGAATTGGTCTGTGTACGATTCCCAGTCCTCGGTAGCTGGGTTAAAGGGTGCGGGTGGTGCGATGCTGGCCATCTTGTTGGTCTCGCTTCCTCAGGACACGTGCTTGATGGGGTTAGTCTTGGGATCCCACCTTCGTCACCAGTGTCGTGTCCGTCGCGGGAAAGGAGACTCGGAGTCAGTGACTCAGTTTCAGCTCTTTATTAGGTCCTGAGATCGGCTCGGGATTTAAAGGGAAAAACAGCAGCTTTTATTCTCTGGCCATGGCGGCCGCTGCCAATGACACCGCTTTGAATCTCCCGTGATTAGTTTCCACCAGTTGCGGGAGATTCGTTATGGGCCAATTAGTGTGGCTCGTTCGGCCAATGAGATCGCCATGCGCTTTGGCCAATCACAGCACGGCGCTTGCAAGTATGCTAATGACTGTACAGAACACCTCCAATGCTTGACTCTTATCTACACTTTTTCACCAGCAGAAGAGTTTAGAACAAGAGTTAGATCTAGCAGCAAGGCACCATTTTGTCATTATCATTTCTAGGCTTGGATTCACATCACTTTAATGGAATTATATTATAAAGATGGTTCACTTGAAACATATTTTTGGTTTGATTTTTTTCCCTTTATTTTGAATGACCTTGAGGAAAAGAAAAAAGAAGCCTTGCCCTTTAAGGAATAGGCAAAGTTCTTTCCTTTTGTAGATTCAAATTTCTTGGCTGGGAGAAATGCAAAATGATTTGGTCATCTGCGCTGAAAGTCAGAATCAGTTTATTAATATGAAGGCAGGTAAGAAATCTCACAGCATTCCTAGGATTAATCTAATAAGTGAGTAGGAAAACCTATCTCTTATATACTTCAGGTTCTTTGATTTGTAAATGAAGATTTGTGTGTGTCTGAGATTGGGATCTCTTCCTGGGATCTTGGTAGGAGTAATTGTTTTATAGTCCAATCTGTGTTTCCCTGATCCTTTGTAGCTATCAGTTTGCATCTGTTGCAATATCCTGAGTTTCCTGTTATGCTGTTTGCTTTTCACAAGTTTTTTGTAGCTTACTATCTATTTGATTTCTATGGGAAAGGATCTTAGCTAGTTTATAGGGTTTTTCTCTGTATCTCATGTCTATAATTTTCTCTTTCCTTTGTTGTGAAAAGTAAGCTGGCTCCAGCTATTTTAATAGCCCCACTTGACAAAGTGTGGGGGCTGTTTTCCTAGAAGATAGGGGAATCATAACTTCCAACAACCTGAAAAGTTATAAAACTTTTGTGATATTTTGTGGTCCTAATAAAATGGATCCCATTAGCCAGTTTTGTATATATATATATATTGCTTGGGACCAACATGACTGTGATTGCTTTTTTATTGGGCAGGGAGATTTCAGTCAAGATAATTAAAAACAGAGTGCAATTAAAACCAGAGATAGATAACACAGAATAATGAATCATGGGGAAAGAGAGAGGGAGGAAAATAGCAGTCTTGGAGGGGAAAAAAGCCCATTAAAATCCTCTTCAGTGGTCAAGACCTTCAGATGCCTTTTATGAACCTCCCTATTGTAGGAATGAAAAAATAAATCCACTGCTTCTGCTTTGGCCTGTGCATATCTTAACCTCCTGCAAATATTTGACAGGAACCAGATTAAAATAATCCTTTAAGATTATCTAGCATGCCTCGTCTGCTGCTTTAATTCTTGACCTTGTAGGAAGAGAAAAGGGGGTTGTTTGCTGCCTTGAATCCTTGTGCCCCAAACTGCATGTGTGTGATTTAAATCTTAAATTTAAAAAAAAAAAAAAAAACCCAGATGGTCTTAACAAAGAAGCCTCATCCCCCTTGATAATCGAACTCAGTGATGTCCTTTGTTTTTCAGCCACTTCTTCTCGTGTTCTGAAATAGCCCTCTTGTTGATTTTCCAAAGACAATTCCAAGCCTGTTGATTTACACAAGCTGGAAGGGAGACGGAGAGCAAAGAATGCTTTTGTTGGGGGTTGGAAGGGTGGCTGGAGAAAATGTGCTTCAATTCTGAAAGTGAGAGACATACTTAAGCTGTTAAAAAGTCCAGGCCTCAGAGGGTTTGAGTTCTACATCCTGTTCTATGTTCCCATATTTATCCCTCAATAGTATTGCATAATGAAAAAGAACAATAATAAAACAGAACCAGACTAAAATGACTACAGGGGAGGTAAATGTGTTAGTCTGTTGAAAGGGGGAAAAAACCAACAACAAGGAGTGTTTGTGACAGTTTAGAGACTAACACATTTAGTATTACATAAACTTTTATGGACTACACTTATTGCCCGTTGCCAACACTTTTAAAGTAATGTGTTAATGGTGCCAATTACAGTAAATTATTTCCTAGTGCAATTCCATATATGCCTATGGAGAAGTAACTCTGAAGGAGTTCTCTGGCTATTGGTTACAATTTATCCTTACCCTTCTATTTTTAAGCAGTTTTGTAACTGATTTATATCAAACTTCAACTAATTAATGTTTGAGATTCTAATGACAACATTGCTTTTTCTTCTTTTAATTGCAGTCATTAAGAGTATAGGAAGTTAGCACCCACCCCTCTCCTAGAAAAAATGAAATATCCTAGGAAATATTAAAAAGGCAGAATATTTCCCCTAAAAAGAGTAGAAACTCAGAAGCAGAAGCTCATCTCCACCTTTGTTAATGAGTGGGCCATTAAGGCCTGGGCCAGAATATTTTGCATAACAAAGATTTCCAGGTAGAGCTATAATAGGAATTGCCCAAAGCCATTTTATTACATCATCATCCAGCAAGGCTCAACCAAGCCTGGCACTCGGGACAGCCTACAGAGTTGCCCCTGCATGGCCTCATGGGAGTCTGACAATCAGAATACATGCTCAAATTCAAATCCCAACAGAGGATATATAAGGGACTCTCAGCATTTCAGCCCTCCCTTCTTTTCCTTCACCCAACATCTTGAAGCATGTGATCATCCTTCTTCTTTGGAGCTCCAAGCCATGTGGTCTTGTCAACCATTAAACCATCTTTCCAAACAGCCTCCATGTTTCCAGTGTCTTTTTCCCCACTTGGAACTGAATCCAGAAGGATAATTCTTCCAACAATTGGAAAGCTTTAGGTGGATGGTCAATTTGTGCATTTTGCATGTTCTCACACAGGTTATCTATCCCACACTTTTCTTTCTTTTGTTGGCACAATTATCTGGACTGAGATGCCATGTCAAACAAGTATACTTAAAACACTTTAATGGATGCAAATTAAAAGGAGGTTTTTCCAGATGAGGCTTTTCATGTTATTTATGAGCTTTATAGGGAAATATGTCAGAGTATTACATCTTTCATATGTAAATCTCCTATACTCAAGTGCTTTATTTTTTATTATCTGAAAAAAAAGTTCTGTTAAGGACAAAAGATGAAAGAACTACTATGTAGTATTTTAAGTGCTCTTACTAAGATCATCTGAAGCAGCCACCATTTAATTTTCCATGGCATCATAACCTCCCAAAAATTCATCCCAGTGGTGTCTGTAGGTGTTCTGTACATTCATTAGCATTCTTGAAACCCCACGCTTTGATTGGCCAAAGCACGGGGCGATCTGATTGGTTAACCGAGCTGCACTGATTGGCCCGCTAAGAATCTCCTACGATTGGTGGATACAAATCGCGGGAGATTCAAAGTGGTGCCATTGGCTGCGGCCGCCGCAGCTTGGGAATAAAAAGCTGTTGTTTTTCCCTTGGAGCCAGATTGGTTCCGGGGACCAATAAAGAGCTGAAACCTAGTCACCGCCTCCTGGTCTCCTTACCGATGGACACAACACTGGCGACAAAGGTGGGATCCTGATTCTGAACCCCAGCAAGCACATGTCCGACAGAAGCAAGACCGATGAGATGGCTAGCATCGCTCCGCCCACACCCTTCAACCTGGCTAGCGAGGACTGGGAATCCTTCACGGACAGATTCTGCATGTTCCTCGAATGCAGCGACATGAAGGATGCCACCGGGCCGAAGAAACGAGCTGTCTTCCTGACACACTGCAGGCCCGTAGTGTTCAAGATGGTGAAAGCCCTAGCGAAACCCGCTGACGTCATCGGGATGGACTGGGCCGACCTCGAACCCTTACTCCAAAAACACTACGCTCCCGCTGTGCCCACCCTCAACAGATGGCATGAGTTTTACTGGCAGGACCAGAGGTCGGGCGAAAGCCTCAGCGACTTTGTTGCAGAGCTGCGGAACCTAGGAGGACTATGCGGGTTCTCTGACATGGACGAGGCCCTACGGGACCGAGTCATGCTCGGGCTTCGGGACCCAGTCCTACAGAGTCGGCTGATGGCCAAAGGCGACATCGCCCTCGCCAATGCCATCGCTAAAGCCACCGCAGCCGAGGCCACCCGGCAGTCAGCAAACTGCAACATCTTCTACACTCACTGGGGGGAGGCAAGGTTTTCGCAAAACTTGACCTGGCCCAAGCATACCAGCAGCTGCCGGTCGACGAAGAAACCACGGAGGTACAAACCATAGTCACCCACTGGGGAGCTTTCCGATGTAACCGACTCCAGTTCGGAGTCAGCGTGGCGCCTGGAATTTTCCAGAGCCTCATGGAGAGACTCTTACAAGGCATCAAGGGGGTGATGCCCTATTTCGACGATGTGCTGGTATCGGCAGCCAACCAGCCAGAACTAGAGGGTCGACTAAGGGAAGTGCTAACCAAATTCAAGGAAACCGGGCTAAAGGTGAAGAGGGAAAAGTGCCAACTTTACACAGAGTGGGTCGAATTCCTGGGGTACCTCCTAGACCGGCACGGCATCCACCCAATTGACACCAAAATTAAAGCCATCAAAGAGGCCCCCACACCCAGGTCTAAAACAGAACTGCAGGCGTTTCTGGGACTACTTAATTTTTACAACGTTTTCCTGCCCCAAAAGGCAACTGCGGTGGAGCCTTTGCATAGGCTCTTGGACAAGGCAGTTACCTGGACTTGGGGGAAATGCGAGGAAGCTGCCTTCAGGAAAACCAAGGACCTGCTCACTTCAGATGCCGTCCTCATCCAATACAACGAGACCCTACCACTAGCCGTCACATGCGACGCATCACCTTTCGGCATCGGCGGTGTCCTCAGCCACACTCTCCCCGATGGAAAAGAAGCACCCATCGCCTTCTTTTCAAAGACCCTCACCAAACCAGAGAGAAATTACAGTCAGCTGGACAAAGAGGCCCTGGCTATCGTCGCCACAGTAAAAAGGTTTCACGAGTACCTCTACGGCCAGACGTTCACCATTATCACCAACCACAAGCCGCTGCTGGGAATTCTCGCAGGGAACAGGGCCACCCCGAACATTCTATCTCCTAGAATGACAAGGTGGTCCGAATTCCTTGCCGCCTACAGCTACCGGCTTACACACCGACCCGGTAAGACAATCACACATGCAGACGCTTTAAGCCGCTCACCGCTACCTGAGCTAGACACCGACCCAGCACCCACAACGACCGCCCTCAGCATAGAGACTCTGCCCGATCTACCCATAACCGCATCAGACATTGCCCGAGAAACTAATAAAGACAAATGTCTGGCATGGGTGTTACATTGGGTAAAGAAAGGGTGGCCGGAAAAGGACAACAACAAGACATTCAGAACATTCCGGAACCAGCAAACAGAACTCTCGCTACAAAAAGGGTGTGTACTGTGGGGGGATAGGGTGGTTATCCCGGAAAAACTGCAAGGGAAAATACTGGAATTGTTACATGAGGGGCACCCGGGCATAGTTAGAACAAAAGCCCTGGCCAGGAGTTATGCTTGGTGGCTAGGGATGGACAAACAAATTGAGGCTTGGGTAGCAAGGTGTCAATGCTGCCAAGAAACCAGACCAAGCCCGCCCACGGCACCGATCCTAGAATGGGAAACCCCCAGGGGACCTTGGTCTAGGATCCACATAGACTTCGCCAGGCCCACAAAGGGACATACATTCCTAATAACCGTAGACGCTTACTCCAACTGGTTGGAGGTAAGCAACATGAAAACCACCACCACAGAGGCCGTGACCAAGGAACTTTGCAAACTCTTCGCAACACATAGCCTCCCAGATGTCATCATGTCGGACAACGGGCTCCAATTCACCTCGCTGGAATTTGAAAAATTCCTAGCGGAACGGGGGATATGACATGGACTGACAGCCCCGGTACATCCGGCGTTGAACGGAAGGGTGGAATGGATGGTTCAATTCACGAAAAAAACCATCCAGAAAATAGACCATGGGGAGATCCAAGACAAAATAAATAAAATGCTTTTCATACAGCACATAATCCCGAACACAACAACAAACAAAAGCCTGGCAGAGCTACTAATGGGGAGGAAAATCAGATCCCCACTCGATAGACTGCACCCCACATACAACCCAGAGAAACCCCCAAACTCCTCCAGCAAGTACCGATCCTTTGCACCAGGCGATGCTGTCTATGCAAAGAATCTAACCAGAGACCCGCTATAGGTACCAGCAACCATAACCTAACTGACAGGTCCCCGCTCGTACCGGCTACAAACAACCAATGGACAAGCATGGAAACACCACATCAATCAATTAAGATCGAGGACAGCCACAAGAAACACAACCGACACGCAACCAGACATAACCAATCCCCTTAACACAAACCAAGAGGGAAGGGAATACCCCGGGAACCAAATATACCCCGGAAACCAAATCCCAGAAGAAAGGAACCAGCCATACTCACCAGCAAGCAGCCAGCCCAGAACCTCACCAGGAAGAAGCAGCCAGGCCAGCTCGACCAGCCCGGAAAGACCAGGTGGGAGTGGCGAAAACTGCAGCTCAACCAGCCCGGGTAGACCGGGAGGGAGCTGCGAAGAGCGGCCCAGCAAGACATACCAGGCAGTAGCACCGACGAGTCCGAGAGACACAGAGAACCCAACCGAACCAGCCGGGAGTCAATCCACAACTGACCTGCGCAGGTCCAGTAGGCAAGTACGGAGCCCCACCTACCTATGGGACTACGTTACGTAGGACCAAACCAAGAGGGGAGGGGTGTTCTGTACATTCATTAGCATTCTTGAAACCCCGCGCTTTGATTGGCCAAAGCGCGGGGAGATCTGATTGGTTTAGCGAGCCGCGCTGATTGACCCGCTAAGAATCTCCTGCAATTGGTGGATACGAATCGCGGGAGATTTAAAGTGGTGCCATTGGCCGCGGCCGCCGCGGCTTGGGAATAAAAAGCCGCTGTTTTTCCCTTGGAGCCAGATCGGTTCCGGGGACCAATAAAGAGCTGAAACCTAGTCACCGCCTCCTGGTCTCCTTACCGATGGACACAACAGTAGGGTTGATAAAAGAGGAGCAAGGTAATAGTTATGATGATATGATTGAAATCTATCCATTGGTTGACCATACTCCACAGACATTCCTGTTTGGATCCTAATATCTCCCAACTCTTTTTTTAAATAATATTTTTATTAAAGATTTAATTAGAATAGCAAAACATAATAAAAATAAAAAATAAAAGTATTATACTGAGGTATTAGCAAAAAGTCCAAATGGTACCCTAAAATGGTCACATCAATTATCAAATATAAAACTCATCATTTCATACTTCAAGTCTAAGCTCTGAACAAATCTAATACTCAATGTCATTTCCAGTTCAAATGTCAGCAAATCCAGAAAAAACCTCCCCAAATAACAACATATTCCTTGATCAAATAAACCAACTTTAAATTCCTTCCTTTTACATAATATTTTTTGCTCTTTAATCTATTTGAATGATTACTAACTCTTGCCCCAAATTTCTTCAAAACAATTTTTGAACAATTTAACACACCTCTTTTATAATTCTATTTGGAAGAAATTATTCCAACTACTCTATTGATTTCACAATTTTATTTCCTTTTTAATTTTTAGAGTCTCATCCATTTTGGGTGGGTATATCCAGTAATAAATTCTTGTTCACATTATGTTCCATAATCATATTCCACATCATTTTCTGTAATAGCACCTTCTTAGGTAACTGCTTCTTCTAGGAACAGGATGCTCACAAAAACACATGATATAACTGACATTATTGAAGTCCCATTGTCATTCCTTCACAATATCTCTGAACACTATTATAAGATGCTTAACTTGTTATGTCTCCAGTATTGAAAATGACTTTCCTTTACACAAAAATGCATTTATTTTTTAAAATTAATTTTGAGATCTTAATATTCAAGATCAAATATTCCAATGTTTCTGAACCTCTGAAAATCCATTTAAAACTTTCTATAGTTAAAACCTCACCTTATTTTTTGTTTATTTTTTTTTGAAACAAATTTTATTAGTTTTAAAGACAAACAAAACATCATTAAACATTACAAACATAAAACCTTTTTCCATTGTAAATTATTTTATACAGCATAATTCTAATTTATCCCATTTCCTTATAGACAGATAAATATCTTTTAGCAAATCTCTCATTATTTCTCTTTACGTTTATTCAACTCCTTTTCTTTTCTATATTCATCTATTTTATAACCATCATATTTACATTTTCATCTGACTTGTTTACAGATATTCTCGTCCTCCAAGGTTTTATTAATTCTTAATCAAACATAAACACACAAAACACAAAAACATAAAACTTCTTTTTAGAAAGTGGCTTGGCCCCAGAATACCTCCCTTTGTACGGACTTCAATTAAATTCATGCTCATCTTATATATCATTACTTATCTTATTAACCATTCTATATCTTTTATATAACTTCTCCCCACTTTTCACTCCTCTTAATTCTATTTTATTTATTTCATCTTACTTTAAATCATTATACTTGTATCTTTTGTCCATTCTTTTCCAATTATCAATTTAACACAATCTCTTTAATATAAAAAAGAAAGATTTCTCCTAAAATCACTGATCGAAGTATGATGCCTTTCTATCCCCTAAGTTAACATTTAACATAATATCTAGTTCCCAATCTAATTCTGCTTAGTACATTCTACCTATTAACTTTTAAGAAAAGAAAAAAGAGAATAATAAATCTATAAAATAATTAAGTACATAATTATCATTCTACTTTTTAGTACATTTTAAATAATACATTTTAAACTAAAAGAATTAAAAAAGAAAAAGAATTTTAAAAAAGTTGTGATAACATTAAGAGAATAAAAAATTAAGCTCTATCATTAAATCTTAAACATTTTACACATTTTCAATAATATGAAATGTTAAGATCTATCATTAAATCTTAAATACTATAATATTTTGATTTATTAAATCTTGTAATATTCCAATTGTCTATTTCAAAAACAAATGCTATAATAATACATTTATAATAACATTAACATAGCCAATAAACTCTATATTTTAAAGGAGCAGATTTTTCAATGTCCATTTGTTAATTCCGTAGGGAAGGAGAGTAAACTTTCCCTTTCAGCACTATTTGCCGCTTTTAGAATCTCCTCTGGAAACAATGTATCATTCAAAAAGAATGTAGTTTTCAGGATATTAGATATATCTTAAAGTCCCGGCAGCCAAAGAGCTTTCACTTTAAAACTTTCCAAACTTTCTCCTTCTTCCTCCTGCACATTCTTATCCAGTCGCTGGCTTCTTTGTGGCGGCCATTGCTGACCGCCGCTCCACCGCCTTGAGAAAAAGGGGTTTTGCCAGGTGGGGAGGGGGTCTGCAATACCCCCAAACCCCTATCCAGATCCCCCCTGTCTTCAGCTGCCTCTACGTGGCAGCCTTATCCTCCAGACCCATCAGGGTCGGAGGCACCAAGACGGCTAGCGTGACGGGATCGTGCTGGATCGCGAATCCCTGCTGCCACCGAAGCCTGGCAAACCGGAAGTCCTTATTTTTTGCTGTTTATTTTGAACTTGTAAAATGTATAAAGGTACAGTTTCATTTTCTTATGATAAGGATTGAAAGCATTCACCTAGTATTTCTAGCTGTGTCATTTTGAAGATGACTAATTTCTTTAAAGCACTTAATAGGCAATTTCCAAAGGTCATTGGGAAAGGAAGTGTGACCTTAATATCTTTTGAAGGGTCTGTCTGAGGTTGGTGTAAGAACGGCAGATTGTCTCATCTTCTGGTTTTTTAACCTTCTTGAGTCAATTGCCTAGCACTCTCATAAGGAATAACTGTATGAAGCACAATGTGGGCAATCTCTTATCCTCACTTTCTTCAGAGAGGGTTGAAGGACTCAATTAATCATCACCTCATTGTTCCTAGCCTCGATTGTCAGGTCTACTTTTTGTGGAGCAGTCTTCAGTCCACTATTTCTTCCACAGAAGTCCCCTAATATCTCCCAACTCTTCACAATATTCCCAAATCCTGAAAGGAAAAGTTGATAGCAGCTCTTTGACAAGTTTGGGGAAACAAAATTGCAAAAACAAACAAATCCCTGTCCCCTGCAGCTGGCAAGCTGCTGAATATGTTAGCATCATTCTACTGTATTCTAACTTTATTTCAAGATTGCTTATTCTGTAGACAAAATAGAAATCTCTTTCCCAAAAGACATTCAGAGAACAAATCTCCAGCATTTCCCAGGGTAAATTATTCCACAATATTGTTGCAACCAATTTAAGTTTATTGTACAACTTCGGGGAGGAAATGATGTTGTTTAAATAGAAATAAAGCACTTTAACAGGATGATCTGTTTTCCTTTCTTTAGTTTTTTTTTAAAAAAATCAGATTTAATCTGGAGAGCCAAATGATGCTCTCAAATAGGTCTGCGCTTTGTAAAAGAAAGTAGATAACTTTCCTGCTCCTGCTATTCATCTGCATTACTTCTGTTTTAAAGATACATTTAAATGGATGTGATGCTATAACATTTATCCGTTTAGACATTTCTGATCTAGAATAATAACAGATGTACTAAAAATTTGTGGAACTATATTGTCCGGTGTGAAAAAACAGGTCTATATATGACGGTCCAATTAAATCAATTAAATTGATTTATTGCTAAACAGTTTGCACAGGAAATGGTTAGCATCTGCTTGGAATTAGATAAAGATTCATGGAACTCTGGTTAGGTAGTGGGTTGGACTTGCTTGTGGATATATAGGAATTCTAGATTGATCCCTCTTTTTCTTAAGGTTCTGCCTTTCCTTCTCCTACGTGTATTTATTGAAATAATCAAGCATGATTATTTTAAGCAGTTTCCAAACATCTTTTTTTCTTTTCAGGTTGAAAAGAAAAGAAATATTCAGGATAAATATAACTGAATACGTCTTTCTTTTATTAGTTGTTATTATTATTGTTTTTATTGATTTTTTAAAAACATGTTAGCTGCAGTCAACTGTAGGGTTTCAAGACAAGAATTTAAGTGGCAAGTTGATGCCTTTATTTTTGGGCCAAATAAACATGAAAGTCCACTTGAAACTACAAAAAGAAGGAAAAACTTCATCTTTCAATAATAAACAAACTATAGAAAACAAAGAATATTTGCTTATTCATTCATTTATTCATTCACTCATAAATGTGCCATATTTCTTAAGTAAAAACACAGTAACTTCTTTCAATTAAACCACAATGCTAAGGTCCTAGCATAAAATAAACAAGTACTTGCTCTAAAAAGAAGACAATGAGACATAACTTTCAGATGGGACATTTGATAGTTTCAAAGACATGGAATCACTCTGGAGGTGATCTAAGCATGTTGGAACATACTGTAGTTTTAAAAATCCCTTCCTCATTGGCATGTGGGTATGGCAGGTGACAGTGGAAACCCAAATATCTGGGCTTCTTTTTAAACTAAATATTGTTCTGTATTGTACATTAGCATTCTTGTAAATAACTGTTCTGATTGGCTAAGACGCATGACTACCCGATTGGCCGAGCAAGCGGCATGGATTGGCCCGTTGCGAATCCCCCGTGATTGGAGGAAACCGATCGCGGGAGATTCAAAGCGGTGTCATTGGCCGCAGCTTGGCCGGGAAGTTCTATATAAGCCGCCGCATACCCTAGCCGAGTCGAGTCGATCTCGGGACCAATAAAGAGCTGAAAACTAATCACTAACTCCCGAGCCTCCTTCCGGGTGCCTACACAACACTGGCGACGAAGGTGGGATAGCAGAACTGATACCCACCAAACACATGGCACCGAGACGAGCAAAACCAATGAGATGGCCAGCATCGCACCGCCCGCACCCTTTAACTAGGCTACTGAAGATTGGGAATCGTACATTGATTGGTTCCTGATGTTCTTGGAGAATAGCAACCTCAAGGACGCAAATGGGCAGAAAAAAAGGGCTGTTTTCCTGACACACTGCGGGCCCGCAGTGTTTAAGATGGCGAAAGCCTTCGCGAAACCCAAAGATGTAAATGCAATGGACTGGGCCGACTTCGAGCCTCTGTTGTGAAGCCATTATGCCCCCACTGTGCCCACCCTCATTAGACCGCATGACTTTTTTTTTTAAGTAAAAGTTTTATTGACTTTGACAACAAACAAAAACACATAAAACATAAGACATCAAACATAAAAGCATCATCCTCCTTCATAAATTTACAGACAGTGTATCGGTTGGTTTGCCACTCTTTTTGGGCATCCATTTCATAGTCACCATTGTAATTATGTTACATAATAACTCATATTATCAATCAACAATTATACATCCTAGTATCATTATTAAACAATCATTTGAGTATAATTTTATTAATTCATACTTAAGCGAGATAACTATAATTTACTTACTTTATTTTATAACAAATCATAAAATCATACCAAGTCTATCTTAATAAAATTTTATAAAGATGTTATCAAAACAAAAAAAATGTATATTCATTATTTCCTAGGTTTCTAAATATTATATTATTCTATTGTATTATCTAACCATTGATAAAAAAGATCCCAAACTTCATAAAATTGTTTATTTTCTTGTTCTCTAATTTCAAATGTCAATCTACTCATTTCAGCACATTCCAATATTTTCTTAATAATTTCTTCCTCTGATGGTATTTTCTCACTCTTCCAATTTTTAGCAAATACAATCTTAGCTGCTGTTAATACATTTACAATCAAATACTTTAAGTTTTTATTATATGTATCAGGTAAGATTCCCAATAAAAACACCTCTGGTTTCAAATTTATATGTTTCTTTGTCATTTTTTCCAACCATATGCAAATTCTAGTCCAGTATTTCCTGGCCTCCTCACAAGTCCACCACATATGGTAATATGAGCCAAGTATCTGATGACATTTTCAGCATTTTTCAGATTTATTCTTGAACATTCTTGCTATTCTTGTTGGGAGAAAGACAGCACGACTTTTACCGGTGAGACCAGCGAGAGGGTGAGAGCATCAGCGATTTCGTCACTGACCTGCGGAATCTAGGGGGCATGTGTGGCTTCACAGATATGGATGAGGTGTTATGAGATTGCGTCGTCCTTGGCCTCAGGGACCCTGTCCTACAAAGCCAGTTGATGGCAAAAGGCGACATCTCCCTCACCGATGCCCGACTGCAGCCGAGGCAACCCGGAAATCAGCAGCCCGAATGCAGAGACCAGACGCAGGGGACCGAGCCACAACCACCGAAACGACCACAGCAACCGAGACGCAACCAGAAGCAAGCCAGCGAGCAACCACCACCACCCACCATGGCGACCTCAACTCACCCTCTGACACCACGGACGAGGAGGAAGACATCCACCGACTCCAAACAGAACGAGACCGGCGTGAACGGCGGAGTCGTAAGTCAGGGCTGCAATGCGCCGGGTGTGGGGGTGACCATCCTCGATTGGAGTGCTGATTTTTCGACGCGATCTGCCACCAATGCGACAAGAGAGGCCACATCGCCCGAGTCTGCTGACTCAAAAGAACCTACAGCCCCAGACGATGAGACGGCAGCAGCCGGAGATGAGACGGCACCCCCCCCCCCACCAGAATGAGGGATCGCCAAGCCGAGGGTCATTGGAACTGGGACGGAGGAGGCTGACAGAATGGCAAGACCCAACAGAGAGAGGAGACCCACCAGACAGTCATCATCGGCCATTCATGTAGCTGGGACGCCCACAAGGTACACGTTGAAGTGGGAATCAAGGGGAAGCCATGCAAGATGGAGGTGGACTCCGGGTCCTACCTCTCCATGGTTGCATGGTGGGAAATCAAGCGCTTGGTACCCACCATCCACAAAAGGGGCCTGGAAAGCCAGAAGCTAATTCTAAAGGACTACCAAGGGAACCGCATCCCTGTAGTCGGAACCGGACATTTCAAAATCACATTCAAGGGGCGCACAGCAAGGCTTCCCCTGACTATTGTGGACAGAGACCGACCCAGCCTTTTGGGACTACAGTGGTTCGCGCCACTGGGATCGAGGTAACCAACATCGACCACATCGCAGAGGTAGACTGGAAGGAACAACTCGCGAGGGACTTCCAGGAAGTGTTCGACGGCACCCTAGGCAAGTACCAAGGGCCCCCTATTTCCTTCAGCCTAGACCCCAGCATTCCCCCGATATGCCTCAAACCACAAGTACCTTTCGCACTCAGACCCAAGATCGATGAGCAGATAGACAAGCTCATCAAACAGGGAGTCCTAGAGCCAACTGATCATGCCCAGTGGGAGACCCCTGTAGTTACCCCAGTCAAGCCCGATGGGTCGGTGAGAAACTGTGGGGACTATAAGGCCACCCTAAACTGTGCCTTACAACAAAGCGCGTACCCCGTCCCAGTAGTACAGCACCTTCTGCACTCACTGGGGGGAGGCAAGGTTTTCGCAAAACTTGACCTGGCACAAGCCTTCCAACAGTTGCCGGTCGATGCGGAAACCGCTGAGGCGCAGACCATAGTAACCCACCGGGGGGCTTTTTGCTGTAAGAGACTCCAATTCGGAGTCAGCGTGGCACCTGGAATTTTCCAGAGCCTCATGGAGAGGCTCCTCCAAGGGATCAAGGGGGTGGTGCCCTATTTTGAAGATGTGCTGGTGTCCGCGGCCAACCAAAAACAACTGGAAGGTCACCTGAGGGAGGTGCTACAAAAATTCAGAGATGCAGGGCTAAAATTCAAAAAAGAAAAATGCCAATTGCACACCGAGAGGGTGAATTCCTAGGGTACCTCCTAGACCAGCACAGAATTCACCCAACAGAAAAAAAAAATTAGATCCATCAAGGAAGCCCCAAGGCCGAGAAATAAAACAGAGCTGCAGGCGTTTCTAGGACTACTTAACTTCTATAATGTCTTCCTGCCCCAGAAGGCAACCACGGTGGAGCCATTGCATAGACTCCTGGACAAGGCAGCCACCTGGAACTGGGGGAAACGTGAGGAAGCTGCATTCAACAGAACCAAGGACCTACTCACTTCGGATGCCATCCTCATCCAGTACAACGAGACACTACCATTAGTGGTCACATGTGACGCATCACCCTTCGGCATCAGAGCCGTCCTCAGCCACACCTTCCCCGATGGAAAAGAAGCACCCATCGCTTTCTTTTCAGGAACCCTCTCAAAACCGGAAAGAAATTACAGTCAGCTGGACAAAGAGCAATCATCGCTGCAGTAAAAAGGTTCCACGAGTACCTCTATGGAAGGATTTTTACCATCATCACTGACCACAAGCCGTTGCTGGGAATCCTGGCGGGAAACAGGGCCACCTCGAACATTCTATCCCCAAGAATGACAAGGTAGTCTGAATTCCTTGCCGCCTACAGCTACTGGCTAACCCACCAACCCAGTAAAACAATTAAAACAGATGCCCTGAGCTGCACGCCGCTGCCCGACCTGGACACCGACCCAGCACCGACAACGTCCACCCTTAGCATAGAGACCCTACCTGATCTACCCATAACTGCATTAGACATTGCCCGCAAAACCAATAAAGACAAACGTCTGGCACGGGTTTTACATTGGGTAGAGAAAGGGTGGCCAGAAAAAAGACAACGACGAGAAATTTAGGACATTTCGGAACCGGCAAACAGAACTGTCTTTACAAAAGGGTTGTTTACTATGGGGGGATAGGGTTGTCATCCCAGAAAAAATTACAAAAATAAGTACTGGATAAGTATTACATGAGGGGCCCCGGGCATCGTCAGGACAAAAGCCTTAGCCAGGAGTTACGCATGGTGGCCAGGGATGGACAGACAAATTGAGGCTTGGGTGGCAGAATGCAGGCCATGCCAAGCATCCAGGCCAAGCCCCCCCTCCGCCCCAATCCAAGAATGGGAAACCCCCAGGGGACCATGGTCCAGGATTCATATAGACTTCACCAGACCTACGAAAGGAAACACATTCCTCATTATGGTAGATGCTTACTCCAACTGGCTGGAGGTAAGCAACATGAGAACTACCACCACGGAGGCCATTACCAAAGAACTCAACAGAATATTCACAACCTACGGCCTCCCAGATGTCATTGTATCAGATAATGGGCCCCAATTTACCTTGCTGGAATTTGAAAAATTCCTAGCGGAATGGGAAATACAACATGAATTGACAGTGCTAGCACATCCGGCGGCGAATGGGAGGGCGGAACGAATGGTCCAATTTACGAAAAAAACGATCCAAAAAATAGAAACCGGGGAAATATAAGAGAAAATTAATAAAATGCTATTCATACAGCACATAACTCCAAACACGACAACCAACAAAAGCCCGCCAGAACTATTAATGGGAAGAAAACTAAGGTCCCCACTCGACAGACTGCACCCCACATACAACCCAGAAAAACCTCCCAACTCATCGAGCAAACACCGAACATTTACACCGGGCGATGCAGTATACGCAAAAAGCCTCACAGGGGACCCACTCTAACCATAACCCAGGTGACAGGTCCCCGCTCGTACTGGCTACAGACAACTGATGGACGAGCATGGAAAAGACACATCGATCAATTAAGATCGAGAATCAACACGGGAAATACAACTGACACACAAGCACACACAGAAAAAGAAACTACAGAAGGGAGGGGAAGCCCCAATACCAGCCAAGAGGGGAGGGAAAACCCAGAAACCAAAATAACCAAACCCCACAAAAAAGAAACCAAGAATGCTTACCAACCGAAGCAGAAACAGACGAGCAACTCGAAGCCTCCCCTGGAAGGAACAGCCAAGCGAGCTCAACCAGCCCGGAGCGGCCGGGTGGGAGCAACAAAACCAGCAGTTCAACCGACCCGGGTAGACCAGGAGGGAACTATGGTGAAAGGCCCGGCTCACCTTCCAGGCGGTTCCACCGATGAGGCAAGGAGCGACACAGAACCTGACCGAACCGCTCGAAGAACAGACACCAACTAACCTGTGCAGGTCCAGTAGACAAGTGTGGAGCCCCGCCTACTTACAGGACTACATCACGTAGGACCATACCAAGAGGGGAGGGGTGTTCTGTATTGTACATTAGCATTCTTGTAAATAACCGTTCTGATTGCCTAAGACGCACAGCTACCCGATTGGCCGAGCAAGGGGCATGGAATCCCCCGCGATTGGAGGAAACTGATTGCAGGAGATTCAAAGCGGTGTCATTGGCCGCAGCTTGGCTGGAAAGTTCTATATAAGCCACCGCATACCCTAGCCAAGTCGAGTCGATCTCGGGACCAATAAAGAGCTGAAAACTAGTCACTGACTCCTGAGCCTCCTTCCGGGCGCCTACACAACAAATATTTTGACCTACTCTACTCCAGAATCATCACAGGATAGATCTTATTTTTGATTTATAATTTTGCCCATGAGAAGATGATGATGGAATATAACTTCAGTAAAAAAAAAAAAAAACAGTGGAAGAACTTATAGAAAAGAGGACAATGGGGCCCAAATAATATGAAGTTTTAAAGTATTATCTCTCCATCTTTCCTATCTCTATACATAGAGATACATGATTCGAATTAAACTTCAGGTGATTTGAAGGATCATATATTAAATCCCTCATATATTAGCCATATGTTTTATATAAGGAGAGTAGATGAGATTCTGTATAGAGAAATGTATCGTATATTTTCACATCAAAAAATAATGAGATCCAATCTGAAAAGAGAAATTTTGATTTCAGTCAATGGCAAACTCTCTTCTCATCCTGGATCAGAACACTTTTTTAAATTAAAAAAGGTCATCTGGGTCCAGAGTGAAAAGCAGGGAAAGCAAAGAGGAACTTGGAATGATGCCTTTTGCAACACCTTTCCCCATACATGGCCCAAAATGCACTGGAAAAAGGACACTGTAATCCTAATGCAGATGAAATGGCCCTTTGGCTTCTTTTATAGAAGAATTAGGCTTTGCAGTTGCAAATAAATGCCTAAAACCTCTTGTTTGATAAAACATAGATATCTTAAAGGCCAAACTGCAGCAAACTAACTCCATCTGAAACATGAAGCAATAAAACTCCATCTTTTTCTACCAGTTGTCATTCAATCCATTGAAAGAGAACTTGATTTTGATTGTTTCATTTAAAAAAAGGAAGGGGAGGGGCAATGGAATATTATCAGGTGGCCAAGATCTGTGTGCTGTCTTTCATTTATTACCCTTTATAGTATGCACCTTTCCATATTTCCATTAAATCTGAAAAGAATATATTATGGGGCAACTATTTCCACATTGCAGATTTTTTTCAAATGATAAACTGTAAGAAGCAGAGAAACACCAGAATAAAGCAATGAAGGGAAACACAAAATAGTACAAAACAATATCAACAAGTCCACCATCCAACTCTCAAGCTCAAAATATTGCCTAGAGAATTCAGAACACAAACACTTCAAGACATTAAGAATAAAACAGAAGTTTCTTGCATGAAAGAAAGTGCCAAGAATTTTCAAGACAAATTTTAGTGGGGATTTAGGTCTCTTCTGCTTCACTGAAATATATATACACATTGGAGACATTTAAGAGGACATTTTTAATCTATCTTACAGCTGAAGCTTTCACTGAGAAAAAAAATTGCTCCTTGATGAATTGGTTTTTTGAGGAAAAAGTATTGGTGATTGGTCATGTCCCAACCAGAAACCTCAGTAAAGGACTTATCTCTGTAGAGCTTACATTTTCCTCTCTGTCTATCACAGTGTTTCTCAATATCACAAACTTTAAGATATATGGACAACAAACTCCTGGTGGAATTCTGGAAGTCTGCACATAGTAAAGTTCATGAAGTTGAAAAGCCGACAGTGAACTCAAGTCAGAGCTCATCTGATGTTTGCATTTTTCAATTTTCAAAGTAAAATGCAAAATCTGTGCATTGTTTGCAGTCTAATTTATAAATGTTTTTGCAAATTCTATTATGAATTAGCACTAAATGGATCCAAAGAATATTTGCTGGGAAAGAGTGTTGAATGCCACTGAGAACTTTTCAATTTATTTAAATTAATAAGTATTATTGTTTTAAAATATATATTTCATTAGTTTAAAATACCACTCTATATTTAAGAATTAGCCCAGAGCCCCAATTCAGGTTAAGAAAATTTCTTCCATTTTGCTTCTTATACCTTCATAAATTTATTCACATTTAGGATGATAAGAAAAAATAAGATGAGAAAATTTTCATTGGTATCAATGGAGGGTTTGTGGGTTAAAATCCCTATTTTGGATACAAGGACAGAGAAGAGGAAATTCTTTAATCTCATGGGTCCTGATTCAGGTTGTGAACCCTGTATTTGCTTGATATCTCTTGGGTAGTACAAGGATTTCAGTAGTGATGATAGCTGAATTGAATCAAACTTACACTAACTACAATTATGTTTTTAATCCCCTTTCTACCCAAAGCAAAGTCTCCCTCAAGCTGAGACCTTTGCAGTTAATGATTGGAAAGAAGGCCAAGTGGGTGTTACGTTTTTAATGTAATATATACCATTGTTACATTGTGGTTCTCTTCTAAAGAGGTTTTTTTAAAAAATAAAAATAAAGGTTTGCTATTTTGTGGCTTACATGGAAGTCTCTTTGATATGTTCCAAAAGTAGAAGTCAATGTATTTCTTTTAGAAAAAGATAGATATGCTTAGTTAGCTTAGATTTTAAAGTAAAATGTAGCATGAATTACACTATCTACCTTTACAGAAAATTAACATAATGAGTGAGGTTTTCAAATCAAAAACATTACTTGCATTAACCTTTGAAATAAATCCTCTGTTATCTCCTGGCAGGCAGAATGGACTCAGGATTTGAAAACTGATCCAATTTTTTAAAATTTAATTTCCGCATTAATTAGTTGCAAGCAAAAGGGAGATGGATAAGGATGTCTTTATTAACAACAATGCTAGCGGTGCTAGAAGGACTTCTAGTGGCTATGGAAGTGAACTGCCCTTTGTTTTTTGTTTTTGTTTCTGCAATAAAGCAATGAAAGTTATTGGCATACACAGTATAATCTGTTTCTATGAAAGGCAAATATATCCAGCTGAACTGGATCTCCATACAGAACCTTGAACTGAATCTGAACAATGCTTCTCTTCAATAGGAAGAAAAGGTTTGGCTTCTTAACTTTTTCCATCAATAAACACTATTGAAAAGCCACAATTGCACACTTTGGTGCCATACTTAAAATATATGCAGATCTCAAGATTGTGAAGTTCCATATGTTTGTTGGACAGATTTTCTAAAAGACATAAAACACATCCTATATAAAACTAAAACAGGAATTGCTCTCTCTCTCTCTCTCTCTCTCTCTCTCTCTCTCTCTCTCTCTCTCTCTCTCTCTCTCTCTCTCTCTCAATGCCTCAGTCTAAGACAGCATCTAGCTAACACGGCTAATTTGAAAGCTAAAGAAGGGTGATCTAGTCGCCACACATATGGAGACTACCTAGAAATTCCAATTCTGTTGGCTGCATTAGGAAATCAAAAAAATCTTTCAGAAGAAGACAATGGCAGATCACCCATGTCAGGGGTTCCTAACTGAACTGCATGAGAGATGGGCAAATGCACGCATGAAGCTCCCCTCGCATGAGGGAAGGGTATGTGTAATCATGCATGAAGCTCCATTCATGTGAAGCTGAAGCATGAGCACCCTCTGAGAGCACAAGCAGAGCTTTGTGCACAAGCACAAAGGCCTGCCACTTGCGTGAATGTCTGCCACTCGCACAAGTGGAGCTTCAATTGTGAGCACAAGTACAACACCCTCCCCCACTCCATTTGCATGAGTGGAGGGTATGCACAAGCACACAACCACACATAAAGCTCCATTTATGTGAGTGGAGGGTATATGTGCCAGCTGTTAGCACAAATGGAGCTGTGTACACATGTGCACCTGCCTCATACACCTTCCCCCCTTGTTGGGCCAGACTGCCTTAAGGAAAGCAGTATCTCTTGCGGTGTTAATTCTATTGCTATATGCTCAATCTGTATATGTAAATAAGTCACATAATTTTTTAAAAATTAATACTTTCATATTCTCATTGCAAAGAAAAAAAAATCCAGGATAAAGTTTGCATTACTTGCAGAATTTTCAGTTAGATGAAACATTAAGAGTTGTTGGGTTTGTTTCTAATATATTTAGAAGATGAGAAGTTGACCAACAAAGCCTTATATAAATCAAATTTTTCCATGATGAATTCTGTCAAAGTTCCACACAGACTAGATTTCTACTTTAGATTCTTCTGAGTGATACACAGCATGAAGGCTTTCTTGTAGCAGAATTGTCCTGCCTTTGAACATGGAAGCTTCATTTGACTTTTTAAAATAGGATTTGATAATCCTGGTTCAGAAAGCAGCAAATTAAGTTTGCTACAGTGAAACCGCCAAGATTGACATGTATGGTATAAATCAGGGGTCCCCAATGCCTGGGCTTTGGCCCACTACCAGGCCACGGCCTATTTGGAATTAGGCCATGCGACTGGCTGGCCAAAGCACATGTGCGTGCATGCACACAGCTCAAATTGAGTGGGCCAGTGGGCAATTGTGCACATGTGTGCCAGCCCACTACTTGCTTACGGGCCCAATTCTCCTCTCCTGTGCCAGCCAAGCTGCAAAGGTTGGGGACTGCTGATATAAACTTCAGAATCAGCCTGAATGTGGAATTCTGGGAACAGCAATTCTGGAATGCGTGAGGAGACCCTCGCTAAGTACACCCTACTTGTATACTTCTATAAGGAACTAGCTACACTGAGATGTCAGAAAGATAAAAAGAAGCAAAAGTAGCAGTCTGTTCCATGTAGAGTAAACTTGTATTACATACTATTAAATCATAAAAAGTTACCGGTAATAGGCCAATGGAACTCAGGATAGCATAGCTTGACTGCAGAAATCTACATGATTTCCACTAGATCAGGGCTGTCAAATTTGTGGCCCATGGGCCAGATACATCACGCACTGGCCATGCCTACGCCCCATTTAATAAAGGGGGGAAAGTTGTGATACATCATGTGATGATGCCCTGACGATATGAGTTTGATACCCCTGCACTAGATGAACACTAAGAGATATAGAAAACATTAACTTTTTTTTGCCATCTAATGGCCATCTATATATTTGCATACAGAATATAGTATGCCTTTTTTGACTCAAATGGCTCAAAAGCACTGTCACAGAGACAATTTTTGTAAGTGATTTAATGGGTCATGATTTCTACCAGCTTACACTCTGCTTATGTATGGCTAAAGGGATGTACGCTCCCTAATCAGAATTAATAATAGCTCAAAATAACTTTCATAGCAGCATGAAACTTTGACCTATTTAAACACAGCAAATTAAAGTGCATGAAGGAACACACAGAGAAACAAAATACTTTAACAATATTTCCCCCTTGAATCTCTGCTGTATAGTGCCTAAAATGTTTCCCTAGTCTATCAATAAAATATTCAGGAACTATGAATTTATTTCTTATTTATCTTTAGAAGCAGCAGTAGGCTTGTTTTTGGGACCAACCAATTTGGATGAAAATTTTTGACTCCTTAGAAGGTGATCTAGCTCTCCCACTTCAATAATGGGAATAACGAAGTTAGATTATAATAAATCAAATGTAAATATTCAGTAAGTGCTGCTTTTCTATATTGCACTGGTCATTTGTAACTAATAAAAGAGTGGTGCGATGGAGTGGCCTAGAGGTGAAGCTCTCGCCTCACAATCAGGAGGCTTGAGTTCGATCCTAGGTAGAGAAACATATTTCTCCCTCCCTCTCTCTCTCTCTCTGCACAATGAGAATATATTTGCTGAACAAAACTTCGCATTGGTGACAGGAAGAGCATCTGGCCAGTAAACACTCAGTTCCATTCAGTTACCCAGACTCCACCCCACAATGGGGTCATTAAAAAAAGATTATTTGCAACTAATAGAAGGCTTGAATTCCTGGGAATCCCATAAACAGCCAAGGTAATAAACCAATGGATCATTGAACATATCAACCCAGAGTTTTCATTGGAGACATACATGATTGGGCTCAAAATATCCTACTTTGGATAATTAGGGACAATAGCAGCAAAGTAAGATAGACTTATGCACAAATGAAAAAGAAAAAATATAAGACAAATATCTGGCTTGATTAGTTACCATTTCCTCAAGGACAATGCTTCCTGGAGCTTCATATACTCTGCTTTACATTTCTGCAGTTCCTACGGACTGCTTTAAGGCATGAAATTAGTCCTCTGTTTTTCCTAGCCCTGGTTCATAACTTCTGTAAAAGTTCTGTATTGTTTCGGATTTCCATTTTGTAGCCCTTCAGAGCAGGCAGGAATCCGCGACTGTGTGCGGTTTCTGCCTGTGTTCTCTGCCCGAGTGCCCCGAGCCATTTGGCTTCAGGGTTAAGCCACCTCCGTAGAAGGTGGCAAAGACAGGGGGGGTCTGGCAGGGTCAAGAGATATCACACCTCTCTTCCCTAGCCAGCGAAACCCCCTTTTCCAAAGGCAGCTGAACGGCGGTCAGCAATGGCCACCACATAGAAGAGCTCAGCCGGAAAAAGAAAGTGCAGGAGGAGCTGTGAAGAAGTGAAAGTGATTTTTGCTGACCAGGACAAGCAACAGTGAAAGTACCCTGGACTTTGAAAATTGCTAAAGAAACATCGTTTCCAGAATGTGTCAAGTGGCGAATGTGAATTAAAGGAAAAGCTTTTTTTTTTTTTTTTCACTCTCCTTCCGAACATGACAGCGATAGAACTTTAAGAGAAATCAGAAAACTCATATTGGAGGTATGGATTTCTGAGCATTTAAAGGAAAATTGCTGCTGTAAGTGGGAAGGGAGAGGGGGAAAAAATTGGATCAGAATTTGAAAAAGGAGGAGATTGCCTAGAATTGTAAAGAGTTTTAAATATAAATACAGCTTCTAAAAGATACATCTTAATTGGAACTTTTTGACTGAACAGCAACCCCCAGAAAGAGAAATGGAAGAAAGAAAAAAAATATTAAAGAAATAGTCTATTTGGATTCTTTGGTGACTTTGGAACTTTTTGGAATTATTCTTGATTAAAAATATTTGGGTGGTTGTTTTGGGAAAAGTTTCTCTTTTCATGATGGCATCGCTTGTGGATGAAGTAAAAATTGAATACCAAAAATATAAAAAAGAAGAACGAGATGGGAAAGATACTTTGGGCACCCTTTTTCAATTTCTAGAAATGGCGGTATGCCCTTATGAAAAATTGACCGCGTAGCAGGACGACTGGGACAAAGAAGAAGAAGAAGCCATCTTGGATGAACAATGGGTTTTTTGGGGGGAGGAGGAGAAAGAGGAAAAGAAAAGGGGGATTTTAAGGCCTGAAAAAACAACCAAAAAAGAGAAAAATAAGGTGAAAGGTGGATACAAGATTAGAAAACAACAGAAAGGGGGAAAGCAGAAGAAAAGGGAGGAGGAGAGACAAAGGGGTAAAAAGGGCAAGGAAAAGAATAAGCAAGAGAGAAAGGAAGGGATGAGAAGCCTTAAAGGTGGGAAGCAAGATTTAAAAAAGCAAAACTTATTTAGAGACAATGGGTAAATTTAATTGAAAAAAAAAGGGATTCTGTAAGGTACATATGATTCAGTTTTTTATATGTGTATTTAGAATAAAATGCTTAAGATCTAAATGAGTATTAATATGTATGATTAGTTTCTTAATAGCATTGATTGTGGTTCGTGTGCATTTTTTTGTTGTTGTATTTTTTTTCTTTCTTATAAAATTTATTGTGTAATTTTAGAATGTACTAAACAGAATCCCAATATAATGTTATATTAAGTATTATTAAGCTAGGGGAAAGAGTAAAAGGCATCATACTCCAATCAGTGTACAGGAGAAATTTCTCTAAAGAGAAAAGATGAATGGATAGCTGGAAATAGAACAGACAAAAAATGATAAGTATTATGAATTGAACTCAGCTGAGATAAATAAAATAAAATTAAGAAAGATAAAAGAGGGAAGAAGCTATATAGAAAATTGAAAATGGTAATAAGATATGGAATGATATATAAAGTGAATATGATTTTTGAATTTGTGTCTGTGCAAAGAGTTTTAACCCGGGATCAAGCAACTTTCAGAAAAGATGTTTTTATGTTTTTATGTTCCATGTTTTGTTTGTCTGTGTATTGTTTTTTGGAAAGCATTAAAATTTTAATTAGCAAGAAATATAATTTGGATAATAGAATGAAAAGAAGAAGTTAGGATAAGATACGAAGCTGAACTGATAACATAAATATATATATTATAATTTGGAATTATTTTGTATGTTTTATTGATTTTTTTCAGAAAAGATTTTTTATGTTATGATGCCTTGTTTGTTTGTGTATTGTTTTGTAAAATTAATAAAATTTGTTTTCAAAAAAACCAATACTCTGCTTTACATTTCTGCAGTTCCTACGGACTGCTTTAAGGCATGAAGTTAGTCCTCTGTTTTTCCTAGCCCTGGTTCATAGCTTCTGTAAAAGTTCTGTATTGTTTCGGATTTCCGTTTTGTAGCCCTTCGGAGCAGGCAGGAATCCGCGACTGTGCACGGTTTCTGCCTGTGTTCTCTGCCCGAGTGCCCCAAGCCATTTGGCTTCGGGGCTAAGCCACCTCCGTAGAAAGTATTGTTTCAAAATGATCATAATTCCTCCATAACTATTCCAAAGTGAGGGGCTGGTGAAAATTGCTTCTGTGAATATAGGATCAAGAACATGTTGCATGTGTGTACATATGTATGTACGTATGTATGTATTTAAAAATATTGACCACTGAATGGCAATGGCAATGGCATACAAAACTAGGGGGACCAGTAACATAAAATCAAACAACCCAGACAAAAATAATCCAATAAACTCAACAAACTCAACAAATCAAAACAAAATAAAACTGGGATCTAAATAATAAGCACTAGTGTCCCCTCCTAGATAATGAAATATTTTGGGGAATATTAAAAGAGGTAGAACAGTTGTGGTGTGCTGAAAGTATGTGCTGGCACCCACAATGCAATGTGCCCTGCCCCCTACATATGAACGTGCAACCCCCCCCTTACCTGCACTGTCCATGCGTGCACCACCCAGTTGATTTTTGGCCTGTTTGAAGCCTTTTTCGCCCTCCCGATATTTAGTGTCAAAAGGGGCCCATTTTTTGGCCTCCAAAGGCTGCAGAGTCTTCCCTTGAGCCCCCGGGAAGGCAAAAACGGCCTCTCCTGGGCTACAGAGACCCTCCAGAGGCTGAAAACAGGCACTTCCAGTACTTCCAGAAGGCCCGTTTTTCAGTTTCCCGAGGTTGCAGAGCCTTCCCTTGAGCCTCTGGGAGGGTGAAAACTGCCTCAAAGGAGCCAAAAATCAGCTGGGAGGTGCACACATGTGCAGTGCAGGTATGTTTGGCTGGGACTCGCACGCCTGCACAAATAGCTCTGCGTGCCACCTGTGGCAGGCATGCCACCAGTTCGCCATCACAGCTGTATAACCACTATTATTTTCATTCCTCTAAACATGCCTTCGTCCTACATTCAGTATAGCTTTGCCATGTTGAGTTAGATCCAAAAACAAGTTGGAAGAAAATATGACAGCCACTTCAAAGCTTCTTATCTTAATATATTTCCTTTCAGTGATTCTGGCCTTTGAAAGAGAGGGGGAAATTCCCAATCCAGGCAAAAACAAAGCCAACATTTTTGTTATTTTTGAGAGATCCAGGTCTATGAGGAACAGAGGTCAGGTATCTTGGCAGTAACTTCCTATAGGTGGTCCTTGTTGTGAACAATTTGATATTGACTTAAAAAGGTATTAGTAGCCTATGACTATCATTAAGTGTTGTATCTTATGATTCTTGATGAATGTACAGTATTTTTCCCCTTTATGTACACTGAGAGCATACGTACCAAAGACAAATTCCTTGTGTGTCCAATCACGCTTGGCCAATAAAGAATTCTATTCTGTTCTATTCTAAAACAAAATCTACCATACAATTTTTTTAAAAAAATTAACTAATACCAGTAGTAGCTAAGTATTATTAAAGATCAATCAGATCCTTTTTTGCACAAAGAGATATTTTCAGTATAGCTATTTTAACTGAAACCACTAGAGGACACCTGCCATCTATATTTTGCTTCTTTTAGTCCCATTTCTGGAAGCTCCAAGCTAATACCCTTCATCTTTCATCTTTCCACCTTTAAAAGGTATTTATCATTGATGGGAGAGCTCTCAAAAAATATCTTGCCGTTTTTTGATTCATTCATAACCTTCTATTGTTTAACTGGACTTTTTAATAACACACAAAAAAAAACCTACTATGAGAAATTTTCCAGGATTTTGTCTTGAGGCAGGATTACACAAATACATTTATGATTACACTGAATTTCTTCAAACTATTTGAGGAACTGAAAACAGTCCATCTTTTTCTCATTGTTTTTTTACAACAAGCTGTGCCAGTAGAATAGTAAGGAAGGGCCAAAGATATGAGAACTACTTTATAGTATAACACTTAGTTGCTTTATACTTTTGCATGAAAGAGTAGTATTATTTTAACTGGCACTACTTATTTCAATCATGTGCAAAATTTTCTTTCATAAGTGCAATATTATAGGAAGTTCACTGGCATAATTCTTTAAAGGATTCATAATTTCTGTTGTGATATCTATAAATTTCTTAGTATAAAAAATAATCAGCAGACTGGAAGAAAGATAGTAAAATTAATTTTGAGGAGCAGTGTATGCTTATTGGTGTATGGTCATGAAGCTCCCTTAAATTTTTGAAGTGGAAGAAAAGGAACTGTAGGAGCAAAAGGAAGAATTATTTCCAGAGTTATTTCTTCTGGACCCCATGGAAGCACTGATACATATTTAGAAAATTAAATATTCAGTATTTTGCTTGGAAGTGTGATCAGTTCTCCAGGGAAAAAAAGTTAAATATTTGGTGTATTGGGACTGTGAGTTTTAGTCCCACCTTAGGCATAAAGCGAGACAGGTGACCTTTGGCCAGTCACTCCCTCTCAGCCCTAGAAAGGAGGCAATGACAAATTTTGTTCAGAAAATTGGGAGGACTTTCAGGGCAATTGCCAGGAGTCAACGCTGACCCCAAGACACACACACACACTTACACAAAAATACACACGCACACAAAACACACAAACATACAAAATTTTAAGTGATTCAAACAGAACATCCTAATGGCTATATGGAATGGTGGGGAATAATTTGATGAATTGGTTTTTTGAGGAAAAAGTATTGGTGATTGGTCATGTTTTCTATTTTGGCAGAAATTTCAAACTAAAATTGCAGTCAGGTCCATTATTGACTCAAAAAGGGTTATTTAGACCAGTGGTTGCCAACCGGTGGGCCATGATCCACTGGTGATCCACAAGAAAATTTTGGTGGTCTTCAGAGAAATGTCACCCCCAGAGTATCCCCCAAGCAATTAATCCAGGCTATGCAGGAACACAAGGCTGTACTGCCCACATGTCCCCCAGGAACCCTCCCCACCCACTCACTCCTTATCTGGCAAACTTGCCTGCTAAGCTGCTATTTTTCCTCCTCCCCTCCTCCCTTGACCATCAGCTTTTCTGCTGTGCCAGGAGAATTAGGTTTAGCTAGAAAGCAGGAAATCATTGGATTTCTTGATTTCTAGCTAATCTTTAGATCTTCGGCTCTGCTTTTAAGCAGAGCCAAACCTTCCTTAGGACTGAAGCTTCTATTATTGAATGCAGACTCAGGTAGCCAATGGCAGATAGATGAATTTGTCTGATGGCAGATAGATGAATCTGAGTGAATCTGTGATTCTGTGAGCAACTCAATCTGCCTGCCTGCTTTGCCTGATTTTGGGTAAAAGTTGCTCTTTTTTTATAAAAAGAATCAAGCCATACCCAATTAGTCCTCATCCACAGAACCAGTTGTTAAGAAATTTGAATCCCACCCCTAGGTTTGTGTGTGTGTGTGTGTGTGTGAGAGAGAGAGAGAGAGAGAGAAGCAAGCCACCATCAATCAAAATTCATTTTAGTGATCCCCAGGATAAAATTATGAGTTTGGCGAGACTTCCGGTTTGCCAGGCTTCGGTGGCAGCAGGGATTCGCGATCCAGAGCGATCCCTGTCACACTAGCTGTCTTGGTGCCTCCGATCCCGATGGGTCTGTAGGATAAGACTGCCCCGTAGAGGCAGCTGAAGATAGGGGGGATCCGGATAGGGTTTGGGGGTGTCGCAGACCCCGTCCCCACCCGGCAAAACCCCTTTTCTCAAGGCGGTGGAGTGGTGGTCAGTAATGGCCGCCACAAAGAAGCCGGCAACTGGATAAGAATGTGCAGGAGGAAGAAGGAGAAAGTTTGGAAAGTTTTAAAGTGAAAGTTCTTTGGCTGCCAGGACTTTAAGATATATCTAATATCCTGAAAATTGTTTTTTTTTTTTAATGATACATTGTTTCCAGAGGAGATTCTAAAAGCGGCAAATAGTACTGAAAGGGAAAGTTTACTCTCCTTCCCTACGGAATTAACAAATGGACATTGAAAAATCTGCTTCTTTAAAGAAGGTAAAATTTAAAGCTCTTTGTTATAAGTGGGAAAGGAGATGACCAAAAAAAAAAAAAACCACACCTGTATTAAGATTTTGTTGGAGGAGATGCCTTGAAGATTTTGAGACTAGTAGCTAACTGCAATAAGGCTTTAAAGTACAGACTGGGTTCTTTATTTCTTTCATAACTGATATTACCCCAGGAAGAGAAAGTGTAAAGGGAAGAACTTTCTGTTCTGTTTGGATGTTTGATGACTTTGGGACTTTGAGGAACTGTTTTTTAAGTTTTGAAACATCTTGGTTGTTTTAAGAAGAAGAAGAGGGGGAAAAAAGAAGAAGAAGAAAGGTTTACAATGGCTCTATCTATTGATGAACTAAGAAAGGAATATGGAAAAACAAAGGACTCTTTGGGAGATATCTTTTACTTTTTAGAAATGGCGTTTGCTACTTATCAGCAAATACAACAACAAATGGAGGAAACAGAAGAAGAAGAAGAAGAAGAAGAAGAAGAAGAAGAAGAAGAAGAAGAAGAAGAAGAAGAAGAAGAAGAAGAAGAAGAAGAAGAAGAAGCCATCTTTAATGAATTAAATAATTTGACTAAGAAAGAGAAGAGAAAGAGAGGAAGGAAAATTAAGACTTAAAAAAACATCCAAGAAAGAGAAAAATGAGATGCAAAATCAATACAATGCCAGAAAGCAAAAGAAAAGAGGAATACAACAGAGAGGGGAAACTAAAAAGGCGGAGGTTAGGAGGGGTGTGTGTGAAAAGACTAGGTGGGATAAGAAAGGAAGGGAAAAGGGGGGAAAAAGCCGCAAAGGTATAAAACAAGATGGGAAAAAGAAATTTTTCTTTAGGGACAAAGGGTAATGTATAATTTATTTTAAAAAAAGGATCTGCAAAAGTACATAAGATAGTATTGTAGTATTTGTATTAGAAATAGAAAACTAGAATATTAAAGGGAATGTTTAAAATATAGAGTTCATTGGCTATGTTGATGTTATTATAAATGTATTATTGTAGCATTTGTTTTTGAAGTAGACAATTGGAATATTACAAGATTTAATAAATCAAAATATTACAGTGTTTAAGATTTAATGATAGATCTTAATATTTAATATTATTGAGAATGTGTAAAATGTTTAAGATTTAATGATAGAGCTTAATTTGTTATTCTTTTAATGTTATCATAACTTTTTTTTTATTCTCCTTTTTTAATTCTTTCAGTTTAAAATGTATTATTTAAAATGTACTAAAAAAGTAGAATGGAAATTATGTACTTAATTATTTTATAGATTTATTATTCTCTTTTTTTCTTTTTTTCTTTTCTTAAAAGTTAATAGGTAGAATGGACTAAGCAGAATCAGATTGGGAACTAGATATCATGCTAAATGTTAACTTAGGGGATAGAAAGGCATCATACTTTGATCAGTGATTTCAGGAGAAATCTTTTTTATATATTAAAGAGATTGTGATAAATGGATAATTGGAAAAGAATGGACAAAAGATACAAGTATAATGATTTAAAGTAAGATGAAATAAATAAAATAGAATTAAGAAGAGTGAAAAGTGAAAAGTGGGGAGAAGTTATATAAAAGATATAGAATGGTTAATAAGATAAGTAATGATATATAAGATGAGCATGAATTTAATTGAAGTCTGTACAAAGAGACATATTCTGGGGCCAAGCCACTTTCTAAAAAGAAATTTTATGTTTTTGTGTTTTGTGTGTTTATGTTTGATAAAGAATTAATAAAACCTTGGAGAACGAGAATATTTGTAAACAAGTCAGATGAAAATATAAATATGATGGTTATAAAATAGATGAATATAGAAAAGAAATGTAATTGAATAAAAGTGAAGAGAAATAATGAGAAATTTGCTAAAAGATATTTATCTGTCTATAAGGAAATGGGATAAATTAGAATTATGCTATATAAAATAATTTACAGTGGAAAAAGGTTTTATGTTTGTAATGTTTAATGATGTTTTGTTTGTCTTTAAAACTAATAAAATTTGTTTCAAAAAAAAAATTATGAGTTTGGTGGTCCCTGAGGTCCAAAAGGTTGGTGACCTCTGATCTAGACCTTACTTGAAGCCCTATTCTCACTGAATCAACACTTTTTGTTCACATATATCTCCATTGATGAGAAATGCAGGAATTTATCAAAGCATATTTTTGTCAAAACACTCAATCACTTAAATTAATCACTACAGTTAACCTCAATTCTTCCACTGTTCCTATAAATGTCCATGGTTTGATATAGAAAGTCAACCACTTTTGACCACAATTGAGTTCAACATTTCAGTTACTAAACAATACAGTTGTTAAGTAAATTTTGTCCCATTTAATAATCTTTTTTACCATAATTATTAAGTGAATCATTACAGTTAAGTTGGCAAGCACCCAAATTTTGATCACATGCTTTTTATTTTCCTTTTTAATAAATGTACAGACATTTCTAAAATTCTGTTTTCACTTTGTCATTATGGCGTACTGACTGTAGATTAATGAGGGGACCAATGAATTTCAACAACTGCAGCATAACAAAATTGACAAAAGTGAAGAGGAGTCTGAATTCTTTCTGAATGCACTGAAAGCTGCAGTTCTAGAAGTAGGTCAGAAAGTAGATGCAGATGAAGAAAATTTAACCCATTTGTCCTTTATGATTTAAGTGAAACACACTCATGAAAGGTATTAATTTTACTTGGGAGGGAGTGCCTGTTGCTGTTAATAAAAGCTCTCTTGCCAGGGAATAACAATCCCTTTGTGTTATGTTTGGAGCATGGGCGAGAAAGAATGGAGACAAGCCTCTGGAACGGTGAACTTCAACTCTTTATTTGCATAGTGACTTCTCAACTCAATGGCAGTTATAACCCTCCTTATATAGGCAACCCTAATAACTATTAACCAATAACAATCGAGGAGTGCTAACTCCCTTAACCAATAGGAACTCTCTGTCAATGGCGAATCGGATTCCCCGGAACGGGCCAATTCGATCCTGCCATTAACAGCCAATCAGAAGTGCAGGGCCAGAACCCTGCACTTTACTCCAAGCTCAAGTTCTCTTTATTAAACCTTATGCATTCACAACACCCCTTCCCCCTGGCTTCTGTTTGCAGGGTGCAGTTACATAGTGCTTTAGGTAGGACGGTTGCTTTATTAGTCTTTTTGATTTTCGCTGTGTCATTTGGCTGCAATCACACTGAGGTAGATCGTTGTTTGGCAACGGGGTCGCCTCTGGTTCAGAGTTCATTTCTTCGTTGTTGCCATTATTCTTGGTAATTCCCTGACAGGTGCATCTGTTTCCCTCTCTGGTTCCACTTCCTGTGTCTCTATTACGCCGTTGTTCCCTTCGAACGGGTTTTCTTCTACTTCCGTATCTCCCCCCCCCTCAGTTTGGTCATAAGGGAGTTCAGGAATGCCCGACGGGAGCCGCGATTGTAATTGATCGATATGGCATTTCCATAGTCTATCGTCAAAGCATTGTACAACGTAGGATCTCGGGCCGGTTACACGAACTACTGTCGCCTCCACCCACAGCAGATCGCCCAATAGGTTTTTAGTGTATACCAAATCGCCTACCTGGAAGGCACGACAGCGGCCACTGGATCCTAGTGGTTTTTCCGGTTCATAAGTTGGGTGTAACCAGTCGAGGTGGGAGTGGAGTTTTCGTCCCATTAGCAGTTCGGCTAGAGTTTTGTTGGTGACGCTATGAGGTGTGATGTGTTGTAGAAAAAGGATTCGATTGATCTTGTCATCAATGTTATCGTAGTCTACCTTCTGCAAGGTTTTCTTAACGAATTGGACCATGCGCTCTGCTTTGCCATTGGTTGCAGGGTGCGCAGGCGAGGTGAGCGCATGTCGGATGCCGCGGTCAGCCAGGTACTACTCGAATGACAGCGCTGTAAATTGGGGCCCGTTGTCGGATACCAGGACGTCTGGTAATCCGTGGGTTGCAAATAGTTTTTCCAAGTTTTTGATAACCGCTTCCGTGGTTGTGTTCATCATGTGGTGAATCTCGAGCCAATTCGAGTAGGCATCGATGGTTAGCAGAAAGGTGTGGCCTTTGGTCGGCCCCGCAAAGTCCAAGTGAATACGGGACCAGGGTCCCCGTGGTGTCTTCCATTCAGTAGGGATGGCTTTAGGTGGGGCGTTGCTCACTTCCTGGCATTTATGACAAGCTTTAACCCAATTTTCGATTTGCTTGTCGATGCCCGGCCACCATGCATAGCTTCGTGCAAGGGCTTTCATTCGCACGATACCCGGGTGGCCATCGTGCAAGATTCTCAGCAGCGCTTTTTGGAGTCGTTCTGGGATAACGACTCTATTGCCCCAGATGACACAGCCCTTCTGGGAGAACAACTCCATTTGTCAAGTCTAGAATGGTGTGAAGTCATCTGATAATTGGTCCAATGGCCATCCACGTTCTACCCAGCCCAGAACTCGTGCTAAGGTGGGGTCACGTTTGGTTTCTCTCGCGATATCTCGGGCAGTTAATGGCGGCGAGTTGAGTGTTTCAATTTGCAACGTGGTTACCATTGGTGCAGGATCATCGAGAGTCTCTGGAAGTGGTACTCAGCTTAATGCGTCGGCGTGGGGAATGGCTTTCCCCGGGTGGTATTGCAGCCGATAATTATAAGCAGCCAAGAATTCTGACCAGTGAGTCATCCTGGGGGATAATATGTAGGGAGTCGGCTTATCTCCAGCTATTATCCCCAATAATGGTTTGTGGTCAGTCACGATAGTAAAAGCCCGGTCATACACGTACTCGTGGAATCTTTTAATGGCCGATACAATTGCAAGGGCTTCTTTATCGATTTGGCTATAATTTTGCTCAGTTTTTGAAAGTGTCTTTGAAAAATATGCAATAGGGGCTTCGTTACCATTAGGCAGTACATGGCTCAGAATGGCGCCCACTCCGAAAGGCGAAGCATCACATGTGATATTTAACGGCAAAGTCTCATTGTACTGCATTTGTACAGAGTCAGAAGTCAGTAGTTTTTTACGTTATGGAACGCTTGTTCTTCTCTATGACCCCATACCCAGTTTGCTTTCTTGTCTAACAACTGGTGTAACGGTTCAGCGACCGTTGCCTTATGTGGTAGAAATACATTATAAAAGTTGATGAGGCCTAGGAACGCCTGGAGATCGGCCTTGTTCCGAGGCCTGGGAGCATTTTTTATTGCTCTTAGTTTACTGTCGGTAGGGTGAATACCCTGACTATCAATTAGGTACCCTAAAAACTCAACACTATCTGTACACAATTTACACTTATTCTTTTTTACCTTAAGACCAGCGTCTTGAAATTTTTGTAGGACTAATTTTAAACGATCCCGTAAGATTTTTTTTGTAGGTGCAGCAATTAATACATTGTCAAAATAGGGGACCACGCCTTTCATCCCTTGTAGTAGCCTCTCCATCAGGCTCTGAAAAATCCCCGGGGCTACACTGACTCCGAATTGGAGCCGGGTACATTTGAAGGCACCTCGGTGCGTCACAATCATTTGTGCTTGTGCCGTCTTTTCATCAACAGGTAGTTGCTGATATGTCTGAGCTAAGTCTAATTTAGCGAAGACTTTTCCGCCCCCCAGGGAGTGGAGGAGATGCTGTACCACCGGCACCGGATATGCATTCTGCTGTAGGGCGTGGTTCAGGGTGGCCCGGTTGTCCCCACAAATTCGGATTGACCCGTCTGGCTTAATGGGTGTTACGATTGGGGTTTCCCAGGGGGAGTGATCGGTAGGTTCTAGCAGCCCCTGAGCTATTAGTTTGTCGAGTTGTTCATCAATTTTCGGCTTTAAGGCAAACGGAACTTGACAGGGCTTAAGGCGGATGGAGCTATCTTTGGATCAAGGCTGAACGAAATTGGGGTCCCCTTGTACTCGCCTAAGCTTTCTGCAAAGACGTCCTTGAACTCATGGATGAGGTCCTCCTCCCAGTCACTTCCGCTGATTTGATTTATGCCTGCCACTTCAATGCCAAGTGGCGCGAACCATTGGAGACCTTGCAGGCTAGGCCGATCTTTGTCGATCACAGTTAGCAGTAAGTACGCTGTGTGCTTCTTGAAGGAGACCCGGACTCAGCAGGAATCAACGACGGGGATTCGATTCCCTTGATAGTCCTTAAGAATAAGTTTTTGGCAACGGAGGTTTTGGCACTGAATCGTGGGGATGAGTTGCTTGAGGGTCTTCCAGGATACCATCGAGAAAGACGATCCCGAGTTGACTTCCATGTGGCAAAGCTGGTTCTCGATGGCTACTGTGATTTGGATTTTCTTGGCATCTAAGGCAGAGGCGTGACCGATAGTGATAGTATGGTGAGCCTCTTCTTGCTGTAAAGCTCGGTTTCTGTAGGAGTGGCTTACTGGTTCTCGCCTTACAGGACAGTTTCCTGTCGATTGGTGATAGTTAGCCCCTTTTGAGGCTTGGCCAGGTCCTTGTAAACTTTGGCAGATCCGTCCGATGTGGCCTCTCTTCCCACACTCATGGCATAGCGTGTTGTGGAATTTGCATTTGGACCTGGCATGGTTGGCTCCACAGCCAGCGCAAGGGCGTAGGGGCTTTGGGTGGTGGTCCTGGTTGGACCGCAGTCGATGGACCTCTTCTTCGTCGCTGTCTGACGACGAAGAGAGGTCCTCGTGGTGCATCATTGAAAGCTGCCCTTCTAACCTAGGTGAGATGTCGCTTGTCGGTTGGTGTACCGGAGAGCGGTTGCGGCGTAGTTGTGCAGCCGACTTCCTGGTTGCTTCTGCTGCAGTAGCATCGGTGATGGCGTCGGCAAGGCTGATGTTGCCTTTCACCATCAGCTTGCTTTGCACGCCTGTTGCATCTAAACCCAGAGCTATTCGATCTCTCAGTTCCTCTTCCAAATCGGCGAATCCGCAGAGGCCTCCCAGATTTCGGAGGTCTGCTATGAAGTCAGCTATGCTTTCTCCCTTTCGCTGGCTTCTCTGATAGAATTCGTGCCATCTCACGAGTGTAGGTACGGTCGGTGCATAGTGATCCCATAGTAGAAGTTCGAGGTCGTCCCAATCCATCGCCTTCACTTCTCTAGGTTTTGCTAGTGCTTTAGCCATCTTAAATACGGTTGGACCGCAATGCGTTAGGAATACCGCCCGTTTCTTCCCGGCTGTGGCGTCCTTTAAGTTGTTAGTTTCTAAGAACATTTGGAAATGATCCATGTAGGACTCCCAGTCTTCTTGTGCTGGATCGAATGGAGCGGGTGGTACGACGACGCCGGACATGGTTCTGTTGTGTAGCGTCGTCAGCCACATGCTCAGTGTTTCTTCTTAGTTCCGTCGGTTCAGATGTCTCCACATCCTACCTTCGTCTCCAGTGTTATGTTTGGAGCATGGGCGAGAAAGAATGGAGACGAGCCTCTGGAACAGTGAACTTCAACTCTTTATTTACATAGTGACTTCTCAACTCAATGGTAGTTATAACCCTCCTTATATAGGCAACCCTAATAACTATTAACCAATAACAATCGAGGAGCGCTAGCTCCCTTAACCAATAGGAACTCTCTGTTAATGGCCAATCGGATTCCCCGAAACGGGCCAATCCGATCCTGCCGTTAACAGCCAATCAGAAGTGCATGGACAGAACCCTGCACTTTACTCCAAGCTCAAGTTCTCTTTATTAAACCTTATGCATTCACAACACTTTGGATGTCTGATCTTTAGGAAGATGTCACTAAATGTAGAAAAGGTTTCATCCTTCTTCCTCACAAATTTCACAATACAAAATATGACAAATATGAAATATATGTAAATCCCTTTGCTATTCTATTGTGATTTATGGTTTTTGCAGATGTGGATGGCATTGGTTTTGGGGGAAGAATTGCTGTTTGAATGTATGTCAAATGTTTTGCTTGATCTTGTCATTGACAATTCAGAATGTTAGGAAAAGCATCTTCATGTTATGTTTGCCAGGGGGTAAGAGGAAAATATACTTTCTTTTTTCCATAAACATGTTATAGGTATACGGGTGGGATTCTACCAGTTCGGACTGGTTCTATAGAACCAGTTGTTATGATTCTGCGTAGTTCAGAGAAATGGTAAATGATGCCCCTGGCTGATCCACCCCTCTTCACCTGCCCCTCCCCCCTCTCCCAGTCAGTCCTTATCATGCATGTGTGACATCACAGGCATGCCCGATGTTGCTGACTCATTCTCCCCCTCCCAGTCACTCCTTAAGTTTTTTTTTCCTCCCAACAATCAGCTGTTCCGATGATCAACTGTGCCCGGATCCCCCTCACTGTCTTACTGCTTTGCCCAGGAGGCTTCCCTCAGGCCCAGAAGGCAAAGGGGGGCTCGCGGTGGGGAGCTGTGCCCCCCCGCACTCCATTCTTTGCCTTCCTGGGCCACAGGGAAGCTTCCTCGGAGCAAAAATGCCTCCCAGGAGGCTCCCCTGAGGCATAGGTGGCTCAAAAATGGAGTGCAGGGGGGTGCTGTGTACCACCCAGGCTCCATTTTTTTTCCTTCCTGACAGGGATGGGATACTACCTGTTCGGCACAGTTATATAGAACCGGGAGCTCTGAAGAGCAGCAGACACCGAACCGGTTCGCTGTAACGACCTTTTGGTCATCTGTTTGGCCTACCTACCCACCCAGGCTCTTGGCTGTCCTTTATTTCCTGCTTGTTCAACATCAGCTACTTTGTGCAGCACTGCTGAGGTTGAAAAAGCAGGAAAGAAGAGGATTTTCAAATGCTGCGCATCCATGCAGAACGCTTGTCAGCTGTCCGGGTGACACAACTGATGTTTTTTTGCAAAAGCTGTACAGGTGCACACAAAACACACTCTCACTGAACTGGTAGTAACATCAGTTGTGTCACCCGAACAGAATCCCACCCCTGCTTCATGAGCCTCAGGGAAGCCTTCTGGGAGCAAAAACAACACCCCCTGAGGCTCCGCTGAGGCCCAGAAGGCTCAAAAATGGAGTACAGGGGGAGCTGCATGTCCCTCCAGGCTCTGTTCTTTGCTTTCCTGAGCCCCAGGGAAGCTTCCTGGGAGCAAAAACAGCTCCCAGGTGAGCGGCCCCTCCCCTCCCCCCTTAGGCCCAGGAGGCAAAAAAAATGGGGGGGGGTTGCTGCAAAAAAGTAGCCATTCCCACCCACATATGGCCATGCCCACCTGGCCACAACTACCTAGCCATGCCCACAGAACCAGTTATTTAAAAAATTGAATCCAACCCCTGTATAGGTATGTATAATTTGGCCCTGATCAGAGGTGACAGCCTCTATGAAAGATTATCCCATTGTCTGATCTAATATAAGCAACTTTTTATGTTTTTCCTACTTCACAAGTACTTGAACATTAACTGTAATGAATGTTTGTTGTAAAGGTTCTATCGTTTTAAAACTCATCAATACAGTAACAAATAATATACTTTTCTGTGCAGGAAAATAAAGTATCTTCTTCAGAGAGCAAATTTAAAGAATCAAGTATCTTAGTTACCAACGTTTCCAAGTTTCTCAGCCTTTAAATAACCATTTTAAAATGTCAGTAGACCCCAGTTAATTATTGTGATCTCCTAGACAATCATTTCATTGTGCCAACAGAATCTCCCATTTACACAAAATGTACTGGATGGACTGATGATGCCATTTATTAGAGTACAACCCCATAGTTATGTCTTCCTTTTTTCTGACATTCCATGCCACACAAAGATAACAAATTTTAAAAAATCTTAGTAATTTGGCAAAAGTCAAATATTTCATCTTATATCCTTCTGGAGGGAGGAGGAGGAAGACAAGAACAAGGAGATGTAGCTCATATTTGGAAATGTACTCACTTGATCAGAAAAAAAAAAAAAGCAGTTAGCTGAATTAGGAGATTAAATATTTGACAATGGAGGGCTAGCACAAATAGGGATTCCGATTAGCTTTTTGGTATATCAAAATTTTGAAAATGGCAGCCTTTACTGTAATAGGCAGAAATTTTCTGAGAATAGAATTCTATTCTATTCCATTCCATTCCATTCTATTCTAACCTCTTAAATGCCTATACTAGGGGTCTGCAACCTTAAACACTCAAAGAGCCATTTGAACCCGTTTCCTGGAGAAAAGAAAATTTTGGGAGCCACAAAACCTGGGTGGGCATGACCAATTTGATGTTACTCACTCCCACCCAGTCACATGACCCCACTCCTAGCCATGCCTACCCTGTTTTTGTGGCTCCCAGTATTTTCTCTGGGAAACAGGTATCCCTCTGTGTATGTATCTCGCGCGCTCTCTCTCTCTCTCCTCTCTGTCTCTCATCTCTCTTTCCCTCTCAACTTTCTTTTTCCATCTCTCTTTCTCCCTCTTTCTCATCTTTTCTCTCATCTTTCTCTCTGTCTTTCTCTCTTTCTACCTTCCGGAGTGGGAGCGAAGTGCCCCTCTAATTGCCTCTTCTTCCAGATGCGCACACCTTGGTTGCTTGGGGAGATGCACGACTTTCTCTTCACCCCAAAACACTGGCTTGGCCCAGCTGCAGCTGATGCTCCTCCTCCAGGAGGAGGAGGAGGAGGGGATGCCATCTCCCCCATTGTGAAGCATGCTAAATTGAAGTGTGTTGCACAAGGTGCTGCAAGAGCAGCAAGCAGGCCACGGGGATGGTGAGATCAATGGCGTCAGCCCCAGCCAGGCCAGGCCAGTGTTTCGGGGTGGAGGCCAAGTTATGTGCCTGCCTGAGCGGCCAAGGTGCGCACAGTACCAAGAAAGTCTGGAAGAAGAATACAGGAGTTTTGCTCCCACTCTGGAATATGGGGTGAGTCTACATCCGCCGCCATCACCCTTCTTAGGTGAGGAGTGGCTGGGAGAGGGGGGTGAGGGGCGGGACCAGCCAGGGGTGGGATCATCTGACAGGGCCCAAACAGCCACAAGTTGCTGACACCCGGCCTAAACTATTGCTTATTACAAAAGCCAGATTTGTGTTCAGCTTTGACTTCAAATGAATTCAAGGAATATTCTAGCTAAAGTCAATCATACTGTGTTACTGAGGGAGGGTCATATATAACTTCCTTCTGGAAATCAAACTAAAGTCTTCAGGGTTTGATTTTAGTTAGACTGTATCATTATAGTTCCTTGTATCCTCGATATAGGAAGCTAATATAAAAAGTAAACATATTTCCACAGTATTAGGCAACATTTGGCAGAGATATAGATGTCTGGTTCCCTGAGGATTTTGATTTTCAGTTAATGGGACACAAAATGGTAATGCGTAGGCTGTCTATAGGAGTTTAGTATTGTCTTTCTCCCTGCAGTATTACTGTTTTAAGGTTTCTACGCGATGCTATTTTCAGCTTCATGATGAGATGATTATAATGTAAAAGTCATGCTGCGTGACCAACTTGCCAGGTGGTTCACTGTTCAGTTCTGTTCCTTGTGAAAGGGACAAATGATGTGAGAAAAAATTTTAGTTAAGCTTTGGACAACTAAGCGGGGAGTTCTGAACAACAGATTGAGCTATGGGGTTTTTTTTTTATACCGATGACTTCTATTCCATCCCAAGTATTTGTATTATTCATTGTTGAGCAGTTTAATTTTTTTTCTTTGAACCATCGCTGCATGTTCAAAAATTTCTTGTACATTTTATGAATCCATTAACTTAATAATTTTACTGGTTTTACTGGTTTGAAGTAGACCATCAAACTTTCCTGGGAGCATTATGTCTTTAGAATAGAATAGAATAGAATAGAATAGAATAGAATAGAATAGAATAGAATACTTTTATTGTCATTGCATTCTGCAAATACAATGAAATTTGAAAGCTACTCCAGCACAGTGTCCCAAACACCACATCACAATTACTTGCTGGGTTTTTATCTCTAAATCATTCTTTGAGGCAAAATATATGTTTTCCTTTTTACTAAAACAAAATTTGATTACAGTTTAAAACATGTCAAAAGTGTATCAGAAGAATACAAAATAAATTCAACATGGTAGTGCATTCATGCAACCAACTAATACATTATTCCACCACAGCTTGGAAAGGAATTGCTTCTCTGGTCTGTTTGAGCTACAAGAAATAACCGAGCTGTCAATTCAGATAACTAAAATCACTTCTACATTTATAATCTTCCTAATCTGATATTTATGTATTTACATTCCTGCTATTTTAGCTATTTTTATGTCACCAAATTTATCACTTTAGGATGACTTAGCCAATAAATGTCCAAAATCAGCATAAAATCATAATCAACAATGCTGATACTTAAATCAAATTCCCATTTACTGCTGTCTCCCATGAGGCTATGCAGAAAAGCATAATTTTGACTCCCCTCCTGAAGGATATTAAAGGAAAACCTATCCTGATCTGGGATGTGCAAGACAGGTCACTGCAATGGGCTGTAAACAGAAAGATAGTCTGTCAGGCCAGTGTCCTAAGCAGTGGCCAACCTGTAACATCTACCCTTGACTTATATATATTGGGTGGGCAGCCTGTCTGGAAACCACAGTTGTGATGGTAGCTAGGACCCAAGCTGTAGAGGCCTTCATAGGGAATATTCTATCATATACACTGGATTAAAACAGGCAGTCAATGCAGTTCACACACCATAGTATTATTCTGTTATATCCATTTGTGGTGGTCAGCAGGCAGGTGGCTGCATTCAGTGCCAGCTGAATATTTCAGGTCATCTTCAACAGCCACTCTATCTTGAGCACATCTCCTGGTTAGTAATCAAGCAAGGGCATGATTCATGTACCATGTTTTATTTAAGTTTACCATGTTTATTACTCACGTTTAAAAGTTACTTGTCAGCAGACAGCATGATATATCATTATCTTCTCTCATAAATTGTTAACATTTTTTTGTATCAAAAATTTTATTAATATATTTTCTGAGGTAGATTTATATAGGTTAAATGTCCCAGTATCAATATGCATTCAGTATCTTAATAACAACTTTAGGAATTTGTGATTCAAATTACATCTAGCCCTCATTGCTTTTGACTTGCGATAGACTATTTGCATGGCTGTTTTGCATTTATTATCTGAAATTCAAGCCAGCCTTGGTGTTTGAATCATGAGACACTGTTATCTCTTTCTTGTAGAAGTCAATATAATGGAACTGTTTGTGAATAGTGGAGACAAATTAATCTCCCACATACGAGGTGGGAATATATCAAGAACGATCCTCATGTGCATTTTCCATGTAAGGTTCATTATTTTGGATTAGAATATACTAAAAAAAAACAATCATCCATTTTACTAACTTAATTTATAATTTTAATGCACTCTATACTTTATAATATTAATCCTGATGAAAAAGAAAATATGAATGTGCTTCAAATAATTTAAAATATGTGAATCTTTTAAAATAAATTGTTAAATTATTCTATTATATTTAAGATGCTCAAAAAGGGATATTCAAAAAGGGATATTTAAATTTTTTTAAAAGTGTCCGTTAACCTACCATGCCTAACAAAAAAGTAGGGGTTTCAGGATTTATTGCATTATATTTTCTCAATTTAATTAACAGGTGTATTTTTAAAATAACCAGTTAGTTTTAGTCCATGAGAAATTTCTATGCCCCCTCTTTTTCTATAGACAGCCCAAAAATCAATTCAGAATATAAAGAATATTAAATCTTGAGCATATTAAATCAGTGCCTGAGAATTTGTGTATGATATTTTATCATACTAATCTGATGATGGTAACATTAATATTTTTATAAAATCAGCCACTAGATGGCTCCAATCTCCAAACCACTATTTCTCAATCTTGGCAACCTGAAGAAGAAGCCTCCAACTCCAAGGATTTTCCCACCAGGCCAGCTATGCTGAGTTGAAGACCATACATTTTCAAATTGCCAAGCTTAAGAAACACTGCTCCAGACTTTCAGGAGTTAAGAGGCCACTTGAAAAATCCAGTAACCATCTTTGCGATATTATTTGATTTGGTTTGTTTAAATTATGGCGCACATTGCTTGTGAAGCATGCAAAGAAACAATGGTGTAATTCTAAATTTGTATCATTACATTGTATTACTCTTTCTCAGGACTTTGAATAAAATGACACTTGGAATTTGCTAGAGTTCCAGAAAAATGCAATTGAGCATGTGAGAGAAGGAATAACATTGGGAAATTATTTCAGATCTTTTGGCTGCAGGAGGAAATCTATGGCACAAGCAAGTTATCTATGATTCTACAACTTTCTCAACAAGAAGAAAAGGCTGAACTCAGAGGTGTGTAAATGTACCATTGAGTTTCAGAGGGAAATTTTGCTTTTCCAAAAGCACCAGATGTTTTTGTTTGCTTGTTTTTGTTTAACTTGGCAAATGCACTAACTGCCAGCTTTTGTTACCATCCTGCATCATATACAGAACTGACATGAGATACAGTCCCAATGTGGTAAGACTATGGAGCTTTCCATCAATAATAAATGATGTTGTATACTAAATAGATGCTGGCCATTGAAGTTTCTTTCCCCCTTAATTCGGAAAACAGAACTTTTCACTGATTTGATGTATTAATCATGTCATATTATATATGTAACTTATCTATTTTTTCTGTTTTAAAAAACGTTGTTCTACAATTTCCTGATAGGTTATAGGATATATGAATCAAATCTTCAGATAAAAATCCTTGTGCTTCAATCTCTACTGGGGCTTTGGTTCAATAATATGTGATTATTGTGCTTTATATATTTGGTATAGAGTTTATCATTACTGAAGCTCTCAGTTAAGGGTAAAGGTTTATTACACTGAGCACAATGGGGTTAATTCACAGAATCACCCACTCATGAATGCTTTTTACAAAAATGTCACCAGCAGATGGTGGCATTTACACTGATGAGGATTTCATTGAGACCTTCTAAATTGGCATGTAATTAATAAGATTTACATGACACGTCTCATTATGAAAGTACAGAATCTGTGTGAAGGCAAGTGCAAAAGAAGTTGATATGTGAATGGACAGATTTAGCACCACACACACACACACACATACCTGTGTGTGTGTGTGTGTGTGTTTGCACGTGCTGTATTGAATAAGAAACAGGGCAAGATACTATTTGATAAGGGTGGCAGCAATAGCTATGATGTTTGCTTTTTGGCATCTTGGAAGTTGTATCTGTACATGTGTCCACAAATAATACATCTCTACTCACAAGGCAGGTATGAACCAGCCTGGAGATCCCTGGAGACACAGCTAAGAACTACATCCTTATGAATGATGGCCAATATAGATAGTTGGTAGTGACTACAAGAGGCTTGTATAGAACTTGCCCCCTTGGCCTTTCAAATCCTATGTTTCCTGATACTTGATGGAGCCTTGGTCTTCCTTTTCTCATACGTTGTCATTGCTCATTTACATTCCTACTCAGAGAATTGGAAGTGGAACCCTGGCATCCCTACCCATACTTTTTCCATACACACCCCCATGCTACTCAAGTCCCTCAAAGCCCCTGTATTCCATTCCATTCTACTTTCTCAAATTCTCCTTCCATTCTGCTCCCTTGCTAAATAATCCTTTTTCTTTTCTTGCCCTTCCAAAGATTCTACTTGATCTCACTGCATTTCTAAGTGGAAGAGCTATCTTCTACCCAGCAAGTCAGGATATGTGAGGAAAATCACTGGTGCAGGAGGAGAAAGCCTTATATATGTGTGTGTTTTTATGTAGACTTGATAATCTGAGAGCCAGTGTTTGATGAAGAATTCAGGTGTGGGACTGACACCAGATTTGGGTTCTTATCCATTTTCAGCAACTGAATCCCACTGGTTGACTAGGAGCCATTCAGGTTCTCTTGGCCCAATCTATCGCAGAGTTGTGAGGAAAAACAGAAAGAGAAAAGCTTTAGCTACGATGCCTTTAGCTCCTGAATAACAGGTGGGACATAAATCACTAACTAAAAAAATAAGTCAATCCACCTATTATGCAGTTCAAGCATGAGACAAAAATAGTAATCACTGATGATTATTAATGATGATGACGAACGTTCCAGTATGTCCTTAAACAATGGCCCCCAAAGTCTTAATTAATTTTAAATGCCAAAGAGCACAAATCCCAGAGATTTAGCAGTCGACTTGAGAAAAGAGATGAACTTTTCTAGTGAACAGCATAAAATAAAATACATTCCTAAAAGAGATCATTAGAAAAAGTCTGCATTTTACAGATGAAACCTAGGTTTATTTCACAAACTGGAAAGTGCATATTTATAGTTCAGTAAAAGTACACGTTTATCTTCAGTAAATACATTGCAGAAGAACTAGTAAGTGAGAATTCTAATTATCACTCCCCATACCATTAGTTTTGTTAAATATTTATTCAAAACATTTCTCAGTTTTCTTCTTCCATAGTCGTAGCTGATATCCCATGTGTTTTGCACAACCCAAATAGTTAATAGACCAAGAAAATATAATGAAATGACATAGTATGACTACAAACAGCTGGTTTGTGAAATGAAGTTCTTCACTGTTTTTCCACTATTTGGGAAAAGCTAGAAAAAGCTTGTAGAGCTCAAATCTGGAGCATGTGCTGTCTCCCTGGGCATAGCTATGTTGAATAAAATGATCTATACTTTTAAAGTGCTGTGTGTGTGTGTGTGTGTGTGTGTGTGTGTGTAGAGAGAGAGTTTAATGTTATCAAAATCTATGCTGAATGAATGTAGAAGAATTTTATTTCCGCCAATGTGGCCATGAAGCAAAAATTAATTACTTTTAACAAATGAAAATGCAGATAGTTGCTCACAGTAGGGTAATTTATCTCATCAGTCAGTGCCAGGAACTGCCATTAACCACTTTCATCCTTCATCCATAAGGAAGGAAGGAAATGCTGTAGGCCACACATCAGTTTAGTTTAAAATTCCCTACTATAGCCATCTGTAGGTCATCTCTCTTTTCTCCATTCCCTTGTGAACCACCTGACTCACAGGCAAAGAAACTACCTTCAAATTGATCACATAGAGGGAGAATTCCTGCTGCTAAATAATGAACGGTATAAAAAAGTGATAATACAAATAAATGTTGCAAACTGATGACAATCAAATTGACTTCTATTCATAAAATCACTGCAGTTTTTTTAAGCATCAGAATTGGCTTAAAATTAATTCACTAAAATAATATTTAGCCAAATGTTGCTGAATTGCTGCAGTCTTGTTTTCTAGGCATTCCTCTTTCATCCTTGTTCACAGGCAACTCGTGTATAATTTACATGTGAATAAAGGGCAGGAGCTGTAGCTGCTTACCCAAACTTACAGCCTCTTAGCTGACAAGGTTGGAGAGAGATATTCAGAGATATTCTATATTTTAAAGTGATCTGTATAAGTGATTAGAGTGATTTGTGTAATGAGGACACTCATGAAACAGATTTCCCAAACAGATGGAAAATTCTACTCCAGCCAATAACCGGCTCTTCCAATTTACAATTTACTACTTCATATATATGAGAAAAGTGGATGGGGACATGAAAAAAAAATATGAAAAGCTTGACATGTTGTGTGCTATTTTTTTTAATGTTCTCCTCAGTCAATTATTTATTGCAGTTTCTCAGCAATCCAAAATCTATTTACCTGGAATGCTAAAATCAGTGAGATTTAACTTTGGGAAGACATGGACAGAATTAAGAACTTTATTCTATGTGCTTTTCATCTTTTACATTTCAGACTAAGAATTTCTTGCTGTGTTTGAAATCTAAAGAATGTCTCTAAAGAATTATTTTTATGAATGATTCTTAGTGTGATACATGAGGCAAAAGACATTATTACTTAACACTAGGGCAGCCCTCAGAAATAATGCATGCTATGCTTTACACAATGCAGCAAAATTAATTACTGCCTACAACTATTTCATAGAATCATATTTAAAGCTTGGCTTTAAAGTTTTCTAAGCACCTTTTGCCTTTCACACACTCATGCCACTAAGTGCTTGCAATAATTATTGAGCAAGTACAAAACCTTCAAATTAATCAGAACAAATTGGATGGTTGTTTAAACTTTTATATCCTGGTCTGGATCTTAAACTTTTAAAGTATTGAATTTCTGACTGTGGTATATGGTTCTAGATTGAATTCTCTGAATCTCCAGTAAATTGTAAATCACTGGAAAATACTGAAATTTACAAACCGGTTTCGGGGGAGTCCCGTTCTGGTTATGGATTTATCAAAGCACTTTTTGATTTATTTTGATTTGGCACTGCCCAACTCCAGAGCAAATCATAATAAACAGAAAAACAAATGAGGATAAAGAGGAACTGCATTTTAAACTTACATGCACAGCCTTGCCAGTTAAGGGACATAAAGTTGGATTGCTTTGTTTTGCCTGGATTGAAATTATATGTGGCAACAGATCTTTTAGAAAGCTTTAAAACATTAATGAAAAATATCCTTGATGCAAACTATCCTTATGGCATGGCAACAAGCTGAGGATCCTTTGTAGTGTAATTAATTTCGAAGGAACCAAATTAATATCCAACACTGAACACTCCAGCAAGAGAATAATAAGGGAAGCCATTGAGATAAACACCCCATAGCATGAACAGACAGGACGATACCTCCCACCTACCAGACATCTGGAAGCTAGCCCTCACCAACAAATGAGTCCCAGCCATGAAAACAACACCAGACTCAAAACAACATGGGACACCACCGCCAATCCCCCTCATCAGACCCAGGCCCAAGCCCATCCTATAAACAAGGACAACCACCATCCAGAAAAGAGACCATGGCTGCTTCGCCAGCTGTCGCACCCCCCCGACCCCAAAACCAAACAAGCTGACACACATCAAGAACACAGACCCAGACCCCAAACTTGAAGCCAGACTAAAACCCAGAATGCTACATCACAGCCATTCGCTCAGGATATCACATCAGAAAACCCAGGAAATTACACCACAAGCACTCAAGAAGTTGCAGCACAGCAAATAACCCAGGATATCACAGCACAAGACCAAGGATACCACAGCAATAAATCTCACAAGATCATCACACAACCCATTACCCAAGCCATTACTACACAGGAGGCTAATAGAAAAGAGATCAAAATACAAATGACCCAGGAGATTACAATGCAGGACCCAGGATACCACAACAAAAGAACATGCAAGCCCATCACACAACCTATTACCCAAGCTGTTAAAACACAAGAGGCTAATGGAAAAAAAGATCACTACAAAACAAACATACATACATACATACATACATATTTGTTTTCTTAAGTTTTCGTGAGTATTTATATATATGGTATTCAGCTTTGTTTGAGTATTTTCCCACGTCATTATAGTTGTGCTTTTAAAGTTGTAGCAACGTTTTGGCAGAATCTCATCTACCATCATCAGGTTTCTATACAAACGAACACTATACAGAGGTCTGATGTTGGCAGATGAGATTCTGCTGAAACATTGCTACAACTTTAAAAGCACAACTATAATGATGTGGGAAAATACCCAAACAAAGCTGAATACCATATATATATATATATATATATATATATGTGTGTGTGTGTGTGTGTGTGTGTGTGTGTGTGTGTGTGTGTATGTATATGTATATGCATATGCATATGCATATATATTTGTTTTCTGAGGTTCTCGTGGGTATTTGTATGTGGATCTTTGGTTATTCGGGTTCTCCCGCGTAAGATTGGAAGTATCTAGGCAACGTTTCGATGAAGTCTTGTTAAGCCTGGTTTCCCCAACCAGGGTTAGGGAGACAAGCTAAACAGAATGTGCAGCGTTAGTCAGATAGGCACACAGATAAATGAGTGAGCTAAGCTTGTATGTTAATTAACATACAGTAAAAATAACAGATATGCTTGTGCTATCAAAAATATAGTTTATTCCCTTATGAGTTCATAGCATAGTCAAAATAACAGTCCAATAGTCATGTATCATTTAGTCAGTCCATTCAAGGATATTCAGTTAGCAAAGTCCGTGTAGAATATCCTATGTCAGTTCACTTACAAATCAGTCCTTTGTTTATCTCTCCCATTCGAGTAAAACAGTGTTGAGTCCTTGCAGTAATCAGGGATCATCAAAGGCAGAAAGAGAGCAAGCTGCAGTCTTGCTTCTTTTAAAGTGCTTTCACAACCACTCCCTTAATTACATTCCCATATTTAAAGTTGCAGACACTTTAACTTACAAACTATGATTACATATTTATTATTTTACCTAAACCAGTTAGGGCAAACAATGTTATCCCTAACATTCTCCCCTTTTAGGTTAAATAATAATATAACTATTTACATCTTTAAATCATAGTAGTTACAACTTTCTTTAAACTTAATTACTCCTTGAACTTTTGTAAATTGGTCTGCAATGTTTTCTTCCGTCATGCAGTATTCCAATTTAATTAGCCCATTCTTTACAGATTCTCTAACATTTAAGTATCTTAAGTCAGTATGCTTTGATCTAGTTTTTACAGCAATACTAGTAGCTAACTTTATAGCTGCCTGGTTGTCCTCGTACACAATAATGGAATCTTTAACAGTTATACCCATGTCTAATAATAACTGTTTGTACAAAATCAAGTCAGTGCATAATAATGACAGAAATGAAAATTCCGCTTCCATCGTGGACAAGCTGATATGCTGTTGTCTGATTGACCTCCACCCTATTAGTGTCTTACCAAATAATATAGCCATCCCAGATGTTGATTTTCTAGTGTTTATATCAGTTGCAAAACTTGCATCTGCATAGGCACTAAGACTCAAATCACCCTTTGGTTCTATATACAATGCATGGTTCATTGTTCCTTTAAGATATCTTAAAATTCTCTTTAATGATTGCCAATGACATTGATGTGGATCTGAATTAAAACGTGCCAGCTGATTTACACTATAAGCTATATCTGGCCTAGACCAATTGCTGATATATGATAAGCTACCAATCAAAGATTGATATATAGACTTATCAAATTTGGGACTTTGATCATCAGTTTGGCAAACTTCCTGACTCATTGGAGTCTTTGCCGGTTTACAAAGTTCCATTTTAAACGTTTTAATTAATTGGCAAATTTTATCTTCTTGAGATATCTTAAAACCATTTTTTGTTTTGTTAATTGTCAATCCTAGATACTTTTTAATTTCACCTAAATGCTTTAATTTTATCTTTTTGGCTAATAATGATATAATCTCATTAGCTTCATTATTAGTCTTAGTTATCAAAGCAATATCATCTGTAAATAATAACAATAATGACACCTTTCCATTATTTTCTCTTTTGAACACACATGGATCTGCTAAACCAGATTTAAAACCTATATTGTTTAACTCTTTCACAATATATTGGTTCCATTCAAAACCAGATTGTTTCAACCCGTAAAGACTCTTTTTGAGTTTTCAACAATCATTACTATTTACTTTATTGTCTTTTATACCTACTGGTTTTCTTAAATATATAGTGTGCTGCAATGGTGCATGCAGATAAGCAGTTTCTACATCTAAATGGTTAATGACATAGTTTTTCTTAGCTGCCCACACTAATGCTGCTCTTAAAGATGTTGCTTTAAGACTTGGTGCAAAAACTTCATCGTAATCAGATGCAGTTTGATTAAATCCTTGAGCTACCAACCTAGCCTTATGGGTAACAGTCCCATCATTTCCAGTTTTTACTTTAAATATCCATTTGCACCCAATGGATTTTTCTCCTGGAGGTAATTTAGCATCTTCATATACTTTCATTACCTTTAATGAATTTAGTTCTTTTTCCATTGCCTTTTGCCAATTCTCCTGATTCTTAGCAGGATACATCCTAAGTTCATCTACACTAGTTGGAACTTTAGTTACTTGGCAAACTATACTTGCTTGATACCTATCAGGTGGTCTACTTATACGTGTAGTACATCTAGGTATTACAGGACTTACAGGTGGACTTTCATTTATTAACTCTTCTTGATTATCTAACTCTTCCTGATCAACTGTTTCCTCTTGTTCTGGTCCTATTTGTTCTTCATGGACTTCTTCTTTAATTGGACTCTTCTTATAACTAATCTGATCTTTCTGCCTTTTGTAGGGTTCAATAATTACTTCATTATTTAAATCTTGCTCTTATCTATTCCATCCTACATGTTCTAGGAATTTAGCACTAGCACTGGTGTAAACTCTAGATGTACCTGGTTCCCAGAATCTATAAGATCTATTTATATCCTACAAAAAATAATCTTTTAGCTCTTTGTTATCCTTTGTGTCTAAGTTGTGTAGGGATATGCACCCATGCTGGTGCTCCAAATGTGTGCATGTAACTTAAATCAGGTCTTGTACCATGCCACAGTGTGAATGGTAATTCACCTGTTGTTGAATTAACAACATTATTTAATATATGATTACCACACATTATTGCTTCTCCCCATAAATTGTCAGGTAATCCTGAATCAGACATCATAGTTCGTGCCATTGATTGTAATGTTTGGCCTCGTCTCTCTATAAAGGCATTATGTTGTGGCCTATATGGTGCAGACATTTTATGTTGAATACCTAACATTCTTAGTCTGTTCTGGAATTTATTATTTGTAAATTCTGTACCATTATCTGTTATAAGAGTTACTAATTTCTTTTTAGTTTTCCTTTCAGCAAATTTAATCCAATTAAAGAGATTTTGATACGTTTCAGTTTTGCTCTTCATTAAATAGCAAAACCCATATCTAGAATAGTGGTCCATTATACTTAGTATGTAACGAGCTCCTCCTACACTTGGTTTTTTCAGACCTATTAAATCTGCAAATACTACCTTTAAAGGTTCTTTAGTAGTAAATCCATTAACTCTATTAGCCGGTGTGACCCTGGCTTTGCTTTGATTACAAACATTACATTGCAAATACTTATTACAAGGTTTTAAACTTATTCCCTTAGATAATTCAACAGTTTTCTTAAGCATTTTAAAATTTAAATGCCCTAGCCTTCGATGTAACAAGTGAATACATTTATCATGGGGTTTCTTATTTTCATAAACTGTGTTAGCCACCTTTAAACCATCATCATTTAACACATATAATTCACCTCTTAAAGATGCAGTAATTTTCTTATCTTCTTTTTCAATTATGCAGTTATCTCCTTTAAAGGTAACTACATATCCTAGTTTAACCAAAATTCTAACTGAAATTAAATTAAACTTAAGTTGTGGTACATATAACATTTTTACATTCTCTTTTATAAAAGAACAATATGCTATACCTTGACCTTAAGCTTTCAGTTTCCAGCCATTGGCTAACGATATCTGCTGTGTACTCTTGGACATTTTAATAAAATTTCTGTTATCATTTGTTATACAGTGGGATGCTCCACTGTCAACCACCCATAAATTATTTTTTACAGCTCCGTTACTATACATGGCTAACTCTAAATTTTTATTTATCTTTTGATGACTTTTTGTATTCTGGCCAGCGTTCTGGCGCTTTGCTTTTTTACAAAATCTTGCCAAATGTCCTCTTCCTCCACAATTAAAGCACTTTTTAATTGCGTATGCAGTAGGAGATTCATTATCTTCTTTTTGAGGTTGCTGCCTCCTTAAATCGTCTCTTTCAAGCCTTCTTCTTGCCTCTTCAATCAATCTGCCAGTTATATCAGTTAAAGTTAGACTTTCCTTTGGCAAGATTTCAAGGGAAGTTATGTAGTTGTCATAACTTTCATCAAGGGAAGATAGAATTATGTAGACTTGGTGTTGTTCAGAGAAAATAAGCTCTTTCTCGTGAAGTTCTTGAAAAATGCTTTGCATAGTTTTCAAATTACTCAGCATATCACCATTCGTCTGGAGATGCATACTGAAAAGCTTCCGTGTTAGATTTATGTGAGCACCAACTTTATCTCGAACATAAATCCTCTTCAGCTTCTGCCAACACCCAACAGCCGTTTTCTCTCCGTGGATATAAACAAGCTGTTGGTCAGTTAAGGTTAAAGCAATTATGCAAATAGCGTGTTCATTTTTATGCATAAATTCTTCTATCTTTAGTTTATCTTCATCATCCTCTGGATCCCATTCTTCTACGTTTGGTGGATTTTCAATTATGTTCCACAGATCTTCTCTTCGTAGAAGTAGACTACATTTCATAGACCATGATACATAGTACATGATACATGAAGAATGACACCAGACCCACACCCCTGAGAGCCACACAAGATGCCGCCACCACATTTCCACCTAGAAAGCAGACTCACACCCACACAGAAGATGAAACACGACCATGGCCCAGAAGCCGCACTGCAGCTGCATCACTACCCACTTCAAACCCCTCTGAGCCATACATGAAGCGAACTGACCCCCACCATGAAGATGCAGCATGACCACGAACTCGAAGCCAAACAGCAAGATCACAGCTCACCAGCTCAAACCCCCCAGCAACTAAGACTAACCTGAGCACAATCAAGCCCCCACCTGAACAGAACACGTCTCCAGCCAATCAGAACACAGCCAACCCCCCCAACCAATCAGAACACAGCCAAACCCCCACCCAATGAAGTCACACCCCCACTAGCAGTTAAAAGAAAGAAGCAGCTACAAGCTCACATCACTCTGAGAAGCACAGAGCTGAAGACCAAGCCTGAAGATGATGAATGAGACTTCATCAAAATGTTGCCTAGATACTTCCAATCTTACGCGGGAGAAAACCCGAATAACCAAAGATCCACATACAAATACCCGCGAGAACTTCAGAAAACAAATATTGCACCTCTGCGGGGAGGAAACCCACCATCTGACCAGGACTTATGAAAAACTTGAAGTCCAAAGAGCTTCCATTTTATGTGACCTCGCATTCCTATGCAACTGCCGAGATCAAAATTTAATTCCCACAAGCTTCCAACTGAAATTCCACACCAACACAGCAGCCACCAAACGCATCCTAAAAAGAACAGAATTGGCCCTAATTAGAAATGAACTTCACACAAAAAGATTTCTCCAAGATCAAATCAACAAAGATCTCCTCACACTTCAGACTCAGACTCAGATTCAGACTCAGCAACAAGATTCACCCCTTACTTTGGGACAAATCCAAACAGCTCGCTGTCTGGAGAGCCGAAACACAGACCACCCTCAAGACAGACACACACACCAACAAACTCAGAAAACTACAACAACGCCAGAAACCAACTCCTCCCCCCTCACAGCCACACATAAAACAAACAGTGCATAACATCTCAGACAAGATCCTCACCGAAGCCGAAACCAAGGTCCTTTCTAAAGGATTCAACTTTGCTGTCGCTCCCAAACACATCCCCACAGAAACCATCATATGCGGAGTTGAAACCAGCCTGACCAAAACCAACCCTGATGATGCTAATAGAATCAGACTCAAAATCACCAACATCCTCTGCACTAGCAAACCACCCAAAAGCAACTTATCCAAAGAAGAACAAACTGTACTACTTAACCTGAAAGAAGACACCAGCATAATAATCCTACCAGCAGACAAGGGCAACGCGACAGTGGTTATGAACACATCTGACTACCAATCCAAGTTAACCAACTAAGCCCAAGACCCCACATACAAACCCCTAAAGACAGACCCCACCACCTACCTAGAAAAAACCACCAGATCCAAAATAAAAGCCTCCCCCATCAGTGAAGAAATCCGGCAAAGAATCATACCCAGAGAGAAATCATCCAGATGCCCTAAACTTTATGGTCTCCCCAAGATACACAAAGAAGGAACCCCACTTAGACCAATAGTCAGCTCCATAGGCTCACCTCTACAAAACCTAGCCAAATTTCTCGCCAAATAACTACAGCCTTATGCAGAATCCATCAACTCACATGTAAGAAACCCATTCCAGTTCATCGAGATCATAAAAAAACAAAACTTACAATCCAGTGACCTACTAGTGAGCTTCGATGTCATATCCCTCTTCACCCAAGTGCCAATAAAAGAAGCCTTGACAGCCATCCAAAACAAATACAACCCCCCCAAGCACATCCTAGATCCGACCAACCACTGCCTATCCAATACATACTTCACCTACAATGGACAAAAATACAAACAAATAGAAGGAGCACCCATGGGATCACCCCTCTCACCTGTCATCGCTAACCTCTACATGGAACACTTTGAAACACAAGCTCTAGAAAAATATGATCACAAACCCAAACTCTGGCTCAGATACGTAGATGACACCTTCATAATCTGGCCACACGGGAAAGAAAAACTGAACAACTTCCTCACACACCTCAACAGCCTACACCCCAAAATACAATTCACCAGAAGCTAACAACCAACTTCCCTTCCTTGATGTCTTGGTATACAAAAAATCCAATGGCTCCCTAGGACACACCATCTACCAGAAGAAAACACATACAAACCGCTATCTACACACACACTCTCACACCACCACCCAGCACAGATCAATTCCGTAGCCGAGACACTCATCTCCAGAACAAAATGCTTAGCCGACGAACAACACCTAGAGACTGAACTACACACTCTCACCGGCGTGCTGACAGCCAATGGATTCCAAAGAAAGAAGATCACCCACCTAATCCAAAAAGAAATCCCAGCCAAAATCCAAGACAGAGAACAAGAGAATGGCAAAGCCCTCCTCCCATATATAAAAGGCACTACAGACAAAATCAGCAAGATCCTCCAAAAACACAACATTAAGACAGCATTCTGCACAAACAGAAAGATATCCACCATCCTAAGAAACCCTAAGGACAAAATCGAGTTAGAAAATCAAGGAGTATACGAAATCCCTTGCACTGCCTGCCCCACCACATACATTGGACAAACTAACAGAAGAATAAGTGCACGCATTGAAGAACATAAGAATTCAATCAAAAAGGAAGAACCGACCTCTTCCCTGGTCCAACACCTCAAAGCCACAGGACATGAGATTGACTTTAAAAATACCAGAACTATCACCAAAACCGAACACTTCAGCAGCAGAATCATCAGAGAAGCCATAGAGATAGAAAAACGCCCACACAGCATGAATAAACGAGATGATACCTCCCGCCTACCAGCCATTTGGAAACCCGCCCTCATAAACAGACGAGTACCTAACATGAAGAATGACACCAGACCCACACCCCTGAGAGCCACACAAGATGCCACCACCACACTTCCACGTAGAAAGCAGACTCACACCCACACAGAAGATGAAACAAGACCATGGCCCAGAAGCCGCACTGCAGCTGCATCACTTCCCACTTCAAACCCCTCTGAGCCATACATGAAGCGAACTGACCCCCACCATGAAGATGCAGCACGACCACAAACTCAAAGCCAAACAGCAAGATCACAGCTCACCAGCTCAAACCCCCCAGCAACTAGGACTAACCTGAGCACAATCAAGCCCCCACGTGAACAGAACATGCCTCCAGCCAATCAGAACACAGCCAAACCCCCAACCAATCAGAACACAGCCAAACCCCCAACCAATGAGAACACACCCCCACCCAATCAGAACACAGCCAAGCCCCCACCCAATCAAGTCACAACCCCACTAGCAGTTAAAAGGAAGAAGCAGCTGCAAGCTCACATCACTCTGAGAAGCACAGAGCTGAAGTCCAAGCCTGAAGATGATGAATGAGACTTCATCGAAACGTTGCCTAGATATTTCCAATCTTACGCGGGAGAAAACCCGAATAACCAAAGATACACACACACACACACACATATATATTTGTTTTCTTAAGTTATATATATATATATATATATATATATATATATATATATATATATATATATATATATATTCCCACGTGGTGCTTTTAAAGTTGTAGCAACGTTTCAGCAGAATCTCATCTGCCATCATCAGGCTTCTAAAACATATATATATATGTTTTCTTAAGTTTTCGCGGGTACTTACATGTATGGCATATACACATATATATATATTTGAGGGTGGGAGTTATTCTTGCAATGGTAGCACTTGCAAAACGAGTTCCTCAAGGTCATAAATCCATTGAACACTTGCATTAGATGCACTGATTGTCCTGATTAACACTTCTTAATAATGAAGTTGAGTTAGAAGAAGCTTAAAGAAAAATAAGAGCTGTAGTAACTGATAATAAACTGAATAAGTTCAGAAGGAGCTGTTTTCCTTGTGTGATATTTTTGTGGAAAACAGTTCCTGACAAATAATTTTATCAAGTTATAATGGGGTTCTGTGCAGATGCATAATTCTTGGATGTGATCATCATGAGTAAATTCAGTTATTTAAACAAAATTACTACTCAACCATCCATTCCATGTTCTAAGTATATCCAACTTATTGTAACCTTTGTTGTAGTTTATCATCACTATATGGATTTCAAACACATTCAGAAATCAGCTCCTCATTTAGCAATGGGCATAGTAGTAATAGGCAGTGTTATTCACTTTGTGCTTGTCCCTTGAGGCTGAAACACAGTTTCTCCAGGAATTACCAGGTGCCCTGCCAATGTGCAGCCAGTGCCATGTCTAATAGAATATCAGCATATCACAATCCTGAGACAGCTCTCAATATTAGAAATAATTTTTAACTTAATTTTCCAATGCAGTAATATTCTCTCAAAATAAAGCTATAAAAATAATTTTAACATTTTAAAATATGGAAATAAGTTGTGAGCAGCCACCATGGCAATGATTCGAAAAATTCTACAGCAGTCCTTTGAAGCATAGACACTGTGCTTCTGTGCCCACAACAGTATCACGATTCAGAGTTCGTGACTCAACTGCACTTCTTTTTATTTCTTATTTCTTTGTTAAATTTATTTGCTGCCTATCTCGTTGTGGGGTACTGTCTGTGGTTTACAGCAATAAAAATGAAGAAATGAAAAGAGTGTCAACTTTATTTTCCTAGGCTAAAAATCCATAAAGTAGCTATGAAATAAAGATCTGTAACCTGGGGCAATGATATAGGTGGAGAACTACATTAGTCTAAGGTGGCAAAAATTCATGAGGGTTTGGGAGGACATTTTTTTTTACCATAAAAATGTATTAAAAGACATAAACTTTTATGAATTCTTGCTCTTTTCAATCATCTACAAAAATTGGCTACACTCGCGATAATTATAGTCAGAAAAAGTGCTACCACACTCTTCCTCAATTTGGGGGAGAAAGGCTATGACATCCAGATAAAATATTAAAGTGGGAAGATATTACAAAGACAGCAAAACTATAGACTTCTCAGAGTAACATGTTGCTGTGAAAGCTAGTATGTCAGAAGGCTGAACTACTTCAACAAAAGTTGCCTTTTAATTGTGTGCTGGATAAAATTGTGGATAACATACAAGACCACAAGAAGAATAATTCAGATCAATATGAAATGAAACCAAACTGCTCACTAGAAACATTAATAATAAAGCAATGCCTAACTATTTTAGCCACATAATGAGAGGCATTAGAGTATACACCGATACTTGGAAAAATTGAAGTCAGTTGTGCTACTGAAGACAAAGTAGCTAAATCCATTACTGAATATACAAACAGGAACTTTCAAATTTTTAAAAAGGATGTTACCAACAGAAAATCCTAGTGAAAACATATCCATCAGTCACAGTGTCAAATATGACTGAATAACTGAACAATACCATTGCAGTTTGTTGTTCCAATCTACACAACTGAGTTTGCGTATAACAGAATAAGGGAGGGTTGGACAGTTGGAAGGGACCTTAGAGGTTTTCTAATCCAACCCCCTGCTCATGCAGGAGACTCCATAGTATTTCTGACAAGTGGTTGTCTAGTCTTTTCTTAAAATATCTAAATCTTATATCAAATTTCTTTTGATTTAATATCAATTTGCTTCGCATCCTTGCTATTTCCAGTTCAGATCCTCAACCCTGTCATCTCAAACTGTCTTCTTTCTTCATTTGTGTAAGAAGAACAGATGTAAGGCCTACATACATACATAAAAAACCTAGATATGATGTTATGACATTATGATGTTATGACATGTTATGTTGTTATGTTATGATGTTATGTTATTTTATGTTAATCTATTGGCCATCCAATTCCAGTGGACTCTGAATTGCAAGAAGCACCGTGAAAGCTACTATCTCCCTTTCATCCCATGCCCCTTCTCATATTTCCAATATGTCACACAGACTAACAAATATGAAGGGCATGAGGTGAAACAGGAGGGAGTAATCAGTGACTGAATGGAATGTCAGTGCTGTCAGACTCACTTTAGTCTGAGATAGCCTGTGGAGAAGGCAAAATAATACAAGAATAATCAAGATAATATAGCCATCCATTAAAATAATGAAAATCGCAAACAGCACGGCCACCCAAATCTTGTCAGAAAACCTGTACTGCACTTTTGGGTGAAATAATCAATAATACACATCTGGTAGAACCCTTTCCTGGTTGAAATTGACTTTTTGGAGTAGTAGTAGCCTCCACACAACTTAAATACCTGCTGCTATGGCTAGAAGAAGTAGGACAGCAGGTATGAAAATGATATGATTTTGTCAGTTTCCTCGTTCTTGTCAGCAGGATACTAGAGGCTTGAGTTTTTAATTTATTTTCTTTCCCCTTTGTTAGGAATGGGGAAATTTTTCTGTGGCAGGATCAATAATAGGGTCCTGGGACAATGAATGTTTCTGTATATTCTCAGCATTTCTGAGCCAACAAAAATAATGGGTTATTTTTCAAACTGTTTTTAAAAGATTGAGAAATTGGGAAGATCTGTAATTTTTACTGAATTGTTAAGTCACAATTCAGGAGAGGTTAGCAAAATATAATAAATATTTCTGGATCAGTTTTAAAACATATGTAATGTAGAATATACCTTTCCATATGTTGATACAGTTCCTTTCCTGAAAACCACAAACGAAATGGTAGACAATACAACCACAATGCCTTCACCTCTTTGTCTCATGTTCTCCTAGTTCAACTTCTTTTCAGGATCTTATACTAAACTCTAGTTATATGCTATAGCAAGCCAGACATAGTGGATGAGGTATCAGAAAAAGAGTCACAAATGCATTACCTCTTACTTTCTCAAGACTTCTAAAAAGAAGCTTGCAATTACTCTTAAATACTGAATGGGAGTTAAATTAATATGTACAGGTATTCCTCATTTAGGTACACTTGGAATAGTAACTTGGTCATCAAGCAAAGCAGTTGCTAAGTGAAACTGTAGCTGCATTTACAATTTTACTTCAATTTTCCTTTTCTTGCAGACCTGTGAAGGTCATAAAAGTTGCAGAGCTACTTTTTCATTATCTTGGTAACTCCAAACTTCATTAAAACAAGTCATTTGCTAAACAAGGTGTACTTATTTAAGGACAATGATTACAGTGCAAAAAATATAAACCAGGCTCAGAATCTCTTGATCAACACACAGACAGATATCACCAGGTTTATAATTATTTTATTTCCTTTTTTGCATTTATTTGTATTTAAGGACATATTAAAGAAATTTTAAGGTTAGTGTTAAGTCCTGAGCATGGGCGCAAGGAACGGAGACGAGACATCGAACTGTGACTTCGACTCTTTATTAGTGACTTCAGAACAGAGCAAAATACTTGGGCAGCAGCAGCTCTTTTATAGAACTGGCTGCTGTCAAAACAACCAATGATTTGAGTTTACCGCTCTAACAAGCATCCAATCAGAGAGACCCGCTGTCAGCCAATCAGATCGGCCAGAAACGACCAATCACGACTCGCTGTTCGCGGGCCAATGAGAAGTGCAGGATTACAACCCTGCTGTTAAAGTAAAGCTATTAGGGTTGTTACTGACGCATTGGCTTAGTCCATAACACCCCTCCCCCCTAGGTTCCGTCTGAGGGGTGGGGTGACATATTCTCATAAGTAGGCAGGTCCCTTCACCTGTCTGCTTGATCTGCGCTGTTCCACTGGTTTCTGTCCTGGCTCTGGTTCCACTGGTTTCTGTTCCGGTGGGCTGCTTGCTGAGCTGGGTGGTGAAAATGGTCCCGCTGTTTCGTTGAATGGCTCTGGGCTGTCCTCTCTGCTCTTGCCAATGCTGTCATCCGGGTTCCCTGCATCTGTTTCCATCGCGGTGCTGTCACGTGGCGAGGCAACTTCCCGGCTCGGTTCTCCTTCTGGCGGTGAGTATCCCATGGTTGGTTGTGTAGACTGCTGGGTTCCGATTGTTAAGTCATCTGTTATTTCTTTTTCGGCCCCCTCGATGTCCCTTCCCCCCCAGTTTGAGATTCAGGGGATGAGATGGGAGTAGGTGCTAGTCTGGATCGAAACTGGTCTATGTGGCGCTTCCACATTTTGCCAACTACAGTTTGTAGACAATAGGATCGGGATCCTGTAAGTTGCGTTATGATAGTGGGGACCCACAATGGGTCACCTGAGAAGTTTTTCGCAAAAATGGGGTCACCTTCCTGGAATGATCAACACTTGCTGCTGGATCCCAGGGGTTGTTCAGGTGTGTAAGCAGGGTGGAGGCGATCGAGATGTGAGCGAAGTTTTCGGCCCATCAGGAGTTCAGCTGGGGTTCTGTTTGTGGTGCTGCTTGGAGTAATATGTTGGAGAAGAAGCATACGGGTTATCTTGTCATCAATGTCATTTTGTGTAAGGTCTTCTTTACAAATTGAACCATTCGCTCATCCCCACCGTTGGCTGCAGGGTGAGCTGGCGATGTTAAGGCATGGCGAATGCCCCGGTCTGCTAGGTACTGTTCGAATGCCAGGGCAGTGAATTGGGGGCCATTATCGGAGACCAGGACATCCGGCAATCCATGGGTAGCGAATAGCTTATTCAGTTTTTTAATGACTGCCTCTGTGGTGGTGCTTTTCATTTTGTGGACCTCGAGCCAGTTATAATAGGCATCCATGGTGAGAAGGAAAGTGTGTCCTCTTGTGGGTCCCGCAAAATCAATGTGGATATGGGACCAGGGACCTCGAGGCATTTCCCACTGAGTTGGGGTGTTTTTGGAGGATCAGAGTGAGTCTCCTGGCACTTGCTCACGTCACCACCCAGGTCTCTATCTGCTTGTCTAAACCTGGCCACCATGCATAACTCCTTGCCAATGCCTTCATCTGCATGATGCCTGGATGTCCATCGTGGAAACATTTTTAAAACTTTATGTTGCAATTTCTCCAGGATGATGACTCTGTCTCCCCACAAGATGCAGCCCTTTTGAGAGAATAGTTCTGTCTGTCTAGTCCTGAACGGCCTGAAAGTGTCATTGGGTTCACTGCCCGGCCAACCCCGTTCCACCCAGCTGAGGACTTGTGCCAAAGAAGGGTCCTTTTTCATTTCCGAGGCGATGTCTCAAGTGGTCAGTGGCGGTGATTTAAGAGTTTAGATTTGCAATACAGCTAGGGTTGGAGCTGGGTCATCTATGACGTCTGGTAGTGGAGAGCGGCTCAAAGCGCCAGCGTGGGAAATGGCTTTCCCCGGGCGGTGTTGCAGTTGGTAATCGTATGCGGCTAAAAAGTCCAACCAACGTGTCATTCTTGCTGATAAGATGTGGGGAGTTGGTTTGTTTCCCGCTAAAATGCCAAGTAGCAGCTTGTGGTCTGTAATTATGGCAAAGGGTCTCCCATACACATATTGATGGAAATGTTTAATTGCGGATACAATGGCGAGAGCCTCTTTATCAAGTTGGCTATAGTTCCTTTCAGTTTTGGACAAAGTTCTCGAAAAGAACGCAATAGGTGCCTCATTACCGTTTGCATGACATGGCTTAAAATGGCTCCCACTCCGAATGGTGAGGCATCACAGGTAACCGTTAAGGGTAGAGTCTCATTGTATTGTATCAATACAGCATCAGAAGTTAAGAGGTCTTTTACTTGTTGAAATGCTCGTTCTTCACACTGTCCCCAGACCCAGGAAGCCTTTTTGTCGAGAAGTCTATGTAGGGGCTCGGCTACGGTCGCCTTCTGGGGCAAGAAGATGCTATAAAAGTTAATGAGTCCCAGGAAGGCTTGGAGGTCTGTCTTATTCCTAGGTCTCGGGGTGTTTTTGATTGCGGTTAGTTTTTTTTCGGTGAAGTGGATTCCCTGTCTGTCGAGAAGGTATCCCAGGAACTCCACTCTCTCCGTACAAAGTTGACACTTGTTCCTTTTTACCTTCAGACCAGCGTCTTTAAATTTTTGAAGAACCCTTCTGAGTCATTGTCCTAATAACTCTTTAGTAGGGGCAGCTATTAAGACATTGTCAAAATAAGGCACGACACCTTTTGTGCCTTGTAATAGTCTCTCCATCAAACTTTGGAAAATGCCCAGTGCCACGCTTACTCCGAATTGGAGTCTATTGCACTTGAAGGCACCTCTATGTGTAACTATTGTCTGGGCTTCTGCAGTCGTCGCATCTACGGGTAGCTGTTGGTATGCCTGAGCTAAGTCCAATTTCGCAAATATTTTTCCGCCACCCAGGGAGTGAAGAAGGTGTTGGACCACCGCTCTGCTGAAGCATGTGATTTAGGGTGGCCCGGTAATCCCCACAAATTCTTAATGAGCCACCTGGCTTTATGGGTGTTACTATTGGAGTTTCCCATCGGGCATGGTCAATCGGTTCCAACACACCCTGGGCTATTAATTTGTCTAGTTGCTCATCGATCTTTGGCTTGAGGGCAAAAGGCACCCAACAAGGCTTAAGGCGAATGGGAGTCACATCGGGGCTGAGATTAAACAATATAGCGGTCCCTTTGTACTTGCCTAACGTTCCTGTGAACACTTCCTGGAATTCCTGGATGAGAGCCTCTTCCCAGTCATCACTTCCAGTTTGGTGTATGCCAGCTAGTTCAGTTCCAAGTGGGGTGAACCACTGTAACCTTAACAAACTGGGCCAGTCACAATCGACGACAGTCAGGGGAAGCATCACGGTGCGGTCCTTGAAGGATACTTGGACGTGGCTGGAACCGACAACCGGAATTCTGTTCCCCTGGTAGTCTTTTAGGATGATTCTTTGAGTGCTGAGGTCCTGGCGACAGATGGCAGGGATCAGCTGTTTGAGGGTTTTCCAGGAGACCATTGATAGGGATGACCCCGAATCGACTTCCATCACGCATGGTCGATTCTCAATAGTGACCTTTACGCAGATCTTTCTTGCATCTAGTGATGAAGCGTGGCCAATAGTGATAGTTTGGTGTGCCTCTTCTCGTCTCGTTGAAGCAGCAGGTGCTCGATTTCTGTAGTAGTGGTTGTTCCATTTGTGGTTCTGGCAGTCCCAATTTCCAGGTGGTTTGCCTGTCTCCCAGCAGAAATTATTCTCCCTCCGACTTGGACTGGACTCTCGCTTGCTTCTGCAGACCTTTGCGATGTGGCCTCTTTTCCCACATGAACAGCAGAGTGCGTCGAGGAATTTGCAGTCTGATCGTGGGTGGTTTGCCCTGCAACCAGCACATTGGTTCCTCTGGTTCCTTTGCTCTCGTTCTGAGCGGAGCCAGTTGACCTCCTCTTCCTCACTGTCTGAGGATGACTCGAGGTCTCATGATGGGCGGTAATAGTGTGCCCCTCAGAGGAAGGTGGACTATCACTAGCGAGTTGGCGGTGCGGTGCGTTCGCTCGGTGCATTCGAGTGGCTGACTTCCTGGTTGCTTCTATGGCAGTAGCGTCAGCAATGACATCTGCAAGGCTGATGTCTCCTTTTGCCATGATCTTGCTCTGTAATGTATGGTCATCTAATCCCAGAACTATTCGGTCTCTCATGGCTTCCTCGAGGTTTGAAAAACCACAGAGTCCTCCCAGGTTCCAGAGGTTGGCTACGAAGTCCCCAATGCTCTCGTTCTTCCGTTGGTCCCTCTGGTAAAACTCGTGTCTTCATATCAGTGTAGGTACTGCGGGTGCGTAATGGGCCCGGAGGATCGGCGCGAGGTTATCCCAATCCATGGTTTTCACTTCCGCCGGTTTGGCAAGTGCCTTAGCCATTTTAAAAATGGCGGGGCCGCAGTGGGTCAGGAACACCGCTCGTTCCTTGCCAGGCGTAGCATCTTTCAGATTGTTGGTCTCCAGGAACATCTGGAAATGGTCCATATACGAGTCCCAGTCTTCGTTTGCCGGGTCAAATGGAGCGGGTGGTATGGCACCGCTGGTCATTCTGCCGTTTGTTGTGTGCACTCTCAGCCACGTGCTCTGTCTTGTTCAATGAGTATTTAGTCAGCTCTATCGTCTCCGCATCCCATCCTCATTGCTAGTGTTAAGTCCTAAGCATGGGCACAAGGAACGGAGAGGAGATATCGAACTGTGACTTCAACTCTTTATTAGTAACTTCAGAACAGAGCAAAATACTTGGGCAGCAGCAGCTCTTTTATAGAGCTGGCTGCTGTCAAAACAACCAATGATTTGAGTTTACCGCTCTAACAAGCGTCCAATCAGAGAGACATGCTGTCAGCCAATCAGATCGGCCAGAAACGACCAATCACGACTCGCTGTTCACGGGCCAATGAGAAGTGCAGGATTATGAGCCTGCTGTTAAAGTAAAGCTATTAGGGTTGTTACTGACGCTTTGGCTTAGTCCATAACAGTTAGTTTGCCAACTTATTGTCCTGTTTCCTAAAGCAAGAACTGCAATGGGCAGCAGAGAAATATAGACCATTAAGCAGCTTCTAGAATGAAGATAATAGGGGCAAAATTTGGTTGCCTTGTGGCTTTGTTTTCTTTCATTCAATTATGTCTGATTCTCAGAACCTGCCTGAAGAAATCCCTACAATTTTCTTGGCATGATTTTTCACAAGTGGTTTGCCGCTGCCTCCTTCCTAGGACTGAGAGAGGTCTGGCCCAATATCATGCAGCTGGTTTCATACTCAAGGCAGAACTAGAACTCCTGGTCTCCCGGTTTCTAGCCTGATGTTTTAACCACTACCTCAAACTGGCTCTCATGCCTTGTGGTTTATCATTTAGATAAATGTTGCTGTGTGATTTAGACAAAAGTGTTTGAACAAGATATTTCCCCCCACCCTTTGTGAGAAGTCAATTCAAATGTGTTTGATATCCACAGACAGTTGGGCAGCAGCTGGGGTTTCATTATAAATCCTATGTATGACCCAGAGTGGCATTAACTTTGAAAGGTTTCCGGGAGCTGCAGGCAGCAGGAGCAGATGGGATAAATCATCATCTCCAGACACTCAACAGGGGAACCTCAGGCCACATGCTTGAATTTTTCTCAATGAACCGCATACAAGTGAAGCATTCAGTCCATGTGACTGCAGCTGCTCTGTCCTGAGGGAAGAGCGAGGCTTTTGATTGGGCAGGCACTTTCACAAGTTATTAACAAGTCACGCTGTGACATTAGTAGGCCGGAAACATCCCATCTCCCAGGAGGCTGAACAAAAGCAGGAGAGAGTTCCTGCTCATAATTCAACCACAGTTCAGTGCTTACAGATTACTCCACATAATCTGCTTGGCAACAGCACAGGCTCACCAAGGTGCTGCTATCTGATTTCTTTCTTTCTGCTTCTTTCCATTAAGGTTGCCAAGAAGGGCTCTTTTTACATTTGGTTTCTTATAAAGCTCAAAAAGAGGAGCAGACACTTCTTTGGAACTTCTCAGTATCAACTGTAGAGGCAAAGAAAATACTGAGGCCTCCTTTAAACTGTTTTTCTCCATTCACAGTATCTTGTTCTCCATTTTTTCGCTTCAGTTGCCTTGGCACACATGAACCATTGAACCAAATTCAACAATTGTACACTGAAGTTTTATCTTTCTTCTGTTAAGTAAAAATTTCACTTGGTAAGACAAAAAAATCAAGGCCCAAACTGACAGGGTTGCAGTGTCCATGTCACTCTCTTATGCATGCCATTGTCATAGTTTTCACTTGACTAGGGAAGGTTCTAAATTACCATGGGGGGGGGGTGTCACATGGAATAATACACTTAGATTTGATCAAGGAATTTTATGGCCTTCATGAAGAATTTCAGATAAATAGACAACAGGTAGGCAGTAGGCAGACAGACAGATAAACAGATGACAAAAAGATTGAGAGGGAGGAGGCATGGTGATAGATCAGAGGTGTCAAACTCACATCATCATGGTGGTGTCACATGATGTATCAGGATTTTTTTCCCCTTGGCTAAACCCAGTATAGGTGTGGCCAGTGTGTGATGCATCTGGCCCAAGGGCCAGGAGTTTTGACAGCCGTGGGGTAGATGAACCAAACTAAGGCAGGTTTCTTCAGACATTTATGCCTAGGCTAAGATTAGATGACTAAGCCTACTTTAGCCCTCCCATTGTGATGGCATAGAGAAGACTCATGTCCTAACCAACATCTTGTCTCACAAATCAAAGCTAGATGTAACTAGATTGTGCCTAGTTACATAAGATTCATAACTTGGAGGAGGTGGGAGTGGAGATAGTGAATACAGTTTCAGCTGGTAGAAAGACTAATGATAAGCAATAGTTTATAGAAGTTTCAGGCTGCAATCCCATTTGCCCCAATTATTGAAAATTACTGAAAGTTGTAATGAAAAAAACACATAAGCTCATTTACCCCTGCTTTAGAAAATAATCTCAATAGAAGCAACAAATATCCCTGTGTTTTATCATGTACAGTAATTGAATGCATTTGATAGCTGATCCAAAACAAATAAGGCACCCATGTATGTACAGAAGGAAAGAGTGGTTTTTCATGCTACCATTCTACATTTCTTGGTATTCAAAATGTAGTGTTAAATTGGGAATGTTTCTGTTTTAACATTTTTTATTTATTTTATTTATTTTTATTTATTTTATTTTGTCAAGCAATTATAAGATAACAGGTATAAGTATAAGCATGGTTATGAATACATGAAATGGGTACATATAAGAAAAAAAAGAAACAATAGGACAGGTAGACATGCTTATGCATGTCCCCTACAGACCTCTTAGGAAAGGGGTTAGGTCAATAGTAGAGAGTTTAAGGTTAAAGTTTTTGGGGTTTGGGGAAGAAACCACAGAGTCAGGTAGAGTAATCCAGACATTGACCACTCTGTTGCTGAAGTCATATTTCCTGCAATCAAGTTTGGTGCAGTTTACCTTGAGTTTGTATCTATTGTGTGCTCTTGTATTGTTATGGCTGAAGCTGAAATATTAATTGACAGGTAGGACATTGCAATATATAATTTTATGTATTATACTTAGATCGGACTGAAGGCAGCATAGTTTGAGGTTGTCTAGGTCTAGAAGTCTGGTGGTATAAAGAATAAGGCATAAGGAATTCTGCAACAAGTAGAGGAGTGGAGAACTCTTTTTGTGAAATATTTCTGGACTTTCTCAACTGTTTTATTATCAGATACGTAATGTGGGTTCCAGACTGATGAGCTGTATTCAAGTATTGGTCTAGCAAGTGTTTTGTATGCTTTAGTTAGTAGTGTGATATTACCAGAGAAAAAGCTATGTAGGATTAGATTAACAACCTTTTTGGCTATGTAATTACAGTGGGCTCTAGCACTGAAATCATTAGAATTGAGTACTCCAAGGTCCTTGACAGAGTTTGGATTATCAACAAGGTTTTGACTATTCAGCTTGTATTTTATTTTCTGATATATTTTTTGCCAATATGTAAGACAGAATTTATTTGTTGAGATTTGAAGTTGCCATTTGTTTGACCACTCTGATAAATAGTCGAGGTCTTTTTGAAGGGTAGCAGTATTGTCGGTGGTGTTGAACAGCTTTACATCATCAGCAAAAAGAATGCAGTTGCTCTTAATATGATCACAGAGGTCATTTATGTAGAGTATGAAGAGAGTTGGTCCTAGAACACTGCCTTGGGGAATACCACACCAAATTCTGACAGGTACAGAATTTGATAGGACACTCCCAATTTTGTCTGTTTGACAGGAATGCTTCTATCCAGTTATGTAGGTGACCAGAGATACCCTAAGATTTTAGTTTTAGGAGTAGTTTGTCGTGTACCACCGAATCAAAGGCTTTACAGAAGTCTATGTAAATTGTGTCTATTGCTTTGCCCTAATCGAGTTGTGTAGTCCATATATTTTTGCAGTGTAAGAGTTGCAGATTACAGGATAGTTTTTTTTCTGAAGCCAAATTGTTTATTAGAGAGTAAGTTGTTACATCCATGAACATTATTATATGGAACAATAAATTTCAGTTTTCTTAGGCACTAAAGTAGAACATGAGATTAGAAAACTGAACCCATGTTCTACCGCAATACAGACAAATCCTTTCCAAAGATCATACAGAACAACCTTCTGGAATGTGAAAATAAGCAGATGGGTTAGGAGTTCTTTTCCAGACTTCCGTTTAAACAGTAAAAAGAATGCCGGAGCTATAGAAGCAGTGACACAAATAAGCCATCTGTTGCAAAAGTTAGACTCCAAGGCATCCAATTCTACATTCTCTTAGAGAACAAAGACTAGCTCAAGCTATATAAGGCTGAACATGGGGAACTGCTGTTAGAAACATGTATCAAATACATGTCTGCTTGGCATAAAATATATACTTCATATTCTGTCCTAAATGTTGGGGATATATAAGGCTGCAGTTTGAAGGGAACAGTTCAAAAAACTTGCCATATGAGGAAGGACCTCACACATATTATTTCATAAGCAATAAAGGTCAGAACAAATTTTCCACATTCCCAGTGGCAATTGAACAAAACTTTATTGCTGGGGATATTGTGAAACAAAAGTAATATTTCTGAAAACAAGTCACCATATGGAAAAGAAAAAGATCCAGCTGCATCAAATTCGAAAATTACTATCATGTCCCTTTAAATTCTTTCAACAATTCATGTGCTGTCAATTGTATTTCCTGAATTTCAAAGAGTGTCCAGGCTGATGGCCTTTGGCATAAAAATATTTTAATATTCCTACCTCTTTTCTGCTTTTACTGCTTATCTCTTTGCCTAAGTTTGGTTGATTTACCTGCAAAAGGTAAATGCTCCTTTTGCTTCTTGTCTGCTTGTTCACTAAGGAAGAGCTGACAGTAAAGAGAAAATAGCAGGGAAGAAGACTGACAAACTACCCTTAGCAACAATGCTCAGCCCAAACAGTCAGCTTTTTCCCCCTCTCTTTGAGAATATAAACTCCAGTTACCCTTTCCACAAGTCTCTATGTTGTAACTTTTCACTGCTTCTCTTGTGGTCCCTTTTTCTTCTTTTTCATTCACTTCTATTTTAATATCACAAATACGCATTTTTCTTTCTAATACTTTTTAAACAAAAAAATTGGGTAAGCTATCGAACAAAGCCAATATCTTGGCTCACCAATTGTTCATCCCCACTGATACCTACTTATTAGACATCTGAGATCAAGACTTATTATAAGTCAAGACTCATTATGATAGTCCTATAGGTCAATCACCTCTGTCCCAGAGAAAAGCCCAAAAGTCCATCTGTAAAGTTTAAATTTAAAAAAAAAATATAACTTCCATTTTGCCACAGTAGATTTTCTTTCCAATCTTTTGACCATCCCATCCCTTCTTCAGCATCACAGGCAGGTGCTCTTTATGCCTGTAGAATGTGCCCAGGTTTTCATAAGCTTTCAGAGCCCTGGGGTGGGTTCTTAGAAGATCCTGTAACCACAAGAACTCTTTGTTAGCACCGTGAGCAGGATGAATGCATCATGATCTCAGAGGGAACTAGCAAATGTCAGTCATTATAAAACATGGTGCAAAAAAGAAAAGCATTGCCTAATCAAAATTTTATTTTATTTTTTAAGTTCTTGATTAACTCTTTTATACAGCAGAGAAACACAACAGCCAATATTCTATTTTAAGTAAAACAGAGCTAATTCAAGAAAAGGCAGTTTAGTCAAGGAGAGCCAGCTAGTTTAATGGTTAAGGTACCCAACAGAAAGCCAGAGATCATCAGTTCTAGTCCCACCTTAGCTCTCAGCCCAATTAACCTCACAGGTTTGTTGTTGTGGGGAAAATAAGAGGAGGAAAATGTGCTGCATATGCTCGCTGCCTTGAGTTATTTGTAAGGTGGGTCATAAATAAATAAATAAAAATAAAATTCACGCAAAGAAGGGAAAACCCTATATTGACTAGAAGGGAGATTTAAAAAATCAGATTAAATAATAGTTTAGTTGTATTGTAGGCTGATAAAATGATGGGTAGCTGGTAAATGTTCTGTTTTCAAAAACTTTTCACCAATAGGACATTTAAAATATCAGGGAGGAAATGAGGGGAGAAAGGAAGGAAAACATGCAGTATTTATGTCTACATAGATGTACAGACTTAGACAGAAACTGGATCCAAATACTGAACTAAGCCATAATGTGGTTTTTTGGATTTTGTGTGAACATAGCTCTTGGTTTTTGTAACCATCATTTATAACTTAGCATGATGTATGAACCCAGCTATCCTGGGTTGTTAAGAAAAAGTTAACACAAACAAGAGCATGGCCTATTGGAATTAGATCACCTCAAGACATTTTCAAACCTAACTTGAAAGAATAAAAAGGCAAAAAGTCACTGGTTCCCCACTTTTTGAATTATTACCCAGCTGTTCAAGATGCTGTCCATTGGTCCTGTTCACTTTTGCCTTTTAGCTGAACAGGTGGCATACCCCAGAAGCAAAATACTGTGTGGCAGCCATCCATCATTTTTATTTTCTAAGAATAACTCTGGGGTTTATGTTGGAATTAGAAGCAGTTTTAAAACAAATATGATACCCAAGTGTGGTGTTTTCTCTGCAACATACTACCTATCTTACTTTTTATGCTGAAACTATTTTTTTTCAAGTTGGTACATGAAAACTGTAGCACCCAGGAAAGTCACAGTAAATCAGTACTCCTAAACATGTAAAGACTCGGGAAACAGTATGGAACAACAGAATGTAAAAAGAAACAAATTTATCTTAGCCATTAGTCATCAACTCATAAGCAAACCAGTACCATATAATCTTGTGCTGAAGTGCTTATGCATTTGTGAATGTATCTGTTTGTAGAATGGTTCAATCTGTGGGTTATTCCCTCTTCTTATATCTGGTAGAACCATTGCTTACAAACCTAAAAGAAATCACAGAAGATCATAGTAGTATTTAGTTCTTGGCATTTACATCTAACAATAAGCTTCGGGAAATTTAGTCATGCATCCATTGATTAAATGTTGTTGCTAGGTTTGTTTATAAAGTACATTTCACAGTCTCTGACCTTGTTAGCCATCAAATCATCTATTTTGATTTTAAAGCCAAGCTGTAGTTTTCTTTTGTCATCAAATGAATAATGCTCCCTATTCTATCTAGTGTTAGAAGTAAGTGAGATTGTAATGCATTACTGTCCTATTTCTTTAAATATTTTCTGCATTTGTTGGATATATCAGATAATGTTGTAAAGGGGTTTGTTGTCAGCCTCCATGATGAGTGTACACATATTATGTGGGTTCCTGCCATTTTAGCTGAATTTCTTTAAAACAGTCTTGCAACTATAATATGGCTTGAAGATTTGAAGCTGCTTTTGAATTACATGCAAAATATTTAGGATATAATTTAATTTCAATAGCACTGAAAGCAATTCCAAGTGAGGATTAATACCAATATGCATGTATTGATTGGCAGTGGAAGGTATTCATCATTTCCTTTCACATTATTTTTCTTCCCCTTTCTAAAAATTCTTCTGGCAAGTGGTTTTATTATTGTTTCTTTTAGTGACGTACCATATATTAATTATTGTTCTCAAACTGAGGTTCTGTTCTGTTTTAGTTGTAGTGTACAGGGATAAGTTTACATAAAATGAGGCTTCATGAAATCCTAGTTTTTCTATTAAAATCAATAACAAGGCTATTGTAGGAGAAATAAGTCTTAGCACACATAATAGATTAAGATAAATTCATTTGTACATTGGTTTATTGTTGGTGGAAAATTCTCCATAAAATTGAAGGAAATGCATTTTGCTTTTAATTTATAAAGTCTTAATACATCCTTCAAGAAATCAGACTGTTAGACAGAGAACTGAAAAAAAAAAGATCTCCTAGACAAGGATTTTCAGTGTCTCCTTTAAATTACAATTCTTTTTCCCCTAAAGCAATATGCTAACAACACAAATGAAGATGAGCAGAAGTTATCAGTTAATAATGTATAGTGGATTTAAGAAGCTTAATCAGAAATGACATTCACCATGATTAGTAATTAGGAAATGGTCAAGGAATTGAAAGCTTTAAGGAGTTGCAATCTTATTAAAATTCCATTTTAGAAATGAAGGGAAGTAGGAAGCTCATAAGTCTAAACCACTGATTATTAAGAATAACTACTGTAATAGCTAAAGTCAGTCTGACCTTGACTTTCTCAAAAGAAAATAAAAACAAAAAACCCTTTACCACTCACAACATACACACATCCTCCATAAACCTGAAATACATCACCATGAACTAATTCCATCCGTATCACATTTGGAACAAGCCTGCATATTTTGTTGTAGCACCTTTGCTACACACTGGAATCTGAGATCTACTGTTCCAAAACATTGAGCCTTTCCCCACTCCTGTTCCAAATTCTTATCTAAATATACTTGTAGCAATAGAAAATTAACCAGAATTTGCTGTCCTGCATTGCAATGTCTATTCTGCTTCTATTATCTTGTTGTCAATATCTGTTCTGCCTCTTACATTTGCCAACTTTAAGATGGGTGGATTTCAACTCCTAGAATAGCAATAGCAATTATACTTATATATACTGCTTCACGATGCTTTACAGCTCTCTCTAAGCAGTTACAGAGCCAGTATATTGCCATCAACAATCTGGGTCCTCATTTTCCTAACCTCAGAAGGATGGAAGGTTCAGTCAACCTTGAGCCAGTCAGGATCGAACTCCTGGACCTGGAGTGAGTTAGCAGTAAATTAGCATGCATACCACAGTGGCTCTCAATTCTCCAACCATCATGCTCTGTTGTCTATGTTGTGAATTACTGCTGAATGGTGCTGCTCAGATTATGCATGAATAAACGTGATTATTGATTGGATCCTTCAGATTAGTGTCCTCCCTCTTCTGCAGTTCACCATCCTGAAGGAAAACAAGATGTCAGTCAATCCTGGGTGCCTGAGTATTCGCATAGGAAGGCTGACTGCAAGATTCTGTCCATTATCTTTATGTCTCTACCTCTGCCCCTTTTCCTGCAATCATTCTGGCATAACCTGAGCCGAATATATCTTTTTTAAAAAATCCAAAATTAAAAATGACAAAAGTATTTTTTAAAAGATTTCTCTTTGTGTCCTTTCTTTTCATTATGTAAGAAGTGCTGGCTTTCACATTTCTGCAGGTCATTCTATTGTCATGTTATTCCAATCTTTTACTAAACTGGTAAAAACCATCAGAGGATCTGAAGCATGCCCACATTGTCAGAAACAATGGGAGAGAGCCAGTTCCTCAGATGAGGATGAGGATGATTTAAATATTAATACTGCCCAACTTCCAGGACCTTTAAGCAATTTTCATATAGTTTAAAACAACAACAGCGAAGTATTCAGGGCCCTTTGAAACACTAGCAAGGTAAATGCCACTCAGATATTGTGGGAACCTCATTTCAGGGACAGGTACTGCTGCAGATAATGTGTGCTTCTAAAGTCCCAATAGGTGGCATTAATTAATTGAAGAAACATGTGGCACACCAACTCTGGCAGTGATTTGGTTGGGTAGGCATTGTGGGAGATAGGCATTCCTTCAAGTATCCAGATCCTGGGCCATGAGGGATTTTATAAGAAACAACCACCACTTTGAATCAGATCTCAAAACAACTGGCAAAACTACAGCTCATGAAGTCAAGGTATTGCAAGAGTATATTCTTGGATTTTGTCCGTTAAGGAGGAAAACACTACTCTAACGTGAATGTATAATGTAACAGGAAAGGTAATATAAGCCTCATTCATGGGCTGAAAACAACATGAAAGCAACATCAGTGGAACATGGAATATCTGGCTTGAGTAGTTACAATAATCTGGGGGGAAATACAGTGACATGTGTAAATTAAAGGCTGCTTGCTGTATAAGAAAGGTTTGATCTTCCTTCTGTGTCCTGGGATATGATCTTAATAATTCAGCACAACAGCCTTTAAAAGTTCCTAATATAATTATTATTCTAAAATTCAAATCCATCACTATTCTAAAATGAGTTTAGCTGGGGAGCAGATCCCTAGCCAACCACTCCAAAGCAAACCAAATTGTGGTAAACTTGTTCAGCCTTCCCAATCACCAGAGGTTGAGGGCAAAGAGCAGTGCCATCTCTAGATCAACATTCAATTGAATAGAAACTGGGATATAAGTAAAATCTTCATCGTGAATAGGTTATTAAACTGACATTAATAATCTATTAATCTTGTCTCTACTCAACAGCAAACTTCTATTTCAGATTCCTACTACAGAGGACTATAGCTATCTAGCTATTGTTTGATTATAACTCCCAGGATCTTTATCATTATCATGTTGCTTCCTTATTTGTTTGTAAATTTATAAATTGCCCAACTACATCTCAGCTCTGTGTGATGTGTTTAGACTGTTGAAGCTGCAATTCAAACAACTTGAAGCAACATGGGTTTTCTATCCCAGCCCTATATTTCACTTTCCATTTTGTGAATAATCAGTGGCCTCTATATACACAGCCTTTTCAAAACTGCAATTCTGTTATTACACTTTTATTTATTACTTTTAAATGTTTTCTGAATTTAGTCCTGAAACTTGTGATTGCATGATCACTGAATTATCTTGAAATATATATATTATTTTAAAACTTAAATAAATTATAAGTTGATGCCTATGTTGTGTTGAACACTTTTTTATTAGCCTTTTGATGAACCAGTTGACTCAAAGCACTTGTTCAAAGACTCCTACAAATGTTTTCTTGACTCTATTATTGCAAAAGCAGTTTATCTTTCACAAAGAATTTGTGATTACAAGATAGAAGTAAGGAAATGTGTGACACTGGGAGAAAAACTGAGCAATGGCAGCTTCTGATTGAAAACTGTTAATTGGAGTAAATATCTGCTGCTTATTGAATGAATAAGCATTGACCCAAATATGTAGCTATTCAGGAAAATTAAATATTTTCTGAACATTTATCATCATAACCAGTTTGTTGTAAGGACAGATGGATGAGGTCCTTGTTTGCATGTCTATGGTCTCATCTGTACTGCAAATATGTCGTTGTGACTTATTAAAAGAATATCAGTGTTTAGAATAAAATATTGATCTTCAAGAAGAACATGATTAAAATCAAATAGCTTTTTCTTTTCTTTTCTTTTTAAATCCATTGACTTATATGAAGGACTTGGGAGGACCCCTTTAAGTCATCAAGTCCAATCCCATGCTCAGTTTAGGAATCCCATCCCACCAGATCCGGTAAAGAGGCCTTGTAATAGGGTGCTATCATCTAGGTAGTTACATTTAGTGCACTTTCGGTGATGGGGATTTTTAGTGTGCCTATATTGTGGAATTTTCTCCCACCTGAGGTAAGATTAGTTTTGTCCTTGTTGAGCTTCTGGTTGCCCTCAAGAGCTGGTTATGCCAGCAAGCCTGGGGAACGCAGGAGATGATTGGGGTGGCTTCATTGTTATTAACATCCCATTGTCTGTTATTTCCTTGTTTCATATTTCTTTAGTTTTTTACATTTTTATTATCGTTAATAGTGAGAATGGTTTTTCTATATTTATTCATTATTGTTAGCTTTGTTGCACACTACCCAGAGTTGCTTTGGTTGCTGTATAAACTGATAGGATAGGATAGTCGTGGTGGTGCAGTGGTTAGAGTGCAGTACTGCAGGCTACTTCTGCTGCTTGCTGGCTGCCTGCAATTTGGCAATGCAAATCTCACCAGGCTCAAGGCTGACTTAGCCTTCCATCCCTCTAAGGTGGGTAAAATGAAGACCCAGATTGTTGGGGGCAATATGCTGACTCTGTAAACTGCTTAGAGAGGGCTGTAAAGCACTGTAAAGTGGCATATAAGTCTAAGTGCTGTTGCTATAGGATAGGATGGGATAGGTCAGGACAGGACAGGGAGATGGGGGGGGAGGTTGGCAGGCATACCAATGAAAAAAAAAGAGATAAAAAAACATCCAAATAAAAGCATCCCACACATGATGGCTGAATCCCTCCAGTGAATGGTGACTCCAGCATCTCTGACTATTGATTTTAGTAATGAACTACTGCAAATATTCTATTGGAACCTGATTTTCTGCAATTTCTCTGGAATACAATGTTTCCATCTTACAGATCTTAAGTTTATATCCAGCTATCTAATAAGATACCCACAGCAAACTGTTTGGGAATGACTAACTCCTCAAGCACTATTTAATATGCTTATTATTGTAACTATAAGTCAAATAGTTCTGCAAGAATTATTTTCCTTAATTGTCAATTTTTTTGGACAGATAATTTGTTTTTTTTTTTTTAGTTCTGAGAGCATCTTCCTTCTTTCTGCTTTGGTTAAAGCTAAAATATCATTTCCTATTTACATTTACATTTCAAGCATCTTCAGCAGACTCTTCCCTTTTTTGCCAAGTACCTTGCTTGCAATCCTAAATGAACAGATGCTGAATGCTTGGAAATGGTTTGTTTAGTTTTATATTTTGCTTCCATTTTAAGAAATATTTTCCACTCCAAAATTATTTTTCTACCATCATTGTTTCATAGGCTTTGGAGTTTTTTAAAAAAAGTTTTTTTTTGTGTTTCTTGAACTTGAATTATTATTGAGAGATGTGGGAGCTTCCTACACTTGTTTTGGTTTCTTGTGTCTATTATAAATCTCTCTTTTACTCCTTAGTTTACCTCATTGTCCCTGCTTCCTAATCTGGAAAAATTTTCCTGAAAAGAGTTTTCTCATATTGTGTGAATTTGAATGTAATTCAAGAAAACCAACCAGACTATAAAGCATGGAATATGACTGTGCAATTTTTAAAAATTGTCCACCTTCATTACTTAGTCACTTAATAAGCAAAACATTCTTTTTATAACACACTCAAAACTGTAGAAATGGTGGTAGACTTAAGGAGAAACCCTTCCACATTACCACCTCTTAAAATACTAGACAACACAGTATCAACAGTAGAGACCTTCAAATTTCGAGGATCTATCATATCACAAGACCTAAAATGGACACCTAACATCAAAAACATCATCAAAAAGCACAACAAAGAATGTTCTTTCTTTGCCAACTCAGAAAGCTCAAACTGCCCATGGAGCTACTGATACAGTTCTACAGAGGAATTATTGAGTCTGTCATCTTCACTTCTATAACTGTCTGGTTTGGTTCTGCAAACCAACAAAACAGACACAGACTTCAGAGAGTAATTGGGGCTGCAGAAAAAAACAATTACTACTAACCTGCCTTCAGTCGAGGACCTGTATACTTCATGATTCAAAAAGAGGGATGTGAAAATATTTACAGACCCCTCACATCCTGGACATAAACTGTTTCAACTCCTACCCTCAAAACAATGCTCTAGAGCACTGCACACCAGAACAACTAGACACAAGGACATTTTTTTCCAGAATGCTAACTCTCTGCAAAACAAATAATTCCCTCAACAGTGTCCAACTATTTATAAAGTCTGCATTACTATTACTATAATCTTCTCATCACTCCTTATCACCCATCCCTTCCCATTTGTGACTGTATGGTTGTAACTTTGTCACTTGTATCCTTAAGATTCATATTGACTGTTTCCTAGTATGATTTGATTGCTTTTGTACTCTATGACTATTATTAAATGTTGTACCTTATGATTCTTGACTCTTGGCGAATGTATCTTTTCACCAAGACAAATGCACCAAGACAAATTCCTTGTGTGTCCAATCACACTTTGCCAAATAACATTCTATTCTATTTATTATTAAAGAGAAATGTATTCTTGAAAAGCATTGCAGTCCACTCTGGAATAGTATGAAATCCCAGTGAAGGCATAAACAAACAAATTTGTGCAATGTGTGTTTTGATGTTGATGAAGAAACAATATGTTCCTTCAGATAAGCCAACTATTCTGGTCTATGTGGATATCTTAAATAAGCTTTCCCCTTATTTTTAAAATACAAATCTAGAGAAAATATAAATAGCAAACAGGATATCCGGCATCACATTTGAAGTCATTGGAAGGGGATCCCCTGTTACATTCCAGAACTGGCATCTGCTGGGAATAGTTATCCCCTTTAATGCCTGGCTTGGGTCTCTGAAGGTCATGGCTCATAGCCAAAATGCTATCCATCAACTGGCACTTCAAGAAAAGATCACTGCAGATGATAAGAGAAAGGCCCCAAGTTAGAATACATAAAATTGATAGAGATTAATTAAAGGCAGCTAGCTATTAAAGATGTACATATATTAATTTAAAAATAAACATTCCTAGGACAATTGAAAGTCATGATGCCCTTAGAGATCTAGCTGGGGTTGAAAAGACCAGAAGCAAAATATGCCTGAGATTTGTCATTACATACTCTCTCCCTAGTTTTCTCCATTCAGAACAGAAAGATAGAAATCATACGAGGTATGGGAGGAAGTTTTAAGATGTTATCCTAAAAAAGGAGATAAATGTCTATAGAGTAACATCCACTCTCCACTTTAGCTGTGGGGCTTTGAAGCTATACCCAGTAATTTAGCCCAAAATACTGTATATCTTTATGCATTGATGATCTGATCACAAAGTTATTGCTATTGTTTTTAGGAAGTTCCTGTTATCAGAAAATCAGGCATTTTTTTTTTAGCAAGGATTGTTTGCTTCTAGTAAATGTTGGCAACATGATGCCCACAAACATCAAGAATGTGGGCCCCTATTTCCAATCCATTTTGCTTGTTACATGAGCTGCTTAAATTGCACGAGGTTATATGAAACACCAGAATCCCTCAAAGGCTCATCAACATTTAATATTCCCAATGGAATTTCACTTTAGGAAACTTGTTGATACTACATCAGTTCTTGCTATAATCTCTTATAATTTTATTGTTTCTTCTTGATATCCTGGTAGTAGTTTATATATCTAACCCCTAGTTTGCAAAATAAAGTTGTCAAAGGACAACTATGCTCCTCTTTGTAGTACAGGAATAATTTTCAGAAATCTATGTTCTATATGTGCAATATACATTTTGCTATTCAGTTAGCTCTCAGTATATTCATATTCTCTAGCTGGAACTGAAATTCTATAGGCCATAAACTTTCACAGTGTGTATTTGACTTCTTAAGCTCTATGTTTGGGGTAGAATTGGTTTTATTGCTCTACTAGTCTGTTTCTGATAATTTTGCTCACACACTTAATTGCCATTTAGTAATTATTTCTGGCATTTATTATATAAAACCACTATGTGTCTCAGGGGATGTTTGAATAACATGTCTTTAAGCAGTGTCAGGCATTATAATATGAATTTCTGAATGATACTTTAAGGAGAGAGGCAGCTGTAGTGTCTGAAGCATTACTACAGTAATTAATAGCACTTTAATAATTAACATGTCTGAATTTCCATTGGGAAATCCTTTCATGAATCCTGACAGAACTCATGCTGTCTAAAATTTAGAAGAGCCCATACAGGAGCATATTCTTCAATCTTTTTATTCGAAAAACATTATGCAACAAACATTACATGTAGGCAGTTGAAAGTGAAAGAAGATGATTGAGTGGAATAGAGAATAACTGGCATTTTAAGAATGTTTCAGAAATAGATTTTTTGTAAAGATATTGCAATTTGAAGCTTTATATAGATTCAAATTCTTATTTTTCTAATTCACAAAATCTTGGATTACGTCAGTGTTGACTCTTAGCAACCACATAGATTTTCTCTGTCATGGATAAAGCATAAGAAGATATTTCTTGATAATATTTCCCTATATATCAGAATTTTAAAAACTCTTTTAGACATATTCAAATATTTGAGTATGTTTAGTAGACATTTTGATATTCTACTCTCCATCTCTCTGCTTCAAAGTCATCCGTACTCTATGGGCAGTACAGCTTTGTACAGATGTTTTTGTCACAAGCTTACTTGGAAAGTTCCAGGCGGACACTGTAATTTTTGCTACCAAAATTGTCTGCTATTTTCTCCTCCGTCAGTTGTAAAGCTGACTTCTCAGCTTTATCACTATATATCTTCTGTACAATTTCACACCCCCTTCACTTCAATTACCAAGTGTAGCTCTGGCACAGATGTCACCAGCTGAGGAGCAGACTGAATAACACCCACATGCCTGGTTAAGTTCTTCCTGTACAGAAAGAATTCATCTTCAAGTTTTAAATAGCTTTGGACCAAATGTATTTTCTCCTTTAATGAATAATGCAAGTGCTGAATTATTTGATTTTTTTTCAGTTGATATTAGTGACAGATATATAATGGGTTCTTCATTTTTTTTTAAAAAAAGTTGTCATAACAGAAAAAACATTGTTCTTGTTCTAGCAAAAATTTGTTCAATAAAATTTGTCCATGGCAAAGAGATGGATTAGGCAACCTAATTTACAGAATTAAGGGGAACTAAAGCAGTAATGTTTGGGAAAGGAAAATTTTAAAAAATCAAGATGGAGAGGGCCACACAGAAAACAGGTCAGACCTGGGAGAAATATCTATCAGGTTCATTTCCAAGCTGAGAGAAAGACACTGTAAACATGGACACTGATTGGAAAGATTTTAATGATGAAGCAGAACTACATGAGTAGTTCTGATGCAGGTGATCACATGGAGTTGCGAGTGGGGGTGGGGAGTATTTACACCCTCTAACTTCCTGTTCCTGTGCAAGAACATGTATATTCTTGGCTGTTGTCAGACTCCCATGGTACCATGTATAAATCCTAGGAATTTGTCTGAGCTAAGCTTGGTTGAAGTTTGGCTGATGCAATTAAGAGATTTGAGTTCTGAAAGGGTGTTGAACAATTCCTGTTATGACTGAGGGCTAATCGTACCTTTGTTCAGACCTTGCTGCAGGGAATTTCTGCCTATGAATAGAGCTACCCATCTCTATCTCTTAAGTGCTGACATCTGCTGTGGGCTAATAAGGAAGGTGGGGGAGTGCTTTCCAAAAGCATGTTTCTCCATATGTCATCCAGGGAAATATAATATTCTGCTTCTTAATATTTCTCAAAATATTTCACTCTTCTAAGAGAGGGATGGATGCTAACTTTCTACATGCCTTTGATTATACAATTATGGGTTCCAGATTGACTGCTCATACATAGCATGAGGAGTTCTCTTCCTAAATTTGTTTGGAATCTGCCTTTGTGAATCTTAAGATCTTTATAGTACATCATTCTGGGAAGATTATGAACAAGGCAAGGCCTTGTTCAGTATGACATTCCTTGAGGCATTGTGGGCATGCTATTTGGTCTCAGCATTTTCTTATAATTAGAGATATCCTGAATCACTCCTCATAAGACTGAATCTCCAGGTTCTGAAGTTCTTATGACCATTCTTTTTATGCCTTCCAATCAGATTCCAGTCTGAATCCTGGAAGGACAGCTTCCAATGATCAGGACACTAATATTGTATAAAGTTCTTTAAAGTGCCAAACAGGAACTTAGTCTCTTTTATACAGTATGCATGAAATAGAATATTCACAGAGAATATTCAAAGACATTGAGAGACCAAAAAATAAGATTAAAAGCCATGGAGATTATTACCTCTCAGCAACAAAGAAACATTTTGTAATTATATTACATTATTATTACAATGTATTAATATTTATTCTTTTATTAAGACTACTCCAAATAAAATATGTAATAATTCTGACTCAGTAAATATCTTTTTTAAAGTTTTGACTCTGTATTATTGATCAAATAAAATAAAACAAGAAATTATTCATTTTTTGTCAAAATAAAACATCTTAAAATTACAAATCGAGCCACATTTTATCTTTTTGAGAAATATGCATTGATAGATTAGAAATAATCAACAAACACAACTTTTATTGAAATTTGAAACATAAAAACAAGTGAAATAATATATGATAAAATGGGCTTACATTTTTGGTTTTAATGTACAGATAGAACAATGGGAAAATATGTGATTGAAAGGATTGAAATGTATACTATGTTATAATTTTAAAAAGAGTTTTTATAAAATAATACAACGGTATATGTTCACAGATAAATTGTCTAGAATATATATTGGCACTTCAAATTGATATTGGAAAACTTTATTTCATTTGGTGGATATGTATAAAAATCTAGAAAATTTTACATTCAAATACAGAGTATTTTAAAGAATAATATACAATTCAAATTTGCTTTTGGGATTGATGGAATTTTGTTTTTATACTGCTGCAAGATTTTTGTATGCACAAAGATGGAATGTTTTGGCACTACACACAATAGAGTAATTGTTGGTAATGAATTATTCAGTCAGACAAAAGCCAATATCTATATTCATTGCTGACACCCTTTGGGACTTTTGCATGAAATGAATGAACTTACAATTTATGATTTTGATTATTTTTTAGACAGGATAGATTATTAAAAAAAGAGAGTATATAACCATAGAGTAAGAGGTGAATTTATATTTGTACTGATATAAAGATGATCAGAAGCTACCATGTTTCTCCAACAATACGGCCTCCACCAATAGGAAGCCCCACCATGTTTTATTGGCATAAAATCAAATTAAGCTCCTCCCCCCAAATTAAGCCCCATATTAAACATGCGAAATGGGGGGGAAAGTGGGGGGGAGGTTGCCGTTAGGAAGTACTTTTGTTGCCTGTCCGGATATGGTGCTGCCTGCGTTGGTGGGGCACTTCATATCAGGAGACCTTCCACCATTGCTTTCCCTTCTCCCTTGCTGCCCTTCTCCCTTGCTGCTGCAGTGTTTGGCGCAGCCATGTGCAGCCAGTCAGGACTCCTCCCTGCAACCAGAGCCCTGAGGAGACACTTGGCTTCAGGCGTTGCCGTCTTCCCTTTACTTTTGAAGGTAAAGTGAATTATTTTACAAAGCCTCCCCTGCCCGAGAGGGCAGCCCAACCCCACGTGGGGAGGCTAATTTCCCAGGGCCTCTTCCGTTCCTCCCCGACCTCCCTACACTGCGCACCTCTGACGCGCCGGTCCCTTCAGCCCAGCAAGCTTTTCCACCTCAAAGAAAGGCCAGGCAGGCGGCTGCGGAGGAGCAGCAGCAGGTCCGAGCCGCTCACAGCAGAAACAGCCACCACCCTTAGCCCGACACAGGGAGAACGAGTGAGGTTAGCGCCCACCAGTCCGTCCTTCCCACCTCCGCAGCTCGGTTTCCCCTACCAGCGGGTCCTCCTTTCATGCAGAGAGCTGCAGGGGAAGGCGCTCGCCCAAGAGGATCTCTCCCTCTCTCTCCCCATGAGGTCAACGTCTGTGCTGCGGAGGAGAGGGCTGCAGCCGGTTCCTCCTGCTTGCTGAGAGGTGAGGAAGCCACGGCTCGCTCGGCGAGATCTGGGAACAAGGGGCAGGAGGAGGCACGCACACACCCGCGGCTCACTTTCCCAGCTCTGCCCAGCCCTCGCGGCCCTGGCGAGAAGTGAGCGCCACCCCGCCGGACCTTCCGCTCATCCTGCCAGGGCCGTGCCACAGCCGTAAGGGCTGGGAAAATGAGCCGTGGGTGTGTGCATATATTTTAGGCTAGAGATCCCTCTTTAGCCTTTTTTTTCTAAACCCTTTTCTCTTTTTAATTAACTTTTTTATAATAATCTGTTTGGAAAAGGAGGGGAAAAGTGAAAACAGAGGAAACTTTGTAACATTGCCAACTAGAGGCTAAGAAATATTGTTTCTCTCTTTTTCTCTTTCGACCAGACAAAGCTGAGCAAGAATTCAGACTTCTTTTCAAGGACTTTGAGCCTGTCTGATAAGATAGAGGGAAGAGCATGGGAGAGTGTTATTGCAGGTGCTCTTCTGGGTTTCTATCAGTATCTGGAGTCTGGTGTTGAAGTATACAGAAAAAAGATGATAAGATTCTAGAGGAGAGAGCTATAAAAATTAACAAAAGCCTTGGATAACTAAATAGGTGCAGTGTGTTATTTTTCTCTTTTTTAAGTTGGGCTATTCTTCACACCCCCTCATCAGCTTATTATTTGTAATAGTTATTTGGATCTCTGGACTTTTGGAACTTGCTTTTGTCTTTCTTTCTTTTTTTTTTACTTTTGCATTTTATTTTAAAGGAAAAGTCTTAGTATTAATGTTTTCCTTCTTTTTTTTTTTAAACAAACTTTATTATTTTTTTTAACACACACAAACAAAACATAGGATGTAGTAACATAAAATATCTTTTCTAGAAGAAACAAATAAACCATCTTATTTAAAAAGAAGATAATTCCAAATTATCACACTTCTATATATATATTTATCTTATCTAATCAACTTCATATCTTTTCAAAACTTTTCTTTATTATTCCCTTTCATTCTATTTAGTCATATTTCTTCTGTCTTAAAAATATATACTCATTGAACATATTTTCATTAGTATTCTTCCACATCCTGTCAGACTTAAACAAACATTACACAAAACATAAATACATAAAACTTCTTTCTGGAAGGCGGCTTACCCCAAGTTAACTCTTTTTATACAGACATCATTCAAAATTTATACTCAATATACTATCTCATATCTTATTTAACATTCTCTATTTTCCATATATTTTCTCTCTCCTACTCATTCTTTTAATTCTATTTTATTTATTCCATCTCAATTAAATAATTATATTTGCATCTTTGGTCTGTTTTCTTTCAATCACCTACTTATCCTTTCTATCTAATATAATATTTCTCCCATAAACCCAGATTGAAGTATGACAACTTTTTTTTTTTTTGAAACAAATTTTTATTAATTTTAAAGATAAAACAACACATCATTAACCATTAAATACATAAACACATAAAACCTCTTAACATTGTAAATCCTTACAAGTCAAACAAAACATTATTTTTATACAGCATAATTCCAATTTATCCCATCTCCATATGGACACACAAATATCTTTCAGCAGATTTCTCATTATTTCTCTTTACTCCTATTCAATTTCATTTCTCTTCCATATTTATCCATTTTATAGTCATCATATTCTTTTCTTTCTGGCTTGTTTAAATTATTCTCGCCTAACATTCCTCCAAGGTTTTATTGATTCTTTTTTCCTTTTTTTTAAAAAAACAAAAACAAATTTTGTTAGTTTTACCATAAGCACAATACACAAACATACAAACACAAAACATAAACAAAACTAAAAGATCTTTTCTGAAGGTTGTCTGTTCCCGGGTTAAAACTCTTTACACAGACACAAATTCAAACATCATATTCAACCCATATCTCCTTCCATATCTTATTATCATTTTCTTTTTTATATATATATATAAAAACCATTTTTATCAGTTTTATAAAAACAATGCACAAAGAATCAAGGCATAGCAGCTTATAAATTCTTTTCTAAGAAAAAATAATAATAATAGACCAATAAGGCATAACATTTCCAGATTATAATATCAATATTTCATATAATATTAACTTCATATCTTGTCCCTACTTCTCTTTTCCATCCAAATTATTGATTAATTAAAATTTTATTGCCTTTTATCAATATACAAAATCCAAAAAAAAAAAAAAGCATATATATCCTTCCATATCTTATTACCATTTTCAACAACATTCTTTGTCTGTTCAATTTCCAATTATCCATTCATCTTTTTTTTCTTTTACTATACTTCTCCTGTACACCAATTGGAGTAACATCTATAACTCATTACCCTAACTTAGAAATACTACATATAGCAATCTTTCTTGGGATTCTGTTTAAAAAATTCTAAAATTACATAATAAATTTTATATTCTAAATATACATATAAAAACACACTCTTATATACCCTCCAGAATCCCTCTTTTAATCTAAATTAAATTCACCCATTGTCTCTAAATAAACTTTTTTTCTTTAGGTCTTGCTTCCCCCCATTAAGGCTTCTCCTCCCCCCCTTTCTCTCTTGCTTATTCTTCTCCTTGCCCTTTCTACCCCTTTGCTTTTTCTCTTCGCTTTTCTTGCTCCTTTTCCTTTGCTTTCTAACCTTGCCTCCATCTTTTCGCTCATTTTTCTCTCTTTTGGTTGTTTTTATAATTCTTAAAATCCCCTTTTTCTTATCCTTTTTCTCCTCCTCTCCGGAAGGGACCCATTGTTCATCAAAGATGGCTTCTTCTTCCTCTTCTTCCTTGTCCCAGTCCTTCTGCTGCGTAATCAACTTTTCAAAAGAACATAACGCCATTTCTAAGAATTGAAACAAAGCGCCCAAAGTATCTTCTTTTTTATATTTTTGATATTCAATCTCTAGTTCATCCACAGACGATGCCATTATGAAAAGGGAAACTTTTTCCAAAACAACCACAATTATTTTTAATCAAAGACAATCAAAAGCAATTAAAAAAAGAAAAAAAAAGTTCCAAAAGTTAATACTTTTCTTCCTTCTTCTCTTTCTCTTTCTGAATTAATTTTTAATCAAAGAGGTCCAATTACCATATATCTTCTTTTGGGATCCACAAAGACGTTCTAGACAATCTCCTCCTTTTTCAGCTTCTGCTCCAATTTTTTTTCTCCCTTCCCACTTGCAATGACAATTTTAAATAATCAAAAATCCATACCTCCAGCAGAGATTTTCCAATTTCTCAAATTTTTCAATGTCCAAAAATCCCTTTGTCTCTTAGTTTCAACTTTCAAAGCAATCCACTTTCAATGTCTAATATATCGAAATATTTCTGCTTTTTCCATGGGGTGGGAGAGTAAAAAAAAAAAAAAAAATTCCCTTTAACAGCTTCTCCGCCGCTTTTCGCTCTTCTTAGGGATACAATGTATCCTCCAGCAACAAGCAGCTCAATTCCAGGCAATTTAAAAGGTGTTACTTGACCCGGCTCAGACAGAACTTTCACTCTTCACACTTCCTCCAGCACAGTTCTTACCCGGTTGCTGGCTTCTTCGTGGCGGCCATTGCTGACCGCCGCTCCACCGCCTTGGGAAAAAGGGGTTTTCCCGGAGAAGGGGGGGTCTGCGATGCCCCCACCTCCCTATCTGACTCCCCTCTCTCTTCAGCTGTCCCTACAGGGCAGCCATATCCCCCTGACCCATCTGGATCGGGGGTACCTCGACGGCTAGCACAGCAGGAATCGCGAGCTGTCGCGAATTCCTGCTGCCCCGAAGCCACGCAAACCGGAAGTTCCCAAGTATGACAACTTTTTATCTTCCCCCTAAATAACACTTAAAATAATACATATTTTCCGTGCTGATTCTGCTCCATACATTCAAAGTATTACATTTCAAAATAGTAAAACAAACAAATAATATTGAGTTTAATAAATAATAATAAAACTAAAAACAAGTAAAAAAGAAATATTAAATTTATAATAAAGTAAAAACAATGTTTCATAAGAAATTAAATTCTATTATTAATTCTTAAACAATAAAAATACTATTTCATACTATTATGAAATTAAGAAATTAAACTATAATTAAATCATGACTTCGCTTTAATACATTTTTAAATCATATAATATTCTAATTTTCTAACTCAACTTCAAATACTAATGTCTACAATGCATTTTTATGTACTTTTGCAGAATCATTTTTTTTAAAAAAAATTATCTCACCCCTTATCTCTGAAAAAAAAACACAATTTTTTGCATCTTGTTTAAAGCCTTTATGACTTCTCTTTCCTTTCCCCCTTTCTTTCTTCTCCATTTTAACTTTTTGACCCCCCCCATCTCTCCAATTTCACTCTCTTAATCTTCCCTCTCTGCTGTATTTCTCTTTTCTGTTGCTTTCTGACATCATATCGCTTTCTCATCTTTTTCTTGGTTGCTTTTTTAAGTTCTAAGTTCATCTTTTCCTTGCCCCTCTTCCGCTTTTCTTCCTCCACTAAGTGTGTTTGTCCATTAAAGATGGCTTCTTCTCCTTCATCCCAGCCTTCCTGTCGTATTTCTTGGTAGGTAGAAATCGCCATTTCCAAAAAGCGAAAGATAGATCCAAATGAGCCCTTATCTTCTTTTTTCAGTTTTTGAAATTCCATTTGTAGTCCTTTAAAAAATAATGCCATTTTTCTTTCTTTTTTTTTTAACGCAACCCTAATATCTTTAGTCCCTTTTTTTAAAAAACAAAATTTCACAAAGATCTCAAAGTCACAAAGCAAACCAAATCAATTTTAAGTTGTTGTTTTTTTTTAAATCCAATGTCCAGAAATCCTTTATCCCTTGGCTTTAAATTTCAAATTGAGTTACCTTCCGTGCCCAAGTAGATTTTCCAGATCTCCGTCTGCTATTTCTATGGGGAGGGAGAGTTAAGAAAAAAAATTTTCCCCTTAACAGCTTTAACCGCAGCTTTCCAGTCTTCTTTGGGAAACAATGTATCCTCAGGCAATTCAAACAGTTCAGTTTCCAGGGTAATTAAGAGTTATTATTGTCTCGGCTCAGCCAAATTTTCACTTCCTCCTGCAACCTCCAGCACAAATCTTACCTGGCTTCAGGCTTCTTTATGACGGCCATCACTGACCACCGCTCCACCACCTTGGGAAAAGGGAGTTTTTATGGCTGGGGAGGGGGTCTGCGACACCCCCAAACCCCTATCCAGATCCCCTCTCTCTTTGGCTGCCTCTACAGGGCAGCCATATCCCCCAGACCCATTTGGATCGGGGGCACCTTGGCAGCAAGCACAGCAGGAATCGCAGACAAGTGAATTCCTGCTGCTGCCGAAGCCATGCAAAACCGGAAGTCTCCTCCTTTTTTTTTTTTTTTAAGGGAGTAAACTTTTTCTTTTTTTCTCTCTCCCTCACCTGCACTTTTTATCTTCCCTCCATATTGGGCTTTGTGTGTGTGTGTGTGTGTGTGTGTGTGTGTGGCTTCCTTTTTTTATATACATTTTCATACCTGAGACTTTAAAATTGGATTAAGCTGTTGAAGAGCCTGAAGAAATTCCTTTTTCTTTTTAGTTTTTTTTTTTATTTTATTTTTCTGCCTTCTACAAGATTTAACAACTTTTTCTTTTCTCTGTTTATGGTTTTTTTTCTTCCTTTTTTGAGCTTTTACTGCTATTTAACTAATCAATTGGATTAAGGTATACAAGAACCTGAAGAAATCTTTTTTTTTTTCGTATCTTGCTTCTTTTTTTCCACTAATTTTACTTGGATTTACAATTGGCTATTTCACGAGTGGATTAAGGTCTAGAAGAACCTGAAGATTTTGAATTGTCCAAAATGAGCAGGAAACTAACAGCAGCTAGTTCTTCAATTCCTACTTCTTCCTCTTCATCATCTGGAGGACAACACTCAATACAGACGATGTTACAGCAAAAAAAAAAAAGAACAGGAAAAGGTGACATTGCAGATGATAATGCAAGGAATTCAAAGTATACAAGCAAGAACAGAGAATATTGAAAGGAGAATAGAAAAAACTGATGAAAAGGTGGAGAATATTCAACAAATGATGATGAAGTATGATGAGAAATTCAAAAAATTGAAGAAGAAGAAGATAAACAAAGAGATAAGAATATTGGAGATATTGATGACAGATTAACAGTGGTTGAACAAGATAAAAGTGGAATGCTGAAATGGGAGATGGATAGATCAGAATTTTATTTCAGATTTCAAAACATAGAGGAAGAAAAGGGACAAAACTTAGCTGAGATAATGATAGAAATCTTGGCTGAAGCTCTGGAAATAACCAAGAAGAAGATGATGTATGGAATAGACGAGGTTTTTTGAGTCTTCACAAGATATACAATGAGAAATAGCTTACCAAGAGAAGTTCACATCAGATTTACAAAGAAAGCCATTAAAACACAAATATTACAAGTGACAAGAGAGAAAACATTGAAATATAAAGATAAGGGGATTGTGGTCCTGAAACAAGTGCCCAGAAGAGTGAGAGAAATGAGAATACTGATTCCTGACTGAAACCCTACTTTAAAAAGAGGTGAATAATAGATGGCTGATTCCAGAAGTTTTAATGTTCACATGGCAAGAACAGAGACCCAAAATTGACTCAATTGAGAAAGCTGAATCATTTTATACTGAATACTTTGGAGGGAGAGAGGAGGAGACAGAAAAAGAAATGTCACTAATTGAATTCCAAGAGGATTGCCAAGTAGCGACTGAAAAAGAAGAAGATGCAGTAGGCAGAAAGGTGGAAGTTAAGGAACAACGTAAACCAAGATCTACAAGAGTTGTTAAACCTCTTTATAAAGTATAAACGTGGAAGAGAAAAAATTGATTACAATTAACATAAATGGACTTAATTCAGCTGCTAAAAGAAGGCAAACTTTCCATAAATTAGAGAAATTAAAATTTGATATAATCTACCTACAAGAAGTACATATTAAAAAGCAACATGAACAGCGAAAAACCTTGATACAGCCAAAATTAGGGAAAATATTTACTTCTTTGACACAATGCAAGAAAAGAGGAGTGGTTTTATACATTAAAGATATTATCCCAGCAAAATTGATCGATACAGATGATGATGGAAGAGTATTAATGGTGGAAACAATGGACAATAATATGAAAACACTCCTGATTGCAATCTATGCCCCAAATGACAATCAAGAAGAATTTTATAGAAAACTACATATGAAAATAATTGAACTGAACTATACTAATATCGTTATGATAGGAGACTTCAATGGAATTGTAGACAATAAATTGGACTATACAACACAGAAAATAACAAAGCAAAACAGAAAGACTCTCCCTAAATCATTTTTTAAAATGACAGATGAAATAAACCTAAAAGTTGCATGGAGAGAAAGAAATGTTAAGACTAAACATTACACTTTCTATTCAAACAGACATTTATCATGGTCCAGAATAAATATGATATGGATGTCAACAGAATTGTTAGCCAATATGCAAGAAATAAATATTGAAACAAGTATTTGGGCAGATCATAATCCAATGACAATTAAATGGAAAGAACAAAGAAGAAGATCTAGATGTGTTGTAACTATGTATCATTCATGTGTTTGCAACTATGTATCATTGCAACTATGTATCATTCATGTGTTTGCAACATTGTATCTTTCACGTGTAATCATTAACTTCTGTCTCTTCAGTGACCTTTGCAAGGCACGTACAAGAGACAAGGAGCTAGACGTTTTGTTAATAAGCTTATCCTCACTGTAAATAATCTGTCCAGTATGCAGCTTTGTAAACATGCACATCCTGATGAGATTACCATGTTTGACTTGAGCTTTTTGATTAAATCATTTTCTTGTAAAAAAGCACAATAAAAGAGCGTGTGCCAAGACATTCGGGGCGCGCTCATCAAGAGGAAACTTCGCTTCCTGTCGTTTCTCTTCCCTTCGCTCCCTTTCATGAGCCACCCATCAGATGAGGGATGGCAGATACCGCATAGATGGACATTAAATAATACTATACTAAAAGAAAAAGACTTTATACAGAGGATGGAGAAAGACCTGGCTATTTTCTTTAAAGAAAATAAAAAAGAAGACACATCAACGCAGAATGTATGGGATACAATGAAGCCATATGCCAGAGGCTTGATAATAGACTATACAAGGAAAAGAAATATCATGAAAAGACTAGCCTGTAAGACATTAGAGGATGAATATAAAGAACTTGAAAAAGATTTGCAGAAAATGCCACAGAAAAAGGATATTAAGTTAAAAATGGATATAATTAAACATAAAATGGGATTAATGGAAAAAGAAGAATTAGCACAGAAAATCAGAGGTGCGAAACAGAACTATTTTGAAGATGCAAATAAACCAGGTAGATGGTTAGCATATAAACTGAGAAAGAAGAAAGAATCAAGGAAAATATTGCAATTAATAGATGATCAAGGCCAAGTTTGCTATGGAAGTAAAGAGAAAAAGGAAATTATATGAGACTATTACGGGAAACTATTCACACAAGAGAATATTGATGATGAAAGAGTTAAACAGTACTTCCAGAATGCTAACCTACCCCAGATGTCTAAAGGCAAAAATGTGTATTTATAGTGCTAAGAAACTATAATTCTGGGACTTTGACAGTCTGTGACTGACTCAAAGGTAGCCTATGAGCTTCATGACTAATCAGGGACTAAAATTAGTTTTCTGATGGTCCTTGCCCAATACTCTATTATCCCATTAGCGTTTGGCTATTTGGCTATCTCTAGAATAATCTGGACACATAATAGACTCTCTCTTGATTTTTGTAAAAAAATATTTGTCTCAGTACAACTTCCTTTCTTGCAACATCACCCACATGTCATTGCTTTGTTGCCAAACACTTCCAATTGCTAAATAACGTTCCTAATGCCAAGTTAAACAACCAAAATGTATGTACTGTTTCTTCTGTTCAGGATATAAAATGGTTATATAGTACAACTGGCTGCTTATTCTATCTCTTTCACTTCCTGTGTTTTTGTCCTTTAGTCATGTCATGGTTCATCAAGAAGAGAAGGAGCAAAAGAGTGAGAGAAGAGTTCACCTTCATTTAAAAAGCAATTTACAAATTAATAGCAACAGCAAAAACATTCCAAGTGAGGTGAAGATTTGTTTTTTAATCCTTACTCAGTGAGATAGAGACAAATAAAAATAACAGGTCATATGTATAGTTTTCAAAGTTCAGGAGGAATTAATGACAATATATTGAATACTGGATGCACAATTTAAAATTTGGATAGTCTATCACAGTAGTCTCCAACCTTGGCAACTTTAAGACTTGTGGGCTTCAACTCCCAGAGTTCCTCAGCCAGCATAGCTTTTGGAGTTGAAGTCCACAAGTCTTAAAGTTGCCAAGGTTGGAGACCCCTGGTCTACCAGATTATGCTTGCACTGCCTCTAAATATAATCTTGAAAAGCAGCTCAATCAAAACAGAAATGAAGGTGTAATCAAATGAGAATACAGATTGTGTAGGGCTGTGTGTTCAGATAGTGACCACCATAGACAGGTTAACAACTATGTAAGGTCTCATCTCTGAAATGGCAACCATTCTTTTCACCCATTTTCTCTTTGTTTGTTTCGATTGATTTGCAAATTAATTTGCAGTTGGTCCTCAACTTACAGTAGTTCATTTACTGACCATTCAAAGTTACAATGGCACTGAAAAAAAAGTGACAAGACCATATTTCACACTTACAACTATTGAAGCATCTCCATGCCCATGTGATCAAAATGTAAATGCTTGGCAACTGACTCATATTTATGACGATTGCAATGTCCTGGGGTCACGTGGATTAATTTTTGTGACCTTCCAACAAGCAAAGTCAATAGAAAAGCCAGATTTACTCAACAACCATATTACTAACTGAACAACTGCAGGGATTCGCTTAACAACTATGACAAAGAAGAAAAATGAGAAAAATACATAATAAAAAATAGTAAAAGAATAGGCAGAAGTACATACTTAAATGTGTATGTAGTAATAATATAATATAGTACTAATACAATATATAATTATAATATTAAAATTAATTAAATATATATTTTAATTATTTAATTATAATAGTTAATGTTATAACTATCATAATAACAAAATAAATAGTGATAGATTGGGAGAGGTTAATATCAAAAGAGGAATCTTCCAAGGAGACTCTCTATTGCCATTATTGTTTGTCATTGCACTGATTCCCCTGTCAAAAATACTGAATAAGTCAGGCCATGGCTATCAAACATCAAAAACATCTGCCAGGCTATTTCTCCTCCTTTTCATAGACCACAGAATCACATTGCCGTCACATGACATTTCACGATGTTTTTTCCCCTTCATGGAGCTGGGGTGGGCAGGCCTGTGTGTGATGAATCCAGCCTATGGGATGCCAGTTTGACACTCCTGACAAAGATGAAGTTGTATGGGAAACCACCATCTGAAATAAAATTGCCACTTATTACTGCCCAGATATATACAACCAAGTTATTGCAATGGGGTTTAAACTGGATAAATGTGCTCATCATCAAATGCAGAAAAATAATGAAAACTGCAGGAATCAAGATGCCCTATGCAAATCTTGAGTCTGGATGAAGACAATCACTGTAAATACCTCAACATCTTTCAAATTCACAACATCAAGCATACTGAAATGAGGGAAAAGGTCAGAAATGAATATGTCAACAGACAAGATCTTCAAGTCCAAATTCAATAGAGGAAATACTGTCAAGGCAATCAACACCTGAACAATTCCAGTTGGAACAAATACACAGCTGAAACAGTGGCCTGGACTCAAGCAAAATTAAAAGCCCTGGATAGAAAGACCAGAAAAATAATGATAATGAATCATGCCCTTTATCCATGCAGCAATGTTGATGGACTTTACTTATCAAGGAAAATAGGAGGGCATAGAATGTTGCATGTCCATCTGAAAAAAGGGCATTGGAAGAATATTTGAAGGATAGTGAAGAAGATGCATTGAAGCTAGTATACCAGGAGGGACTATTGCATAGTGGAAAGACCAAACTGGCCTACAAGAAAGACCAAACGAAGAACAGAGAAGAGCCATGTAAGACAAAGCATTACATGGCCAAAACATTTTTTTAAATAGCATAAAATAGATAATATCCTGTCCTGGCAATGCCTAAAAATTGGAAAGTTTGAAGAAAGAGACACAGGGGATAATTCTGGGTGCACCAGACCAAGCCTTAAGAACAAATGCATACAAAGTTAGAATTGAGAAGATACCAACAGATTGCAAGTGCTGCCTCTACAAAGAAGTTGAAGAAATAATGGATCATCCAGTTAGCTGCTGCAAAAAAAACTGTTTTTGACTGCAAAAAACAGTATGACAAAGTAGCCATAATGGTGCATTACAAGGAGTACCATTTGCCTGTGAGCAAAAAATGGTGGAGCCATAAAATAGAGAAAGTAATAGAAAATGAAGAAGCTAAAATGTTCTGGGACTTTAGAATTCAAGCAGACAGGTACCTGCCACATAACATATCATACTAACAATTGTTGATCCATAAGACAAAAAAAAGTCTGGATAGTTATGTAGCAGTACCTGGAAACAGCAGAAGAGAAAGAAAAGAACTGGAGAAGATAACAAAATACAAAGATCTGCAAACTGAAAACAGAACAATTGTGGCAAAAGAAAGCAAAGGCAATACCAATAGTAATAGATGCTTTGGATGCAATTCCAAAACAACTGGAGCATCACTGAAACACTATTGGCACTGATAAATTCACCATCAGTCAATTGAAAAAGACAGCTTTACTTGGAATAGCTTGCATCCTGTGACAATACCTTTAACACTATCAAACACCAACATCTGTCTATCCCAGGTCCTTGGGAAGGATTAAATAGGAAGACAAAAATACCAAATCCAGTCAAATATCTGGCTGAGTATGCAACAAAGCAGAATAACAGAGTTGGAAAGGACATTGAAGGTCTTGTAGTCCAATCTCCTGTTTCAGCAGGAAACCCTTTACTATTTTGGACAAATGACTGTGCAATCTCCTTTTGAAAATCTTCAGTGATGGATCACCCACAACCTCTGGAGACAAGCCACTAACTGATTAACTGTTCTCAGTGCCAGTAAATTTCTCTTTAATTCTAGGTTGGATTTCTCTTTGAGAGTCTTTCTGCTGTTATTTCTTGTGCTCACCTCATCTGCTTTGGAGAATAGGTTGACCCCCTCTTCTATGTGACAGCCCCTCAAAAATTGGAGGACTGCTTATATGATACCCCTATTCATTCTCTTTGTTAGACTTTCTGCAACTATTATCATATGGTTTAGGCTCCAAACCTCTGACCATCTTTCTTTCTCTTCTCTGGACCCTTTCTGGGGCCCCAGAATTGTTTTTGTATTGTGGTAACCAGAAATGGAGGCAATATTCCAAGTTTGACCTCATTTGGTACAGTATAGAGATATTAGCAGTCACGATCTTGATGCTATCTCTCTGTTGATACATCCTGTTTGGCAGTTTCAGCACACTGCTGACTCATACTTAACACTAGGGCAGGGGTCCCCCAACCCCTGGGCTGTGGCCCACTGCTGAGCTTTGAGTCTTTGACAACTGGGCCACAAAGTGGTGAATGTGTGCACATGCGCACATCTCCACTCATACAAGAGTGGGCAAGTGCATGCATGTGTGTTCCATTTGCACAAACAGTAGGTGTGCATGCCTGCCACTCACATGGAACCATCCTCTCTCTGCTCCATTTGCAAAGCCAAAAAAGTTGGGGAACTCTGCCCTCAGACACCCAGATCCTGCTCACTGTTACAACTATTCAGCCAAATACCACCTATTCCTGTGGTGGCAAACCTATGGCATGCATGCCACAGGTGGCATGCAGAGCCCTCTCTGGGGGCACGCATGCCATTGTCCAACTCAGCTGGCCTTCAGGTCCCTGCCATGCATGCATGAGGAGTGGGAGATGCTTGTGGGGGTGCATGTATGCACAGGGGTTCATTTTAGGTATGTACACATGCACACTTTTGGCATTCGGGGCCCAAAAAGTTCACCATCACTGACCTATTCTATAGCTGTGCATTTGATTTCCCTGCCTAGGTTCAAAATCTTAGTTTTCTCACCACTGAACTGCACTTGTTGGATAGGGCCCAATGCTCAAGTCTGTCAAGATCTTTCTGAATCTTGAGTCTATCTTCGAAAACAAGGGTCTTCAAACTTAGCAAGTTTAAGGCTAGTGGACTTCAACTCCCAGAATTCCTGAGCTAACATGACTGGAGAAGGAATTCTGGGAGTTGAAGTCCACAATTTTTAAAGCTTTCAAGTTTGAAGACCCCTGTTTGAAAATGTTGGCATTTCCCCCCAGCTTGATATTATCCGCAAATTTGATGAGTTACCCTTTTATCTCTTGTCTATATCATTTATAAAGATGCTGAAGTAATTGGCCTAAGACACAGCATGCTTTCCTTCATTGAGGACTTTATGTTAGGTGTGGATGGTCACCCAGTTGTGAATCCATCTGGTGGTGATATTGTCTATCTCACATTTTTCTATCTTACCAAGAAGTAGGCTATGCTAATATACACTTTGTCAAACATCTTACTGAAGTCTAAGTAAATTATATCTACAGCATTTTGCCAATCCACTAATTTAGCCACTTTGCCAAAGAAGGCAATACAGTTTGTCTGACATAATCTGTTTTTAACAAATCCATGTTGGTTTCTAGTAATCACTTTGCTCATTTCTAAGTGCTTGCAAATCCGCTGCTTGATTATCTTTTCCAGGATTTTCACAGTAATTAATGTCCAGCTGATTGGTCTTCAATTTCCTGAATCCTTCCTCCCCTTCTGACTTTTTTTTAAAGATTGGAACCACATGAGCTCTTTTCTAGTCATCTGGCAGTTCTCCAGCACTCCAGAAATTTAGAAAGATTTTGTTCAGTGATTCTGGAATCACATGTTTCAGCTCCTTCAGAACCCTATGATGCAACCCATCTGCTCCTGATGATTTGAACTCATCCAAATAGGTGTCCTTGTCTCCTTTTAGTCTCTTGTGAGACTTTCTTGTCCATTTAGGCTGCTTTTGTAGATGACTCATGTCACATTAACAGATCTTTAGGTTTAAAGGAAGTACCTTGATTCTTGTATCATCTCGCTTGATGAAACCATAGAACGTTTCTATTTCCTAATAGGGTTATGTCAGTACAACTATATGCACAGCAGACAATTGGAGGGATATGTACAATCTCTCTCTGTCTCCCTCCTTCACTCATTTCTATTATATTTCAACTTTTGCAGCTGCTCCCATGTATAATTTACTTGGGCATCTAGCAAGGATTCAAATAGCAGACTGATTAAAACAAAAATCCCATTGGCTAATAGTGGGGACACTAAAAAACAAACACTTCCACAGCATTTGACAACATTGTACACAATAGGATCCCAATATTATAGCCTAGTGCTAGTGGAAAAGTCAAGTCTTTTGGGTTTTCTTGAAAGCAAGCTGGGTGAAGCTTATATAGATCTTGGTAGGAATGTAACTACTTGCAAAGCAGTCATCAGATTAGATAGCTCCATATAATAATTTGAGCTTATTTGAGTAATAGTGACCATTGATAGTATTTGGCCAAAATGTGCCCAACATGGCTGGTATAGTCCTTACAATTTTTAGAGAAAGTTGCATGTGGTATGAGTATGACAAAGGCTGGTAACTCAGTTTACACTTCACAAAAAATAATGGATTTGGTAAGTTATGATAAAACTATAACACTGGTATTCTTCAAACCCAAGGGATTACCATATATAGTACAGACAGCTCTGTTCAGGGCAAAAATCAATCAGCAAATTAGAATGGAATGGAATGGAACAGAACAGAATACTTCATTTGGCCAAGTGTGATTAGACACACAAATACTGGTTTTCAGTACCAAACCAGACAGTTATGGAAGTAGAAATAAAATTACAAATAAATAAATAATATATGTTAAGACTGAACTTTATATAGACAGTATTTTTTGGATCTTATACAAGTGTGATCACAGCCTTCTCTGCTATTCCTTAGGGCTTTTTTATTTTTGTTCATGCTTGATAGAAAGATGCTACTTTAAGGAGTCTAGTCCTTAGTCTTAATGAGACTTAATTAGACTTTGCTTTTGTTTTTTCAGGTTTGAGAAGATGCTGGAAGAAATTGGGTAGTTTTAATAAAGGGTGAAGAGATGCTATGATCACACAAAGTCTGAAGCACTTCCTCTGAGTCATTTTTAAAGCATACACAGCTCTCAGATGCATTTTAACACATCAGGGGAGTCTTTTTCTGCTGGAGAAATCTCTGCCAATGGAAAAGTCTTAAGATTTACTTGCTGTGGGAGATGAAACCCAGAAATTGAAATGTTAACTCATAAAGCTGTACAACGATTTTGATTCAAAGGGGCTAAAATGATTCAGAGTTCACATGGGCATGCATATTGCATCTATTAGCAGTTCCTTAAATCAAATACATTTTTCACTGAATCTCAGTCAAAAAGCACAGCTCCTTTAAGTAGATGCCAGAAAATGAGGCATGAACATCCCCTTCACTGATTTTTTTCACTTCTTGTGCAAATTGTGGAAAGCCTTATTGGATGGTTTGAGATCCAATATTATTGGATTATTCATAAAATAGCCTTGATTTGAAATAAGAGTCCCAACATAACTAAACAATGATCATTTGTCAAGTGTATATATGATCTTATTTATATTTCCTCATTCTAGGAAATCAAGAATTTTGGGTATAGCAGGATAACCCAAATAATTATTGCATAACACTGGAAAGATAAATTGGCATCTGATATGCAGCAGTTTTGCCAACTCCATCCAAGGTGCAAGGAAGAAGAATTTTAAGTAATCTGTACATTCTTTCTTGGATTTTATATTTATTATAGTTTTCTTTTTTTCCTGTTTTCTTTAAATATGTTTTATTCTATTTTAATTTAATTTGTACTTTATATATTGTCATATATGTGTAATATTGAAAAGTAAAGTTGATATTTGGTTTATTTTGCTACTTCTGTTTGCATTATTATTATTATTATTATTATTATTATTATTATTATTATTATTTATTCATTAAACATGAAACTCAGTTAACTAAACATTTAAAAATGTATCACAAATATCAGTGACTGGTGCTAATGGTAGACACGGGTTGCTGCCAGCATCCTAGGTATCAACCAAATATCTTCTTAAAATATACGATATTCTGAGTAGCGTAGTTTTTTGCAGTTCCACTGGTGTTATTGTAGGAAGCTGCAATTTCTTGATCTGTTTTGTAAAATTATTGTACACGGTACCAAGTGCCCTTATAACAATGTTTGTTATTGTTACATGTTACATGTTTCATTCATAACCGGGAAATTATGATGGCCAGATTGTGATATTTCATGATTTTTTCCAGTTCTTTTTCTTCAACTGGCATCTTCTGGTACAGCGATATCAATAAATTGTATGCTTCGGTCCTCGACAACCATAATATCTGGCATGTTATGTTCCAAATGGAGATCCATCTGTATTTGAAAGTCCCACAAGATCTTCACCAACTCATTCTAGACAACCTTTTCCACTTGATGTTCCCATGACTTTTCAGATACAGGTAAGGTGTATTTTTTACATAATGACCAGTGGAATAATTTAGCAACTCAATCATGTCAAGCTTTGTACTCAGTTTGTGTGATTTTGCTGCTCTCACATATTAAGTGTGAAACAGTTTCAACTTTGTCATTGCAAAGTCAGCAGTTTGGATTGTCAGTGGATTTTTGTGTCTTCACTTTCATGGCATTAGTTTGTAGTGCTTGTTCTTGAACAGCAAGTACTAAACCTTCCGTTTCTTTCTTGATGGTTTCTCTTTTAAGCCATGCCCATGTCAAGTTGTTATCACATTTTCCTTCAATGTTTTTCAAGTTCTGTCCATGCAAAGCTTTGGTTTTCCATCAATTTAATCTGTCATCCAGCTTTTTTATTATTTATTTGTTTGTTTGTTTGTTTATTGAATTTATATTGCCGCTTATTCGCTGACGGCAACTCAAGGTGGCTTACAGAATGTAAAACTATATATAAAACAAAACAACAATAAAGTAAAATATATACAGGAGGACCAGGTTGGCTGTATTAATGTTTTGAGTGTTGGTTTTCAGCTGCATATATTATGATTTTTATCATGTTTGCTATTGTTTTTATCCTATTTTAATTCTTTAAGCACCCTCTAAATATAACATTGGGTGATGTTCAACCAGCAACAATTAAAAGAAGTTTATATCCATTAAGATACTTAAAATAAACATAAATAAAAAGCAAGAGTTTGCTGTATGAGGTGTCAGATGAAAACAAAAACTAAAAGAATAATTAGCATATTTTATAATGTTTATAGTTTTCTTTGGTCACATGCTTGAGCCAATTTCTGAACATTGCAAAAATATCTATACTTCACACATCTTATGAAAGATCTGCAGAAGATATTATAATAAACATATATCTATACTTACTGTTAGTCTGTGCATATGTGTATATGTGTGTTTATGAATTTTAATATTTGGTCTATTTAACTTTGGCCTGGTAGAAAAGTAGACAGATAGATATTACAGTACTGGAAATAGCATTCTTGAGAAATCATGAGTAAAACCAGAAAGGTAATTTATTTTCTATTACCTGCCAAGCATATTTCTTTTCAGAGGGAAGAATAAATATATGGACTTACACTCCAGCACATATTTTAGCGGAAGTACTCCTAAATGAACAGTATTGGATTCAAAACCATAATGTTGATGAGATGCAATCATGTCTTGGAGGAAGGAAGAGTTCCCCTGTGTTTCTGTGTTTTAATTATCATTGTTTGTTTCCAAGGGGAAAATATGCTCTTAATCAGCTTCATTTAATTAACTACACAGCAGACTAGTAGGCATTGCTTAATGGAACCTGCCATTCCAAATTAACCAGATGTTCCCAAACTAAGAGAGATTGGTAAATAGCCAGAATGAGGACACATGTTAACAATTATCTTCATTGGAGCCAAATGAAAATACACCTTTAAGTTTTGGATTTTTTCACTCATTAGCTCCAGGAGGAAAAAGTAAATTAAAATGGAGAATGCTCCAAACTATGATTCTTTAAAAACAAGGCTTAAGTGGACAGGTTTTTTTCTTCATTTCAGTACCTAAGAATCTCAGAGTTTCATATGATGGTTTCTGTAGAGTTTTAAAGATACCGGTAATTGACAGTTCCTGTTTTTGGAAAGTACATACAATCAGATTAAAATGTGCTGGTTTCAGGTTGTGCATTGTATAAACTAAGGAAGAATCTAAAATTTTTGTAGGTTGCAAATATTTTTTTGAATATATCCAGTCACATCCATTAGCTATTCTCAAAGGAGTTTGTTTTTTGTAATATTTGTTAAGTTGATTTCTATGTGGATTTGAAAGTTTGTGGTTTACATAAGGACACAGAATGAGCTTTGTTAAGCCTGTGTTCCCCAACCAGGATTAAGGAGACAAGCTAAACAGAATGTGCAGCGTTAGTCAGAAAGGCACACAGATAAATGAGTGAGATAAGTTTGTGTGTTTGTTAACATACAGTAAAAATAACAGATATGCTTGTGCTATCAAAATATAGTTTATTCCATTTAGAGTTTATAGCATAGTCAAAATAACAGTCCATTAGTCATGTATCGTTTAGTCAGTCCATTCAAGGATATTCAATTAGCAAAGTCCGTGTAGAATATCCAATGTTAGTTCACTTACAAATAAATCAGTCCTTTCTCTCTTCCTTTCCAATAGGAGAAAAACGCAGTCTTCAAACTATCCAGTAATTAGGGATCATAAAGCCAGAGAGAGAGAGATGCCGTTGTCTCGCTTCTTTTATGGTGCTATTACAACCACTCCCTTAATTACATTCCTACAGTTAAAGTTGCAGACACTTTAACTAACAAACCACGATAACATATTTATTATTTTACCTAAACCAGTTAGGGTAAACAGTGTTATCCCTAACATTCTCCCCTTTTAGGTTAATAATAATTATATAACTATTTACACTTTTAAATTATAGTAGTTACAACTTTCTTTAAACTTGACTACTCCTTGAGCTTTTGTAAATTGGTCTGCAATGCTTTCTTCTGTCATGCAGTATTCCAATTTAATTAGCCCATTCTTTACAGATTCTCTAACATTTAAGTATCTTAAATCAGTATGCTTTGATCTAGTTTTTACAGCAACACTAGTAGCTAACTTTATGGCTGCCTGTTTGTCCTCGTACACAATAATGGAATCTTTAACAGTTACACCCATGTCTAATAATAACTGTTTGTACAAAATTAAGTCAGTGCATAATAATGACAGACATGAAAATTCCACTTCCATCGTGGACAAGCTAATATGCTGTTGTCTGATTGACCTCCACCCTATTAGTGTCTTACCAAATAATATAGCCATCCCAGATGTTGATTTTCTAATGTTTATGTCAGTTGCAAAACTTGCATCTGCAAAGGCACTAAGACTCAAATCACCCTTTGGTTCTATATACAATGCATGGTTCATTGTTCCTTTAAGAGATCTTAAAATTCTTTTTAATGATTGCCAATGACATTGATGTGGATCCGAATTAAACATGTCAGCTGATTAACACTATAAGCTATATCTGGCCTTGACCAATTGCTTATATATGATAAGCTGCCAATCAAAGATTGATATATGGACTTATCAAATTTGGGACTTTGATCATCAGTTTGGCAAACTTCCTGACTCATTGGAGTCTTTGCTGTTTTACAAAGTTCCATTTTAGACGTTTTAATTAATTGGCAAATTTTATGTTCTTGAGATACCTTAAATCCATTTTTTGTTTTGTTAATTGTCAATCCTAGATACTTTTTAATTTTACCTAAATGCTTTAATTTTATCTTTTTAGCTAATAATAATATAATCTCATTAGCTTCATTATTAGTCTTAGTTATCAAAACAATATCATCTGTAAATAATAACAATAATGACACCGTTCCATTATTTTCTCTTTTAAACACACATGGATCTGCTAAACCAGATTTAAAACCTATATTGTTTAATTCTTTCACAATATATTGGTTCCACTCAAAGCCAGATTGTTTCAACCCGTAAAGACTCTTTTTGAGTTTCCAACAATCATTACTATTTACTTTATTGTCTTTTATAATAACTGGCTTTTTCAAATATATAGTGTGCTGCAATGGTGCATGTAGATAAGCAGTTTCTACATCTAAATGATTAATGATATAGTTTTTCTTAGTTGCCCACACTAAAGCTGATCTCAAAGATGTTGCTTTAACACTTGGTGCAAAAACTTCATCGTAATCAGATGCAGTTTGATTAAATCCTTGAGCTACCAACCTAGCTTTATGGGTAACAGTCCCATCATTTCCAGTTTTTACCATATATACTCAAGTATAAGCTGAGTTTTTCAGCACATTTTTTGTGCTGAAAAAAACCCCCTCGGCTTATACTCGAGTCAGATTCCCCTCTGAAAAAAAATGGTGTGGAGCTCCGAAGCTGGGCAGCCGCTTCCCTGCTTCCGTGTTTCCTTTGCAACTTTTAAGCATGGGGGTAATCGGAAGCAGAAAAGTTCTTGCTTGAGGATATATTGTTTTTTCTTTTTTTAACTGTTTTTTTTGGGGGGAAGACCCACCGCCATGTGAGAATGCTCAGACACGAAATCTATCCGACCGAAAATAAGTGTGTGTGGGGGGGGAGATTTTAACAGAGGGAAGATGTAGGGAGAAGGCAAAAGCGACAGAAGATCCTTCAGGGGAAACTGAGGGGGAGACTCACCCTTGGTCCAGATGAGCCCCCTTCCCCTTTCTCTAGGCTGAGAAAACAACGCAAGCCGAGGTTGCTTTGGCTCCACTCAGCTTCATTTCCTCAGCCCCAGCTGCTTTTAGTCCACTTGGGAGGAGGGGGAGGAGGGGGAGGAGGAGGGGGAGGCAGCTTGCGTTGTTTTCTGAGCTCTAGGCTGAGAAAGCAACGCGAGCCGAGGTCGCTCCACTCAGCTTCATTTCCTCAGCTCCAGCTGCTTTCAGTCCACTCGGGAGGAGGGGGAGGAGGAGGAGGTGGCAGCTCGCGTTGGTTTCTGAGCTCTAGGCTGAGAAAGCAACGCGAGCACTCAGCTTCATTTCCTCAGCTCCAGCTGCTTTCAGTCCACTCGGGAGGAGGGGGAGGAGGAGGGGGAGGCAGCTCGCATTGTTTTCTGAGCTCTAGGCTGAGAAAGCAACGCGAGCCGAAGTCGCTCCACTCAGCTTCATTTCCTCAGCTCCAGCTGCTTTCAGTCCACTCGGGAGGAGGGGGAGGAGGAGGTGGTGGTGGCAGCTCGCGTTGTTTTCTGATAGTGAGATCATTTCCCAAATTAATTGATTCACTAACCCAAAAGAAGAAGATGTTGATGACAGTGGGAGGCAGGAGTCACTCTCTCCTTGCAAGAAAAAAGCAAGAGTCTTTCTTATGATCTCTCCCTCTCTCTCTTTCTCCCCATAATACAGTAAAGCCCTTTCCAGCACGCGCGCGCGATCCGCCCCCGCCGCTTTGCACCTTGCAAATGCAAAAACCCTGGGGTTTTGCATTTGCAAGGTGCAAAGGGGCGGGGGCGGATCGCGCACGCGTGCTGGAAAGGGCTTGACTTTATGGGGGGGAGAGAGAGAGAGAGAGAGATATCATAAGAACGGCTCTTGGTTTTTTCTTGCAAGGGAGAGAGTGACTCCTGCCTACCACTGTCATCATCATCATCTTTTGGGTTAGTGAATCAATCAAACCTTTCATGATAGTGAGATCGTTTCCCAAATTTCCCTTAAATCAGGGAAGAAATCAGAAACAAACCTTTGGGTTGAGAATAAGCCTGTTCCTATGATGCCATTTTTGTTCACTGCAGTGTGAAAAGTGTGAAAAAACACACTTCTTTTTCTTCATCTTCTTGTTCCCTATTTACTGGTCTCTTTCAAAGAGGAAATTGTGAACATCAAACTTATTCTCAACTGTCCTAGTGAAAGTTTTTATTGGTATCTATTTTTATTTTTGAAATTTACCAGTAGCTGCTGCATTTCCCACCCTCGACTTATACTCGAGTCAATAAGTTTTCCCAGTTATTTGTGGTTAAATTAGGTGCCTCGGCTTATATTCGGGTCGACTTATACTCGAGTATATATGGTATTTTAAATATCCATTTGCACCCAATGGATTTTTCTCCTGGAGATAATTTGGCATCTTCATATACTTTCATTACCTTTAATGAATTTAGTTCTTTTTCCATTGCCTTTTGCCAATTCTCCTGATCCTTAGCAGGATACATCCTAAGTTCATCTACACTAGTTGGAAGTTTAGTTACTTGGCAAACTATACTTGCTTGATACCTATCAGGTGGTCTAGTTACACGTGTAGTACGTCTAGGTATTACAGGACTTACAGGTGGACTTTCATTTATTAACTGTTCGTGATTATCTAACTCTTCCTGATCAATTGTTTCCTCTTGTTCTGGTCCTATTTGTTCTTCGTGGACTTCTTTTATTGGACTCTTCTTATAACTAGTCTGATCTTTTTGCCTTTTGTAGGGTTCAATAATTATTTCGTTATTTAAATCTTGCTCTAATCTATTCCATCCTACATGTTCTAGGAATTTTGCACTAGCACTGGTGTAAACTCTAGATGTACCTGGTTCCCAGAATCTATAAGATCTGTGATTAGATTCATATCCTACAAAAAATAATCTTTTAGCTCTATGCTGTCCTTTTTATCTGAGTTGTGTAGGGATATGCACCCATGCTGGTGCTCCAAATGTGTGCATATAACTTAAATCAGGTTTTGTACCATGCCACAGTGTGAATGGTAATTCACCTGTTGTTGAATTAACAACATTATTTAATATATGATTACCACACATTATTGCTTCTCCCCATAAATTGTCAGGTAATTCTGAATCAGACAACATCGTACGTGCCATTGATTGTAATGTTTGGCCTCATCTCTCTATCAAGGATTATGTTGTGGCCTATATGGTGCAGATTTTTTATGTTGAATACCTAACATTCTTAGTCTATTCTGGAATTTATTATTTGTAAATTCCGCACTATTAGCTGTTATAAGAGTTACTAATTTCTTTTTAGTTTTCCTTTCTGCAAATTTAATCCAATTAAATAGATTTAGATTTAGGTTCAGTTTTGCTCTTCATTAAATAGCAAAATCCATATCTAGAATAGTGGTCCATTATACTTAATATGTATCGAGCTCCTCCTACACTTGGTTTTTTCGGACCTATTAAATCAGCAAATACTACTTTTAAAGGCTCTTTGGTAGTAAATCCATCAACTCTATTAGCCGGTATGACCTTGGCTTTGCTTTGATTACAAGCATTACATTGCAAATACTTATTACAAGGTTTCAAACTTATTACAAGATTTCAAACTTATTCCTTTAGATAATTGAACAATTCTCTTAAGTATTTTAAAATTTAAATGCCCTAGCCGTAGGTATAACAAGTGAATACATTCATTATGAAGTTTCTTATTATCATAAACCGTGTTAGCCACCTCTAAACCATTATCATTTAATACATATAATTCACCTCTTAAAGATGCAGTAATTTTCTTATCTTCTTTTTCAATTATGCAGTTATCTCCTTTAAAGTTAACTACATATCCTAGTTTAACCAAAATTCTTACTGAAATTAAATTAAACTTAAGTTGTGGTACATATAACATTTTTACATTCTCTTTTATGAAAGAACAGTATGCTATACCTTGACCTTTAGCTTTCAGTTTCCAGCCATTGGCTAACGATATCTGCTGTGTACTCTTGGACATTTTAATAAAATTTTTGTTATCATTTGTTATACAGTGGGATGCTCCACTGTCAATCATCCATAAATTATTTTTTACAGCTCCATTAATATACATGGCTAACTCTAAATTTTTATTTATCTTTTGATGACTTTTAGTGTTCTGGCCAGCGTTCTGGCGCTTTGCTTTTTTACAAAATCTCGCCAAATGTCCTCTTCCTCCACAATTAAAACACTTTTTAATTGCGTATGCAGTAGGAGATTCATTATCTTCTTTTTGAGGTTGCTCCCTCCTTAACTGATCTCTTTCAAGTCTTCTTCTTGCCTCTTCAATCAATCTGCCAGTTATATCAGTTAAAGTTAGACTTTCCTTAGGCAAAACTTCAAGGGAAGTGACGTAGTTATCATAACTTTCGTTTAGTGATGATAGAATTATGTAGACTTGATGTAGTTCAGAGAAAATAAGCCCTTTCTCATGCAGTTCTTGAAAAATGCTTTTTATAGAATTCAAATGACTCAGCATATCACCAATCGTCTGGAGATGCATCCTGAAAAGCTTCTGTGTTAGATTTATGTGAGCACCAACGTTATCTCGGACATAAATCCTCTTCAGCTTCTGCCAACACCCAACAGCTGTTTGTTCTCCACGGATATAAACAAGTTGCTGGTCAATTAATGTTAGTCCTATTATGCAAAGAGCTTGTTCATTTTTCTGCTTAAAGTCTTTTATCTTTTGTCTATCTTCCTCAATCTCTGGATCCCATTCCTCTACGTTTGGTGGGTTTTCAATTATGTTCCACAGACCTTCTCTTCATAGAAGTAGACTACATTTCATAGACCATGATACATAGTTTGTTCCATCCAACTTGGATATAAGGGACAAACTTTGTAGATTGACTTGTGCCATGTTTTCTTATATGGATATAAAACTATAATTAATAAAACACAGCTGTCTGTTTACTGTAATGTATAACAACACAAACTCTCACTTTTTACATAAATCTGTTTTATCCTAGTTAAACTGACTTTGCAGCCTCTGGGCCCATAACCAGTGTTAAGCCTGTGTTCCCCAACCAGGGTTAAGCAGACAAGCTAAACAGAATGTGCAGCATTAGTCAGATAGGCACACAGATAAATGAGTGAGATAAGTTTGTGTGTTTGTTAACATACAGTAAAAATAACAGATATGCTTGTGCTATCAAAATATAGTTTATTCCATTTAGAGTTTATAGCATAGTCAAAATAACAGTCCATTAGTCATGTATCATTTAGTCAGTCCATTCAAGGATATTCAATTAGCAAAGTCCGTGTAGAATATCCAATGTCAGTTCACTTACAAATAAATCAGTCCTTTCTCTCTCCCTTTCCAGTAGGAAAAAAACGCAGTCTTCAAACTATCCAGTAATTAGGGATCATAAAGCCAGAGAGAGAGAGCTGCCGTTGTCTCGCTTCTTTTATGGTGCAATTACAACCACTCCCTTAATTACATTCCTACAGTTAAAGTTGCAGACATTTTAACTGACAAACTATAATAACATATTTATTATTTTACCTAAACCAGTTAGGGTAAACAGTGTTATCCCTAACAAGCTTCATAATCAAACAAAAGTTTGGATTTACATGTTTCCCATTCTAAGTAGTAATAGATTGATTTATAGTGGAAACTAAAAAATTTCCTGTTGATGTTTAGTTCCTATTTGAAAGACATAAGAATATCCTTATCTAACTTCCTGATCAGTGGCATCCTGGTTTTCTGCAATTTTGTGCCGAAGAATATTTTGACATTGGACTATAAACCTAAAAATAGGCTTAATGCAGTTTAGCAAACACCCTCTTGGAAAAAGAAATAAATAAGCAAACGTGTTGGTCCTGATCATGTATGTCACTATAGTAACAAAGTTTGTTTTCTGTATTTATCTACTAACAATAATCCTCTAAATTATTGCAGACCATATTAGATAGCCCTGCTGTGGTTATTCCTATCATCTCAATGTATACATATGATAACTTTTAGCCTTATCAATTTACAATAATAGAAAGGATCCAGTAAAAATTCTGGAAATACCTTCATGTTTTCTGTTATGTTCTGAGCATGGGCGCTAAGAATGGAGACGAGCCGGTGAAATGGTGAACTTCAGAACTCTTTATTATCATGGTGTGACAACTCAAAACAATGGCTGCCAAGGCCCCTTTTATATAGGCAAGCCATTCAGCCTTTAACCAATGAAAACCAGGGAGCGCTAGCTCCGTTTAACCAATGAAAGAGGCTCATTAACAGCCAATCAGATTTACCTGAATGGACCAATCTGATGTCACTGTAAACGGCCAATCAGAAGTGCAGGGCCAGAACCCTGCACTTTACTTCAAGCTCTTAATAACTTTTATTAACACATTTATTCATTCACAACACCCCTTGGTTCTGTTTAAGAAGTGCAGTTTCGTAGTCCTTGAAGTAGGCCGGTTGTTTTGTTAGTCTATTCGATTTTCATTGTGCACCCGGTATTTGGCTGCAGTCTTGTTGAGGTAGGACGTTGTCTGGTGAAAAAGGTGCCTCTGTATTTGAATCTTTGTTGTCGCTAACGTTTTCAGCATCTCCATGAGGCGAGCTCACCCCTATTCCTGATCTTTCTTCACCTGTTTCCACTTCGCTGTCATTTCTTTCGTTAAAGCTTTCTACTATTTCGAGTTCATCTTCCTCCATATCTCCTCCCCCCTCAGTTTGGAATTCAGGGGACTCGGAGATCCCTGATTGCAACCTTGAACGCAGCTGATCAATATAGCGCTTCCATATTCTATTATCGCGACATTTCACGTGGTATGATCGGGGGCTGGTTACTTGGATTACGGTTGCCTCAACCCACAATGGATCGCCCGAAAAGTTCCTAGCGAATACCAAATCGCCTACCTGGAAGTTAGGGCATTGCCCGCTGGATCCGTGTGTTTTCTCATGTTCGTACGATGGGTGCAGCCGGTCGAGGTGGGAGCAGAGCTTCCGCCCCATTAGTAACTCGGCGGGACTTTTGTTGGTGACGCTGTGCGGAGTGATATGCTGCAAAAGGAGTATCCGGTTTATTTTTTCTTCAATATTGTCATAGTCCATTTTGTGTAAGGTTTCTTGACAAATTGTACCAAGCGCTTGGCCCTTCCGTTGGCCGCAGGATGCGCCGGTGAAGTCAGCGCATGGCGAATACTGCGGTCCGCCAGGTACTGTTCAAAGGAGAGCATGGTAAATTGGGGCCCATTGTCGGATACCAGAATGTCTGGTAATCCGTGTGTTGTAAATAGTCTGTCCAGTTTCTTGATGACCGCTTCAGTTGTTGTATTTCTCATCTCATGGATTTCAAGCCAGTTCCACTAGGCATCCATTGTTAACAAGAATGTGTGGCCTTTGGTAGGTCCCGCAAAGTCCAGGTGAACACGGGACCATGGTCCCCTCGGTGTTTCCCATTCGGTTGGGGTTGCTTTCGATGGGGCATTGCTTACTTCCTGGCATTTGTGACAAGCTTTGACCCATGTCTCGATCTGCTTGTTGATGCTCAGCCACCACACGTAGGTACGTGCGAGAGCTTTCATGCGCATGATGCCGGGGTGGCCATCGTGCAAGGTTCTTAGTACCGCTTGTTGTAGCCGCTCTGGGACAAAGACTCTATCACCCCAGATAATGCAGCCCTTTTGTGAAAACAGTTCCATTTGTTGACTCTTGAATGGGGCGTAGTCATCAGGAATCTGGTTCAATGGCCATCCGCGCTCGACCCAACTGAGGACTCGTGCTAAGATGGGGTCGTGCTTCATTTCTATCGCGATATCTCGGGCTGTTAATGACGGTGTTCGAAGTGTCTCGAACTGCAAGGTTGTCACCGTCAGAGCGGGGTCATCAATGGTCTCTGGAAGTGGTGCATGGCTCAATGCATCGACGTGGGGAATGGTCTTCCCCGGGCGGTGCTGCAGCATATAATTATCAGCAGCCAAGAATTCTGACCAGCAAGTCATTCTGGGGGATAATATATAAGGGGTTGGCTTATCTCCCGCTATTATTCCCAGAAAAGGTTTGTGGTCACTCACTGTAGTAAAGGCTCAGCCGTACACATACTCATGAAATCTCTTGACAGCAGACACAATAGCAAGGGGTTCTTTATCAATTTGACTGTAATTGCGTTCTGGTTTTGAAAGCGTCTTTGAGAAATAAGCAACAGGGGCTTCGCTACCATTTGGCAAAACGTGGCTCAATATGGCGCCCACTCCGAAAGGCGATGCATCACACGTGATTGTTAAAGGCAAAATCTCATTGTACTGCATCAGCACAGCGTCAGAAGTCAATAATTTTTTTACATTACAAAATGCCTGCTCTTCTCTGTGTCCCCATACCCAGATTGCTTTTTTGTCCAACAAACAATGTAGGGGCTTGGCTACGGTTGCTTTGTGAGGCAGGAAAACGTTATAAAAATTGATAAGGCTTAGAAACGCCTGGAGGTCGGCCTTATTTCGAGGTTTTGGGGCGTTTGTGATTGCCCTAAGTTTACTATCGGTGGGGTGAATGCCATGACTATCAATTAAATATCCTAAAAATTCAACACGATCCGTGCACAGTTTACACTTGTTTTTCTTAACTTTAAGACCTGCGCCTTTGAACCTCTGTAGAACCAACCTCAGGCGATCCCTTAATATTTGCGGAGTCAGAGCAGTGATTAACACATCATCAAAATATGGGACAATGCCTTTTATCCCTTGTAATAGTCTTTCCATCAAACTTTGAAAGATTCCCGGGGCTACGCTTACTCCGAATTGGAGTCGGTTACATTTAAACGCAACTCGGTGCGTAAATATCGTTTGGGCCTCTGCCATTTTTTTGTCTACAGGCAGTTGTTGGTATGCCTGGGCTAAGTCTAGTTTAGCAAAGACTTTTCCACCCCCAGGGAATGGAGGAGGTACTGCACCACCGGTACCGGATACGGGTTTTGTTGAAAGGCATGGTTCAGGGTGGCTCAGTAGTCCCCCAAATTCTTATCGATCCATCCGGCTTGATGGGTGTCATGATTGGGGTTTCCCAGGGAGAGTGATCGGTTTGTTCTAACACGCCCTGGGCTATTAATTTATCAAGCTGCTCGTCAATCTTTGGTTTAAGGGCAAATGGAACTCAACGAGGCTTAAGGCGGATGGAAGCTATTTCGGGATTGAGGTTAAACGATATCGGAGTCCCCTTGTACTCGTCTAGCTTTTCTGCAAAGACGTCCTGGAATTCTTGGACGAGGTCCTCTTCCCAGTCACTGCTGTAGATTCGGTGAATGCCGGCTACTTCAATTCCAAGTGGAGAGAACCATTGGGGACCTAACAGGCTAGGCCGATCCTTGTCAATGACAGTCAGTGGTAGGAATGCTGTGCAGTTCTTGAACGATACCCGGACTCGGCTGGATCCTACGACTGGGATTCGATTCCCTTGATAGTCCTTGAGTATGAGTCTTTGGAATCTGAGGTCTTGCCGTCGGAGAGTAGAGATGAGCTGCTTGAGGGTCTTCCAGGAAACCATCAAGAGAGACGATCCTGAGTTGACTTCCATCAGGCAGGGCTGGTTTTCGATGGCCACTTTCACTCAGATCTTCTTGGCATCAAGAGAGCAGGTATGACCAATCGTGATAGTTTGGTGAGCCTCTTCTCGCTTTGTGGGGTAGCTTAGATTTTTGTTTCTGTAGGAGTGGTTGTTCCATTGGTGGTTCACGGGTTCTCACCTTACAGGACGGCTTCCTGTCAGTTGGCGATAGTTAACCCCCTTTGAGGGCTGGCTGGGTCCTAAGTTACTTCTACAGACCCATCGGATATGGCCTCGTTTTCCGCACACATGGCAGAGCGCGTCGAGGAATTTACATTCTGATCGAGGGTGGCTTGCCCCACAACCAGCGCATGGGTGCTGAGATCTCTGGCATTGGTCTCATTCGGATCGCAGTCGGTGGACCTCTTCTTCGTCGCTGTCTGACGACGAAAAGAGATCCTCGTGGTGGGTCGTTTGTAACTGCCCTTCTGACTTGGGTGAAATTTCGCGGGTCGTTTGGTGAGAGCGGTTGCGGCGCATTCGGGCAGCCGACTTCCTGGTTGCTTCTGCTGCAGTTGCTTCATTAATAGAATCGGCAAGGCTGATGTTGCCTTTCGCCATCAACTTGCTTTGGATGTGTGGTGCATCTAGTCCCAGAACTATTCTGTCTTGCAGGGCTTCTTCAAGGTCAGCAAACCCATATAGGCCTCCCAGATTCCGGAGATCAAGGTCAGCAAACCCACATAGGCCTCCCAGATTCCGGAGATTATGAAATCAGCAACACTTTCGCCCTTCTGCTGACTTCTCTGGTAAAATTCATGCTGTCTAACGAGTGTTGGCACGATCAGTGCATAGTGGGCTCTCAATAGGGGTTCGAGGAAGCCCCAGTCCATAGACTTAACTTCTGCCAGTTTCGCTAGTGCCTTGGCCATCTTGAATACGGTCGGCCCACAATGCGTTAGGAATACGCCCATTTCTTTCCGGTAGTGGCATCCTTCAAATTGTTGGTTTCCAAGAACATTTGGAAATGATCCATATAGGAGTCCCAGTCTTCTTTCGCTGGGTCGAAGGGAGCGGGTGGTATGACACCGCCGGACATGGTTCCGCCGTTGTGCGTTTTAGCCACATGCTTGGTTATCATTCTTCGTTGTTCAGTCAGCTCTGACGTCTCCACATGCCACCTTCGTCGCCAGTGTTATGTTCTGAGCATGGGTGCTAAGAATGGAGACGAGCCGGTGAAACAGTGAACTTCAGAACTCTTTATTATCATGGTGTGACAGCTCAAAACAATGGCTGCAACGGCCCCCTTTATATAGGCAAGCCATTCAGCCTTTAACCAATGAAAACCAGGGAGCACTAGTTCCATTTAACCAATGAAAGAGGCTTGTTAACAGCCAATCAGATTTACCTGAATGGACCAATCTGATGTCGCTGTTAACGGCCAATCAGAAGTGCAGGGTCAGAAACCTGCACTTTACTTCAAGCTCTTAATAACTTTTATTAACACATTTATTTATTCACAACATTTTCCTTCTTTTTAGAGAAGCATGTTTTTTTCCCAAATAGGTTTCAAATTAAATAGTTTAGGAGGCTTTTCTCCTTATTGTGGATATTTGTACATGTGCATAAGTAAAAGAAAATGAGAAAATCATGATTTACATGTTGGAGAAATGCAGAGAATTTTATTTAAACAATTTTATTGAACTTGCCAAATATCTTGTGTTCTTTAAAAATATTCTTATTTAAAATTGAAATGAAAAAAAAAATCTATATTGGCCAGTAAAAGTGTCTCATAAACACTATTTTGAATCCACTTCTAGGGGCCACTTATACCACCTATGATGTTTTCTAGTACTTACCTAGCTTTACTAATGAGCCCTGGTGGAATGCAGTATTGCAGACTAATTCTGCCGACTGCCAGCAGTTCAATTCTCACCAGTTCAAGGTTAACTCAGCCTTCCATCCTTCCAAGGTTGGTAAATAAAGATTTCTGGATAATTAAAAGCTTTTGAAAACAGGAAAGGAGAGAGGAAGTATAAAAGGGCAGGATCTGGAAGGGAGGAGACTGCCTGGAATTAAAAAAGAACTTACAGCAAAATCTCAACAAGACTTCCAAAAGATACATTCTAACTGAAATATTGCAACAAAAACCCCAGGAATATAAAGTAAAAAAAGAAATAAGAAGATATAACTCAGGACTATCTGGATTACTTGATGATTTCTGAATTCTTGGTTATTGTTTTGAATGACTAAAATCAATCAGGTGGTTGTTTAAAACTGTTTAAAATGGCTCCACTTTTAGAAGAACTGAAAATGGAACTTAAAAAGTACAAAGAAGATGCACAAGAAGGGAGAGATTATTTTGACTTCGTATTTCAGTTTTTAGAAATGGAGATTTGGAATTATGAGAAACAACAAGAAATGCCTGCAGAACAAGAAGATTGTGACAAAGAAGAAGCCATCTTTAATGAACAAGTAATCTTAGATGGAGGAAAAAAAGGAAAGGGGGAAAAGAGAATGGAAAGTTTAAGATTGGGAAAAACAACTCCCCCCAAAAAATAGAGTGAAAAATAAGTATAAAGTCAGAAAGCAACAGAAGAGGGAAATGCAGAAGAGAGAATTAGAACTAGAGAGACAAGGGGGTAAAAAGGGGAGGGAGAGGATGAGAGAAGAAAGAAAGGAAAAGAAGTCATAAAGGACAGAAACAAAAACAGAGAAACAGGGCCTATTTAGAGATAATGGGTGAAAATTTAATGGAAAAAGGGATTCTGAAAAGGTACATAAGATAGTATGGTTATATTAGAAACAGAAATAATTTTAGAAAACATGAAACAATGTATGATTAAAATGTCTGATAAAATAGCTATCGTAATTCAGTGGAATGCTTGTCAATAAATAAATGTAATAAAAGGTATATTTAATGATTTATAAAACATATGTGAAGAGAAATAAGGAAAAATTAATTATGGAGATTATATGTGTTTTTAAGGAAGTATTATATTTAATTGAAAAGAAATGTTAAAGATGTTAAGATTTTAATGATTATTAATGATAGAACTGAACTGGAATGGAATGAGGGTTTATAATTACATATATTTACAATCTTTTTTTTTTAAAAAAAAGAATATAGTGTGTATTATAAGAATGTACCAAGCAGAATTCTATTGGAAGTTATGTATTATGTATTATATTGAAGGTCATAACCTTAAGGTATTTTTTGAAGTTTAAATAAGAGTTGAATGGATGTAATTAAAAGATATAAAGATGTCATACTCCAATTAGTAACTACAGGAGAAAACTTGTTTAATGAGAAAAGATAATATGAAATTGAAACAGAACAGACAAAACTATAAATATAATGATTTGAATTGAGATGAGATAATCAAATTAAAATTGAGAAAATCAAAAAAGGGGAAAAACTATATAGAAAATGTAAAATAGTATAAGATATGGAATAGAATACAAAAAGGAGCATGAAATTGAGTTTTGTGTCTGTATAAAGAAGTTCAACCTGGGACCATGCTATTTTCAAAAAAGATGTTTTACTTGTATTTTGTATGTGTGAAAACCCAAATAAAACTTTATTTTTAAAAAATAGCATTGTTCCTTCTTTGACAAAAGAATTGCTAATAAAAGAATTGACAACTGTCTGCCTGCTACACAATACTTGCTTAGCTGAGTCACATGCAGTCTACTGATTTTTAATTAATCCAAAAGGGGGGAAAAGAATTCCTTATGAAATATAACAGAAGTTGTTGTGAATGAATAAATGTGTTAATAAAGTTATCAAGAGCTTGAAGTCAAGTGCAGGGTTCTGGCCCTGCACTTCTGATTGGCCGTTAATGGCGATATCAGATTGGTCCATTCAGGTGAATCTGATTGGCCATTAACGAGCCTCTCTCATTGGTTAACGGAGCTAGTGCTCCCTGGTTTTCATTGGTTGAATATCTAATAAGTTGCCTATATAAGGAAGGCTATAGCAGCCCTTGAGTTTGAGCTGTCACACCATGTAAATAAAGAGTTCTGAAGTTCACCGTTTCACCGGCTCGTCTCCATTCTTGCGCCCACGCTCAGTACTTAACAGAAGTGAAGAGTGGAAAATGGAAAATTTAGACTCAGCCATTTGTGTTTGGGCTTTATATAGCACCTGCCATCGTCCTGATATCTAAGTCTTATAGAAAAGCTCAGATGAAAAGAAATAGGCCTCAAAAGATATTTCATGATGTGACATTCATATTCTCATCTTGCAGTGACCTTTTATTCAAAGCTTCTCAGCTGCAAATGAAAACTATAAGTTCCTATTCAGGTAAAAATCAAGACACAGCACAGAACAAGAAGCCATGGGTCTTAGCTAGAAGTTCCAAGAGAGAGACTCCTTTTGTGAGAGGGTGGAAATGTTAATTTTTTAAAATGGATTTAAATATTTTAGGTTTATAAATTATAAGAAATGGAAACGAGAAAAATGGGGAGACAAAACAAGGTGATACAGGCAACCTGAATATGAGAAAAGGAAAAATACAATTGTAAACCAAAATCTGTAACTGGAATAAATGAAGTGGAGGGTGGAGAATGAAAATGATAATAATAAAGTTATTCAAAATGGGTCAGTTGTGTCAAAATGAGAAGAATAATTTTATTTGTGGCATCCTCTCTCCATGAAAACATAAATATTTTCATGAAGTGGACTGGCAATAAGTCATTCATACAGGAGAAAGAGGGAGGGACGGACAAAGAGGGAGAGAATGAGAGAGAGAGAGAGAGATTTATGAAAAGACCTTTAATGTGAAAAAGACCTTTAATTACATACCAAAACTGTGGAAGCTCAATCAACAATTATAGTTATATCATACAAGGGGTAGTGGCTAAAGCATGAGCTGTGATGGTGTGGTGGTTAGAATGCAGAATTGCAGGCTAATTCTGATGAATACCTGGAGTTTGATCCTCACCAGGCTCAAGGATGACTCAGCCTTCCATCCTTCTGAGGTCGGTAAAATGAAGACCCAGATTGCTGGCTCTATAAATTGCTTAGAGAGTGCTGTAAAGCACTATAAAGTGGTATATAAGTCAAAGTACTATTGCTATTGCTAAAAGAATTATTTTGGGGAATTAGAAAAGTTAGCTCATCATCATCAGCTATCCATTATTGGGTTTTTCTATCCTTTTTTGTTGTCATTATTACAGTACATTTCCCAAGCATCCACTGAATTGATTGAAACCATGTTGGCATCTTTTCAAAGCACAGAATATCCAAAAGTCCATCTTCTGTGAGGTCAGCATTGTGTCTGAGGTGAAACAGTAAGTTGTAATCAATTTCTAGTTATAATCAATTTCACTCTACTCCTCAAATCCTGTAAATTCTGCATATTATGTGAAGAGGGACTCACATATAAGAAGACCAGATGAAATTATAAATTTCCAGGACCAGTTTCACATTATTTGTTCTCTCCTAATGAGTAGGTGGAATACATTAATGCTAGATTGGAGAACTACCAGTGCTTCGCCCAGGTAGGAGAAAGTTCTTTATTTAAACATAATTTAAGTATAGGCTTGCTGATTCATAAGTTTCTACATGCATTACAAAATAAATTCTGCTAATTCACTTTGTTCTAATCTCATTCTTTGATAGCAAAATACTGGGCTGTACTTGGAATACAGTACAGATAAATAATTGATTGAATTCCACCATCCAGAACATTCTTCATCACCCTTAGAACTATTTTACTGACTTCTGATCCATTCCTTGGCTCAGTTAAAGATGCTGGGATTAATCCTTACAGGAAATCATTTGGGATCAAGTATTTTCTTTAAATCTTTCTCACAGGTCCTTGTCTGGTGTCTTCATAATTCAAAGTAGGGAAGATGAAAAACTGTGATACAAATTTTTTTCTAATTTCTAAGGGAGTGGGGTTGCATGCCTCTGAATGCTTTGACCAGAGCAGTATCCCTCTGAAATTTTGTGTGGCCTTAAGGCCTCACTCAAGATCATTCAGTGGGCTCAGTGGGCCAATTTATATAAGACAATTTATCAGTAGTTCACCAAAGACTTTTCTGCAAATAGCTTTTGGCTGATCATTTGGTCGAATGATAAAAAATAGGCAAATCCCACATTGCCTTCTGTTTCCATGGACACAGCTTTCTAATTCTGTGTGGAAGTCTTGAGTTCCTTTTTGGTGTTCTTTTTTGGAACAAAAAGAATCTACCAACCTCATTTATTCTGTTCTAGGAGCTTCTTTACTTAATAGCTTGTGCAAATGTACTGAAATACTTTGGCGAAAGGAAACTACACAAAAATAGAAAAGAAAAAGACTCTTCCAAATACAGGAAAGCAGTTATAATGAATGGAAGACCTAAAGATTGTGAATCATCTTTGTGATTCGAGGAGACTTTCAGAAATAGCTCTAAATGAGAACTACAGTTTTTCCCCTCCAACTAATAATATTTCCCCATTTATCTTTAAGTTGCTTGGGTCTTTCACCCCAGAGATGGCCATTACATTGTGTGCAATAAACATGATTCTTCCATGCAGCAAAATGCACTATAAGGCATGAAATGATTTTTCTATGTCTTTGGAGTAGAAAGTAATTCTGATGACCGCCATACAACTATTGTCAATGTTTTCCTGTATAAGGTGTAATTGTAGTAATATCTACCTCACTCTGCATCTTTGTTTTGTTGATGACAACTATTGTTTTATTACAGCGCTGTTTAGTTCTCGTTTAGTTCTGTTAGTGGCTTCCAGATCTCTTGAATTATATCCTTCCACAGCCACCCTATCATCCCTTGTAGTATATGATTAAACCTAAAATCCACTAAACCTGGTTTCACAAACACAGAAGGATTTTGACCTACAGAGGTTTCCTGTAGGATTTCTCTATCACAAATAATCTTCAAAATAATTTTATTTTATTGAATATAATGCACATACATATGAATACACAAAATAAAAAAACATTTAGATTATTTGTAGCAGGAAAATTAGGAAACTAGTTAGAAAATAAATAAATTAGCTGATACCATGAGAAAAGTCACAATGTAACAGAAAAGGATACAGTACTGAAATTCCAAAGTAAAGCACACATAAAGTTGACTCACGAGCTAAAGAAGCATATGAATTAGTTCAGGAGTGTCAAACTCATGACCCACAGGCTGGACCCGCCCCTGCCCAGTTTAGCAAAGAGAGAAAAAGTCCTGATACATCATGTGACGATGCCATGATGATGCAAGTTTGAAACCCCTGAATTAGATTGTCTGAGATTTAAATTGCATAGGTCTATTTGAGGTCAACGATAATCTCAGCATAGGTTGCTAATAGGAATGGTACAATCTGATAGGAATGCTAAAATATTTTTACCCCTAGCCATCTCCAATAATTGCTTTCATGTGAAAATAGATACATTGCTAAATTCAATTGCTAATCCCCAGATTAAAGTGCAGTTTGGCTCTTACTCTTCTTCACCTGAATATTAATTGGGAATATTACAGCTATATGTGAATAGCATCTATACAAATTAAACTTTTGTGGAATTTTGTATCCAAGGGACAATAAAGTCTCTATCTTCATTCTATCCCACACACCCCAATTGCCTAATCTTTGCTCGTCTGCAATAAACACAGTACTCATTTTCTGTATTTTTAATGCAAACAATAGTTATATTCCAAGCAAAGAATACAAGCTTCAAGTCATGTCCAAATGCCATAAATAGCATTTGCAAAGAGCACTGTTCTCCACTGCATTATTATTCTGGCTGACAGGACCCCTGTTTCTTAAATTATCCCCTTTTGTCTCCAGTTGTTTTCTTATAAAATATTTTTAATGCTCACATTTAGGGCAATAATTCCCCAAAAAGTTATTTTGGAAAGATTAAAAAGAAGATCCTGACTGATCCTACAACAATGAATTCTGTGCTTTACAGCAATTTAAAAGAGAAAGGACAAGTATTTATTTCCCAACACTGAGATTGGTAGTGCTTTCATACCTGCTGATTAAGATCTGACTGCCTCAAGATCTTACAGGTCAAAAACTTCTATTCTGTGTATCACTATGGAAATCCATGGTTATTCACCATGATCTGGTTTCAGGAAAAGAAAGAGATTAGTTTTAGGATTAGCATGAAAAAAAACTTTCATCAGATCTGAAATTATTATTTTTATCATCTATAAATACTTTTCTGGAATCATAGGACAACATTCCAAATATTTGGCTTTATCTGAAATAAACATTTCTCTTTTTTGGAAAGTGTAGTTTAGAATCCAGGATCTAGTTGACTAGATTTCTAGACTTGAATGGATGAACTGATGGTTGACTCGTTCTTCAGAAAAATACCCTATTAGTGATACTGTTATTGTAAAAAAGCATCTTTAGCTGGAAATAGTTATTACATGCATTAGTGTTGTGACTGTTCACAAAAATGCTAATTGCTTTTGTAAACCTTACTGTGGAAATAGAGCATGCAAACAAGCAGCCTGCTAGCAAACATCTTCAGAATGAAGACTTCCAAAAAAAAAAAAAAATAAGCATAACTTTTTTTCAGTGTGTCCATCCCATGTAATCATATTCTGGATGTCTGATTGTGAATCCATGGAGATTCAGTTGGTAAATCAATACTACGCACATTTATCTAACCGAAGTACATGTTCTTCTGTTAAGAAATGAATGGAATGATCTCCATTATCAAATGCGAGCGTAAGAAAATGATTGAAGTAACAGTAGATTCAGGATTGCGTGGCAAAATGCTGATGTTCACCTTTGTTCCCTTAGATGGAAAGAATAGAGACAATGGTTTTTCTGACACCTTAGAATGAATTTAGATTATAGAATTACGTCTAAAAATAGACTGAACAAATGCACAAGAAACTGGGGGCTGTGCGTTACTGTCTCATTAACCCAAGATACAAACATGATCCAGGGTTGTTGTTTTTGTCAAAAGTTAAAAAAAGACTTCAGTTTTGAAAAGCAGAAAAATGTAGGAATGTCACGTATAAGATCGTCTCTTGCCTCCTTATATGCTGCCTATCCAAAGTCTTTCGTGTTGAAAACTATAGATTTCCCTGCTAAAATTTTAATTTTAGCCAATAATTTTATATTGCATTTTGCTCCTATGCTTGGAAAGGATGGCTGAAGAGAATTATAGATGAATCTAAAAAAATACATCTTGCATTTTTAATAATTTTTTCCCCTTGTGAAGGCTGCAGAACACAAGAATGCCAATGTAGTAAGCAAACATTTCAACTTCTTTTTTTAAAAAAAATATTTTAATGGATAAAAAAGTGTACTAAGAATCACAGAGACTTAATACACCTCTTTGAAGTTATTTGTGGTATCATATTTGTGGTTGAATATGTACATGCGTTGTGTGACCAGAGGGCCTTTACTCTGGCATGATGTGCTGCGCTCGCCTCCCCTCAGTTGTCTCTCAAGGCTTATATAGGAAGAACCCTCTCTGAAAAGACAATGCCCCATGACTCTAGACACACAAGACAATAGAGGATGTATTCTTCCAGTTCCTGTACTATAGAGACATTCATATTAGCCTCATATCACCATTACTACATAAATATCCAGGGCACAAAGGACAATTCTACACTTCCTTGCTGTTTTCAGATGCCAGTCCTACCAAAGAATGCAATGTTGTCAGGTTTTGCATAGAAAAATCCATCCATCAGAAGACGACTGGTACCAGTTTTAATGAGCACCTGGATCACCATTCTAGAGTGCCGAGTATTGTGATAGGTCATATTTTGCATTTATAAATTGATCCATCCTAGCCTATTTTTTTCATTTGGAGAAGCTAGTTAGTTTTAGAAAGACAAATTCTAATCATTATTCTCCCAAAAAATAACAAGCTTCCTCAGTTTCTCTGGCCAGTTCAAAACAGTTCCAATTTCTAAAAAACAAAACAAAAAAAGTCTCTAATCAAGCTTTAAATTTCCTGAACTGATATCAAGCAACATGATGAGTCAGGAAGCAAGAAATCAAGGAGGAAAAACTAAGTAGAAGTAGAGATTAAAGTTCAATCTCGGAGAATCAAATAACAATACATTACCAGTAACTCTGCCTTTCTTCTTCCAGTACTGGACATTCCACCACTGAACATTACATTGACAAATCAACTTTATCAAGATTAAAGCAATCAGCAGCTCCAATTCTGACATCAGAAATGGTAAAATCCCAAAAGAAGAGATGGTGTGCTTAAAGACAGTGTGCAGAGGAGAGCAACAAAGATGATACATGATCTATAGGCTAACTATACAATGAATGATTGAGGGAACTAAGTATGTCTAGTCTAATGAAGAGAAGAGCTAAGGGTGACTTGATAACAGTCCACCAGTATCTGAATGGCTGTCACATTGAAGAGGGAGTTGACCTATTCTCCACAGCAACTGAGGCCAGGAAAAGAAGTAACAGGTGGAATATAATTAAAGAGAGATCCAACTGAGAATGAGAACAGTTAATCAGTGGAGCAACTTGCCTCTGGAGATTGTAGATGCTCCATCATTGGAGGTTTTCAAGAAGAAACTGGACAGCCAATTGGATGAAATGGTATGTCTCCTGCTTGAGCAGGGAATTGGGCTAGAAGATCTCCAAGGTGCCTCCTAACACTAATATTCTGTTTTCTGTGTTCTAAATTCTCCAATCATTTGAAAAAAGAATTACTGTAGAAAGATAAATTGTACTGTATGAAACAGCTGAACAACAATCCATCAGATTTTATATTTATTCCTACTGACACTGTGTTATATCTTCAGTACAAAAATAACTATCACATAAGAACTGTTTGTTAAACAGTTTTTTTTTCAGAACTGTTTCATATACATGTGATATACTCCACTCATCTGATTAGATGATTTATAATTTAAAAACAAAGGTATTCAAAAACAAATATGTTATTCACTTATCAACAATTGCTGATCATACAAAATGCACCCTATTTGTGATAACCTTAAGTAGACACTTGGTTTCCTTAAAAGTACTTCTGTGCACAGCATGAAGGAATGAATAATCAAGTGGGTACTCTTAGATCTCTCTCTCTCTCAAACAAAATTTCACTTCCTTGGAGGAAGGATGAAATGAAAATGTGATGTAATAATTATTTCATCCTTTTCTCAAATTGCAAAAGATTTGAGCTCTATATTCGCAAAGACAATTAAAAAAAACACTATGAAAAGCAGTTATTTCATAAACTAAGAAAAACAACACAATGAATTATAATCTCATTAAAAATAATTAATGTCAAATTGAAATGTTGTGGGGTTAAATTTTCTGCAAATGTATTACTTTTAATTTAGTTTCTAAAGTTTCAGAAAATTCATATTTTCATGTCAGTGTGGAATAAGCTATGTCTTAATAACCAAATATCATTGTGATTAAAAGAAATAAAATCCTGGGAACTTGAGCTTATCCAATTATATCATAAACTTGCGGTGTTGTTTTACAATGAATTATCCAGATTTTAATTTCTATTGACAATGTTATTACTTTTCCTAATTTGTCAATTTTTTGTACAAATTGCAGATAGTTCATTTAAGAATGTCCGTGTAGAGAAATAAAACCCACGCTGGAGTTTTACACATATTGATTTAAATAATTATTTATTACAGATATTATTTTAATGAATTTCAAAACATGACAACTATTCGACAAAAACTCAAAACCTTGAATTCTTTATAAAACCTTTTCATATTTAAGTGACATTTATTGAGGGAGACTGACTACTTAATTCTTGCCAAATGAATTCTTGTTATAACTAGAACATAATGAAAACCAGCCACTTTATATTTACTCTGCATGGAGTCTGACAGAAATTACAGGGAAAAAGGTTGGAAATATCTTCTGGGAAGTCAACATGTAGCAATCTATATTTTAAAATAAAGGCTTGCTCTCAATATGAATATTATTGGTTCTGATTTCACCAGTGATATTTTATTCTTTAAGAAATTCATTAAGAGAGTTATTGTTTAACAAATTGAGACTAATCAGATGACAACTTTCAGAGGAATCTGTCCTAAATTATGGGAAAGAAGGAACATGACCAATTTGATATTCATATAAAAAGCAAGATTCTACAGGGACATTCTTTAACAAGCCAATGAAAAGTAATTAAAAAAATAATAATTTTCTCATACCCAAAAAGAAAAAATGATTCAGCTGGCATTTCCTCAGACTCTTAAAATGTGGACTGGTTGAATTCAAGTCAGTAGTGAGTTTTATAGGCCTGTAGAGACTAATAGTGCTAGACTTTTGAACTTTGTGCTGCCTTCTGTCTGGCTATGCTGTACCCTATTTTTTTTGAGCCAAAAGATACTCATATTCCAAAAGTATTCATTTTTTTATATTGGTTGGATTCAAAATTGGATCATGAGAAGAAGCTTAATATGAAAACAACAGCTATTTCATATGTTACATAAAGCTCAAAGGCCACACAAGATTTTGCATTCCAAAAATGGACAGAGATTGGGAATTTTAAAACATAGAGAGTATAAGACATTATTTTCCTTAAGCTGCCAAATCCTACAATTATGCAAATAATTGGATCCCCTCTGAGAGCCCCAAAGAGTTGGTGATAAGCCAATATGCAGCCCTCACCCACAATTTGTACATTCCTACACTAGGTTATCATGTAGTTAGGCCTAGCATGATTGAACGCAAAACATGGACTAAGATGTGAGTAATTCAGGATAAATAATCAAAATGTATAATTATGGTTTGTTCTGGAAGTTCCTTCTAGCACCTGGATAGAGAGAAGGAAATCCAAAAACCACATACTGGAGCCAAATCAGCAGCAATATTTCTATTTCTCTCCCCCCCCCCCCCCCCCATCACAGGTATGTGTGCATGAGTGTGGCTAGAAGTCTGTGGTATAGCATCTTTAAAAGCTCTGTATTTTACAAAACAGTTTTCTTTTAATTACAAAGGTGGATAAAATATTGGCCTACATGGAGAGTGAAAATCAAGGTAGATCTAGTGTGCCATAGATGAATAAGTAATTTATCCTTGATTGACTCCAGACTTGTGCAAAAACATAATTTCCCTGTGGTTTTTTTTAAATTGACTTCATTTCAGTTTCAAAATGATATATTTGAAGGGAAAAATGTTATATACTCTTAATATACATTTACTCTTTTTTCAGCACCATATTTTATTATTGAATACAATAAGTCTTTTAAGCTAGAATCAGCTTGCCTTTGAGAAAATGCAGTTTACTTTTAACCTGACATATATAGGATTACACTGTTCATATTTTAGACTGCTTATTTGTACACATACTAAGCAATAAACTTCCTTTAATTTACTTGTTTACTTCCAAGTAAACATGCTTAAAATAGCATTGTAATCATTTTATTGCACATATGGAAATTATTCATTTTATAGAATTATTTTAAGGCATTATGGGAACTATAGTTCAAATATATCTGAAGGGTACAATGTTGGAAAATAATATAGTTCAGTTTAAATTAAATAGTTTCTCTTACCATGATTGGTGTAGGATGGCCAGATGGGTATCCTTTATGGTTAGTTGCCCACTCTGTTGACTCTTGATGGACCATTTCAAAGCTTCTTTCCTTTTGTGATGCTGTATCTTGAAATCTGAAAGAAAATGAATCATAGCCTTTGAAGTACAACCAGGAGGCCTTTAAACTCTGAAAAACAGCACATATGGCCAACCTAGTGACGTAGGTGATTACTGTTGCAATTGTTATATTTGCATTCTAAAAGTATTATTGACAATGGTTACTATTTGCCTAAAGATGCAACATGAATGCGTGATTGTAACAAAGGTTCTGATGTTAAAATAAAAACCAAAAACCAATGGAAAAAAAAAATACCTTCCCTGTACTTTAATTCCATATTTATGGGTTTCACTATTTTTAGACAATTTTCTAGATGTGGGAAATGATGCTCATTGCAGTATCACAGAATACAATACTTGCCTGCCCACAAGTCTGTAGGTGGCAAATCACATGGTAATTTGGGGCAAAGGAGAGATTTTTTTTTTTTAAAAAAAATCCCTAGTTTCTCAATATGCTCTTTTAAATATTGAGTTATATCACTTGTTTCCAAGGAAACTCTGTGCCATTTTAAAAAATGTCTTTCCATTTAATTCTGCAGCTGGTTTTCAAGAGCTTTTTTTATGGGTGGGGGTTGGGAGTGGGATGGAATGCTTACTATATTTGGATTTCATATTTTTAATCCAAGCCTCAGTTCTGTATAAAGGTAAGGAAAACTCAGTGGAAAAAAAAAACTATGATGTTTTATTTTTCCTATTTTATAAATCACCTGCAATTTTTGCATATCTCCTATCAGTATCCATACAGTACACCAATTAATGATAAATATTGTTTTGCAGGAATGTTGTAGAATGATCCATAATTAAATTGGGGAAATCTGGCTGGCACAATAGCAAAAAGACATTAAAAGAACATTTATTACTTACTTACAGAAGAGCAATGTTTTTAATGACCATAATAAAATGAATAAAGAGTTTAGTAAAGTGATTAAGCAAGTAAAAGAATGAGCTTTTTTTAAGCACTATTTTAATTGCATGAATGCAAGAACAGAAATTCTCTCTCTTTCTCTCCCTCCTTCCCTCCACCTGCCCTCTCACACACACACAGATTATACCTCTCAGAATTCCCAGCCATCATGAGCATTTCAGCTTGATGCTTGGCTGGAGAAATCTGCAGAATAGGTTTATATCTGATCTTTTATTCCTGCATCACTGCACTTCCTGCCCTTGCTTCTTGTCAGAATGTAAGGACTCCTTCTATCGCAGCCTTGCTATATCTGGGATGCCCTCCTCATGTGTTGTGATTACACTTCTCAGAATTTCTCAGTCTTTGCCAATACTAGCTGGGGGATTTTAGGAAGATGCAGTTTGTTAAGTACTGAGCGTGGGCGCGAAGAATGGAGACGAGCCGGTAAAATAGTGAACTTTAGAACTCTTTATTAACATGGTGTGACAGCTCAGCTCAATGGCTGTAACAGGCCTCCTTATATATGCAACTTATTAACTATTCAACCAATGAAAACTTGGGAGCGCTAGCTCCATTAACCAATGGGAGAGGCTCGTTAATGGCCAATCAGATCCACCTGAACGGACCAATCTGATGTCGCCATTAACGGCCAATCAGAAGTGCAGGGCCAGAACCCTGCACTTGACTTCAAGCTCTTGATAACTTTATTAATACATTTATTCATTCACAACACAGTTGAAAGATACCAGGATAAAACGTACTACTCTACTCCTCAATCACCCTTGTTTCTTCCATGTTAGTATATTACTTCCTAAATTATTTTTTTCTTATAGCATTTGTCGGTTATTTTTGTTGTATTCTGATTCTATGCATTCCTCAGAACTTGGCTGAAGGCACATTCCAGGACAGGAATAGGCATATCTGTTGACTTTGTCTTTTAAGCATGCCAAATTTTAAAATATTGGGACAATCTTATGACTCCATAAGATGGTGACACAATTGTTGACAGTAGTTATAAAACAGATCTACTTTATAAAGGGACAATAATGGCAAAGGAAAACGGGTTCCCATTAAAACACCTAAAAGATGAACTACTTTAGTGATATCAAATATAGTTCTAAGAGCATCCAAATTTTTCATTAAACCTCTCCCCCACCTTTTTTTCCCCTGGCTTGCACAAAACATATTTCTTTCCTGATCCTGAAATACCTTGTTATTCCTATTGAGACCTATTTTTGGAGAGGGGTGATGGGTCTCCTAACTTTTTCTTATAATGCCCTCATTTGTGTTTTAATAGTCAGGTTTATCTTCCAGGAAACTGGAATTCTGGGAAGTGAATACATTTGTTCTCTTTTGCATCAGTAGGAAGTTGTTTGTGGACTTTCTATATGTTAAATACAGTAACAGATGTTTAACAGATTTGAAAACTATTGTAATATTTGGGCTAACTTCCTGACTTGTTTTTATATTTTTTTTCTTTCACTTTTTATATACTGTATCTTAGATGTTGGGTCAATTCAACTGTTAGATAGTAACTTCCTCATCTGAACTATATTGTTATATATTTTTTGCATTTGTTAAATTATTAACAGTTCAAATCATATGCTTAACAACCTAAAGAAAATGGTTAGAAAGTGGAGTCAACTTTTACATTTTACAACTGTATTATTTCCATATCTTCACTCACACACACACACACAGAGAGAGAGAGAGAGAGACAGAGACAGAGACAGAGACAGACAGTCTAGAAAGGAAAGCAGGATTATGTCTTTAACAGATTTCAATGGATTTCACGCTCCTGATATCATGAGCAAGATCTTCACCCCAATCTCCAGCTGAAAATGAACAGACCTCCCACATAGTATTTTTCTGCATACTTGTGGTCATTAGATGTTTAAAATTGACAAGTTGGGAGATTTATTAGTAGAACCTGGCCAGCTGGAGAATCCTTTTTCTTTCTTCCTATGGACCTGGGAGAGTTGCAAAATAGATTAGAATTATTTCCCTTCCCAAATATAATTCTGCAATTCTACTTATCATTCTTAGGAGGGATTATTCTTTCTCCCTTCCCAACATACCAAACACTATCTTATTATATATTATTATCAATTATGGGAACGGGTATACGGAAATTTCAGAGGTGCCTGCTGTAGACAAAGACGTTTGTACATTAAATCTTGTACATTTCCTCTTGCAGGATTCTCTAAAAGATGAAAGTTGTGATGGTTACAAAGATAGGTTCCCATACATTCTGGTCCAAAATTATCCCATAATGTAATGGCCTGCTCCAGCCTAGAGATGGCAGTTAAGGCCTGGAGGAGGCAGTTGGACTTGTACTGCTGTCCTTACAGAGAAAAATATAATTGCCAGTCAGCATTTATATATGGAATAGGAAAGCCTGCCATCTTGTTTCCACTCAAGGTAAAAAAAAATCTCAAAACTGTACACCTTGGGGTCTTTTCACCTGCATGACATATTGTAGAACTGATGGCTCAATTTAATGAGACATCCTGCATGACATATTGTAGAACTGATGGCTCAATTTAATGAGACATCCTGCTTGTCTCTGCACTTTTAGTCACCTCCTTAAAAACAAACTTGATTTCATTTCTATGTGTATGTAAAAAGAACATATCATAAAATCATAGTGTTGAAGATTGTGCAGTCTTCTTCTCCAACCCGGTGCTCTAGAGCAGGAATCCTCATTTCAGGTTCCAATCTGGGTCAGTTATCAAGACCAGAGGATTAATCCTCCAAGCTTTCAGGCTCGTGCTGGAGCCTATCTTCATGGAACTTCTTTCTAGCAGAATTACCAGCCTAGACTGGATCCTGCAACATTATCCTGGGACACATATATTTGCCTTCGTCCTCATTTCATCCTAGACAAATGGCTGTGCAACCTTTACTGGAAAACCTTCAGTAATGGAACACTGAGACTTTCAAGAGACTGCTGCTTCACTGTTTAACAGCATTCATGGTCAGGAAATTACTTTTTGAAGGGTGGCTTTTTTTGGACTTAGCAATTACCTCTTAAAGGTACACCTGCTGAGAGAAAGTTTATATATTGTGTGTATTAAAACATTCCATTAAGTTAATTGTTGATGAATGAAATCTCTTATCTTTAAGATGTACTTTTTATTGCAAGTAAATGCAGTTCTTAAACTTGTCACATTGCATTGTAAACCAAGTATTGGAAAATCACAGATGTCCTCCTTATAAATATGTTTGCTACCTCTTCTATAATATTAGAGCTGTTCTAAATATGCTAGTCCCGAAAAAGGATTATTCCTGAGGTCACATTTATATCTGTTGTACACATATATAGAAAGAACGCAGTCATAGTGAAAATCTGAAAAGAGATATATACATATTTGGATGAAGTTGCAGTCCTAACTATAATTAGGAGAACCAATAACACATATGGTTCTTCTTTGGGCACATGCTTATTGCTCCCTTATAGAGTTTTGTGCTCAACTATAACTATATTTTTCAGCAGCCAGGTATTCAAGCTTATAGGACTTTTATGCCATTCATGTTTCCTGCCTCAGTTTAGGTGTATTTATGCACAAGCAAATGTCTCTGTATGGCTTCTATTAAATACATTAGGAAATGAAAAGATATGAGTTCGTGTTGGCTTACACCAAAATAATGAATTCAGATGGGAATTTGGATAGAGTAAATGGAAGGCACTTTGCTATTTCAGGAAAAACAAGAAAATTCAAGTTGCAAAGTATGAACTTTTCCAAGGCAGAAATACAGTATGTACATTTGACGTTCTTTCAGGATGCTCATTATATGGATATAGGACCAATGCAAGAATTTAATGTCTTCATTCTAGAGAATTGATTTTTTTTTTCTTTTTAAAAACACAGAACATGTAAAAATAATAATCTCCCCTGCTTTCTAGCTTCCTTCTGTAAATGGCATGGGCAGCAAGTAGATTTCAGAAAGACATCTTATGATGAAATTCTGTACCTAACCTTTAATTAAAAATAGAGTATCTTTGGATTGTGGGATGGAGACTGGGAATGGGAGGTGCAGTGGGAAAGGCACCTGGGGCTACAAACTGTATCAGCCTTATAATTAGGGGTGTGTGTGTGTGTATGTGTGTGTGTGTCCCCTTAAAGGCAAGACTGCTATGGACTTTTCCCCAAAGGTATAAAAAAATGGTGAGCCTCTCTGCTGAATGATTACAGTTGCAATTACTTCAGGTTTGTTTCTTTTACTTCAAAATATTATTTTTATAAAATACAGTGGACAATGACAATTTAATGATTTTCCAATAAAGTTTAATTCATCAATATATTGCTTTCTTTTAAGAGGGGCTGCCACCCCCTAACACCCATTGTTCTTTCTTCTCTTATATTTTCAAGATGCAATTGAATTACACTATACAACTGGAGGTAATTGCAACAGTCTGAAACTGATGGACTATAAAACAAAATCATATTGTCTTTGTACACTTAAACATCTGTATATTTCAAATTACCTGTGTTGTACTTCTTCCTTTACTTACTTACTTTTCTTTTGTTTTATCCAATGTGATTGCGTGTGTTGGGGGAGTCTTCTAAGCTTTAAAACACAGCAACAAAATTGATATAAATGCACTAGGATAACCTTTCCATGATGTGATCAAAAAAACAAAAGAAAAAAACACACACTCTGCTTTTGATTTTGCTCTTATCAATTGTAAATCCACTGTGAAGTAAAGGGCTATAGACTTTGTCTACATCAAAGGAATATATGGTTTATTCAAGATGCTATAGATTGTAATAGATTCTATAGATTCTGACCTGTGTGAAAGCAGAAATTACTTTGCAAGTCAGGGTTCTCATTACTGTGTATTTTATCATTTCCCAATTTAATTTTGCCTGTTTTTTTCTTGTCTATTTTAAAACATGAAAAAAATGTTCCATTTTACAGCAACCCTGTAGGGTAGGTTAAACAGTGAATGGATAATTCCTGACCTCTATGTCTCAGGTAAACATTTAAACTTGACTCTCTTCACTTCTATTCTCATACTTTTTGGCTCAGTCCTTTTCTGTGCCCAATAAAAGTATAGCTTAGTCATCTCCACCTGTAAACAATAAGAACAAATAATGTCCTGAAAATCCATCACATTTACTTCCCACCAGCTTCCCTGGAAGTATCTTGACTTTCTCTCTACCACTCCAGAATAGGTTCTGTGAATCTAGTCTCTTGAAGATCTGTTGAATAGAAAGCTTTCATGGAGATGGATTGGTTGTGAACTGTGAGGGATATATTGAAGTACATAGTCCTTTAAAAAGTGAAGGCGGGAGAAAAAAGAGAAGACAAGCATCCCAGACTTCTGATTTGAAGGGCTTCAGTGACAGACATAAATCTGTGATCGTGCAAGGTTTCCATCTGGGCTCACCACTGGAGCGCCCTGAGCTGGCTGGTTTTGGGGCTAAGCCACCCCGTAGAGGTGGTGAAGAGGGGGGGAGACCACCAGCAGGGTTAAGGAGAGCCGCATCTCTCCTCACCAGCTGGCCATTACTCCCTTTCCCAAAGGCGGTTGTAGCAGTGGTCAGAAATGGCCACCACAAAGGAGAACTCGACCGGAAAAGAATATGCAGGAGGAAGATAAGAAGTGAAAGTTTTGGCTGACCAAGTTAAATTGTAAAAGCAACAACTAAGTTATCCTGGAATTTAAACTTACAAAAAAATAACATCGCTCCCAAAGAAGAGTCGGAAGCAGCGAAGGAAAGTGAAAAGGGAAAGGTTTGGCTTTTTTTTTTTCCTTCTCTCTCCTTCCCTAAACTGACAACTAAGAGACTTAAATAAGAAATCAGAAAAATTCGCTTTGACATCAATAGGCAATTAAGCTGAAAATAAAACAAAATGCCAAAGGGATAATAAAGATTTCTGGACGTTAAAATTTTTCTTTTTCATAAGCAGGAAGGGAGAGAAAAAGAATAAGGGCAGGATCTGGAAGAGGGAGGAGACTGCCTGGAATTAAAAAGAATCTACAGTAAAACTTCAACAAGACTTCTAAAAGATACATTTTAACTGAAAATTTGCAACTAAATAGTAACCCCAGGAAGAGACAGTGGAAAAAAAGAGCAAAAAAAAAAACAGCTTGCGTGTATTTGAATTATTTAGTGATCTTTGGATTCTTGGTTATTTTTTTTAAATGACTAAAATCAATCGGGTGGTTGTTTAAAAATTTATACAATGGCACCACTTCTTGGTGAATTGAAAATGGAACTTAAAAAGTACAAAGAAGATGCACAATAAGGGAAGGGTTCTTTGGCTTCATTTTTCAATTCTTAGAAATGGAGATTTGGAACTATGAGAAACAACAAGACAAGACTGCAAAACAAGAAGAGTGGGACAAAGAAGAAGCCATCTTTAATGAACAAGCAATTTTATGTGGGGAAGAAAAAGGAAAGGGGGGAAAGAGAATGGAGAATTTAAGACTTAAAAAAAACAACCAAAGAAAAGAAAAATAATTCAAAAAATCAGTATAATACTGGAAAGCAACAGAAAAGGGGAATACGGAAGAGAGAAATAGAGGTAGAGAGACAAGGGGGTAAAAAGGGGAGAGAGAAAAAGAGAGGGAAGAAGGGAAGAAAAAGAAGTTACAAAGGACTAGAGCAAGATATAGAGAAACAGGACTTATTAAGATAATGGGTGAAAATCTAACTGAAAAAGGGATTCTGTAAATGTACATACAATTGTATTGTTATATTAGTAATAGAAATAACTTTAGAAAATTGGAAACAATGTATGATTAAAATGAGGGATAAAATAGTTAGTGTAATTTAGTGAAATGTTTGTGAATAAAATAAGTGAAATAAAATGAGAAAATTGAATTAGGAAGGAATGGGAACATTTTAATTAGTTAATGTTTTACAAAATATAAGTGAAGGGGGGGGAATTAATTATGGAAAGCTTATAATTGTTCCCATAGAAGTATGATGTTTAATTGAAAAGTAATGTTAAAGATGTTAAGACTTTAATGAATATTAATATTAATGATAGAATTGAATTGGAATGGAATGTTGTTTTAAATATATACATTTATAATTTTTTCTTTTTTTAAGAATACAGTGTGTATTTTAAGAATATACCAAGCAGAATCCGAATGGAAGTTATGTATTATATTGAATGTTATAACTTTAGGGAAAAGATATAAAGGCATCATACTCCAATCAGTAACTACAGGAGAAATTTTGTTTAATGAGAAAAGATAATAGATAATTGAAACAGGACAGACAAAAAATATAAATACAATGATTTGAATTGAGATGAGATAATTAAAATAAAATTGAGAAAATTAAAAGAGGGGGGAAGCTATGCAGAAAATGTAAAATAGTAATAAGATATGGAATAGAATATAAAAATGAGCATGAACCTGAATTTGTGTCTGTGTGTAGAAATGTAAGCCGGGATTATGCTACTTTCAAAAAAGATGTTTTATTTGTATTTTTTTTTCTCTTCGTGAAAACTCAAATAAAATTTACAAAAAAAAAAAGAAAGACAAACATCCTATTTGCCGAATGGAAGAGACTCAAATTATACTCAGTTGTGACCCTGCCTGGCTTCCTGCTATTCAGATGTGTTACTTCCTTTTTCCAGTAATGGTCTGTGGCACTCAGCCAGGGAACATTATTAATTTCAGAAGTGGCCTGACAGCAAAACCACAGCAAAACGAGAGGAAGTAGCAGGGAGGCCATCTGTTGGTTTCGGCAGAACAGTAGGAGCTGAGCTCCATAGGCTCAAATGAGGAAAGCAGATTAATAATCCACAGTGAGAAAACAGTGCTAAATTTATCCACAGAGCATATTTAAAAAAAAGAAGAAGAAGAACGAGCTGCAGCTGGACAGGAAATTGCTGGAGCAACTTACTTTTTTTTTGCTTTGAATGACATGGGACAGAGACAGCAAAGGAAACCCTTGGTCCTAGATCACAGTCATGGCTCTTCCAGAGTGATGACTACAGATCCAAAGGCATTGTGTGATTTCACATTTGTGAAAAGAAAAGGAAGAACAAAAAGTTTAAAGTAGATGGCCATACTTGTTGCTGAGTTCTATACAATAACCTAGGGAAAAACAAAATAAAAAAACCTTTATGTCCAAACATTAAAGCAAGGTATATTGCAACTTGTTTTATTTAGATTTGCTTCTGTGATATAAACTCACCCCACCATTGAAGCTTTAGATGCTTTTTTCTATTCAGTTTCAGGTAGTTCAACTATCATTTTTTGTTTAGCAGAATTTGGGGATGAAATAAATAGAAAGTTCTGGTGCAAAACTTTTTCATTGTTTGAATTTTGGTTGACTTCTATCACTAGAAAGGGAAGCAATTTAATTGAAGAATCTTGCTGCTGACACATTGGTTACACATGGTTTGCTTTCTTGCTCTGTGTTTTAATTTTTACTATTTAGCTTTTGCTATATCATCAATTTACTGCTAGGTCCAAATGGTATGCAAATGCTTTATGTAAGATATTGAACAAATGTATATGAAATGAAAGTTGTATCCCATGGAAAGTAAAGTGTTTCACAGAATCCACCAGTTAAACATCCTGTTTCATAAAGCCAGTCAGATGCTTAGAAAGTCTTAAAATAGCACTTGAAAAACTTTGGTAATGTCCAGTATTATTTGACATTCAAATTCCAAACAAGGAAGGTTATATAATAATCATAGGTAAAGGCAAAGGTTCCCCTCACACCTACGTCTAGTTGTTTCTGGCTCTAGGGGGCAGTGCTCATCTCCATAACAAAGCCGAAGAGCCAGTGCTGTCCAGAGAAGTCTCCTTAGTCATGTGGCTGGCCTGACTAAATGACGAAGGTGCACAGAACGCTGATACCTTTCCACCAAAGCGGTCCCCATTTTTCTACTTGCATTTTTACATGCTTTCGAACTGCTAGGTTGGCAGGAGCTGGGACAAGTAATGGAAGCTCACTCCATTATGCAGTACTAGGGATTCGAACTGCCGAACAGCCGACCTTTCTGATTGACAAGTTCAGCATCTTAAGCCACTGAGCCACCACGTCCCTAATATAATAATCATTGTTGTGTATGTACCATAGTTCATAAAGTATGAGCTTGAGGTTAAGTGCAGGGTTCTGGCCCTGCACTTCTGATTGGCTGTTAGGCGGCCAGATCGGATTGGTTAGTTCTGAGGAATCCGATTGGCCCTTAACAGAGGATTCTTATTGGCTAAAAGAGCTAGCGTTCATAGCTTGTTATTGGACAATTCTTACAAGGGTTGCCTATATAAAGCAGAGTTCACTGTTGTTGTTCTGAGAAGTCACTATGCAATAAAGAGCTGAGAGTTCACTGTTCAGAGGCTGTCTCCATTTACTTCGACCCATGTCCAAGTACTTAACACTGGCGACGAGGGTGGGATCTGGAGACGTCTGAACCGAAGAAGCCAGGAAGCAATACCGAGCACGTGACAGACGATGCCAACAACGGGACCATGTCCGGCGGCATCGTACCACCCGCTCCGTTCAATCCAAACCAAGAGGATTGGGAATCCTACATGGATCGCTTCCAAATGTTTCTCGAGATGAATAACTTGAAGGACGCAACGCCAGCAAAGAAAAGGGCATTGTTGCTGACGCATTGCGGCCCAGCCGTATTTAAGATGGCTAAAGCACTCACCAAACCTCGAGAAGTGAAAGCCATGAGCTGGGACAACCTCGAACCCATCCTAAGAGACCATTACGCGCCAAACGTGCCTACACTCGTGAGACGCCATGAGTTTTATCTGAGAAGCCAACGAAAGGGAGAGAGCGTGGCCGATTTTGTGGCGGACCTCCAAAATTTAGGGGGTCTCTGTGGGTTCGCCGATTTATTTTTTTTTGAAAAAAGTTTTTATTAATTTTCTACAAACAAGACAAACAAAACATAAAAACATCAACTCTTATATGTACATCCAGTGTGTCAGTTGGTTCATCATTTTTGTGCATTCATTCTGTAGTCTCAAATTACAATTACATTACATAACAACTCATATTGTCAATCCAAACTTATATATCCTAATATCACTGAAAAAAGAAGTTTTTGACTATATTTTTAATCATTCATGCTTAATGAGCTAACAATACTTTAAACCAGTTTACTCTATAACAAATCATCTAGTCATATCGAATCAATCCTAAAAAATCCTTTATAAATATAATAGCAAATAGCAAAATAATAGCAAAATAAAGATATTCCTTACTATCTAGCATTCTAAATATTCTATTATCGTATTTTATCATCTAGCCATTTATAAAAAAGATCCCAAATTTCGTAAAATTGTTTATCCTCTTGCTCTCTAATTTCAAATGTCAATCTACTCATCTCAGCACATTCCAATATTTTCTTAATAATTTCTTCCTGTAATGGTATTTTCTCATTCTTCCAATTTTTAGCAAATACAATCCTGGCCGCTGTTAATACATTTACAATCAGGTATTTCAAATCTTTACTATATATATCAGGTAAAATTCCCAATAAGAAGATCTCTGGTTTCAAATCTATATGTTTCTTTGTCATTTTTTCCAACCACATGCGAATTATAGTCCAATATTTTCTAGCATCCTCACAAGTCCACCACATATGGTAATACGAGCCGGGTATCTGATGACATTTCCAGCATTTTTCAGATTTGTTCTTAAACATTCTTGCTATTCTTGTCGGAGGAAAATGCCACCTGTAAAACATCTTATACAAGTTTTCTTTATATGCTGTTGACATTGTCATTTTATAATTTTGAGACCACAATTTCTGCCATTTCTCTAAATCAATCCCATATCCAAAATTCTTCCCCCAAACAATCATAGTTTCTTTGACTTGTTCTTCCTCTAATTTCATTCCCAGTAAATAACCATATAGTTTTTTAATCACCTTCTCATCAGTACCCATCAAGATCTTATCTAAATCAGTCTGTTTATCATAAAATCCCTCCGTTTTAGAATCTTCATCATACCTTGAGTGTATTTGTGCATATGAAAACCAATTCATCCTTATACCTTGTTCCTCTAAGTTTTGGATCGATTTAAGTTCACCCTTTTCATCCAAAAGTTCCCCATATCTAACTGTTTGTTCCTTCTTGTAGATTATAGGATAGGAAAATGCTTCAATGGTCGATAACCAAACTGGAATTTTCAAATAACATTGTCTTTTTATCTTCTCCCAATTTAACCACAAAGACTCCCGTACATAATGTCTTCTAAAATAACCCTGTGTTTTAGTTCCCTTATACCATAAAAAAGCATGCCAACCCAACAGCAAGTCATGCCCTTCTAATGTCAACAACCTATGTTTCCTTAATGTTATCCATTCTTTGACCCACATCAAACTTGCAGCTTGAAAATACAATTCCCAATTAGGCAGACCAAAACCTCCTCTAATTCTAGCATCTTGCAAAAGCTTTAGCTTTATTCTCGCTTTTTTACCTTGCCATATAAACTTCAACATAATTTTATTTAAATCTTCAAAATAGTCTTTTCCAAGCCTAATTGGTATTGTTTGAAACAAAACTAAAATTCTAGGTAAGATATTCATCTTAATTGTTGAAATTCTCCCTATTAATGACAATTGCAAGTTTTCCCACTTCTTCAAATCTGTAGTTATCTGTTGTTTAAGTTTAATATAATTATTCTCCTTTAATGTGCAACATCTTGTTGTCAAATATATCCCCAGATACTTAACCTTATTTGTAACTTGAATTTTCAAAAGATCTGCCAATTCTTCTCTCTGTCTCAATAGCATATTCTTTGTCAAAATCTTTGTTTTGTCTTTATTTATTTTCAAACCAGCCACCTCTCCATATGCCTCTATCCTTTCCAGTAACTTTGGAGCTGTTTCTAGCGGATCTTCCAAAATAAAAGCTAAGTCATCAGCAAAAGCTTGTAGCTTAAATTCTTCCTTCTTAATTTTCATTCCTTTTATGCTTTTATCATCCCTAATATTTCTATTCAACACTTCCAAGGTCAACACAAATAGCAAAGGAGATAGGGGGCATCCTTGTCTTGTGCCTTTCCTTAAATTAATAAAATCTGTAAGTTCTCCCTCCATCATTACCCTTGCTGTCTGTTTATTATATATAGCTTCTATTGCTTGAATAAATTTTTTAGCGAAACCCATCTGCTCCAATAATAATAACATAAATCTCCAGTTCACGTTATCAAATGCTTTTTGAGCATCTAGGAATATCAAAGCCATTTGCTTTTCAGGATGGGCCTCATAGTATTCCAAAGTGTCCAAGATTACTCTCATATTGTCTCTAATTTGTCTCTTTGGCAGAAATCCATTTTGATCTGAGTGAATAAAATTATTTAAATATTTTTTAAGTCTTTCTGCTAAGATTGAAGCAAAGATTTTATAGTCTGCATTCAATAAAGAAATAGGTCTATAATTCTTAATTTGCAATGGGTCAGTCTCTTCCTTTGGTATAAGTGTAATATAAGCCTCTGACCATGTTTTGGGTATCATCTTTTTTATCATAACTTCATTCATCACTTCTAACAATGGGATGCTCAATAATTCTTGAAATGTTTTATAAAATTCTACTGGAAGCCCATCTGGACCCGGAGCTTTCCCATTATTTTGTCTCTTAAATGCTTCATTTAGTTCCATCATTGTTATATTGCTTTCTAGCATTTCTTCAGTCTCTTTAGGTATCTTTGGTAAATTAGCTTCCTGTAAATACTGTTTGACTTTTTCTTCATCAATATTTTCCTGTTTATATAATTGTCCATAAAAATCTCGAATAATTTCTTTTTTCTCCTTATTCCCATAACAAACTTGGCCTTGTTCATCTATTAACTTCAATATTTTTCTTGATTCCTTCTCTTTTCTCAATTTATATGCTAGCCATCTACCTGGTTTATTTGCATCTTCAAAATAATTCTGTTTGGAGTTTCTAATTTTCTGTGCCAGTTCTTCTTTCTCTATTAATTCCATTTTATGTTTGATTACATCCAGCTTCAATTTAATATCCTTTTTCTGTGGCATTTTCTGTAATTCTTTTTCAAGAATTTTATACTCATCTTCCAAGGCCTTAGAAGCTTGCCTTTTCCTAATATTCTTTTTTCTTGTATAATCTATTATCAAACCTCTAGCGTATGCCTTCATTGTGTCCCACACATTTTGGGTTGAAGTATCTTCTTTTTTATTTTCTCTGAAGAAAAAAGCCAATTCCTTCTCCATCCATTGTGTAAAATCTTTCTCCTTTAAAATAGTATTATTTAATGTCCATCTCGATCTTTTTTTTTGTCCCTTCCATTTAATTGTCATTGGGCTATGATCTGCCCAGGTACTTGTTTCAATATTTGTTTCTTTAATATTAGATATTAGTTCTGTTGAGATCCAAATCATATCTAATCTGGACCATGATAAATGTCTATTTGAATAAAAAGTATATTGTTTAGCTTTAACATTTCTTTCTCTCCAAATATCTTTTAAAGTTAATTCATCTGTCATTTTAAAGAAGGACCTTGGGAGAGCCTTTCTATTTTGCTTTGTTGTTGTTGCTATATAGTCCAGTTTATTGTCCACAATTCCATTAAAATCTCCCATCATAATTATATTAACATAGTCCAGTCCAATTATTTTCATATGTAGCTTTTTATAAAACTCTTCTTGTTTATCATTCGGAGCATAAATTGCAATCAAGAGTATTTTTATATTATTGTCCATTATTTCTACCATTAATACTCTTCCATCTTCATCCGTGTAAATCAATTTTGCTGGAATAGCCTCTTTAATGTATAAAACCACACCTCTTTTCTTACATTGAGTCAAAGAGGTAAATATTTTCCCCAATTTTGGCTGTAATAACAATTGTTCATGTTGTTTTTTAATGTGAACTTCTTGTAAACAAATTATATCAAATTTTAATTTCTCTAATTTATGAAAAGTTTTCCTTCTTTTAACAGCTGAATTAAGTCCATTTATATTCATTGTAATCAGTTTTTTTTCCTCCATAGTTATGCTTTATATTTAGGTCTAACAGCTCTCGTGGATCTCACTTCACGCTGTTCTTTATTATCCATCTGTCCCCCTGCTGCTCCTTTCTCTTTTTCAGTCTCCAGTTGTTCATCTTGAAACTCAATTGATAAAGCCTCTTTCTCTATTCCCTCTCTTCTTCCTCCAAAGAATTCTGCATGAAAAAGTTCTGCTTTCTCAATTGAATCAATTCTATATCTTTGCTCTTGCCACCCAAACACTAGTCCTTCTGGAATCAGCCATCTATAATTCACTTCATTTTCCAATAGTATTTTGGTCAGAAATCGATATTCTCTTCTCATCTCTCTCACTCTTCTGGGTATTTGTTTTAAAACCACAACCTCTTTACGACTGGACATCATAGGCATAGGAAACCGACACCAGACGTCTGTTTCGAGTGCTTTTCATCGTTTACATAACATCCCTGACGAGATAGCGAGACCAGCGGGCTCTCCGTGGATTGTTGTCGGGACTAGGAGGCGGCGCAGACGGAGGAGGGAGAGGAAGCAGAGGCGAGGCTGTAGGTCTGGTGTTATGCTAAGGCTGAGGAAACATCCATACAAGCCACCTCTTCCGAGTCTGTATCTTGCCAACGCCAGATCCCTGGTGCATAAAACGGACTATCTGAACTTACAACTCGCTGGTAATCGCTACGTTCGAGACTGCTGCGTTATGGTAATTACCGAAACTTGGTTACATCCCGGGATTCCTGACGCTAGCATGCAGCTTGCAGGTCGTACTTTTTTACGCTGGGATAGAACGAGGGACTCTGGTAAGAGTAGAGGGGGGGGGCTCTGTATGTATGTACATGAGAATTGGTGTAATAACGGGACAATTATAGATAATCACTGTTCCCCTGATCTTGAGTATATGTCTGTAAGATGTCGGCCTTTTTTTCTACCGAGAGAGCTAACTGTCGTGATTGTCACGGCGGTGTATATTCCACCCGGTGCAAACACGGATAAGGCACTCTCTCTCCTGCTGAACACCATAAATGAACAGCAACGGGTTCATCCCGATGGTGTTCACGTCATTGCAGGAGATTTTAATCAGGCCAATCTGAAAACTGTACTCCCGAAATTCTACCAGCATGTTAAGTGTGCTACGAGGGGAGGAAATACTCTGGATCACGTTTATACCAACATCAAACATGCATACAGAGCCATACCCCTCCCCCATCTTGGGCTTTCAGATCATCTCTCCCTCTTGTTACCCCCAGCCTATACCCCCCTCAGATGTAGGGGCAGGCCTATTATAAAGACTATTACGACCTGGCCGGAGGATGCACTCAGCAGACTACAAGACTGCTTTGAGCAGACAGATTGGAATACGTTTCAACATCAGGAGCTGGAAATGTATACGAGTACGGTGCTGGACTATATCAAGTTCTGTATCGGAAATGTGACTGTAGATAAAAACATCCGGGTTTTCCCAAACCAGAAACCCTGGATGACTACTCAAGTCCGCAGACTCCTCAAAGCCCGAGATGTAGCCTTCAAGTCAGGTGACAGAGTCCTGTATACAGCCGCTCGAGCCGACTTGAGGAAGGGGATCATAAAAGCCAAGATAGACCACAGGAGGAGCATAGAGCTCCATCTGTCCAGCCATAACACACGGGAGGTGTGGAAGGGCATACATGACATTACTAATTACAGGGGCTGTCATGCGACAACAGAACATCTGAGTGCAGCGTTAGCAGAGGAGCTGAATAACTTCTTTGCTCGTTTTGAAGTCCCTCAACATCATAGAGCTGTACCAGCCCTATTCCCACCTTCAACTATACCCAGCTCCACTATTCCACCCAGTACATATTCTGTGACGGAGGATGACGTCAGACGGGTGTTCTGTGCGGTGAATCCCAGGAAGGCAGCCGGTCCAGATGGAGTTCCTGGCAAGGTGCTCAAGGCATGTGCTCCCCAGCTCGCTTCCATCTTCAAAGACATCTTTAACCTCTCCTTGGCCCAGGCAGTTATACCATCTTGTCTGAAATCTGCTATAATTATCCCTGTGCCGAAGAAATCCCCCATCTCCAGCCTCAATGACTATCGTCCAGTGGCGCTTACTCCTGTAGTTATGAAGTGCTTTGAGAGGCTGGTGCTCCGGCACATCATTAATCATCTCCCCCTGGATTTCGACCCTCATCAGTTTGCCTACCGTACAAACCGGTCTACAGAGGACGCTATAGCCATAGCTCTGCACGCTGCGCTGAGCCACCTGGAGCAGCAGCAGAGCTATGTCCGGATGCTCTTTGTGGACTACAGCTCTGCCTTTAACACAATTATCCCAGGAATACTGGTTAAAAAACTGGACATATTAGGTTTGCCTTCCCTTACATGTGCCTGGATAAAAGACTTCCTAAGCGATCGGCCCCAGACTGTGAGGCTTGGCCCCCACCTCTCTTCCACTTGTACACTCAGCACTGGCTCCCCACAGGGCTGCGTGCTGAGCCCACTCCTGTACTGCCTCTACACCCACGACTGTAGTCCACGGCACGACAGCAACCTCATTGTGAAGTTTGCTGATGACACCACAGTGGTTGGACTCATTTCGAAGGGAGACGAGGCAGCTTACAGGAAGGAGGTCCTGATGTTAACAGCTTGGTGTTCGGACAACAACTTAGTTCTGAACACCAAGAAAACTAAGGAACTCATTGTGGATTTTAGGAGGCATAACACCGATTTGGCTCCCCTTTACATCGATGGAGAGCAGGTGGAGAGGATCCACACCTTCCGGTTTCTGGGTGTCATCATTGCTGATAAAATCTCTTGGACGGAAAATACCACGGCGGTCATTAAGAAGGCCCAGCAGAGACTCCATTTCCTGCGGGTGCTCAGGAAGCACAATCTGGACTCTAACCTGCTGATTACCTTCTACCGTGCGTCCATTGAAAGTCTGTTGACATACTGCATCACAGTGTGGTATGGCAACTGTACCATGGCGGACAGGAAGAGATTACAGAGGGTAGTCAAAGCAGCTCAGAAGATCATCGGCTGCCCTCTTCCCTCCCTGTCGGACATTTATTCCTCCCGCTGTCTTAGTAGAGCTGTGAACATCATAAAAGACAGCTCTCATCCTGGTTATGGACTGTTTGACCTGTTGCCCTCAGGGAGGCGTTACAGGAGCATCTGGTCAAGGACAAACCGCCTTAAAAACAGTTTTTTCCCGAAAGCCATAACTACCTTGAATTTGCACATGCACTGATTTTAAATACTGCCAGATACACTGTAAATAATTGTGAACAAATTTTGTGCAATATGATCACTATTGTTGTTGTGTTGGCGGGCATGTGCAATAATTCCTACTGGGACAGGCACAGTAGGGTATTTTTATTCTTTTATTCTTTTATTCTTTTTATTCTTTTATCATAATTTTTTTTAGAGATTTTATGTATATTTCTGGTGTGTATGTTGCACTGAAGGACGAGTCGCTTAATTTCACTGTGTATGCGTATGATGTAAATTGTACACGTGGATAGTGACAATAAAGGTATTCTGATTCTGATTCTCTTTACCCTTGTATTTCAGTGTTTTCTCTCTTACTACTTGTAATATTTGCGTTTTAATGGATTTTTTGGTAAATCTAATATGGACTTCCCTGGGTAATTTATTTCTCATCGCATACCTTGTATAGACTCGATATATCTCATCTATTCCATCCATCATCTTTTCCTCTGTAATTTCCAAAACATCTGCCAAAATTTCTATCATTACCGCTGCCAAATTTTCTCCTTTTTCCTCTTCTATATTTTGAAATCTGAGGTAAAATTCTGACCTTTCCATCTCCCACCTCAACATCCCACCTTTTTCTTGTTCAACCGCTGTTAGTCTGCTGTCAATATTTCCAATCTTCTTCTCTCTTTGTTTTCCTTCTTCCTCAATTTTTTGGAATCTCTCCTCATACTTAACCATCATTTGTTTAATATTTTCCACTTTTTCATCAGTCTTCTCTATTCTTTGTTCAATATTTTCTGCTCTTTGTTCAATATTTCCTGCTCTTTGTTCAATATTTTCTGCTCTTTGTTCAATATTTTCTATTCTTTGTTCAATATTTTCTGTTCTTTGTTCAATGATATCTGATTTTGTCTTGAGATCTTGGATTCCTTGCATAATCATCTGTAAAGTTATTTTTTCTTGTTCCTTATCTTGCTTCAACATTGTCTGAATTAAACGTTGTCCTCCAACTGGTGGGGAAGCAGAGGTAGAAGCAGAAATGCCAGATGGTATTGGTTTCCTGCTCATTTCAATGTTTCCAAAACTTCAAATTCTTCTTGACTTTTAATCCAACTGGTAGAGCAGCCAATTATAATCCAAAATGAAGAACTCCAATAGTAAAAAACACGAAACCACAGAAGAAACAGGAAAAAAAGAAGAAGAAAGATCTTCAGGTTCTTCTAGACCCTAATCCAATTATGAGATAGTCCACCATAAAAAAGGAAAAAATAGAAAGGAGAAAACAAACAAATCCAAAAATAATAATATTGATTAAGAGCAAAAGAAAAAGGAAAAAAGAAAAAGCAATAAGAGAAAAAACAAAAACAAAAACAAAAAGTTCCTTCAGATTCTTCACACCTTAATCCAATTAAAAAGTCTCAATAATCCAAAAAGAAGAAGAAAAAAAAAAAAAAACAACCTCAACAACAAAGTAGTCCAAAAACATAAATATGAAAAGCAAAAAGGTCCCAATAAAAAAGAAAAGAAAAATAAAGAAGAAAAAACTCTGAGGCTTTCCCTTTAAAATAAAAGGCAAAAATAAAAATATTACTAAAATTAAAATTTAGAAGAAGGCTAGCGAATGGGGTATATATAAGAAAACACACTGCACTTTATTATTTATCCAAGGCTCTTGTTATGACTCTCTTCTCCAGCAGCTTCAAAGCCAAACCTCAAGTATTGTTGATAACAGTCCAGGAAAGCACCTGCAATAATATTTTGCTGTGCTCTCCCTCTATCTTATCACATTAAAAAGTCCTTGAGATGAGGTCTTTTTGCAGTTCTCTCCAATTCACATAAAGATACTTTCAAGCCTCTAGTTGGCAGTGTTACAAAGTTTCTTAATGCTCTTTCTCCCCGCCCGCCAGAAAAAAGGAATAATATATACAGAAAAAAAAAAAGAAAAAATAGCCAAAGGGAGCCTCTATCCTAAAAAAAGTTAAAAGATCAAAAGAAGCATAAAATTAAAGGAAGCATAAAAATATATATAAGAGAAAATTCAATCCGGTTACCTACAAAGTCACAGTAAAATCTTTCCCAAAAAGTATAAAGAAAAAAAAAAAAAAAGAAGCCAAGCCTCAATTTGACATCACTTTAAAAAACGCCGCTCAAAACAATTTCAGTCAAAAAAAAATCTCACAGCTTTCTTCTTTATATCGGATGAACTTTCCAACCTTAGCAAATTTACAGCACAAAAGAGTTTTTCTCACCCAGCCGACACACTTCACTCCAATCACTTTCTTTTCGGAGCTGTCCCGACTTCAGCAGCTATGGAGGCTGCCTCTCCGCCGCCAGCAAAAGGGCTTCTTCCGGATCAAACCAGAGATTTTGCGAGATCTCTGGGATCCTGGAACAATGCCCTTCACGATCACCGTCTCTACGGGACGGTTTAGGTCCGTTAGGACCGACCAGGGGCGAAAATATCGGCTACGATCTCAGAGCCCCGAGATCGCAGCTGTATCGCCGGAACAAAGCTCCGCCTTCTCCCCGGGGTTCGCCAATTTAGAAGAGGCACTAAGAGATCGAGTAATTCTGGGATTAGATGCGCTAGGCGTCCAAAGCAAGCTGATGGCGAAAGGCGACATCAGCCTTGCTGACGCCATCACCGAAGCCACGGCTGCAGAGGCGACCAAAAAGTCGGCTGCACAACTCTGGCGAACCCGCACTCCGGTACCACCACCGGCCAGCAAAATCTCACCTAGCCCTTCTGTCAACAACGCACCACGAGGACCTCTCTTCATCATCAGACAGCGACGAAGAAGGGGTCCATCGACTGCAGTCTGACCGGGACCCTCGCCCGAAGCCCTTACGCCTGTGCGCTGGCTGTGGAGCCAACCATGGCAGGTCCGAATGCAAATTCCGTGACGTACTCTGCCATGAGTGCGGGAAACGAGGCCACATCGGCTGGATCTGCCGCAGCTTGCCAGGACTCAGCCAGGCCTCAAAAGGGGGTAACTATCGCCAATCGACAGGAAACCGTCCTGTAAGGCGAGAGCCAGTAAACCACTCCTACAGAAATCGAGCTTTGCCGAGAGAAGAGGCTCACCATACTATCACTATCGGTCACGCCTCAGCCTTGGACACTAAGAAAATCCGAGTCACGGTAGCCATCGAGAACCAGCCTTGCCACATGGAGGTCAACTTGGGATCGTCCCTCTCGATGGTGTCCTGGAAGACACTCAAGCAACTCATCCCCACAATCCAATGCCAAGACCTCCAATTTCAACGCCTCATCCTCAAGGACGACCAAGGGAATCAAATCCCCGTTGTCGGGTCCTGCCGAGTCCGAGTCTCCTTCAAGAAGCATACAGCATATTTACCTCTAATGGTCATCGATAGAGATAGGCCTAGCCTACTAGGCCTCCAATGGTTCGCGCCACTCGGCATTGAAGTGGCCGGCGTGAACCGAGTTGGTGGTTGTGAGTGGGAGGAGGACCTTATCTCTGAGTTCAGTGACGTCTTCGCGGACAGCTTAGGCGAGTATAAGGGCACCCCGATCTCATTCAGTCTCGATCCAAAAGTAGTTCCCATTCGCTTGAAGCCCCGTCGAGTTCCGTTCGCTCTTAAAGCAAAGATCAACGAACAACTCGACAAGCTTAATTGCTCAAGGGGTGTTGAAGCCCATCGATCACTCTCCATGGGAAACCCCTATTGTAACACCCATTAAGCCAGATGGGTCAATCCGAATTTGTGGGGACTACCGGGCCACTTTAAACCACGCCCTACAGCAGAATGCGTATCCAGTTCCGGTGGTGCAGCACCTCCTCCATTCCTTGGGGGCCAGAAAGGTTTTTGCTAAATTAGATTTAGCTCAAGCTTATCAACAATTACCAGTGGATGAAAAAACGGCCCAAGCCCAAACAATTGTAACGCACAGAGGTGCCTTTAAATGTACCCGATTGCAATTCGGAATTAGTGTAGCCCCGAGGATCTTCCAGAGCCTCATGGAAAGGTTATTACAGGGAATCAAGGGCGTGGTTCCTTATTTTGATGATGTATTAATTGCAGCCCCTACTAAAAAAATCTTGCAGGATCATTTGAAATGCTTTCTTAAAAAATTCCAAGAGGCTGGACTTAAGGTGAAAAAAAATAAATGTCACTTATATCCTGACAATGTTGAGTTTCTAGGATACCGAATTGATAGCCAGGGCATTCATCCTACCGAGAGTAAATTAAAAGCGATCAAAAACGCTCCCAGACCACGCAACAAGGCTGATCTCAGGCGTTCTTAGGCCTCATTAATTTCTATAATGTATTTTTACTGCACAAAGCAACTGTCGCTGAACCGTTACACCAATTATTAGATAAGAAAGCATTGTGGGTATGGGGTTACCGGGAAGAGCAAGCGTTCTGGAATGTTAAAAAACTGCTCACATCTGACTCTGTACTTATGCAGTATAACGAGACTTTGCCGTAAGTTATAACCTGCGATGCATCGCCTTTCGGGGTGGGCGCCATTTTGAGCCATGTGCTGCCTAATGGCAACAAAGCCCCTGTTGCATACTTTTCGAAGACTCTTTCACAAGCAGAGCGGAACTATGGACAAATTGATAAAGAAGCCCTCACAATCATTTCAGCTGTAAAGAAATTTCCTGAATATGTGTATGGAAGGACATTTACCATTATAACTGACCACAAACCATTGCTAGGGATAATAGCTGGGACAAGCCAACCCCCTACATATTATACCCTAGAATGACCCGATGGTCAGAATTCCTAGCTGCTTATAATTATCGCCTGCAATATCACCCGGGGAAAGCCATTCCCCACGCCAACGCATTGAGCCAAGCACCGCATCCAGAGACTCTTGACGATCCTGCACCAACGGCAACCACGTTGCAGATCGAAACACTCAACTCGCCGCCTATGACCGCCTGAGACATCGCGAGAGAAACCAAACGAGACCACACCCTAGCTCGAGTCCTAGGTTGGGTAGAACGTGGATGGCCATTGGACCAAGTACCAGATGACTTTGCACCATTTAAAGCTCGACAGACTGAACTTTTTTTCCCAAAAAGGCTGTATCATCTGGGGCGATAGAGTCGTTGTCCCAGAACGACTCCGGAAGACGCTGCTACGAATTCTGCATGAGGGCCACCCCGGCATCGTGCAGATGAAAGCACTTGCACGAAGCTATGCATGGTGGCCAGGCATGGACCGGCAAATCGAACAGTGGGTCAAAGTGTGTGCCAATTGCCAACAAGTCAGCAATGCCCCACCAAAAGCCATGCCTACTGAATGGGAGACACCACGGGGACCCTGGTCCAGAATCCACCTGGATTTCGCGGGACCAACCAAGGGCTACACATTCCTGCTGACAGTCGACGCGTACTCCAATTGGTTAGAAATTCATCGTATGACGGCTACAACTTCCAAGGTGGTGATCAAGATCCTAAACAGACTCTTTGCAATCCACGGACTTCCTGACGTCCGATAACGGGCCACAGTTTACGGCACTAATGTTCGAGCAGTACCTCGCTGACTGCGGCATCCGCCATGCGCTCACCTCGCCTGCGTACCCTGCGACCAATGGCCGAGCAGAATGCATGGTCCAATTTGTTAAAAAGACTTTGCAAAAAATGGACTATGACAATATCGATGACAAGGTCAACTAAATTCTCTTTTTGCAACACATAACTCCACATAGCGTCACCGGCAGAACTCCCGCCAAACTACTGATGGGATGAAGACTCCGCTCCCACCTCGACCAGTTGCACCCTGCTTATGAACTGGAAAAGCCAATAGGATCCAGCGGCCGTTGTCGCACCTTCCAGGTAGGAGACCTCGTTTACACACGAAACTTATCGGGCAATCCGTTATGGATAGAGGCGACAGTAATACGAGTGACCGGCCCCAAATCCTACGTAGTGAAATGCTGTGACAATAGACTGTGGAAACGGCATATCGACCAATTACGGTCACGACTCACAACGGCCAGTCAACAACTCCCCATGACCAAACCGAGGGGGGGGAGGTACAGAAGAAGATGAAGTTCCAGGGAACCTGCTTGAAGGGAGCGACGAACTAAGTGATACTCAGGAAATGGAGCAGGAAGGAGAATCGTTTGCACCGCAAGAAATTGCACCTGAGCAAGAAGCAGAACCACTGCCAAACAACAATCTACCTCAACAGGATTGCAACCAACCAGTCCAACGAAAATCCGAAAGACTTAAAAGACAACCGTCCTATTTAAAGGACTATATAACTACACCGTAATTAAGAAGCCAGGGGGAAGGGGTGTTGTGTATGTACCATAGTTATAATAAAGTATGAGCGTGAGGTAAAGTGCAGGGTTCTGGCCCTGCACTTCTGATTGGCTGTTAGGCGGCCAGATCGGATTGGTTAGTTCTGAGGAATCCGATTGGCCCTTAACAGAGGATTCTTATTGGCTAAAAGAGCTAGCGTTCATAGCTCGTTATTGGACAATTCTTACAAGGGTTGCCTAGCTCGTTATTGGACAATTCTTACAAGAGTTCACTGTTGTTGTTCTGAGAAGTCACTATGCAATAAAGAGCTGAGAGTTCACTGTTCAGAGGCTGTCTCCATTTACTTTGACCCATGTCCAAGTACTTAACAATCATAGCTGGTAACTATTTCCCACATCCATTAATTTATTTCCATCTTATGCCATTAATTGCTTGCCTCATTTTATGATAGCAAATCCTACATACTGGTATATTCTTTGTTTAATTGGATGTAACTTCCTGAAAATCAGTTGCAGTAATACTGAATAATACAATAATACAAATCTTTCAGATACTTGATAAGTCATGTGTTCCCATAGTCTTCTTTTTTTTCCAAATTAATGATGTCCAATCATCTTTAATTATTCTCTCCAAGCCCATCACCTTCACTGCTCTCATCTGGATATACTCTAGTTTGCTATCTTCTTAAAAATGAATAAAACATTCTAGGTGTGGTCTAATCAACACTAGAAAAAAAGATTTATGACTTCATTTAATCCAAGACTTCTTTTAACGGAGCCTGAGGCTGCATTTATTTTAATTGCATCATGACTCAGCTTCTGAGTCATTAAAATATCCAGATCTTTTTTCTTCTAATTGTATTGTTTGAGTTAACAAGGCATACTTCAGGGAAAGTAATACACTAAACAGTAATCTCAGGGGCCAAAAATACTGATTATTTTCAAAAGAATTATCTTTCAAAATGTGTACTCTTGCCTAAATACAAGGATGTAGACTCCTACCTGAACTTGCATTCAACACACATTCCAATGAAAATAATGCAATAAAGACTGATGCACTAAAGTCTACCCTGCATCTCAATCAAATGAAATGTATAAAAATGTAGCTGTGTCCAGAACTTATTCTCTGATTCAGGCTGATTTTTTTAGAACTAAAATACATGCAAACTTTAATTCCTCTTTTTGTAGTTTACAAGATGATCCTAGCTTTTAGGGTCACTTATGAACATTCTTACATAATACAAAAAACAACCTGATTTCTCAATAACCAAAATAGTCATTTATTAATAATTTAAGTTCTTACATACTGAGAATAACATCTCGACTTCATACTAGCAAATTTGAGAGTTTCTTTTACTGACAATCATGTGCAGGATCTTCTTGCATTCACACAGGTACACAATATTCACACACCCTTCCAGTTTTCTACAAAAATAAATGCGAGATATTGCATTTGAGGTGAAGCTCCCTGAAGTGTTTGTATATAGGTAATGCACTGTTTAGCATTTATCTCATATATATCTCCTTCATTTTGAAAAAATGATTTTTCCATTTTTAAAATATGTAACAGGGATTATTTATAAAGGTAAGGCTCCTACCCCCCAAAATCATGAGACCAGTTTGACCACACACACACACACACACACACCAAAATAAAAATTATGTAACTATAGAACAAACTTGATTCACAAAACTGAATAAACAAACCCAAAGGGATCAACATTCATTTATAACCAAGAAAGTTTGCCTAATTCTACAATAAAATTAAGCATGCTGCAGGTGTGTCATTTGTGCTCCAAAAGAACTTATCACTGGAGAATGCAGAGAAGTAATACATTTCAAACATTCCTCTTTCAACTTTCATGTCATTCATCTGAGATTGAAAACATTTACATTGATCAAGCTGAGTATATCAAAAGTCTTTGCAAACAGATATTCTAAAATACATTAAGCTGAAATCGCTCTTTGGCTCCCCTAAATCAGTATTAATAATAAAAAATCAAGTCTTCACTGAAGACAATGTATATTATAAATGCACGTAATACATTTCTCCCAGTTTCACACACATGGATGTGTACTTAGTGTTCATTCTTGCCCATCTTTGTTTGGAAATCCTAAATTTTAAGTCACTGCTTAAGTGTCTTTTGTGCATGGAACACAATATACTGTCCCACTTGAAGCAGTATCTGTCTTTTTTTCCTGTTGGAAAACCCAGCAAAATCCCTCATTTTCCAACAGCAGATTCCAACTATTGTAACCTTTATTGTGTTGAATCAGAGACAGCTACTGCCCAAACCCAGGGCCCACAAAAGAATTACAGTTCTCTTTAGCTGTCAAGAGAGAAGCATTGTGGAATGCTGAAAATACCCAGTGTTGGAAGAATTGATGATCAAGTTGGCCCTCACGTAGATTGCAAAGAGTCCACCTGGAAGACGTTTTGATTGGAAGGAGTGGTAAAATATAGTTGCTGAGTGGGCATGCGATTATCACAGGGGCTATTCAGCCCCAGAGTTCTTTCAAAATCTAGCAACTGTCCCATGAAATTAAAGTTGGGGGAGATATTAGATTTCTTCATTTTGACAATATCATAAGCATCATTCATGGATAAGTTGAGTTTTTGCATAAGGTATGCAACTGTCACGGTAACAGAGCGACTGATCCCTGCAAGGCAATGCACAAGCACCCCACAATTTTTCCCACGAGCTTCATCTGTTGGGAAAAAAAGACAGAGACAAGAAATTATTAAGTCATACATTTGTTTCCTGTTTCAAATAACATGAGTACTTGAAGTAAGATGAGACATCAGTGAATTGCTGTTGTAACTTATTAAAAACATCCGGTACCTTCTCATGCCCAGGTCTGAATAATATTTTAATACTTGGGTTTTTCCAAAAGCCAAATACATCAAGGAAATAACAGATTTCAAACTTAGGTCTTTCTAACCATGCATAGATCCGTCTATTTAATTAAAGCATAAATATTCTCTGGTGTTAAAGGCAAGTCGTGAAATTACATGGTGCCATCTTTACTGGCCTACTCAACCTATACATGCACAATTAAAATGCACATTAGTCTGTGCATAGACTGAACTGCTTTCTTGTAACATAAGGGTATTTTACACCGTTCTGCCCATAGAAAAGCAGTTATGATCCATTTTTACCTAAATGTCTGATCTATCTTTTAAAACCAAGATTTAATTCAAGAGTATTTTTTAACTTTTTGGACTAATCCCAATAACTGTTAATCTGAAGCAGAATACTAAAGGAAGGTCCTTGTAATTTGGTTGGTTATATTTATTGGCTGCCAAAGAATTGAAGAATTCTTTGTAAAATCACATTCTAGATAGAATTGAAAAAGGAAGCAGAAATATTTTATAGAAATCATTTATTGTATAAACTTGGTCAGATACAGGAGTTTAGATAGGATTTGGCTGTTAAAATGAAGACTTTTTTCAAGAGGAAGGAAGAAAAGAATCCTCCTCCAAATTCCTATGTATTTTGGGGGGGTTCATTTTCAAAGGTCTATTAAATGGTTTTGCAAGGGTAGTGCACTGCAGCTGAACAACAAAAATATTCAGCTGTTTAAAAAAGGTGGGGGAAGACCCAGAACTCACAGGGGACAGCCCATTAAGAGAAACAGGATGTCAACATGGCTAGAAAATGGATTCCTTTGTCATAAGAAATACATTATAATGCCTGGAGATTTACAGCTCCCACCCCACAAATTCTTCTTACTGAGCTCAAATTACCTATATTCTGCTTATTACTACTAGAGTTCCATCAGATTACAGTACAGTATTCATTGACAAACAAGGGCCTGGCAAAATGGAAAAAGAAGACCAATATAATTGGATCATTTTGCAGATAAAAACCAAGTTGTTCATGTTTAGTGCTACATATATCAGTATATCTGATATGTTTAAGAGCTAGTATTCTCAAGAAAAGGCATGTTTGAACATATTTTAAGAAATTTGTTAAACCAGGATTGTTTAGCCAATGTCCTACAGATATTATATCCATAATGGGGGCAGATCCAAATTATAGTGATTATTTGAATTGAGAGTGATTTAATAATAAAAAGAGCATATATAGAAGTATATAAAAATCTTGAAACTTTTGATGGCATATATTTTCTAAGATAATATACGTAAGATTGCAATCACAGACAAAAGTATTTGGTCTAATGAAATTAAGCAATCAAACTAAATTAAGATTAAAAATATAACTGCCTGGACTATTTTTATTTTCTGATACAATTTTGCCTCAAAGTGTTGCCCGTTTAAAAACAAAAAGCACAAAATGCAGTGAACTAAATATAAAACATGGAAATCATTCTTCATTAAAAGCACTTATTAAACCCTAAAATTGTAACAGCAAAAATAAAGACCCCACCCCAGCCTAGGATCTCTTGTCCTTATCCATTTTCACAACAAGATAAATAACTAAAGCATCAACTGTACATTGTAAATTGAAATTACGCCAGCAGAAATGGATAAAATAAGAGACATCTCTTGTGATCTGAAAAAAAATGTGGAAAAAAATGCATATAAAGCTGCTTTTGGAGAAGGCTTGCTGCTAGTAACATAAAAGTGCTACAAAAGACAGGAACTATCTTTCAATCTTACCTATAAAAGAGATTGCTTCAGGGAAGAATTGGGATAGGTTTTGGCTCCAATGATCAGAGATGGGGATCTGCTTGTACTTAAACTCGCCAGCATTTTCGAAGAGATTGGGCAAGTTGGGGGTGACATTCAATATGTATTTAATGCCAAACTCTTCGAGAACATCCAGGTTAGTAGAGTCCTTGGCACAGCCCAAGTAGAGGTATGGCAAGATTTCCACCGGGAAGGAAGGCTGGCTGTTAGACAAAGGGCTGCCATCAGAGTCTGTGGCACTGTTAGGATCTCTGTCAATGTCCAATTCCACATCTGAAGATGAGTCAGAGCTGATTCGGAGACCACCCAACCCCAAGACTGGCAAAGGTGGAGAATTGCTGCTACATGAACTGTCTAGATTTGTTTTGCAGTGTAAGGCATACTCTGCCTGGAACCTGCAGAAACCCCCTGGGAAGGAAACAAAAAGAAAGGGTTGGAATTAAAGAGAGTTCCCTTTAGTGCTCCTATAACTGCTAGAGCCAGACCTCCCAGGATACTTTATGGTTGAAAAACACTAGAAAACTGAAAAGGGACAGATGCAGCTGTAAAAAAAAAAACTCCAGGTGATATTAGTGAAGGTTTTGAAATATTTCTCTTCTATGGAGTTTAGTGGACTAGAACTAAACATAAACATAGCTATCCACTATTACAGCTGATCCAACAGCCACAGTACATCAACTATTAATTCACATTCAAACCCTGCACTCCTTCCCTACAGCTTCAGATCCCCACATCTTGATAATCTTCAAAGAGCAAAGCTTATGTCACTCCAACCAGCAGGAACAGTAGCATGCAGAGGGATCAAGAACTGTAGTTCATCACTGATCCGGAAACTGGATTACATGATCTGTAAAGCACCTCTTTGGATGGTATCAGGTTAGGGATGCCAGAGCTACTCACTGGCTTTTCAAACAAAGGCGCAATAGAGCAATTAAGGCACCCTTTGCTTGAAGAGATTTCCTTTCCCTACAGAGACTATAAACAGTATCCTCGATTGAAACAGCAGGAAGCTTCTTTGAAATAATACTTTTGAAGAAGGCAGGTATTAATGGCCTGGGGAAGAGGAATTTTAGGAAGCAATGCATATTATTCCGCTTAAAAGCCAAGCCTGATCTGTCAACCTCAACTTCTCCGAGCCTGGACCGTTCCTGGGGAAGGAAGGTGACAATGCTGCTTGCGGATTCCCTTCCTCTCCCCTCCGCCCCCAGCGGGCTCTTTCTGTTTGGAAGGGGAAGGCACGAGGCGTTTGACGCCAGAGGCAGGCACTTGCTACGTCGCTTTTCTGGAAGCGGGATTTTCCCTACGAGGGGGAATCCTTAACCAAGAGTAGAGTTGCTTTGACTAGAAGAGGGAGCGCGTTCCGTTCATCCCCGGACTATAGAGGCGGGAGCTGGCTTCGAAGCCTGCCCGAAAACTAGTTCAAAGGATTGGAAACACGGGCTGGCGGGGGGGGGGGGGCGGGGGACGTTGCAGACTCGAGCCCACAAGAGGTTTTAATCTCTTTACAACTCCAGGGCCATCTGGCAACTCTGCGCTTCGGGCCATGCAAGGCAAAGGCGCCGAGCGGCCAGATGCCGGGGGCTGGTACTAAAGGAGTAAGGGCAAAACGAAGGTGGGGGGTGGGGGGGGAGGGAAGAAATGAGAGTCGCCGCGGCTCTGGATGCACAAGGCAAAATTAAAAATAATAATAATAATAAAAAAAAAAACCCAAACGCGGGAGAAGAGTGGAGCCGACCTGGTTAACCCCTCACCTTCCAGGTAGAAGGCCTTACAGCCGTCGTCTTTCAGGCGCTTGAGGAGCAGCCCCAGCACAGAGTCGCCCACCGTGTTCTCGTTCCAGTCGCTGCTGTTCTCGTCGTAGAGGACCACGGTGTCGGTTCCGCAGCGGCGGGCAAACTTTTCGCGCTCCTCCTCGCCCCGGGCGAAGAGGGCGCGCAGCGGCAGGTTGCCCTTCTGCAGCCGGCGCAGCATAATCCCCGGCAGGGCCACGTTGATGGCCGACTCGATGTGCGACGACTCGTAGAGCTCCTGCGGGCGGCAGTCCATCAGCAGCAGCCGCTCGCTGCCGAGCTCCAGCTGTTCGTTCAGCCAAGCCACCGTCTTGCAGATCGCCATGTCCGACGCGAGAGAGACGACCGGCAAGCGAAGCGTATCTAGCATGAGGAAGGACTCGGGCAGACCAGGCTGGGGAGGGGGGCCCTCCGCAAAGCGCCCCTATCCAAAGAGCCACGGCGGCCGGCGAGATGGAGCCGGAGGGGCGCGAGCGGAGCCGTCGGTCCGAACTTGGCCCCTTGCTCGCCTTTTCTTAGCTTCGCCGTGCGCGTTGCAAGCCGAAGGGCTGCTCTCGTCTTTCTCTGGAGCGTTGCCGGGAACTCTCTTAGTTTAGGTACATTTGCATCGCCCTTTACCTTCGGGAAAGTATAGATTGAAATTCAATGTGCTGAAGCGTTTTATTTTTGCACCGCACAAGCAAATGCATTAAAGGCAGAGCGTTTTAGCGAGCCCCGGGCTGCCCCTGGTGCCGTTACTGCTCTGTCTACCGCTCCCGTGTGCAGCTTTTCATGGCCTCGGCTCCTATTTCTTTTCCCATCTCCTGCTTTTTCTGTCCCCGATCACCACCTCCTGCTTCTCTCTCTCTTTCTCTTTCCTTTCTTTGCCTCCTCTTTTTCTTCCTTCCCTTCAAGTCCCCTTGTGATCAATGTCCCTTTTAATCAACCCTGCACACTATCGCCCCTCTTTCAGCGCCGGGCAGTTCCTCAATGGATACAAACATGGAACGTCTCAATGGATACATTCTCTTGCTCGGCCAATCAGCGCTTGCGGAAGGGGCAGTTGCCGTGGAAACGGGCCGGCTGGAACAGGTTGTGTTGATGAATTGTTAATGAGTTTGTCATTCACAAAAACGGAAAGGAATTTCCGCTCCGGATAAGCCGAGTGCAAACAAGCAGCAACAGCAGCTCAGCGGGAGGAAGGAAGAAAGGTGCGGGGAGGGCGGGGGGGGGAGGAGAGGGGAAGGCACAGCCACTAGAGTCGCGCGTCTGGGGCTCGACTTGCCTTCTGTTGAAGCTCAAGCAGAGCAGCCCAGCGATTATACAACAAATGGTCCAATTAAAGGAAGAACAAAAGGCTCTCCATGTTTTCCCTACATAAACGCGCTTGTTAAGGGCACTTCACAGCCGGGTGTTTCGTCCTCGAGTTGCGTTGATTATGAACCCCCTCCTCTTTAAAAGGTTTCCATTGCTCCTTTTTTCCCTTCCTTCTTCCTTCCTTCTTTCATCCTTCCTTCTTTGTGCCTTACTTTATATGTATATAAAGTATATATATATATAAGTGTGTGTGTGTGTATGCTTTCCTTTGAACCTTCCATAGGTGAACCCCTTGAAAAAATTCGCGTGGTTTTTTTTTTTTTTCCCCTTTAAGAAACCCAGCCAGACATTTCCGGCTGTTTCCCAATGAGCCAAGGAATCTGAAAGAACTGAAAGTGCCGCTGACCTTAAAAAGTCAGGAAAAAGGAAAGCGCGCGGCTGCTGCTGCTGCTGCTCCTATTCCGTCCTCCGGGCAAGCATATTAATTGTGGCAGAAGGGACTGGCTTGTCATTGCAGCCAAGCGTGGGCCGGAGTTAATGTGTAGCGTAAAAGAGAAAGTCGTTTGGCATTTCCTAGGATGGCTGCTGGCGCTGTATTGTCCACTGTTCCCATAGCCTGAAATCTTATGGGAGGTTTCCCCGCTCGGGCCCGCGCTTTCCTTACAGTTCTTGGCTTTGAAAGGGGAAATTCCCACGCATTAACCTCTCCCTCCGCTGCCTGATGCCCGGTTTATTATTCGAAAAGCCATTAAGGACAAGGAAGTTAGTTCGGTAGTCAACAGGCACAGGCAATAAGAGAATAACTCGCGTTAAAATCCTGCCTCATCTGCTGTGGCTTCGATTTGCAGTCAGAAGCCAAGCTTGGTTGGAGCCCGGTGCGTCTACAAATGTTTACTCAAAAGTAAGTCTCGCTGCATCTGGTAGGCCCGGCTTTCAAGGCGCTCCCCCCCCCCCCAAAGTAGGAGCATCTACGAAGTATTTGATTTGTAACGTGGTGGCGAGGATTTAAAGTCCTTTAAAAAGTTTAAGAATACGGTACCCCGTAAAGTCTGCGGCAAGAAATGCAAAAACTTTCCCCGTGCCATCTCATCACTAAATCAGCTTGTTGCAAAATTATCGAGGCTGTGGGTGGGGAGGATGAGAACAGTGGTGCAGTCCAGAGGGGATTTTGCAACCAAATCCAGAGATGCAATTTATCCGAAAGAAAGTATGTGTATATGTGGGGGAGGGGGAAGGAACAGAGAGCCAACAGCTGCAATCCAAGCTTTCAGCATTGAAAGTCAGTACCCTGCACAGAATCCCCAAATTCACTTGCCCCTTTTCATAAATTAGTTCTGGCTTTATCTTTCCCTCTAAGAAGGAAACTGTTTATTGTGTGAGCGTGTGGTTGAGGGGAGAGAGAAGGCTTGTGTATGGTCCCCAGAAGAGATCTTTCTGTTTTGTTGTTCATACCAAATCACTTTTACCCTAAAAAACAAATCCAGCATCTTGCATTATCTGTGTCCAACTCCCTCTGTCTATAACATTTTCAAAATATTTAGCATTTGACAATTTAAAAAGACACTTTTAAGGATGATGACTGAAGACTTTTGCAAATTCATGTCACTTGTATCTATTTTGATACAGCATTAGGTAAACAATCCCAGTAGATGGCAGCCCTTAGTCTGTCTCAACTGGTAAGTCTGGTAGGACCTGGTTGAGACTTGATGAGACCAAGAGGAAATAGTGTAGATGTGGGTAGACTGGGAAGTCATTGTAGTATTCTAAAGTGTCTCAGAAGGGAAAAAAAAAGTAGAAAAATGTCTATGTAACCCATTGTTTCTTGACATTGGCAACTTTAAGATATGTAGACTTCAACTTCCAGAATTCCCCAGCCAACATGCTGGCTGAAGGAATCCAGGAGTTGAAGTCTACACATCTTAAAGTTGCCAAGATTGAGAAATACTGCTGTACTCACCAGCTCAACTCAAGGAAGACCCTAAGTTGTATAGGTAAGAGGCTGGAATCTTTTTATTCCACTAAAAGACCCTAAATTCTTATCTGGAGATAGTCAAATATATTTGTATCTGACTAGGGCCATATACTGCAGAGCTAGCCCCTATTTTTCTCCATTCCTAAATACTTAAGCACACTTATCTTTCCATTTGAATGCTAAATGAATGCAGGCTGACTTTAGATATGGGCAGTATAATATTCCTCCTACAAGCAGTGGAACATGTGGGAGCCAAAGTTACAACATAGTGGAAACCAAAGAATCTCCTTAGAAGTGGGAAGAAGGAGAGAGGAGAATGTATTTCCAAGATCTATCCCTCTCTTTTGACAACTGATGCTTGTCTAATGACAGTAAAGTCACTGAGTGACTTGACTGGATATTTAGCAGTAATAGATAAATAGAATAGATAAAATGAACTTTATTTTGAAATATGGTATAACCAAGGACCTAGAAAAGGAGAGGGTTTTTTTTTATGCCATCAGCTTATAAGACAGTCATTCTGAGTGTGAATTACATGTGTAAGTCGCTTCCTATGAGATGGGCAGCCATATAAATGTGATAAATAACTTCTCCAATAAAGTCTACAAATATTTCAAAGTTTACATGGCCCTTCCAAGAAGTCATCTTATTGATGAGGATGGAATATAAAGTATAAATAAATAAGCAAGCAAGCTTGAGAATTGGTTTGGTCATGCTTTCTGTGATATTTTTTCCCAGTTTGGTGATATGTTAGAGTGCATTTCCTATAATTTTTGATTTATATGATGACTGAACATGCAGGATTGGAATTATGGAACTCTACTCCAATTTACCGAGAGGGCATTTGGTTGAACACTGTTGTAAAATGCTTCATCTATTCATAAATGGTCTTTGAGTTCTCTTTGGCATGAGAAAGAAGTTGAATGCACATAGTTGGAGTCCAACTTTTCACTTTTAAATATGTAGAAATCCCATTCCAGCAATTTCCCAGGCTCCTTTTCCTTGTCTATATCATGTGCTATTCCAGAGCCCAATAGCAAAGAAAATATAAGTTCATTTGTGATACTAAAACAAAACTCTCCTTTCAAGGAAGTGTTGGTTTTATCTACCGTAAGGGAAAACCTTGCCATTGCTCTTCAAACACATTCCCAATAGCTTGGTGGATGGTGAAGCTTCAAGGTAACAAAACTCCTGTCTTTGCTACCTTCTAGTGTCCTGCTCAGAAGAACTAACAGGACAACTCTCAGTTTTCTTTCAAAAGAAGGAAGGGGAATATGGATAGGGCTTCCTTGGAATGGCCATGTAAAAATTAGTAGGCTAAATTTATTGGATAATCTTGCATGCCAGATTAACCTCACTGACTGGAGGTTAACCATGAATGCTCTGTGCAGCCAACCAAAATAATCTCATGATTAAAACAGTTACAGTGGTTTGCAAAACTCAGTCATGCAGTTCAGTTCTTTATTGTGATTAATCCTCTGTCAACTGAAGGTGGACAAGGAGGGAGTCACAATATATAGACTTCGTATACAGTGGGACACATTCATGAAAACTGCATGCTGGTTTTTAAGGTTCAGTTACAACAGTGGTTTGAAGCAATGGCTTTGGTAAGGCCTTTAAGGATTGTTACAGCTGGGTAAGGCTAAGGATTGTTACAGGTGAAAAAGCCCACATATATACCATTAAAGATCTGCAGATGAAAAATGGCTGGTTAAAGATACAGTTTGTGTGACTGTGCAAACTTATGCTATTTTAATGATCATGTTGGAACTGAGCAAGAAAGAGATTGTTTTCTGCCACCATCTGTACTGAATTGTGTTGGTTCCCATCCTTTTCACCTTTACATAGTGGAGTTGTGGATTGAAGCTTAAGTTCTGTTATCAAAATTAGACAGGCTCTAATCAATTTTTTTAGTCCTAGCTTTGCTTAAAAACTTGCTTACCATTTTATAACATTTTGGATATTTTTGATAAATAACCCTATGTTGTGGATTTCAGACTTTTCCTCCAAGAATATTCAGATTCTTCGCTTACTAATATCCAGTCTTTTGCATAGTCAAGAATCTGAAAATAATAAACTTCTTTGTCATTATAAAACACTATGTTCTCTCTCTTTTAATGCACTTGTTTTCTTTTAGGTTTCAGGCTCCCTTTGTCTCATACCTCTCTCTAGGTAGTTGCTATGATTATCCCTAAGGACTGAAATCGCTGGAGGATAAGATCAAGAGCCTTTTTGTAATCTGGAAAAAAGTAAACAAAAATAAAAAGAATTTATTAATATATTTATTTAAAAATTCATCAGGAAAAGAAAAATGTCACAATAGATGGTTCCATAGTTTTCACTTTAGGAATATGTTAGTACAGGCAGCATATGGACATTTTACATAACAATGAAAAAAATGAAATTTGACTTATGACTGTGATAGTTAGGATAGTTTATTGAAGGTAATGAATAATGATGTAAGTTTAGAGAGATAGGATAAAATATTTTGCATTTATACCTGCCATGAAGAATATCCAAAGACACTTCTTTATATGATATCTTTTTTTCTATTTTCAACTTTTTCTTGTACATTTTGCTTTTTCTTTGACTTCTTATTTTTTTTCCTCATAATTTGATAATAATTTATATTTTTATTTGCTTGTTTAAAAGTTTCAATAAAAAATTATACAGAAAAAAAAGTTTCCTACAAATGGGGCATTGCTGCCGCAGGCACTTAGAATAAAAGCTATCCATGCTTTCTGGGGGGGGGATTTGAAAGTTATTTTGTAGATTAGTACAAAGTTTTTAAGTATATACAGAACTTCCAGTGGTGAGATTCAACCAGTGGAACAACTGGTTCAGTGGGCATGCACTCTGTGCATGTGGTGCTTTGGAAAATAGAAGGAAAACTTACCTTTACTGCAGCCTGGGTGAGTAAAAACAGCTGAGGCACAGCAATTTGGGCTGCTGAGCCAATCAGCTGGGCTTCAAAGAAAGGAAATATAGCAGGAATGGGTGGGCAGGGCCAAACAATCGTTGGAAATACCAGTTCACACGAACCGGTCCGTACTGGCTGAATCCCACCTCTGAGAAATGCCCTGCTCTAGTTTGTTGGACAAGATATACAATAGGGACATGATTTTATAACAGACTATCTGACTCTAGGGGCCAGTGTTCATCTCTGTTTCTTAGTCAAGGGAGCCAGCATTGTCTGAAGACAATTTCTGTGGTCATGTGGCCAGCCAAGCCACAAAGAAAGCTGCTACTTTCCCAAAGGTACCTGAAGTACCCAAAGGTACTTATTTACCTTTTTGCATTTGCATGTGTTCGAACTGCTAGGTGGACAGAAGCTGGGGTAAAGACATGAGCTCACCCTGTCATGTGGTGCTTGGGTCTCAAACCCAGGCTGTCAGCTTTCAAGCTGACAAGCCCAGCTGAGTCTCTAGATTTATCCTATACACATACTTTAAAATCTGCTGATAAACTTTTCCCATCACTTCTGCTGGGTTGCCTGCAGTTTGTCAGTTCAATTCTCAGTGCCTGAAGGTTGACTCAGTCTTCCATCCTTCTGAGGTTGTAAAATGAGGACCCATATTGTTGGAGACAATATGCTGACTATATAAGCCACTTAGAGAGGGCTGTAAAGCACTATGAAGCGGTATATAAGTCTAGATGCTATTGCTATTTTGACTAGGGCTGCTTATTTGTTTCTGAACATTGACAAGTGGCATTTGCAACTAGTTTTTAAATATAATTGCTAAGTGGTTATTATTTAATTGCTTGTTCTAAAGTTTTCACATTCTTTGCAGAACAATGCAGTAAGCCAGAGATGATTGAACATAAATGGGTAAAGAAGGAACATTTCTTATAGCAAAAGTTTGGTCTGATATTTCAAAAAATGGTGATTATGCCTGTCAGTTTATTCCCCCATAGAATTTTTCACATATATGGAAATTTTGCAGTATCCAGAAGTTCCAACTGGGAGCTAATCTTTTTGCAAATGTGTGCATATTTAAATTTTCAAAAATTCAAGCTTTCTTTATATTTTAATTTGGCATGGCACTAATATGTCACTTAGTTTCCATGTTACCCTCCTGGGCAGCCAAGGTAGATTTCTTATGGATTTGTTATGGTGAAATTCCAATTGTAGAACATCTGTTAGATAATGCTCAACACTGGAGCTCTGCTGGGTTTAAGGGAAGATCATTTTTCCATTTATGGAAATCTTCCCTTCCCTACATAAATTTGAGGTTCTGACTAGATATCAAGTACAACTTTAACTGAATATAATCTTTCTAGTCCCAAATCTTATAAATTTTATAATCCTTATTGCCTATCTTCCTGGATCCATTTTTTCTTGCTTCGATAAATAATCTGTATTAAACTCTTACTTGCTATGTTTGTCAGTCTCTGAGTTGTAACTTTGTGCTTTTTACCCCCATCTCTGACAATAGAGATTGTATCTCCCATGGTTGCAATGTTAGGAAAAGGCTAGTTGTAAAACTATGGTATTATTCTTTCAAAGGGATGTTTTACGTCCAAAGAAGGACATTTTATCTCACGGTAGCAACTTAAATTTTACTGTATATAACATGATCAAACTGTACATCATTCAACATAGAACAATCTTTCCTTTTTTCTTCCTGGAGTGAGGATATGAAGAGACTTGGTTACTCCAGAAACAGCTTTAGCTTGAGGAGAAAGGGGCAGGCACTTAAATGAATGACATTGGTGGCCACTTTCCTATTAGGTGGCTAGGGAGAATATTGATTATCTCATTGTGTTTCCTGCCTATTTTAGTGTAAAGATGAATTCAAAATGGTAGAACTGTAGGTTAAAATTGTGTATTTAGCCATATTGAACTATTTATATTGTTTTATAATGAAATTACTTCCCAAGTAGAAGAGAGAAACATTTCCTATTAATGGTCTGGAAATCCTATACACAGAGATAGAATTATTCTGCATTTCTGACAATTTCAAATTAAATTCACCTTCTGTTTTTTAAAAAAGATATTTGTTCAAATGGAAATCTAATAAAATGTTACTTTATAACCTCAGTGAGTCCTCAACAAAATATTATACCTGCCTCTTCAAAAAACAAGGAGAGGATAAGAAAGAGAAGATTGCATTTCATTGTCCTCCCAGTTTCTCTCTCACACACAACAATACAAATTATTTAATTCCAATTTTTTCCCCTTGGTTCTGTTTCTGTACTTTTGCAAATCTTGGACTTTCCAAGTATATTCCAAGATATACTGTGTAGGAGCTGGTGCAAGTTAGTGGCATAAACAATGGCAGACACAATGTAAACATTGTAAAGAATATTATGCTGAAAATGAATTTTACAATTTTATTGCTTATTCTTGTTAATTTCCATGCATCACAGTATAACTATTAAGAGAAATTCATGAGGCAGTGGTATAGAGTTGAAAGTGGAACTATCTGGTTTCCTGTCTGGTTCTCAGGAAACAACTCTTGTATGTTTTTTTTTTTAAATGCTATATCTTTTGACATCCATTATCTGTACTCAAAAATGTAAACTCTGTAAAAGAAACTTAAATTTATTCTTTGCACTTTATACTGTAAAAAAGCAGAGCTTGCTAAGAATATATATTGTACTGAAAAATGCCTGCAAACAAGATTTTTTATTACCTGGGTATATATATAAGGCAATAAGACTTATCTAATTCTAGCTAGGTTTGTAAATCAACAACCACAGTTTCAATTGTGGTTTCTTACCAAAAATAAACCACAATTTCCTCAGAAGGGTTTGCATAAAAGGCATTCGTTGAGAGTCAAGAAACACCACTAGAGTTAGAGCAACCCCATTTAGCATCAGGAATTTGAAGTACACTAATGACCTATCTCCACTGGTTGGACTATTATAGCTCATTCATTATTGCTATGACTAAGCATCGATGTAACACTTCCAGAGGGAAACAAATAAGAGAAACAGAGAAGGTATTATTTGCAACCCTGTGATAGAATAAAGAAAATATTTTTTTTTTGGCCTGGTTATATTTTTCACTTGTCCTACTTTTGCTTGCCTTTAATCCTGTTTTACCAGTTAACAGTTTTGCTTTTGCTTTTATTTTTTTCACTTTCTGTTGATGTTTAATATGTAAATATTAAGTTGTAGCTTTGCTAGCTGAACTGACTTGAGTTATGTGTTTGCTCTGATCTCAATATAGGGATTAACTGGAAGTGTGCTGAATGCAAACCAAATTGGAAAAGAGCTAGAATCACATTCCAACAAGTAGTCAGTGTGAATGTGAAGGCTTGTTTCACCTTATCTTACTCGTATCTTATTTACAGATATACTCATTTAATAAAATGGATAATATATTACTTATCAAACATGGTTTCAGGACTATTTACATAACATGATTCCCAACATGTTATGTTACTATATCAGTATATCAGACTTAAAACACAGTCCTGCCAATGTTCTGTATATTGTCAGTCTGATCACATGAAAGAATTTGCAGGAATAGCTATTGTTCCATAAAATGTTGCCGTACTCACCTTGAGTGTTGTATAAATTTATAACTGCAATCATTTAAAAAACATACCCGATGTTGGAATTGGTGCATACAAGGGGAATGAAAGTATATGAACAACAAAGTTTGGAAGGCTGAAAAACTCATCCTGGATATGTTTATCCTAGGAAAAATAAGATAAAAGAGGGTCCTGAATATGTTTATCCAAGGTAAAAGATAAAAGAGGGTCTTATGTGCAACATATAAGAGAGCTGCTCCTTTAGAAGCAAGGATTATGTCTCCTGCAATGGTAGGATTCAATTTTTTTTACTACCAGTTGTGTGGATGTGGCTTGGTGGGTGTAGCAGGGGAAGTATACTGTAAAATCTCCAGTCAGAGGTGGTATTTGCTAGTTCACTGAACTACTCAAAATTTCTGCTACCAGTTCTCCAGAACTGGTCAGAACCTGCTGTATACCATCTCTGGTCTGGGAAGATAGATTATGAGTGAACATTAGTAGCCTCATATGATTCCAAGCCAACTGAAGCGAGAGTCTTATGCTCACTTTATGTCTTCATTCAGAAACTAACACCTATATGCATTAATTTTGAGTTTTATGTACTCAGGCAGCACTAGGTTAGAATATCTCTTAGTTTTGATTTTATGATTCTAGGAATTTTGCCTTGCTAAGAACCTGTGGCTTCTAAGTTGTTTCATAAAGAAAAACACTCATTTTCTAGCGCTGCTGCAGTTCTAGCTTTGTAAACATTCATTCACAGGTATTCTTTATCTTTCCTACACTTGTTTTTATTTAATTTGATTATATGCCATCAAGTCATTTTCAGCTTCTAGCAAACCCATAGATTTTCTCCATGAATATCTGTCCCTAACCTGTTCTTTCAGGTTTCCCAAAGGTGAATGCATCACTACTGAAAAAGAGCCAATCTACCTTGCTGTTAATAGTTTAATCCAGTTCAATCTGACTATATCTATCAAATGCCTTTTTGCCATCTCAGTATTGTAGCTTTAAAAAACTAGAAAGTTTGGTTTTGCTTTTGGATAAGTTGTGGAAACTATTATGAGATATCATCAGGTTGTAGTTTTCTATATGAAGACCTCGAGTCTATGTAGTTGAAACTGCGCATAGTGCATAAAAGAGTAAAGTGCCTTGTGGCCAGGTTTTTGTACTGCAAAATTTCTAGGGTTCCTTTAAAATGTATTGTTTAGGTAATTATATAAACAGAAGTTCAAGTTTTGCAGTGGTTGAACAAAATACACAGATATTAATTGTTGGACTATAGCAGGGGTATCAAACTGGATTTCTTGGAGGACCGGATCAGCAATGTAGTTGTCCTCCATGGACCAGCCAGATTGGGGGGGAGGAGACAGGACTGATGCCTTCCTGCAGCACCTTTTCAACCAAAATAGGGCATGCGGGTGTGGACGGCCTCCATGTGCCTCATTTTCACAGTGCTCCACAAGGGGGGCTTCCCTTTCAGTCCTTTAAGGAAATGTGAGGCGATTGGCCAAGTGCAATCAAAAAAATGAAACACTAGCATAGACAAGAAACTCCTGAGGAGAAGAATAGAAGACTTGTGACACTGTGGGAGAGACAGCACAACAGCGTGAGTCCTGACTACAGGATTTTTCTGTTTAATACAGGATTGAGATAAATAACCGGGTAACAACGGGTTATCAGCTAGTTCTACAATATTAAAATAGTAGTATTCCACATATTAATTCTACAATATTAAAATAGTAATATTCAACATACTAATCATAATATTTGTCTCTTTTAACATATGTTCTTTATTTTGTTTCTGTTTCTAACTTCCATTTTTATTAAATATTATTTTATTATATTTATTACATAATGTCATTCATTCTTGGCTGGCCCATAGCAAGTCACACAGTGGTACCAATTTATACTCACTGAAAGTTGGCAATATGCACATACTATCACACACATTATAAGACAACATTCATGACTTTTGCATTTCCTGGTGACTCTCAATTTATATTATTAATTCCCCTCTTCCTCCAATATTCAAAACTTAGAGGGAGGTGTATTACTGTTTTGTGTCTTATGCTGGAAGAATAACTGGTCTGATTTTATTTGTTCAGCTGGGTGTGTTGACTTTAATGAGATCTGAATGATCAGTTGAGATGTTTATAACTTCACCCTGTTGTTAATAGATTGTTCAGAGCTTTAAACTGGACATGGCTGAATATATTTTTCATCATGGGAAAGCCTTCATAATTTGTACATACAATGCTGTGAGGCAGTGTCTTTGAGAATGTCCTTGGCCAGCAATCTTTAACTTTGTTTATTCAAGGGCCACATTTCAACAATCCAGAGGCCTCGTTACTAAAGCTAATGAGTAGCCAATGGGTAGAGCTAGACAGGGCAAGGATTTATATTCAATGTAAACAATGTATTATAAGTTTATTTCTGTAACATTAAAAGTGCAACACAGCTATTTTTGAATGGGCTTTGTAGGGAGAATCCAAGGTATGGAGATAGCTCTGGCTCTGACAGATTGGGCATCTTTGCTCAGGGGTAGATTCTACCAGTTCAGCCCTGTTCGGGTGAACCAGTAGCTCTGAAGATCAGCTTCAAGAGAACTGGTTCACTCCAAAGATCAAGGTATTGCCTTTCCCCCCCCCCCCCACCGATCAGCTGTTTTCTAAAGATCAGCTGTGCCACACAATTTAGATTAGCTAGAAAACAGGAAATCATCAGATTTCCTGCTTTCTAGATAATCTAAATCATGCAGCACAGCTGATTCCCCCCCCCCTTGCTATTGTACTGCTTCGCCTAGGAGGCTTCCCTGAGACCCAGGAGGCACAAAACACATGCCCAACCAGTCACATGACCACCTGTCCATGCCCACCTAGCATGTCCACAGAACCGGTAGCTAAAAAATTTGCATCCCACCCCTGCCTTTGCTACACTAAATTATTTCTGAAAACACAAATTTTGCCTCTTAGTACTAGTCACTTATTTTGGTATAACAATGTTTGCACAGTTGATGTAACTAACTTAAATGTGATAATACCCAAGATTATAAGATCAAATGTCTCGGTTGGCTTATTGTTTTTTTTTGCTTTGCTTTGGAATTATCCTATAAAAATCTGGAGTACTAACTTGATTTGTTATATAAAGATTTTAAATAAAGAGATCAAATAGGGGAGCTGAATGTAGGACCCCCCCCCCCCAATCTAAATCTATTCACTGAATAAGAAATTTGAAAGGACCCGAATGGAAGACCAGAATTATTGTTATTGTTATGACATTGATGGAGGAATGTTGGTTTTTTAGACTGAAGAGATTACTTTGAAATAGATCACAGTGCATGACTTGAATATTAAGGACATTTAAATAGTTATCCAGGTCAAAGCTATTGTAATCACCATTTGAAATAAAAACAACACAAAACAATCTGATTAACTTTAGTGGCAGTATTAAACTGTATGCTTAATGTCTTTCATTTAAAAGTTTGTTGGATTGCAATTAATAATTTAATCATGGTTTTCTTGATTTGGTTTCTGAACATCTGTACCCAGGCTGGGAAAAGCTGAAGTTCTCAATGACATAGTAACTATAAATTGAGCAGATGGAAGCTTTGTCACATTATGTTAAGTGGTGGTTTGTTTAATAATGGTTTATTGAATGAAGCACAATTTATTCGGTTTACACATGGTGAGCTGTAAATAGTTTATATATACTGCAGTGGCTGGATTCGCATACAAATCCAGGTCTTTTTATGGCTAAATGTGATATGTAAAGTCAACCACAGATTCCCCGAGGTATTTTGTAATATAGATAGTAGACATTCCTTCCACGGCAGTATAACTGTTGTCATGACCAGTCATGCTCCCAAAAAATTCCTGCTGACTTTATTATCCAGTGATCTTTTAATGTTATATACGTTTAGTGGCTTTCTCTTGTTAGATCATATTCATGTGGATCTATTAAGGTTTGCCATATATCTTAAAAGTAGAATGTGGTAAAATTCATTCAGCAAGAGAAATCTATTGTGTAGAACAGAAAGATTGGTGAGGGGGCGGTCACATCATTTTTTACAAAAAATGAATTCATAAACTGCTGAAAATACTTTAAAATGATCACTCCCAACAAGACAGGAACTTTGAAAACAGGATCCCAATAGGATTTGAGAAAAAAACAAGACAGGCAGCTCTCTGAGCTTTAAAGGGAAAACATCCACTGGATAATAAAATGGCATGTAGGGTAAACAGGAAAAGAACTCTTAACCTAGTGAGAGTCCTTGAAGGTGAAAAGGCTGTAAAGAGATAAGAAAATGGGGGGAAATGTGTCTATTGATTATTTTGTCAAAATCTGGCAAGGTGAATCTTGTTGAGAGGCATTTATACTTTTCAGCATAATGGCATTTGTGCTTGGTGAAAGTTAACTCATATCAACTAGAAACAAATGAGGAAATCCATACTTCTAATTGGTTCCTGTATGTGAAATTTCAACATTTGTTAAATTCAAACAGTCTGGAATGTAAATCATCATTTTGCACTCAGAAAATCCTAGATTCAATGTTCTTGCTTTCTAGTATAACTGGGAATTTCTTGAGTGAAACCAGGAAAAATTACTCTTGATATAGAACTGAGGGCGAAAACGATCAGATTCTACTGCTAAATAGCTGGGTTTTTTGATTGTTGTAGATTGCTATGGGCATTCTAAAACATTTTGATCTTTTTTTTTTTTTAAAGTAGAGTTTTCCCCCCAACTTGCTCAGTAGTTTCACCACTAGTTTCCCACATTTTTAAAATATTACCGTGTCTCTCCAACAATACAGCCTCCACCAATAGGAAGGCCCAGCATGTTTTTTGGGCATAAAATCAAATTAAGCCCCTCCCCCCAAATTTAGGCCCTATCTTAAATATGCAAAATAAGGGGGAAGGGCAGGAGACTTGCCATTAGGAGCGCCCAGCAGGCAGGAATTCCTCGCCACCAGCCGCTCCTAACGGGCGATCATGGCAAAGCGCGGAGAGCTCCCTACTCTCACCAAACACCTTTGCTGCAGACACCTTTGGCACCCGCCGCTGTTGCTTTCCCTTCTGCCATTCTGCTGCCACGTTTGGAGCTGCTGCTTCCGTGTTTGGAGTGCCGCCGCCATTTGGAGCTCCAAACACGGAAGTGGCAGCTCCAAACATGACGACGGGTGATCTTTTTATTTTGGTCCGCGCGAAGTTCAGAGCGAGCGAGAGGGAGACTGCAATGCCTCCATCCGAGATGGCAACCTCACTAGTGGATCACAACGTGGCTGGAAGCCCGAATCAGAGGGATACGATGGCAATCTTTTTGGAGCAAGAGGAAAGGGAGAGAAGAGTTGCGAGGCATAATTTGCAGGAGGAAGAGGGTGTACCCCATGGCAGGGAGCCCAAGGAAGAAGGGCCGGTAGGCAACGGAGAGCGTCCCATAGCTCCGGAAGCAGCCTAGAGACGCGCCCGGGAAGAGGCGCAGATGCTGCCTTGTAGTCCCCAAACCAACTGCGTGTGCCGCCTTTAGTTATGTGCGCTCCACTCTTTGGGCATCTCCGTGTGATCGTGACCCTGTCCTTTCCACCTGACGCCCTTGCTGCTTTCTGGCTCTTTAGCGACCGGCTTCGCGTTTGGTACACGTTCACACCAACTCCAAACTATCCATAAAAGGGAAAATGTTTTTAATAGGTTAAATTAAAATTATAACTGCTCTTTCCTTTGTGCTAAAAACACAATAGTGAGAATTTATTAATTTTCTCTAGAGTCCACAGAGTGGTTTCGTTATCAATTGTCTGGGCTACTAAATAGGAGAATCATTATTTTAAATAAGTTTACTCAAAAATATCCCCTAATGATTAAAGAACATGGAATATATTAAGAATTTATTAGCATAATCCTACCCTTCTCATCTTAATACTTTTAAGAGATGGGTCTGTTATGATTCTGGTTGTTCGCTTCTTACACATTTCTAGCCTTACAATATTTTTCTCAATATGGGGCATCTGTGCACAATCCCCAAAGATTAAATGTTAGCCCAAAATCTATTCTTGTAAATTTGATATTATTTAAACTATAAATAGAATTATCAGGTATTTATGGCTGAAATTTCTTTAAAAATGCAGCTTGTTTCATGACCTGTAACATTTGTTCCAACGTTCTTTCATTTGATTTTTTAAAAATCAATTTTCTATGAAGCATTGGTTTAGATACTTTTACTTTGGACTACATAAAGCACCACTTTCTAAACAGATATTATTTAATCATCAGGCATATTAGTTCTAATATGTTTTCCTCTATTTATGTGTGCATGACTGACTATCTAAATATTGAACTAAATTGTATTTTTCAGTATATGTCAGTGCTTAGGATTCTGAAATCTCAAAGGGTATATATTTGCTATTTTGATAAGGAAACACATTCCTCTTACTTGTTCTAGCAGTACTTGGTATGGGTAGGTATGTACATATTTAAGGACAATAGCGTTTACACCACAGAAAAGTAACAGAATAGACATGTCATGAAGAATTCTTTGCGGAGAAATTGAGGGGGAGGAGAATGTGTGTCATCATAATAAGATTTTTCTCAATGCTCCTTTGCTACTGTACAAGAAAATGTTAATGAGAGGCTTTTTCAGCAGGAAAACATTTTATCCCTTATACGAAGGACTTGTTGAAATAGTTGTTTCTTTGTGGGCCAAGTTCATTTCTCATGTGGTGGCTTGTAGTCATTCTGTCTGGGGCAACAGACAATTAACAATGGTTAATATTTGAAAGGTACAATATGTTCTGTGTAACCAGGCTTCTCATTTCCTTTTCCTAATAGCTTGATTGCTCTTGCGGATTTCTGAAGATTTGTATTTACCTAATTAGACCACAAGAAACAATGTCATTAATATTCAAACTCTGACACATTTTGAAAGTAGAAACAAAAGTTAAGCCTTAGTAACCTATTAACTGCTCACTTTTTAAAGGTCAAAGTACTTGATTTGAGCATCATAGGAGCATTATATCCTTGACTTCTAAAAAATTTAGACAAATGCACAGCTCGAGATTACAAACACTCATGTACCCATTAACACTTTACAAAATACTCCATTCTAATCCTTTCAAACAGTAAGCTTTGCCCAAAGAGCAATTCCTTAATCTTCTCCTGCAACAATTTTTAATTGTCCTGAAAATGCCTGGGCAGAGATCGATCGATCGGTCTGTCTGTCTGTCTGTCTGTCTGTCCACAGTGGAACTCCGAAGATTGTGCCTACTATTAATACAGATGGTTAAGTTATGGTTTTTTATCATGGCTTGCTGTTTTCAAAAGATTTAAGGAGGGTAACCTGAATATAACTTAATAGAAAAACACAACTTTTAATTCATTTGTATTTTAGACTTTGAATATCTGGTGAAGAAGCCGGTTTGCAGAAGATGGTTCTTTTGGGATTTTTCTGAATGGGATTCTTTTAAGATGCAAAATAGGCTTATTGAATATTATTAGAACTTAAGAAACCAGTTTTTTAAAAAAAAAAGTTTAAAAAAAACATTTGAAAAAAATCATGTAACTAAAAGTTAGCTGCTTTACTGCAAGCATAATATGACATATATCATCAAAAAGAAAAAACAATTATCTATCCCTGGTATCTTCATTTATTTTCAGGTAAGACCTGAAATCACCAGAATTTATAACACATATAGTATTTTATCATTAATCAATACACTGTATGAGTTTTGATTGATTGACTGATCAATTAAATATGCCTAAGTTCTTGAGACAAAATAGCACAAAAGAAAAAACATACTCTATTCCACCAGACATAAATTTTGAAAAGGCATTGTCCATTCCTTTACATGTAACAGTATTATAACTATTGTTACAAAATGAAGCCCTATAAATAGTAGCCCATGAGATGAAATAATTAAATCCATGAGCTCTTAAATAATTAAAGTAATTGTTTTTGGAGGGCTTCAATTCCAGCAACAAATTACTTTTATAATTTATCTAGGAAAAGACTCAAAACAAAATTATAATTGTTCTAATAACTTTTAGGTTGAGTTAATTTAGAGTTGGTAAAATATTTATAGAAAAATTATACATGGTTCTTTATGTTTAAAGTTATTGCCTGTCTATGATGATTCCAGGATTAGTTATTATATCAATATTTTTTATAACTGTCCCTTTGTACAATTAGGAATAGAAAAAATTAATAATGCTATTTCGGTAGATCAGACTATAAAATTTTAAGCAGGTATGGTTTTAAGAATTAAATGACAAAAAGAATCCTGCTTATATCTTCTAGGAGATTCTTGCTAATTAAAATACATTCTGCTAATTGGAACCCTTTTAAGAACAACATAAAAACATCAGAGCTTCCGTTGAGTAACTGTGGCAAACTGACATCCCTCTATATTGAGAAAAACTCTTGCTAAAAAAATGTGGGATTCAGGTTACAGAAATCTCTGGAAAATAGATTTTAAGAATACTCATATGTACTCTGGACAGCTTTTTTTTGTGAGCATGTTGGCAGGAATTGCATTTTTTCAGTGCTTTGCAACGGACTGGGAATTGCAGAATTCCATCATTATTATAGTCACTAATGTTGTCTATATAATCATTAAGATTCAACTTTTTAACACTTTGGATTTTTTGGCTGTTTCTTAAAGATTGGGAAAAACAGTCAAGTTTTATTGAAATCACTGTGTCATGGCCCCATCAGAGCTTGAATCCGAGGAGGATGAGAATGAGGCATTGCTAGGGCCGATGGAGGAATGACTGGAGGAGCAGGATGAAGCAGTCCCAGGGCCTGAGAAGGGTCACCAGTGAAGGAGAAGAGGGTGCAGGATGACCAAGCAAAGGGGAAGGAAAGGCTGGATAGCGGAGCAGAGGAGTGCTGGCGCTCTGGTGATGAGCAATTACCCCTCTTCATAAGGCTCACCTGAGGAATGAGGTTTAAAGAGATACTGTGTGGAACTTGTGGGGAACAAGCATTGCCTTTTTCCAGTCTCACATGCTATTACCAGCGTCTGGATACTTTGCTTACCTTGCCCTGCTTGCCTGGCCTGGCTATGTGGGAGTTCACAGTGACACAATTCTGCTCCGGTTGTGCTGCAGTCCCAGGGAACTCTTCCTGTGATGATGACTCCTTGAATTCCCTGAACTATGGCTGCTCTCAGAACTGTGCTGCTCCTCTGGACTAATAGCAGCCAGGAACTATTGAAGGTGCGTGTTTAGAGATTGGCTCCTGGAATGGTGGGACTTTTGGGGGTAACTTGGAGCAATAAAGGGGAGTTAAGCCTTCATTCTGGCTGTGTTGCTTCTCTGCCCAGCCTTGGGTCACCATATATAAGGTGAGTGTTCTTCAAACCTTTAATAAAAGTATAACTGCAAGTTTAAACTTGTACCATTTTGTTTTTTAATATACAGCAGAAGGATGATTAGACTTTACAAAGTTTTAAGAGCTTAGACTTGATTTAACTGAAAAGATACTTTTCCATGGAAAAATGTTTATAGTTTGAAAGAACAAAAGACTTTGTAGCGAGGTCTTCTGCGGTATCTGCCATCCCGCATCTGATGGGCGGCTCATGAAAGGGAGCGAAGGGAAGAGAAACGACAGGAAGCGAAGTTTCCTCTTGATGAGCGCGCCCCGAATGTCTTGGCACACGCTCTTTTATTGTGCTTTTTTACAAGAAAATGATTTAATCAAAAAGCTCAAGTCAAACATGGTAATCTCATCAGGATGTGCATGTTTACAAAGCTGCATACCGGACAGATTATTTACAATGTGGATAAACTTATTAACAAAACGTCTAGCTCCTTGTCTCCTGTACGTGCCTTGCAAAGGTCACTGAAGAGACAGAAGTTAATGATTACACGTGAATGATACAATGTTGCAAACGCATGAATGATACATAGTTGCAATGATACATAGTTGCAAACACATGAATGATACATAGTTACAACATCTCCTCTGTTTTTATTATTTATGACGAGTCTTCTTCCTCGTTCAAGAAGACAGGAACCATTTTTCTGAAATGTTCGCCGTCCCCATCATCTAGGCAAGAATGCGACCCGTCAGAGTCAGGGTTGTCCAAGGAGCGGTAACTCAGCAATGACATTTTTTCGTCCGGTGTTGAGGATATAATATGAGCTTGCAATAGCACATTAACATCAGCAGAGGATAATTGATTTTTCAAAAATTGCAATATTCTATAAAAACAACAAGGTCCTATAATACATATCAATATAGTGATTATTAATGATCCTGCCAATGCAGTTAAAAAGGTTGTAAACCATGGCGAAATAGAAAACAAGCCCCCCCCCCGCTATCAGCATAAAGAGAACATTCTTCTTTAAGCATAGCACACCATCCCCCTTGTTTTTAAAAATTAACGATCTAAATCTTTACGATTTTACAAGAGGGGGTATTCCATGGGTACCTGTAGGGATATAAAATCATCAGAGTTATATACACAAGCCATACTTGAATGCAAAATGATTTAGATTTAACAATTTCATCCCCGTGGACACATGCCATGAAACCGGTGTAACAAGTCCAAACAAAATTATTGCCAGGGATAAAATACATTCCTTTCAGGCGTGATGTTAAAGTTCCTCCTGAAGTGGTGTGGATTGCAGAATATCCCCTGGTTGTGTGGGTGTGTCTGCCAAATCGAATTGAAGTGGTGGGTAGAAGTCTTCTTTGCGAGAAAAATTGGTTGTAGAACTTAAACGAACACCTTGAAAGTCAGTTATAGTCCAAGTAATATTGTATCTTCTATGAGGCTTCTGCGGATCGTCATGGACAGTTCTTTTGAAGCGTCGTTTGTTGACAGGATCAGAGTTCGGGTATATAAAAACATCACAAGCAGCAGAGAGGGCTATGGACAAGTTAGTTGTAGAACATTTGCGAAATGAGGAGGGAATTCAATTAGTAGAAAAAGGATAATTACAATAATGACAATGAAGATTAATTTGGTAATTCATCAAGGATGTTAGTTGGGGTGGGGAAACCCATAATACAATAGAAGGACATCTAGGTCCCCCTATGTTTAGATTGAATAGAGGAAAAGATTTTAAGGTTCCTTTCCATAGGAAGAGTAAAGAAGGAACAAAAGAGCGAGTGGTAGAGTATTCTTTAAATAAAACAGAAGTGACAGAGTGAAAACTATGGGTAGCATTTTCATGACGTACCCACATGGAGCAAGTATAATAGCCTTCTGTTAATGAAATGATTTTAACACGAATAGTCTTTTGACAGGAAGCATAGGTTTTGTTGAAGTAAGGTAAAAATTGCAAAGAAGATATAGGCAAGAATATCAGGAAGAGTTTTAAGATACAGATGTAGCAGAGGAATTCCCATGATAGGGTCTTACTGCCCGACCAGGGACCCAGCAAGTGGTTTTGTCTGGCAGTAAAATCGCAGCGTAGCCTCGTCCCCAAGTGAGAAGCTCAGCGGGACCCTGCCAGGCAGGATCTGGCAATCTGCAATAATATACCAGAGGTCTGTTAGGTGGGGGTGAGGGAGAGAAAAATGACGTGAAGCAGAAGAAGTGGGAGGAATGCCAGTCAGATTGAGAAAGTTTAAAGTGTAAAGACAAATGTTAAGAGAATTTTGCAATGCTGGGAGGTTCGGGGTTTTTTCCCGCAACAAATATCGATCAAGAGCACTTTTCAGAGATAAGTTCGCTCGTTCCACAATAGCCTGCCCCTGGCTGTTGTAGGGAATCCCAAACTTGTGGGTTACATCCCATCTGTTACAGAAGTCCTGGAAAGCAGAACTTGTATAGGCAGATCCATTGTCTGTTTTGATTTCTTTTGGACGTCCCAGCGAGGCAAAGGTACGAATTGAATGATTGATGACATGTTTTACAGTTTCTCCCCTTTGAGGGGTGGCCAGAATAAACCCTGAATATGTATCTATGGAAACGTGCAAATATTTCCAAGGGGCAAAAGGTGGATACTGAGTTACATCCATTTGCCAAATTTCACAAGCTTTTAATCCTCTAGGATTTACTCCTATAGGAATGGAATGTCCTTGTTTACTACATGTGGGGCATTGTTGAATAATGGCAGCAGCTTCTGCCTGAGTTAGAGCAAATTGAAAAGTTATCATAACTTGGCGGGGGAGATTCAAACACACTCCCTGCTTCTATTTTATAATGGACTTTTAAAGCCTCCATAATTTTCGTCCAAGTGACCAAAATGCCAATAGGTGCACGAGGAGGACTATGGAGATGTTCACCAATTTTTTGCCAAATGGAAATTTTTAAGGACCCTTTCTCTGGATAATTGGGACAATGTTGCCACACATAAGCCAATAATGTAGCAATAGGTTTCTTTTTTACAGGTGAGCCCTTTAAATTAGCAGAGTATTTAGAAGAAGCGACTAACTCCCTCAATTCCTTCAGATGCTGCGTCTGTTGTTGAGAAAAGTTTCCACCCATACTTACGAAAGTCGAGACCGTGTTTCAGATCCGATGACGTGCAATTCGCTTCAGGCCTGGCGATGCACAGCTCCCATCGAGCTGATAAGATATGGGCGCGTCGCTGCGTATCCCCCTTAGGGAATCACGTCGGGGTCACCATAATGCGGTATCTGCCATCCCGCATCTGATGGGCGGCTCATGAAAGGGAGCGAAGGGAAGAGAAACGACAGGAAGCGAAGTTTCCTCTTGATGAGCGTGCCCCGAATGTCTTGGCACACGCTCTTTTATTGTGCTTTTTTACAAGAAAATGATTTAATCAAAAAGCTCAAGTCAAACATGGTAATCTCATCAGGATGTGCATGTTTACAAAGTGCATACCAGACAGATTATTTACAATGTGCATAAGCTTATTAACAAAACGTCTAGCTCCTTGTCTCTTGTCGCCTTGCAAAGGTCACTGAAGAGACAGAAGTTAATGATTACACGTGAATGATGCAATGTTGCAAACGCATGAATGATACATAGTTGCAATGATACATAGTTGCAAACACATGAATGATACATAGTTACAACAGTCTTCTCTCTACAGAAGGCACTACCGTGCATTCAGAAATTATTCAGACCCTCCTTCACTTTTGTCAATTTTGTTATAGTGCATCTTGATTCTACAGTTCATATTTTTCTAATTAATCTGCACTCTGTACCCCATAATGACAAAGTGAAAACAGAATTTTAGAAATGTCTGTAAATTTATTAAAAAGAAAAAACTGAAACAGGTACAGCACAAGCACTACTCAATTATTTTTATTGTTATTTTGCCCCACATGACTTACTTTGATGCTCTTACTTAACAAAATTGCTGGTGGTAGGAAATTGCTGCCATATGTTTATTCAAAATAATGAATATTTCTTTATTGATATGAAAGAATTTTGTAACAAATAATTGACTTTTCCTCTTCACAGAGACATCCTAATGATTAGGAAGGTAAGCTAATCATAACTTGTAATTGAAAAACTACTGCTGGTAAACTTGAATCAAGAGACACAAATTTGGAGGGGGGAATATTGTAAGGAAGATATTCATTATTTTTGGTTTCTATATCACAATAATTGAAGACATATAGGGGTTCCAGGTTAGGAAATGTATTTAGTACAAAGTTGTCACTTTTGTGCGGTAATTCTTAAAAAAGTATTGCTAAATATTGTGACCTAATAGGTATCTGCTAGCTGGCAGAATCACAAAAAGATCAGAAACATGCTCTGCTCATTAAAATTTCCAATATATCACAGAATATTTTCATACAGGTTATTGGGAGAGAGGTGATAGTTTTGCTAAACTGTATCATGTGATAAATCTAAATCAGAGATATGTAGCCCCTAAAACCTTGCATATTACCCTCCAGATGTTATCACCAAAAAGAAAATGGACATGTATACAAGAGTAACATTATTAAATAAATGACAGTTTATACATATTAAAACTATATCAAACATGGTTTTTCCTAATGTTATGCATATCATTCAAATAACACATATGGTCCTTAAATCAAAAGATGGATATAACTGGCCTACTGTAGTTTGTAGCTAGACTTTGAAGATGGAGGTTTAATATGAGAAAAATATGAAGAAACCCCATATTATATTACAGGAAGAAGTGATAATATTTAGAGCCCAATAGTCACTTTACAAAACCCACCATTAAATAAGAGAAAAAGGCATTTTTCTTGTTTGCATCAGTCACATTATAAAGTGTTTTATTAAAGAATGGAACAAGCCTTTTTTCTTGTTTTGCACTCTAGTGAGCAAATGGTTTTGACAACGTTATGCAAAATTTGCAGTTCACTGAGTGGATAATATTGCAACCAGATGTTGATATTGCAGATTAAGCTAAAGTTGGCTACAGCTCACTTCAAGTACAAATGTGTTAAGATGTACACTCATGTATTACAACTTTCACTGCAGTGTAATAAAAAACATCAGTGTGATCTTTAAAATGAAAGAGGAGGGAGGAATAGGTATTTATTTTTTTTCTAAAAATCATGAATTCAGCCACATGGCCCATCTAACACAGAAACTGAAGAGGTATATAGAAACACATCCTTGTTACACAAACATTAGCAGTCAGCTGGACTTTAGGAATGTTATGTTTTTCAAGACTGCCTATTCCTAATTACATACAAGACTTCAAAAACCAGAAATGAAACCTTTACATAGTTTTATGTTTATATTCCAAATGCATAAATATGAAAATAGAAAAACATCCCAAAAGACACGTCCAGCAAGGTGAATCAGTTGTGAAGAAATCATTGGCTTCCACTAATTTTTATGATCCATACAAAGACTAGCAGAATGGTCCAAAGTAAAGTGAAAGCACTCATCATATGTGGGATTTGTAAATAATGTTCAACGTTTAGATGAAATGTTAAGAACAGATCATCCTATGGTCACATTTTGTACTTTCCTGGTTGCATTTTTTTAAAAGGTCCTAATATTTTAAAAAAGGAGATTTTTAAGCAGTTCAAAAATAAAGCACTGAACAGAAACTGGACATAAATTAGGAGACATTTTATATTTGCCTGTCATGACCCCACCTCCGTTGGAGTCTGAATCTGCAGGGGAAGATGAGCTGAAGCAAGAGCTGACATAGATTGAGAGGGCAGCTCCGTTGGCCTTGGAGGAAACCGGGGAAGGGCAGTCAGTCCTGGCAGGGCTTTTCCGAATTAGTAAGGCTTGCAGACAGAGAGGAGCATGAGAGACAGAACTCAGGAGAAGAGCAAGGACAACCCCTTCCTGATCCGAGAACAAGGAGGGAAGAGAGAAGGTGAGATCAATGCAGATTGAGCTGGCTGTGAGGAAGGACTGTCCCGACCCCTTTCACAAGGCATACCTGGGGACTGAGATGTAGGGAAGTGCTGGTGGGAGAGACATTTGTCAGGAATGAGCATTGAATCTGTGGAGCTTCAAGTGCACTTGCCAACACCTGGAGATTGCTGTACTCTGTCTTGTGGGACTTGCCCAGTTTCCCTGCTTTGCTGAACTTCTTGCTCTGGTTACTGTTTGGCTAACCTGACTTGCTGGAAAGCTGGCCCTAGTTGCTGTGTGGCTAACCTTGCTTACTGGAATACTTGCAGCCAGAGGTTTCTGAAGATGCATGTGAGAGCTTTCCTTGAGGACTTTTTAGTGGATATGGGGAAGTTTGGGGGCACAGTTGGAGCAACAAAGGGGAATTAGACCTGTTCTCTGTTTGTGTGGCTTTCGTGCCATGCCCGGGTCATCACACTGCCTTTTTCCTTCATTTTACCATTTTGTCTCTTAAGTAAGCCTGAGGATCCTCTGAATAATAATAATATATAGATATATATTTTGGAAAATGGGCCCCTTCCTTTTGCAAGACAATCCCTGCAGAGGCTTTCAATGCCATAAATATACTACTTGCAGCAGTCTGTCCCTTTTTCTGCATCAAAGAGGATGACAGCTTTAATGTTTTGCAGCAATATGAAGCACAAAAGTGAACATGAAGCAGCAGGCAGTGGCATATTGCGCAGTTGGAATTTACTTATTTAAAAATCCCCAGCTTACAGGTGCTTTAGCACTTTTTTGAACTCTGTGGAACTTCTTGTGATGCAAATAATTGTCTTGTGCTAACATGCTCTACTATGTTGTTTAATGATTCATTTTGCCACTGATCTTGATACTCAAGATACAGGTGAAACAATAAACACCATAAAGCTTATCATCAAGAGGCTGGAAAAGCTTCAATAGAAATTTGGTAGCATTAATAGAAGCATCAAGCAGTTTCGGAGCTTTTCTGTTTTCTCTGTTCTATCTTTTTAAAAAGAAAGGGATTTGGGAAACAACTGTAAGTAGTTAACTTTCCTTTGTGACATAAAAGCACAAAATATTATCAGTTATTTATTTTCTCCAAAATTATTTATATAGCTAGTTTGAGTGGATCAGGCAGTAATCTGCTGATCCTCCCTGACTGCTATGGCAGCCAAGGAAATTAGGTTGGTGTGAAATAATATGTGGAAACAGACAGCAGACTTGAAGGTGTTTATATTTTTAAAACAAAGGAAAAATAAGATTCTAAAAGGAAAAAATAACAGTGTTTGGTAGGAAAGGAGCATGAATTACATAGAGCTTTTGTAGGCTTTCTAAATAAACTCTGCTCTTGCTAAATTAAAAAGAGATGGCTATCTTAAATGGTTTATATGTTGCTGTTTCCCAAAGCAGCCATTGGGGAGAGGAACTACATAAAATGATTTCTATAATGTGTATGGGGAGATTCGTGAGGATGCCCCAAGAACTGGAGAGCAAACCAAGAAGCAAATCTTGAATTTGCTTCCTGGAAAATATCTGCTTTGCGATTGCTCATAGAACGTTGTTTCTATCCATCCATGCATCCATAAAGCATCTTTTTCCACTGGAAAACCTGCTGTTAGATTCCTTTGGATTTTTGACTACTGTAGACTTCCCATTTATCCGGTTTCATTTTGTATTATTTTCCTTGAAAATGTGAATACATTTTAGCGATGCGTCACTCCCCATACCCACAAGTATTTTCTGGGACTATTCCTAAAATCTCTGTTTAATTTTTTTATAGTAATCTTGTCAGAGTATATTCATTAACTGGCAGATACATGGTTAACAAAGTAAGCATGGCAACAGACCAGCCAATGGGAGCTGACAGCCCTGGGTGTGATTTGGCTCTGTGTGCTTTGCTGAAAATTAAAAATGAAACCAACTTGCTTGCTGAAACAGATATCTGCTCTGAGCTGCTGCTGGTGTTTTTGCTTATGTTATATTTAAAGTATATACAAATGGTATTGTAAACTTAACATGTTAATATGTTTATAAATAAGTTATTGATTCTGCTGAATCAATCATCTGTGTGTTTTCTGGACTTGAATTTCTGCTGCAAACTCTAACAAATCTTATTGGAAAAGAAATAATACTGGAGGATAATAGGGCCTAGTGGGACACAAGAAAAGTCTCAGCAGGTACAATGACATGGATAACACTTTTTATTTCTATACCCTGGATCAGGGGTATCAAACTTTCATTGAGTGCCGCATCAGGGTTGTTTGACCTCAGGAGGCTGGGGTGGGTGTGACTGGGCTGGGTATGGCCATCTTGATGTCACTTGTGTTGGTGGCCAAGTGCTAAGGCAGGACTTCCTTCAGACTCTCCCTCGCTCTCATTATAATCTTCCTTCCTTTTCCTTTCCTCTTCGTTCTCCTTTTTTCTTTCTTCCCTCTTTATTTTTCCTTCCTTGCTCTTCCCATCTTTCCTTCTTTTTCTTTCCTCTTTCCCTTTCTCCATTCCTGTCCCTTCTTGCATGCTCAAATGCAAAAGGGGAAACATTTATCCTTTTGTTTTGTTTTGAATTTATTTGGCTAACCCTCTGCCAGCAAAAACGGAGCCCTGAGGGGCTGTGGTGGCCCCTCCAGGCTCCACTTTTGGCCTACAGCCATCTACCAGCAAAAATGGGGCCCATTTTCTCTGACAGACTGCAGGAAGCCTTCGTGGCTGAAAACAAGGCTCAGAGGGCCACATGGCCCCTCTGAGCTCAATTTTCTTTGGCAGGGGGCTGCAGGAGGAGATCGCTGCCAAAAACAGGGCTTGGGAGGGATGCGTTCAGCCTTCCATACCTTCGTTTTCGCTGCCAGAGGCACTTGTGGACTGGTCCTTCGCTGTTTCTAGGGTAGCCACGCGGGCCAGATCTTAGCACCCCATGAGCTGCATCAGGCCCATGGGCCTTGAGTTTGAAACCCTTGCCCTGGATCAATGAATTCCTTGATCCGCTCCTGTTTATTCCATCTTTTACCCAATTTTTATTCTACTCTGGGCATGCTAATTTTTTTCAAAAGCTTTGTAGGAAATACTTTTTCTTCCTAGTTCTTGAAACTTTTTTTAAGTCCAAAAGTTGTATTATTCTTGTTCCTATCCTGAATATGGCAGCCTCATCTTTTTCATGAGTAAAGGACTGTCACCTTTCTATAAATAAGAAATATCATCAATTATGTCAAGAATAATTTACTATCGGAACACGGAGGATATTGGATGTTCAGAAAAAAGATTATATATATATATATATATATATATATATATATATATATATATATATATATATATATATATATATATATATATATATTAATAAAATATATTCAATATTTTAGCAATGATCTGTTAAAAAAATCTTACAAGCAAAATCTTACAAGCACTTTTTATTTGTGGGATTCATATCATTAAGAACTACCTGTAAGATTTTTACTTCACTTTCCTGAGAATAGATTAATAAGTATTCACCAGCATTTATGTTGTTTCTTCTCCCAGTCTAACCGAATGTAACAGTTTCCCTTGGTTCTGTAAGCACTCTTTTAATTTATCTTCAGTTAAAGTCAGGCGCTGTTCCAAGATTGAAACTGTCTGTTAGGAGGAGAAAATAATGAACACTATTTGATACCTGCTAAATGTATATTATGTTATTCATTTTTTTTTAAACAAATTTTATTAATTTTACAAAAAACAATACACAATCCAGGCATAACAACTTGAAAAATCTTTTCTAAAAAAATAATAATAATAATTAAAGAAGAAAGCCAATAGAACATATAAAATAACTCCAAATTGTAATATCAATATTTACATTATCTATTTAACTTCATATCTTATCCAGACTTCTCCTTTTATCCAAATTATATTTCTTGCTTATTAAAATTTTATTGCCTTTCATAAACATACAAAACACAAAACATAAACAAAACAAAAACATCTTTTCTGAAGGCTGCCTGATCCCGGGTTGAAACTCTTCACACAGACACAAATTCAAACATCATATTCACTTTATATATCCTTCCATATCTTATTATCATTTTCTTTTCTTTTTTTTTATAAACCAATTTTATCAATTTTACAAAAACAGTGCACAAACAATCAAGGCATAACAGCTTATAAATTCTTTTCTAAAAAAAAAAAAAATTAAAGAAGAAAACCAATAGAACATAATGATTCCAAATTATAATATCAATATTTACTTTATCTGTTTAACTTCATATCTTATCCCAGCTTCTCCTTTTCATCCAAATTATTTCTTGTTAATTAAAATTTTATTGCCTTTTATCAATATACAAAAATAAAACAAAACAAAACCTTTATATATCCTTCCATATCTTATTACCATTTTCAATAACATTCTTTGTCTGTTCTATTTCCAACTATCCATTCATCTTTTTTCTTTTACTATACTTCTCCTATACACTAATTGGAGTGACGCCTTTAACTCATTACCCTAACTTAAAAGTACTTCATATAGCACTTAATTTATCTTGGGATTCTGTTTAGGAGATTCTAAAATTACACAATAAATTTTATACTCTAAATACACATATAAAAACACAATCTTATATACCTTTCAGAATCCCCCTTTTATCCTTAATTAGATTCATCCATTGTCTCTGAATAAACTTTTTTTCTTTAGATCTTGCTTCCCACCATTAAGGCTTCTCCTCCCCCCTTTCTCTCTTGCTTATTCTTCTCCTTGTCCTTTTTACCCCTTTGTCTCTCCTCCTCCCTTTTCTTACTCCCTTTCCTTTGCTTTCTAACCTTGCATCCACCTTTCCTCTCATTTTTCTCTTTTTTGGTTGTTTTTTCAAATCTTAAAATCCCCCTTTTCTTATCCTCTTTCTCCTCCTCCCCGGAAAAAACCCATTGTTCATCAAAGATGGCTTCTTGTTCCTCTTCTTCTTTGTCCCAGTCATTCTGCTGCGCAATCAATTTTTCATAAGTACATAACGCCATTTCTAAAAATTGAAATAAAGTGCCCAAAGTATCTTTTCCATCTTGTTCTTCCTTTTTATATTTTTGATATTCAGTCTTTAGTTCATCCACAAGCAATGCCATCCTGAAAAGAGAAACTTTCCCCAAAACAACCACCCAAGTATTTTTAATCAAAAATAATTCAAAAAAAGTTCCAAAAGTTTATATTTTTCTTCTTTCTTCTATTTCTTTTCTGGAGTTACTGTTTAATCAAAGAGGTCCAATTATCTTGTATCTTTGAGATTCTAGGCAATCTCCTCCTTTTTCCATTTCTGCTCCAATTTTTTTTCCTCTCCCTTTCCACTTGCAACATCAATTTTTAAATGATCAGAAATCCATATCTCTAATAAAGGTTTTCCAATTTCTTAAATTTTTAAGTCCAATGTCCAAGAACTCTTTTGTCCCTTAATTTCAACTTTCAGAATAATTCACCTTCAATGCCCAAACAAATTTCAAATCTTCATCTGCTGTTTCCATGGGGTGGGAGAGTGAAGAAAAAAAAAGTTCCCTTTAACAGCTTCTCCGCCGCTTTCAATCTTCTTAGGGATACAATGTATCCTCCAGCAATTCAGACAGCTCAGTTCCAACGAATTTAAAAGATGTTGATTGACCCGGCTCAGCCAGCACATTCACTTTTCTTGCTTCCTCCAGCACAATCTTACCCAGTTGCTGGCTTCTTCGTGGCGGCCATTGCTGACCGCCACTCCACCACCTTGGGAAAAAGGGGTTTTTCTGGACGAGGAGGGGGTCTGCGGCCCAACCCCCTGTCCGGCTCCCCTCTCTCTTCAGCTGTCCCTACAGGGCAGCCATATCCCCCTGACCCATTTGGATCGGGGGTACCTCGGCGGCAAGCGCAGCAGGAATCGCAAACGGTCACGAATTCCTGCTGCCAGCGAAGCCACGCGGAACCGGACTTTTATGTTATTCATTTTTAATCCATTCAAGAAATCAGAACTGCAGCAATTGATCAAACTATTGATCAATTTATATTTATATATTTATACACTTTCTTTTGTTACATTTATCATTTATAGTCAGTTTCTTTCAACAATCAGAATCAAAAATAGAGAGATCACTCTATAAGCTTTTCTATCTCAGGCACTGAGTCTTGGACAGAATATATTTATCGTCATGCTTCTCTTTCTCTCATATGAATTAGTGTCTCAATCCCCAAAGGGGCAGTGATAACAATATGTAAATTCTCTCATACAGTACTGTAGAGAAAACACATCTTGAACATAAGCAGTAACTTTTCTTATGATGATTCTTGGAATCCTGACACTTTTACATCTATTGTGTAAATCTTCAGTTGATGTCTTAGCAGGGATCATGTTCCCTTAGCAGGGATCATGTTCTCCCCATCCATTGTCAATGTAGCTGCTTTTGCAGATAAATGACTGAACTCTAAGACATGCTCAAAATAGGCTCCTTGGAGAAAAAATAAAAATACACAGACAAAAATCACATCAAAATATAAAAAGGATAACACAATCCAATTCAAAAAGACTCCTTCACATAACAGGACACTTGACTGTGTCTATCACCCACTCTACCCATCTCCATTTGCTATACTCAATCATGCATTTGTTTAAATGGATGGTTGGATACATTGCAAGCCCAGGTTGAGCTGTAATTGGAAGACAGACTACTGCCTTAATGCTTAGCAGGTTGCCTTAAATTGCATCAAGGAACAAGTCTGCACTCCAGTCAGAATTGCTGCTCAGGGATACAATTAGCTGAGATACCTAACATTCTTAATCGCATTCTGGTCTCTTCCATTACCAGCAACTCAGTTAAGATTACTTAGGATAGAAATAAGATACTCTCTGTAGTGCTCTCTCATTTTTGAATGAGACAAAGGCAACCTTTGTCTCAACCTCTGAGAAAGAAGTACTGGGCAGTTTTAGTGAGAATCACATCTTGGCCTAGCTTCCAAACAATGTAGATTATTTCTCAATGTCACTGGTTGCCCAATGTAACTGACAGAAGTAAGAGAAACACAGTTACTGGTTTACTGGCTGTCCCAAAGTTCCATGGGCCCATGACATGCAATGGCATAGTGACTGTAGGATGGAAATGTTGCCTTTCCTAGTTCCTCCCAACATAAACTGTCTGCCTTTTTCTGGTAAGGGGGTGCTCTCTATCGCAGAACGAACATTATCAATGTGACAGCCTGTTCTCCTTTTGTCATACATTCTACCATAGTTCAAAGATAGCTATCTTTCTAATTCTGTAGATAAACTGATTTTATTTTAGGTTAAGGGAAAGCATATTAGATCATTTTCCTTCTCTACCCCTTGTAACAGCAATCCCTTTCCAGTAGCTTAAATCTCTTTTCTTTCATTCTGGTATAGGTAACAAGTATGGCAGTATATCACCACTAGCACATATGCCACTAGATGAGAAACACTCACTTAAATTGTATGTGAATGTTATTTACATTCTATTCTAATTTGGAAAAAGATCGTATATGCCTTCATATGTGACAATGAGGATCACATAAGATAACTTTTAAAAGTGTTTAAGTCACCTTTCATGCAAAGCTGCTCAGTTTGGAAGCCCTTATTCTATTATTTACTGTAAAGAGATAGCTAAGAAATTGAAGGTTCCCTCAGATTCGAAGCTGATGAATTCATCTACAGATTTGATATATACCATTCTTGAAAGAAAGATAAGACTACAACTTGTAAAACAAAGTAACAATGTTGAATGAAGTGTTTCAAGTCTGGATAAAAACCATATGTTTGAGGTCTTTTTCCACATGGGCCAACTTCATTTGTTAAGCGTAAAACACAAAAGGAAATTTAAACTACTTAATAAGAGGTCAATTTGAACTCTAATACAGAGGTGCAGGAATACTCACAATTGTCAGAACATCTAATTGCTCCACAATGTGTTCCAAGGCATTATTCAGTACTGGTGAAATGCCCACAGATTCATCCATGGTTCCTGGTTCAGCCACAGGGTGCATTATTTCCCCTTTCAAATTTCTCTTTAGCATTGCTGGAGAAGGTAACATCGAAGGATGCTGAAAGTCTTCGTTGTTCACCCTATTTTGGTGCATAGGCCAATGGGCTACAGATGGATTTGTTCTTAACTAGGTTTACAGAAGAAAACAGAAAGCATATTTATGATAATATCTTCAGCTTCATACAAAAATGGGTATTCATTTTTTCCTACTAACAAACACATCTAATAAAAGGTTTTATATCAATGACTATTTTTCTGCTGCTGCTTTTGGACAAACATTAGATTGATTTCAACCTTCTATTTTGTTTGTTTCATTATTTTTGTTTTCTCTTCATTGTTTTGTAATTGATATGTGACCTGGCATCAAAAGATCCACAGCAGGGATCAAAATCTGTGGCTGTTCGCAATTTGACATCTACAACACTGGAAGCATTGTCAATGGTGAGGAATGCTTCAAAAGAACATTTACTCAAAAAAGAGTCTTGCTCTCATAGAATTCCCTATCCCTTGCCCAAGCAATTTTTGAATCTGAAAAGTCTATTCAGAAAATTACAAAACAGCTTTGAGTGGTATGTATGGAGCTTATGCTGTTTAAAAACTTCACTGGGCATGTCCAAGCTTTCTGTACCTCAAAGATAGTTTAACAGTAGTCATGGATGATGGAATCTGTAGGTGCCCTTTTACTACTACTGTTTTTTGATATACAGAAAAAAATTAAAGACATAAAATTTAGCTTCTGTAATTTAAATGATAAGTTCTCTTTTTTTAAAAAAAGAAATCCTAACAGAAAATTATTGCTATCATCTAATTTAGGGGTCGCCAACCTTTTGGCCCTTAGGGACCATCAAACTCATAATTTTAAATCCCACTAATATGAATTTTGACTGACGGTGGCTTGCTGATGTTGGTGGGAGAGAGGGAGAGGAAGAGAGAGAGGGAGAGGAAGGGAGATCTGATCTAACCTCGGAGGGCTGGTGGTTATGTTCTCTCCCTCTCTCTCTCACACACACAAGTCCCTCACCCACCCTCACCCCCTCCAAGGCAGCCACATTCCTAATCTGCTTTTCAGCTCCATTCTCGGAGAGGGAGGGAGAGAGAGAGAGATGGTATTTTGTGATCCCCCAAAAAGAACAATCGATAGGTAGGAAAACAGGGTGGGGGATTTTCTTGCAGACATTTTTTTGGGGATTTTCCCAGGGTCTCTTCAGAGAGAGACCCGGGGAAAATCCCCCCCAGAAAGTCTGCAGGAAAATCCCCCACCCTATTTTCCTACTGATCAATCATTCTTTACTGTCTCTAGCTCCATTCTCAGGGGCAGAGAGAGACTTTTGGCTTCATGCAAGGAAAGCAGCAGAAGCAGCAGCAGTCTTTCTTTCTCTCCCCCAAAGTCCGCCAGAAATGAGTCTTTGCTGGTGCATCCTCTTGGAGCAGGATGCCTTGCAGGGTCCCAAATATTCATTTCAGGCGGAGATTGGGGGAAAGAAAGAGACTTTTGCTGCTTTCCTTGTGTGCAGCCAAAAGCAGAAAAAAGAAACGGAAAGAAGCAGCCCAATGGCCAGGCATATGGGGCATGTTCCCCCCTTCCCCCCCTCCCCTCACTACCTTATGTTGTTCACAATGTAAGTGACTCAAGCCTTGTGTTCCCACGCAGCATGGATTAATTGCTTTGGGGGGTGCTTCGGGGGTGACATTTCTCTGTGGACCACCAAAATTTTCCCGTGACCACCAGTGGGCCAGGCCCACTGGTTGGCGACCACTGATTTAACTCACTATTTAAAGAGAACAAACATTGATATCTATTAACAAAGGCCACCTTTGTTAATACAGTGAGCTGTATTTACATAAATACATGCAAAGCTATCCTTAAAGTAATTGGCATTCCATGAGAGCAAGTGTTTACACTTACAGGATAGGTGAAGTATCTTTGAAAATTTACCAAGAAAGGAATGACGTAATCTAGAAAAATCTTGCAAATAAACCAACTGATAATCAAGTGCTTAATTATATTAAATACTGCTATAGTTCAAAGAGAAAACATCTTCAACTTAAGTTACTAGTCTGTATAATAACATCTTAATAAATTTATTTGAAAATATTACATTTTTTTTTTCAAAATTTGTCCTGCATTCTACAAGTGAAATAACATTTTTTAATCTTTGACCATATTTTTCATAGTAATACATCGAACAGTTTTATCATTTCATTAAGATATATATTTTATCTTGATATTTATATGGTAATGACAGTCTTAAGTGCAAATGGGCTCTGACCACTCTGTTTTTAAGTACTTGTTTTTCAATGCCATGATTCATTACAAAGCCTGTCTATAAAGTTGTTTATCATAATTCTGTTATTGCACAGGAAGTAAAACTCTAGAAGGTAACCTGATCAATTAATTATTCTGTCAGGAAATTTTTCCTTGGTTCCAGATTGGATCTCTCTTTAATGAGCTTCCATGTGTTGCTTCTTGTCTATCTTCAGGTGCTTTGGAGGATAAGTCCTCTCTATTACTATGACTCTCCACTGATCTGCATCTTGTTAGATAGGGTCCAATGTTCCAAGTCTTCAAGATCCTTCTGAATCATGAGTCTACCTTCCAAAGTATTGGCAATTCTCCCAGGTTTGGTATCATCTGCAAATTTGACTCTTAATCCCCTTTTATTCCCTTATCTAGAAAGTTTATTAAGATATTGAAGAACACTGGGCATAAGACAGAACCGTGAGGTACACCTTGAGCTTCCATCCATGTACATCTAGTTCCATTGAAGATTACATGCTCAATGCAGCTGGTCAACCAGCTGTGAATCCGTCTGGTCGTGGTACTGTCTATCTCACATTGTTCTGTCTAACCCATGCTGGCTTCTAGTGATCACTTTGTTTATTTCTAAGTGATCACAAATATGGATTTTGCTTATCTTTTCAAGGATTTTCCTAGGTATTGATGGTCAAGCTGATTGGTCTGTAGTTTCGTGGATATACTTTCCCCCCCTTCTTGCAGATTGGAATCTTAATCATCTTTTTTTCCAGTCCTCTGGCAGTTCCCCTATGTTCCAGGAGCTCTGAAAGAGTTTGTTCAATGGTTCAGAGATCACATCTGCCAGTTGTTTCAATACCCTAGTATGTAAATCATCTGATCCTGGCAATTTGAACTCATCTAAAGTGTAAAGTGTTTAAATCAATTTCTTACCTAGTTTGATCTTTGTACTTGTTCTGTCTCCCACTGTGCTGCTTTTAATGGGTTGGATTAATATTTCCCTTTTGCATAAAGATAGATGCAAAGAAGGGAATAATAAACCTAAAAGAAAGTTCCTAAATTCTCAATTACAGCTTTTGTACTTCTTTGTAAATTAGCTTTATTTATTTCTTGCTTGCTGATAGTCAATTTAAATTTAGTAAAATGATGGCATCAAATAACAGCTACTTCTTTAACACACCCAAGAACTGCTTTACTTGAAGTAAAAATTATTTTTACCTTTGCAAATATTACAGGCTCTGCTTTTTTATATTGAGCAGATGTTTTCCATGATCATTTCATAACTAACAATTCTTTTTATATGACCATGTCAGTTGAATAAGATGTTATTTTCACCTTTCAGTAAAACAGTCTAGTTAAAGAAAAAAATAGCACACATTCAGAGTCTAAAATTGTCAAAGGTTCTAGAGTTTCAAGGTGAGAAATTCTTTATCTGGCAGTCAATTCTAAATATAAATGCTGCAGGAAAGCAGAAGAGCAGGCAGGAAAGAAGGAACGGAGACATATAAGTACTTTCATAAAATAGAAATATTCTTGTGGAAAACACAGCTGCTAAAAATAGCAATACTAGTTCTAAAAAGAGAGTAAAGAAATAAATATTTCAATCCAATCTGTGAATGCAGACGGTTAAGATTAAGAAGATCTCATTAAAATAGTCCCACCTTTACAAGCAAAATAAAAACTCTTTGTTTAAATTTGCAACGTTTATTTTTCAGACTATATTGTACATACAAGAAACATTGCAGGTCTTACAATAAAACAACTTCACAAAGATGCAGAGTTCTGTAATATATACCAGACAGATACTCTAGCAAAAATATTGTATTTTTATATATTTTTCAAGTCTACATAGCCACCCATCTCGCAAAACAAGTGACTCTAGGCAGTGCACAACTAAGCTAAAAAGCAATAATTAATATTATTATTAAAAAGCATTAACACTATAAAAACACAATTAAAAAGGAAACAATAGGGAAAGGGCTCTTAATAATAATGGAACTACTTCACTAGTTCAGCAGTTTCCTGGAACCATCAGATCTGATGGCACAATACCATTACCAAAAATAATTTATTATTAAGTTAATATTTTTATCCCACCTTTATATATATAAATAATTCAAGGTGTCAAACATATTTAGTATTCCTTCCTTCCATTTTCCCCACAGCAAAACCCTGTGAGGTGAGTTAGGCTTCAAAATCTCACCTATGCCATTGTACCTCCCCCTCCGCCCCTTGCCATAGTAGTTTCCTGGCTATTCAAGAATGGATGGATTGTATTGTAACTTGACTGTTATATTAAGTGATAAACTGTACTCAAACTGAGATAAAAGAGCTACTAGCCATTTTACAAATCAAAACATGTCACATAATTTATTGGTCATAAACCTGACCATTTTTTAATTATTACTAAATATCTTTGGAATATGAATTACTGCTAGGGGGGGAGGAGTGTTCTTCCTTGTCAAAATGAAAGGAAAATTAGTTGAACTGTAAACTCACTTCCCCCAAAATACTCAGGAAAAGAGTAAGTAATCCAAACCCACTTTCCACTGAGATTTTGAACCAAAATGGTTAGTCTTTCATGATACTATTTTTGTTTGTTTGGTTATAAAAAAGGGAGGATATTTTTATCCTAAATCCCTCCAAATGGTGGGAGAAGTAGGTTGTGGCTTCCAATCCTGAGAAAGCTGCCTATCCCTGACAACAGTAGTGGGAATTTTTAGAATAGCTTTTTGTATTCTGACCAACAAAAGAGAATCTGAAATAATGGCCATGCTTACACTCTACCTAATATTGAAGCATTTCAGCATTATCAGATTATTTTTAAGACCATCCTAATCTAGACAATGCTCAAAAAGGAGAGTTATCAGTACTCAACATGCATGCAAATAAACTGGCCATTTTATGATATTTAATAAAAATAAGTATTACTGACATTAATGGCATTTACTTCTAAATGTGGCATATAATTACATTCCAGTCTTTCTAGCTTGTTCATTTCAAGTGAATTTTTTTTCAAATTTAAAAGAAATACTTTAAGTGATAAAACTTTCCTCCAAAATAAGGAATACATGGACTATTTTTTTTAATTTTTTCAAGAAATTTTTTGACAAAAGCAATGGAGCTCAACTCAGTTATGGAGCTCAATTATGTCTGCTTAACATAATTGCCTATGAAGCTTTTTTGAATTACATGAAATTACTTTTATTATTTTTCCAGATAACATCTACAACTATTATCTTGAAAGTAGAAATGAAGCATGTGATATGTATGCAATAACATTCAACTAAAAATATTCTGAAAATATATCTCATGTATAGTGTCCAATAATAATAATAATGTGTGATTTCTTTGATGTAAGGCCCACAAACTAACACAGATCTCAGAATAAGTAAATATAGTTTATTAACATAGCTGGCAAGGCAAGCTACTAATATAAACAGGGAGCAAACCTCATATGCACGTTGATATTACCTCATTGGGTAATGAAACATCTGCAAGCAAACAATCAATATCAGAGCACCAAGAACTTTGTAGTTCAATCCCAAACTACATATATTCTTTTCTTTTGATAACATTTCTTTTAAAAATTAAAGTTCTCCTAAAGCTGCAAGATTACTTCCATTTTTCTCATATTGGACTATTAACATTAGGAAAAAATATTGGACTACTGTACATAACTTTGGGAAACACCTATTCAGCAATGACTCTGAAAGATTTTTAATAAATTAAGGACAAGAGTCACAATTCAAATTATAATTTATCAATATGACTTCCCTTACTAACATCAACAATAAGTGTGTTAAAATAGTGCAGTCAAGCGAAGTTGTCTGAGATACGGACTTTACAAAATAGGACAAACAAGTATTACAGTCTCTCTCTCTCTCTCTCTCTGTCTGTCTCTGTCTCTCTCACATACACACGCAATGTAACTTGTAAATGGCTCTGTGATTTCAATTTCTTCCATGAGTTTAAAGGATTCCTAATATACTACCCAAACCTGCTTGATAGAATAAAAATCAATCACAACCAACCAACCAACCAGTTGAATAGACATCTGCCACATTTAAATTTAAAACTGGACAGTTACGGATTTACAGAACTATAGATAGCCTGCTTCATTATACTTATGAAGTGGCAAAGGTATTTAGATCAGTACTAAATTATCTTGTACGTCAGCAGGAAACTTATTAGATCAGACTGTCCAAGTAACAGAAGCACTTTCTAAGAGTGCTAAAATAATTATTTCCTGTGTGAAAGGCTTGTTGGTGCATCTGAGTCCTTGGGGCTTAGCTTTCAGAGAGTTGGTTTTTTTTCTACAGGAAGATGGAATTGTTTCAGTAGATGTATGCACTGAAGGATTTTACACATACCTCAGAATCAGTTGTGACAATGATAGCTAGTCCTAAGATTACAAGATACATTGGTTGGATGGCAGGGAGGGGAGGAGATAAAAATGGAAAAGGAAATGATGATGGATATAGGTCATAGTTCATAAGAACAGTACCAGCTTAAGGTACAGTGAAATGAAAATAAAATAGCCTTATTTGTATAGCAAACTGCTATATTACTTTAAAAGTAGAACATATTTTTAGGTCTATGTTACATAAATGTTAGAATTGGAGGAATATTTAGGTATTAACAAATCCTATAATAACAAGCTAAACTATTATTGGTCTGTTCAAAGTGAAATTTTGTTAAGAAAGTATTCCTTAGCTGGTATGCAGGGGATGAAGTTTCATTCTCAACCAGTAACCAATTTGCCTTTAACAGTTCATGGAACCAGAATTACTACTAATTGACATGTTTTTATTTCCATCATAATATTTTCCTAGCTCATGGATTACTTGTAAACCACTTTGGATTGGTAGGGGGTTTAGTGAAATATAAACTGAATTAACTAATAAATAAATTTATAATCATGAATTAGGTGGTGGGTAATAAATTTCCGTTTGCTGGGTATATTTAGAGAATAGCAACAGATTACAATATACTTCTTGACCCTTGCAGCAATCTTATTTTTTATTTATTTAAATATTTATGTCTCTCTCCCAAAACATAAATGGAAGCCTTAAAATAGTCACCAAAAATAAACCCGCTCAACGATATAGTAACATGAAGAAATATGAAGGTCTGCAATTTTTATAAACATTTTTTCCCTGGGGAATTGCAAATTTCTGACACACACACACACACACACACACATATATATATATATCGGAAATTGCAAATATATATTCAGCTTTGTTCGGGTATTTTCCCACATCATTATAGTTGTGCTTTTAAAGTTGTAGCAACGTTTCGGCAGAATCTTCATCGAACACAATACAGAAGCCTGATGATGGCAGATGAGATTCTGCCGAAACGTTGCTACAACTTTAAAAGCACAACTATAATGATGTGGGAAGATACCCGAACAAAGCTGAATACCATACATGTAAGTACCCCTGAAAACTTAAGAGTGTGTATGTGTGTGTGTGTGTATGTATGTATGTATATATGTATTTGTTTTCTGAGGTTCTCGCGGGTATTTGTATGTGGATGTTTTCTGAGGTTCTCGCGGGTATTTGTATGTGGATCGAAACATTGCCTAGATACTTCCAATCTTACGCGGGAGAAAACCCGAATAACCAAAGATCCGTATATATGTATATGTATATATTCATTTTTCTCTATTAACTCAGTGTGAATTAGCAGGTTATAGGTCAGAGAAGAGTTGTATTAATATACCAATAATATTTCTCATTAACATCTGAATCAGATGAGGATATACATATTCTATGCTGAATGCAGCAATGGGTTGAATGTCAATAATTTGGGAATAAATCAACCAAATAAAATATTTGCTTGTTATGGGAACTGGTGAATTTGCATGTTCTACGTATAACTGTGTTCTCTAACACATTCTATGGTTCTCATAGAATGTAATGTAGAAATAATGCAATAAAGTAAACACAAAACCCCTTATTCCTAACATCTTCACTTTGAAGTCCAAATTACCATCAGGAATGCCTATTTATTTCTTGAATAATTTCATTGCAAGCAATTTGGAGATGTGATCATTTAGGAAGTGATCATGTATGTGGATGAGTGCCTTCAAGCTACTTTGACTCCTGGTGACAATCTGGACAAGTCTATGCACTTTTCTGACCACGATTTTGGAATATTTGCCACAGCCTCCTTCTACAGAGATGACTTAGTGCCTAAGGCAAGACTAGATCTCACAGATTCCTAGTTTCTAGTCTGGTAACTTAACCACTACAGCAAATTGGTTCTCACAGAATGTAATGTAGAAATAATACAATAAAGTAAAATAAGTGTTTTCCAGTGCATGGCTGGCACACTGAGAACAAAATTCTGCATTGGCGACAGGAAGGGCATCCGGCCATTAAAACACTGCTAGCTCCATTCAGTTGCCCAGACTCCACCCCGCAAGGAATTACGGGGTCGTTAAAAGGAGATGATGATGGGGAAGAAGGCGGAGCCTCCTCGCCGACGGATGGTAGATCGCAACTCTCTGCAACTTTCGTTCGTGCTTTTTCGTCGGAGAGCCCCAATTATCCTGATTAGGGGCTGAAACTGCCTTGGAGGGGCAGCGGAGTAAGAGGAAGCAGCAAGCTTGTCTGTGGGGAGCCGCATCTCCCCCCCTGGGCTTGGCTTTTTTTCCTCCCGAAGACGACTGCAGCGATGGTCTAAAATGGCCATCCGGAAGAGGATGACTCAGCTTGACTAAGATTTATGCAGGAGGGAAGAAAGAGGTGGATAACATCTGAACCGGGACAACTGGGCAGTATAACCAAATAAAAGTACCCCGGGATTAAGTAATATGGAATTTTTAAGAAAAGAAAAGTGAGCTGCGAAATTACAAAGGGACAGAAAAAAAAAAAGGAAAATATTTTTGACAGCTAAATGGGGCTTCGAACCTGGAAAGGAAGAAGCTGGAATTAAAGATTTAATGAAATTGGACTAAAATAATTTGGGAATAATCAAGTATAAAATTAAAGCTGGACTTAATATTGCCAAAGAATAATAATAATAAAGTTTATAAATTGGAGACTGGATTGACTTGGAATATTGAGGTTCGAAAAACCTTAAATAAAAATATAGGGGGGAAAAAAGTGAAGACTTTGTATAATGGAGAGTGTCACCTTTTGATAAAAATTTAGTTCAAATAAAAAGGAAAGCATTTTGTTTTTGAATGAACTGATATAAAGTTACAGAAATATTGAAACAAAGTAAGAATTTTAGAAAGTGAAAGTAGAACCCGAATAAAGGAAAAAGCAAGGAAGGAAAGATTGTTTGTGGGACTGACTGATGTTTTTGGTATGAACCCTGAACTGGAATAGCTGAGAACTTTAAAAAATTGAAAGAAGAAAGAAGGAAAGTAAAAGTGGTTTGGTTTTTTTTGTGGACTTTGAGGATTATAAAATAAAAGAATGATGATATCTCTTTGGGACTTAAAAATGGAACTTAAAAATATGAGAGAATTACTACAGGAAAGAGGCGAATCACTTTGCTCTGTGCTAGAAAAAATGGAAATGGCGATTGAAGAACAAGAAGAAAGATTCTCAGAAGAGCAGGAATTGAATCAAGGAGAAGACATTTTGAATGGACAATTAACACAAAGAACATTACAAAGAAGTGGGGAAAGAAGGAAGGTTAAAAAGTTGAATTTTAAGAAAGCAATTAAAAGAGGGAATAATTGTGAAGTTAGAAAAGGCAGGAAGATTCAGCAGAAAAGGGAAAGGGAAGATATTAAGAAGGAGATGAATTGGAATGAGAAAAGTCATGGGCAAAAAAGAGGGAGGAGAAACAGTAATACTAGTAAAATGTTGAAAGGAAATTGTTTCTTTATAATTAAAAGAAGGAATATTTGTGAAGTCAGGAAATGTAGAAAGAATGAGAAAAGACATGGGGAAGAGAGTGGGAGGAGCCTCGGGTTCGCTCCCTAGACAATGCACCGGAGAAGCAGTAAGAAACAGGCATGTGACAGAAAGAACCACAGAACTAGTAAAATGTTGAAAAGAAATTGCCTTTTCAGAGATAATGGTTGATGAATTAATAGGGGGATTTTGCAGGGTGACAAGGGGTAATAAGAATATTTCTGCAATTAAAAATATTTAGAAAATAGGGTAATATAGATATTGATAACTCTTATTAAAGGGGGGGGGAATATGCTGTGGAATCCAATTGAGAAGATGTAATGACTAATGGTTTATTGGGAATTAAGATGAGGGAATAAAGGTATATTCTAATCATTAAGGTGTCACACTCAAAATAGTCAGAGGGGAAACTTATACTTGTTCTTTTTTCTTTTTGTGTGGGTGTGTTAAGATCTGTATCAATTTAGAACTTATTAAATGTGTGTAATTGAAAGGGAACGTGACAGACTAAAGAACCAGCTAAATTAATAAATTTAATATAGATTATTAAAAGCAAGGAGAGACATTGGTAACTTCATTATTACCACTATTAGGTAAATATATATTGTTTATTTGTATTTTTAAAATAAATATTAAGGATTATATTTGAAATAATTGAAATGAAATTAAATGTTTAGATTGGGATTAATGAAAGAATTTAGAATTGAACCTTATTAGTATTTATTAGGTAAATATATATTGTTTATGTTTAAAAATAAATACTAAAGGATTAATTTGAAATAATTGAAATGAAACAAAATTGATTGAAATTAAGGAAAGAGGCGAGAATTAATGTGTTTGTTTCTCTCCCCACTGAAAATTTGGAATGGGAAAGGTAATAATAGAATTAAGTATGCATATATCATTGTATAATTTCTGTCATATCTGTATGTAAAGATGATGACCCAGAAATATGTTGTCCACCAAAAAGAGATTTTTGTTTTTAATGTGAAAACTGAATAAAGTTTGTTAAAAAAAAAAAAAGGAGATGATGATGGAGGAAATATTTAGTAAGTAGTTATTTTCAAATATATAACTAGCAGTTAATAAATCATTTGTCTGACAAATAATTATGAAACAAAATTTTCAGTGAAAAATGTAATGAAAGGAAAACTCCACAAATGCTATTTCTAAAAGCATTTATGGAGGGAAAAGTAGACATTCTTAACATTTGTTCTAAGATGCTCAACAGTACAGGTCAAGGTAAATTAACATAAAGAGTTTATGAAAACAGAAGAGCTGTAAATTATTTATTAAAACAACTCCTTATGTACAAGCAAAATTTAAAATAGAACATTATATAATACCAAAAATATTTAAGCTGTAATGTCTAAAAAGTGTGCTGATTCTTTTTAGAGAAGTGTCTATACAATAAGGTTCACTGTGCAGAACCCAGAATTATATAAAGAACCCCTAACCAATTTTTTTCTTACAACCAACTTCATTACTGAACAACCATTCTTCCAGAGTTAAGCAGACTGTATCTACATGAATTTGTGTGATTAGACTCATTTCTTATTTAGCAACTGGATTCCGTTCCACTTCCAAACGAAGCAAAACAGTCTGTCAACTCATAAAGCATTTCTATGCTTGTTTTCGAGTTGCCATAAGCAGGAGGGGAGAAAAGCCTGAAGGAGCAGCAAATTAAAACTAGAATTACATTCCACGCTTATCTTACAAGGATTGTAGCTAGGCTTTTGGATCTTCTGTCCATGAAAATCCTTGATTGGAAAATTTGATTGATGACACCCAGCCCATGAACATGCTTCATTGGAGAATCTGTTTATGACACACCCAGGGGGGAGGGGGGAAACAGGTGATCATGTAAATCACATGTGTCAGAGTTGGCTTCATATGGGTCAATGCCGACATGTTGCTCCTTATAAAACTTTTTGATTCTTTTGAAACTTGGCTCAGGCTCATGATTTAATTAGGGCAATAATCGGAACCCTGACACAGTCACTAAATGAATGTGTGTGAGTGTGCATGCTTGCGTGTGTGTATACATACATAAAGGTAAAGCTTCCCCTTGCACGTACGTGCTGGTTGTTTCTGGCTCTAAGGGGCAGTGCTCATTTCCGTTACAAAGCTGAAGAGTCAGCACTTTCCAAAGATATCTCCATGTGGCTGGCATTACTAAATGCTGAAGATGCATGGAACACTGTTATCTTCCCACCAAAGTCGTCCCTATTTTTCTACTTGCATTTTTACATGCTTTCAAACTGCTAAGTTGGCAGAAGCTGGGACAAGTACGGGAGCTCACTCCGTTACGCAGCACTAGAGATTTGAACTGCTGAACTGCCCACCTGCTGATCGACAAGCTCAGCATCTTAGCCACTGAGCCACTGCGTCCCTTTGCATGCATGCATGCATACATACATACATACATACATGCATGCATGCATACATACATACATACAATTTTGTAAGAGAAGAAACTGACATCTTGTGATCTCCGGAACTAAAATTATACTTATTATACTTACTAAGCTTTTGTCAGCTTCTGCTGACATTGTCAGAGGACAATGAGATCTATGCCATATCTTAGATCTCTATAATGGTAGCTTAATACTCTGACAATGTCAGCAGAGGCTGATGAAAGCTTAGTAAGTATAATAAATATAATTTTAGTTCCGGAGATCGCAAGATGTCTGTTTCTTCTCTTACAAGTATACCTGGAACTCGTATTTTTAGAATAGTTTGTAATATATAATTTTACATTTCCATTACCTATAAACATTAATTGGATATAAATCCTTTCAAATATCTTTTTTTTACTGTTTATCTAGCATAGCTGGTTGATGGCTGTGGATTGTCTGGGTGTTCCATTCTTGTGGATAGGGAGGGTGATGAGGAAGGAAGTGGAGTTGAGGAAGGAGTAATTTTCTTTTTAAAAAAACCCACTAATTTGATTTGCCTGTTTTTTTTTCCTTTTGTCTTCATATATTTAACAAGTGACATTAAGATTTCATCTATTTCCTGGTGTACCTTTCCAAACATTCTACATTTGGATCCACACCAATTCTTTTTTCAATTAAATCTTTGTTTGAAAGCTCTCATTCAGTCTAGGCTATCATACTGAAATTGAGATAATTTTTCCCACATCTTTCAATATCAACCTCTAAATTAAGAGATTACATCACTATAAAATTTTTCTTATTTATTTCATCCATAGTGTTGTTTTGGTCAAATCCTTCAATTTTATTTACAAGACCAACATTTCTTCCCAAAAATCTTGCATTTATATCATGCTAATTGTTAACTCGCAAAGCTTTCCTGACCTGCTCCCGAGTTGCCATAAGCAGGGGGATGGGAAATCACAGCCTCGTAGCTGCACCAAGGAATTCACACCTCAGTCAAAACAAAACACATCCTAGCCGGCCGAAGTCAAGGCCATCTCCACAGAGACCTGCAACAGCTGGAGGGAGTGACTTCTATGACCCGCGAAATTGCTTCATTGGGGAATGTAACTGGTGACACACTTTGGGAGGAGGCAACAGGGTCAGAGGCAAGGCACGAACTGGGTGAAGTCAGAGCTGCCTTCACCTAGGTCATGCCGACATGACGCTCCTAATAAACAACCGAATTTTCTCTGCACAACGGCTTGAGGCTCCTGATTTTATTAGGGCATTGGTCGGAACCCTGACACTAATACCTTCTCATGCTGGTGTCACAACTTGGTGTATAAAATCATTCATAAATCAATCTTCAAAAAGGACTTGTGTCATTCAAGCCTTCCAGGTAGATCAGTAAATAAACAGGCAGCGTGTGGTTTCTTATGTTTCCGGACACATGGGGGTTACCGCATTTTGTAGATCAAAAATAGCTTCAGCCTGAATCTGGTAGCTTTTCTCCCCAATAGAAAGGTTACTCTAGCCTTTGAACTGAATTTTCAATTCAAAGTATACAGAGTTTTTTTCATTTCCTGAATGAGGCCATTTTACTGTCTTGTATGTGTTATATAACTACTTTCATTCCTGATAATCTTTTCATCAGCTCTCTGACCCTTTCTTCATCCTTCAAAATCATGGAGAGAGTGGAATGGACAGATCTTTTTCTCATGCTATAATAGTCACCTATAATCTTAATCTTTAAATTGAAACCACAATACAATTTAAATTATTAAATTGAACCTACAATCTTCATCTTCAAATTTGAGATCAATGACTTTTCTTTGCTTTTCGGCACTTTTTTTTGTTGAATTATATAGTTTTTTCTCTTTGAAGATATCTTGATATGGGGTTTTAATGGGCATAAATGACTAGATAAGCAAAAATAACTGTAGGATATACATGATACTAACTGTAATAGTAGACACCTGACTGAAAAGGAAACAGACAGACAGATATTCTGCAAAGTTCATAAGTGCACACAATGGGTGAAAAATTATTTTTTTAACCATCGTATTTGTGAAGGAGCTCATGAAAATAATTACTAAATAATGAGTGGCTGTAATTTATTCATTCAAATAAAAAACAACAACATTGTTTTAGATCCTGGAGCGTTTCACTTCCTTCCTGCTATATTTTACCACAACCACTTAGGTGCTTTTAAACTAACATATATCAGTGATTAAAAATATCATATTTTCATTATCAGTAGCAGAAGAAATGTTACTCTGCATGTAGGCACATTTCTATGTAACTAGAGTGGGAATGTCTGCACAGACTGTCTCCTGCTACAATACTCAGTTTCCTTATCCACTTCTGATAGACTATGAGATAGTTTATATCTGAAGTTTACTGAGAAATAAAATAGAATCACAATATTGGCATATAAAAATTTATGATTTAAAAAGTGCTTTTTGGTAGTTATAAATAACTCATAAAACTTAATTCATGATTCTTTCATAATTTTATTTCAACTAAGAAAGGAAATTGTCAGACACAGAGGCCATATATGCATCTTAACTTGTACTGATTTGATATAACTTGAAACTTACCTGCCATGATGGAGGAAAAGTAGGTGATGAAACAATATTTACAACAGGAGGATCTAATATTTGCATATTTGTTACATCAAAGTTGGGATTTATCTGTTGAAAAATAGATTTGCTATTATTCTATTGTTGAATGCTTAAAATATACATGAGCTATTTAAATATTTAAGAAAAAATATTCAGTATATATTTAGGAAAGAAATCATATTCCCAAGAGGTTCCTTACTTTTTTCTTACAGATTATATTGTTTATTTTGCTTTTTCCTCAAGAGTAAGGGTGAAATTTGTTTAATGTCATGTTCTCTGATGAGTCAATTGGCTACCTCATTATATTTTGATTTAAATTATCTTTATAGCTTCTGGGAATTTTCATTTAAAACATGTGAAGACATTCTTTTAACTGCTCCTTTCTTAGATAAATTGATAATTTTTTTAAAAACCTGCCTAACGGTGGTTAAAACAGATTTCTATAATGTCAACGTAATAGAAAACCTTATTGCATTGCATTGACAAAACCCTAAAACAAGAGCTGTTCTCTAGGAAACCCTAGAAAACAGGTCAGGAATTCCATAAAAAGAAGTGGGATACATTGTGCTGCATGTAGAGCAGAAGTAAAATTTTATGAAGCATATCCAAATTATTAATGTAAAAAATATTGCCCTTACTACCCTCATAAAAGTATAATATTGGTCTTGGATGGGGTGGCACTGTGTGTAATCTAGGGGTTTTCCTGGACTCACGACTTCTGCTTGAAGAACAGGTAGCAGTTGTGGCCGGAAGCGTCTTTGTGCAACTAAAGGTTGTGCACCAGTTACAGCCTTTCCTGAACCAACAGTCTCTACTCATAGTCACTCATGCCTTAGTCACTTCTGGTCTTCATTATTCAATGCGTTCTACATGGGGCTGCCATTGAAGAGCATCTGGAAGCTCCAGTTGGTGCAAAATGCAGCGGCCCTCATGGTTTTGTGCAGATCCCAGTGTGCACATGTATTACCTCTTCTGCAGGAGCTGCATTGGTTGCTGATTTGCTTCTGGGTGCAATTCAAGGTGCTGATTGTCACCTTTAAAGCCCTTCATGGCTTGGGACCAGGTTATCTGAGGGATTGTCTCTTGCCTGTCACATCTACCCGACCCATCAGAGCGGGGAGACAGGGAATTGCAGGTCCCATCCCTGAGGGACATACACCTGGTGGGACCCAGAAGAAGGGCTTCTCCATGGTGGCTCCCTCACTCTGGAACATCATTCCCCCCGAGATTACAATGGCCTCCACTCTAATACTCTTGCAGAAGGCACTGAAGACCTGGTTCTGCCAGTGGGCCTGGGGAATCCAGAACGGGATGGAGCCCATTAAATGGCTCATGTGATCTGCTATCGTCAGGGAGGGAGGGTGAGAGTTGGGGGATGATTTTGTTATATTGTACTTTATTAATTTATTTGATTTTTTTGGTTAGCTTTTATTGTTTTAAATATCGTTTTATATTCTGTAAGCCTCCTTGAGTCGCCATGGGCGAACAGGCAACAATATAAATCCAATAATAAATAAATAAATGAATGAATAAATAAATAATGAAGAATGCTAAAATTCACTAAAATACATCTAAAACACAAATTGATTCAAAATAGTCGACACCATGACATTAAAAATCTTTTATAGCTATATGGCACATCCAAACAGGATTTCAATTGAGAAACTGACCATCCTTAACCAAGCTAAATTCAAAGAATTCTAGGGAATTCATGGAAGCCTAGAATTCAGATGTATCAGACATGCTGAATACATATAAAAAACCCATACTTCTGCTGTATTCAAGAGACAATTAAAAAGCTAAGAAGGAAAAAAAAAACCCAAAAACATCCTCTCCAGCACCAACACCTAAACATGGATTAAGATAAAGGTACAGACTTTCTCTTTCTAGTTGTGTCCTACCTTATCTCTTATCTCATCTCATATTTTATCTCATCTCCATTGCTTAGCCAAAGGAGCCAGTGTTGCCCGAAAACATTTCCATGGGATGTGGCCAGCATGATTATACGTCATACAATTATATGTGAAGGCGCATGAAATGCTGTTACCTTCCCACCTATTTGCCACATTTGTATACTGCTAGGTGGGCAGAAACTGGGACAAGTAATGGGAGGTCATGCCATTGTGTGGCGCTCAGGACTCAAACCCAGGGTGTCACCTTTCCAGTTGACAAGCTCAGCATCTTTAACCACTGAACCATCACACTCCTAAACAAACAGGGATTAACACCAGAAAAATGATCAGGCAAAATAAAATACCCAAATCAAGGAACTAAACATGGTGAAACCCACCCTGCATCAAAATTGGCAAGGGTAAGCTACTGTATATAAACAAGGAGCAAACCTCACACTCACTCACACTGATGATATTACTTACCTGGGTCATGAAATATCTGCAAGCAAAATCAAGCTTAAAGAGCACTAAAGACTCCACGTTAAAAATATCCTTTGTACATTAAAGCTTCTAAAATTAAAATTACCTTGAGAGTGATGGATGGCTTATAAACTTTACAAACAAATAAATATAATCTGACTTTAAGCATGTAGTGTGGTAATTTTTTTTTACTTTGATGGATGGCACTATAGCTGGGGCTTGATAAGTAGATCCCAGCAGACAATGAAATAGCAATGGTTTCATGAAGAGCTTTAAAAAACAATATGATAATTTCAATTGGCATAGAAACTAAGTGGAATCTATTGCAATAGTTGCTAAATAAATTAAAATAGGCTCTCACCTTCCTAACAGAAAGAACACAGATATCTTGTGTATAAGCTGAAGTTTATATATACTTCAACTTTCTTTTCTGTGTGATCATATTGAATATAACACCATGGGAGCATTATATAAACGATGTAACTGAAAAGTTCAATTCCTTCTTTATAAACGCATTTATTGTTCTTATTTAATTAAAGTTATGTAACATAAAATAGCACTTTCTATATTTAAAAGTGAACTGATCCTAAACAATCCTGTAATATATAAGGATGGTTCCCATTCAACAGAATATTCTTAAACATTAGCGCCATCTAGTGTTAAAGCTGTAATAAGTTAGTAGCATAAAATACTATGTAAAACATGTACATCCGTTATATATGGAGTCCATATTAACATTATATGAACTGTATCGCCTGTTACTCCATAGTTATGTTTCTCCTTTATTCTCAACCTTTCCTAAACAGGGTGATAACTGTCAACATGGCTATGTTGAGGGGTGGCCTTTTAGATTGCACATTAAGTGTTTCAAGGTCAAGAGCATAATATCCCCCTCAAAGAGATATTTGGCACCTTTCAAATCCAGTGGCACATGTCATTCCTGATCATTGCAGGACCTGGAGGGACATGACTTTAATTCACAGGTGGCAGAAATCATGGTATAGAAGACTCTGTCTTCTTTATGTTTCACAGACTCAACTGGACACTTGAAGTTGCTCAGCCAACACTGTTCTATCAAATTGACATCCAGGCAATAGCAGTTATAAGCAACTTTATCTACAAGGAAATTCACAAAATCATTGTGTCCCTTCCCATAAAACGGCCATGTTACTTTGAACAGGGTCATGAGGTAGGAATGCACACACACATTAAACATAAAGAAATGTTTACTGCTTTTATTGCCATTGAATATGCTCAAACATGAACTCATATTAGAATCTAGTTGTCCTGCTTTTCTGTCATTCTTATTGGCTTGCCTATTTAGAATATGGTTTCCTGTGTATTAATGGTAATTAGGAAGAAGTGAGAGAAAGGAAGCTTTGAGGCTTTAAAGTCAGAGTTTCCATTATTCACCAACCTATCATCTCAATAAAAAACTACTGAATTTTAAAATAGGCAGCCAACCCTCTACCCCACAAAAATAACTCGATAACTATGCTCTATAACCAGCATGGAAAGTCCTTTTAAAAAAAGATTTAGAGAAAAGCGATGCAATGAGAAATTCTACATTCTCTGAGTATAAAATTCCCAGTTTTAGGAGAAAGAATAAAAACCGTGGATGATAGAGAAGAAAATTAATGAAAAACTCTGGAAAAACATAAAAGTTCAGTCACTATTGCTAAAGAAATATCTGTATCGAAAAATTGTAAATCTCAGTTGTACCCAATAATTTGTTATTAAAAGCCGTAACAGTTTACCTCAACTGACTGTGATTTTGCATTGTGGCAATGAGGTGACCGAGGGTATATATCCAGAAGGTGAGGTGGATCATCACTATGTAATCTTTGCACATGCTTTTTAAGAACTTTCTTATATTCACATGAATCAAAATTTGTCTTCCAAAGAAGCACCTGTAAGAAATTTACTGATGTTTCATGAATGCAGCCTTTCACTTGGTAATTAAGCATTTAACTGAATATCCAGTTTATAGTAAAGCAGTAAGACACACAGTATAATTTAATTAAAGGAAAATTTGCTGACAAAAAAAAATCAGACAATTTTATAATCAACACATACTTAAAATATATATTCCTCTAAATTTGATAATAAAATATTTATTTAGTGTAGTTACTAAGAATAGTGGTATTTAGTTCATTATTATCTCTTATACATTATTATATACATTATTATATATTATATTATATATAAGACATTATGTTGTTATTATCTCTGATGATCTAGGTGCTAGAGCCCACTGTAACTACATAGCCAAAAAGGCATTAAAAGTTGTTAACCTAATCCTGCAAAGCTTTTTCTCCAGTAATATTGTGCAACTAGAGCATACAAAACATTTGCTAGACCAATTCTTGAATACAGCTCATCTGTCTAGAATCAAAAGAGTCCTCCATTCCTGTAATTGCAACAGAATACCCTATGCCTCCAGATTTGAAATTTTAGGCTTAGATAACTTAGAACTACATCACCTTCGGTCTGACCTAAGTGCAGTACATAAAATTATCCATTCCAATGTCAATGACTACTTTAGTTTCAACCTCAACAATACACAAGCACACAATGGATACAAACTCAGGATAAACCACACAAAACTCGATTGCAGGAAGTAAGACTTCAACAACAGAGTGGTCAATGCCTGAATATTCTACCTGACTCTGTGGTTTCTTCCACTAACCCCAAACATTTTAACCTCAGACTGTCTACTGTTGACCTCACCCCATTCCTAAGAGGTCTGTAAGGGGCATGCATAAGTGCACCAACGTGCCTACCATCCCTGTCTTAATGTTCTCTTTTATTCATATCTATTTCATGTATTAATAATCATGTTTATACTTATATATATTATCAAATGAATGCTTGACTAAATAAATAAATAAAATAAAATAAAATAAAATAAAATATAAAATAAAATAGTTAAGAATTTAACTATTTTAACAAACCTGTGTATCTGTGCCACCAGAAGCGAATGTCTCTCCATCTTTTGAAAAAGCTACAGAAAGCACAGGACCCTAATTTTTTTTTAAAAGGACAGAGGGGAACAAGATAATATATTTTTAAAAGGCATCAAGTTTTGTTTCTTTAATACTTTCTCCCTTCTTTTTATTTAATCATTCCTAAATTGCTAATAAACAAGTAACACATACTAGTAATAACTAAATATATTTAGGTGATGAAACAGACTACATTAATTGGCATTTTATGGATACAGTATTTGTCCAAATGATATTTTAACTGATTATGTGCCATTAAGTTATTTTTTGACTTCTAGGAATCATATATAAAGTTGGGTCTTTGTATAAGGTGTCCAAATTAGGATAATTGACACAGGTTTCATTACAGTAACTTTATCATTCTATGCATAGAAATTATTTTTTATGATGAAAATAACAAGATATAAAAGCAAGTCCCAAAATAGAGATTGCACCTCATGCCCATGAAATGTGTATAAGAGTCTTCCTTCTATAAGATCCATAATCTTAAGAGTTCCATCATTAGATGCTGTTATGAGAAAGTTCCCAGAAGGATGGAAAGATGTGTAATTAACACTTCCCCTGTGAACTAATTTAAATAAAAGTAGTTCAGATATTGATGCAAAGAAGAAAACTTCCAAAACAAAACAACACATAATAACATTGTTGACCAACACACAAACTTAATTATATTACTGAGAATAATAACAATAAAGTTTACCACCTGGATATGGCGCACAGGGTTTTACATCATTGTCTCCATCATTCTCCTTCAATGTTATCCTTTACAGGGGTGTGAAATGCTTTTGAGTTTGGAATGTCCCATAACTAGTTACAGATCAAGGGCTCTGTAACTGATTACATTCATAAAGGGGTATTCTGAATTCAGTTTTCCCATCTGTATTATCTATGAGTTCCTACAACAGCTTATTTTCGTTGCTATTATTTTGTACTGTTATGTGACATTTTCCTTACATTTAAATAAGCAGACTTAAATACTAGTTTTCCTGTTCTTCTTCATTATTCTTCTTTACTAGTCAGCTATTTTAATATTTACATTCTAGATCATTTGATAGATTTTGATTTGGAAAAAGACAAATTCATTCCATTATTGTTCTTTATTGTACACATTGCAGGAATTATCAACATCCCACCAACATTTAAGAACGGAGGTACAAACCTGAGCCTCAGAATGCACACCAATCTGAACACATACCTATTTAAGGAATCCTCTGTTTCTGCCAAGCAGAACTTTAGAATCCAGGATATAAGGAAGTAGTCTTGGAATATTAACTAAGTGTTCAAAATTCTTGCATAATCAGACCTCAAACACATAAGACAATATCAGTGGTATAGGCTTATACTTTTTTTTTTTGCTTAGCATTTAAGCCACTCCCTAGCCCTAGACAGGTTATAAAAATTAAGAATTCATTTAATACTAGAGAAAATTGAAAAATAAAGTGAGAAATGGAGATGGCTGCTAAGGAAACTTCAAAGTTTGTAAAAGAAAAGTCAACATAGTTTCCAAGAGAGAAAAAACCTGTACAAAAGCAGGTACTGTTGTGATTGTAAGAGAAATATGAGATTTTCTGATGCATATGAAAAGATCCAACCCCCAAGCATTTGCGGCCTCATTAACTGAAAAATACATACACTGAAACCTTTTAGATGAAGAATGGGCAATTTGCACAGTAAAATAAAAGTAGCTAGAGTACTGGTGAAAGTGATTACATAATGATGCAGTTCTTGTTTTTAAACACTAAAAGTGAATCTATTCAAATATTGGATTTCTTAAAAAAGATTTTAATGCATTCAAGGCAGTCATAAGAGGAATTCCACGGGCAGAAGAAACTAAAGGAGGAAAAAAAGCTAAAAATGGGTGCGAGTTCCTAAAAAAGAAGATACAAAAGCACAACTACAACAGAATACCTCAAGAGGACATAAGAAAGTTAGTACCTGAAGATTTAAATGTTCTTCCAACTTTGATTTCAATGTATACAAAAGATGCAAAGTGTTTTATAAAACATGTTTCACCTCAGACCTACAATATCTTTGAAATTTAGGATCCATCACCAAAAACCCTATATATGCAGGAACAGGTTAAAACGAATAATCATTATTTTGAAGAAAACAGGGAATATTTGGGAGAAAGGACGATTTCTTCTATAATAAAAATAAAATGAAAGTGAAGGAAGGTTTTTCAACTTTAGAAAGAATTGGACTTTCGTCCCCAAAGGGAAAGATTACTGATTCAAGAATTAGTCTTTCAATACTAAAATTATAAGACTAATCTTTAGAATGTCTGTAACCAACAAATCCAAAAACAAAACATGAAAAACTTAATGATTTATTAAATCATTACCTCTTTGTTCCAGGAGGTTGAAGGCAGAATATGACTATTTGACTAAAGGTATGTGATTCTACTGCCATCCTGTGGTTTTAAATACCACTACCATTATGTTTTAATGAGATGTACTGCAGTATAAATTTATCTTTAAATCTACAAAACACCATACCTTATTTTGATATTTTCTAAAACAATCATTACAAATATACAGACTAAATAGCATTTCAGACTATAATAAGGACGTACGATGTTGTTGATATTTGTTAGCTATTTTTAACATTTCTATTTTCTTTCTAAGGTGGAGACTGTATGTATGACAACTGTACAGAGAATGAACATTGCATTTGGGATATGAATAAATGACAAGTCTACGTAATATCTATGAAGTGTCTACAAACATATTCACCTGAATTTTATCCCAATTCAAATGATTTATTAATTTCCAATGTATATAGATTTTGATCACAGAATCTATACCAATAGTATTCTAATTATTAATAGTATTCTAATTATACACATTTGTATAGCAGTTTTTCAGAGCAGTTTACAAGAAAGTATCATAGTTTTATGTAAAATAATTGCAATGAAGTCAACACTGTTTAAGAATAAATACAACAGAATAAATACAAGCACTAAAACAAAATTCTTTTAAAAATAACAAACCAAAATAATACATAAACTGAGATATAGTCTTACACTGGAGTAATTGTTTACTAATACATGTCTACAAGAACAAGTGTGCCTTCCACTGTTTTCTGTGGAAGAGTTACATAGCATTTACACAGTATTATATTCTCAAAATGCTTGATTGGCACTTTGGAATAGATTTCTATTTTATTAGAGTATGCTGGTATAAAATACGATCAGGGCAGGAAATAAGTTTAAAAACAGTAATTTAAGCAGAGATAAAATTATAATTAGAATATTTAGAAATATATTTATTTATATACCAAATTTTACTTTTAATTACTAAGACCTCTACTATGAGTATTCGTTCTGCAATTATACAAAAAAGAGGCTAATCAAGTTGTGTTGCATAAACCTTTACCTTTATAACGCTGCAGTAATCTGTTTATTCGAATGTCCCAAAACTTCACTGTGTGATCAGAACCAGCAGTAACTATACATGTACCATTAGGATTAAAATCTACATAGTTTGCAAACCTATAAAGAAAATTAAAAATAATGGTTGTTATTGTAAAGGAAGCAGGTCATCTGTTTATGTCAACAAATTCTTAAGGTATCTTTTCCACACAAGCAGTACATTCTATTTTCCCAACATTTGCGTAAAATAAGTCACCCTGGGATATGCCAATATATTATTAAATAATATTTCAGTTTGGATCCCACTTGCCAAATTCTCTCCATCTTGTCTGTAAGATAGCAATTTGATACGAAAAGAGACAATCCTTTGTCCATAGATTTGTACCATAGATATTTACTAAATGGAAAGAGTAATATAGCTAGAACATGTTTTCAAGCCTAGTCCTTCTAGATAATTTTGAATTACAATTCCTATCAGCCTTAATTGGAGAAATGGTAAGAAAGGATCTCAAGATAGCAATTAGACACAAGATAGCACTTAGATGTATATACTTGTAAAACTTCACAATGCTTTACAACCCTAAGATGTTTACAGAGTCAGCATATTGCCCCCAACAATCTGGGTTCTTATTTTATCATCCTTGGAAGGACGGAAAGCTAAGTCAACCTTGATCCGGTAAGACTCGAACTGCCAAACTGCTGGCAGCTGGCAGTCAGCAGAAGTAGACTGTAGTACTGCATTTTAACCACTGCGCCACCATAGCTCAAGATATAAGAAGCTGGACCTCCAGCTGACATTGTGGTGAGATCAGACGTGAGGAGCGGGTCTTCACGCTCCTGCGCCAAATTCTCCCCTGTAGGGGTAGTGAAAAAAAGAGGAGTGCCATGCAGGTCGCAAAGAGCTGCAACTCTTCCACTCGACCCAGGGCTTCTTCTCTCTCATCCACAACGAGGAGAAGAGGCAGCTTTATGGCTGCCATGAAGCTGGGACAGCCGAGGCAACAAAGAAAGTAGAGGAGCGGTGTAAATGAATAGTGACTGGAACTGGGTGAGATTATTCCTTTTTTACCTAGAACCTAACCCTAAAAGGAAAAATAAGAAAATCCAGGAAAAGAGGCTCTCTGAACTATTTGTTAAAGTGGTGAATAATTACATAGAGAAAAATTCCAGACCTGAAAGAAAAGAACCAAGGGGAGAAAAGTAAAAAACTTTTTAAAACATAGAAAATGGGACTTTTAAACCGGATAGGTGCTGTTTGGGAAAGGCATTTTAAAATGCTGGAATTATTTTTTTGAATAACTGATTGCTTTCATAAATCAAATTAAAATTAAATGCTTGTCAGATTTGAAACAATGTTGAAATCTAAGCTGAGGGTGCCACCTACTGATGAATGGAAAATATACCATAACCCTACAAGTCTGGGAAAATTTCTGATAAGAGAAATAAAAATTTATCTGGAGACTGTGGTAATACCTAGTGTTCTATAATTACTTTATGACTACTGGAGACTCAACTGTGAGAACAATGAAGATACCAACTTTAGAATGTTAATAATGTAAAGCAACTTTAGAATGTTAAGATATATGATTAAACCTACAAAGTGGACTGAAGGAGATATTTGGACAGCTTCCTAGACTATTTAAATGGAACTGTTGCATGGTGTTTATAGGAACAAGTTGGAAAATCTGAGTAACAAGATAGCCTTAAGACAATCAAAATAAAAAGAACTAGCAGTTTAATTTCTGTGAGTCACAACATAATTTTAGCATAACTAATACCTGCTGATATAACTATAATTATCAATAAAATATTTTCCTTTGTTTTTAAATGAATATGACTTACCCATCATAATCTATTATATTATTAATACAGATTTTGTTTCTTATATCCCAGATTTTAACAGTTTTATCTTCACTGCAAGACACTATTAATCTTCCATCTGGTGAATATCTAGAAAGGAAAAAAAATAAAGGGAGAAGATAATTACAAATAATATTTAAATGATCTGCAATTATAAAATTGGTGATAATATAGTATACAAGCATTCAGGAGTTCAGGAGTTCATATTCAACTGGTTAATGCGACTACCATTCATGAATATTCCGAAAATAGCTAGAGGTCATAAGCACAAAATATTCATGCTCTAGTCACCTCCCATTTAGACTACTGTAATGCGCTCTACATGTGGCCACCCTTGAAAAATATTTGGAAGCTTGTGCAAAATGCATTGGCACCCATAATTATGTGTACTCTTAAGACATAGGCTCTGCTTTGTGACCTGCACCAGTCTGCTTCAGGATCCAGTTCAAAGTGTTTGTTTTGATTTTTAAAGCCTAGCATGCAACAAGATTATCTCTTGTTGGATTGCCTCTTCCTGATTACATCTCCTTGTCTAATCAAGTCTGGAAGGAGAAGCGTGCTGCAGATCCCATCTGCAAAACAGCTCAATCTGACAGGACTTAGGAGGTAAGCCTTTTCTCACTTTTTGGAACATCATCCCTCCTGATATTAGGTGAGCTCAAACTCTCATGGCTTTCCAGAAAATCTTTAAGTGTGTTCATTTGAACAAGTCTGCGAATCCCGTGGTAATAGGGAGTATGCATGTTGACTGTATTATGTATAGTATTCTCATTGTTGTGGTTTTGTTTTTATTGTCTTAATCATTTTTAATTTTTTATATGGCATATTTTTGATTTTATGTTACCCACATGGGTGGCTATATACCAGTACATCTATGTAATAAATAAATACACTTTTTGCTCGCATTACCTGTTTATTTTGAATAACTTCAATCTATGACAAGTATTTGTGAGTTTGCATACAACTTTTTTCCCATGTTAGAATTCAGGGCACTGATTACAGGACTCCCAGACAATATTCTACAGAGCCATTTCTAGGTATAATCCTATTAGCTTCAGCAGGGATGCTGTACCCATATCTTCACTATATATTTTGAGGTCATTCAGAAAAGCAGTTATCTTTAGGAAGGTAATGAATTAAAAAACTTACTTTGCACAACGTACCCAATGTGTATGCTGGGATAAAGAATACAAAAGATGTTGCCTGTAAATGCTCCACACTTTCACTGACTTATCATTAGATGCAGTGACTAGAAATTGACTGTCATTTGAGAAATTCACACTGCGGACTGGGGCAGTATGGCCCTTTAATGATGTGGATTCACCATGGCTATAAAGAAATTAAAAAAATGTTTTAGCAGAAACTAATCATAAGAATTTAAAATAATACAGATTCCATCCTCAATCTATCTAGTTTACTGTGGTGCATTCCCAAATGAAAGACCTTTATTTCATGTTTGATATGGTATGTGAACAATCATAGAAGTCTTTCACAAATAATGTAATTAATAATATTATTATTGTATCAATTGCTTTAAGATGAGAAGCTTAGGCATGGTCTAATAAAATGCTATTGCTTAAAAACATATAGGTACTTGTGAACATGCAAACATCACGGCACAAAGAATTTCAGTTATAACTAACTGCTGTTGTTAAATCAAGGCACCACGTGACTGGATTAGATTTTATGACCATTTTTACAATGGCTGTAAAATGAATCAGTGTACTCACTAAGTGAATCATGTGATTGGAAAACAAATCCAGCATATCTAATAGGGTGGGGTTTTTTTTGCCATTTTCTGCAAGAGAACAGCAACAATCATTACAAATCAGTCATGCAGGACATTGCAACTAGTTGTAAATGCAAGCCAAGCATCCAAAATGAGATCATATGACCACAGGGAAGGGAGAGTATGGCAGCCTTAACTTTGAGGATGATCATAAGTAGTTTTTTAAAAGTCTTTTGTAACTTGTTGTTTAGTGAAGACTACCTCTATTTCCTCTCTTTCAACAAAGGTTAAAGTACATATTTGTTATTCCAGTGTGTACAAATTGTGACCTTCAATAATTTCTTCACAATTTTTAGAGACTCTTTTCCAAATATGCTACCAAACTTTGGCAATATGGATTTCTTCAATTTTGAGGCATGAACATTTTTTTAAAAAAATGTGTATTGCAAACATTGACTATATTGGAAAAATTGCCTCAAAATTTCAAAAATACAAGTCTGGGAATTTCATCATCTTATCTGCTAAAATCCTTAACCCACAAACATTAAACAAGCTCCCCTGCACTAAAGCCCCATACATTCTGACTTATGGGGTTAACAGAGGATATTTTATCACTTCTTAATCCAGACATTTACATAAAATAGACAACTAGGGAAAATATTTTCCAGAATCACATTAGGAGTTTCTTCTTTAAATTAGTGTTTAGCTGATTTAGCTTCCTTCTACTAGAAAAAGTATCAAATTGTCCTAAGCCGCTTATATGTAAAATAAGTATAACTGAAATAAATAAATAGAACCAGTGCTACTGACATGCAAGGAATCCATAGTCTGGCGGTTCGGTCTTCAGAAGCAGATGCCAACAAGTATCCATCCGGTGAAAACTCTACACTAGTTACGGCTTCTAAATGACCAACAAATCTGAAGGCTTTTGTATTTGGCCTCAAATTCCACATCATGAGAAACCTGTCCAGAGAAGAGGTGGCTGAAAAAGAAGGAATCATAAAGCTACAAAACAAAAGTGAACTAATGTAGAAATATGACATATCAGCACATCAATTGTTATTTTTCCACTTAGTCTACCTATTTCCAAACTGAGAACTGATTGTCTTCCCTGAAACTTCTTAAGTAATCTTGCCCAGAAACATCCCACATTATTTATAGGGCATAAAGTCCTTCCATTATTTATAATGCTTTTGATTTTGTTAGTTATAAGGCCTCATAAAGGGCTAGCAGCTGCCTCTGCTGGAGACACCTTATCAGTAGCAGGGGAAAAAAGATCGCAAAAGTGACTGGGGCCATCAAGGGAGTAGGTTATGAGTGCAGGATGGCCAAAAGATCAAAATGGGTGGAAATAATTAAGAGTGGGAAGTGGAGGCATGTAAGGCAGAGAAGGAAAAGCATGAGGTCTTTGCTTAATGACTGCAACTGGGTTGAGGGCATTTAGACTCAGACCCTTGGCCAACCTCCTTCACCTCCAACCACCTGCATCAGCCCATTTACAGCCAGTTTTCCTCCTCTGCTGCTCTCCCCCTGGCCATTCTCCATGGCCAATGAACTCTGGTCCTTCATCCCTACCCATTAGTTCAAACAGTTTGACTTGAGCTTGTGTGACCCCCAGCACCCCCACAATGCCAGAAGCAGCACTGGTCTTGCTGTTCGCCTGCGTGACACATCCCCCCAGCCCCCTGCAAAGCTAGAAGACACACTGGCCTTGCTGCTCCTCCCCTCTTCGTTAGAGCAAGCCAAGCTGTCTTTGTGAAGTCCCCTTAAGTTGCCCCTCCCTCCATTCTTGTTCCCTAAAACACTCCCACCTGTCTGCCCCTCCTCTCAATGGCCCCGACGGCTGCTACTCCTGCTTCCAGTCCTGGTGACAGATCTGCGAGACCTCAAAACTTGTGGAGCAGCTGCAGTACTTTTTTTTAAAAAAAAAACCCTTGCATTGCACATTGCCCCTACATCATCATTGCTTCTGCCTGCCACTCAATTGGCTGGGGGTTATTTGTTCCATGCAGCCAAAGGCCCTGGTCAAATAATGTTTGAGCAAATAGGCAGGGAAAGAGGGACAGGGACCCAATGGCCATGGAGATTGGCCAGAGGAGGGCCAGCGGTGGAGGAAAGCTGGTTGCAAATGGGCTGAGGCAGGTGGCTGGGGACGAAGAAGGCATGGCCAGGATCTGTGTCTAAATGTCCCATTCTGCTGCAGCTAGGACTACTGTAATTCCCATTGCTAAGCATTGCGATCACATAATATTTTGCTTAATGACCATTCACTTAGTGATGGAACCCCTGGTCCCTATCAGAGTCATTAAACAAGGGCTACCTGTAATATTGTTTATATTGAAAATAGAATAATGAAAAAAAAGTGTAATCGGTGTCTGACTGTCTGTCATGTGTTGCTGAATTTACATTGGCAAATAACAAATGATTACAATCTGAGCGTCAGAACATCATATTTATGAGAAAAACTTTAGGAAGTATTATTATATCCTAATAATTATCCTAATATAATAATTATATCCTAATAGATAGAAAAAGGGAAATCATGAGCTCTTGTCCAGTCTTAGGCACAAAGCCAGCTGGATGATCTTGGCCCGTTACTCTCTTAGTCCTGGGAAGGAGGTAGTGGCAAACTATCTCTAAAAACCCAGAATATTGCAGGGACTTGTCCAAGCATTCTCTGAGAATCAGACATGAATGAATGAATGTTTAAAGGAAAACAACTTTTACTACCTGTGGAAAACTGATACATCTGCCCAAGGCAAGACCTATCTCTTATAGCTCTTTAATTGATTCTATTGGCAACTATAACATTAGAGGGTAAGGTTCTACCTATACATTTCCATAACTGCTTTCATTCTAGAATATATTCTGCTACGTTAAGCAACATTAATATAGTTCAATATATTTATTCTAGAACCTATTTAACTATATTAAACCTATCTTCAATACCAAAGAGTTGGATACTTACAGATTAGAATGATCATCTGTGGCAGCATCTGTGGCAGCATTCTGTGGAAACGTAACTCTTACCTTGGAGTTATAATTGTCCTAAAGTATGGAGTTCAGCAACTAGCGTACTTACCTTTGTTTTTTTATCTATAGAGAGAACACTATGAGTTCATTCACAGAATTAACATTTTCAGGTATACTTCAGGTGGACTTACCAAGCACTTTAGTATTTGGACTGAAAGCAACACAAGTGACTGCATCTTTGTGGCCTTTAAAATGACGAATCAAAACAGGATCGTCCTATAGTAGAGAAATATATACAAATATGTATATTCATTTTTATAATGTTTAACTCTAAGATGGATTTTTATATTTTTACATTTGCTGTTTTTATATTTGTTTTATTCAGCTGTTGTATACTGCCCAGAGTCACTTTTTGTCAAATGGGCAGTTCAACAAAGTTGGTAAAGAACCATTATTTAAATACTAATTTGATGCAATAATATATTTCCACAGAGTACATGAAGATACTACAATCCATTTTTGTTTTTAAGCCTTTTCTTATATCCCACTTAATGAGACCAATAGAATTCAGATGAGTAATTAGCATCTTTTGTTTTTATTCACTGTAAAAAACTGGGGACCAAAATAATGCTGGCCAAATACCTAACATCTCTCACCTTCCCAAGAGTGGGGAAAGATTTCTTTCAGATATATCATAGTGTATTACTATCAGTGCTCCCACTGATAAAAGATTTATCAAACTTCCTCAATATGAATGTGATTGCCCTTGCTGTTTGATGGCAATTGAAACACATGCTTGTGTATTACCATATTTTATTTTCTATAGCTCCTCAAGTCTTTATTGTGTGCTGGGAGTGTATGTGAAGAGTTATAATTCTCAACAGGGTCACCTACGGGATGAAGGTCATTTAGCTCCCCAATAAAGCAAGCAGGAACTCCTACAGCAGAAAAATAGGAATACATTGGAGACAGATGATCACTATAGTGACAATGGCAAAAGCATTCATTCATACAGTGTAGAACAAGGTAATGGTAAACCACTCCTTTATTTTACCAAGAATAGAACAGAAATGAATATGAATAAATATATAGGAGTAGAAAATAAAATGATAATAATATAGAGCAGGATAATGGATCCCTCAGCTTACTAAGAGATATCAGAAGATCTTCTGGAGTATAGGTAATCTTCGACTTATGACCACAACCAAGTCCAAAATTTTTGCTAAGTGAGACATCTGTCAAATGAGTTTTGTTCCATTTTACAACCTAACTTACTATTGTTAAATGAATCATTGAGTTAAGTTAGTAAAATGGGAAGTGAAACTGGCTTCTCCATTGACTTTGCTTGTCAGGTTGCAAATGATAATCACATGACCCCAGAGCACTGAATTTTGATCACATGACCATGCTGCAACTGTCATAAGTGTGAAAACAGTCATAAATTACTTTTTTCAATGCTGTTGTAGCTTCAAACCGTCATTGAACTAATTATTGTAAGTTGAGGACTACCTGTACTAATAGTGTCAAAAACATGGTTAAAAACTTTTAGACATCCATCTAGTTGTTGATGTTACCATTCAGGAAAAGACAACCCAAAGCTGGAAAGACAGAATTATAATAGATGCATGGAAGGTAAGGAGCATGAAAAGAAGAAAGCCCAACACAATGGAAGTTGAAATGAAACAACTACAAATTTTAGACATTGGCAATTTGAGAGGGACTGCAATTGAACATTTTTAAGCAAAAGATAACATTGTTTATTACTCATGTTATAAAAACAAAGATGGAATTGAATTGTTATCTTTGGGAAGGACATTGGCTACAATTCAATCAATGATCAAATATTTATCAATTAAATATCAAAATAATCGATGCTGCATTGTCCGGGGAGAAAGAAAGAAGTGAACTTCATCTGCAGTAATGGGAAATAAAATATGGCTTCTAGAGAAGAGCAACTACTATTTTTTTCCCTTCCACACCAGATGATATAGAAAACTGGATTGTGTAAACATAGCCCTAACATCAGGGAAGACAGATGAGTGAGGTAAGGAAATATGCAACTTTTTTTTATCACCAACCCTACATGTGGAACTGCCAAGATAGAAAAAGAAACAAGTGGAGGCATTTGTCACCAAGCCATCTCATGATTCCTTTTATTGTGGTAGCTAAGGCAGTTGAGCAGGAAGACAAAGGTGCAGTTGTTAATTTATTTTGATTGCAAGAGGTGGGAGTGATAGAAAAACTGGATTTTTGAAAAAGATTGCCAGATTAGGATCCTGTTCTATGCAGTTGCTTTTCCTCTATTGCACAGCAAAAATAAAATTTAAAAAAACCTAAAATCTGCAAAGTTTCATAGTCACAGCTATACAAGTTTTCCTAACAATCATATTAATAGAGTTTGACAGTGCTTTTTCTATGGCTTTTTAAAATTGGTACTCTCTGGAGTTTTTCCATTCAAATACCCAATTTGACATCCTTTGGAATCCCTGGTGTTTTCGAATCTTGGCTGTTTACTTGCAGACATTTCATTACCCTACTTCAAGCAAAGCGCAACCAAACAACCAGGGTCAAAGCACCAAGGACTCCACAGTTCAAGCAGAAGCTACATATATTATTTTCTAATTGAACATCCCTTAACTTCCCAGCCCATAGACTGGCAACCTGTAGCTCCTGTTCGATCGCTTCTCCAAACCAAGCAGCTTTCCTCCCCTTCACAACAATAGCTATTTTAACTCCTCTTTTAAAAAGTAGGTATTCTCCCAAAACCTCAGTCCTTTACAGTCCATTTGTACAGCCTTTCTGCCCTCAAAAGTTTTTTTCAGAGATGCTGGGACTGAGAATTCAGGAGTTATGCTATTCAGGGCAACAGCACCCAGACAGAGAAGCGCTTCTCGGCTATGTGAGCGCTACACTCCGCCCTGGTTCACCAGATCACAGTTTATTCAATTCAAGATTCTAGGTTCTCTGGAAACACTGAAAAGAAAAAAAGAAAGAAGGGAGGGAGGAAAGAAAGAAAGAAAGAAAGAAAGAAAGAAAGAAAGAAAGAAAGAAAGAAAGAAAGAAAGAAAGAAAGAAAAAGAAAGAAAGAAAGAAAGAAAGAAAGAAAGAAAGAAAGAAAGAAAGAAAGAAAGAAAGGAGGGAGGGAGGGAGGGAGGGAGGGAGGGAGGGAGGAAAGAAAGAAAGAAAGAAGGGAGTAAGGGAAGGGAAGGAAGGAAGGAAGAGAAAGAAAGAAAGAGGGAGGGAGGGAGGAAAGAAAGAAAGAAAGAAGGGAGTAAGGGAAGGGAAGGAAGGAAGGAAAAGAAAGAAAGAAGGGAGGAAGGGAGGGAGGGAGGAAGGAAGGAAGGAAGAAGAGAGGGAGGAAAGAAAGAAAGAAAGAAAGAAAGAAAGAAAGAAAGAAAGAAAGAAAGAAAGAAAGAAGGAGGGAGGGAGGGAGGGAGGGAAGGAAGGGAAAGAGAGAGAGAGAGAGAGAAAGAAGAAAGAAAAAAGAAAGAAAGAAAGAAAGAAAGAAAGGAGGGAGGGAGGGAGGAAGGAAGGAAAGAAAGGAAGGAAGGAAGGAAGGAAGAAAGAAGGAAGGAAGGAAGGCTACCCCCGCTTCAAGCCTACGAAAGCAGTTTGTGGTTGATTTGTGATTCAGGGCACCGCGAAAGCACAACCGTCAATTACCAGCCGTCGGCTCGGCCAGGCTGATGAGCAAACAGCGAAAGCGAAAGGAAACAACCGGCCCTTCCCGCCGCTTGCGAAACGAGCAGCGACCCAGCTCAAATGACCGGCCCTACCAGAGCGGACGCCATCAGGACCCCAGACGAAGAAGGAGGGGCCTTTTTCTTCCCTGCGCCGCTTCCAGAGCCCATCAAATCGCCCGAGCTCTAGGCCGGATCAGTCGAGCTCCGATTTTGGCTCCTCAGCTGGAGACAGGTGAAAACGCCTTGGAAAGTCCTCCGCCGCCTCTCCTCGAGAAGGAAAACTCGGAGGGAGAAAAAAGAGTTGTGCCTCTTTCAAAGCCGAGGTCGGACATCCACGCCATCGGTACTCGACTCTTCTCAATACGGCCCTTCCGCAGGAGGTGTCGAAGTTGGGCCTGTTGCCTAGAGACAAGCGCGTCCAGCATCTCTTGCAGTGATTAGTGGAACAGAAAGGAAGAGCTGCGCTAAGAAAATTGAACTCTTCGCTTTGAGAGTAATGTTTCGCTTGAGACTGAGCGGGAGAGTTATTGTGATATCCAGTAGACGCTTTCTTCAAGTGGCGCATCTTGAAGCTATCATCCTAATGATTCCAAGGGCTGCCCATGTTATTAACGTGAATTGTGGTTCCTGTCCTCTTCGACTTTCCAGTCTAACCTAGGATTGTCTTAGCGGTCTCCATTTCAAGTCCTAAAATGCTGCTTAGCAATATCAGTGCTGCATTTCTTCATGCTGAGGAGAAAGAGCTTAATTTCTCTCAACCTGTTCCAGAGCCTGCAAATCATAGAATGAGAACTATAGCAAACACAACTTATGTACAGGTGTTTCCTCGGAGATCAGATGGGAGTTCTTTGTGCTCTCTGAACTTGGTTGTTTACTTGCAGACATTTCATAAACCAAGCTAGGATTTTTGTCCTCTAAGTCTTGCTTTCAGAATAGGCACCACCTAAATTTTAGGTACCTATTTCTTGAAAAGGTACCACGTAAACAGGCTGGTAGATTGTATAACTTGAAAGCAAGAAATAAGGTATTGGAGTATAGCTCAGCTATGATGCTTTGACAAAGTGAAAAAAACACTTACTGGTTGTTTGATGCACATGCAACATTTGTATGAATAATACAGGACACCCTACCATTTATATTGTAAAACTTTCATGAAGAAATTGAGAAGAAACAATTTGCCTGGAAAATATCAGTTGTTTAGCTTTAATAAATAAATTATTCTGATATAAAGTAGTAACAACATGGATGAAAAGTTATTAACATTCTACTATGTTAATAGAAGCATTAAAATTTTATACAGACTATGAAAATCAAAGCTTGGTAATAATAGCCTTTATTGTCATTGTACATCATATATACAAAGAAATTGGCTGTATACAATGAAATTGGTTATGCAATCATTACAGAATCACTCTTAGCTAAGACACTGCACCCATCAAATGTTTGACTTCTGAGGAGTTATCTGTCATGCCCCTGTCAGAAACTGATTTCGAGGGGGAGGCTGAGCAGCTCACAGGGAGTAGGAGTATGGCTCCATTGGCTGTGGAAGAAACTGGGGAAGGGCAAAGTCTGGCTTGGCAGAGCAGGGGAGAGGTAGAGCAAGGCAGAGGGAAATCAGAGGAAGACTCAGGCCACCCCCTCTTCATCCTAGGGCATGCAGGGAGGAACGAAGAAGGGAGCAAAGTGACTTTTGTGGCTTATGGGGGAGGAAAGGGCCCTGATTCCCTTCATCAGCTGCAGCTAGAAACACAGTGTTTAAAAAAGGAAGCTACACACAGCAAAGTTGTTGGAAGCAAATGAGTTACATGTTATTGTCGAGGCTTATCTGGGTTCCTGGCATCTTCCCAACTGTGTTTTGTTGGCCTCTCAAGTCTGCAATTCCTTATCCTGCCCTTTCAAGTTAATTGCTGCAGCATAGTTTGTGTGGATTTTTATTTACAATTTGTATGTACTTTGTTTCCGGAGTGAATTTCCTCCACTTAAAGACTGTTTTTGGGAGAGTTTTTCTCCAGTCAAAGGTAACCTGGACATTGGGGGCAAAGTTGGAGGTATTAAACTTATTTGACTGTGTTGCCTTTGTGCCACATTCCAGGTCATCACATATCTGACTACTGTTGCAATAGTTAAGCTTAGTGAAGTCTAAAAGGTACCAGGGATAATGTTGCACTGACTTAATGGAAGCGGTGTTTAAAACATTTATATAGCCACCACATTAAGTCTGGGAGATTCCCAATGAACAGCTAAAGCATCAGTAAATAAGGCATAATACATTAAATGAATTAAAACCATACGCATTAAATGAACTGCTCAACTTTATCTGCAGCAAATTAAAGTATTGAAGCTCAAAAGGATAGGAACACTAAAGGCAACATTATATAGCAATAGCAGTAGCACTATATACCGCTTTACAGCCCTCTCTAAGCAGTTTACAGTCAGCATATTGGCTCCAACAATTTGGGTCCTTATTTTACCTACCTTGGAAGGCTGAATCAACCTTGAGCCTGGTGAGATTTGAACTGTCAAATTGTAGGCAGCCGGCAGTCAGCAGAAGTAGCCTGCAGTACTGCATTTCAACCACTGCGCCACCATGGTTCATAGTATAGTACACTGGAGATTCTCATGCAGTATTTTCCAAATCACAATACTACCCTTATCTTACTGTTAAATAAATGCAGCTGAACTATTAAACATTTCTATCCTGTATACATATGCTTTCATTTCCTTCTTCCATTATCACACTATTTTATAATAGTCCCCAAATGATTTTGTCATACTTTTGTGTGAATAATATAGAAATAACATCAATAGTAAACAGGCCAGAAAGTTACAAAATACAAAAACATGTTTTTACATAAAGCCTTTAACAGTATTTCATAGTGAATTATGAATTGAAGCTGGAGAATTATTATTTATGGATCTGTTCTAGAGTCCACAGAGACTGAATATTTTTCATACACATTGTATTTAAACTTCACTGTAGTAATATTCTTTAATTTCACATCCTAAAAACAGTTACATTTCTTGGGGTGCTTAAATGACTTGTGGCAAAAATGAGGTGAACTGCAAATAGGATCACCATCAATGATAAGATGAAATAGGGAGTAATCAAGCAAAGAGTAATTCAAAATGGAATGAGAACAGTTGGGCTTTAGAGGTGAAGGAACCCAATCCACGAGGAAAAGGAACTTTGAAATCAAACTTAAATGAAGACAATGACAAACTATTTCTGATATACTTAGGTTGGAAGTCACTTGTCATAGAAGAGTAATAAACTGTTACAAGTAGATCTGAAATTAATGCATACAAGGAAATTTGTTCACATGTAGAGTTAGTATTGAAAGATGAGGCCTTGTTTTCTCATGGACATAAATAGTAACAAGGGTGCAGACTATTAGAAGAATGAATCAAAACTTGAAATTATCAAAGCAGAAATAAAGAATATTATATTGGATATTATAGGATTTTTGTTTTTATTTTATTACTGTAAGAGTAAGATCCAGAAAAAACAAAAGAGAAACAACAGGAACTTAATTTTAAATATATAATTTTGACCACACAAGATAGTATTCACCTGTCTTTCCATAATTCAGATAGTGAACACAAAATGAACATATACTGGTGATCTAGGATTGTACTGTAACTATCTTTGCAACACTGAACATTTTTCACCATATTTGCCAAATCTATAATTCTTTACATAAGAATAAATACTCCTGCTGGCAGTATTTATAACATGTTGGTATCTTAATTTGGACCATTTTCAGTTTCAGAGAAATCTGTTTAGAACTGATGTTAAAACACACAAAGAACCCTCACACAATATTTATAAATACTTGTTAGTGATAAATCAATTTAATTTATAAAATCAATGCACATATTTCAAAGAATAGAAAAAAAATTGGTGATCCCCACTTTGTCTAAAATGCAGGAACTGTCATGTCTGCATCAATAACTTCAGTAGATCTTAGACTATGGATTAGTTAACAAAAACAGTACAGTATTTTGGATTGATTGGACTCCTATTGCACTGATATATCAAAGGCATGAGTAAATCACTGTGTTGTAGTTGCAATGAACTACTTCACATTCATAAATCGTTAGGAAACTGGTTTGCAGTGTCCTAAAATCATATTCTGGGAAAAGTCATTGTGGACATTGATCTGACTTTGACAGGACTTAAGTATTTTTAGATGTCCGTATTCTGTTGAAATACATACCTAGTACATGAAAATTGATGACTGGACAATGAAAATGGATTCCTGTACCCGTCTTAAGAAATTCATTGTAAAAATAATTTATGGTCCCAATTGTTCAGTCGATTAAAAAAATTAATGGATTAAAAATTTCCAATTTAAGAACAAACTGTAATGGAATATGATTGTATGCCATCAATTTGTCAACTCTTGGTGACCACATAAGGAAATTTTCCTCCATGAGTCAATTTCTTTACATAGATTTTCTCCATGGAAATGGAATACAGGAAATCCTTGTTTAGCATTTACCTCTTACAACCACCATTCAGTGTTACAATGGTGATGGAAAAGTAACATTGTGACAATTCTCACATTTACCACCTTTGCAGGTCTGTAAAGCAAAGGAAAGCTGACATAAGATTGCAAGCACAATAATGGTTTACTTTAAAATCTGCTTCATTTAACAATCAAGTTGCTGCTCCCAGTTGTGATCATTAAAGGAGTACTGGTGTAGAATAAGGTAGTTTTAGCAATCCTGTATTAAATATCGTAATATTAAAACTTTACATACAACTTTATATAAATACATATGAGATGACCTTATAATTGTCTTGCTTTTTTTAACCTTTTACTATATTATTTCTTCTAATTTCTATTCAATTAAAAGCTTTTTTTAAAAAAAAATATACATTCCAAGTCTTTGTATATAATTAAAAAAGTACATTTATATCTTCAAATAATATTGATTTTTGAACATTAATAATTTATGAAATTAAGGCAGCAGTTTACAAACTTATTAGCATTTTTCAATTTTATTGTACACATATTGTGCATTGGCAATAAATGTTTGATTTGATTAAGCCAAGCCAATCCATTTTCAAGATTCAAAAGGCCAGGAAATGTGACAAAGAATTTTGTTGATTTACTTTCATCTTAAATTCATATTAAATACACTTTTGATTTTGTTTTTATTGAGTACAAACAGAAAGAAAACTAACAATACAATTAAAAAGACAAATGTTTGCCTTCATTCCAGATAAATCAAAAATAATAAAGCTGAAAATTGTAAAATTATTCCCCCCCTCTCTATATGATAAGCATATTAATTCAATTCACTTTCGATTAAAACTGCCTTAATATTTTATACAGCCATTTGAAATAATTTAAAAGTACAGAACTTTAACTCAATATATCTACCTTGATTAATTGCCATTTTTACATTTATCTTTCCTAATAAAATCAGTGGGATTTTTTTTTAGCCATCTGTGTTTATCATTTGTAATCCGAGAGGGGAAAAATAAGTTTGATAAAGCTGAAAAACATCACTTTGGTAAAACAATTTTCAGAATATTTAAGAGAATTCCAGCAACCCACCAAAACTTCAATTATTTTATATTTCTATAGAAACAAATCTCTTATATATTATCAGTAAGTGCTGCTATAAAAACATATTAACAAGGTATATAGTAAGAGTTTGTACTGAATTCAAGTACTGTTATGCTGAAAATATTTAGTAAAAATAAATGTTTCCAAAATCAAATTAAAAATAAGAGCAAATGAAAAGTGCACTCTTATATGTTCTACAAGTCATCTTCATGGATGGAAAATACAGGTAGTCCTCAACTTATAACCATTTGTTTAGTGACCAAAGTTACAATGGTACTAAAAAGTGACTTTCTGGTTTTCACACTTATAACTGTTGCAGGATCCCTAGTCACATGATCAAAATTTGGATGCTTGATAGCTCGTGTGTTGTACTGTTCTGAGGTCATGTGATCACCATTTGTAAACTTCCCAGCTGGCTTCTGACAAGCAATTCAATGGGAAAAGTCAGAATCACTTAATGACAACATGATTCACTTAACTACAGTAATTGCTTAACAACCGTAGCAAAAAATGTCATAAAATAGGACAAAACTCATTTAGCAACTGCCTTGCTTAGCAACAAAATTTGGGCTCAATTTTGGTCATAAGATAGGGATTACCTATATAATTTTTATGTATAATAATCTTAGCAAAGGAATAAATGTACTATAAACTGATCATTTTGTTTTAAATAAAATCCATATTGAGGCAATATGTTTTAAAAGTTTACTTTATCATCCTACCAGAAATCTTTTCCAAATCTTGCAGAAACAGAATGACTTATTTAAATTTTTATGAGGATATAAATTACTGGTGTTATTAATCTACTGAACTTCTGTGCTTCCAGAATGGATGACAAAGCTTTTGTAGACTCTATGTCAGGTTTTCTGTCAATGTTGCATTAAAATATGAGGAAAATAAATTTGACAAATCTAATCAATTATAGCTCTATGTGTATTACTAAAGGAGAAACATTTAAAAAGCCATCATGATTTTTCTCTAATATTAATGCAAAAATCTTGACATACAGGTGAAACTTGAAAAATTAGAATATCGTGCAAAAGTTCATTTATTTCAGTAATGTAACTTAAAAGGTGAAACTAATATATGAGATAGACTCATTACATGCAAAGCAAGATAGTTCAAGCTGTGATTTGGCACAATTGTGATGATTATGGCTTACAGCTCATGAAAACCCCAAATCCACAATCTCAGAAAATTATGCAGTCAAAACAAGGATTGTACATAGAACAATATCGGACCTCTGAAAAGTAAGCATGCATATGTACTCAGTACTTGGTTTGGGCCCCTTTTGCAGTAATTACTGCCTCAATGTGGCATGGCATGGAAGCTATCAGGCTGTGGCACTGCTGAGGTGTTATGGAAGACCAGGATGCTTCAATAGTGGCCTTCAGCTCTTCTGCATTATTCGGTCTCATGTCTCTCATCTTTCTCTTGGCAATGCCCCATAGATTCTCTATGGGGTTCAGGTCAGGTGAGTTTGCTGGCCAATCAAGCACAGTAATCCCACAGTCACTGAACCAGGTTTTGGTGCTTTTGGCAGTGTGGGCAGGTGCCAAGTCCTGGAAAATGAAGTCAGCATCCCCATAAAGCTCGTCTGCGGAAGCATGAAGTGCTCCAAAATCTCCTGGTAGATGGCTGTGTTGACCCTGGACTTCATGAAGCCCAGTGGACCAACACCAGCAGATGAAATGGCTCCCCAAATCAACAGAGACTGTGGAAACTTCACACTGGACTTCAAGCATCTTGCAGTGTGTGCCTCTCCAATCTTCCTCGACTCTGTATCCTTGGTTTCCAAATGAGATGCAAAAGTTGCTCTTATCAGAAAAGAGGACTTTGGACCACTGAGCAACAGACCAGTTCTGTTTTTCTTTAGCCCAGGTAAGACACTTCTGACGTTGTTTGTTGTTCAGGAGCAGCTTGACAAGAGGAATAGGACATTTGAAGCCCACGTCCAGGATCCGTCTGTGTGTGGTGGCTCTTGATGCACTGACTCCAGCCTCAGTCCACTCCTTGTGAAAGTCCCCAACACTTTTGAATGGCCTTTTCCTGACAATCCTCTCCAGGCTGCCGTCATCCCTGCTGCTTGTGCACCTTTTTCTTCCACGCTTTTCCCTTCCACATAACTTTCTATTAATGTGCTTTGATACAGCACTTTGGAAACATCCAACTTCTTTTGCAATTACCTTTTGAGGCTTTCCCTCCTTATGGAGGGTGTCAATGATGGTTTTCTGCACAACTGTCAGGTCAGCAGTCTTTCCCATGATTGTGATTCCAACTGAACCAGACTGAGAGACCATTTACCCTTTGCAGGTGTTATGGCTTAATTAGTTGATTAAAATGGGACACTTTGAGCCTAAAATATTGAATCTTTTTACAATATTCTAATATTCTGAGATAGTGGATTTGGGGTTTTCATGAGCTGTAAGCCATCTCAATTATGCCAAATCACGGCTTGAACTATCTTGCTTTGCATGTAATGAGTGTATCTCATATATTAGTTTCAACTTTTAAGTTGCATTACTGAAATAAATGAACTTTTGCATGATATTCTAATTTTTTGAGTTTTATCTATGTCTTTCACCATTCAATGAGAGCGCCTTCCAGATGGGAACTTTTACTTGTTTACTTTTACTTTTACAGATTTAATGGTTATTACTTTTGGATACATAAAGGTGTAGCTAAACAGGCGGTTTGATCATTGTAATCTTTGGGATACATATACTCTGCAAAACATGATTCTCAGTGCTACATTTTATTATTATATCAATGTAACATAAAATGTTAATGTATTTAATCAGAATCATTTCAGTCAGTATTGAATCAGTATTTCATATTGGCATCTTTTAATAGCAGAAACATTACATAGCTGTCGTTGTTTCAGTCAAAAGTCTGCTATCCTACTAGGTGTTTCGCTTGCTTCCATTATCTTTGCTTTATATGGTCCAATTCTGTTTCAAGGCAAAAAAAAGATAATTAAGTTCTTGTGTGGCACTCATAAAACATTATATAATTCAGATGTAGGGCATCTTCCAGTCAATGTGCTTAAATATTATTAACTTCCCACCCTCATTTTCTTATTTCACTTGAACTTTCTTTTTCATAAAGTCTAAACAATACATCCATATTTGAATGCCTTATAAACATTCCAAACAATAAATCCAAAAGTTTATTTGCAATAAAAGAATCTTCAAACTCTTGTATCTATTTTTCAAAAAGCAAATCTTTTAATAAATATGTTAAGTGCCTAGGAAAAAAATGGAAAATTATTTATTGTAGGAATTGAACTGGGGCAAGATTTTATATAGGGACATTACTTGTATTACAGTTTTAATCCATTGAACTAAAATTGAGATACCAGAAGATAATGTAGTTAAGAAAACTCTGGTGTAGAATTGGAAAAAAAAAAAAGTTTTGAAATAGTTAAGTCACTAAATATCCACCAAATTAAAATTTGACATATGATTCTGTGGTACTTTTATCAACTGGTACTATTTAATTAAGGACCTGAAACTTAAGCCATTTAGACATTACTTTAGGAATAAATGAACACAGGTGGACAAAAATTAACCACTTTATATCAAATGTATTATACTGTACTACTTGAAAAATGAGGTCCTACAAAATAACACTTAAGCAATGTTTTTATGCAAGTTAAATATACTCAGAATTTGCTAAGCTTACCCAGAAGTCCACAGAAAGAAAACAGTCAGATAACAGACATGTTTCAGAAAAGGCAGAGGAGGTAGGGTAAGATAGTTAGCCTAGCATAGTTAACACGAGAGAACAACTGAATGTAAGACCTATATTTTATTGAAAACAGTTATTGTATCTATTTCTAGTTGTTCCTGCCAAAATGTGAAATATATTAAGGTGAATGGGTGTGCAAAAATACATTATGGTTAATTTTGGAGAGACAATTTGGGCTTTTGGGAAACTCAATTGTTCAAGAATAACGATGGATATGAAAGGAAGATGTATATTATCGTGATATCAATTTATCTCATTTCTAACAATGGCCACATTAGAAGACGACAGCAGAAATAAAAAGTGGAGGGAAAACAGTAATATTTTGAGATACGCAGACAATGCCACTATATTAGCTGGTATTATGTTTAGATTTAATTGTTAAGAGTAAAAAATGGAAAATTTATCCCAATATTAAATACTAATGCCAACCAATATTCTCAAGTGAACTCATAGTTTACGGCAAAGAAAATAATAGAATGAAAGATGAGCATTTATTTGGCAATAAATAAAAATAATTGAAAAGCTTTTCAGTAGTTATGTGCATCAGTTTAAGGTACACATTGAGAAAGTATGACCTCAAACTGTGGATGTGGGGTTCTAAGAATACAACAACATATTCAAGAACTAATCAATTGACCTTAGACCAAAAAAGGATAAGAACTTCCTTGAGCAAACAAAAATATGTTTTGGTCATATGACAGAAGTGAATGATGGGTTAGAAAAACTAAACTTGTTGCGGTTGAAAAAGTTGAAAAGCTGAAAAAGTGAATAAAGTATATTGTATGGATAAGACCAAATAATATATTCTTAAGTGTATTATCACAAGAGATAGTTTTATTATTGGAGATAGGATAAGATAATGTACCATTTGTGCATTTTCTAGAAACCAGAACTGATAGGTACATATGCATGAAACATTTTTTTAAAGATTTTATATCTTAATTCTCAAGCTTTCATTTCTGCTTTAAAAATGGTGCTTCTGAGGTATTATCTCCTGTTTAAAAAAAAAAGGAAGCTTGTATACTATGACTGAATAGCAAAAGCGAACATTAGATATATAAATACATGAATCCAGCATACCACACAATGGAAATGTTCAGCAAAATGTATTGTTTAGAAACAATATCTTAATATTTGTGAGATACATATCTTAAAATGAATGATAAAATGCCATCTGTACCTAAAATGACACATATACAACATCAAAATCAAACAGAAATAAAACTCTGTTTAGGGTCATTTCTTTTTCTATGCATCTTACTGCCTTAAAATGGCATACAGCTTTCATGTTTACTTTTATACCCAAGATTTAGATGCAGGTTGAAAAATTCACTTTGGTACCATTATTGTTCATTACTTAATATTTCTAAGTAATTGTGATACACAGACCATTATTTCCATTAGTTCATTCAGTTTCAGAAAAATTCAAGCTAGAAAAAAACACTAGATTATAATTATTTCAGGATACATGTAATCACATCTGTATATGAAAATATATTGGCTGAACATTTTAATTTGTGAACTTCTGTATGCCAGTGTCAGGGTTTTATATAGTTTATAACACAATAAAACAACTCTAAAATATTCACAAACCCAAATCATTAAAATAAATAAAATTATTAAACAATTATGTTCGGCAGATCTGAATCCCCTTCGGAGGGCTGTTTTCACCACAAAAATGTGTGCACCAAACAGACATAAAATGAAACTGTACTGTAAGTGTCAGATGAATATATAAGGAAGAATAGGGTGAAACTATTAGTTATTCATAAAATGTGGTAGAGCTGAATGTCCAAAGTAGGAATTGTAATAATTCCAAAGGCTGCTAAAATCTACAGGCCTAAATATCAATTCCATTTTATCGAGATTTAAATCTAATCCAACATTAGTTACCACAGGAAAGTAATCAAGATGATGATAAATTGCTGAATTTCATTTAGCTTAAATTACATGTTATATTGGCATTGAAATGCACAATAGTAGATTGTACTTCCATAGGATTAAAAATCAAAACACAAAGGATAAGAGTTAGGCCAAGCATTTTCCTATCCTATAATCTACAAGAAGGAACAAACAGTTAGATATGGGGAACTTTTGGATGAAAAGGGTGAACTTAAATCGATCCAAAACTTAGAGGAACAAGGTATAAGGATGAATTGGTTTTCATATGCACAAATACATTCAAGGTATGATGAAGATTCCAAAACGGAGGGATTTTATGATAAGCAGACTGATTTAGATAAGATCTTGATGGGTACTGATGAGAAGGTGATTAAAAAATTATATGGTTATTTACTGGGAATGAAATTAGAGGAAGAACAAGTCAAAGAAACTATGATTGTTTGGGGGAAGAATTTTGGATATGGGATTGATTTAGAGAAATGGCAGAAATTGTGGTCTCAAAATTATAAAGTGACAATGTCAACAGCATATAAAGAAAACTTGTATAAGATGTTTTACAGGTGGCACTTTCCTCTGACAAGAATAGCAAGAATGTTCAAGAACAAATCTGAAAAATGTTGGAAATGTCATCAGATACCCGGCTCGTATTACCATATTTGGTGGACTTGTGAGGATGCTAGAAAATATTGGACTATAATTCGCATGTGGTTGGAAAAAAATGACAAAGAAACATATAGACTTGAAACCAGAGATGATCTTATTGGGAATTTTACCTGATATATATAGTAAAGATTTGAAATATCTGATTGTAAATGTATTAACAGCAGCCAGGATTGTATTTGCTAAAAATTAGAAGAATGAGAAAATACCATTACAAGAAGAAATTATTAAGAAAATATTGGAATGTGCTAAGATGAGCAGATTGACATTTGAAATTGGAGAGCAAGAGGATAAACAATTTTATGAAATTTGGGATCTTTTTTATAAATGGCTAGATGATAAAATACGACAATAGAATATTTAGAATGTTAGATAGTAAGGAATATCTTTATTTTGCTATTATTTTGTTATTTGACATTATATTTATAAAGGGTTTTATAGAATTGATTTGATATGATTATATGATTTGTTATAAACTGGTTTAAAGTATTGTTAGCTCATAAAGCATGAATGATTAAAAATATAGTCAAAAACTTCTTTTTTTAGTGATATTAGGATATATAAGTTTGGATTGACAATATGAGTTGTTATGTAACATAATTGTAATTGAGACTACAGAATGAATGCACAAAAATGATGAACCAACTGACACACTAGATGTACATATGAGAGTTGATGTTTTTATGTTTTGTTTGTCTTGTTTGTCTGTAGAAAATTAATAAAATCTTTTTCAAAAAAAAAAAAAAAAAGAGTTAGGCCAACATTTAGAAAAACTTTTATCACTAGTTTCCATGTCATGTAGAATGGACCTTTACAACCAGCTACATAATTCCAAACATTATTTGGAATGGGTAGATTTTCTTCCATGTGAGAATATAAGGAATACCAAACTAAATTGATTTAGTAGTAGTAGTTTTTAAATAACTTTACACAAAAACTTTACTGTCTTCCCTTAACTGCTGCTCTCTGCATGTACAGGACATCAATTTCCATAATTCTAAACCAATATTCTGGTTGCAGAATATGAACAGTGCAATCTCATTACACGGCATTATCTGATTGCAGTAGAAAATCAATAGGAAAAACAACATACAAGTATATCAGATTTAAGCCAGTTTCTATTTAAATTTTCTAGAACATACCTATAGTTACAACTATTATGTAGAAATTAATTATTTTAGCGTTGTAATGTGCCATGCCATGACAAAAAGTTAGGCAACTCTGGAATAGAAGGTTATAGTAAATAGGATTTATTCTGTCATTTAGTTTTTTATAACATAAAATTGGAATCCTTCTTTGTCAGAGGAAGTTCTTAACTGTGTATGCAACTGTTATATGTTGATAAAATAGAAATGTTTCAGAATTCTATCTGTTTAGCAAGATGAAAACACCAGTTGAAGTAAAAAGAAAAGATGTATTTAAAATGTACTTTTGAATATCTTTTCAACCACAAAGTCATTCTTTTACAAAAATGACTTTAGATTCCTAATGATACCCCTGAGACTAAATCTGCTCAGACTGAAGGATATATTCATTATCAAATCTCTTGTTCATTTTATTAAAGTGACACAATACCTACAATTGGATCATCATTTTTATGTTGAATTCTAAGGTGGTTAGATTCTGTGTTGAAAATTAAACAACCAATTATAAGTGATTATGCCAATTCCCTTTTTGTATTTCTGATTCCCTATTTTATGCTATACAAAACATAGAAATCGTTCATGTTAATTCAAAAGAACAAAGTGGATTCAAATCCAATGAAATGGAAAGCTATCAGGTTCTTTCTTCATCTTGGGAGTAGTTTACATTGCTGCTGTATCAATATATGCAATCAGTTTAGATTTTTATCTAATATTGAGTCTATTCTGTTATTGATTTTTGCAAGTATTAATTTGTCCTGAATATTAATTTGGTTTGAATCCATACATTTAGCTAAAATTAATTCAAATAATAATTCAAATTGAAATCCTAATGAAGTACATATCACAGAGTAAAAAGTCAGATACAGAATAGGCTACATATTCAGAATAAAATTATGTATTTCAAGTAAAATATTTTCAGAGATTTCAGTTCCCATCCAGAGACAGATAAACAGCATATTTATTTATTTGTTACATCAAGCAAAATGAAAGTAAGCCTTACAACCAGGAAGAGCATGTGGGGTCAGTAATTGAAAAGCAGTAATGACTACTTTAATAAATAATGAAATTATGTTGCTTTCATAGTAGTAAAATTATAGAACAAATATCCTTGGTATTAGATTACACTTACTATTAAGACTCAATGTACTGCAGTCAACAGGATTGAAAAAGTTAATTTGTGAGTAAATTAAGTTTCTCCTTGAGCTATGACCTGTAGAATTCACTCTAAGAGTTTGGACATTCAAATAATGATGATTACCATTAAAAGAAAAGAAAATATTTCCAAGTAACAAGTTTAAAAAATAACTATAATGAATCATATACAGCTGATAGTTTGAATAATTACATCTTATTCTTCAATATGTGTTGCAGTTACATCATTCTCCCAGTTACATAAATACTACCTTTCCAAACCATATTTCTTATCCACTTACAAAATAAGAGTCTGAAAATAATTATTTATCAACATAAATAGTAAGTTCTCTAAATAGGATAAAGGACAACTAGAAAATGAATGGTTGATATTTGGATACAATATGCAAAACCTTATGGATGGATATAGTGTCCAATGAAAGGACCATTAACCATTATCGAATCCTTGTATATTTTACTTGAAATCTGAATAATAAAATCTAGCTGTAACATTACACGTCTCAAATTGCTTCCCCAGAAGACAAGCTATAATGCTCACAGATGTGACTATCATATTCTTGAGGTGCTTAAATATTGTACACTAAATTTAAGATGCATTCTTTTCTTCCTGTTAGCTCAGCTTCCAGGCAAGTTAATGTCTGGTTTAGCAGCAGACATATTCCAAGTTTTCTTATGAGGAATAAACATCTCAGAAAAAAAAATTACAAGTAGAGCATTCTGAACAATAGAAAATTATTCTGTCACGATTGAGAAAATATATTATCACAGAGGATCATGTTTCTCCTTACCTGTCCTATATTTTCAGTAAGGTATTTATCCCTACTCTAATGAGCTGTACTGGCAAAAGAAAGAATACATTCCAAATCATCAGAAAGCAAAATTAAAATTAGACACTGATAATAAACACAAAAAGAAAAATGGATATTTTCAATTATTGGTTAAGAAAAGCAAATTGTCAAAGGTAGGCATATCGGAGAACATACTTTTATTAATATTTTCTTTTAGAGTGGAAAAAGTTTCTAATTGATTTATTTCTCTTACTCTTGCGAATGAGAATTGGACTGTGCAATGCTTCAGATCAGATCAGGAGTTTTAGTACATGCAGGAATGCAAAGAAAATCTGTCTACAACTTTTTTTTTCTTGGACTGCATGGCAGCTTTAAAATGTTACCACTAGATGTTGTATTCATACTTCCATGTATTCCAGAGCATCTCTTCTGCATAAAAACAGAAACAGTCCACAGTCTTTGTTCTTTAACAACTAGTGAAGCCACCAAAACCTAATATTTATAAAGATGCTGGATTCTATAAAAACCATTGCCGCATATTTATTTTATCAAAAGGGGTAATTTATTTTAACTCAAATGAATTTCAAAACAGTGTATGGTAACTATTCATAACTTTCCAAATACCAATAGCCTTCATGCTATAAAGATATTTAGGTCAGAAAAATAAACAGCTCCACTCACAGTTCACCAAGCTACTGTTTCTAGACAAAAGCAAAAAGGACTAAGGATCTGATGTATTTTGATTTAATCCATTTTGCCTGAGAAAACAAAAGTATTTCAAGCAAGTTCCATCATAGGTCCTGCATTAAACAATCCTCTATTAAATTCTGAACATATTCAGTGAGTTCTGAATTTTTAAAATTTTTACAATTGTTTCAAAACCATTAAGTAGTAAATGTTTAAGAAACTAATTAGGACAGAGGCCATAACTTCATTAGAACACCATTGCTCATGTTTTTTTTTCTTTTTCTTTTTACAAAGCATTAGTGTTATCTGTTGGCTATTAGTAGTAGCAATTTTATCTACAATATTTAACAAGATAGGTTGCAGGCAAAATTTTTAGTACAGTTTCAATAGAAACACCCTTTCCTGAAAATACAGCAGTATTTGATGGACTAATTTTTTTCTACATCATTTATAAGGAAACTTCCCATCTCTGAACAGGAACAAAAAATTATCTACAAACCTTGTAAACAGATCTGCATTATTTATAAACATAAATAATTCAAATTATTAACAGCTGAGAGCAGAAATGAAAATTAAAAATTTGGTGACCCTGGGCTCTCCTGCCCAATCCAGCCCTCTCATCAAAGGAATTAAGAACATAAGTTCTGGTAAGACATTCTTATGGGCCATTCTTAAGTACAGCTAATGATCCACAGGACACATAAGCAAGTTACTGTTTATCTGTCAGAGTTCATTATTACTCCCACTTTCCCCTCCCCCAGAAAAGCACCCTGAAGTCTGGCAGAAAACTTCTTTTTAAAAAAATAAATCTACATTCGTACAATTTTATCTTCTTGTTGAAGTCCAAGACAAGAATACCATCTTGTCCATCATAGTGAGGGAGAAAGCCCAGTTTCAGTGTGTTTCTTTAAATGCAGCTAGTGTGTTAACATTCAGCATACAATCAGAGTGATGTTTCCAAACTATGAAGTGGGCTCCCTGGAGATGAAGAGGTAGCAGACTTACTCAAGTCTGTCATAAGATGAATTCCACTGTTAACCGCATTGTTATTTTTGTTGGGTGATGGTGGAAGAGGAGTTGAGTTGCGTTTTGTTGGAGCATCATCTTCAGCATCAGTATCATCAATAAGTGGAATATGAGTTTCAGAATCCTCTATTCTAAACTCAGGATGAGTCATAAAATTGTGGATTGAACTTCGGGACTCAGGTTTTTCCAATCCTTCATATAAGGAACTACGAAATGCATTCACCACTCGGATCTGCAAGTATGAAAAGCACAAGTGTTACTGTTTAATAATATTGTCCACAGGAGAATGTTGTTTAATGAGATTGAATCCACAAATAGGTAAGATAAGTGAACTGAATTTATATAATGCAGTGGAACTTGCAATAAACTGTAAATAAAAAAAAAAAAAAGAAGAGCATTTCAGAAGAGCACTGTCAGGCTATAGCAGAAATAAATATCAAAAAATTGGTTCAAAATGTCAAGCCACAAAATTGAAGCTATCTACTTTTATAACTAATATGAAATGTTGAAAATTTTAAGCCAATTGATAAATTCTATTCCATTTTGAAGACTTCTAGAACGACTACTCCAATTCTACTCCATTTTATTAGATTTCTAGAATGACTGGCAAGACTTTAAGAATGTTTAAATTTTTTTTTTTAACAAATACTGGGAACTGTGGTTCGAGCTATGAAAATTTCAATATAATACAAGCTTGTTTAAGCTTGCTGGATTTAATCTAAATATTTGAGTATATGTCACATAAAATACTTTCATAGAAATGTGTGCCATAATTTGTAGCATTAAGAAATGCATGATAAAAATGGCCCATATGAAATAATTTGTTCTCCCTCACATTACTGCAAATATGTATATATTCTCAAATGACAAAAATATGAGCTGAGTCATGATTCACAAACATAAATATTTTGGGATATATTTTTAGTTTTTTGCTTCAAATATCCCAGTTGCCATTTTTATATTCAGTTAGTTCTAGATCATCACTAGAAAATAAATGCGCCTCATCAAATTATTAAAATTAATGGTGTGTACATGCCTAGCTAAACATTTTATCTGTTGGGTTCTTGGTGTTTTACTGAGCTTGTTTCTGTTCCTATAGACCAGGGGTCTCCAACCTTGGCTCCTGGAAGCCTGGCGGACTTCAACTCCCAGAATTCCATAGCCAGCTTTGCTGGCTGTGGAACTCTGGGAGTTGAAGTCCGCCAGGCTTCCAGGAGCCAAGGTTGGAGACCCCTGCTATAGACATTTCATTACCAAGGTAAGTAACTGATGATGTCATCTAGTTTGGTAATGAAACAAAAAAATACAGCTGTATTCTGAAATATGTATTTGCTCAATTAAGACTTCCCATATGCTGCAGATGCCAATACAGCTAATGCTGAAGCTGCTGTAGATATAAAAACTCTAGTTCTTTTTCCAACCCCACTCTATAGCTTTTCTCTGTTCAAAAGAGCTCCAACATTTTTTTTACCCCAAACTGTGGTTGTAGTGAGGTAATTGAAGTAAATTGTAAGGCATTTCAAACTATTAATTTCAATAAATGAACAGTAAGAAAGATACTATTTACAAATATTAATGGAAAGGTCCTATAAAAAGAGACCATTTCCATTAATATTCAGATTGGAATACATAAGGTAAAGAAGCTAACAACACAATTAATAATGGAGAAAACAAAACTATGAATAAAAGGGGGAAAGGCTTTCATCCATAATAAGCAATTCAGAGTAGTCTTAATGCTTACAATTTTAATAGTATGAAACCCAACAGAAGTCTGCCACAGTCTTTCGGAATAAGGCTGATAAGCACCCACCTTTATCTCCCTTGTAATGAGGCCAATGATTAAATTGCCAATTAGCTATACAAGGCCAAATGGAGCATAAAGTCAACATGGAGCTTCAGATTTTAAACTGACCAGAACAAAGTTGCTTCCTGCAAAGGCTCATGTCCCTTTCCTCTTCCTTTATATCTTATGGGAGGGGACAATCATCTCCAAGCCTTACTCCTGAGTCGCCCCTTTTGTCTTAACTGTTCTGGCCTTCTGGCAGCTCTGCACAAGTGCGCACTGAGGGCAGGATCCCAGTTCCTCTGCCTCGCTGGTGTCAGATTCTGGAGGCTCTCACATAACTCTCAGATGGCCCTGGTCCCATCTTTGTGTTGGATACAGATCCCTCGTCCGATCCCTCCCCAGACTCCAGGACTGGCCCAAGTTCCTCCCCCCTGCCCCGACTCTGTTGACAGCTCTGCAGGCCACCAATGGACCACAACATTGATATTATATCCACTATATTTTGTGCAAGTCTACTATTTCAAATGGGAATTTAAATTAGGATCCAAAGAGATTAAAGTCTCTTTTGGGAAGTAATGCCTATCAAAAGCCCTTGTTAGAAGCCGGATGGAACAGATCAAATATTTCTTATTTCTGTCTCTATAGTTCTTTTTCATTTGTGCCATGAACATAAACTCTTTATAAAATGTCATATTTTTGTATTTTTCCATAGCTAAAAATCGTAATTCCACTTAGACATTACATGGAATGGTCACCATGTGGCATTCTGAATAACATGTCTGTCAGTGAAGACTTTCTTACCTGTAAACCAGAGGTGGTATTCAGCAGGTTCTGACCAGTTCTGGAGAATTGGTAGCGGAAATTTTGAGTAGTTCAGAGAACCAGCAAATACCACCTCTGACTGGAGATTTTACAGTATCCTTCCCCTGCCATGCCCACCAGGCCACACTTACAGAACCGGTACTAAAAAAATTTTTTATCCCACCACTGCTGTAAGCATCACCACTGACTATGAGGATGTCTCCAAGAGGCTAATGTCATTTCAATGACATTGCTGGGAGAGTTGAACAAGGCTTTTATTATCACACATAACATTTTTTTTTATATGAAGGCCATTTTAATCCTAATATTTATAGCATAAAATACAATTTATGTATTTTCACTTTAAATACTGTTAACTCTGGAAGGAGCTTAGTACATAAAATAAAAATCTTTATAAAAATATATATGTTAATTTTGCTTCTGCAAATTAAAGCCCTTTCCCTCATGATCTACAAATTATTCTGAAGTTATAAAAGTAAACATGAAGATAATATATTTGTCTTGGACCAGTTTTAAGCATTTCGCTAAACAAGTTTGTAGATCTTTTTGTTTATAGATTTCAAGACATATACTCAAATATTTGTAGCTATTACTATAAATATTTTTCAAAGATGTCTCTTCTGTGCAAGTATGAAGGTACTATGTGCATGTTCAAGGTTTTTACTGTATAGAATTGTTTCAATTGTTCCACTTGAACTATGACCCTCTAAAAGGTGGAGGGGGGTTTAGGACTCCCATTTTGAAGGTAAAAAATGTGAAAAAATGTTAATAATGAATTTAACGACTGAAGGAAAGAATGAAACGTTAGATGTGTGAATTAGGAAATGTTAATTTCATGCACTTATGAACACACACTCACACCCCACAGTAGTAGAAGCAGAAGTAGTAGTAGTGGTAGAGGAAAACACTACATGTGTAGGGGTAGAAATATTTGTTACATCATGATGCTGGCTGGCGATGGAAGGTTGCCGCCTTAGAGCCCCCTGAATGGAAGTTCCACTCTGGAAAGCATTCACTACATCCATCTGCAAGGAATCAGAGATTGTGACAGCTTGCTCAGCAAGAGAGAGAGAGAACAAGAGAAAGGAGCATCCCATCTACAACACATAAAAAGCAAAGAAAAGAGGCACTTTTATAGAGCAGGTAAAGAAGCGAGAAGCACATTTGGTGATGAAGAAGGAATTTGAAGGTTTAAACAGCTAATACTTTTCCCATATAAAGATTCCAGTCATACATTTTATGACTACAATCCAAACCAATACTAAGAACACTGAGGAAATTTCAAATCCTCAACCCTATTTCCTACCTTTACAAGACCATACCTGAGTTTGTATCCTGTTTAGACCCCTAAACCATAAGATCTGACCACGCCTTAGCTCTCTTTCAGCATGATCAATTTCTTCCACATCTTCTGCTAACTCTTCTTCAGGAATCTCTTCCTTTTGTGTTCCATGGCCAGCTTCTTTAAGGAATTTCAAATGACTGGTTGGAATAGTTGATATCAACTATAACAATGGGAAACAAAAAAAATGAACATATTTATGAAAACTGTTCCTTTTCAAATTCCCTTTTAGAATTAGTGACAGACTCCCCCATCCTTCCTTAAATGGCTTCAAATAAGAAACCACTAGATTTTTGCTGTTTTCTTTGGAGAGGGATTACACAAATCGTAGCTAGTCAATACTGCAGCATAATACTTCTATGCATTTGGATACATAACGAAAAGATTGTATTACTTGTTTTCTTTTCTATATTGTTCTGAAATTTAAATTTTTTTAAAAAAGCAATAGTAGAGCAGCATGGAGAAAATTAATGACAATGAAAAAACCCGAATACTGAGTAAAATGCATTCTAACTAAAACACAAGCTTTGGTAATTTGAGGAACTGAACTACAAAAGTAGTATTACATACCTGGCCCCAAAGAAGTGTTCCCATTCCTAGAAAAATTGACCACAGCCAGTGTTCTACTGTAAGCTCAGAGCAACTGAAAGGCTTCCCCCCAAACTGCACAATAACTATCTGTTAAGAAAAATAATGATTATATTATCTATTTGAAATGATAAAACAATGAAGGTATTGGCTTTTATGATACAATTTCAGTAACTATTTTAAAAGATCGTAATTCTAGCCATTACATGAACCAATTCAAGTTGACAGTGGACATATGTCTTTGGAATGGCTTCCAATTTTGCTTCCCTCCCACAAATCCAAGGTTATCTTCTATGGTTTCCAACTTTCGCTGTGTAATTCCAAATAATATTGACTTTATAAAAACTTACTATTATTCTCAAATCATATTAATAAATGTATGGACATTAGGCCAAAATGAGACAAGCTGATGTATACATCTTTGTTCCTTCCATTATTTTACACTTCTAGCATACAAAACTGATGGTCAACTTCTAGACATTCTCTGCTTTCCCTTCAAAATATATAAACTTTTTAGTTTTTACTGAAGAAGAATATATTGCCCTACACCAGAACCTCCAGGGTTATTTATCACTGGGGCCAAAAGTTTCATAACTGGGTTCCATCACTGAGATGGCTCTCAGAACACTCTCTTTTCCTTGAAGAAAGACCTGAAGGAAATCTTGCAAAAATAATTATAATGCATAGCTATGTTATAAATAACCCTATGTTGTGTTTAAAGATAAGTTATTAATACTTTTATTTTTATACCAAATTATAGCAATAATCTTATATACTGCTTCATAGTGCTTTATGGCATTCTCTAAGAGGTTTATAAAGTCAGCATATTGCCCCCAATAACCTGGGTCTTCACTGTACCAACCTTGGAAGGATGGAAGATTGAATCAACCTTGAGCCAATCAGGTTTGAACTCCTGGCAGCGGGCAGAGTTAGCCTGCTATACTGCATTCAAACCATTGCACCATGACGGTTCTTATTATGTGAACACATTCTAATTATCAAGCTTAAAACCTGAGTGTAATATGAACATATTATACATCTTTAATAGTAATATTAAAATTAACAATAACACAAACATATATCTGTAAGCATATGACCAATGATAAAATGTTTGCACAGATCAAATTATCCTCTAATGTGATACACAGAGATGTTTTATATTTAAATAAATTCTGAATCTGTCAAGCATGCCTTACCCTAATACTGATTATACATACAGCAACCATTGGCTTCTAAAAGCTCTAATCCTCCAAATTCTGCATGAATTTATTTTAAAAAAATCTACTCACTTGTACAACAAATGTTCCAAGAACTATAGTACAGAATATAGCATTATTGAAAATTCCTTCAAATACATTCCTTTCACCGTGAATTTTTCGGGCATTTATTTCATTAAATAGCTGCATCATCACAAATGTATTAAACACAATTGTGTAGTGCTCTGAAGGAGGAGCATGAAGAGGTGCATTTCTTCCACTATCAATATCAAATATTTTTTCACCTGTAAACAAGGGATAAATATTCTCAAATGCCACTCAAATTCATGCTTTTTTTTTTTTATAAACATTGCTTTAGTCTTTTTTTTAACATGCCTTTCTCCTTTAACATTCTATTTAACATGCCAATGTCCTTTAACATTCCTTTAAATATTGAAGAAATGTTCACAATAAAGCAAGCAGAGTTTAGGAAGTATACCACAGAGATTTAAATTGTAATATTCTTACCAGCAAACAACAGTGTGAAGACAACCACAAGCTGATAGAAAGCATGACCCAGAATATTCTTCATCATGGTCCGTGAGATGAGAGGTTTGTTTCTACCATAAGGTTTTCTCAGCAAAAGTGATTCTGTGGGGGGCTCTGTTGCCAAAGCAAGTGAAGCTAGGGTATCCATTATGAGATTTACCCATAACATCTGAACAGCTTTAAGTGGAGAGTCCTGTAAAATCAACATGTTTTCTAAAATAATCACAAATATCCTAAGAAATTAAATTATCTAACATTTAACATTTCCAGTCAGGTTTTACTATTATACTTTAAACTGTGATGCAGTGGTTAAGAAGTTAAGCTAAGACTAGAAAAATCTACCCAGTTTCTAGTTCCATATTGGCCATGGAAACTCATTGCATTTCTTTGGGCAGTTACTCTTTTTTCAATCCAGCTCCCTTACAGGAACATTGTTATGGGATAAACAGATTTGAGAGCTTGATGAACTCTTGGAGAAAGGGTGAGACATAAATCTATCAAATAAGAAATCACTCTCAATTCAATCGGTTTGATTCCCATTACATGCAAATAAATACATAATACTTACTTGTGTAATACATGCTCCTGTGAAAGCAACAATTACAGCTACTACATTAACAGTAAGCTGGAACTGAAGGAATTTGGAGATACTGTCATACACATTTCGCCCCCACATAACTGCTTTAACAATGCTTGAGAAATTGTCATCTGTAAGAATAATATCAGAGGCTTCTTTAGCTACATCAGTTCCAGCAATGCCCTGAAAAACAAAAACAAAATTACAATATGATCCTTGAATATTACGACAGCTCACATATATACTACTCACATTTATATAGCCCTCCCATCTATTATTTGTCAAAAAATAAGGAAGAATAAAGAGGTCCTGCAGTCTGCCAAATGTAGAGGAGACTTACTTTATCGCCTGCCATTTGTCCTGGGGAACATAGAAGGGACAGATTTCTTCATATTTGTTCTTCCAATCCATTCATTTGTTACCATACAATTCCTTGTGAATTATAAATTACCATGGAAGTAATTATAAGGTATAATTAAACAATTCTTGAAAACTTTGGATTAGAGCTAATAATTTTATTTCTTCAACTTTCAATACACTTTTAAAATGTTGAATAGTGGAAAAACTACCCATTAGCATGAAATTTAAGAAACTAAGAATTATTTTGTCATGCTCACTTATTTAAAGTAGATATTATAATATCAATATTTATGCAAAAAGAACTGCAATGGAAACTATTATGAAAAATTGTATTGATGATTCTGTCATATAAACTGAATTCAGTGGTTTACTGAATTTAGCTAAATACCCATGCAGTTTCTGAAAATATTGAATTTCTTTTGACAGATAATTCTCAACTTATAACTACAGCTGAGTCCAAACTTTCCACTGCGAAGCAAGGCAGTTGTTAAGTGAGCTGTGCCTCATTTTAAGACCTTTTTTTGTGTTTAAGTGAATCATTGCAGTTAAGTGAATTATGTGGTCTTTAGGTGAATCTGGCTTCCCCCATTGACTCTGCTTGTTGGAAGCCTGCTGGGAAGGTTACAAATGATTATCACATGACTCTGGGACAGTGCAATTGTCGTAAATACATGCCACTTGCCAAGCAATCAATTTGGTTGTTAAGTCGAGGACTACCTGTATTGGAATGGAGTTAAAAATGATGTGCCATTTTTCATCTATAATAATTTTATAATAGTAATGGGAATTACACAAAGATTTATCTGCCTTCATTAATATTTTGCACATTTCTTGCTCAATTGAAAAAAGTAAAAATGGCCATTATGTTAAGTAGCTTTGAGTTTTAATTCCAGATAACCTTCAAAGCCAGTAGATGGCATAGGAGAATAGCTTCTGAGCATTTAATTTAGACTAATTACATTCCTCATAGTCTAGGTCAAGGAGGCAGTGTGCAGTATATTTTGGATTTAAGGCGTGGTTCCTTAAAACTTTGACAAATCATTTGAAAAAAAAGATGATAGTTAACTATTCAGAATAGCACACTTGTTATTGATAACATACACAATAATACAATCTTGCCTGTTTTCCCCAGTGCCTCAATTAAATGAAAATATGTTATATAAAATTTGCATGACAATGGTATGGGAAGTATCTGCAACTTAAATCCTCACTATCTGATTTCTACTCCTTAGAAAAAAACATGTTACAGATTCCACATTATAAAAAGGTGTTGAGAATCATTTGATTGTTCAGTATCCTGTTAAATAATATAACTGACACCAAATTCTAATAAAAGACCACATTTATCTTAGATAAATGTTACAGCAAAAAGCAAAGGAAAATAGAAGAATACTGATCTTAGAATTATGTATGCAATGAATGTATGGCTAACATGAAACACAATGCAGCCCTACATCAACTTTAAAATGGTTATCCTTGTAAAAGTATTTCCAGTTTCAAGTTTTCTTTAAGTTGATCATGTGATTCCTTCCTAGTCATTAACTATCATTCTAGAAATACTCCAAGAATTGTACCTATTTTAACTATTAATATCTATCAGAATATATCTATCATCTAACATTTTTGTATACTCTTCACATTAATAATTACGTATAATTTTAGATTTAGTCTCAAGAAAAATTGAAAACATATTTTATCATTTTTAGCCTCTCTTTGAACAGACACAGTTAAGTTGTGGAACTCAACTGCTGTTTAAGTTTACATATAAGGATTGTGATTTTCTATATCGACATCAAATTTGGACTTCATCATTAATTGTGCAATTATCCCAAGGTAATCTTAGTAAAGAAGTATAATGAACATAGGAAGATACAATCAATTCTGTTTTGCCCACTGCTATATGCAAGCTAATTTTGTTCAGTCTTCAATATAACGTTAACATCGTAACTCAGACAGTTCAGTTTATAAAAGCACTTATTAGAACAATTACAATACTTGTTAACCTCCTTACCATAGCAAAGCCAACGTCTGCTTTTTTTAATGCTGGGCCATCATTGGTTCCATCACCAGTCACAGCTACAACCTGCCTTTGTTCTGACACTGTGCTATCAATTATTCCTAAAAACAACAAGTATTTGTTACAACAGTACATATTTATACTATTGAACATTATAAATTTCAGTAATTTGTTCATTCATTTACTGAAATTGAGTAATTTTCTGTCTAAATCCAATATTATATTGCATAGTAAGATATAGTCTTCTATTTCTCAAGAGCATTTCCAGCTCTTGACCAAAAATCTGTTTGAAAAATCTGTTAGAAAATGTATTTACCTTTCACTAGTGTATGTTTGTCAGTGGGAGAAGATCTTGCAAGTACTCGAAGTTTTGGCCAAATTTTGTCTATTCGCTCCTGTTCTATCTGTAAAGATAGCTTAGATTAATTTCATAACTAAGTTCTCATAAGTAAAAAAAAGAATATTAACCATACTCACCTCTCCTTTTTCATTACGTATTCGTCTGTTGAATTCCTTGCCTTCCACACATAAGAAGTCTTCGCCAGGATGCAAAATACCACATTTTAATGCAATAGCACGAGCAGTGTTAATATTGTCACCCGTAACCATACGGACAGTTATACCAGCACGCTGGCATTTTTTAATTGCATCTGGTACCTAAGAAGAGGGAAAAGCTAATTATGCAGTTATTTTTCAGCAATGATTAATTTAAAAAGAATTAACCTGCTTTTGGCTAAAATACTAAGGTTTAATTTCATGTATGTGTCAATAACTTTATGTTATTTAAGTTACAATGCTGATATATTTTATGTATATTTGATCATGTGCCATGAAATTGTTTTCAGCTCCTAGCGACTACATAGGTTTCATCTATGATGATTTATCCCTAACTTCTTTTTCAAGTCCTAAAGATACAGATTAACTGTGATGCATGATTATAAGGTCGCTAAGGTCACAGTTAGGCAATTGGAATCCACCCAATGTTTGGAAATTAAGCTCCCATCAATCCCTAAACCCCAAAGTAAGTAAACTGGAAATTGCAACTTAAAATCTTAGAAGGGCACTAATACAACTCTTGGTACATCTGAGACAGTCAGCTCATTGAATATGTTACTCAATATAAGATTTTATGCTTATCCTAAGCTGACTTACTAAGAGGTTCAGGAAAACAAAAAGACTGGAACATGTTACAGTTTAATTGATGCACAAAAGATTTGTGGCAAAACCTAGTTCTTAGGCAACAGTTATAAAAAGTAAAACTATACCAATCACATCATATAACACAAAATATATTATAACATCTGCATTTTGAATGGTTTCAGAATTATTGTAATGAGTAAGAACCTATTTCTGTGACATTTAAGCAATTTTAAATTAAATATATATGCCTATTACAGTGAATATTATTCAATCACTACCCTTAAATAAAGAACAAAGGAAATGTGGGAGTTCATCTACTTTTCAAAAACAGTCCTAAAAATAGCTATTACTCATTTCCAGAGAGGCTTATGGAAGACAAGTTTAAATCAAAAGTTATTAAACCCTCAAACCAAGATGAACGACATTTTGCCCTACCTCAGGTCTCACAGGATCTTCAATGCCTACAACAGCAATGCATGTAAGACCAGTGACAATATCATTTTCATTATCCCATTCTGGTTCAGGTTCTCCAGCTGGAAAGTCTCGGAATGCTAGACATATTGTTCTGAGTCCCTCTGATGCCATAGGTTCTATAACAGTTTTTACAATATCATCACGGTCTCTTGGTCTGAATACTTTTGGTTCACCAGTAGCGCTGAGTATCTTGAAACACCTACAAACAAAATACAACCCTTTTCAAGGTTCTGAATGTCAATGAAATCTCTTCCAACTCAAAAAACTCACTCACAATGCCTAATAGTTTTTTTTTGAATACTTTTAATTTATGAATATTTTGTTTAACTCCACCGAATGTGTACCAGGGTTTAGTGATGAAGCGAAATTGGAAGAATGTTAGGAAAAATTGTGAAAAAGATAATATGCAATTTGTTCTAAATCACTATGAATCCATAATGTACTTAACATGATTTGGGACGAATTCAGAAGTAGGAATATTGTGATCCATAGTCTAAGGTTAAAAATATTAAGCCATAAGAGCCAGTTTGTTGTAGCAGTTAATACATCAAGCTAGAAACTGGGAGACTCTGAGTTCTAGTCCCACCTGAAGCACAAAGCCAAACTGGCTGACTTTGAGCCAGTTACTCTCTCTTAGCCCTAGGAAGGAGGCAATCTTGCCAAGAGAAGGTCCAGGCAGTCATCAAGAGTCAAAATCGACTATGTTAGATAGTATAAAAAATGGTAAGTATAAAACATCCTTTTCAAAGAAGAGGTGCTATACTTATTTCACTATTTGATAAATGTTTTTATTAACAGAAGCATAATAAGCCTTCCAAATGCATTTTCTCCCTATGTAGTATACTTTTCTCAGCTATAGCTAACTACAAGATTCTATAAATAAGGCACAATAAGGAAACTGTTCAAGAATTAAGCTGGGAAAAGCTTCCCAGGAAATACCATTGTTTTCAGCAATAATTCCAATAAATAATAAAACTCATAATACTAGCAGAATTTAAAAGATTGTGGGACTATAACTGCACAAAATACATTCCAACTCTTTTTTAATCTAATCTATTCCTACTCAACTGTACAATCATCAATCTAGTTTTTCATTTAAAAAACAAGAATGAGAATATATTCAGCTTCGTTATATTAATTCAAATAAAAATGTAAACAAATGGAAATGTTTTTATTATTATTACATTTATTTGCTGTTTATCTCAACCTGGGGATACTCTGGGCGGCTCACAACCATAAAAAATGTGAAGAAATGAAAAGGAGATTTAAACAAAGCAAAAGTAAAATTGAACAATAAGCAAAGAAAAAGAAAAAGAAAACAAAGATTATATGATTAGCAAAAAAAAAAAAAGACAGAGTAGGCAGGAGAGTTGGGAGAGTTCCAACTGTACTTGGAAGCAGACCGGTACCAATGTAGTTTGCCAGGTAGCGGTATAATATGAGCCATACTAGGACTCCAAAAACTGATCTCACTGTCCCATTTTGTGTCAACTGAAGCTTTCAAATGGATTTCAAGGATAGCCCCATGTAGTGTGCATTGAATTAGTCCAGACAAGAGATGATCAGGCCTTGAGTAACTGAGTGCAGTCAAGATCCAGGAAAAGTTACAGCTGATGCATAAATTAGAGGGGGCAAAAGCTCTCCTAGTCACACCCTGCTACCTGCTCTTTCAGCAGGAGACATAAGCCCAGAAGAACCTCCAAATTGTAAACTCTGTCTGAACAGAGAAATGCAACCCCATCAAGAATCAGAGATGACAAGGCTCCATGTACTCAAACCAACTCAGTCTTGCCAATGTACAGAAGTCCACTGTCCCCTATCCAGGATCCCACAACCTCCGGGCATCACGAGAGGACAGTCAACATCACTTAAGTCACAACATGTAGAAATATAGAGTTGAGCATCATTAGCATATTGCCAATATCTCAACTCATAGTGATGAGTGATCTTACCCAGTGGCTTCATGTAGATGTTAAATAGAAGAGTAGAGACTACCAAGCCTTGTAGGAAGCTGCAAGTTGAGTATTTGGGGTTGGATTCTTCAATCCCTATCAATACCAATTGGGAGTGACTTTAGAGAAAGGAGCTCAACCAGTTTAAAACTGTGCCACCAAGCCCTAAGTTGTGAAGCTGGCCTGAAAGGATACCATGGCTCATAATTGAAGGCCACTGATACCATGGCTCATAATTGAAGGCCTGTCAAGGGCAAGAATGGTTGCACTACCCCCTTTTTGCTTTTGCCAGAGATCGTCATAACTGTCTAGGTCCTATAGCCAGGCCTGAATTCTGACTGAAAGGGGTCCAGGAAATCCATTTCATCCAGGATTCTCTGGAGTTTCCAAATATCTTCCTTTTCTCTAAAAAGAGAAGACGAGAAACTGGACAAAAATTGTCCAGGCAGGTGAGATTGAGTGATGGTTTCTTAAGAAGAGGAGAAATCAGAGCTTCCTTAAAAGGTCCTGGGAATATCTCCTCTTGTAGGAATGGCCATGGAAGACTTAACTGTTTCTAAAATTAAGGAACCTTGTTAAAGAGATAGTTTAGGAATTAATCTGACATCACATCATGTCAAATAAAAGTGTTCAATTGCTAATACAAATTAAAAACACCCTTACATCCACTTTGGAGGTTGCTTGTTCAACCTTATCAGCAAGGCAAATATTCTAAATAGAGTACATTATTCTAGTTTTAAAGGCTACTGAAAAAGTTACAAATACAGTGCTTAACTACCAGAGAATATCCTTTCACATATTTAATCAAATCTCTATAGTAGAGTTATTTAAATGCCAGGGACTACTATTTCAAGAATACAAAGAATTCCCAAATACAAAAAATAACTTGCTTTTTAAGTACTATCTCTGAAGCACCCTTGCTGAAGATCCGGAAACTGCCATCTGAGTTCTTTAACACAGTACTCATAGATTTTCTAACAGAGTTGAAGGTGTAGACTTTATAGAGTGCCTCTTCTGGTATTTCATTTCTAACTTCCTGGTAATCTCGTTTCAAATCCAGAAGGAATCCCAGCAAGGCACATTCAGTTTTATTACCAACATGGCGAGGAAGGCCACCTTCCTTTTCAGGAGGCTGAAAGACAAAGCAATCTTTTTCACCAGGAATTTGCTTCAATTAAAATAAGCCACAATAACTTTACATGACCATTAATTCTATATTACCCAGAATAAAGTTTGGTTATGCTTTATAAATTTAAAACAGGCTAACCTTTGAAGAGCAAATGTAAATACTGTATAGCATTTTATATTTACTGTTAATTTTCAACACCATTAAAATTAAGAGAACTCAACTACTAGCATTACAAGAAAGGTTTTGTAAGTTTAATAATGTTTTGTTAATGTATAGCTAATATTGTAATATGACAAAACTTGAAAAGAATTTTACTGTATTTACCTTTAACAAGTTAAATTTAAGTAGTTTTATATAAACATTGATTAAAATGTACGTAATTAACAAAATATTAATGCTTAGCTTGTATTGAAATATGTTCAATGTTAAAGCATGTCTTTTTAATATATACTTACCAAGATTTTGGAAGTATAAGCAGAATTAACAGAGATGCCTGTTATAAGATATGATAAGGTTTTATCAGGAATAGCTTGCACTTCAGGAATTTTTTTATAATACTTTTCACTAATATATGTCTGGACCACTGTCATTCTGTTCATCGTCAGGGTTCCTGTTTTATCTGAGCAAATGGCTGTTGCATTTCCCATTGTTTCACAAGCATCCAGGTGTCTGACCAAATTGTTATCTTTCATCATTTTCTGTTTCAAAAAAGGACAAAATCATGTCTGAACAGCATTAAAGCATTCTTAGAAAGTATTTGTTACTATCTTTCCCAAGTTGAATTTCTTATATGAACACAAATGTGGAGGTTTTCCAGCAGATACCAGACAAAAGAAAGGAGTAGATTGCGTATTTGTAACATTTGGAAAGAATCTGGCAGGCACGCAGTCTTTTAGTTTTCCAGAAGCCACTGGGATAGAGTGATGGGAACCTAGGGATGGTTATGGGAACATCATCCTAGGAGATTAATGGGACACCAGTTGTTGTCATTGTTGTTTTAGTTTTTTCTTTTAATAGATTGTAATTTTATTATTATGATGGGCTGCCCAAAGTTGTGCTCTAAGATAAATGGCCATACATATCTTTTCTAAAAAATAAACAGGTAAAATTTATATTTAAGTCTAGATTGTAAGAGTGCCAGCCATTAGATCAAATGAATAATACAAAATGCTTCTGCTTGTTGCTCTCCTTCATGCCCACCTCCATCACGGAACTCCCATCTACTCATGTAATACACTGCGTTCTGATATTTGGCTGTATCTTTTGGCTTTGATAGCACTTTCTGCAACTGATTATTCCTTTGTCTTGTTGCTCATTCTTAAGAGGGAAATTTTTCATCAAATTCCACCCAGGCATTTTACCTCTGAAATCCTCATCACATTTTATTACTAGATAGGCACATAATACTTTGAAATGGACTTACATGCACTAGGGATTAAGCAAGGCAAAAAACCATATGATGGGGGAACTCTCAAAGTCATTTATGCACACTTTTCTTTGAAGTGTAGCATACTGTACTGTTCCATCTTTAGTTCTGTTGCCTCAGAAAGAGCCAGTTCCCATCTGAGAGTTCTCTTATACTTGTATAGCAGCAGATGGAGGCTGTGGCCAGGAAAGTATTTGCTAAATTTTGCTGAAGTGTCAGCTGTGACCATTCTTGCAGCAGAGAGCACTACTAATGGTTATTAATGGTCTTCTCACTTGGACTACTAGAATCCAGTCTACATATGGCTGCCCTATACACCACTATGTTAATACAGTTTATAACTATAACTATGTTTTACAGTTAATATAAACTACAGTTGTCTGCCCTGCCTGCTAACTATCTTTACGGGAGGAGCTGCATTGTCTATCAATTCAAGAAGTGCTATGATGTATAAAGCTCTAAACAGCTTGGATCCTGAATACCATTAACACCAGTTACACCATGTAGAACTTCCCCAATATATACTGCTAGGGAAGATATGCTGCAAATCTGGTCCATTCAGGAGTTAAATAGAGCGTTTGCTTAAAAATAACATTTTTCTGAGATAGTCTTTACTCAATGAAATCTTCTTGTTGTTCCTTCCACCTACATTGTATTAAGGTAGATACATCCTGTTAATATTCAGGAAGGCAGTTCAAATGCTGCTTTTTTGCAGAGTTTTCAGAAGATGAATTACATTGTTCTTTCCAATGTAAACATTATTTAGCAAATTTTATTAGAAAGTTTGTGGTGATTTTTTTCAGAGATAGAATTTGTTGCTTTTGATAATGCTTGACTACTATATTATTTCGCTTTTTGTACTGCCCATGTTATAAGCCATTTGTAGTCTTTCATTGAAATAGCATATAAAATTTGAAAATAAATGAAATAAGCTATTAAATAACTACTTCAAACAAATATCATTGAAGTATAGTTCCTTGGGGAAAAAATTCTTATTCTTAACTATTACATATTAAAATACTACATACCAAGTCACGTTTTTTGCTCATACCTTTACAGAGTAAGCCAGTGAGATAGTTACAGCCAGTGGAAGACCCTCTGGAACAGCCACAACCAAAACAGTAACACCAATGATGAAGAATTTCACAAAATACTGAATATATATTGGTGTACATTCTGCAAGCCAAGGAAGTTTCTGGATCCAGAAGGTATCAATTACAAAATATAATACAAGAATGATGACTGTGACAGCAGACATCAGTAACCCTTTCATGAAGAAAAGAGATCTAGTTGATTGTCATATAAATAACAGTCTTAAATAGCATTCACAGACTTAGTCATCAGTTTATACAATTGGAAGGTATCTTAATGGCAATCTAGTATAACCCCTTAGGGCAAAATTCAGTAATGGTAATCTCTGACAGATTACCATTTAGACTGTTTAAAAATTCACTGCCATCTTTTCATTTGATTGCTTGTTCTACTGGCTGATAAACTTGTACAAGAAATTTCTCCCGACATATAATGTGCACCAATTCTTTGTAGTTTTAACCCATCAAATATGGTTATGGCTTTATAAACAATGAAGAATAAGTCTATTTCCTCTTCTAGGTGTCAACCATTCAAATATTTGAAAACTGCTGTCCTATGTCCTTTTTAGTCGTATCTTTTATAGTCTAAACGTAGCCAGTTCCTTTACTAATTCTGCACAGGTTTCACCACTGATAGCTTTCTCTGAATTTCTCTTGGTTTATCATTGCCATTTTAAAATTATAGTACCAGAACTAGATAAAAGATTTCAAGTGGTATCTGACAAACTAAAGTGAACCAATAACTGCCTGTGATTAGGATTTTATGCTCCTGTTAACTGAACCCCAAGATAACATTTTCCTTTTCAACAGCTATATCACATTGCTGGTTCATACTTAGTAATACCCAGACTTTATTCACATAGACTATTGTCAAGCCAGTTCTTACTTGTGACTTAGTAATGTGAAATTATAAAGATGTTAAAACAATCTATTTGAAGTCTAGAATTTTATGAACAATGGCACATACGGTTTCAAAGTGCCAAAATCTTCAGTGCAAAAATATTTTAATCACATATATACATACTAATGAGGCCTGAACTGGCAATGATTGATCCAGAAATATGTTTTGAAGTTTTAGGTCTTATCTCAATGAGAATATCAAAATATTATGTTGCAGTTAAAAAAAAAGGAAAATTCTGTGTTGCCCATTAGAAAAAACACTGAAAATAAAACTCTTCCATTATATTACATTTATTCAAATCTAATTATGTATATTTTAAAGCTGAAACTAAAAGCAGAAAAGGCAAGTAACACAATGAAAGGATTAGAATAAGTCCCATTTGAGATTTTTTTTATTTAAAGAAAAGGACAATAAGACAGTAGTACACAGCACATAATTAATATTACTGATTTACTGCCATCAAAAGTATTGATAGACAGCACTCTTTATGGCTCTAACCTACTGTTTAGAAAATCGTGGAATTTAAACATTGTCAATGGATACTAATCATGCCACCTCTAGAATAACAACATGCTTCCCATGAGCATTGATTTGAGTACAGAAAGAAAAAAAAAATATTGTTTTTAAAATATTTTGATTACTTCAACATGGTTTCTAAATGTTCTCGGTTACCTTAAAAACAGTTCTTATTAAAATTAGCAAAATGGCTATTATGATAACCTATGAGGAGTATTGATGGTGATGACCAACTCAATACATTCTATTCAGTATCATTAAGGCAACACTCAAATAGTGTGATCAAACAAAGCAAAGGAATGGCAGAAGATGGACTTCCAGGGTTTTATAAATCATCATATAAATATTATAAATCAAGCTAAACACAGGTTTTAACTTCAGCTGATGTCCAACTACACCAGGGGTCTTCAAACTTGACAGCTTTAAGACTTGTGGACTTCAACTCCCAGAATTCCTCCTCTAGTCATGTTAGCTCAGGAATTCTGGGAGTTGAAGTCGACAAGTCTTAAACTTGCCAAGTTTGAAGATCCTTGAACTACACCAAGACCAGCACAAATTGAAATGTCAGCAACACTAAATAGCATTAGTTTGATAATAATGCCAGTCCAATAATGCCAATCCATTATTTTATTCTCTCCAGAGACAACAATTGAAGAGCCATACCTGCTTTGCCAATCTGAACTGCTAGCTTTGTGAGCTTTCCTTGTAGAACTGATTTCTCTTTCTTAGGCATATTATTTCTTTTTTTGTCATCTCCATCTATCCCATCTTCGCTCTTCAAAGGCTGCATTTCCATAGCTGCACCATCTTGAGCTTTTGCTAAATTCATAAAAATACAATTGAATGAATAATTTATTATGGTTCATGAGCGGATCATAAATTTCAAAACAACCAAATACAACTTTGAAATATAGCAAAATCTCATTAACTGAGTGAATTATTTGCTTCTGTTGTTGGGTCTGAATAAAGCAGGATCTTATGGCTTGGGCATGGAATTGATCAGGTGTATAGGTAATTTCAGGGCACCTATCTTTTAGGAAGAATTTTAAACACCATTGGCCAGGGAGTTCACCTATTAAATATTGGATCAGGTGGGAATGTAAAAACACAAATAAGCTCCAGAAAATCTAGAGTGCATATAAAATATATGATATTAATTTTGTACAGTTTTAAGGAGCGCTACTTTAACACTTGAGATAAATATGCTTCAATCAATCCAAAATATAAGTTTAAATTTCCAGAGTTTCCAGCAGGCATGGGTAAAAAAAAATCATTTCAAATCATATTAAGCACAAAATATCATGAATTTTGAGTTTAAAACAAGCTATCTGGATATCCTGGAAGCCTCTTGAACTTAAAAAGAATGATTTCAACTCCAAATAGCTCTGCCTAAAATTGCAAATACAAATACTCTGTGCAATCCATTTTGCAGAGTATACTGTCTCTAGTGCTACTATATGTTTCACAAAGTTTTATCTGCACAACACTAAAAAATAAAATGCTCATCATTATTAAATAGCAGGTTCACCAACAAGTTAGGCATCTTATTCTTTATCGCAATTAAAATATTGTTCTACTAGTTCTGTTCACCCATATTGTAATTTTAATACTATCATAATATCATATTGTAATTTTAAGACTATCATAAATCACATCTTTAATATTTAAAATTAAGATGCAGTTGACATTTTGCATAGAAGTTATCTTCTGGAAAAAGATTTAACAAACTGAAAAATTAACAAACTTCCATTAGAACAAACTGAAATATCCTGAAAAAGTGTGCAAGCTTTTGAATTCTACAGAATTCATTCAAAATGCTACTTTACCTTTTTTAAAAAAACCTAATGAAGAATTCTGGAGAAATTGAAAGCTTAGACACATTTCTGTGGATTCTGATTATTTCTAATAAAGGTGCTGTTCTAACATATATTTAAATTTTTAAAATGTAAGTCATACCTTTGTTACGATTTTCAATAGCACCATCTTGTTTTTTACCTAAAATCAAAAATAGTTACCATTTTCAGAAACTGGTAAATACTTTATATCATTTTTTTTTGTTACTGAGACATATTCCTATTAATTTTCATTTTCTTTCAGAATAACTGGCAACAATCTAATGGGAATGTTTGTTGGACCATATAATAATGATCTACAGGAATAATGAACGTGTGAAAGCATTATTAAACAAAATGTTTAATTCTGTTTAAAATAAGTATAGGTTTTAAACTAATGTAGTAAACGTATTAAAATGTTCAAAGGCAGAATTTCTGAAGAAATGATAAGAAACTCAATCAAGGTCAATTAAAGTCATTCTTAAGCCTACAAGATTTCAGATATATGGCTAAAATATATTGCTCAAACCCCAATTACAAGGTATTCCATTCTATTCATTTGGTTTGTAAAACAGGAAATGCCTTATTATTCAATTAATTGTAATATAGTAATTTCCCTGCTTCTCCAGCTGATTAATCCAGTCAAGTTTAATAAAACTGTATTAGTATGCAATTTTCATTTTGTCGCTTCAAATTTTCCTTGTTCTTTTTTTGCAGCCTTCTCATAATCTCATGTTATCCCAAAGAATTGTACTATACTGCTCGAAAAAATAAAGGGAACACTTAAACAACACAATGTAACTCCAAGTGAATCACACTTCTGTGAAATCAAACCGTCCACTTAGGTAGCAACACTGATTTGACAATCAATTTCACATGCTGTTGTGCAAATGGAATAGACAACAGGTGGAAAGCATAGGCAGTTAGCAAGACATCCCCAATAAAGGAGTGGTTCTGCAGGTGGTGACCACAGACCACTTCTCAGTCCCTATGCTTTCTGGCTGATGGTTTGGTCACTTTTGAATACTGGCAGTCCTTTCACTCTAGTGGTAGCATGAGACGGAGTCAACCCACACAAGTGGCTCAGGTAGTACAGCTCATCCAGGATGGCACATCAATGCGAGCTCTGGCAAGAAGGTTTGCTGTGTCTGTCAGCATAGTGGCAAGAGCATGGAGGCGCTACCAGGAGACAGCCCAGTACATCAGGAGACGTGGAGGAGACTGTAGGAAGGCAACAACCCAGCATCGGAACCACTACCTCCACCTTTGTGCAAGGAAGGACAGGAGGAGCACTGCCAGAGCCCTGCAAAATGACCTCCACAAATGTGCAAATGTGGCTGCTCAAACGGTCAGAAACAGACTCCGTGAGGGTGGTATGAGGGCCCGATGTTCACAAGTGGGGGTTGTGCTTACAGCCCAACACTGCAGGACGTTTGGCATTTGCCAGAGAAGACCAAGATTGGCAAATTCGCCACTGGTGCCCTGTGCTCTTCACAGATGAAAAAAGGTTCACACTGAGCACATGTGACAGACGTGACAGGGTCCGGAGACACTGTGGAGAATTCTGCTGCCTGCAACATCCTCCAGCATGACTGGTTTGGCAGTGGGTCAGTAATGGTGTGGGGTGGCATTTCTTTAGGGGGCTGCACAGCCCTCCATGTACTCGCCAGAGGTAGCCTGACTGCCATTAGGTACCGAGATGAGATCCTCAGACCCCTTGTGAGACCATATACTGGTGCGGTTGGCCCTCGGTTCCTCCTAATGCAAGACAATGATAGACCTCATGTGGCTGGAGTGTGTCAGCAGTTTCTGCATTGATGCTATGGAATGGCCTGCTCGTTCCCCAGACCTGAATCCAATTGAGCACATCTGGGACATCATGTCTCATTCCATCCACCAATGCCACGTTGCACCACAGACTGTCCAGGAGTTGGGGGATGCTTTATGTGTGGGAGGAGATCCCTCAGGAGACCATCACCTCATCAGGAGCATGTGGAGGCCACACATACTACTGAGCCTCATTTTAACTTGTTTTAAGGACATAACATCAAAGTTGGATCAGCCTGTAGTGTTTTTTTCCACTGTAATTTTGAGTGTAAGTCCAAATCCAGACCTCCATGGGTTGATAAATTTGATTTCCATTGATAATTTTTGTGTGATTTTGTTGTCAGCACATTCAATTATGTAATGAACAAAGTATTTAATACGAATATTTCCTTCATTCAGATCTAGGATGTCTTATTTTTGTGTTCCCTTTATTTTTTTGAGCAGTGTATAACTTTCATTATTACTATATAATAAATTCCTGGTATATTCACACTGAATATGAATACAACATGTTAAAGTATGTTTCAGGATTTATTTTTAGACTTTTAAAATAATTATATTATAATTAGTCTGTCATTTTTATCATTATCTGACATGTCTCATTGAACACATCTTACTTCAGTGATATTTCTAAGAACACTTGAAGAAAACTTGATTCTACAGGCTCATAAATTGAAAGCTGAAGCTAATTTGGAACAATAGCTTGAAATAATTTTAATCATGTTTTTAAATTTATTTTGAATGGCAGAAGAATATCAGTGAATTCTAAAATTATATTACTCAAAATTTACATAAAATATAAATGAACAATAAACTATCTGCAATTATCTCTAAAATAAATTTACAGGATTTTAAAAGTGCCTACTTTTCTTTTCTTTTTTTTCTTTTTCCTTTTTTTCTTCCTCATCTTCCCCTCCAGCACCAAGTAAAGTAAATATGATTCCAGTTTGTGAGTTTATCCCTACAGCAGTAACTACCATTCTTCCAGAACCTTCCATAACATGTGTACCTAGGATAAAAAAAGCATGTGTGAATTAAAGATAAACAATGTGAATTTTGTAGCTTTATGAAAATGTTAATGCTTATTTATTTGGTGATCTAAAGAGTTCAAGTAGTTTGCATAGAGTTATCTTTCATTATATCTTCTAATAAACCTGTGCGGTAGGTTGGCTGAGAGAAAGTCACAGCGCTCAATTGCTAGAAAAACTTAAATCCATGATAATACACAATTATTATGATCAACAAAAGCAGCAATAAAAATTAAAAGATATACTTTTTTATCAAAGATGAAGACACAAAGGGGATCAAATGCTCTCCTGGTGCTTTGAACTATTTCTATCATAATTTCAGCATACTAATTGATTGGTTAGACATATCTATCACATTATTCTCCTTCATGGTAAGCATCTAATGCAAAGTGCGGAAAAAGTGAATAATAGTAAGCAAAATAAAGGCTGGGAGTAAGACAGGAGGAACTTACGTCTTATTTATATCAGTAACTTTCACCTCAACTTTTTAAATCCCTCTAGACCAGTGGTTCCCAAACTTTTTCAGTCCACCGCCCCCTTGGTGCTACAAACTCATCTTAAGTGCCCACCACACAGGGGTGGGATTCAAATTTCTTAACAACTGGTTCTGTGGGCATGGCCTAATTTGTGGGCATGGCTTGGTGGTCATGTGACCGGATGGGAGTGGTTTGGTGGTCATCTGACTGGGTGGGCATGGCCAAGTGGCCATATGATGGCAAACCAAATATAAGTGGTCCTTGCTTAATGGCCAGTTGCTTAGTAAGTGTTCTAATTTATGACTGACCTCCTCAGAGCTACTTTACCCGTTTTGGAGTTTGACAGCCATGTGCGTATACACACACACACACACACACACACACACACTCCCTTCTAACCCTGTTGGAGCAGGTGGTTGGACTAGATATCTCATTCACTTTCTCCTCCCTCCCCTTCTTTTTTCTTTCCTTCTTTCTCTTTCTTTCTGTCTCTTCCTTCCATCCCCTCTCTTTCTTTATCTATCCTTTTTCTTCCTTTTTCTCTCGCTTTTTCTTTCCCTTTTCTTTCTTGTCTCTTCCTTCTCTCTTTCTCTGTCTCTCCCTTGATATCCCATATACTTTCTCCTCCCTCCTTTTCTTTCTTTCTCTCTAATTCCCTCTCTTTCTTTCTTTCTTTCTTTCTGTCCCTTCCTTCCATTCCCCCTTTCTTTGTCTATCACTTTTCTTCCTTTTTCTCTCCATTTTTCTTTCTTTGCTTTCTTGTCTGTCCCTTCTCTTTCTCTCTTCCCCCCCTTTCTCTCTTTTTATCCCTTCCTTAACCTATTTTTATTTATTTTATTTATTTGTCAAGTGATTGTAAGAAAACAGGTATAAGTATAAACATAGTTATGAATACATGAAATGGATACATATAAGAAAAACAAAGAGAAACAATAGGACAGCGACAGTAGGCATGTTGGTGCGCGTATGCACACCCCCTACAGAGCTCTTAGGAAAGGGGTGAGGTCAATAGCAGACAGTCCAAGGTTAAAGTTTTTGGGGTTTGGGGAAGAAACCACACAGTCAGGTAGAGTATTCCAGACATTGACCACGCTGTTGCTGAATTCGTATTTCCTGCAATCAAGTTTGGTACAGTTTACCTTGAGTTTGTATCTATTGTTTGCTCTTGTATTGTTATGGTTGAAGCTGAAGTATTCATTGACAGGTAGGACATTGTAATGTATAATTTTATACACTATACTTAGATCGGACCTAAGGCGGTATAGTTCTAGGTTTTCTAGGTCTAGAATTTCAAGTCTGGTGGCATAAGGTATTCTGTAACGAGTAGAGGAGTGGAAAACTCTTCTTGTGAAATATTTCTGGACTTTCTCAACTGTGTTTATATCAGATACGTAATGGGGTTCCAGACTGATGAGCTGTATTCAAGTATTGGTATAGCAAATGTTTTGTATGCTCTAGTTAGCAGTGTGATATTACCAGAGGAAAAGCTACGTAGGATTAGGTTAACAACTCTTAACGCCTTTTTGGCTATGTAGTTGCAGTGAGCTCTTGCACTTAGATAATTAGAGATAAATACTCCAAGGTCCTTGACAGAGTTTGGCTCATCAACAAGGTCTTGACTATTCAGCTTGTATTTTATTTTCTGATTCTTTTTGCCAATATGTAAGAGCATTTATTTTTCTGCCCAGGCAGGCATGGCCTAATCTGTCAAAGGCCTGGGCTAATCCTGCATCACCCTGTTTCCCCTTTCAGAGGCCCAGGCCCTTAATCTCCCCGTTTCCTCCCCCATGACTGCCTCTTTTGTTGTCCCACGGCCGTGACTTTACCTTCCTTCTGTGGCTGGCTGCCAGGGAAGGCAAGCAGGGCTGAGCAATTGTTGTTGCTGGGCTCCCCACCAGCCCATGTCACTCTTGTCACGAATGCCTGCAGCCGTCAATTTTTTCCCCAATGCGAGTGGATTGCAGCCGTACCAAAAAAACCACATGGCGGCTGGAAGTTTTTTGCAGTGAAAATTACTGAGCTCCAGCTTTTCTCTACTCCTCCATTGCAGTGCTGCAGCTGCATTCTAGGCGCTGGGCCCGCAGATCCACCCCATTGAGCCTGCTGCACTGGAAAGACTTGCCCAAGCAAGTCCAAGCGGAGTGGTGCAGCAGTCAATGGGGTAAGCCTGCATGGCTGGTGCCTAGAACTTGGCAGCAGTGGCGCGTTGGAGAAGCAGAGCAAAGCCGGAGGTCAGTAATTTTCGCTCCAAAAATCTCCAGATGCTGCATGGTTTTTTCAGTGCAGCTGGGGTCCAGCTGCACCTAAAAAAACACACGGTGTCTGGATGCTTTTTACAGAGAAAATTACTGACCTCCAGCTTTGCTTGCTCCACTTTTCCAACACACCATTGTGGCCATCAGCAATTGTTGCACATGCACGCAATGTTGCACATGACAATAAGGACTGACTGGGCAGGGAATGGAGGAGCGGGCAGAGAGGAGCAGGGGCACATTTTACTAGTTCTCCAAACTACTGTGAACCAGTAGAATCCTACCCCCGAATTGCACCCTGCGAGGGACCCACCTCCCTTGCCCCTTAGTGCCCCCCTAAGGTATCCCACTGCCCCCCAGGGGGAGGTACCATCCACTTTGGGAACCACTGCTCTAGACAATGATTATTGGATGTTTTAATATAGATATGAAAGGAGGAGGGAGAGAGAGATTGCCATGAATTTTAACTTTAATAAATCAGCAAGCAAGCCACTAGCCTACCACTTGTACCGGAAAACTTTTCTAATCAGTCTTCACTTGTCTCCTGCATCAATAAATAAGGATGTAATCTTGACTGATCTTATCTTCATTTTTTTTGGAATATATTAGTGGAAGGAATTATGTCTCCCATAGAAACAAAGACCCGCTTTCTCCAAGTCCTGACTCATTTGGAACTTATAGGAAGGAAGTTGCCCTCTGAAAAACATTTAAATAAAGGCAACCAGGGATTTTATGACATATTTTTTTATAGTGAAATCAGTACAATTCTAGTTTATAAAAGGAATTAGATATTAGATGTTTTAGAAATTTATTTATGATTTATTTATATGATTTATATATAGCCACCTATCTCACTCAACTGATTCTAGGCAGTTTACAAAATTAAAGCAAATAAACCCACCAAACCAATCCCAGATCCACACCAACACCCAAATAATTCCACACACCATCAAAATAGTTAAGCTCATCTACCTCATCCCAAATGCATGGGAAACAGCTAGATCTTCAATACCTTGCAAAAGTCTAACAAAGTCAGAACCATCCAAATTTCAATGGTTGGGGTAGGGAACTCTTATTCCAGAGGACAGGTGCTGCCACTGAGAAAGTATGACTCTGAGGTCCAAAGAAGATGACACTTTTTTACAGCAGGGTTCCAGAACAATAGGAGTAAAACAATAGGTGAAAGGCAGTCCTGAGAATAATCCGGTCCTATACCACAGATTATTTTTTTTTTTAAGATTATAAACAGCATCTTGAATTGCAACCAGAAGCTTATTGTAAGTCTGTACATCTGATAGAACAGTGGTGGTACATGAGTGTAATGAGAAATTCCAAAAACTGCCAATACTGCTGTATTCTGGAGCAGCTGCAGGTTTCAAAAGTTCTTTAAGGGAAACCCCATGTACACTACATTATAGCAATTCAAACATAAGATGACTCAGGAACAAATTACCATGAATAAGGTGAGAATCCGAGAAACCTGATTTGTACTTGATAGTTTCTTTAGATGCAGAAAAATGTTTCAATGTGGCATGATTTGGGAAAAATTGAATTCCTGTGTGTTTATTAATGGATTAAAAATATTTAAATCCATCAGCTAGAATGATTATGAATAGTATTTAAAGTGTTATTTTTTGATAGCAGTGGCATATAAATCTTAATGAAGAAATATATGTTTGCCTACAACAGTATAGTATAGTATAGTATAGTATAGTATAGTATAGTATAGTATAGTATAGTATAGTATAGTATAGTATAGTATAGTATAGTACAGTACAGTACAGTATAGTATAGTATTTATTATACTATATTTTGTTATATTTCTGTTATGCTATGCTATGCTGTGCTATGTTATGTTGAAATTTTCTAAGGATGAGCTTTATCATCTCTTTTATAAAGTTTAGAATTAAAACTAATAGGTCTCTGCTTTAGACAATTACATTGAATTTTGGGGATCCAAGTAGCTGTAGAGTAACTACTATTTATTCAGATGATATTTTCTTATTTCTGATAAACTTCCAATCTCTTCACCTCAATTTGTAAATACTCTCTAAAGTAACACATTAAATCATTGGGTTATTCGGAATAAGTCTGATATATTTCTGCTTACATTATAGATATTAATGGCAATTTGTGAATTATTGGTATTTGCCTATGCTCCAAAATAATATCTTAGAACATGTAGTCCTCGACTCATGCCCACAATTGAGACCATAACTTCCATTGCTAAACAATGCAGTCCTTACGTGAGTTGTGCCTAATTTTACGAAGTTTTTTTACAGCAGTCATTAAGCAAAACTCTGCTTCCCCCCTTGACTTTGCTTATTGGAAGCCCCCTGGGAAGTTTGTAAATAGTAATGACATGAACCCCAGAGACTGCAAAATTCATAAGTACATACTGGTTGCTGAGTGCAGGAGTTTTGATAATTGGGATATTGAGTAATTGTAAATGTGATAACTAGATGTAAGTTACTTTTTCAGCGCCATTGTAAGACTGAATGAGTGTTATTAAACAGATTAAAGATAATCAGAGTTGGAAGGGACCTTATAGGTCATCTAGTCCAACCCCCCCACCCAAGCGGGAGACCCTACACCATTTCTGACAAATGGCAGTCCAATCTCTTCTTGAAAGTCTCAACTGATGGTGCTCCCACAACTTCCGAGGGCAAGCTGTTCCATTGGTTAATTGTTCTCACTGTCAGAAAGTTTCTCCTTATTTCCAGGTTAAATATCTCCTTATTCAGTTTCCATCCATTATTCCTTGTCTGGCCTATAGGAGCTTTAGAAAATAGCTTGACCCCTTCCTCCCTGTGGCAGTCCCTCAAATATTGGAAGACTGCTATCATGTCTCCCCTGGTCCTTCTCTTTACTAGACTAGCCAAGCCTAGTTCCTGCAACTGTTCATTGTATGTTTTAGCCTCCAGTCTCCTAATTATCCTGGTTGCTCTTCTCTGTACTTTTTCTAGAGTCTCAACATCTTTTTTATAATGTGGTGACCAAAACTGGATGCCATACTCTAGGTGTGGTCTTACTAAGGCTTTATAGAGTGATATTAGTACTTCCCTTGATCTTGACTGTATCCCTCTGTTAATACAACTTAGGATTGCATTACTTTTTTGGCGGCAGCTGCACACTGCTGGCTTATATTTAGCTGATTGTCCACTAAGACTCCAAGATCCCTCTCACAGTTACTGCTATTGAGCCTGGTTTCACCCAGTCTATATGTGTACCTCTGGTTTTTTTTTCCTAAGTGTAGGACTTTACTTTTCTCTATATTGAATTTCATTTTATTAGATATGGCCCAGTGTTCTAGTCTATCAAGATCCATTTGGATCTTGAGCCTATTTTCTTGGGTGTTAGCTATTCCTGCCAGCTTAGTATCATCTGCAGATTTGGTAAGTTCCCCTTCTATTCCCTCATCTAAGTCGTTAATGAAGATATTGAAGAGTACTGGGCCTAAGATGGAACCTTGTGGTTCCTGCTTACTTCCCTCCATGTAGACTTAGACCCATTAAGAACTACTCGTTGAGTACGGTTTGCCAGCCAGTTGCAAATCCATCTAGTGGTGGAGCTATCTATTACACTTTTTTCTAGCTTACTAAGAAGTAGGTTGTGGTCTACTTTATCGAATGCCTTGCTGAAATCTAAATATATTATGTCCACAGTATTTTGTTGGTCTACTAATTTAGTCACTGTGTTGAAGAATGAAATAAGATTGGTTTGGCATGATCTGTTTTTAACAAACCCATGCTGACTGCTAGTTATTACTTTACTTGTTTCTAGATTTTGGCAGATTTGTTTTTTTATTATCTTTTCCAGGATCTTCCTGGGTATTGATGTTAGGCTGATTGGTTTATAGTTTCCTGGGTCTGTTTTTTTTCCTTTTTTGAAAATGGGAACCACGCCAGTTCTTTTCCAGTCCTCTGGTAGCTCCCCGGTGCTCCAGGATTTTTGAAAGATATGGTGTAGTGGTTCTGAGATTACCTCTGCCAGCTCCTTTAAAACTCTGGGATGTAATCCATCAGGCCCCGGTGATTTGTTTTCATCAAGATCAGACAGGTGTTCTCTTATTATTTTTGCTTATTTTAACTTTTATTTCTGGTACAGTTATGTTTTTGGTGGGTTGAGCTATCGTTTCTTTTTGTGTAAAGACAAATACAAAGAATGAGTTAAGCAGTTCTGCTTTCTCTCTGTTGTCTGCTTTCTCTCCTTGCCATCTTCTCTCTTTAGTGGACCAACTGTTTCCTTGATTTTTTTTCTTGTTATTTATATGTTGGAAGAAACTTTTTTTATTATCTTTGACTTTTGTTGCAAGTCTTTGTTCGTTCTGAGCCATTGCTATCCTGACTTCATCTTTGCAGATTCTGGCTATCTGCTGATATTCTGCCTTAGTTGTATGTCCTTCTTTCCATTTTTTGTATTTGTCCTTTTTTTCTTTCAATTTGCCAGAGAGATCTTTGTGTAGCCATGCTGGTTTCTTCTTGGATTTCTTGTTTTTCTTTCTCAGTGATATTGTGCTGGTCTGGGCTTCTATGATCATACTTTTTAGAGTTTCCCAAGATTCTTGAGTTGTTTTCCCCTTTAGGATTTTCATCCATGGAATCTTTCCCAAGTTCTCTCTGAGTTTATTGAAATCAGCTCGTTTAAAATCCAAGACTCTGGTGTCATTATGTTCTGTTGCTTGTGTTTGTGTTATGTTGAATTCTAGTATGACATGGTCACTCTCACCCAAGGTTCCTGCAGTTTCAATTCACTCTATCACTTCTTCTCTGTTTGTAAGAATTAAGTTCAGTATGGCTGTCCCTCTAGTTTCACCCTCTACCTTTTGGACAACAAAGTCATCAGCTAGGTTGGTTAGGAACTTATTTGATTTCTCACTTGGTGCAGAATTAGTTTTCCAATTGATATCAGGAAATTGAAGTCTCCCATTACTATTGTTGTGTGTTTCCTGCATATGTTTGTTAGTTGGCTGGCAAAAAGGACACCTATATTTTCTGCTTGATTGGGTGGCCTATAATATATGCCTATGGCCATGTCATTCTTTTTTTCTTTTAGATTGACCCATATGCATTCTAGGAGGTTTTCATCTTTGGTTTCATGCATTTCTGTAGCAATACAGTGGTCCTTTACATACAGTGCAACTCCACCTCCTCTTTTATGGGGTCTGGTTTTTTTTTTTAATAGTTTGTATCCTTCTACCAGTATATTCCAGTCATGGGTTTCATCCCACCAAGTTTCTGTTATTCCAACTTTATCATATTTACCTTCATGTATTCGTAGTTCGAGTTCACCCTGTTTATTCCCCAGACTTTGGGCATTTGTATAAAGGCACTTGAGATCTTTGTGTCTGACACAGTGTTTACTGTCTACATTACCTGTGTTGTGCCTGCCTGCCCCTACTTTGCCACCTGTTTGATTAGTGCACATGGTATGGCACTCACTATTAAATGCTTGGTGTTGGTTGGCATCAGGGTTGATAATCTTACCTGCACAAACATCTATTTTGCACGCACTGGTATCCTTATTAGTTTTAGGTTTCTGGGGACAGAGATGTTCTGAATCCATTAATTCTCTGTCCCCGCTGTTCAGTTTAAATGTTTATGCAGGAAATCTATGAATTTAATGCTAAGTAACTCAGTCCCTTTCTTTGATGGATGCAAACCATCTCTTTTATAGTTTTTCATTGGACCAGCTGCAGACATCATGACTAATAAAACCAAAGCCTTCCCTTTTACACCACTCCTTTAGCCACACATTAAACTCTGCTACACACTGCCCTTTCTCTTTTTGTTCCTTGTATACTGGTAGAACCTCTGAAAAGATAAGCCTACAGTCCATATTACTAAGTTCATACCCCAAGCTCTGGAAGTCTTTCTGAACAGAAAGTACATCCTTCTGGGACAGGTCATTTGTACCAAGATGTATAATAGCATCAACATCACAGCCTTGATGACTTAAACAAATGGTTAAGTCAAAGACTACCTGTTCCTTGAGCATTTGTTAATATATTTAAATGTTAAATTGCACTGAACATTCCTATGAATCTATGGGGGGAAAATAAACATAGTCAAAATGATTATTTCTTCTACACTGATTTACACTTTGAGATGAATTTTTATGTTAATTCCTTTAGATGTTTTATATCAAGAGAGAAGTTATTCAGGATTTTTTTTTATGGGATAGCCATATGGGTTTTTAATGGGACTTTTTTTAGCTTAATGTAGGCTTTAACACAAAGAATGGGGCTATGTATGTTTAACTGTGAGATTTTCAGTTCTAAGTGGCTAATATTTTCATTAGTTTTATAAATAAAATAATTCTGAGTATAAACTATTATAGGAACAACTTATAGGGAGTGAGAATATTTTTATGGCAGGTCACGATTCTTACATTATGAAAAAACATCATTCCATACATATCTTATTTGTATTGTGAAAGAAATTTAAGTATTGAATCATAATACTAAATGAAATGCAACTCAAGAAATACATTATTTATGTATCAAATTTTGGGGACTGCACCATTCTATTTTTAAATATTATGTATCACTCTTTACTTTGAACATTTATTTCATTACTGAAGTATTAAACAATTAATTATTGCAGATTGGCCAGAAAAATAACATATTGAGGGCCACAGTATCATTAATTTGTAATAATTTTCTGTTCTAGTATACCAGTATTATTGAAATTATTTAATCTCATGGGAAAAGAAGATACTACAGTTACATATGCTTAATTAAACAAATCACATTAAAGGATGCTTGTACGTTTGAAATCCTAGCTTTTGTTAGGACCTATCATTTTGGTCCTGAGGAAGTTAAAAATGTAATACATAATATATAAGAGCACTAGTTCTTACCATACTGTCAACTGGGAGGAAAATGTGTCACATAAGTAGAAGTAGGAAACTTTGTTCAGTTTCCATAATATCTCATGCTTAGATCCTAGCTATGATTTGATCACTCACCTGAGAGCATCATAAGATCTCGATCCAACATTTTTTTAACAAGATCAGATTCTCCAGTGAGCGAGCTTTCATCAATTCTGAGGTCATTGCCTTGAATAAGCACACCATCAGCTGGTAAAAGATCACCTAAAATAGAAGCCAGAACTATATTTAACAAACAAATAATAAATTACAGAGATGACAATAAAATAAATGGGTATATTTACCATATTTTACTTGTGCAATGTCACCAACAACTATGTCAGCTACAGGTATCTGGATGACTTGGCCACCCCTGATGACAGTAAACTTCTGCTCTTGTTCAATACGGCTTTGCAATCCCCTAAACTGCTTCTCTTTACTCCAGTCATTAAAAGCTGTCACTAATACCACACAAACGACAGACAGGAGGATTGCAGCTCCTTCAATCCATCCTGTCTCACCGTCTTCTTCTTCTTCTCCAACTGATACTGTTCCACATACTGCAGAAAATAAACAAATAATCCAAATTTCATATTCAGTTTTTATATTGATCTAGTTTATTCCAAAATCACAATGATTTAATCCATACAATCATTACTTAATTATATTGAGTATGTTCTAATAACAACACATCTGCTTATTCACTATTTAAATTTAACTATTTAAATTGCTTTCATATTCCACAAACTTAGTAGGTAGTACAAGCATGGTAAGCCACTTTGTTGGCTGTACTACAACTATATTACAACTATTGTAAGATTTTTTTAAATGGGCATCTGTCCTGTTCTCCCATGCCTTTAAATATATTTCTATTTCCATAGATTTTCAGAATTTCCTGCTTGTTTAATCTCGGTGGGTTTTTTAATTGTTATTTTAGTTTTATTTAGTTATTTATTTGAGAAAATTTATATGGCCGTTCACTCACTCTCAGAGAATTTGGGTGGCTTATGAAAAGAAAAAGCCTATATACAAATAATAAAAATAATAACCCCATAATACTTTAATTTATTAACTCATGTTTTCTATTTTAGTCTAACTTAAGCATTTTATCTTAATTTAGTTGTTTTACTCTATATTCCCAGAGCTAGTTATAGAGGATCACTAATATTTTATTGGAAATATATAAGGTGGTAAGGCTATTTGGAACAAGCTCTCCAAATCTTTCTTCTTGTGATGTAGTTTATAATCTCAGAAATTATGAAAGAAGCAACTGGGATAAACCATACTGTTTTTGTACTCTGATAAGATCTACTTCTTAAATTTTTGCTGAAGTATGTTGAGGTTTAAATACAAGGTATCATCTCACCACCCACTTTTTTCAATTTTGGAAAGTGGGCAGTGGCAGAAATGTCCTCTGTTGGTCTCTCATTGGAATGATCTAAACTGTAAATTTACATAGAAAAATTATTGCAACAGTTATTTAGTTATTTAAGAAAAAATATATGGTCAGCCAACTCATTCTCAGTGACTACGATTTAGTAGCAATATAAAAGTAACATAACATGGATCAACACTGTTCCCTTGGCATTAAAATAAACTTCAAACTATGTGTGTACAAGCAGTCATAAAAATAAATGTACAAATAAATAAAACTAACCAATCAATATGTTTCATCATGATCTTTTATTCTTCTACTTCTAATTGATGTACCTCAAATCCAGTTACTAGCCATCTTCAGAAATTCAAAATAAATGTTTCGCAATACATAGAAGGGAAAATGAAGCATCTCTCCTTCAACTGTTTCATAATTAGCTGGAGTGATGTGTCTGCTTCAAAAAGGTTTCATGTGTGTATACATACAGACCTACACTGTAGAAAGCTGGGAGCAACTCCCCAAACAATTGCACGACCCTTGCAAAGTAATTTGTAGGCAAGTACTTAATTTGTCCTCTCACAAGTTGCAGAACACCTGTTCTTAAATAGATAAAAACCCAAATAAACAGATAATTTTAAACAGACTCATAGATAGTCTGACTTTAATCTAATTTTGGATTAAATGATTTCTCATAAATAAACACATAGCTAGTTCTTACTCAAAAGATGTATCCTATCCAGTTTTCAATGCTAGCAATCATTTGCCCAAGCTCTCATAAAATTAAACGATTATAAACCCCAATTCTTTAGTTGGAAAGGCTCCATATTGGGGTACAGAATAATAAAACAAGTTTATTATCAAAGGTGAACAAGCAGTACTCAAAAGGGCAAGGCAAGAATCTCCACCAAAGATGCTAACTCTTCTCAGGTACCACATGTAGTACATTTTTCAGTATAATTATAATGAAAGAAAGAAAGTTGTTTCTCTAGTGATTCAATAAGTTCTAGGGGTCTTTATGCTTTATTAATTGTGAGGATTGGTAGATACTGAATAAAAACCCGAAGAGCTACAATCAAAATTCTACCAACAAATATCTGCTAATGCAAAAGGCCTTTTCTTCATTACTTTTTAGAATTCTCCTACTCCAGAAAGCAGGTTTTGGGTGGACAACACATTACAATTTAAGGAGAAACCTTGTTTACCATCTGATATTATCAACTGATAGAAAGAAAAAGAACAAGTAGAGCCAATCACACTGTCATAAAGTATTACTTAAGCTGTATGGTTTATGTCAATCAGGACAAACATAGATTCTAATTTAAGACAAAGGATGGGGGAAGTGAAGTTGGAGCTTAATCCTCTCTTGGCCTGGGACCAGATCTAGCAATTACGGAGAAATATTAACAATGCTTCTTCCTCCTAACTTCTAAGGAATAAAAACAAACAAAACAAACAAAAAAAGAAAGAAAATAAAAAAGTAACAATGAAAATGAAAAGAAACAATGTCTTTATTCCCTGGCTAGTTAGCAAAATTTTACTCAATCACATTTTTAATTAAATGCTAAAGGCTACTTTTGGGCTGGCAAAAAATGGGCGTTGGTCCTTACCTGACACGCCATTTCTCTGGAGCCGGGAGGATCATCCAGAGAGTGGGAGATGCTTAGTCTGCGTTGTTGAAGGCTGAGCTTAATTACTGAGGAACGCTCCGCCCTCCATCACGTGGCTCCCTTGCGTTCCCCAGTTTATACGAAGACGAGAGTGAAGAGAAGATCATGCTCTCATCTTACTATGCTAAGCGGTTCCTTGGCCGAAACAAGACCCCACCAGAGGGTGAACTAAAAGGGTGGGGCTGGATGATCCTCCCGGCTCCAGAGAAATGGCGTGTCAGGTAAGGACCAACGCCCATTCTCTTGAGAGCCGGTCGGATCATCCAGAGAGTGGGACATACCAAAGCTTGGCTGTCCTATGGGAGGGACTCCGTCTAGTTCTGAAGTCCCTGCGGTTCCTTGAGGACTCGCTGGAGAACTCGTCTACCAAACGAAGCCTCCGCCGAGGCAAATATGTCGAGCTTATAATGCCTAATGAAGGGAGATGGGGAGGCCCAGGTGGTTGCCCGACAAATATCAGCAATTGGAGCCTGGGTGGCCCAAGCTGCCGAGGTGGCTGCATTTCTGGTGGAGTGTGCCATTATTCCGCTGGGCACCGGCAGAGCCTGGGACAAGTAAGCTTTGGAAATAGTAGTCTAATCCAGCGGCTGATGGTTGTCGGGGACACTTTGTATCCTAAGGATTTAGGTTGAAAGGAAAGAAATAGGGATTCGGACTTCCTAAAGGGCTGGGTACGTTAATGTAAATGCGGAGGGCCCGTCTTACATCCAGGGTGTGCCAAAGCTTCTCCCTTTCTCCCGAGGGATTGGGGCAGAAGTTCGGAAGTGTGAGTTCCTGTGCCTGGGGAAAGCTGAATTGACCTTAGGCAAGAAGGTAGGGTCCGGCCGTAGAACCACCTGGTCGGCATGGAAGATGCAAAGGTCCTTCCTCACCGACAAGGCAGCTATCTCCGATATTCGGCGAGCCGAAGTAATGGCCACCAGGAAGACGACTTTGAAAGTTAGGAACTGGAGTGAGGATTCCCTGAGAGGCTCAAAAGGATGTTTAGTAAGGGACACCAGGACCTTGTTGAGGTCCCAGGTAGGGTATCTGTGCACAGTTGGGGGACACAAGTGAGTTGCTCCCCTAAGGAATGCCCTAATACGAGGGTGGAGGGAGAGGGTACCCAGATTGTCGCAAATAATCACAGTTGAGAGGGCTGCTACCTGATGCCTCAGGGTGTTCGGAGAAAGTCCCTTCCTCAGACCTTCTTGGAGGAATTCCAAAACTTGAGCAATGGAGGGTGAAAGAGGGTTGATCTGGAAATTATGGCACCACTTGCAGAAACTATTCCAAGTGGCATTGTATATTCGGGTTGCTGAGGGCCGCCTTGCGGCTAAAATGGTATCAATAACCTGGTCAGAGAACTGCTCCTTCCTTAGACGTTTCCGCTCAACCTCCAAACGGCTAACTGGAGCCACTGAGGGTCCAGGTGTTGGAGGGGCCCTTGGGAAAGGGATATCCTGTGCAGGGGAATTTTCCAAGGGGGGGCCACCGATAGATTGCGGAGGTCCGCAAACCATGGGCGCCTGGGCCAGTAAGGTGCCACTAAAATCAGCTCTGCTTTCTCGGAGATGAGCTTCTGGATGACTCTGGGGACGAGGGCCAATGGAGGGAATGCATATCGAAGCCCTGTGGGCCAGGGGCAATGGAGGGCGTTTGATTCTTGGCCCCATGGGAGGGGTACCTCGAGAAAAACCTGGGGAGTTGGGTGTTGAGCGGGGATGCGAAGAGGTCTACTGACGGGAGACCGAACATCACAGTCGCTTCCCTGAACAATGACGGGTGAATGCACCACTCGGACTGGTCCACCATGGTCCTGCTCAGCCAATCTGCTTGGGTGTTTGAGACCCCTGAGATGTGCTTGGCTTTGAGGGAGAGGAGATTGCGCTCCGCCCAACGGCAGAGGCGCTCTGCCTCTCTCATCAAACTTATGGACTGGGTGTCCCCTTGTCAGTTGACGTGAGCCTTGGCGGTGACGTCCGTGAGTATCAGGACATGCCGCCCGCGTACGTGGGGAAGGAAGTTGCGCAGGGCCAGGTGGATGGCACGAAGTTCCAACCAGTTTATATTGCGTGTGCGTTCTACCTGTGAACATTTGCCCTGTGTTGAGAGCGAGTGGATGTGAGCGCCCCATCCAGACAGGCTGGCGTCTGTGGTGAGGATGAGGCGTTGGGGTTCCTTGAAGCAGTGTCCCCTGTTGATGGCGGGACTGGTCCACCAGAGGAGAGACGTGAGGACCCTTGAAGGCACCTTGACCGAGGCCCTTGAATTGCTTCTGCCGGTCCTTTGGAACGGGAGCAGGAACCATTGTAGGGATCTAATGTGCAAACGGGCCCAGGGAACAATGGAAATATATGAGACCATTTTACCGAGTAATTTAGACAATTCTAAAAGTGTTACCTTTCTTGATCGTCTGATATGTTTGACAGTCTCCTGGATGCTACGGAATCTCTCAGAGGAAAGGAAAACCTTTCCCTGAACCGAGTCAATGACGGACCCCAAGTGGGTGATCCGTGTAGATGGTAACAGATGGCTCTTCTGCCAGTTTACTAGGAACCCATGATCTTGGAGGGCAGAAAGAGTAGCTCTGATATCCTTTTCTGCTTGGAGTCTGGAGTGAGACAGGGTGAGGATGTCATCCAGGTAACAGTAGAGACGAACCGGAAGGTCCCTGAGGTGGGCTGCTAGGGCCGCGAGGACCTTAGTGAAGGTTCTCAGGGCAGAGGCCAATCCAAAGGGAAGTGCCACATATTGGAAGTGGTGATGGTTGTAGCAGAACCTGAGGAATTTGGAATGGGAGGGCCGGATTGGGATGTGAAGGTATGCCTCCGAAAGGTCTATAGAGGATAGCCAGTCCCCCTGCCTGATGCCTAGCAGAATGGATTGTAGCGTGTGCATCTTAAACCTGCGGTAGGTCAGGTAACGGTTAAGGCGTTTCAGGTCTAGAATAGCCCTCCATCCCCCTGAAGATTTGGGGACCACAAAGAGGTGAGAGTAAAACCCCTGCCTCCGCTGGGATGGTGGTACAGGTTGTATGGCTTGTATGGTAAGATGGCGGATAGCTGAATCCATTAGGTTGTGTTTGGTGAGATCCTTGGAGGGGGGGATGCCATAAAAAATTCAGAGGGGGCGCGCTGGAATTCAAGTGCGAGGCCCAGTCTGATGATCTCTCGGACCCAGGCATCAGAGGTGGAGGAGTCCCACCAATGCTTGAGGCGTCCACCAATGGGGAGGGGTGGACGGGGTCTATCTGTTGCGCCGAAAGGGTTTCCCTCCTGAACCCCTGAAGGGGCGCCTGTAGCTGCCGACCCTCCTGCTCCTGTCACCCGGATCAGCTCGATCCTGGGGCTGGAAAGGCCGGAAGGAGGGGGGTCTTGGGTACCTGGGCGGGAAAGGAAATTGGTAGAAAGGTCGTGAGGAACCTCTCCGAAAGGGCTGTGCTCTTGACTCTGACCTACGGAAAAGGGGGGGAAGAAATTTTTTCTTGCTTCTGGTTTCTGATAGCAATGGCTCCAGGACGGCGCCGAATAGTTTGTCTCCTTTTATGGGGGCGGTGGCCAGCTTAACCTTATTTTTTATGTCCGCCTGCCAGTGCTTGAGCCAGAGCAGTCAGCGAGCTGTAACATGAGAGGATATTGCTCGGGCAGAGAACTTAACCGCGTGGTATGTGGCGTCGGCCGAGAATTCTGCCGCAGCCGTCAATTTTGCTATGTCCTTGTCCTGATGAGCCCTTGTGTTAGAGGGGGGAACATGCTGCCTCAGTTGACGGAGCCACCGGATCGAAGACCTGGTGAAGAAGGAAGTGGCAGTGGCCGATCTAATGTCCCAGGTGTCCGCTTGGTGAGCCCTACGTAAGGCCAGCTCGGACCTCTTGTCCTCGGGCTTCAGGACCTCCAGGGGGTCACTGGGGGAGGACAAGGATGCCAAACCAACAATGGGCTCATCTACCTCGGGAGTGTTAAGCAGGTTGCAGAAGCTCGACTCGAGGTTAAAGAACCTCCTGTCCTGGCTGGATGGGGCAGAGGGGGCCCTTGTGGAGTCCAACTGGTTTGAGACTAAGTCATGAAAAATGGGCGGGGCCAGGATCACCTCCGCTTCCACCACGGGCAGCCTAAAAATGGTGTCTTCTTGTCCCTCTGCCGGAGAAGGGAGAGCCGAGGAGGACTGCACAGCCAGGCCAGAAATGTTCCCGGCCTTAAATAGAAGCGATTTAAACATGTGCGGCTTGAACAGACCCACAAAGATGGGTTGATCCGGGGTGAGGCCCTCGTCCTCGGACATGTCCCCGTCCATAGGGTCTATCTCCGATAGGGGCTCCCCTTGGTGCGTAGACCCCCATTCCAATTCCTCCTCCTCCCCAAACCAATCTAGGTCTTCCATGGCCTCCTCCAGATCCCTTTCTGGGAAAGGACTGCCCTCCTGTAAAGGTACCTGACCAAGAGTGGGGTCCGATCTAGGCGAGGACCTGACTGATGGCGAGTCGTGTTCGGGCGCCATCGAGGGAGGACTAGACCTGGACAACTGTTGCAGGCCCTCTGCAATCCCCTGGCGAATAGCCTGTTCCATCCATGCCTGCATGTGCGCAGGGATCTCAACTGTGGCAACCTCCTCATGGCGCAGACCAGCGGCCATGGATGTAAATGTTGCTTCCAGTGTCCGCCTGGTCGTTGGTCCGGGGACCTGGTGTCCCTGGGATGGGCTGCGTCTGGAGAGGGAAGAGCAATCTGGAGGAGGGGGATGTCTGGAGGTAGAGGGAGCAGAGGGTGGGGGGGCTAGAAATACCGGTTGTGTCTCTCTAGATCGCCTGTCAAATTCTTTCTCCAGTGATCTATGACGTCTTAGAGCGTCCCTCTGAGAAGCTTTGGAAGTTTCCTTAGGGGCTTCCTTAGCCTGTTTGCGCAGGTGGTAGGATTTAGATTTGGCCTTCAAAGAAGGGCCTTTAGCGGAATTGTCATCTGCCATAGTAGAGGAAAGGACTGTAATGCAAATGTAAAGGCGGTTGGCTCGCCAAGGGTTTGACCTACAACAAAGGCCAGGTGTCCTTTCGCTGGCCCGCACCCCCTTTTGGAATTTTAGATGTATATAAACTATAATATAATTATTAATATCTTTATGCGTAAGCGTACAATCAAGATATATAATCCAAGCAGTGTTGGCAATGTAAAATAGCCAAATATTGATAAGATGTAAAAATATATATATGCAAATACGTCTATCTATCTATCTATCTATCTATCTATCTATCTATCTATCTATCTATCTATCTATCCATCCACCCACCCATCCATCTAATTGTATATCTAAATATATTTAGATATCTATCTATTGATAAATATTACTATTATTATTATTATTATTTTCAAATATTTAATCCAAGGTCTGGCTGGAACTCCCAGGAAGGAGTGACCCCAGAAATTACTGTTAATATTGCCAATATGCCAAATAAAATGCCTGAGGCTGGAGTGAGGCCTCTGGCAGCTGGAGCTCCCAGGCAACAACCGGGAGGGATAGGCTGCTATTTCCTGCCCTGAGTGTGCTGCGGAAAGCCAACAAGTTTGCCAATTCCCCTAAATCTCTGATAGCTCTCACAGGCTGGAAGACCTATAATTAGAGCTAGTCCCTTCACAGCTCAATGAGGCCTCTAAAAGCGGCACCCGACACGTGGTGGTGCCCAAAATGGCGGCCGCCCACGCTCCCTTACTCACGGGCTGATCAGGGCCAAAATCGGTCTCTCCGGCACGTCTAGGGGCCAAGAGAGGCAGCCAGGTGATTTTTGCCCCTTCCTGGGGCGATCAGCGTTTACGGTGGGGGGGAACACCAGCTGCGCTATTACAGCACAATCAAATAAAGCTGCTACGAATGCGGCGTAGAAAAGCGGCAGGAAGAGGATCAAATTGAGGGGGGGGATTGGCGCTGGAGCGCGAAAGCCGCCCACTCTACAGCCCCCCCGGGGAAGAAGAAAACGCACTCCCCTGCTTTGTCACTACCCAGTGCGCTTAGAGACTAAGGAGAACCAGAAACAAGGATCAACAAACCTTAGAATCAGAGTTCTTGAATCGGCCAAGGAGTGGTGAAATAAAACAGCTTACTCTCACGAAGGCTGAGCGTAAACTGGGGAACGCAAGGGAGCCACGTGATGGAGGGCGGAGTGTTCCTCAGAAATTAAGCTCAGCCTTCAACAACGCAGACTGAAGCACCTCCCACTCTCTGGATGATCCGACCGGCTCTCAGGAGAACACTCATTATTTGTCCAGTGTGTTTTACAAATGGAATCTATTAATTTTATAACACATATGCTATCTATTAAAGCAGCCTTTCAGCCAGCAATGCCATTTATTGGAGAGGGAGGGCAGGTGTACTCAAAACAGAAACATGCTATATTTGTCATCTAATTCCTAAAAGGAGTCAACTTTTTCAGAGATAGTAGCTATATGGTTTTTTTTACAAACAAGAGCTTGAGTTAAGGAGGATGCTCATTATTGCCAAGTTCATGCTTCCTTTACATAAACATATGTTTTCCTAAATCCATTCACGACCAAGAGAAACCAATGAAAAGGAAATGCTCTTCAAAGGTATCTTATTCAGTTATACCTGAAGGTATCCAGAATGTAGAAGGCAAGCAATTGTTTAGAAATTAATCCACTAGTTTTCTCTCAATCATTAGCCTTTTGAACAGAGATTTTTGTTCCAAATAAAATAATTCTGGTTAGAAAACTCTTATATTTGGTAGTCGTACAAATAATATTAATATACCTTGTCAAATTTTGAATTAAGAGAAAACTGAAAAAACTTTGTAAGAGCCTTCATGGACTATCTTTCATAAGAGCTCCTGGAAGAAGCATTTATTCATTTTATAATTCATGATAAAAAATTAAGTGCCGCTGAATTGAGTGCAGTCTCTAGTAGTTATATGAATATTCAAACATCAGAATACTTGCATCTGCATATAGGTAAAAATAATTTTGAAAAGAACTATATGTAGAAGCATAGCAGGAGATTCAGATTTAAAGAAATAATATATAAAGTTATATAACAATAAAAATGAGTTGTTATAGTCATATACACTTTTGTTGAAACTATTACTATCCTAGAAGACAGTGTGATAAGTGATGTAGTTCTTAAAAGTAGTGGTATTGCAAAACAGAATGCTGGCAGTTCAGAAATTTGGAATTAAGTACACACTATTTTCTCTTTTCTACAGAATTTAAATGAACTAACGGAACATTTAAATGGATGGCTATAGCATTCATGTGATGGCAAAATTAAAAGATGTGGTAGACAGAACTCCTGGAATCACAGAAAGCAATCATAACCAAGAATTCATTATCTTTATTTAAATTACTATAATAACTAAAACTTTAACCAGACATACTGGGCAACTAACCAATGTTCTACAGCAAAATTTATAAACAGTTTGTTTTAATCATATTTTGTTGAGTAAGTACAATAGCTTTGTTAACAAATAAGCCTTAACCCTATCAATATATTACATTACAATGGAGCCAAGTAAATTACATGTTATGTAATGTGTAAACCATTAGGGTTGACTTTAAAGAATATCCAGGCTTCTAGCTGCTCTAAATGCAATACCTGTGTTTTAATCAGCATTGCACTGGTTTCAAATTTATTTCTCAACACAATTCAGAGTTACAGTTAACTTTTAAAGTTTTAATGGCCTTGCTCCATTCAGACTACCTATGGAATAAACAGACAGAACATAGATCTAGATTTATCTGAGGTACAGAAACAAGATTTACCAATTCCTAATTATACTGCTGAATAAAGAAAGATTGGGATAATCAAGCAAAGATTGTTACAGGGAAAGATGAAACAGTCTAATTTTAAAACTAACGCCAAATTCAAGTATAAAATTTGATTATTTGATTTTAATATTGTTTTTGTAATAAACTTTACTGGTTAAATTTCAGAATTATCATAAAAACTGAAACATGTTCCAATAGCCTGAAATGTTCCTGATCCTATTCTGAATAAAAAATATGTATATCCCCAACACTGAAATATTTAAAGGAGGCTTTGTTCCCAGGCTACTTTAAAAGTAAGCCAACAATTGAGGAATAGGTTTTCAATAGTTTTCCATATTTCAGAATGTCTATAGAGGTTCTCAGTAATCCAGGTCATGGCTGTCCCTAAGATATTTTTTAAAAGAGGCAAAGAAACTCCAGTTGCCTCTTTAAAAAGCACCTTTGGGACAGCATTTCAGAAGTTATCTCAGTGAACATGGCAGAGAAAGATTTCTGCAGAAAAACATACTCTCGCTTTACCACCTAAAGCTTGACAGATTTTGAAATAATATGCAATATTTGTCTCAGACCATTTCAGATACAGTATGTTAATTTTTAAATTCTGATTTTATCTGATAATTCTGAATTTTGTAGCATCATATTTAGTCATTACAATGAACAATATATGGTAAATAAACATTTATACTGTATACACTGCTCAAAAAATAAAGGGAACACAAAAATAAGACATCCTAGATCTGAATGAATGAAATATTCTTATTAAATACTTTGTCCATTACATAGTTGAATGTGCTGACAACAAAATCACACAAAAATTATCAATCAAAATCAAATTTAGCAACCCATGGAGGTCTGGATTTGGAGTTACACTTAAAATTAAAGTGGAAAAAAACACTACAGGCTGATCCAACTTTGATGTAATGTCCTTAAAACAAGTAAAAATGAGGCTCAGTAGTGTGTGTGGCCTCCACATGTCTGTATGACCTCCCTACAATGCCTGGGCATGCTCCTGATGAGGTGGCGGATGGTCTCCTGAGGGATCTCCTCCCACACCTGGACTAAAGCATCCCCCAACTCCTGGACAGTCTGTGGTAAAATGTGGATGGAGCGAGGTGGATGGAGCGAGACATGATGTCCCAGATGTGCTCAATTGGATTCAGGCTTGGGGAATGGGTGGGCCAGTCCATAGCATCAATGCCTTCGTCTTGTAGGAACTGCTGACATACTCCCATGCCTATCATTGTCTATCATTGTCTTGCACTGGGAGGAACCCAGGGCCCACCGCACCAGCATGTGGTCTCACAAGGGGTCTGAGGATCTCATCTCGGTACCTAATGGCAGTCAGGCTACCTCTGGCGAGCACATGAAGGGCTGTGTGGCACCCTAAAGAAATGCCACCCCACAGCATTATTGACCCACTGCCAAACCGGTCATGCTGGAGAATGTTGCAGGCAGCAGAACTTTCTCCATGGTGTCTCCGGACCCTGTCATGTCTGTCACATGTGCTCAGTGTGAACCTGCTTTCATCTGTGAAGAGCACAGGGCACCAGTGGCGAATTTGCCAATCTTGGTCTTCTCTGGCAAATGCCAAACGTCCTGCACAACCCCCACCTGTGGATTTCGGGCCCTCATACCACCCTCACGGAGTCTGTTTCTGACCGTTTGAGCAGCCACATGCACATTTGTGGAGGTCATTTTGCAGGGCTCTGGCAGTGCTCCTCCTGTCCCTCCTTCACAAAGGCGAAGATAGTAGTTCCGATGCTGGGTTGTTGCCTTCCTACAACCTCCTCCACGTCTCCTGATGTACTGGCCTGTCTCCTGGTATTGTCTCCATGATGTGCACACTATGCTGACAGTTTGGACAGTTTGATTTCACAGAAGTGTGATTGACTTGGAGTTACATTGTGTTGTTCAAATGTTCCCTTTATTTTTTTGAGCAGTGTAATTTAAAAAAATACCTGTTAGACATCTTGATTGCTCCATTTAGCAGATTTCAATATAGATGAATGGCATTTTTAAAAAGAAATTCATCTAATAAAATGATAACCCAGGAATATTAATCTGCATTTGTGTTTGCTAAGTAACTGAATGTTGACCTGAATATAAGAGTAAACATGGGGTAATGTTAAATGTGCATTTACATCCACAGGAATGGGACTTAATAAAGAGAGAACCTTGTCCTGCCTCCAACAGGTTTCCTACTTCTTTCATTAATACCCCTATTTAGACACTCATATTTACCTGTCCTCGGGAGCAGTAAGGAATGGAGTACATGAATCCAGGCCTGCTCCTGAACTCTCTCCAGTGAAAAATACAGCATCTGAAGAGATCCTATACTTGAGGAAATTAGATTATAGTAAAGCTCAAAATGCCAGTCCAAACATAGATTAACTGAGCTCTTTTGATTGTCTACACTATGTAACCTGGGGAAATTAAGTTGAGAACATAGAGTGAAGTTGCTCTAATTATCCTTGTTTTCTAGATTTAAAAACAGAAGTAAAAGGAAGAGCGATACAAAAGATTATATAAACCTACAGCCATTCCATCAGACATTCAAGATATGTGCAAATATCATGAATATTAAAATCTGTATCTTGCTCAAATGAAGAAATGACTAGAATTTAATGTGAATATACTTTAACCTGTCAAGTTCTCACAGTTCTATGAACACAAAATCCTTTTTGGATTTATAACAGAATTCTAACACATTCATTCTGGTGTATTTCATGACAAACAAGAATAAAAAAACCCTATTTGATTATACTTACATGCTTCGTTTCCTCCCAGAGGTTGGTAAAAAGAAAGGCCCAATGATATTATGGCTGCAATTTCTAAAATTATTAACGTAACATCCTGTAGTGCTTCCCATACTAACTGAAGAAATGTTTTTGGCTTTTTAGGAGGTATAAAATTCTTCCCAAATACAGCTGCTCTCCTCTCTATATCTGCTGGATTTCCACTTAAGCCTAAACAGTAAAAAGGGAAAATGGTTTTAGAATTGTTTATTGTCACCTCCTAACAAAATATTTTCATATTGGATTTATTAAAATGTTAAATATACTGCAAATATGTTATTTTGTACTTATTTATTATCATGCTATTTATTCCCATGTTTTCAAGCAAAATAGCCACTATGGTAATATCAGGACACTTTAGTTGCTTTTCTAAAATAGTACCAGCAACTGGCTACAAATCACTGAATACATATATTGTTTTATTGATTTTAATTTGATTTATAGATATTGAGTTCAGATAAAAACCAGGTATGCTTTTAAAATATATATTTATTTTGCTGATCAGTATATGCTAAACAACCCCCAATTTTCAAAGATATTAATTATATCAATAGCTGGAATTAGGATTACATGAACTGTTGTTTGTATAAGATTTTTCTGAACGCATAGAGGTTTTAATACAAAAATTTTGAGTTTCTGCTCATTCATTGCTACCATGCCAGTTTCACATGTAACAAGCATACCCTTTTCCTTTTACACACATAACGATTGGATGTGTGGCTTTCCACAAGCATAAATCAATTAATAGTAGCAAATTAGATTTCCCTATTTTCCCATGTTTCAAGAAAGGAACATTGCCAATGATTTCTGGAGATTTCATGTAACTTTTTTTCAATGCTAACTGAAATTATAACTATTGTTTGTTTTTAAAAGAAGTAAAATATATATCGTGAGTGCTTAAGGCAGATTTTGTCCATTTCTGGAAAAAAATTCAAAAGGGAAATTTCAGACTCTTCTAACATTGCACTTCTCCCCCTTTGCCCCAAAATAATTATAGCACAGAATATATGTGTGTTCTCAACACTTTGAGTACAAAAGCTGTTCTTAAAAGCTGTGCTACAAAAGCTGTGCAGACAGTTTGTCCACGCTTTGTCCACCATTTTAAGTACTAATCGTATTTGTTTATATAACTGTATGCTACAAAGTCACTTGGATATTGCAAATATCCAATAAAAAATTAAAAAAATATCCCAGAATACTGCTGTTTTATTTTTCCTGCCAATATTAAGGAATTATTCAATTTTACTTGTATTAATATTGGGGGGGGGGAATCTCACAATTTTGCTTAACGATACTAAACACAACAGAAACAATGACAGTAGAAGTGATTCCAACAGTTACTGCCAAATTACAATTCCCAGTTGCAATATTGGCTGAGAATTCTGAACATTGTAGTCTAAAAACATGTATGTACATGTATGTATATGTATATAAATCACTATCATAGTGCCCACAATCACATGATCATAATTCAAGTACTTGGCAACTGGAATGTATTTACAATAGTTGCAGTGTTCCAGGTTCACTGATCACAATTTGCAACCTTCCTGGACAGCTTCAAACAAGCAAAGTTAATGGGGGAAGCTGGATTTACTTTATTTACTGGAGTGACTGTGGTGATTCACTAAATGACTGGCAAAAAGGTCATAAAATTAGGCATGGTTGTGATCATGATGACTCAACAACTGCATTGCTTAGCGATGATGTTCCCACCCCAATTGTGGTCATAATTTGAGAATTACCTATAATAAGTTTAAGCAATCTGTGAGTTTTAGTAGGAAATAACCAAATCAGAAAGATACACACTATAATGTGCCCTACATATAAAAATGCTTAGTTTTAGGAGAAAATATTTTTGAAAAAAATGCATGTATAATTTTCATAGAATATTTCATTTTTTTCCTAACTGAACTAAGGATAGTTAAACCTCTGAAAAGATTTATTTATCCTTACTTGAAAAGCTCAAAAAACTGTTAAAAATAAATGTAAGTTTGGTTTTTTTTTTTGAAAAAAATACTATATATTTACTGACCTGATAAATATTTGCTCAGTATGTTGCTCCTTAAATTGTTTTTTGGAAGCTTACAACATTGGGAAACCTACTTTAAATCAAAACTATTTGTTTTAATCTTAATATAGGAATATATTAAAAATACTTTTTACAGTTTTTTTAACCAACTTTTTAAAAGTCAAAGGAAGGGGGAAAAGAACTACTGTAGAGTTTTTAAAATTTCAGAAAACTCTTTTAGTAATGCTTTTTCCCATTAGATTTGAATACACACATATAAAATAAATAAATAAACAATTCTTTCAAAGGTTAGAGAGGCTGTAAAAAAGGGGATAAATTTTTCATTTGTGATGGTCATGTGATAAAGCTATATCCTTTTGGCATAAAATATTTGGAGAGATAAGTAACATCAACAAAGAATTAAATGCTTCACAGAGCTGGGCTTACCACATTAATTTACAAATCTCAAGCTTAAAAATAAAGAACATATTATCTATTTAATTTTACTAGCCAAAATAATTACACAATACTGAGAAAGATTAAATAACATAATGTTAGAGTTCTGGATTAACAAAATCTCTTTAATTGTCACATTAGAAAAATGAAGTTAAAAGGTGAAGTTAAAATAAAGAAAGAACCTCAACAAATCAAATTTGGTTGATTTATTATTTTTCTCAAAAGCAATAAACTATAATATGATATATTTACATATGTGGTACATTTGTACTTTACACTCAATGTGGTACTTTTTCTATTTTCTACATTCTTTTTTTCCTTATATATGCATCTTGGATTCATGTTAATGTAGTTACTTGATACTATTTGTTAAGTATAGTTCAATAAAAGCAATGGGGGAAAATCATCAGAATTCCCAGCATCAAATGAAAAATTACAGGAAATCAAAAACAAAAAAGAAATGCTTTTTCTCCTCCCTTTCCATTTATTTCAAAATTGCTAACCTAAATATTTGTACTGAACATTGAATTTATTGCTAATGTCTGCTTAATTTGCTTAATTTGTTGTTTTTCATGGTCTCATAATCTTATCTAGAAACTATATTTCAAATGTCCAAATGTCTTCTTGCTCTGTGCTATGTATAAGGGAGGCCTTCCTGCTAACATTTAGCAATATGTCTATTATGGACATATATTGTCAATTTTGCCACTGCTACATATTCTCCAGTTTTGGTCTCTTGAACTTGCATCATTGGCAGTTTCTCTTTCCCACTATTATACTAAATATGTCCTAGAAGATATTAGCATGCATCTTAGTAAACTGTGGTATTTTGACTTATATTTTCTGGACTTATACCTAACAGAAATATTTGCAGCTTCAATTCAATATTTATTTTGTTCAATTCTACTTTTAATTATTTTAATTTAGATCCAAATAAATCCATTTTAAGATACAACAAAAGCCAGGTGGTTCTTCAAGTGACAAATAAAAACATTGTCAATTAACAATGCCTTCAGTATCTATACAAGTCAGAATTCTCTTATTTAGAGTTAATGTACAATCATCCTTACCTTCATTCGGAGAAGTTTTCAATCTTGTACAGATTCCATATACATCTCCATAGCATTCTTGTATTTTATGCAAAGCATCAGCAGCTCGCAGTTCCATAAGTGTACGAAGCTCTTCAAGTGTAATACCAAAATCTCCATGATTAGAATCTTTTATGGTGTATTTTACACCACTATATGCCACTGAGTTGTTGGCCATGTCTCCCATGGTGTATAGTTTTCAAAAGTAAAAAGTTTCCAACAAGAAACAATTTTGTATTTTGAGTATATCCAAAAGAAAAAATAAATCCTTTGTATGTAAAAACCATCAAATATGCAGATACAAATCAACTCGAAATAGCCATAAGACACCTTGTCCTTGTTATCTTGAGTGTATTCCCATTGTCTGTTCCTTCATTTCACTTCTACCGAAAGGTAAATGCTATCTGCAAATAAAAGAGAGTTCATGGCAATGATGCAATATTTTCACACAAGCAGTCTATTCATTCAAACTGTATTGTCATACCTGTGATTCATAATTCCTATTTGCTATTATAGATAATATGCAAATATGATTGTGCTCATCTTTCCCGCATTCTTCTGTGCATAACTCTTTATATTTTTCAATGTTAATATCACACTACCTAATCTAATTTTTTCCTCTCCCCTTTATATCAGATATTTCTCGCCTCTATCCTTTCTCAACTACACTGTGGTCCTTGTCTTAATCTGTCTTTCTATCTTTCGATCTCTCCTTTCTTCCATCATTTGCTTCTAATACCTTTTCTACAGCACTGAACCCATACTACAGTATTTTAAACTTATTTTAATTCATTGCTTCTAATTGCCCTTTCCTCTTTCAGTTTAAAGTGACTTTAGTGAGCTTCCATTAATTAATTTAATTCCCTTCAGCCTAATTTTTGCATTTCATAATTTTTGCATTTCTTTTCAAAAAGGACTGACCGTAACAATTCAAAATCAAAACTAAAATCAGACTTCATGTGGTCCTTAAGTTACAACCATTTGTTCAGTGATAATTCAGAGTCATTACAGATGCTGAAGGTAGTGTTGTAAGTCCCCAAATTTCCAGCCACCCCAGTCATAGGATTGTAATCCGGGCAGTTAACAACCCATTCACTGTTAGCCTTGATTGCCAAATGCTCTGTGATCATACAATTATGATTTGCAATCTTCCCTGTGATCATGTGAATACCATTTGAAATTTCACTGACAGTTTTTCCAGAAATCCAAGAGGATTCTGTCTAGTCTTCATGGACTGGCTTAAAAAGTTGCATCGCAGAATCCAAGCAGGATTTTTAGCCCCAGAACAGAGCAAGGGATGAAAATTCTTCCTGCTGAAATCTAAACAGGACAACACAGGCCATGTAAAATGTGAGAGGTGCTACAAACAAGTCTCTCTAGGGCTGAAAATTCTGCTAGGTTTTCAGTGATTCTGCTTCATGACCCACAAGATCATTTAATGACCTCAACTGGGTGTGCTAGGATTGCTGTTGTTGGGTAAAGCGATGACATCTGGCTTACCTACAGATTCACGCAATGACCAAAATTAAGGTCCCAACTGTAGCTGTAAGTTGTGAACTACAATCTGGCCAAGAAGCACCTGATCTTATAAATAGCTTAGAAATTTTATACAAAAAGAAAACAAGAAAATCACTTTTATACACAAAAAGTTAAAAATAAGTAACAATTTTATACCAGTTGATCAATTGTTTAGTTTGAGAAATACGAAAACCTAGGAACATCTTAAGTGGGATATAACTTTATAAGATCTAAGACTGAAAGATATTAGATATCACATTATTATCCTCTATGCAAAACAATTTTAAATCTCAGCAGCCAGTTCTTTAGCTAGTGTGAGCCTTCATACGGATCACGTTCTTCCCAAGAACCTATAATGTTATAATGTGTAGATACACTGTTCCAAGGAATGTAGCCTTTTGCAATTGACAGATGGAAATTTTGTCAAATGATGATGATGATTTATTCCAAGATACCTTCCTAAGTTTGTTTTTGATTGATTCATTACAGCTTTTGATGAACATAACTAATATTTATCAAAAACAATTTAAGAAGATCCAATAAAGTTTTAAACTAATTGCATATTTGTAATTTTATAAGCAATTCAGAATCAAACATAATTCTTGTAAATATTCTTACCAAATAGGTTTCTAATGTTAAACATCATTATACAGTACTTGCTATTTGAAAATGTATCCATGACACACTCTGACACAGAATAAACATGTATTATAAATTGTTTCAATTATACAAATGTGCAAAAAATAAAGTGTAGAAGAGCTGCACATGCTTGCGAAATTTTCCAAATGTGCAAGCATATCTGCACCTGTGAAAATTACCAGCTTACAAACCCATTTCCTAGTTAATGATTATGCTAGGAAAAAAAACCATTTTTTGTGGCAGAGGGAGGGAAATTCAACAAAAGCTGCAAACTCCAAGTTGCAATTTAGATCAAGGTAACTTACATCAGGTATTTAAATAAGCCATAAGATAGCTGCATAAATTAAGTTTCCCACTGATACTGCCTAAGCATGCTTCCTTATCTAATAATTAACTTGTGTTAATTTACAGCAACAGAATTTATTTATATAACATCATTCTTAAAAACACTTAAATCGGTATAAATTCAAGTTTAGTTTGTGGCTTACTCTTTTATTTGAACCTTAAAGAACTAATCTTTTTTTTCTTCCACTTATGTTCCTAACATATCTTGTCCTTTTAATTTATATGGCAGAAAGACTGGCCCGTCTCCCTCAAATTCACATGAATCACAATAATTCCTCAGAAAGTGGAATAAAAGTATAGGTATGATCAGCTACATAACTGGAATAATGCTGACATTTCTACTGCATTTCATGAAATGTTCCTTTCTTTCCCTTTTCTTATCTTTCATTCTATTCTTAGCTAATTTCCATATTTTTACAATATTTTCACTTAATTCTTATTAAGATAATTAAGATGATTCTTATTATTAATAACTTTATCCTCTTCTTGTTAGTCATTGCTAGTTTCAAATATAATGTTATGCCTTCAGGTGATTACTTGATTTTAACTTACCCATGTTATATGAATCTAATCACTCTGGTTTCTGTAAATCATAGTTCATGAATACATACGAGTACATCCAGCCTCACTAGAGTTCATCAGCAATAAGTTCACAGTCTTCAAATCTTCTTTAGATAGTTCCTCTGAGAATCTCTACAAGCACATTGGCTTTTCCTAAAGACGGCAGCTTTATTTTTTCTATTATGATCTGTGCCTCTTGCTTCAGTTTTGCACTGTTTCCTACTCTGTTTCCTTGATGGACAGAAAACAGCTGAAGTCCTACATCCATTGAAAAGCTTTCCAGAATATGCCATGAACTGTGTGTCTGTCAAAAATCAAGCAATTAAGCAAAGCATAATTCCAAAAAGAAATTTAACAGAACAGGCATTGGCTTAACTGAACACAGTTTCTCAGCATGCCTTGGGATAATCCACACAAATGGGTTGAATATGCCTTTCTGCCTAGAGACTGAATCATCAATCTTTGCCACACCTCTTCCTGTCAGGGCAGGAAACCCCCTAACCCCAGTCACGATGAAGGCACAGCCATTTGATGATCTTTCTGTGGCGTTGGCTCTGCCTCCCACCTGGACACTGGACCAGATGGTTGCCAGGGTGGAGTGGATTATCCCAAGGCATGCTGAGAAACTGCATTCAGGTAAGCCAACACCTATTCTTCAGCATGCCTTTGGAACAATCCACACATATGAGACATACCAAAGCTGGCAGTCCCTATGGGCGAGAAGAAGTCTGGTGCTGTGTACTCCTGGAGATGGAGCAGCACACAAAGGCTCTTGGGGGGAGGAGAGAAACTCTGGAAAGAGACCCGACCGTAAGGTTGACAGGATCCAAACGTCTGTCGTGGTCTGTTCCCACCTCTGCCAGAACACTCCCAGATGGCCCCCTATGGGGGATGAGGCTTGTTGTGTCTGAAGGGTCTGTTGGAACCCCTAAAGGACCTCCTGCCCTCTTGCCTCTGACGCCCTCTGGCGGCAAGGGCCTGTCTATCAGCCTGAGAGGAGGATCTCTGGAAAAAAGGCTACTTTGACAGGGACAGCCTGCCCCAGCTTCCCCGTTTAAAGGAGGGCTTCCTGTAGTAGGGATGAGACCTGTAATCAAAGCGCCTCCCCTGGGAGGGCAGGATCTTTCGCTTGTCTTTGGTTTCCGTCAAAAAGGGATCCAGGGCTTCCAGAGAACTTCCGGTTTGCGTGGCTTCGGAGCAGCAGGAATTCGCGACAGCTCGCGATTCCTGCCGGCTAGCTGCCGAGGTACCCCCGATCCAGATGGGTCAGGGGGTTATGGCTGCCCTGTAGGGACAGCTGAAGATAGAGGGGAGCCGGTTAGGGAGGTGGGGGCATCGCAGACCCCCCCCTTCTCCGGGAAAACCCCTTTTTCCCAAGGCGGTGGAGCGGCGGTCAGCAATGGCCGCCACGAAGAAGCCAGCAACCGGGTAAGAACTGTGCTGGAGGAAGTGTGAAAAGTGAAAGTTCTGTCTGAGCCGGGTCAAGTAACAACTTTTAAATTGCCTGGAATTGAGCTGCTTGTTGCTGGAGGATACATTGTATCCCTAAGAAGATCGAAAGCGGCGGAGAAGCTGTTAAAGGGAACTTTTTTTTTATTTTTTTTTTTATTCTCTCATCCCACGGAAAAAGCAGAAATATTTGGATGTATTAGACACTGAAAGTGGATTGCTTTGAAAGCTAAGCTAAGAGACAAAGGGATTTTTGGACATTGAAAAATTTAAGAAATTGGAAAATCTCTGCTGGAGGTATGGATTTTTGATTATTTAAAATTGTTATTGCAAGTGGGAAGGGAGAAAGAAAAATTGGAGCAGAAACTGAAAAAGGAGGAGACTGTCTAGAACGTCTTGGTGGATCCCAAAAGAAGATATATGGTAATTGGACCTCTTTGATCAAAAATTAATTTGGAAAGAGAAAGAGAAGAAGGAAGAAAAGTATTAACTTTTGGAACTTTTTTCTTTTTTTCCTTTTTTTAATTGCTTTTGATTGTCTTGGATTAAAAATACTTGTGGTTGTTTTGGAAAAAGTTTCCCTTTTCATAATGGCATTCTCTGTGGATGAACTAGAGATTGAATATCAAAAATATAAAAAAGAAGATACTTTGGGCGCTTTGTTCCAATTCTTAGAAATGGCGTTATGTTCCTTAGAAAAGTTGACGCAGCAGAAGGACTGGGACAAGGAAGAAGAGGAAAAAGAAGCCATCTTTGATGAACAATGGGTTCCTTCCGGAGAGGAGGAGAAAAAGGATAAGAAAAAGGGGTTTTTAAGAATTATAAAAACAACCAAAAGAGAGAAAAATGAGCGAAGAGATGGAGGCAAGGTTAGAAAACAAAAGAAAAGGAGCAAGAAAAGCGAAGGGAAAAAGCAAAGGGGTAGAAAGGGCAAGGAGAAGAATAAGCAAGAGAGAAAAGGGGGGAGGAGAAGCCTTAATGGGGGGAAGCAAGATTTAAAGAAAAAAAGTTTATTTAGAGACAATGGGTGAATTTAATTTAGACTAAAAGAGGGATTCTGGAGGGTATTTAAGAGTGTGTTTTTATATGTATGTATATTTAGAATAAAAAATTTATTATGTAATTTTAAGAATTTTTTAAACAGAATCCCAAGAAAGATTTATATGTAGTATTTTTAAGTTAGGTAATGTGTTATAGATGCAACTCCAATTGGTTTACAGGAGAAGTATAGTAAAAGAAAAAAGATGAATGGATGTTTGGAAATAGAACAGACAAAGAATGTTGTTGAAAATGGTAATAATGGAAGGATATATATGCTTTTTTTTTTGATTTTGTATATTGATAAAAGGCAATAAAATTTTAATTGATAAATAATTTGGATGGAAAAGAGAAGTAGGGATAAGATATGAAGTTAATATTATATGAAATATTGATATTATAATCTGGAAATGTTATGTTTTATTGGTCTATCATTATTATTTTTTTTTAGAAAAGAATTTATAAGCTGTTATGCCTTGATTTTGTGTGTATTGATTTTAGAAAACTGATAAAAATGGTTTTTATATATATATATAAAAAAGAAAATGATAATAAGATATAGAAGGAGACTTAGGTTGAATATGATGTTTGAATTTGTGTCTGTGTAAAGAGTTTTTAACCCGGGAACAGACAACCTTCAGAAAAGATCTTGTAGTTTTGTCTATGTTTTGTGTTTGTATGTTTGTGTATTATGCTTATGATAAAACTAACAAAATTTGTTTTTTATTAAAAAAAAGGAAAAAAGAATCAATAAAACCTTGGAGGAATGTTAGATGAGAATAATTTAAACAAGTCAGAAAGAAAAGAATATGATGATTATAAAATGGATAAATATGGAAGAGAAATGAAATTGAATTGGAGTAAAGAGAAATAATGAGAAACTTGATGAAAGATATTTGCGTGTCCATATGGGGATGGGATAAATTGGAATTATGTTGTATAAAAATATTGTTTTGTTTGACTTGTAAGGATTTACAATATTAAGAGGTTTTATGTGTTTATGTATTTAATGGTTAATGATGTGTTGTTTTATCTTTAAAATTAATAAAAATTTGTTTCAAAAAAAAAAAAAAAAAGGGATCCAGGGCTTCCCCAGAAAGCCTCTCTCCCTTAAAGGGAGCTTCCATTTGGTTCTATCGTCCATCTGCCAATTTCTTAGCCAGAGAAGCCTGCGTGCTGTTATGGAAGAGGCCATGGCTCTGGAAGAAAATCTGGCTAATGTGAGGGTGGCATCAGCAGTCAATTGAGCCGCAGCTATAATCATATTCAGCTCCTGATGCACCCTGAAATCCTCAGGTGGAATTCTGTCCTGCAGCTGCCTCAGCCACCGCAAAGAGGCCCGCGTAAAAAAAGATGCAGTCGTCGATGCTCTTATGGCCCAGGAGTCGGCTTGATGAGCTCTCTGGAGCGCCATCTCCTCCTTCCCGTCCTCTTCTTTAAAGTCCTCCATATCAGGTGGGATGACAGATGAGGAAGCTTGGGCTACCACTGGGCCATCTACCTTTGGCACTTCCCTAATGTCCAAAATGTCTTTGTCCACATTAAATAAGGTAGACTCAGACCCACTGGGGCGAGTGTACATCCCAGGGGACTTTCACTGCTTTTTGATCAGGTTCAGAAACATCTGGGGCACAGGTACAGTGTCCACCACAGATGCTTTCTCAGTGAACAGGAAATCCTCCTGATCCTATCCCTCAGTGGAAAGGTCCTGAGTGACTGTGTCCTTTTTGAGATGAGCCGTGCTCTTGGCCTTAACCAGCAGAGTCTTGAAAAGAGCTGGCTGGAAAAGGCCCTTAAAGGAGGGGGGACCTGCTACCTCCAACTCCTCATCTGAAAAATCCCTTTCTGGAAGGAGGTCCCTCTCGGAACCATAAATTTGGCTGCTTTCTAAAGGGGAGGCCGAGCGCTCTCTAAAGTGGACTCTCTGGACTTCTGCTGTTCTGCAAAAGCCTACCCCTGCCCCTGCAGAACTCCTCTGCTAGTTTCCAAATAAGACAGCTGGTGCAGCTGGTTGACCTCTGCCTGCAATTCCTGTCTTATTGTCTGGGAGATCCAGGCTCTCATGAAGGATGGCATTTCTTGCAACTGGGTCTCTTCCAGCCGTAAGCCAGCTGCTATAGGTGGAAAGGTGGCTGCAGGCACAGGTCTGGCTCCACTGGAGACTTGGTCTGCAGGTGCCGCCATCAAGATCCCCTGAGGTGGCTCAGAAAAATTGTGAGAGGTCTCAGCCCTGATTTAGAGGTTACCCTGAAAATCATGGGTACTTGAGCCCCCAGGAGACCAGGCAGTCATATACTGCCTATCTGCCAGTTGGTCTGGCTGCCTGTCATCTTTTTTTTTTTTAATACAAGTTTTATTAATTTTTTACAACAAACACAAACACATAAAACATAAGACATAACATAAAAACATCATCATTGTTCATAAATTTACAAGCAGTGTATCGGTTGGTTTACCACTCCTTTTTGTGGATCCATTTCATAGTCATCATAATAATTATGTTGCATAATAACTCATATCATCAATCAACAACCATATATCCCAATATCACTATTGAACAATCATTTGACTGTAATTTAACTAATTCATACTTAAGCGAGATTACTATAGTTTAATTAATTAATTTTTTACAGATCATAAAATCATACCAAATCTATCTTAATAAAATATTCTTAAAATATTATCAAAACCAAAAAGAAAAAAAATGCATATTCATTATATCCTAGGTTTCTAAATATTCTATTATTATATTGTATTATCTAACCATTGATAAAAAAGATCCCAAACTTCATAAAATTGTTTATCTTCTTGTTCTCTAATTTCGAATGTCAATCTGCTCATTTCAGCACATTCCAATATTTTCTTAATGATTTCTTCCTCTAATGGTATTCTCTCACTTTTCCAATGTTTAGCAAATACAATCCTAGCTGCTGTTAATACATTTACAATCAAATATTTTAAATTTTTATTATATTTATCAGGTAAGATTCCCAATAAAAAAATCTCCGGTTTCAAGTCTATAAATTTCTTTGTCATTTTTTCCAACCATATGCGAATTCTAGTCCAGTATTTCCTGGCCTCCTCACAAGTCCACCACATATGGTAATATGAACCAGGAATCTGATGACATTTCCAGCATTTTTCAGATTTGTTCTTAAACATTCTTGCAATTCTTGTCGGGGGAAAGTGCCACCTATAAAACATCTTATATAAATTTTCTTTATATGCTGTTGACATTGTCATTTTATAATTTTGAGACCACAACTTTTGCCATTTCTTTAAATCAATCCCATATCCAAAATTCTTCCCCCAAGCAATCATTGTTTCTTTAACTTGTTCTTCCTCCAATTTAATTTCCAACAAATAATTATATAATTTTTTGATCACTTTTTCATCAGTACCTGTCAATATCCTACCTAAGTCAGTCAATTTATCATAGAATCCTTCCATTTTAGAATCTTTAAGATACCTTGAATGTATTTGCGCATATGAAAACAATACAAAAACACTCTTGGTTGCAATTTATGCCTCGAATGATAAACAAGAAGAATTTTATAAAAAATTACATATGAAAATAATTGAACTGGACTATGCTAATATACTTATGATGGGAGATTTCAATGGAATTGTAGACAATAAACTGGACTATACAGCAAAAGCAACATGACAAAATAGGAAGACTCTCCCTAAATCCTTTTTTAAAATGACAGATGAATTTAATCTAAAAGATATATGGAGAGAAAGAAATGCTAAAACTCAACAATATACTTTTTATTCCAATAGACATTTATCATGGTCCAGAATAGATATGATTTGGACATCAACAGAATTATTATCCAACATTCAAGAAATAAATATTGAAATAAGTACATGGGCAGATCACAATCCAATGATAATTAAATGGAAAGGACAAAAAAGAAGATCTAGATGGACATTAAATAACACTATTTTAAAGGAAAAAAACTTTACACAATGGATGGAAAAAGAATTGGCCTTCTTTAATGAAAACAAAAAAGAAGATACTTGATGGCTGCCTGTCATCTTGAGGAGGCAAAGTTTGAGGGGTGGCTATGTATTCAGCCATCCTGTAATCTCTCACTACTTGTCTATGGCTTTTTGTCTACTCCTGGCCTGTCTATCCTCAGCCCTAAAGGATCTCTTAGGGGCTAGAGCCCTGATAGCTGCTTCCTCCAGACCAGAAGACCTGGACTTAGGAGATCCTTTTACAGCCTTCTCTCTACCCTGATGAGGAACTAACAATCCTTGATCAGCTCCCTTAGCAGCCATTTTTGAGCCCGCCAAAAATAACTGTCACTTGACAGGGTAGAGAAAGGGAAAAAGAAGTAAAAATAAAATAAAATAAAAAATATTCAGCCTAAGCTGTCAGGTATAGCCACAGTAGCTGTCCACCACTTCAGGAGGCTAGTGCGACCCAAAGTGGTGAGCTCAGCCCAGCTCCACAATTCAAAAGGCGAGTCAAGGAAAAAAAGTTGAAAAAACAGCTGCCTTTTTGAATTGCAGCAAGCCCTGAAAGGTCAGAGGCTTGCGAGCCTGGCACTGGCTGCACTGCAATTATCAGGCAGACTCAAGTGTCTCACAGCTGCTACGGTGCTCTGGGGACTGGATGGGGGGGGTCAGGATTTAATCCCGATGGCCAGAACCCCCCCCCCAAGGGACAATCCTGGAGACAAACTGCAAGATTGTCCCCAAAGCTCGTCCCAGGCAAGGGAAAGTGGATTGGGAGAAGGCGAGTTAAGTAAGATGCAGACTCTTGCCCCAGCCCGGGCCACACGGGCTCTCAGTGTTACCTCCACCCAAGTTTTAACACAAAACAGAAAAAAAACCAGTCCACCAGCAAGGAAAGTCAAATAAATAAAATAATAAGGAAAAAAAGCCGAACTGGAAAAAAGGCACGAAAAAATAAAAGTGATAAACTGGCAAGCCGGCAAGCTGTCAAACCTATCTAAGCCTCTCTGTGAAAAAAAGCTTAATCCAAGGGGTGAATATTCTTCTACAATCCTAACTATTCAGAGTCCTTAAAGGGTGGTCTGAACACGCTGAGACTGAGTGAAGAACTGGGGACCATTACCAGGAGGTGTGTCCTCAGTTTTTCAACTCGGTCTGCAGAGCTAGGAGACTAGAGACTACCCATCCTGGATTCTCCCTTTGGCTCAGTGGAGAATATTTTCACAATATTTTATTCATATGAATATCAAAGTGTTTTTTAACCTAAAAGACTATTAAAGGACAATGTAATGTTCAACATTTTAGAATAACTAAAGCAACATAATGAAAAGCAAGCTGCAATGAAATGATTTTCTTAAACTCAGAAGAGAAGGCTTTTGACAATTTGAAATAGGCTTTCTTGTTCAAGGCTGTGGAAAATAATAATTTTGGAGAAAATTTTATAAAATGGTTAAGATTGAACTATAATTTACAGAAAACACAAATAACTGTTAACGAAGATCTAACAAAAATCTGTGAGATAAAAAAAGAAACAAGATTAGGATGTCCACTTTCTCCTCTCTTGTTGATTTTGATTCTTGAAATACTAATAAAATGATTCTTCAAAATAAAGTAATGGTAAAGACAGTTTTACTGAAATAAAACAAGATTAGAAGATTGTGGGAGTAAAATTTTAAAAAGAAATTTGTAAGTTAAGGGTTTTTGCAAATGATTTGTGGTTGGTTTTGGAAGATACTTTAAAGGGAATCAAAATATTTAAATATTAAAAGTAGATAATTTAGAATTTGGTATTAGGTTTTAAGATTAATAAATAAAAATATGAAAATAGATCATACAGAAATAGATCAAACACAATTGATAAGATTAAAAAGGTAAAATATTCTGGGTATCTATGTGACAAACATGAATTGTATGCAATTGTAAAATTAAAATAGCTATGTTAAGATATGGAATAAATTTTTAAAAACTTATTAAGAAAGGAGAAACTCTAACTGCATTGCTGGGCTGAATTTATGTGATAAAATTAATGTCTAGAAATTAATTGCCTAGAATGATGTATTTTTTTAAACAATACCTGTTTTGATAAAAGATGTATCATTTAAACAGTGGCAGAGGGATATAGTTGTCAATGATTCTTCTATTTACAATTATTAGAAAGATTTAAAGTAGACAAAAGAATGTGCAGTTTAAAACATGCGGAAAGAACTATTTCCACACTTTATTTCATACTTTAAACTTTGATAAAGGCTGACCTTCAACTGTGTGTTTTCTGTATCTCTCTACATAAATATTTAGAATGATATTGTTTTTTGCCCTGTTCATCTTCATATCTGTGCTCAAGAGAAATATTCCAAATAATTCTCAGTACAGATAATGTATGTTAAATGTGGTTGGCAGGCATTTGGTAAGCTAAGCATAATTTTCAAGAACAACTTCCCCCTTTGCCCGAAAAGTTTTCAATCAGTCTGTGCCACCTGATCTAACATATGCCAGTGAACATGGACACTAACCTCAAAATCTATACAAAAGCTACAAGTGAAATGTAAATGGGCGTTGGTTCTTACCTGATACGCCCCTTCTCGGCGAGCCGCGAGGAGCATCCAGAGAGTGGGATGTGCTTCTGAGTCCTCTTCTTGCAGGCTGAGCTTTAGCTGAGGAAATGCTCCGCCCCCTCACGTGACTCCAAGTAGCGTTCCCCCAGTTTTTTGCGATAACAAGAAGAAAGGTTATGAAATCCTTCTAATCAACTATTGGCTCCTTGGCTGAAACCAGAGTACCCCCCAGATGGAGGAGTTAGGGTGGGGCTGGATGCTCCTCGCGGCTCTCCAAGAAGGGGCGTGTCAGGTAAGAACCAATGCCCATTCTCCCTCAAGCCTCTCGGAGCATCCAGAGAGTGGGACATACCAAAGCTTGGCTGTCCTACGGGTGGGACTCCATCTGGGCCGGAAGCCCCTCCGAGTCACTGATGACCCTCTGTAGGACTCGTCAGCTAAAAGAGGCCTCCACTGAGGTGTATAAGTCTATTTTGTAATGTCTGATGAATGGGGACGGAGAGGCCCAAGTGACTGCCCGACAAATGTCAGCGATTGGGGCTTGCGTGGCCCAAGCCGCCGAAGTAGCTGCACTCCTGGTGGAATGAGCGGTTATTCCACCAGGTGCGGGCAGAGATTGTGATAGGTAGCACCTGGCGATAGTCGCCCTGATCCAGCGACTGATGGTTGAGGGAGAGACTTTGAGCCACAGTGTCCTGGGCTGAAAGGAGAGGAAGAGGGATTCTGATCTTCTCAGGGGTTGTGTGTGCTTAATGTATATGCGCAAGGCCCTTCTAACATCCAGAGTGTGCCAAAGGGTTTCCCTGTCCCTCGAGGGTCTGGGGCAAAAGTTTGGGAAACCAGTTCCTGAGACCTGTGGAAGGGTGAGTTAACCTTGGGTAAGAAGGTGGGGTCGGGGTGAAGGACCACCCGATCACCATGGAACACACATAAATCATTTCTGATTGACAATGCTGCTATTTCCGAGACTCTACGAGCAGAAGTAATGGCTACTAGAAAACCTACCTTAAACATTAGAAATTGAAGGGAGGACTCCCTCAGAGGATCAAACAGGTGCCTTGTAAGTGAAACGAGGACCTTGTTGAGGTCCCATGTGGGGAACCTGTGAACAGTCGGAGGGCACAAGTTGATGGCGCGCCTGAGGAAAGCCCTAACCCGGGGGTGATGAGAGAGGGAACTGAAGTTATCACAAGAGACAACGGTTGAGAGGACAGCGACCTGCTGTCTCAGGGTGTTAGGGGCAAGCCCTTTACGTAGTCCTTCTTGAAGGAATTCCAGGACCTGCACAATAGAGGAGAGGGGGGGTCAACTTGGGACCCGCTACACCACTTGCAGAAGCCCTTCCAAGTGGCCTAAATTCATGTGGTGGAGGGTCGCCTAGCAGCCAAAATAGTGTCGATTACTTGACTGGAGAATTTTTCTCTTGTCAAACGGATCCGTTTAACCTCCAGACGGCTAACTGGAGCCATTGGGGCTCCGGATGCAGAAGGGGCTCCTGAGAGAGGGAGACCCTGTCCGGGGGGATCCGCCATGGGGGCGCTACTGAAAGATTGCGGAGGTCCGCGAACCACGGTCGCCTGGGCCAATAAGGAGCCACCAGAAGCAGGTCTGCCTTCTCGTGAATGAGGTTCTGTATGACTCTGGGAACTAGCAGCAGCGGAGGGAAGGCATATAGGAGCCCTGGGGGCCATGGGCAGCGTAGCGCGTTGGGGTTCTCTGACCTGTGAGACGGGTACCTGGAGAAAAACCGTGGAAGCTGTGCGTTGGACGGGGAGGCGAAGAGATCCACCCTCGGGCGGCCGAATATTCTGGATGCCTCCTTGAATAGGGATGGATGGAGACGCCATTCTGCTTGATCCACCGTGGCCCTGCTCAGCCAATCCGCCTGGATGTTGGAGATACCGGAGATGTGCTCGGCTTTTAGTGAGAGGAGGTTGGATTCTGCCCAACGGCAGAAATGCTTGGCCTCCCTCATCAACTGAATAGACTGGGTGCTTCCTTGCCTGTTGATATGGGCTTTGGCTGTGACGTTGTCCGTGAGAATAAGGACGTGACGCCCGCGGACCAGGGGGAGGAATCTGCGCAGGGCCAGGTGGACGGCGTGAAACTCCAGCCAGCTGATGCTGCATCTTTGCTCAATTGGCGACCACTTGCCCTGTGCCAAGAGCGAGTTGACGTGAGCGCCCCAACCGGATAGGCTGGCGTCCGTGGTGAGGGTTATCCGCTGAGGTTCTAAGAAGAACCCTGTTGATGGCCCCTGTTGATGGCAGGGTTGGTCCACCAGAGGAGAGACATGAGGACCCTTGGAGGCACCTTGACTCTGGACTTCGAGTTGCTTCTGCCGGATCTTTGGAATGGGAGCAGGAACCACTGAAGGTGGTTCCCAACCACTGCTGTGGAAACGGGCCCAGGGAAAAATTGAGATGCATGAAACCATCTTACCCAATAATTTAGAAAGGTCAAGTAACGCCACCCTCCTTGATCACCTAATCTGTTTGACCAGAGCTTGAATGCTGAGGAACCTCTCCGAAGAGAAGAAGACCTTTTCTGTAACCGAATCAATTATGGCTCCCAAGTGGGTGATTCGGGTGGATGGGGTCAGTTGACTCTTTTGCCAATTGACAAGGAACCTGTGTGCCAGGAGAGCGGAGAGGGTGGCTCTGGTGTCCCTGACTGCCTGGGTCTTGGACGGGGAGAGAATAAGGATATCGTCCAAATAGCAGTGAAGGCGGAAGAGAACGCTCCTGAGGTGAGCCGCCAGGGCCGCGAGGACCTTGGTGAAGGTCCTGGGGGCCAAGGCCAGACCAAAGTGGAGGGCCACATATTGATAGTGAAGGTTATTATACCAGAACCTAAGGAATTTGTGGTGAGAGGGCCGGATTGGAATATGTAGGTATGCCTCCGAGAGATCTATGGAGGATAACCAGTCGTCCCACCTGGTACCCAAGAGAATCGATTGCAAGGTGTGCAAGGGGGGGCACCGATAGATTGCGGAGGTCCGCAAACCATGGGCGCCTGGGCCAGTAGGGTGCCACTAAAATCAGCTCTGCTTTCTCGGAGATGAGCTTCTGGATGACCCTGGGGACCAGGGCCAACGGAGGAAATGCATATAGAAGCCCTGTGGGCCAGGGGCAGCGGAAGGCATTGTGATTCTTGGCCCCGTGGGAAGGATACCTCGAGAAAAACCTGGGGAGTTGGGTGTTGAGTGGGGATGCGAAGAGGTCTACTGATGGGAGGCCGAACATCATGGTCGCTTCCCTGAACAGTGACGGGTGAATGTGCCACTCGGACTGGTCCACCGTGGTCCTGCTCAGCCAATCTGCTTGGGTGTTTGAGACCCCTGAGATGTGCTCGGCTTTGAGAGAGAGGAGATTGCACTCCGCCCAATGGCACAGGCGCTCTGCCTCTCTCATCAAACTTATGGACTGGGTGCCCCCTTGTCGGTTGATGTGAGCCTCGGCGATGACGTTGTCCGTGAGTATCAGGACATGCCACCCGCATACATGGGGAAGGAAGTTGCGCAGGGCCAGGTGGATGGCACGAAGTTCTAACCAGTTTATATTGCGTGTGTGTTCTACCTGTGACCATTTGCCCTGTGTCGAGAGCAAGTGGATGTGAGCGCCCTATCCAGACAGGCTGGCGTCTGTGGTGAGGATGATGCATTGGGGTTCCTTGAAGCAGTGTCCCCTGTTGATGGCGGGACTGGTCCACCAGAGGAGAGAGGTGAGGACCCTTGAAGGCACCTTGACTGTGGCCCTTGAATTGCTTCTGCCGGTCCTTTGGAACGGGAGCAGGAACCATTGTAGGGATCTAATGTGTAAACGGGCCCAGGGAACAAAGGAAATACAGGAGACCATTTTACCGAGTAATTTAGACAATTCTAAAAGTGTTACCTTTCTTGATCGTCTGATATGTTTGACAGTCTCCTGGATTCTACGGAATCTCTCAGAGGAAAGGAAAACCTTTCCCTGAACCGAGTCAATGACGGACCCCAACTGGGTGATCCGTGTAGATGGTAACAGATGGCTCTTCTGCCAGTTTACTAGGAACCCATGGTCTTGGAGGGCAGAAAGAGTAGCTCTGATATCCTTTTCTGCTTGGGGTCTGGAGTGAGACAGGGTGAGGATGTCATCCATGTAACAGCAGAGACGAACCGGGAGGTCCCTGAGGTGGACCGCTAGGGCCGCAAGGACCTTAGTGAAGGTTCTCGGGACAGAGGCCAATCCAAAAGGAAGTGTCACATATTGGAAGTGGTGATGATTGTAGCAGAACCTGAGGAATTTGGAATGGGAGGGCCGGATTGGGATGTGAAGGTATGCCTCCGAAAGGTCTATAGAGGATAGCCAGTCCCCCTGCCTGATGCCTAGTAGAATGGATTGTAGGGTGTGCATCTTAAACCTGCGGTAGGTCAGGTAACGGTTAAGGCGTTTCAGGTCTAGAATAGCCCTCCATCCCCCTGAAGATTTGGGGACCACGAAGAGGTGAGAGTAAAACCCCTGCCTCCGCTGGGATGGTGGTACAGGTTGTATGGCCTGTATGGAGAGGAGATGGCGGATAGCTGAATCCATTAGGTTGCGTTTGGTGAGATCCTTGGAGGGGGGGATGCCATAAAAAATTCAGGGGGGGCGTGCTGAAATTCAAGCGCGAGGCCCAGTCTGATGGTCTCCCTGACCCAGGCATCGGAGGTGGAAGAGTCCCACCAGTCGGCCAAATGCTTGAGGTGTCCACCAATGGGGAGGGTTGGATGGGGTCTATCTGTTGCACCGGAAGGGCTTCCCTCCTGAACCCCTGAAGGGGCGCCTGTAGCTGCTGCCCCTCCTGCTCCTGTCACCCGGATCGGCTCGATCCTGGGGCTGGAAAGGCTGGAAGGAGGGGGGTCTCGGGTACCTGGGCGGGAAAGGAAACTGGTAGAAAAGTCGTGAGGAACCTCTCCGAAAGGGCTGTGCTCTTGAGTCTGACCTACAGAAAAGGGGGGGGGGATTTTTTTTCTTGCTTCTGGTTTCTGATAGAAATGGCTCCAGGACGGTGCCGAATAATTTGTCCCCTTTTATGGGGGTGGTGGCCAGCTTAACCTTGTTTTTTAAGTCCACCTGCCAGTGCTTGAGTCAGAGCAGGCGGCGAGCTGTAACATGAGAGGATATTGCTTGGGCAGAGAACTTAAACACGTGGTATGTGGCGTCGGCCGAGAATTCTGCCGCAACCGTCAATTTTGCTATGTCCTGGTGTGCCCTTGTGTTAGAGGGGGGGACATGCTGCTTCAGTTGACGGAGCCACCGGATCGAAGACCTGTGAAGAAGGAAGCGGCAGTGGCTGATCTAATGGCCCAGGTGTCCGCTTGGTGAGCCCTATGTAAAGCAAGCTCGGACCTCTTGTCCTCGGGCTTCAAGACCTCCAGGGGATCACTGGGGGAGAACGAGGATGCCAAACCAACGATGGGCTCATCTACCTCGGGAGTGTTAAGCAGGTTGCAGAAGCTCGACTCAAGGTTAAAGAACCTCCTGTCCTGGCTGGATGGGGCAGGGGGGGCCCTTGTGGAATCTAACTGGTTTGAGACTAAGTCATGAAAAATGGGTGGGGCTGGGATCACCTCCGCCTCCACCACGGCCTGCCTAAAGATGGCATCCTCCTGTCCCTCTGCTGGGGAAGGGAGAGCCGAGGAGGACTGTACAGAAAGGCCAGAAATGTTCCTGGCCTTAAATAGAAGTGATTTAAACATGTGTGGCTTGAACAGGCCCACAAAGGTGGGTTGACCCAGGGTGAGGCCCTCATCCTCGGACATGTCCCCCTCCATAGGGTCTATCTCCGATAGGGGCTCCCCCTGGTGTGTAGACCCCCATTCCAATTCCTCCTCCTCCCCAAACCGATCTAGGTCCTCCATGGCCTCCTCCAGATCCCTTTCTGGGAGAGGACTGCCCTCCTGTAAAGGTACCTGACCAAAAGTGGGGTCCGATCTAGGCAAGGACCTGACTGATGGCGAGTCGTGTTTGGGCGCCATCGAGGGAGGACTAGACCTGGGCATCTGTTGCAGGTCCTCTGCAATCCCCTGATGAATAGCCCGTTCCATCCATGCCTGCATGTGCGCAGGGATCTCAACTGTGGCGACCTCCTCATGGCACAGACCAGCGGCCGTGGATGTAAATGTTGCTTCCGGCATCCGCCTGGTCGTTGGTCCGGGAACCTGGTGTCCCTGGGATGGGCTGCGCCTGGAGAGGGAAGAGCAATCTGGAGGAGGGGGGGTGTCTGGAGGTAGAGGGAGCAGAGGGTGGGGGGGCTGGAAATACCGGTTGTGTCTCTCTAGATCGTCTGTCAAATTCTTTCTCCAGTGCTCTATGATGTCTTAGAGCGTCCCTCTGAGAAGCTTTGAAAGTTTCTTTAGGGGCTTCCTTAGCCTGTTTGCACAGGTGGTAGGATTAAGATTTGGCCTTCAAAGAAGGGCCTTTAGCGGAATTGTCATCTGCCATTGTAAAGGAAAGGACTGTAATGCAAATGTAAAGGCAGTTGGCTCGCCAAGGGTTCGACCTACAACAAAGGCTGGGTGTCCTTTCACTGGCCCGCACCCCCTTTTGGAATTTTAAGTGTATATAAACTAATATAATTATTAATACCTTTATGCCTAAGCATACAATCAAGATATATAAGCCAACCAGTGTTGGCAACGTGAAATAGCCAAATATTGATAAGATGTAAATATATATGCAAATACGTATATCTATCTATCTATCTATCTATCTATCTATCTATATCTAAATATCTATCTATCTATCTATCTATCTATCTATCTATCTATCTATCTATCTATCTATACAATTGTGTATCTAAACATATTTAGATATCTATGTAATGATAAATATTACTATTAGTATTATTATTATTTACAATATTTAATCCAAGGTCTGGTTGGAGATCCCAGGAAGGAGTGATCCCAGGAATTGCTGTTAATATTGCCAATGTGCCAAATAAAATGCCTAAGGCTGGAGTGAGGCCTCGGCAGCTGGAGCTCCCAGGCAACAACCGGGAGGGATAGGCTGCTATTTCCTGCCCTGAGCATGCTGCGGAAAGCCAACAAGTTTGCCAATTCCCCTAAATCTCTGATAGCTCTCACAGTCTGGAAGGCCTATAATTAGAGCTAGTCCCTTCGCAGCTCAATGAGGCCTCTAAAAACGGCGCCCGACACACGGCAGCACCCAAAATGGCGGCCGCCCACGCTCCCTTACTCATGGGCTGCTCAGGGCCAAAATCGGTCTCTCCGGCATGTCTAGGGACCGAGAGAGGCAGCCAGGTGATTTTCGCCCCTTCCTGGGGCGATCGTCGTTTACGGTGGGGGGGAACACCAGCTGCGCTATTACAGCGCGATCGAATAAAGCCGCTACGAGTGCGGCGTAGAAAAGCGGCAGGAAGAGGATCAATTGGGGGGGGATTGGCGCCGGAGTGCGGAAGCCGCCCGCTGTGCAGCCCCCCCAGAGGCGAAGAAACTCACTCCCCTGTTAAATCACTATCCCAATGCACTTAGAGGCTAAGGAGAACCGGGGCAATGATAATCAAACCTGATGAAAAAAAGAGCTCTTGAATCGGCCAAGAAGTGGTGAAGTACACAGCCTACTCTCACGAAGGCTGAGCGTAAACTGGGGAATGCAAGGGAGCCACGTGACGGAGGGCGGAGCATTCCTCAGTAATTAAGCTCAGCCTTCAACAACACAGACTGAAGCACCTCCCACTCTCTGGATGATCCGACCGGCTCTCAGGAGAACTGCTCATCTTCAGTGGTAACTCAAAAGATCAAACAGCATGACAGGGAAGGTCATATCCCCAAGACAGAATCCAGAAAGGTGGGAATCTGAGCCCAAGTAAGTCCCTGCTATCCAAGAATAATTCTGGCTCCCAAACCTATAACTCAGATCACCTCCCATTCTCCTTAGAGCTGCTCAGAGCATCCAGAGAATGGGTGGTGCTTCAGTCTTCTGCTCTTGTAGGCTGAGCTAATTCTTGAGGAACGCTCCTCCTTCCGTCACATGTCTCCATTGGAGCGTTCCCCCCAGTTTATGCTCAGCCTCTAGCAGAGTAGGCAGTGGTTTTTTCTCCTCTCTTGGCCATTTCAAGACCGCAGTATTTGGATTGTTTTCTCTTTTCAGGTTGTATTTAATTTACATTAATTCCTTAGCCCTGCGCAGTGGTTGTTTGGGAGCCTAAATTCCCCTGGGAGCCTTTAGCCCCAGGGGGGGCCAGGGAGAAGGCTAGCCAGTTTTCCAGGCTACCTCCCCCATCCTTTCTCCATTGCCTTCTGCCGGTTTTTCTCTGTTGATTTTTATTGCCTGCATCGTTCCGCTCCGTTCCCCCCCCCCCATACGAACGCCGTTTTCCTTCTCTGTCTGAAGTTGCTGGCTCTCCTTGCTTGCCTTCCCCCTGGGGACCTTTGCCTAGCCTGGAGAGCTGTTTTCTAGCCGCTGCTGGAGCCTGTAAGCCCACGTAGCAGGCGGACACCATTTTAAGGACTTTGATTTGGGGTCCCTTCAATATAACGAACCCCCTTACAACATAGAACCATCAGAGGCAGAGATGTCAGAGGATGAGGGCCTCTCTCCCGACCAACCCGCCTTTGTGGGGCTTTTTAAGCCCCAACTATTCAAATCCCTCCTGTTCAAGGCCAGAAACATCTCGGGCCTTAAGACTCAGATCCCCTCTGACCCCCCTCTTCCCACCCCAGAAGGTCCAGAGGATTCCATTTTTCAGCAGCCTGTCATGGAAGCCGAGGTCATACCAACCCCCCCCCCCTTCCTTGACCTGGTGTCCAAGCAACTTGCCTCCTCGGCAGTCCCTCCTGCCCCCTCAGCTCATGATAAAAGATTCTTCAATTCAGACCCAGAGCTTTCCAACCTATTGGGCACTCCGGAGGTTGATGAGCCCATAGTGGGCCTGGCCTCTTCCTCCTCCCTCAGCGACCCCCTAGAGGCCCTGAGACCGGAGGAGAAACAATTGGAGCTGGCTTTACGCCGTGCCCACCAGTCAGACGCTTGGGCAATCAGATCGGCCACGCCTGCCTCATCCTTCATCAGGTCATCCATTCGCTGGCTTCGCCAGCTTAAGCAACATGTCCCAGCCTCCAATGTCCGAGCCCATCAGAACATAGCCAAGATTATGGCCACGGCCGAGTTCTCGGCCGACGCCACCTACCACTCGGTCAAATTCTCCACCCGTGCCATTTCCTCCCATGTCTCTGGCCGCCGTCTGCTCTGGCTAAAACACTGGCAGGCAGACCTCAAGAACAAAGTTAAATTGGCTTCCGCTCCCCTCGTGGGAACCAAATTGTTTGGACCATCTCCGGATCCCCTTTTAGTAGAAGGAAGGAACAAGAACAAATTCCTTCCATCTCTCACCCGCAGGTCAGAGCCAAGATCCCTGCAGCCCTTTCGGAGAGCACACTTTCGCCCCTATTTCCAAGCCCCCTTTCCTCCCAGGTACCAGAGGCCCCCTGCCTTTGGCTCGAATCAGCCTCAGGACAGGACCGACTCCTCTGACAGGCATAGGAGGGGCGGGGGCTTCAAAAGGCCCTTCGGGGTGCGGGCAACAGGCCGTTCAGGCGCTCCAGATAAGCCACCTGATTTGATCCCCATTGGCGGGGTCTCAAGTCCTTCGCCAACCAGTGGGACTTCTCAACCTCCGACGCCTGGGTCAGGTTTGGCCTTGCCCTCGAATTTCAGTCTCCTCCCCCCGATTTTTTCATGCCATGCCCCCTATCCAAGGACTACACCAAGCGCAGCCTCATGGACTCAGCAATTCAGCACCTACTTGATATACAGGCCATTCGACCCGTTCCTCTGTCTCAAAGAGGACAGGGTTTTTACTCCCACTTATTTGTGGTACCCAAACATTCGGGGGGATGGAGAGCGATTTTGGATTTAAAGCGGCTTAACCGCCATCTCATGTACCGCAAGTTCAAAATGAATACGTTGCAATCCATCCTTCTGGGGGTTAGGCAGGGAGACTGGTTGTCATCCATTGACCTCTCTGAGGCATATCTACACATCCCAATCCAACCCTCCCATTACAAATTTCTCTGTTTCTGCTACAATAACCTTCACTTCCAATACGTGGCTCTCCCATTCGGGTTGGCCTCAGCACCCAGAACTTTCACCAAGGTTCTGGCCGCCTTAACTGCATACCTCAGAACCTTTCCGGTGCACCTTCACTGCTACTTGGACGATATTCTCATCATTTCCACTTCCAGGGAACAGGCAATGAGGGATACCCAGACTACCCTATCCTCCCTTCAGGATCACGAGTTCCTCATCAATTGGAAGAAAAGTCAATTATCCCCCTCCACCAGGATAACTCACCTGGGGACAGTGATCGACACCATGAGGGGAAAGGTGTTTCTATCTGAAGAGAGAATCCTCAGTGTCCAAAAATCGGTAACAAGTATCAGACGCCTTAAGAGGGTCTCCCTTCTGGAACTATCCCAGTTACTGGGAAAAATGATATCTTGTCTTTCCATTATTCCCTGGGCCCGTTTCCACTCCAGATGCCTCCAGTGGTTCCTGCTCCCGTTCCAAAGATCCAGATCAAGCAACTCAAAGCGCAAGGTCCAGGTTTCACGAAGGGTGCTCACCTCCCTCCTTTGGTGGAGCAGGGCATCTATCAACAAGGGCTACCCTCTCAGGGAGCCCCCAAGAGTCACTGTCACCACAGACGCCAGTCTGTCCGGATGGGGAGCTCACTTCCAGTCTCTTACAGCACAGGGCAGATGGTCAGCGACGGAGAAACTATGCAACATAAACTGGTTGGAGCTTCATGCCGTCCATCTGGCCCTCCGCAGTTTCCTCCCCCAGGTAGGCGGCCGCCACATTCTCATCCTCACCGACAACATCACAGCCAAAGCCCACATCAACAAGCGGGGGGGCACTCAATCATTCCACCTAATGAGGGAGGCTGAGCGCCTTTGTCGGTGGGCGGAGTCTCACCTACTTTCTCTCAGGGCAGACCACATCTCGGGCACCTCCAACACCCGAGCAGACTGGTTGAGCAGGTCCACCATAGACCTGTCGGAGTGGCGCCTCCACCCAGCTCTATTCAGGGAGGTGACATCTATCTTCGGGCCACCAGTGGTAGACCTGTTTGCCTTCCCCCTCAATACCCACCTTCCAAGGTTCATTTCAAGATTCCCATTCCCAGGGGCGAAGGACCACAACGCTCTTCGGTGTCCATGGCCCCCGGGCCTCCTTTATGCCTTCCCTCCTCTGGCACTGGTGCCCTTAGTCCTTCAGAAGGTCCTACAAGAGAGGGCAGAACTGATTCTGGTAGCACCTTATTGGCCCCGTCGTCCTTGGTTCGTGGACCTCCGCAGCCTATCAGTAGCCCCCCCCGGAGGATCCCAGCAGACAAAGTATCCCTATCCTAAGGTCCCCTCCTCCACCCGAACCCCCAGTGGCTTCAACTAGCTGTCTGGAGGTTGAGCGGAAACGTTTGAAGAGGGAAAACCTCTCAAACAAAGTCATCGACACCATTTTAGCAGCCAGGAAACCTTCAACTACAAGGATTTACGACGCCACCTGGTCCATTTTTCGTAAATGGTGTGTCAAGCTTCTTATTGACCCAACTAACCCCTCCATTGCCCAAGTGCTTGATTTTCTTCAGGAGGGTCTCAGTAAGGGCTATCCCCCAACACGCTACAACGGCAGGTAGCCGCCTTGTCTACTGTCATCTCCGGTGGAGAAGGCAGTTCCCTCTCTCACCATCCCCGTATCTGAGCCTTTCTGAAGGGGGCCACAAATTTGCCCGGCCCTTCACTGATACCCGACCTGGGACCTCAACAGGGTCTTTACCTCCCTCACAAAGCCACCTTTCGAACCCTTAAGAGATGTTTCGCTTCAGTTTCTATCCTACAAAGTAGTTTTCCTGGTAGCGATCACGTCAGCCTGTAGGATATCAGAGATCGCTGCCCTGTCTGTTAGGAAAGACCTTTGCGTCTTCCACCCCGACCGGGTGGTCCTCCGGCTTGACCCTTCCTTCTTGCCCAAGATTAATTCAGTCTTCCATAGGGCTCAAGAACTTATACTCCCCAATTTTTGCCCCAGGCCATCTCATGAAAGGGAGAGTCTCTGGCACACTCTGGACGTCAGACGTGCCTTGCAGATTTACATTAAATGGACTGAGACCTTCCGCAAGTCTGAGGCCCTGTTTGTATCATTCCAACCAAAGTCACAGGGGCTCAAGGCTCCTCCAACCACCATAGGTCATTGGATAAGGGTGGCCATCGCCAAGGCATATCAGGCTCATGCTCTCCAGGTGCCCAGGGGTATCATGGCTCACTCCACTAGGAGCGCGGCTACGTCAGCTGCCTGGGCTACCCAGACTCCAATAATCGACATTTGCTGGGCAGCGACGTGGGCCTCCCCATCACCCTTTATCAGGCATTACAGATTTGACAGATACGCCTCAGCTGAGGCTTCCTTCGGTAGGAGGGTTCTTCAGAGGGTTCTCAGGGAACCCGAGGGGACTGCAGACCAGACGGCGCCCCTCCCGTAGGACAAGCCCAGCTTTGGTATGTCCCACTCTCTGGATGCTCCGAGCAGCTCTAAGGAGAATGGGCATTGGTTCTTACCTGACACGCCATTTCTCTTTGAGCCGCGAGGAGCATCCAGCCCCTCCCTTTTTCTTTCACCGTCTGGTGGGGTCTTGTTTCGGCCAATGAATCTTTAAGTCTAGTCAGATGAGAGCATGGATTCCTGTTTCCTCTTGTCTTTGCATAAACTGGGGGGAACGCTCCAATGGAGACACGTGATGGAGGGAGGAGCGTTCCTCAAGAATTAGCTCAGCCTACAAGAGCAGAAGACTGAAACACCACCCACTCTCTGGATGCTCCTGGCAGCTCAAAGAGAAATGGCATGTCAGGTAAGAACCAACGCCCATTTTCTTCTTCAGTGAATAATTGATGGAAGTTATTACTGTATATTAACTAGTTTAATCAATATCTTGTATTTGTCACCTGGTCTCAATGCTTAACATAGCTATTTGCAGAATTATATAGAAGACTGAGCAACACCACGGAGGAAACACCTTAAAGTAAACATTTTAAACTGAGTGAAAGAATATAGGATAGTGTCAGATGCTATTCACTCTAAATAGTTGCCAAATGAGGCTTTGTGTAATCCTGAAAGATAGGATCAAAATTACCTGGAAATAAGCCCAGAGGAGACCACTGAACTGATATGGCCTACATAGTTGTCACTTCAAAACAGGCAACCTCAGAAATTGAATTGTAAGCTGTCCTTAGTTATTGATTGAGATAGGTGGTTATAGAAATTAAATTCATATATACTGCATATATACTAGAATTCTATCTTATTTATATAAGCTGTAATGTGGAATCTAGAAAGCTTTACAGAATTTTCCTTTCCCTCCTAGAATAAAGAGTTCAAGCAGTGCTTATGTTCTTCAAAACCATCTGTGTATTCCTCTATAACACTATAACAGCTATTTTTTATTGGCAAGTTGACAAATATATCTGAATAAAATTTTAAGACACTGAAATTCACATATGTTAATACAAAATACAAATCTCTCCTCATACCACACTTGGCAAAAGAAAGCAATTTAATAATTCATTTTATCTCTAGATCTTGACACTTTAATTTTTTAAAATATAAGCTCTTAGCAGCAAAATTGTGGCAATTTTAGGACCAATTAATTGAATTATAATATATTCTGATATGATTTCTGTTGTATGATACCTAAATATTTATCAGTGTTTATAATGTCTGCTTATATTACTAAAATGTACCTTAGACAATCTTCCAGCCCTTCAAACCAGGTTTTATTCATGACAAATATAAGGAAGCAAGAATTGTTGCTTCACCTCAGTTCTGTCAGAACTGATGTGAACTACATATAACAAACATTTTTAGCAATAGCACTTACTTATATATCGTTTCACAGTGCTTTTACAGCCCTCTCTAAGCAGTTTACAGAGTCAGTGTATTGTCCCCAACAATCTGAGTCCTCGTTTTACCGACCTTGGAAGGATGGAAGGCTGATCAACCTTGAGCCTGATGATTCGATACGCCAAATTGCAGGCATTCAGCAATCAGCAGAAATAGTCTGCAGTACTGCATTCCAACCATTGCACCACTGCGGCTCTTTTTGTTTGTTTGTTTTTAAATAGAAGAGCAATAATATATTTATGGCAACATAAAATAATATCTACAACCCAAAATAACTTGCATTTACAATAAACTAGAAGATAGTATGATTCTTCTAAAAATGACTTGAGTATATGCAAGAAATTATAGGCCATTCAGCTTAATGTCTGATTGGTAGAAACAGTGAATGTATGAATGAAAACATAATGAGCAGATAGAGGGACAAGATTTGCTGAAGGGAAATCAGTATGAATAAATCTTGCCTTACTAACCTTTTTAGTTTTTAGAGTATCAACAAGCACATATATGGAGGTAATTCTACTGATACATATTTTCATAAAAAGTCTTTGATAAAGTTCCTCATCACAGATTAAGTTAGTTTAGTAGTCATGGGATAAGAAGCCTGAATTGGTAATTGATTTTAAAAAGTCCCTCAAAAATCTATTAGTTTGCTTATGTATGATCTTAAGTGGGAGCAGTAAGCTGGCCAAATTTGTGGATAATGAACTATTCAGTGTCATTAAAAACCAAATGATTGTGAAAAGCTCCAGGACAATATGTTTAAAACTGATGGTCAATCTAATGGCATACAATGCGAATATGTTTAGAGAATGCATACTAGCAGAAAAACGAAAAAACAAGAACAACTTATTTTGTATGTTTTAATGGGGTTTCAGCTACCTGGAATTAACCAGGAAAGAGATATCGGAGTCACAGTAGATATTCAATTAACCACCACCTCAACATGGAGCAGCTGTGGAAAAAGTACTGTATATCCCATGCTAGGAATCATTAGGAAAGGGTCTGAAAGGGAAAAAAATCAAACACTGATAAATTCCTTATTTATGGCACAACTGTTGGAATACCATATACAATTTTAGTGAATTTAATTTTCATACTTTCCTGTGAACTACCTTGTAACATCGGGTTATTGCTCAAGACAATGTAGTAAGCACTGAGTCCATAGAAAAATGCTAATAAAATAATTTATCACATAAAACATACTAAACTTTTGTGTTATTTTAACTACAGACTTCTAGATGAAGATAATCTTACATAACAAGTTTGATCTCATAAGAATGCTATAGATGTACTATACTGTTTGACCAGGAATCTAAAATATATACAGTAGTTTGTAGAACACAATGAAATCCCATTTCCCCTTATGCTTAAAGAACAGCTACAAAGAAATTCTGACTCACATGTGTTAATGGGATCCTTTTTCCACTACATTCTTATATGTGCCTGTCATCAATAGAATGATTTTCTCTTACACACTTATCTCATCATTAAAATTAAAGTGATGACAAGCATTTAGAAGATGATTTTTCATTTGCAGATATCAAAGAACTTTTGTGCATGTGTTACACTATAAATCCTACACTCAGATTTTTATACGGTTCAAACTACTAAATTTATCTCTGCTTCATGAAACAAATCCTATGAGTATTATCTGAAGCTTCCAAAATTAACATTCTTAAACTGAGATCAATACATTAATTTATATTAAATATATAGGTACATTACATATGGGTGGCCAGTTTTCATCCCAATTTAAATGGAGTTTGGTCCATTGTTTAATTACTTATCCCTTCACAGTTCTAAAACTGAAATGCAAGCCAAGAATCATTTGTAAGATAGATAAGCCAGAAAACTACCCCTCCCAACAGTCAAGTACAATAAATGTGGTGTTGGATGTTGTTGCCTAAACGGTGACAAGATCCATTCTTCCTTGTGGTGCTACTGGAAACTTCCCACAAGGATGGTATCAAAATGAACAGGACCAACTAATATCAGCTTTCAGTGGCAAACCAGTTGATAAAATTTAAATAATACTAGGGCATTCCCTGGAAGCAATTTGTGCTGGCATTGCCTAACCATCATAACAAATGGGCAACAGCTATCAGTTCAAGGAGAGAACTAACTAAAGAAGCTAGTTCAAACATCACAATTTATTATTGCTACATCAAATATCGGGATAGTCTGTTGACTGTATGCAGCAGTGAGCTTGCAGAAATACTAAGGTGACACAAGGTAAATGTTAATTGTGTGCATATAAGACACGTGTTGGAAAGACCAAGAATGACATCAGTGAAAGATACAAAACAATCTACCATAACATGTCCAACAAAAAAGTGTAGCTATTATAGATGCACTGAACTTTGTTGCTAATGTCCGTTGACATTTTGATCACCTTATGTTCACTGTCATTGATGCTGCTCTCCGTCAATTACATGTTTTCTTGGACTTCACCCCTCAAATTGGATGTGATGAAGAAAAAGAACAGTTTTGGATGAGACTACAAGATTGTATAGCTACATGTATAGCAAGAAGCCTCGCTGCTTCTCTGCAGTTACCTAAACGGACACATTGGAATGTGCAGGAAGGCTACAAATCTCATGACAGCATTATGATGGACAGCAAATCCTGGACCTTTCCAAAGTAAATTACCTTATCATCACCAATATTTTTTTTTCAAAAAGTACATCAGCCACTTGGCTACCTCTAACAGCGGCAACCACAATAGCCAGATTAGTTCTGTCCTGTCTAATGTGACTTCCACACTATCATGTAGCAGAAAATACAGGAAAAGTTGGTTTAGAAAGAACTGATATTTGCAGAAGACAAAACAAAAATTGGCATCTGTGACTGTCACTGCAAGAAAAGTGGCAAAGAAAACTGTTGCAAAGACCAAAGTCAATTGCTACTTGGACTTATTTGAACAACTGGACATAAATGAACATGAGAAAAAACACCTATCAAACTTGTGAACAAGTACACTAAGGCAGTAAAGCATTGAACATGTGTGCTAAGGAAAAAATGGACAGCAACTTCAGGAGATCCTGAAATATTGGCAACAGCACTTTGGCAAAGTATTTAATGTCAAATTTCCATACTTGCCAATTCTTGATGGTTCAGCTAAACTCTGCTCCAGTCCTGCACATTATACCTGAAGAGGTTATCTATCAGAAGCATGAAGAATTCAAAAGCAACAGACCTGGACAATCTACCAGCAGACATTCAGAAGTTGAAAGAACTTTGTGGCATAGCAGTTGACTGCAAGAAAACTCTTCAACTCTCTGGCCACATGCCTCCTAACTGGGCCACAAGAACCATAATTCCCTTACTCAAGAACAAAGTTGACTCAACACATCATTCCCACAACCAACAAATCCTCCCACTGCACAAAATGAAAATTTTGAATAGATCCCCAATCAATATTTCCATGACATTTTTGAAATCAGTATCAACCAGAGCAGTTTTGTCAAAGGCTTGAGTACCACTGATGCTATTTGTGCAACTTGCATGTTCATGAAAAAGCATGAAGAAAATAAATAATTACACATGGTTTTCTTCAACATAGAAAAAGCTTTTGATTGTGAGCAATATTAGCTGATACGACACACTCTACGTGATCATGGTGTACCTGAGCTACTCATAAAAATGATCCAGAGACTTTATGTTAATGTCAGCAGCCAAGCATTATGGGTCACCAGTCTTTCTGACAACTTTCCTGTGAAAGTTGGTATGCACTATTGCCATTGCAATAGTGAAAGTTGGTATGCACTATTGCCATTGCAATAGTGAAAGTTGGTATGCACTATTACTATTGATTCTGTTCCATTGCTGTTGATCACATTGCTGTGAGATTTGCATCATAGTGCCCTCTGGGCTTTGCTGTACATTGACAATTTTCTGCTTGCAACTACCACCAGGGAAACAAAGATGGAACAACTGTCTTAGCCTATTTGATTTGTGTCTCAATATCAAGAAGACTAAGTATCTACCGATTAGGTCAGGCTTCTCCACGTCCAAGTCAACAGTAAAGATCTAGTGAAAAAGCTATTTCCATTACTTAGAATACCATTCGCAAATGACAGTGGATGAATAATGTACATGCAACAGCAACGTCTCTGTGGTGGAAGGAGATCACTGAGTGCTATGACAGACACATGCCAATCAGAGGTGGGCTGACATATTGTAACAATCCATTTGCCTAGAGCAGAACTGAAAATGTATGTGAGCGTGCATGCACACACCCTTTTTAATTGCGCACAACTGCAAAAACACTGGGATCTCCTACTGTGGCAGCTGCATTGAGTAGAGTGGGCGAGGCGCGAAAAACTAGGAGAGGTGAGCGAGCCAGATATACAGGACTGGATAGCACTGGGGTGAGTGAGTGGGCCCAGATGGTGATCGGAACTACCAGTAGGGGCAAGCCAGTCCAAACTGGCAGCAGCCCACCACTGATGCCAATTCATCTAAAATCAAAAGCATATAATAGTCTATCCCAGTGGTCGCCAACTGGTGGGCCGCGAGAAAATTTTGGTGGGCCGCAAAGAAATCTCACCCCCAGAGCACCCTCCAAAGCAATTAATCCAGGCTGTGCAGAAGCACAAGGCTGAGCAGCCTACATGGCCTGCGGGAACCCTCCCTGCCCACTCACCCGGCAAACTTGCCTGCTAAATTGCTATTTTTCCTTTTTCCAACCAACAGGTATTCTGCTGTGCCAGGCAATTTACATTAGCTAGGAAGCAAGAAATGGTTGGATTTTTTGCTTTCTAGCTAGTCCTTAGATCTTTGGCTCTACTTTTAAACACAGCTGAACCTTACTCTGAATCTTACTTTGGCATATGTGTTGTTCTCTTCTTTTATGACAGGGTTTTTTCTGGGGTGATGGAATTTCTTTAGCAAATATGTGTCCCTCCACCCCACTCCCACTTGTAGTGCTGCTCAAAGACTGTAATAATGATATTTCAATTTACCTATTGAGCTTTCATGAATGAGTTTGGATTTTAATCTGAGTTTCATCCATTTTAGTTCAACATCTTTATTAACAGTGGCTCTCAGTTAAAGATCAATATGCAATTTTCTCCTTTCTGTGAGTCACATGTATGGATGAATAACTTTTTAAATGGAAATGAATTCTGTATGATTATCAGAAATTGATTGAAGAATGAGAGTCCTTCCAAAGACTGTTATGTCTAGGAAGTAAAATTATATATATGGGTGGGGGGCTCAGCACATAATAATATTCTGGGAAATATTCTGGAAGAATGCTATCAAATTGCTGCCAATTTTGTAGTGGGAGTATAAATCTGGAGAAGAATATCTGTTTGCCCAGCTCATGGCAAAATTTTGATGGTCAGACCATTTATATGAACAAATGCTGGTAGGAAAGACTACAACTTTAGATAATCTTGGAAGATCAAAAATAAACACCAACAATTAACAGGAGTAAACATCACCCAAATACTACTTTATGATCTGATTAACAAGCATTATGAGTACCCAATGAAGCAAGGTTCAAAATGGTGCTTTGACGCTGATCACAGGGGAGGTGATTAATGAAAGATCAATACTGAATTTCAAATGAAGTATTTTGGTATATTTTACCAATTGTCCTACTGTCCCTAATGTCTGGAGCAAATATTAAATCTAAGCAGATTTGTATATTATAATTCATTTGTCCAGTTAGCATATTCCAATTAATATAATGGATTAAATGTATTATTTATTCAAGCATAATCATTGCAAAATTGCCATTTATACAAATTACAAATAAAAAAAGTTAGCAGCAGTCATTTGTTCATTTGCAAGACGAACTAAAAAACATTTCTTAATTGGATAACTGCAACATTCACACATGTCAGCTAAAAATAAACTTATTTTTCTTCACATCCAAATTTATGCAGATTTAATCTGAAAAAAATTGCAGTTGAATAAGATGTCTTTAATCACACATCTGAGATTCTCAAAACCAACTTATTTGACATTAGGCCATTTCTACATTATTGTATGTGTATTACCTTAGGAAAAAAGAAAATTCATTATTAAATATATCAAGGAAATGGTTTACCACATTAGAAAAAACAAAGCTTATGGAAGCCAATGAGAATGCAGTGCTCACTACCTGAAATAACTTTTAACATCTTTTATTATCCTTCAGTTAAAGCAAAATCTGGGTCTCATAAGATACAAGTCAGAAATCAGGCCATTAAAGAACAGGGTGACTAGACACTTCAAAGATGACAAACCCAGAGCACAGGACAACTCAAAGAAGATTGGAAGACGTGGAGATCTGGCCCACAGAAATGCCAAAAATGAGACATGAATGAATAGATAATATCATCACAAGTCAGAGAAATGGAAAATATGAAACCACACTTTTAAAAAAAAATAATAATACAGGTAGCCCTCAATTTAGCACAATTGAGAACACAATTTCCATCATTAAGTGATGTGGTTGTAAAGCATAACCACATTGCTTAGTGATGGCAATCCCTGTGGTCCTGGTTGACATTGTTAACTGAATCCTAGTCATTAAGTAAAGCAACTTCCTGCTGACTTACCACAACCACAAAGTTAGTGAGGAATCCAGCAGGAAGTTTCCAGTGTACAAGAAGGTAAGTTGCTGCTCCCAGATAGGGAGGGAACAAGAGGATGTACAGGTTTGGTAGGTAAGAATGCAAGGGAAAGTGTGAGGAGGGTTGAGAAAGCTGCATGAAAGGCACATTTGTGGATTAAGGAGGTGTGAGTCAAGGAAGGGATACACAAGAACCGCAATAAGGATTTGGGAAGTTGCGTGAGAGGCATCACAGGGGAAGGGACAGATTGTACGTAGAAGTACAGTGTAGTCTGGGGATGAACAAGTGGTGGATGTGGCACAAGCAAAGATGCCGGGGAAGGATCACAAGTGATTGAGACCTTCCCTGTCAGCTTCTGCACTGACTTTCTAGGGAAGCCAGAAGGGAACTTTGCAAATGGCAAGCACATAGTTGTGGCATGCTTGGCAACTGGGTGTAAATGTAAATTGGTTATCAAGCACCCGGATCAAATCACATGACCATGGGGGTACTGGGACAACCAGTACTCCCAGGATTGGTTGTAGTAATTTGGAATGCTCACTGACCAAATGGTTATAGCTTAAGGACTACTTATACAACAAGTATACACACATACCAATTATATTATGGTTTTGAGGTGGGACATAAACATGATTTTGGCCACAACAGCACTTTGCAATGCACATTAAAAAGTAACAAAAATAATTTCATGCAGGAGATAAGAAATAATGAAAAAATGAACTCAAAATAGTTGTACTATTCACTAAATCAACCTATACCTTTCTATTCTTGCAAATTCATGTTCATATACCAATTTATGTACTCCAAACTAACCAATAAGATGAAGAATATGAAAATAATAAATGTACAAAAATGCAGAGAATAATAATCTACTTCAGTATGCTTTGCTGAAGTATACTGAAAAATCTTTGGCACTGATGATATTCTTTCCAAGTATGAAGCAAAAATAATCATTCCTTTCAGTTCTTTTACTAAACATAAAGAACTTTTCAATAATGTTGAGAAGGGTATTTCTGTAGCATTTGGAGGATATGCAATATTCCACACCAATACGAACACCACTCCCACTTACTGTATTCAAAAGCACTTATATTTGGCAGTAAATCCAAGAGAGGATCAGGTCTTCAGGAACACTGCTCTTGTAAGTTAGCATCATGGCACAATTCTAAAGCAAAGTAAAGTCAGTTTTTTAACCTGCCAATAACAATATATATATGTAGTCAGCAACATGGCACACACTTAAAACTATCCTCTACTGAGATCTCAGAGCTGCTATTGCTTCTGTGTATCCTTTGTTGCTTCAAAAACTATTTTGCAAGCAGCTGCAAGGGGCAAAGAAAGCTTTTCCTGCATAGTTTCTTATCTCATTTTACTTGCTTCTTGATGCACAGTAGCTGTGAAGTAAAGAGGCAATGGGTAACCCAGACAAGCAGTAGCTTGTCTCTGCACTCAATTCTTTTCTGACTACAACAGCTGAGATCCCATATATCTTTTCACTCTTTTGCTCTCTGCCAGCAACTGAAAAAAACAAAGAAAGTTTCCCTCCTCAGTTTCTCCAACTGCTTCTCTTGTTTATCTATTTCTTGCAAAGCAGGAAATAAAAAACAAGTGTATTATGTATCAGTCAATTACTTCTCAGCTTTACTCTTTTGGCATTTTCCTTCAACTATTAATGAAATTATGTTTGAAGTTTTAAAATCATAGCAATAGAATTTATTCTAAATAACAGCATTATGGTTGGTATCTTGCCTTAACTGATAAATAATAGAATTATTTAAACAAAGGAAAAACTTCATATATTTGTTTCAGATAAATAAGATGAACCATGAATTTAGAATAGCTAAAAATAATGTCCATTTCTCCTTTGGATGATGTAATTTCATTCTCAAATACAAAGTCATCATAACAATTTACTCATACTCTCATGGAATAAAGAGACTCTCAGACTCTACAGAATTGCCCTAATCCTAAGTGAAAGCGATTCAACTCACATAGTATCATTAAGTGGCATGTAGTTTATTCCTAGATGGAAGTGCTTATTCCTTTAGCATTTTATCCATTTCTCTGGGTGGCCTTTTTCTAGATCTTTTGTACAAGCATAGAAGCTACTTGTCTTGAGGAAAAGCAGCCAGTCTAGTGGATTGCCCTATCTTGAAACTTATAAGGTAGAGAACATCAGTCCTTTACTTCAAACTGCAGAGATCCCATTTATTTCGCATAGGCTTAAAGATCTACACTGCTTTTGACTTACATGTCAATATACCATTTTCTGTCCATATACTATTTTTATCAAGAACTATATTTAATGTTTTCCTCATTTATCAGATACCTTTTATGTCCAATATATTTATTTTCTTCTCCAGAGTTGAGCACTACGATTCTTTAATTTAATTCAGAAGCTTCTAACATTCTCTCCAAACATTCCTAACAAGAATGTTTACTCTTGTGAACCTTTACCTTTTTAACATGAAACAATCATGATTTAGTATACTATGTTTTAATTTTACTTTGTCCCTATTTAGAAGATGTCTCGATGAGGATAAAAACATGTTTACTGTCATGTAGATATGATTCAACACAAATCAAAACCATCTCTAGTTTCTGTTAGCTATCCTTCAGGATTGAATTGAAAAAATGCCCAATTACTTTCCTATTTTTAAGAAAAAGTAGCTATACGGTTTTATTTTTCTTTATGACAGATGGTCCTTTGCAGAAGCCCAGTTTGTTCTAAAATAATGTTCTAACACCTACAATATTTAATTCCTTCCTGAATAATTGTAACAATCTTATAATGAAACCTTCAGTGTTATTCATCTAGCTGCTTGTGCACAGAATGGTAGCATTTTTTTAAAAAAGCTGACCTCACTTCTGACAAACCTGAATTTGACTTGACTGAGTTCATTTCCCATATCACTGATAATATGCATCATTACAACACTATCTAGTAATTTTTATAAGTGATATTTGACATTTTCAATGTTTATACTGAGTAGGTAATTAATCAAGTGGCCCAATCCAAAATTCAATATGTTACCTAAAGACTAATGTTACTGTTCTGTCTCTGTCATTGGCACAAGACATTAACAGTTCCAAAATAAGGAACTCTTTCTAAGAAATTATTTTATTTTTCTCATTGTCATCCATTTCTGAAGGCCTTACTTACCAGACCCTTTGCCTCTTCAGGATATCAGTCTCAGATTCAAATGAATCAGCTTGTTCCCTTAGACTCAAAGCCTACTGAGTCGAACAATAGGTGCAGATACTGTCAGTTTTCTAGCTTCATTGTTTATCTGAAAAGCTATCAGAATGGGGAGAAAGATCAACTTATCTACCAAGGTCACAAAAATGTTTCTCTTAATGCTTAAAGTTCTTCTATTATCTTAGATCTAGGAGTCTCATAAATCAGTACTGCTTTTTAAAGCCATGAATTTCCCAACCACTGCCACAGCCTATTTGTTTAGAAATCCTTGTTTTTAAAAAATCTTTGGCTGAACTACTAGGTTGCACTAGTAGGTAGGTCAGTTAAATCAGCTGAGTCCTTGGAAAGGAGGATTAAAAAGAAAACATGCAGGGAGTCCTTAACTTATAACAGGTCATTTAATTATCATTTGCAGCATTAATGGCCTCGGAAAGAATGCTCTATGGTCCATAAAGCACTTCCAGCAATTGTAAAATGTTACACCAGCATCCCCTTGCATAATCACATTTCAGATGTTTGGTAGTTTCTTTGTATTTTTTAAAATATATTGATTTATTAAATTTGTATGCCGCCAGACTCAAAATCAAGTGATTTATAATTGATTGCCATTTGCAATCTTCTCTCGCGGCTTTCATAAAAAGTCCATGGGGAAGCTGACAGGGAAGGTTGCAAGCAAAGGGCATGTTGGATTTGAGGCCCGTTCTCCCAATCCACTGAGGGATTTCCCTTCCCCTCCATAAAGGAGGGAAAATCCTGTAGGGATTTGGACTTCAAATTTGCCCCCACCCAAAAAAGTGAACACACTCAACTGCTCTCACAATCGTTCTCTTGGGTGGGAGAGGGTCTAGGCCTCCCACAATGCTTGGGAGGCCTGTGTCCCTTGTCTAGCATTCCACTTAATGATCACAACTGGGAGAGTCAGTATTGTAGTTGCTTAATGTCCACTTTGCTCAACGACCAAGATCCTGGGCCGAATTGTGATTGTAAATGCAGGTATAGTTACAATAATTCTTACAAGAATACCTGCTTAATATATGTTTATAGAATGCACTTGAGTGAACACTAGTTTTTGAACTCACTTTGTAAGTCATGTGCCATGTAGTGCTTCAACTATCTTGGAAAAACAGTTCAACCTCTATGTGTCAATTACACATAAATAACAAAAATTATTTAATTCTAAGTGAAAACATTTAACATCAGGTATGCTTGTAGTGAAGTTCATTTTATTTTAAGTAAGGATCTACACTTCAATGACATATTTAAATGCTCATATAAAATGTAGCATATAAGAAAGTTAGCCAGAAACAATGAAGTCTACATTCCACTCTTTCTTGTTTTTCACATATAACTGGTGTTTCAAAACAAAACATGCATGCATGTCTACATAGGCATGTTCAGGCACTAGGCAATTTGGTGCTGCTGTTATTATTACCTAAGCTTCAACTCACGGGGGGAAACTTGAACTAATTGTACTAGGAAGGGAAACCAAAGGGCCATGTGCACTGAAATTGTCAGCCAGCATCATTAGGGACATTCTAAGCAGCCAATTTGCATCACAATTGACCATTGTAAGAACTATGAAACATTAAGAGCTAATGATTCTTCTTTCCCTCTTCTTTGCCATCTCTTTCCCTTTTTGCATCCTGTGTAAACTTAAATGCAAGCATTGCCTTATTTTTCATTATTTGGTATGCCTGCTTCAATTATTCTGAGGATCTTTATATTTCATACTCAAAAACAGGATATAAGTATCTTAAATTAATAATCAATAAGGTATCTGAGACAGCCAGCTTGGTATAAAGGTTAAAAGCAATGGACTAGAAACGGGGAAACTAAATTCTAATCAACACAGCCAGACAGGTAACTTTGGACTTGTCACTTTCTCTCAGCCCTAGTAAAATAAGTGGTGAAAGACCTCTAAAAATCGTATCAAAGAAACTGCAAGGACTTATGTAAGCAATCATCAGAAATTAAGACTAAACTGAAGGCATACAAAAAAATAAGTGCCAAAGCAAATTATGGCCCCAGGGAATGGTGACTTCAAAACCATTATTTTTACTTTTATTTGTAAACCAGACTACACAGCCCTTTTAAAAGTTGTGTAGGTACTACTACCAATCCCTTTTTATTTACTTATAAAATTTATTGGCCATTCAACTTTCCTCAAGGTAATCCTGGATGACTTACAATCATAAAAGATAAAAACTGTATAAACTGAAAATATAAAATAAAAAATCCAGACCACAGCCCAATTAAAAGATGATAATGGTGGGAACAAAATGGGGGTGGGGAGGGGGGTCCGTTGTCATTCAGTCAACCACCTCTACTGTGATACTCTCCTTTGGGGCACCAAGCTAACTGACAGAGCCAGGTCTTTAGGCTCTTCCAGAAAGTCAGGAGGGTCGGGGCTGATCTCACACTGGAAGGGAGCAAAATGTTCCACAGGCCAGGTGCAATGGAAGAGAAGGCCCTGCTCCTGGATCCCACCAGCTGGAATAATCAGGCTGACAGGCCCTGCAGTATACATCCTCTGCAGGCCAATCCCAGTGGAGGGGCAGGCCAATCCCAGTGGGATGAGAGAGTTCCTCAAGTAGCCTGGACCCATTTTACTTTATTCTGAGTCTCCATTTCACAGTGATAGCCCTATTGTCAATTCCCTCATTTGTTACGAGCTCTGGAAGTTGAGAGACAATGAAAAAGACCTCATTTCTATACAACAACAAGCTAAGCAATATCTGAAAATAAACTGGGAGTTCCTATCTTGTAACCTATCAACTGTGACTTAAGATACAAATATCAGTACTGTAAGTGGCAATGTGTATCTACATGTTCATAAATGATCCTCAGAAATAAGAATAGAATGAAGGAACAGAAAAACACAAAGATGAAGACATATGTCAGTCAGTAAGGGAGCATTTGGAATCCTGAAAAGAGAATATATAATGAGTTGAGAGAAGTTGGATGCCAGCACACAGAACCACCTATGAAAGAGAACCAGAGGGAAAAATGGCACAGGCAATTTTGTTTAGAAGCAAAAACAATGTAATACAGAATACGAAGAAAAGTAAGAATAGAAGGTAGACAGAAATCCTCATGGAAAGGGAAACCCTAATGCAATACTTGCATTCACACAAGAATGTCTTCCTTGATTTTAGACTATATTATGTCTATATTCTGTGAATTCAGACAACTGCAGTCAATTTAATATAACATGTTTAAAGAAATTAGGGTTTGGTGTGAAATGTAACTATAAACAGGAAAAACAAAGAAGGTAAATAAGGAATACAGAGAGACTTTTGATAGTCCTGATTCAACCAAGGAAGAAATATTTCTATGATATGGCATGGATCCATATCAACTGTTAAAACTATTAAACTATTGGTTTTGATGATGGCAGTTGTCTAGCTGACTGATGTACCAAGTATTTCATAACTAAACAGATGATATATGTATTATAATTCTGTCTCATTGCAATCAAAACAAGTTTTGGTGGCTTAAACGCTACATAAATAAAAATTAAAAGTAATGTTTTAAACCCAACAAAACAATCTTAACAATGACAATGACAACCAAGTCAGTCCTCACATAACATGACACAAAAACAATAGAAAACAAGAAGTAATTTTTAAAAAGTGAAGAATAAGAATACATATGCTTCCCAAGAACGGATATTTTGCTACTGTGACTATTTTACTTCCTTAAATAACAGACAGAAACAGTTCAATAGAAATTAACCCCTAATATGATATCTAATCAACTACTATAGCCCTATAATTTGCCATTTACCTACTTATTAAAAAAAACTTAAGCAGGAAGTGCTGAATGGCAATTTATTTCATTATAAAAAGATTCTGTGTATTTTTGAATTTAAAAAGAAGTGCCATTAAAGTGTGCATGAAGAGCAACAAGAGGAAGGTAAGGTGCCCAAAGAAAGGAAAAAGGGTTAAGACTAAAGAAATGAAATATTGCATATATCAAGTTCCAATGTCACACCAAAAGTTTATCAAGTAAAAATTTGTGAAGGGAAATAGATACATTTCAGACAATAGATACGCATGATTTAAAAAAATAAAAAATTAAATAAATTTCAATTAATTTAAACTGTTCCTTTTTTGTATCAATATAGAATAATTCAATAATACCCACATATCTACTTCACCTTCACAACTCTAACCTGCATTTCTTCTCAGTGTTCATGGTCTCTCTGATGCACCACAATGTTATATTGCATAGCATCATGGAAGACTAGGCCAGAGAGTAATACAAAAAAGTTAACAATCAGATGTCTGACAATAAAGCCTTGAATAAAAAACTTGCAGGCTCATGGTTCCCAGGAAACCAAATATCTGTGTGTAATTAACATAAAAAATATGGAATTTATCTAACATGCCTAACATTCATATAAATAACAATAGATAAAATGTTGGGTGTAGGGAACAGCAGGTTTGGAATAGGACTGGGCCCACGCTAAAACATGTAAGGTTTAGGATTTCAATCCATGCACAGAATGGAACAAAATTATTTTGTTCTATGCAGATATGGCTCCAAGCAACATGTGGAAAAATGCCCCTTGAAAATGGCAGCTAAGGGGAGAAACTGGAAAGACTGGAAGAAAAGCATCAATGGCTTGTGCCGCATTGAGACATTATCAGTGGGTGGTACAGGGGTACTCAGGCCAGTGGGATATTCTGTGCTGAGAAATATAAAGAGGACAGAAGAATAATTACTAACCTTACTCTCTTCACCCAAGCCTCCTCCCCTTCCCTCCTTTTTTTTTGGGGGGGGGGGGAAGGGGTACAAAACAAGGAACAACAACAAAAAAAAAGTTCTGGGTTTCAGTTCCTGAAACAAAACATTTCAGCAGAATCTCCAGAGTGATATTTTACTCTGGATCTGAAACAATTATTTCCTCATTTTGTGCACAACTATATAACAAAGGTCTCTGTCACTGAACAAAGGCAAAGTCTCCTGTAGATACCAATATTCCCAAGGAAACTTCCTTTGATTCCCCACCAACAGTTTTGTGGCTAGCCAAACCTCTAAGACAATTACTTTGTGAAAAAAACCTCCCTCTGGAAACCATTGTTCCCATTATTTGCTCCCCAAATCATCACAGGACAAATAAGAACTAAGGCAGTTGTTAGCACTGTGGAAAAACTCAACAATATTTTTAACCCCATCAACTATATAATTTGATTAATCCTAATGCACAAAATATGTAACTGTTGACCATATGAAACCTAAATATTTTTGGAAAGGATTTGGCCCACAACACACTACAGGATAATTCATTTTATACTCACATAGCAAAGAGACAGATACATTTTACTTAAAGGAAAAAAATTGAATATAGTAGTGAAAAATAACGTGGAAATATACTCTCCATATATGCAAATGGGCCTATGACATATACTTTAATTAATACACTATTTCAAGATTCATTTTGCAATTTCCATCATACTGATTTTGTTTCCTAAGACATGGAAGTCTCCAGGTATAGTCCTTCACGCAATCTTCAAATGAAATATTGCATATATCAAGTTCCAATATCACACCAAAAGTTTATCAAGTAAAAATTTGTGAAGGGAAATATATACATTTCAGACAATAGGTACACATGATTTAAAAAAATAAAAAATTAAATAAATTTCAATTAATTTAAACTGTTCCTTTTTTATATCAATATAGAATAATTCAACAATTCAAAATGAATGATCATGCTTAAACACAAAAATATGTAGATCAAACTGCTGGAATCATCTGCAAATTAATTTTCTAATGATTCTTCCTATTCTAACTTCATATTTTGGTTACTTGATGTATTGTTCAGCACTTTTCTTTTTTTCAATAAGTTTTATCATAAAACATGGAACCCTACAGAAAAGAAACAGTTCGTGCATATGTTAGTGTTTTAAAAAAGTAAATCAATTAAACTGTCCAGATTTAATATATGTATTGCTGTAGATATGATAGACATATAGTGCAAACAGCTTCATAAGCCTCAGACAAAGCGAAACACTGATACTATGGAGTAGATCTATATAAGAAAGGGTTTTCCATTTAAATGATTCTAGATCAGGTCCCCACGAACCTTTTTAACCTTTAATGGTATTCCAACAAGCAATGCTTCAAACTAATGGTTTCATACATCTGTAGAAAGTTGTTCAAATATTTTTGATCAAAACTATTTGAAGTTTTTAAAAACTGAATCCAGTATTTGAATTGAACCTGTAAATGCATTTGAAACCAGTTAAACCTATACTTTCCCAATTTGGACAATTTCATCACCTACAGACAACAAAAAATTGAGTATCTTTAGGATCCGAACTTAATCTTTCAGAAAAACTGTAATATCCACATGTGAACACCTACCTGAAAGTTTTATATCCTAAACATATAATAACTTATAGAAACCCTGTAGAGTTACTTTTGTGAATTATGGGCCCTAGCAAACAAAGCCCTACATAAATATGCAATTACTCTGTATCACTACCAAAAGCAAGACGACAACCAAGAAAATATGTCTGTAGCACATTTTAATATAAAGCATTATCTAGAGATAACTTTTAATAAGTAAAAATACTTATAGATGGAGATGTATAAACATAAGGCCATTTCTGCAAACTGAATTTTAAGTGTTGATATTTCAATATTGTTCCTTGCTAATCAGAGAATATTATCAGCTTTCATGAAATATTTCCTCCTTATACCAACTGAGATCCCTTTCATCTGTTTCATAGTACTATTCTCCATCATCCTGCTTTTAGAAGTCTCTCGTATATAATCAGGAAAGGAATGATGAATACTGTAAAACAGGTTCCCAATCTTACAGTATTATTCCTTTAAAACATTTTGCCACTGCATTAAGATATCAGTTTTCAGATGAATTTCTAATTAAAACACATTTATTCACCTTTCATTTGCTACACTATAAATCAAATATAGTGAATGTTGTTTTTCTATTGTCTCTGCAACAATCATTGATTTGATAACAATACAAGCTTCTAGAATCAAAAATATATGCACATAAATCTATACCAACAGTAAGTTACTGAAATCTATATATACGTTATTTCTTTCCTGTCATTATTATGCATATTTTTAATTACAAACTTTATTAAAGAAACTATTTTCAACCCTTTTAAAAAATAACTGCTCTTATAAAGCAGAAAGACACAATTACCATTTTGATTATAGAACTCCAAGACATATTCCTTTGTTTGCATGGTTTGCATGTTCAAATATACAAATACTTGCTCTTGGAATTCACCATCAAGAGTCTGATTCTGGCTGTTTGATATCAAACTCTATCCTTTAATATATACATATTTTTCATGTTCTATTGACAGCAATATTTATATTTATCTCACAGGGAAAAATTATGTATAATTATTTTTCCTATGTACAAGGCTGAAGATGATGAGAGCAGGCTCAGGCTACAACACGGTTTCCTAAGGCTCTGAAGTAAGCTCATGGAAAAGATGAAATTTCAAGCTTCCAATTCTTGTTATTTGGTGCTTGCCTACATAAATATTTGAAGCCTGAATACTTTACAATATCTATTTGCATTGAAATCAACAAAATTTACTAGTCTGTATATCAGCAAACATCTTCATGGTTTTCATACGTTTAAATTTATAGAACAAATACAGCAGCTTCATATCTACTGGAGGGGGGGGGGCACAAGGAGACCAGCAAGATTAAAGTGGGGATCACAGCATTAGAACTGCACCTAGAGTAAATGCATAGGCCAAAAGAATAGTTATTTCAACTTGGTACACCCTACCCTATTTTATTGAAATTTTTCTATAATAAATGAGGTTACAATACATAGCAGCAATATATCACATAAGCCAACTTTTATCAGTTGGTTTTCATATGCAATGCTCTTTAGCATTTCAGGTTTCTCCTCTATTTGGTTTTTCTTATATCAATGGCTTAAAATATATCAGTTGATGAACACTTGAGGTAGTAGTCTCAGCCACTAAATCTTCCAAGTGCCTTTACAATTTGGATTATAGCTTTCCCTTTCCACTCCCCCCTTCCCTCAAGTGAGGGCGAATTCATAAGCTCAGTGCTGACTGCAATACTTAGCCCCCAGAAAGGGTCTTACAAGTATGCCATAAAAACCAGAAAATATCTACAGTATCCAAGGCTGTTTTGACTGGCTTCGCCGGCTCAAGGTACAATTCAGGGATGCTTCTGAAGTCTTTCTATCGTGGTTTAAAAAACAAACAAACCATCTCCTTTACCATTAATAAGTAACATAAATAGTCGGGGTGTCCGTTGAAAAACTAGGAATACAATGAACCATTTCATTTTTCAGCAATTCAGCTCACTGTCAAAAGCCAACGATCTTACAGGTAGGAAAGCAGAGAAAGCCAGCCTCAAGTTCAGAAGTAGCACAACGATTCCCTGCAAGACAAGGCTGAACAGCTGACTCCCCGCCAAACAGGGGATCGCACAAACCGAAGCTATCGGAGACGGGCAAAAAGGCACCGGTTTCTTCACCCTGCTGAAGGGTTCGGGGGGGGGGGGTCATTCCAAGAGCGCAACGCGGCGGATCTCAAAAGGGAGAGAGGAACAGCAGCAGCAGCAGATCGCTCTTGGTCTAGGTGGCGCGGGGATTCGGGGCCGGCCAGCCGCAACTGGCCGTCCGCCTTGCACGGGGGTGCCCTCAAGGTCACACGGCGCTTCGCTCCGAAGCTGTCGGCGTGGTCGTCTCCCTCATCGCCCACCGAGGGAAAGAAGGCAGAGGAGAGGGTGCAAGTGGGCCCACCGCGGCGGCCAGGTCTCATCACCCCCACCTATTCTCTCGGCCGCCGGCTCAGCGGAACCCCAACACCTGCCTTTCTCCTGTTGGAGATCCCCGGTCTTGGCACCCTATCTCCCTCGCGTTTTCCGCCATGGTCTTCGCTTCTTACCTCAGTCTCCTTTACCGCCACCCAGGTTCACAGGCGACAAGAACGGTGGCTACCGCCATCGGCACCGGTGCCTGCTGCTCGCCTACCGCGCCAAGGTCCCCCAATCCAGCCCGGAACGCTTAAGCTGCCGCCGCCGCCGCCGCCGCCGAGCCAGCCCGCGAGCAGGGTAAGGGAGGGAGGGAGGGCTGGGGGAGGAGGCGGCAGCGGCGGAGGAGGCAGCAGCGGTAGCAGCAGCAGCAGCGGAGGAGGAGGAGGAGGAGGAGGAGGGTTCCCCGCCCCGCCTTCGGCACTAACACCCTGGCAGCACCCTCGTTAGTCGGCGGTAGGCGAGCACGCGTGCAAGACGAGCAGCTGCGCTCGGCTTCCTCTCCAGGCCACTCTGGCATGGAAGGAGCCGGCGGCTCGGTCGGGTCCCGCCCCAAGCCGTGTAAAGACACAACACCGTTGTCCCATCCACCCCTCGCAACTCGCCGAAGGGCTGGCCACTTACTCGCTCGCGCCGTGCCCGCCCGACTTCCCCCACTCCGAGCACGCCAGGAGCTGCCAGGCTCCGAACCGGCCCGGTCCCCGTCACGTGACAGGGTCTCGCTCAATTTAGAGGAAGAGGAGGGGGTTCGAAGACACGGTGCCTTCATGGGTATGGGAGAGAAAGGGAGGGGGGGCATAAGAGTTGGGGCGGGGACTGGGAAGCGTGCCCGAAAAGGCGGTGAGTGCCTTTTTTCCCCCGCCTTCCTGTCGCCGTCCTATTGGGTAAGATTAGTTGACGTGCTTGTTTCCATGACGTGTGTGGGTCGGGCCGTGGCGTTTGATGAGGCCCGGCGGGCTCCGGGTCGTTGACTTTGCCACGAGCGTTTCCCTTGGGGGAGGTGGGGGGTTTAAGGAGAAGCGGAGTGGTGGGTAGTTGTTCTGCCCTCCCTCCGCGCTCCCTCCTCACGCCTCTTTTCCAGCATTAACCCTCCGAAAAGGTACCTGCCGGGGCGCTTGGCGCCCGCGCGGGCAATCATGCTGTTGCTTTATTTCAGTCCGCAAAAAATGACGGGGCTGGGGAGAATGGACGGTAAACGCGTGAAAGGGTGGGGGTGAGTCAGATCGCCCACCGTCCAGAGGCTGAGATCGTGGCTAGTGGACTGTGGTGCTTCAGTTCTGCTGCAAAGAGCGCCGGAGCGAGTAGGAGCGACTTCTCTGGTGGCACTGACAGGGCAAAAGAGGCAGCTTTATAAGCCTGTGAACGACGGGCAGTAGATAGGAAAGGAGGTGGGGCTGAGGTGAAGCGACGTTGTCTCAGGCCATCCAGCGGGCCGGCATTTACACTCGGAAAGTAGGAGGGAAAGCTGTGGACCGGCTTCGTCCACAGGCTCTTGATGGGGGTGATGGAGGAGGAGGGCGGATTTAATGTTCGGGGGCTGCTTGTTGTGTCATCCCTGTCAGAACCCAGATGACGACGTTTGCTGTTTCATGTTTAGTCACTTCCTCTCCTCTTGCCCAAATAGTTACATCCGAAGAGGTTTGCCATTGTGTTTGTACGCGAAAAAAAAGGAGAACGAAAGAGCGAGAGGCGTAAGAAAACAGCGAGGCTACCATTAAGAAAGCAGCGGGGTGACTAATATTTCAATCAGTTTTATTTCTCAGCAGCATGACTGGAAAGTTGGACCCCGGTCCTACAGCAGTGCAATCATTTGAACTGCATCTTGGTCGGCGAATACAAACATTGGTTGCTTCCATGTTGTCTGGTCACTTGTGTGGACTGCTTCCACGTGACAGATGAAGCAAGAAGAAGAAGAAAACCCTATTAAAAGTTCCTGTTTAAGCTTTCGGATTTTTTTAGGCATGGATTCCCACAACTATACTAGGCTTAAGATATTATGTAAATGCTAGAAAGCCATTTTTCTAGACACTGTCTCTCGATCCGAAGCCACAGCAGATAAGATTCAAGATCCATTGTGGAGCCTTTATTTACATATAATATGGAATGGATGCTAACATTATTAAAAATCACATGTCTTGGCACATCTTCTATTAGTACCTCCCCAGGGCTGCTGATTTAAGATTAGAGCTGCTGATTTACTTTCCTAGGGTTAGAGCAGAACAGAATAAAATTGTTTATTGGCCAACGTGGTTGGACACATAAGGAATTTGTCTCTGGTGCATAAGCTTTCAGTTTATATATTTATATCCTTTACTACTTTTATAAATAAATTGCAGCAAACACCTAATATTCCTTTGTGCTATTTTCTTCATAACAACAATATGTGTTGGATTTCAACCACTGGTATTAAATTTAGGCTATGAACAAAGAAAAATAATTGTGTTTTTTTTTTCATCTTGCAGATAGCATAGGAGAGTTCAAAATGCTCCAAGTAACAAATTCACTCGATATTTAATGGGCATCTCAATAATTACCCAATTAAGGTATCTTCCTAGTAACTGTATTCCTTTGGGTTGATTCATTAAAAATGAAATCAATGAATGTAATTCTAATCTTACATTAACACTGTAAGTCTCTCAACCCTAGAAATAATTTGGCATGTAAGTTATAATAATGTTGGACAACAACAGTTTTGCTTCCAGAACACTTTTGGGTATAAAAGATGTTTGGCTGCTAATCATTAAAATAACCTGTAATTTAACCTATTGTATACTATTTTATAAAAAAAATTGTTTTACACTGTTCTGTCCTAAATTTACATACTCGAAATCCCCGCGCTTTGATTGGCTAAAGCGCGGGGATTTCTAATTGGCCAGGCGAGCCGCGCCGATTGGCCCGATTGAAGTCTCCCGCGATTGGCTCACTCCAAGAGCGGGAGACTTGAATCGCTGCCATTGGCCGCGGCCGCCGCAGCGAAAAGGATAAAAGCCGCGGGCTTTTTCCTTTTCGCCGGTTCGGTTCATAACTGTTAAATAAAGAGCTTGAACGTAGTCACCGACTCCAGGCGTCTTTTTGCGGACACGACACTGGCGACGAGGATGGGATCCCGACCCTGAACCGAACCCCGTGTCCGACAAGAACCAGTTTCAGCACCGAAATGGCGAAAATCGCACCGCCCGCCCCCTTCAACCCCGCCACCGAGGACTGGGAATCGTTCTCAGACCGTTTCCGCATGTACCTCAAGTGCACCGGAATGAAGGACGCCCCGGGCCCGCTAAAACGCGCCGTTTTTCTCACCCATTGCGGAACCAAAGTTTTTCAGATGGCCAAAGCATTGGCCAAGCCGGCCGACGCAACCGCCATGGACTGGGACGTCCTCGAACCTATCCTGCGGCGCCATTACACCCCCGAGGTCCCCATCCTGATACGGCGCAACGAATTTTACCGGCGGGACCAGAAACCGGGCAAAAAACTGAGCAATTTCGTCGCCAAGCTACGGCGCCTAGGAGGGCTCTGCGAATTTGAAGGTCTGAACAGCCTCCTAAGAGACCGGTTCGTACTCGGCCTATGGGACCCTGCACTCCAGAGCCGGCTTATGGCTAAGGGCGACATCAGCCTAGCAGACGCCCTCACTGCAGCCGCAGCCGCAGAAGCAACCCGCACTTCCGCTGACAGCATGCGAAAATCTGACGCGAAGGGCGGAAGCAACAACCCGGCAAGGTTGGCCGACCCAAAAAACGAATCAACCGCACACTACGGAGACTTCCAGTCTGCATCCAGCACGTCAGAAGACGAGGAGGACATACATCGCGTGCAGACGGGGCGCAGCGACCAACGGAACCGAAGAGGTCGTAGGTCGAGGACCAACTGTGCCGGTTGCGGCGGCGACCACCCCAGATCAGAATGCCGATTTTTTGACTCTATCTGTCGGCATTGTGAAAAAAGGGGACACATCGCTAGGGTTTGCCGCCAAAAGAAGACTCGCAGTCCACCCAGATGGGACCAACACGATCGTAAGAAGGAAAGCCCCCCGCCCAGGACCAGAGATCGCCAATCGGACGGCCGGTGGGACCGAATCCAGCGATCCTCAAGAGGCGGCGACAGTCGGCGCAAGGAAGAAACCCACCAGACGGTAACCATCGGCCACGCCATCTCCGACGGCGCCAGAAAGGTACACGTAGAAGTCCATATTGAAGGCCAACCATGCAAGATGGAGGTGGACTCCGGGTCCTACCTCTCCATGATTGCATGGCACGAGATAAAACGATTAGTGCCCACCCTCCATAAGAGGAACATAAATGCCCAAAAACTTATTATAAAAGACTACCAGGGAAACCGCGTCCCGGTAGTGGGCACCAAGAACTTTAATGTGACTTATAAGGGCCGAACCGAACAACTCCCACTCACGATCGTCGATCGCGACCGCCCAAGCCTGCTGGGTCTACAATGGTTCGCCCCGCTCGACATCGCGCTAACGGGAGTCAACCACGTCGCCGACGACGGCTGGGAACAGCGGCTAGCCCAGGAGTTCCGGGAGGTCTTCGACGGAAGCCTGGGCAAGTACCAGGGGCCCCTTATCTCATTTGACCTAGACCCTAGGGTTCCCCCCAAGCGACTAAAACCCAGGCGGGTACCCTTCGCCCTAAAACCTAAGATTGACGAGCAGATTGACAAGCTCGTCAAACAGGGGGTGTTGCAGCCGATAGACCATGCCCGATGGGAGACCCCTATAGTGACCCCGGTCAAGCCAGACGGGTCCGTGAGAATTTGTGGGGACTATAAGGCCACCCTAAATGGCGCGTTGCAACAGAGCGCCTACCCCGTCCCAATCGTGCAACACCTACTGCACTCACTGGGAGGGGGCAGGGTCTTTGCCAAGCTCGATCTCGCCCAGGCATACCAACAGTTGCCGGTCGACGAAAAAACAGCGGAAGCCCAGACCATCGTTACCCATCGGGGGGCCTTCAAGTGCAACCGACTCCAGTTCGGAGTCAGCGTGGCACCAGGCATCTTTCAGAGCCTGATGGAACGTTTGCTGCAGGGCATCAAGGGGGTGGTGCCCTATTTCGATGACGTATTAGTGGCGGCGCCAAACGAAGCCGAATTAGAAAACCGACTCAGGGAGGTCTTAACCAAATTTAAAGTAACGGGACTTAAAGTGAAACGAGAAAAATGCCAACTATGCACGGAGCGAGTGGAATTCTTGGGCTACCTTCTCGACCGGCATGGCATTCACCCTACAATTAAAAAAGTGAAAGCTATCAAAGAGGCCCCCACCCCTAGGTCTAAGACTGAATTACAGGCTTTCTTGGGATTGCTGAACTTTTATAATGTTTTCCTACCCCAAAAGGCAACGGCGGCGGAGCCTTTGCATAGGCTCCTGGATAAGGCGGCAACCTGGACTTGGGGGAAACGGGAGCAAGCCGCCTTCCAAAAAACCAAAGACCTCCTCACCTCCGACGCCGTCCTGATCCAATTCAGCGAAACCTTGCCCCTGGCCGTCACTTGCGACGCATCACCTTTCGGCGTCAGCGCTGTCCTCAGCCATACCCTCCCTGACAAAAGAGAAGCACCCATCGCGTTCTTTTCCAGGACTCTAACCAAACCAGAGCGGAACTATAGCCAGCTGGACAAAGAAGCCTTGGCTATAGTTGCCGCCGTTAAGCGGTTCCACGAATACCTTTACGGCCACCCCTTCATCATTGTGACGGACCATAAACCGTTGCTGGGCATCCTTGCAGGAAATCGAGCCACCCCGAACATTTTGTCGCCCCGGATGACAAGGTGGTCCGAGTTGCTGGCAGCCTACAGCTACGAACTGATACACAAGCCGGGTAAGAAAATTTCGCACGTGGACGCTTTAAGCCGCTCGCCTTTACCAGACTCTGATCCTGACCCAGCACCAACGACAAACACCCTTAACATCGAAAACCTGCCCAACCTACCCATTACCGCATCAGACATTGCTCGGGAAACTATCAAAGACAGGCGTCTGGCGCGGATTTTACATTGGGTGGAAAAAGGTTGGCCTGAAAGGGACAATGACGAATCCGTTAAGACATTCAGAAACCGCCAGACCGAACTCTCACTGCTTAAGGGGTGTATCTTATGGGGTGACAGGGTGGTCATCCCGGACAGACTGCAAGGGAAGGTCTTAGAGATGTTGCATGAGGGGCATCCTGGCATCGTCAGAACTAAAGCCCTGGCCAGGAGTTACGCTTGGTGGCCAGGGATGGACAAGCAGATAGAGGCATGGGTAGCTAAGTGCCAACGATGCCAGGAGACCAGACCCAGCCCACCCGCAGCACCCATCCTGGAGTGGGAAACACCAAGGGGGCCCTGGTCCAGAATCCATTTAGACTTTGCCGGTCCCACAAATGGGCATACCTTTCTAATAACAGTTGACGCTTACTCCAACTGGTTGGAGGTAAGCGACATGAAATCTAGTACCACGGAGGCCGTTATCAAAGAACTTTGCAAACTCTTTTCCACACACGGCCTCCCAGACGTCATCGTCTCCGACAACGGGCCCCAGTTTACTTCCCTCGACTTCAAGAGATTTCTGGCGGAGAGGGGCATCCGCCACGCATTAACAGCACCGGCGCATCCGGCGGCGAACGGTAGGGCGGAACGGATGGTACAATTTACCAAAAAAACCATCCAGAAAATGGACCACGGGGAGATCAACGACAAAATTAATAAACTTCTCTTTATACAACACATCACCCCGAACACCACTACCAACAAAAGCCCAGCCGAGTTACTAATGGGTAGGAAGCTGAGGTCCCCGCTCGACAGGTTACACCCAACATATAACCCGGAGCGGCCCCCAGACTCGAGTACAAAATACCGAACATTAGCACCCAGCAACTTAGTGTACGCAAAAAACCTGACGGGGGACCCCCTATGGATCCCAGCCGTCATCACCCAGATCACAGGCCCACGGTCGTACCGGCTCCAAACCACAGATGGGCGAGCCTGGAAACGGCACATTGACCAGCTCAGGTCACGAGCAGCAACAGAGCTCAACCCCCACAACACGAACCAAGGGGGAGGGAATACCCGAATAAACAAACGCAAGAAAAAATAAACCAGCAGTACTTACCGGAACGCAGCCATCGCGATCCCCCACCGGAGAAGAACCACCTAGCCAGCTCAACCGACTCGGAGAAACCAAGTGGGAGCGGCGAAACCCGTAGCTCAACCAACCCGGAAGGCCCAGGTGGGAGCCACGGAGAAGGAACCGGCCCGATCATCCAACCGGTTCGCACAGAAGAGGGAGCAGCCAAAAACATGATCGCTCCGGCCGAAATCCAGCTTGCAAGTGAGTTGCGCAGGTCAAGTAGGACTAGACGGAGCCCCGCCTACCTACGCGACTACGCAACGTAAGGACTATACCAAGAGGGGAGGGGTGTTCTGTCCTAAATTTACATACTCGAAATCCCCGCGCTTTGATTGGCTAAAGCGCGGGGATTTCTGATTGGCCAGGCGAGCCGCGCCGATTGGCCCGATTGAAGTCTCCCGCGATTGGCTCACTCCAAGAGCGGGAGACTTGAATCGCTGCCATTGGCCGCGGCCGCCGCAGCGAAAAGGATAAAAGCCGCGGGCTTTTTCCTTTTCGCCGGCTCGGTTCATAACTGTTAAATAAAGAGCTTGAACGTAGTCACCGACTCCAGGCGTCTTTTTGCGGACACGACATACACAATGGCAACAACAGTACCTGTTGGTTATTCTGCGCATATACAAACACAGTCCACCAGCTACAATGAATATTTGTGGAGATAGAAAAGTAGTGTCTCTGCTGCTTGCATTGCAGCTCCAGATACTGTTGTTACAAATGTGAATGGGACAACTGCAAGAGAGTTGCATTACATTAAAAAGAAAAGGCCTCCAAAAGAATTTGGTTCCAGACAGAAAATTGTGGCAACTGAACTTGTTAATCCAACAAAGATATTTTGCCTCCTCTTCACATAAAACTCAGACCGATGAGTTTTTGTTTTTGTTAAAGCAATGAATGAGTAAGGTGAAGGTTTTCATTATTTGAGGCAGATGCTTCCAATAATACCTGATTAAGAGTTACTAAAATATATTTTTGTGGTCAGATCAACAAAATCAGATCAGATATGACAAGTAGCTTGAAAATCATTTAGTGGGGCCAAAGAAAAGCTCTTGAAATTTTTCAAGGTTGTTGTAAATTTTCTTGGCAACTACAGAGCACCAAACTGCATTCAGCAGGTTGACAAAACACAAGACCATGAAGTGCAGCATGTCACTGAAGATTCATTTTTTGCATTCCCACCTGGACTTCTTTTTCAGAAATGTAAAAGTTTTCACCAGCACATTGTGACAATTGAAACAGTATCAGGGCAACTGGAATTCATTAATGCTGGCTGACTATTGTTGGACATTGCAGCAAAATTCATCAGACTTTGAATATAAATAAAAATCAGCAGCAAATATTTTTAGGCACGTTGAACTCATGCAGCATGTTGGTAACATGCAATTAAATACATAGTCATTAAAAGTTAACTTCACATTTCTCAAGATTCCTACATGATACAGTCATTCTGAAATTATCTTAGTGTTCAGTTTGAAGGGATCTATTAGCAAAACATTTCAGAAAATTTATTTTCCAGTGTAATGAATAAATAAATTTGTTGGTATTTAAAAATCTAAATGCACAATTTCCCCAAATGCATATCAAAGACTATTTTAAGATTAAAAGCCAGATTACTGAAGATTGAGGTGAAGATTTGGCTGACATATTTAATTTTTGGTTTGCCCTTCTCAGTTTGGTCCTTGTAGTCCTGATTTTATTAGCTTTTATGATGCCATCAAGTAGAGATTAAACTGTTCATAAATCTTTTCACCAAGATACTCCCATCTTTAAGGGTGGAGCATAACAATTTGCACATTAATGCATACATTTTTATTTTATTTTTTATTTGTCAAACATGTACAAGATAACAAGTGTAAGTATGAATATAAACAAAAACAAAGTAAGTAAATACAGATAAATGGGGACAGAAAGACAGGCATGGTAGGCACACTAATGCACTTATGTTTATCCCCTTTAAGGACCTCTTAAGAATGGGGTGAGGTCCACTGTAGACAGTTTGAGGTTGAAACTGAGGATTTGAGGCTGTAACAATGGAATTGGGTAGGGTATTCCAGGCGTTGACCACTCTATTGCTGAAGTTGCATTTTCTGCAATTGAGTTTGGAGTGGTTTACTTTGAGTTTGTATTGGTTGTTTGCCTGATTGAAGCTGAAGAAGTCATTGATAGGCAAGATGTTATAGCAGACAATTTTGTGAATTATGCTTACATCGGACTGCAGGAGGCACAGTTCCAGATTGTCCAGGCCCAAAATTTCAAGCCTGGAAGCATAGATAATTCTATTGTGAGTGAATGAGTGGAGTACTTCTCGAGAAATACCTCTGAACCAGGGGCGGGATTCAACCAGTGTTACTACCTGTTCAGTAATTACGTGCGCATGTAATACACGATCAGCTGTGCCACCCGGACAGCTGATAAGCACTGTGCTTTTTTGCTGCTTTTTGAACCTCAGCTGTGCCGTGCAAAACAGCTGAGGTTGAAAAAGCAGGAAATAAAGGTCAGTTAACAGCCCAGGCAGGTGGGTGGGTCAAACAGCATCAGACATAGAACCGGTTCTGTGTCTGCTGCTTTTAGAGCTACCTGTTCTATAGAGCCAGGCAGAACCGGTAGCATCTCACCCCTGCTCTGAACCTGCTCAATTGTGTTAATGTCCAATATATAGTGCGGGTTCCAGGCAGATGAGCTGCATTCAAGAATTGGTCTGGCACAGTGGTGGGATTCAAATTTTTTTACTACCAGTTCTGTGGGCATGGCTTGGTGGTGGCTTGGTGGGCATGACTTGGTGGGCATGGCATGGGAAAGTTACTGCAAAATCCACATTCCCTCCCGACTTCTGGGGAAAGGTTACTGCAAAATCCCATTCTCTCCCCACTCCACTAACCTGCTGTCCAGCTCCATTCTCCTGTGCAGGGCAATAAGAAGACTCGGCCAAGCAGCTGCGACTCAGGAGGCAGAGAATAGATGGGCAGTGTCTGTCAGAGGTGGTATTTGCCCGTTGTCTGAACTACACAAAATTTTCACTACCGGTTCTCCAGAACGGTCAGAACCTGCTGAATACCCCCTCTGGTCATGCAAAGGTTTTGTATGTCCTAGATAACAATTCAATGTTGCCGGAGGAGAAGCTTTGAAAAATAAGGTTAACAATTTTTAAATTCTTAAGGCCTTTCGGCAATGCTGTTACAGTGGGCTCTGGGGCTGAGATCATTTGAAATAAGTACTCTAGGTCCTTGACAGAGTGAGGGTCATCTACAAGATCGCTTCTGCCTAACTTGTATTTGGTGTTCTGATTTTTTTTGCCAATGTGTAGGACAGAGTATTTGTTAGTTTTTTTTTAATTTTTATTACAGAATACCAGGTGACTTGCATTTCAAGCTATTATACTTTGATAGAAGAAATGGTTTGATGAAGTCAAATAGATATATTAATTGCTAAAAAGTTTCTACAAATAGAAGGGTGTACTTTTTTCCCTTTGCAGAGCAAAATGGAAAAAAAATGAAAGCAAGCCTTTGTAGTAGAATCAGTAGACCATGTGCTCGTAAGATATGATCTTTAACAAGATAATCACCAGCGTCTAATTTCTGTTCATCTCTTATTTAGGTGACTCTGACCTAAATCTACTATTTCCTTTTTACTTATGTGGCACAGATACTAATATATTTATAAGAGTAGCTAAATTTTGTGCAGTAGTTTGTAGAAATATACCACAGGGCCAAGTTATTTGCAGGACTGCCTTTCTCATTTTTTTGTCCAGCCTACTAGATCCAGCAGAGAAGGCCTGCTTTAAATTCACAACAATTAAACAACGCTAACTGGCAGGATCCAGGAAGTGTGAACTTTCTTTGTCACAATCCTTTTAGAATACATTACTGATATTTGTTTGGCTTCTAATCTCTGGCATTTTGTAATTCTTGAAGACCCAGATGCTTTCCAAGATATAAGGGCCTGTAAGTTGAGCAGACTCATCATTGTGGTTTTCTTTAGCATTATGTAGTTATATGCTTGAGCCCTAAATCAATGTTGTGTTATTACAATATTGCATCAATATTTACAATGATCATTATTTTTGTTTACTGCCAATAATCTTGAATATGTATATGTATGTATGTATGTATGTGTGTGTGTGTGTTTTCTTAAGTTTTCGCAGGTACTTACATGTATGGTATTCAGCTTTGTTTGGGTATTTTCCCACATCATTATAGTTGTGCTTTTAAAGTTGTAGCAATGTTTCGGCAAAATCTCATCTGCCATCATCAGGCTTCTGCATTGTGTTTGTCTGTGTGTCAGACTATTGTGTTCGTCTGTGAGTCAGTCCTGCCCTACATAAGAGGTACAACAGACAAAATCAGTAAGATACTACACAGGCATCACATCAAGACTGCCTTAAAAACAGACAGAAAAATAGCAGCCATCCTAAAGATACCCCAAAGATAAAATTGACCTGGAAAACCAAGGCATATATGAAGTCCCCTGTGCATCATGCCCTGCCACATACATTGGACAGACCAATAGAAGAATAAATACCTGCCTGGATGAACACAAAAATGCAGTAAAAAAGCTGGAACACACTTCCTCACTAGTTCAACACATGGAAGCCACAGGTTATAGCATCGACTTCAATGGCACCAAAACCCTAGCCACTATAGAAAATCGCAGCCACAGAATCATCAGAGAAGCCATAGAGATTGAAAAAAGACATGAAAGCATGAATAGAAGAGATGATTCCACCAGACTGTCAATTATTTGGAAGCCTGTACTCACAAACAAAAAAATCTCCACACCACAAGCCAGGCAAACACCTGGGAACAAACAGATCCTCCCAATACCTCCAGCTCAAACACACACCAACAGGCACCCAGATGAAACCTAGCTTCCTAATAAATGATAGCCGTCCATTTACTCAGAGCCAAGCTGCACTAAAAACCTCCAATACAGGAACACAATGTTGCCAGCCAATCAAGACAAAAAAAGCCACAAAACAGACAGAAGATATTAGAAACACCAATCAAGCAGAACACAGCAAACTCCAAGACCAATAAACACAGACCAAGACTCCCAACCAATCAGGATGAAGAAAAAACCATTCTGGCACAGCAGTAGGCTAGCCCCAAATTTAAAACAGAAACGGCTGTGAAAGTCTGACTCACAGACGAACACAATACAGAAGCCTGATGATGGCAGATGCGATTCTGCCAAAACGTTGCTACAACTTTAAAAGCACAACTATAATGACGTGGGAAAATACCCGAACAAAGCTGAATACCATACATGCAAATACCCGCGAAAACTTAAGACAACACACATATAGAAATAAATAAATTATAAGACCACCAGACTTGACTCTTTGATTATTCTGGTTTTGATTTTTTTAAAAAAAAAATAAATTACATGATAAACTTCTGAACTATTTCTGTATGTATGTTTCATGTTTAAATATGTTCTGGCTTGTACTTGAAATAAATCATATTAGAAAATAACAAATGATAATTTGCAGAAGTTCCAAAGAATTTAGACCCAATTTTCATTATTACTATTAATACATCCAGTGTTATATAAAACATGTAATTTCCATTCTCAGATTTCATTTCTCATGCTCCACATCCTTCCATCCCTGGCATCTTTTAACTACTGGGGAAGTCAAATTAAACAAGTTTTGAATATTTACTTACATATGCTGATATTACACATGTCATTGTTTAATTATGTCACTATATTAATAAAGGGACTATCTATTGAACTATGGAATTTATTTTAATTTGTTAGTTCTAATATTATGTCGATAAAACAAATGCAGATTTCTGCATAAGGCAAGTAACAATGAAAACTGAGGGGCATAACTGCATGCATGGGAAGCAGACACATGATAAGGTATATTATAGAACAGAGTATAACTAAATAGATATGAAGAATTCTTTCACAACTTTTATTACAATTATTTTATTTCATTTTTTGACTCCATCACGTTCTCTATTATTCTTTTTTGACCCAAGTTTGCTACTTTTGTAAAGCCCTTTAAAGAATGAAGGAACCACTACAGTATTTATTTCCTTTCTGAATACATCTAGGTTTTATTTTATGAGAGATATATTTAAGTTAATTTAAAAATCAAAATAATGGAACAGCACATCCTGCAGATTTATTTATGTGATTTTCTTTCATGCCTTCCTGGTAAGAGAATATAAAAGTACATCACAGATTATATAGAATTCTCTCTCATTTTATCTGCAGCCCAATATCCCCATGTATACTGATCATTGCGGCTGAGGCAGACTTCTCCAGACTTTTGAAAACGGCCTTTGTGAAGACAGTTGTCTGAAGGCTACAGAATTCCAATCTTTTATTGTTATAACTCCTAAATGGAACCTTTTTGTATTAAAAGTGAATGAAATACATTCTTAACGTACTGGATCAAATTATCTAGATTTCTTAGAAATAATACATTTTATGTTTTATTTTTACTGCTCCTGTTGAAATAAACATATTTGATTTCTTTTAATATAAAAGTGGTAAAGAAAATAGATCACATTTATATGCAAGAAATAATTTTGATCTGTAGAATCAATGCAGATTTTATTTTGGTGATATTCTATATCATTCGTGCAGGTTCTGTAGGGTCATTTTAGGTTACATAGCAAACCAATATAATCTAAAAGCCTCACACTGCTCTTCCATACAGGATATTTATAACCATTCTCAAACTTACTTGTTTATAATAATAGGGCATTATAAATAGAAGAAAAAAAAAAGAAAAATTCCTTTATGTTTCTCTATAGTTAATGTAGTCTATGAAAGATGCATTTTTTACTATGAATAATTAGAGACATATAAACAAGTTGCAAATAATTTACATATTTTTAAATAATCTAATATTTTAAATAGTTGGCTGATTTGCTAAGGATTTTTTTTTAATATTATAAACCTGGAAAATTTATAATCATGTTATAGCTCCCTCAGCCTTTAATTTTTCACAGATTGTATGTAGAAAAAGAATATAATCCACTGCTTTCTTTTTAAGAAAGTTGAGAGTACATGATGGTATGTATTTGTATGTGCATGCATAATTTATATTTAAAATTTTGGGGTTTTAATGAAGTAGCCAGAGGCAGTGCTACGATTAAAGAGTTTGTAATGCTCAATTCCCTATCAATAGCCAGCATAGCTGCATATAGGAACTCTCTGATAAACTGAAAGACAAAAAGGACAAGTATAAAAAGTGAAAGAGGAAAATACAGGAAAATAAAGGAATATACCAGCAAATAGCCTGAATCTTCAAAGATGAAATCATGAAATCATGAAAAACCCACAGGTTTTTCCAGGTAAGACTCAGAACAAATTTAACACATGTAACAAATGTTAAAAATAATTTTTTTAATTTTTTTTTCAACATGTAAAAAACAAGAAAAAATCAAGGAAATGATTGATGCACTAATGGGGAAGATGTCAAGGAGATCTGCACAGATGTCAAGATTTCTGCAGAGAGAAAGCAGAACTGCTTAATTCTTTGCACACAAAAAATAAATATTTCAACCTAACAAAAGCAATATTGTAAAAGACGGGTTAGGAATACAAATTAAAATAGACAGGGAAATGGTAAGGCCACATCTATCCACTCTAGATAGCTTTAAATCATCAAGTCGCAAATAGATTACATCTCAGGATTTTGAAGGAGCTGGCAGATGTGGTCTTGGAACCACTGAATCATATCTTTCAAAATTCCTGGAAAATTGGGGAACTATCAGAGGACCGAAAAAGGGCTGATGTGATTCCACTCTTCAAAAAGGGAGAAAAATGGACTCAGGAAAGTAAAGACAAATCAGCCTGGCATCAATACCTGAAAAAACCTGTGGGAAAAATAGCAACAGATATGCGAACACCTAAAAACAAGCAAAGCAGTTACTAAAGCAGCATGGATTAGTCAAAAACAGATCATGCCAGGCAAAACTTATTGTATTATTTGACAAAGTAACTAAATTAACAGACCAGTGAAATGCTGTGGATATGGTATACTTGGACTTCAGTAAGGCATTTGACAAAGTAAAACACAGCTTATTTCTTGGTAAGATAGAAAAATGTGGAATAGACAGAATTACAAGCAGATGGATTCATAACTGACTGACCAACTGTATTCAGCATGTAGTCCTCAATGGAGAGAAGCATGCTGTCTGTCTTAGGTCCAATACTCTTCAACATCCTTATTAATGATTTAGACGAAGGGATAGAAGGGGAACTCATCAAATCTGCAGACAACACCAAGCTGGGGGGAATAGCCAACACTTTAGAAGGTAAGCTAAACACTGGGCCCTATCCAACAATCTGCAATTCAGTGTTGAGAAAAGTAAGATTTTACACTTGGACAAGAAAAAGCAAATACACCGATGTAGAATAGGTGGTACCTGGCTCAATAGCATTAACTATGACAGATATCTAGGAATCCTAGTAGATCAGGGGTATCAAACTGGATTTCTTTGAGAGCCAGTTCAGCATTGTAGTTCTGTGGGCTGGTGGAGGGAGATGGGATGGACGCCTCCTGCAGTACCCTGCCAACCAAAATGGGGCTCAGGGGGCCTTCTGATCCCCCCACAATCCTTTTTCGGCCTCCAAGGTCTCCTGATTCACCCTGCTGGCCGAAAATGGCCCCCTGCAGCACCCTGCATGCAAGGCTCCTCCATGACCCATTTTTGGTTTCCATGGCCTCCTGAAACATTCTGCTGGCCAAAAATCGGCCTCCAGGAAGCCTAGTGTGGCTGCCCTGCAGCCCATTTTTGGCCTCTACGGCCTCCTGCAACACTCTGCCAGCTAAAAATGGGCCACCAAGGGAGGGTCGCATGCGCCCCACTCACCCATTTGGCTAGCAGAGGCACTGCGGGCCGGTTCTTTGATATTTCCTGGCCAGCCCTGTGGGCCAGATCTAAGCACCACATGGGCCAGATGCGGCCCACAGGCCTTGAATTTGACACCTCTGCAGTAGACCATCACTTGAGTATGAGCCAGCAGTGTGATACAGCTGCCAGAAAAGCCAATGCAGTCCTAGGTTACATCAGTTTAATCAGGCTTGCATCCAGGAGTTATGGGTGTTCCCTCACTGGATATTTTAAAAAAGAGATTGGCAGCCATTTGTCTCTAGTGGTATAGAGTCTCCTGCTTGAGCAGGGGAGGGACTATAAGACCTTCATGTTATTAATAACTCTGTTATTCTATTATTCAAACAACAGCCATGATGATTAATCAATTAATAGTAAAACCAAATAACGGGTCCTTTACATATTCTGTGCCTCAGGCCCTCTATATAGACAAGTTTTAAAGCTTTGTAAAAAGCCAATAGGTTTGGGACCATTCTAATCTCCAAGGGGAGAATATTCCATCAGGCAGGGGCTACAGCAGAAAAAGGCCACCTTGTAGTTTCTGCCAGTTGACACTCTGGCTCAGAGCTGGTATTCAGGAGGTTCTGACTAGTTCTGGAGAACCAGAAGCAGAAACTTTGAGTAGTTCAGAGAACCAGCAAATACCACCTCTGACTGGGGATTTTACAGTACCCTTCCCCTGCTGTGCCCACAAAGCCACATCCACAGAACCGGTAGTAAAAAAATTTGAATCCCACCATTGCTCTGGCTGATGGGATCTGCAGCATGCCCAATTTGTTGGATCAAATTGGACAGGTAGACCTCTTGGGAAAAGATGGTCTTAAGTTAACCCAGTTCCAGGTCATGTAGGATTTTAAAACTGAATCAGCAGTTTAAATTGTAGCTGAAAACACACCATAACTAGTGCAGCTTACAAAGTAATAGTGTTGGATGTGCTGTGTAGCCAGCATCATTTATTACCTGTGTAGCTGCATTTTGCACAAGCTGAAGTGTACAGTGCCACGTAGAGCACGTTCCACTAATCTATGTTATATTATGTTATCATAAGACTGCTATTTTCATTATTACCTTAGTGATCTTATTATTCAAGTTTAACCTCCCACATTGAACAAAGTATTTCTAATAGCCTGATTCTAGGTATAGGCAATATTAAGGCATGGGGCGTGGGAATGGAAATTAATACACAATTGAAGACTTGATAAGACATTAGAAAATTTTAGTAGTTAGAAACCATTACATTTAAGGATTTTTCTTGCAAAAGATCCTTAAATAAAATAAAAGTAAAGCATGAAAACTATGGATTTCAGTTAACAAAAGCAGATTTTCTGTGCAGTTTTATTTATAGATATGATTTCTTTTTTTAGATGTTTTGTCTTATGTACATAACAAAGAATTTTTAAAATGATTGTTATTTCAAACAGCATAAGAGAAATAATTTTTCAAAGGACTTGTGAACATGGGGAGAAAATGCTAATCTTTCTATTTCCAGCGTACATGCAAAAGTACTTCCTTATTCTGTTGCATTGGTTTATCCATATACCAGTAGATCTTGGAGACAAGTAATGGGTTTGAAGTAGTTTTTGTCACAAGAAAGTGAACTGAAGATTATGTGACCTGAAAAAGAAAATTTATTGCTGATTTGAATAGTGTTCATGTTGAATGTCAGTTGAACTTAGCAGAGACATGCTAGTTATAGAACTCATCAAATAAACCTGTGAATAAAACTAGACTGGAATTCAACAGAACAGAGTTGTCTGAAGTAGTACAACAAATAGCTGATATTAGCTACATTTACTATATTTGACAACCTATATTTTCACAGATAGAGCTCATTACTGATTGGCAGAATTCTCTCAGCAGGATTTCATTTTTGTGAACTTCATTACTGACATTTTATATATCAGGCAGCTATTATAAATGCAGGAAATTGCCAGGAAAAAAGAAAAAGTAGAGGCAGTCATACAACATGACTGTTTCATCCTTGATCCCAATTGCTTGGTAATTGCCCACCTCAGTGCAGCTAAGGGGGAACAAATCTAAAACAATTTACAGACATAATTGATCATAGATATTTTTCTGCTCTGTAATATTTTCATCCATAACATAGAAAAGCTTTTAAGCTAAGTGATCTGTATAAGTAAGACAGAAACTTTCCTAATTTTATGGAGTTTTTAAGAGATATACACACTGGCTCCCACGCCAAAATTAATCTCCATATGCTCTGTTATTAAGGTTACACACACTTTCTCTCTCTCTCTCTCTCTCTCACACACACACAAGGGAAAATGCTAGGAAACAATTATATATTTTTTTTTATTTCAATACATTTGACTTTTCCCACCTCAATAATAATTACCTATAAAATCTGTATTCTTTACATTATGTCCCCAAACAAATCAATGCTTTTATGAGAAGTATAATAGAGAGATAATGCAAAATGTGCTTTCAAACTAATGGGACCATTATTTTTATGTGTGTTGCTCAATATATTTTCTATGATCTTATGAATTGCTATCTCAAACTAATGCCATGGAATAATAAAACATTCTCATTCCCTTTTTCAGAAACATTATGTTTAGTTTAGACAATTAAGTCCACCCAGCACAAATACAATGTAAATTTACATAAATGGAAATAAACTCAATAATTTATTATTTTAAATCCCTTAATATTCTGAGGCTATATAGTCCACCAATTTTCTTGTCCATAACAATCTTTCACTATATATCTAATTGTACTTTTTTCCACATCTCTTTTCAAATGACATCAATGCTAAACAATAATATGTCAAAAGTATTTCTGAAATAGGTCACATTTGAAGGGCAATGTCAAACATTGTTAATGTTAAATTAATTGGGAATTTGTGATGGATTCCTGAGTGGAGGTATTTCAAATCTGTGATTTCCAGCCTTATACATTTGTCTTTTGCTGAGATATGAAAGAATTGTTTTAAATGAGAACAAGTTTATAGAAACAGGATTCACTGAACTTTGAAAAAAGTACAGAAAAAGCTTTAAATAAGATCTAATCAAGGCATAACATTATATATTTATGAAATTAAGTCAACATCTGTGCATGCACATACCATCAACACCCTGGCTGCCACTTTTTCTAACATGGCAGCCTTATTTCTTTGTTTAGCTATCTGTGTACCACTTTTCTATGTGTAATTTGCAAAAATCTGATAAATAAAAATAACTACATTGTTCATTTAATTTGTGTATTTGTTTGTAAGATGAGCAGGTACTACTGATGTCTAAGCCAGTGTTGTATGAGTCTGGACCCAGAAATCTCTGTTCTTCAGCCATAGATCACTTGTTTTAGGCTAGGGCTGTCAAATTCATGGTGTCGTCTCATGACATATTGGGACTTTTTTCCTTTTCGCTAAACCGGGCATGGGTGTGCCAGTGTGTGATACATCTGGCCCACAGGCTGGGAGTTTGACAACCTGTTTAGGCAGTTAACCCAAATCTGACCAGGGATAGTACATATGACAAATTGTGTGGGACAAATTTCATGTCTTGTTAGTCAATGAAAAGAAAAGACAGTACAAAGGCTAAGTGTTGAATATAAAGCATAGCAGAAATTGTTAAAGAAAAATGTGTATGTTTGAATTTGATGTTTTACAATGCATATCACTTGAAGCATTAGATTTAACACTGCATATTCAAATAAGTGCATTATATATCAATCAGGGCCAATTCAGAAGTGGGAAAGTTTGAAATGGATTATTAATGCTAACCATTGTTACTTTCCATCTATAATTAGAATTAGAAGCCTATAGTACAGTAGTAAAATACTACACTATTTTAACTAAGTAAAGAAGAGATCAAACTTTCCCTTTCCCTTGATCAATTGGTAAAAATCAAATTTTAGTAAAGTAAAACTTCATTGATACTTGAAAAATATTAATGAAAAAGGTGTTACATAGAGTGTGTATGTGTAAAATCTGAGTCAGATGCATTAATTTCCCATTTTTGTCTTTGGTAATATAAAATGGTGTCTGGTTTTGAAAAGCACAGTTTTCTAACAACAATACAATTAATTTTGTTCTGCTTTATTAGTCATAACAAATTTAAAATTAGATTTTTAAATACTCTTTAGCATTTTTTAGATTCTTATCTGAAAATCCATACTTAGAAAATGCACATATTTAAGTAGATGTGGGGCATACATTTTACAGTCTTAACTCTAGCCTCCACCCATGCCTATTTACATATACATGTGGTTTAAGAAGCTTTGAGGAATCATTATAAATAAACTTGTCACTTAGCCTGTAAAGTAGAAGTGGCAACTTTCAGGCCTACTTCTGCATATTGACTTCACTATAGTTTTTTTCCCCCAGGCTTTCACTTAACTTCAAAAGGTTTCTCAGAATAATCTCAAAATAAAATAAAAATTATCTAGCAATAGCAAAGAAATCCAGACTGTGATGTGGTAGAGAGAAGGGAATCAGAAATGTGCCATTGAATAAGGGGTTGTGGGGGGAAGGGAGCAGATTGTCAGAAAGAGAAAATGGACTTCCCAATTGATTTTTCTCCCAAAAAAATTAATCACAGAACTGAAAACTGCTGAATTATTACAGAATATTTCAGTTCTCCAATTTTCAGTAAAACAGACTGAGATGAAGCTCTGGAGACTAAGATCAAACTTTCACCTATTATCATATCTTGTTCTGTTCTATCTTAGAGCAATCACAAATAAAGTATGAAATACTATGTGTTATAACTTTTTAAAACTCCTAATATTATCTCTTCAGATTATAAGTGAATGTATCGATTGAATATGTCTTTGTGCTTCTGGGTTTTCTTCATTTTTTAAAGTGATAACTAAAAAATGTAGTTTGTTAATGACAAAAAATATTTAGATAGAATTTTTTGAACGCAGAAGTACTTGAAGGTGAAACCCAAAATTTTGGGTATGTATCCTTTATCAGCAAATTTTAATTGTCAATATTGTCTTTCAATATTGAATTGAAACTGTTAAGTTTTGAGCATGGGCGAGAAAGAATGGAGACAAGCCTCTGAACAGTGAACTTCAGCTCTTTATTTACATTGTGACTTCTTCAACTCAACAGGAGTAAAACCCGCTTATATAGGCAAACCTTGTAGCGTTTAACCAATAACGAGCTAGGAATGCTAGCTCTTATAACCAATAAGAAATCTCTGTTAAGGGCCAATCGGATTCCCCGGAACGGCCAATCCGGTCTGGCCGCTTAACAGCCAATCAGAAGTGCAGGGCCAGAACCCTGCACTTACTCCAAGCTCACACTTTATTAATCTTATTGCATACACAACACCCCTTCCCCCTGGCTACTTATTTCAGGGCGCAGTTACACAGTCCCTTAAGTAGGATGGTTGTCTTTTTAGTCTCTTTGATTTTCGTTGTATTGGCTGGTTGCAATCATGCTGAGATAGATCGTTGTTTGGCAGTGGGGCTGTTTCTGGTTCAGAGTTCACTTCTACATCGTTGCCCACATTTTCTTCAATTCCCTGAGGTGCAACCATTTCTCCCTCCGGCTCCGCTTCCTGAGTTTCTATCAAACCGTCATTTCCTTCAAACTGGTTTCCTAGGAATTCATCTTCTTCCGTACCTCCCCCCCCCTCAGTTTGGTCAAAGGGGATTTGCGGACTGGCCGCTGAAAGCCGCGATCGTAATTGGTCGATATGCTGTTTCCAAAGTTTATCGTCAAGGCATTGCACAAGGTAGGGTCTGGGGCCGGTTACACGTACTACTGTTGCTTCCACCCACAACGGGTCACACGATAGGTTTTTTGCATAAATCAGGTCTCCTACCTGGAAGGTGCGACAGTGGCCGCTGGATCCTAGTGGTTTCTCCGGTTCATAAGCTGGGTGCAACCGGTCGAGGTGGGAGTGGAGCTTTCGTCCCATTAGCAGTTCAGCAGGAGTTTTGTTGGTGATGCTATGTGGGGTGATGTGTTGCAAGAAGAGGATTTGATTGACCTTGTCGTCAATGTTGTCATAGTGTACCTTTTGCAAGGTTTTCTTCACAAATTGGACCATGCGTTCTTCTCGGCCATTGGTCGCAGGGTGCACAGGCAAGGTGAGCACATGGCGGATGCCGTGGTCAGCGAGGTACTGCTTGAATGCTAGTGCAGTAAATTGTGGACCGTTATCGGATACCAGGACGTCTGGTAATCCGTGGGTTGCAAAGAGTCTGTTTAAAATTTTGATAACCTCCTCGGAGGTCTTAGTCGTCATGCGATGAATTTCGAGCCAATTCGAGTAGGCGTCAACGGTAAGCAGGAAAGTGTGGCCTTTGGTTGGCCCCACGAAGTCCAGGTGAATTCGGGACCAGAGTCCACGTGGTATCTCCCATTCAGTAGGCATGGCTTTTGGTGGGGCGTTGCTGACTTCTTGGCATTTGGGACAAGCTTTAACCCACTGTTCAATTTGCTTGTCAATGCCCGGCCACCATGCGTAGCTTCGCGCAAGGGCTTTCATTCGCACGATGCCGGGGTGGCCATCGTGCAAAGTTCTCAGTAGCGCTTTTCAGAGCCGTTCTGGGATAACGACTCTATTGCCCCAGATGACACAGCCTTTCTGGGAGAAAAGCTCGGTCTGTCGAGACTTGAATGGTGTGAAGTCATCTGATAACTGGTCCAATGACCATCCGCGTTCTACCCAGCCTAGGACTCGTGCTAGGGTGTGGTCTCGTTTGGTTTCTCTCGCGATATCTCAGGCGGTCAGTGGCGGCAAGTTGAGTGCCTCGATTTGCAACTTGGTTACCATTGGTGCTGGATTGTCGAGAGTCTCTGGAAGTGGTGCTCGGCTCAATGCGTCGGCATGGGGAATGGCTTTCCCCGGGCGGTATTGCAGCCGATAGTTATAAGCAGCTAAGAATTCTGACCATCGGGTCATCCTAGGGGATAATATGTAGGGAGTCGGCTTATCTCCGGCTATTATCCCTAACAAAGGTTTGTGGTCAGTCACAATAGTAAAAACCCTACGTATTCGTGAAATATTTTCACAGCTGAGACAATTGCGAGGGCTTCTTTATCAATTTGTCCATAGTTCCGCTCAGTTTTTGAAAGAGTCTTTGAAAAATATGCAACAGGGGCTTCGTTCCCATTAGGCAGTACGTGGCTCAAAATGGCGCCCACCCCGAAAGGCGATGCATTACAGGTTATAACTAACAGCAAAGTCTCGTTATACTGACAGAGTCAGAAGTGAGCAGTTTTTTAACATTTCGGAATGCCTGTTCTTCACAGTAACCCCATAACCAATTTGCTTTTTTATCTAACAATCGGTGTAACGGTTCAGCGACAGTTGCTTTGTGTGGTAAAAATACATTATAAAAATTGATGAGGCCTAGGAACGCCTGGAGATCGGCCTTGTTTCGTGGCCTGGGAGCGTTTTTGATCGCTTTTAATTTACTTTCAGTAGGGTGAATGCCCTGGCTATCAATCAGGTACCCTAAAAACTCAACACTGTCAGTACACAATTTACATTTGTTTTTTTTTAACCTAAAGACCGGCCTCTTGGAATTTTTTTAGGACTAATTTTAACCAGTCCTGTAAAATTTTTTTTGTAGGGGCTGCAATTAATACATCATCAAAATAGGGGACCACGCCCTTAATTCCTTGCAATAACCTTTCCATAAGTCTCTGAAAAATCCACGGAGCTACACTCACTCTGAATTGCAGCCGGGTACATTTAAAGGCACCTCGGTGCGTCACAATAGTTTGGGCTTGTGCCGTTTTTTCATTTACTGGTAATTGCTGATATGCCTGAGCTAAATCCAATTTAGTGAAAACTTTCCCGCCCCCCAGGGAATGGAGGAAGTGCTGCACCACCGGAACTGGATACACGTTCTGCTGCAGGGCGTGGTTCAAAGTGGCCCGGTAGTCCCCACAAATTCGGATTGACCCGTCTGGCTTAATGGGTGTTACAATAGGGGTTTCCCATGGGGAGTGATTGATGGGCTCCAACACCCCCTGAGCTATCAGTTTGTCGAGTTGTTCATCGATTTTCGATTTTAAGGCAAACGGAACTCGACGGGGCTTTAGGCGAATGGGAGCTATTTTTGGATCTAAGCTGAATGAGATCGGGGTCCCCTTGTACTCGCCTAAGCTGTCCGTGAAGACGTCCCTGAACTCATAGATAAGGTCTTCCTCCCAGTCACAGCCACCGACTCGGTTTACGCCGGCCACTTCAATGCCGAATGGCACGAACCATTGGAGGCCCAGTAGGCTAGGCCTCTCTCTATCGATGACCGTTAAAGGTAAGTACGCTGTGTGCTTCTTGAAGGAGACTCGGACTCTGCAGGACCCGACGACGGGAATTCGATTCCCCTGGTAGTCCTTGAGGATGAGGCATTGGAAACGGAGATCTTGGCGTTGAATTGTGGGGATGAGTTGCTTGAGTGTCTTCCAAGACACCATCGAGAGGGACGATCCCAAGTCGACCTCCATGTGGCAAGGCTGGTTCTCGATGGCTACCGTGACTCGGATTTTCTTGGTGTCCAAGGCTGAGGCGTGACCGATAGTGATAGTATGGTGAGCCTCTTCTCTCTGCAAAGCTCGATTTCTGTAGGAGTGGTTTACTGGCTCTCGCCTTACAGGATGGTTTCCTGTCGATTGGCGATAGTTAGCCCCTTTTGAGGCCTGGCTGGGTCCTGGCAAGCTGCAGCAGACCCGTCCAATGTGGCCTCGTTTCCCGCACTCATGGCAGAGTGTGTCGCGGAATTTGCATTCGGACCTGGCATGGTTGGCTCCACAGCCAGCGTAAGGGCTTCGGGCGAGGGTCCCGGTCGGACCGCAGTCAATGGACCCCTTCTTCGTCACTGTCTGATGACGAAGAGAGGTCCTCGTCGTGCGTTGTCGCGAACTGCCCTTTTGAACTAGGTGAGATTTCGCTGGCCGGTGGTGGTACCGGAGTGCGGTTTCAGTGTAGTTGTGCAGCCGACTTCCTGGTTTGCTTCTGCTGCAGTAGCATCGGCAATGGCGTCGGCAAGGCTGATGTCGCCTTTCGCCATCAGCTTGCTTTGGACGCCTGGTGCATCTAATCCCAGAACTGTGCGATCTCTTAATGCTTCCTCTAGATCAGTGAATCCGCAGAGGCCTCCCAAATTTCAGAGGTCTGCTATGAAGTCGGCCACGCTTTCTCCCTTTCGCTGGCTTCTTTGATAAAACTCGTGGCGTCTCACGAGCGTAGGCACGGTCGGGGCGTAGTGGTCTCGCAGGATAGGTTCGAGGTCGTCCCAATCCATGGCCTTCACTTCTCGGGGTTTGGCTAGTGCTTTAGCCATCTTAAATAAGGTTGGACCGCAATGCGTTAGGAACACCGCCCGTTTCTTCCCGGCTGTGGCGTCCTTTAAGTTCGTCTCTAGGAACATTTGGAAACGATCCATGTAAGACTCCCAGTCTTCTTGTGTTGGATCGAACGGAGCGGGTGGTACGATGCCGCCGGACATGGTTCCGTTGTTGGCGTTGTCTGTCACGTGCTCGGTGTTCTTCAAAGTTTCGTTGGTTCAGATATCTCCATATCCCACCCTCGTCGCTAGAGTTAAGTTTTGAGCATGGGCGAGAAAGAATGGAGACAAGCCTCTGAACGGTGAACTTCAGCTCTTTATTTACATTGTGACTTCTTCAACTCAACAGCAGTAAAACCCGCCTTATATAGGCAAACCCTGTAACGTTTAACCAATAATGAGCTAGGAACGCTAGCTCTTATAACCAATAAGAACTCTCTGTTAAGGGCCAATCGGATTCCCCGGAACGGCCAATCCAGTCCGGCTGCTTAACAGCCAATCAGAAGTGCAGGGCCACAACCCTGCACTTACTCCAAGCTCACACTTTATCAATCTTATTGCATACACAACAGAAACTATGATGGACTTTCTGGATCTTCAAATGTTGCTGAACAATTGCTTTTAGTAGCCTGGTAACAGAGTGACTGATCAGAGATTTATAGGATTATGAAATGTGTTATTTCACTCATTTTTTTTCCTATGCTTAAATGATAAAAACATTATTAGCAACACCTTTTATTGACAAAATGGCTTGGAATGAAGCATCTGTAAAGGAAAGAATGATTAACTTATTTTCTTCTTCCTGTTTCAATTGACATTTAGTTATTTTGGATTCTGGAGCCTAATCAAACTTAAATAACAGATTATTTTCAATTTAATACCATGAAGTAAACTGGCACACAGAAATTAATACTTGTTTTATAAAAATGCCATTTGTCCTAGTAAAGACAGTACCTTTTACAAGGAAAAACTATAAACCTGTACAGAAGTATTGAAAACAACGCAAAGCAAAACCATAATTCTTTTAGGACCTTTATTGTAGAATTTGTTGTGAATGAATAATGCCAATAAAGTTATCTTGAGCTTGAAGTCAAGTGCAGGGTTCTGGCCCTGCACTTCTGATTGGCTGTTAATGGCAGGATCAGATTGGTCCGTTCAGGAGCATCAGGTTGGCCATTAACAGGCCATTCTCATTGGTTAACGGAGCTAGCGCTCCAGGATTGCTATTGGTTGAATAGTTAATAAGTTGCCTATATTAGGAAGGCTATAGCAGCCCTCCAATTTGAGCTGTCACACCATGTAAATAAAGAGTTTGAAGTTCACTGTTTCTACCGGCTCGTCTCCATTATTCGCACCCATGCTCCAGACTTAACAGAATTAAAGCTGACAGTTGATTTCTTAGGTGGCAGCATGTGCTCAATCTAACACAGTTCAGTAGTTTTCACCATATTGTTTCTATATTGCTTTTAAATGTTAAACTTCCAACACTGATTACTCACCATCCCAATCAACATATAGTTCAATTAATGTATGTGCTTTTACATACTGTAATTACATACTGTAACTATGTATTGTTGGAGTAATTATTTTGCTCTGAACAGGCTAACAGCAAATTTCTAGTTTTCAAAGTTAGATTAGTAAAAGTGATGTTATACAATCATAAATGTAATTAACAGATTTGATTTATTTCATTATTCTGCTTAATAAAATCCATAGATTCTTGAGGATGAATATGATTAGTAGCAACTGATCTTGACTTATTGATATACTGTATACTTTGGTCCATTCAAGCATAAACATATATTGGACCATAGTTTAACTCCTTGCACATAATCATATCTAAACAGTTATACACTACCCATTATATTTTGGTTGTTTCCAATAAAATATTTTGTAATTATAATGATTAAAATTCTCAAAATATAATTTCTATATGTTGTAAAATAATCACAATATTAGGAAGGTGAGCTTTCCCCCAGATAATTACATGAAAATATGAATCATTTAACATTTCCCCAAAAAACTAAAAGAAACCATTGATAACAAAAAATTAAGGAGATGCAAATAGCTGAAAATAATACTGTTAACATTTTAAATGAATTTGAAAACCAGCTCTGCCTTCAGAGAGGTGGTCAATTTAATATTTGTGTAACACCAACACCTCTTCCCGCTTTAGCTGTCCATTTTATCTCCTCTCTATTTCCATTTTTTTTCTTTTTCTTCCCTTCTTTTAAACCAAAGCTACTTCTTTCTCCATCTTGCTGTTTAAGAACACTCTAACAAGGGGTGTCAAACTAGATTTCATTGAGAGCCGCATTAGGGTTGTGTTTGACCTCAGGGGGTGGGGTGGGCATGACCAGCTCAGTATCACTCATGTTAGGGGTGCCTTTGGTGGACTGAGCACTCTGCCAGCAAAATAGGCTCGAAGTTCCATTTTCAGCTGTGACGGCAAAGGTGGTATTCAGCAGGTTCTGACTAGTTTTGGAGAACCGGTAGTGGAAATTTTGAGTTGTTTAGAGAACCTGAAAATACCACCTCTGACTGGAGATTTTACAGTATCTTTCCCCTGCCACGCCCACCAAGCCACGCCCACAGAACCGGTGGTAAAAAAAATTGAATCCCACCATTGTGCGACTGCTTCCTGCAACCCTCTGACAGCGAAAATGGAGTTCATTTTTGCTAACAGAGGCACCATGGGCTGGTCCTTTGCTGTTTCCAGGGCAGCCCCGTGGGCCTTGTGAGCTGCATCTGGCTGCAGACCTTGAGTTAGACACCCCTGCTCTAACCGGTTATAATCCACAGAGAGCAAAAATGGTTAAATTCACAATTTATGTACTTTGAGGCCAAATGAAATTCATCAGAGATTATTAGAGGATTCAAGCTGATTGGACAGACATTAATTTTTAAGCAAAGGTTTAAGATTACTACGAAACCATAAGGTAAGAAGAGTGCCATCTTAACATGGGCAGTCAATGATCAAAAGGACCAGGAGTGGGATCTGACAGGGTAAACTACCAGTTCTGTGATTTACATGGTTCAGTGATTTATGATGTGCTTCCCTATATACTGCCGGCGCGCTTCTGTAAATCATCATCAGCACGCTGCATGCAGAGAAGCAGCCTTTGAAAAAGCCCTTTTTTCCTGCTTTTCCCCCCTTTTTTTCCTGCACGGCAGCTGAAGTTGAAAAAAATCAGGAAATAAAGGTCAGGTAAAAGCCGAGGTGGGCAGGTGAGCAAAAACATCAGCAGACATAGGACAGATTCTATGTCTGCAGCTCTTCAGAGCTACCAGTTCTACAGAGGTGGACAGAACCAGTAGAAACCCACCCCTGAGTAGCACTTTTGCAGACAAAGATACATTATAACTTCAGCTAAAGGATGGAATTTAGAACAGGGGTCGCCAACCTTTTGGACCTCAGGGACCAACTCATAATTTTAAATCCCACAGACCACCCTGGGAAAATCCACAAAAAAGTCTGCAAGAAAATTCCCCACCTATCGATCATTCTTTATTTGGGATCGCAGGATACCATCTTGGGGAGGGGGGGAGACTTTTGACTTTGTGCAAGAATAGCAGCAGAAGTAGCAGAAGTCTTTCTTTCTCTCCCCCAAACTCTGCCAGAAATGAGTCTTTGTGAGACTTGTCACATTGGTGCAGCCTCTTGGAATAGGATGCCTTGCAGGGTCCAAAGATTCATTTCTGGTGGAGTTTTCTGGTGGAGTTTGGGGGAGAGAAAGAAATACTTTCCTTGTGTGCAGCCAAAAGCAGAAGAAGAGAGAAGTGGAAAAAAGCAACCTGGGCCAGGGGAGGTGCGTGGGGTGCATGGGGGCAGGTTCCCCCCCTGCCCTTTCCCTCTCCCCTCACTATCTCATGTTGTTCACAATGCAAGCAATGCAAGCCTTGTGTTCCTGCAGGCCATGTGGGCAGCGCAGCCTTGTGTTCCTGCACAGCCTGGATCAATTGCTTTGAGGGGTGCTTTGGGGGGTGACATTTCTCTGCGGACCACCAAAATTTTCTCGCAGACCCCCAGTGGTCCCCGACTCACTGGTTGGCGACCACTGATTTTAGAACACACTTTGGAATTCAAAGTTCTCCCCTTAGAAATTTGGACTAAACTTTTTCCGTAGAATTATAATTGGAATATAGATTTAACTCAGCTCCATATAAGAGTTTATTAATAACTTAGCTTTTAATAATTTGATGGCAGCAGGTATAAAACAACTCTTTTAAAACAAAACTTTTAAGATGGCAGCAGCTGTGTTGTCTGCACTGCTTGAAGCATGAAATACTATCCATAGATATTTAAAGTACTTACTGTAACTTGTGCAATAGTGTTGCTCTAAATATTCCATTTATTCATTTTAGGATTTTTGGCACTATAATCTTAATCTTATGATCATTAATTAAAAGATAATTGTCAGTATAATGGAAACAAGGTTCCTCAATGTTCTCCTGAGACTAATAAGTGTTTATTATAAAAATCACAGCATGGCCTGTGTAAACCTGAATTAATGAACTTTTACCACTTCTTTTAGATGTGCAAAAGGTTCAAACTTTCCCAAGATTTAACTAAGGTGTTAATGTAGAGATGGAAAGGCAGGAGGGGAAGGAAGTAATAAATTATCCTCTTTCTGGATCTGGAAATAAAATGTAAGTGTTTTCCTATACTTTTATTTTATTTTGAAGGTTGTGTAACTTATATATAATGAAGTGAAAATGTTTATCTGTGATTGGGGCCTTAAGCTTATCATTTTTCCCCAAGATGAAATCAAAGTTCCCCTTAAAAATGACAAGTGTTATATATAGTTCTACTTTGGGTTGCTACAGTATTTCTTAACCATATGTTATAAAATAATACTTGATCCATAGCAGAATACTCTGCTTTTAAGCTGGTCAGGATGTTCTTCTACTCCAGTTGGTACTTGAAGTTTCTAAGACAGCAAAGTGTAATTCAGCTAATAAGTTTATGATGCTTATAGGATGGCAATTAGCAAAATCTGCTCTGCCCTCTTTTTATTGCCAATTCAACAGAATGTTTGAAATAAATTATTTAAATTATGGGGTCATGACCCTGCCAGAATGGGACTTAATTTGGTGTGGCAGAAGAAGACAGAAAATGAAAGACTAAGTTTGAAAATGGGCCAGCTCCAGGGGTGGGATTCAGTTTTTTTAATAACTGATTCTGTGGTTGTGGCTTAGTAGGTAGGTGTGGCTTGTCATGTGACTGGGTGGGCATGGCCAACTTGACATCACTTATGTCAAGGGGCACTTCTCCTTGCCTGGCCTCTCATGGCAGTGGGGATGCTGCAATGGTCATAAGTGTGAAAAATGGTCATGTCACTTTTTTTAGTGCCATTGTAACTTTGAATGGTCACTAAATGAACTGTTGTAAGTCAAGGATTACCTGTACAAAAATACAAAAAGCTTCTTTGCTTGCAAAAAGCTGCCCTAAATACCAATCATTAGATTAAAAATACCTGCAAGCCGGAGTTATAAATCAGGCAGGGTGCCAGAGCACCTTGAGGAATGAAAATAGTTAAAATGCAGTGATAACTATCAAGTAGCCAACTTGCTCATAAAGTGAAACCCTTTAGCAGAGAGGTCATTTAATCTCTTCAGAAAAAGCACACCCAGCCTTGGAGAAATTTAAGGAGGTGCTTCCAAAATGCTTGTCTTGTTAAGTGTGTGTGTGTGTGTGAGTGTGAGAGAAAGAGAGAGAGAGGAAGGAAGGAAGGAAGGAAGGAAGGAAGGAAGGAAGGAAGGAAGGAAGAGAGAGAGATAAAACTCTGTGCTATTATTTTTAATTGTTCCATTATTTATCATGTGTTAATATTTTACACTGTCCCAACACCTAGAGTGATTTTTCTGCCTTTCTTTTGCCCAGGGTTACCACATATTTTTCAGGGTTTACATGCATTCAATGTCAATAGTCCAGAGCATAAAATACACATGTGTTTAACAAGAGTTGAAAGGAACCTTGGAGGTCTTCTAGTCCAACCCTCAGCTCAGGCAAGAAAACTGAGGATGCCAAACTCTGAGTAGAAATCCTGGGAAAGGTGTCAGAATAATACTTAGAAGGGACCTTGGGGTGAATCCTATACCATTTCAGAGAAATGGCTGTCCAGTCTTTTTTAAAAAACTTCCAGTGATTGAGCACCCAGAATTTCTGGAGACAGGCAGTTCCACTGGTTAATTGTTCTCACTCACAGGGAGTTTCTCCTTAGTTTTAGGTTGTTTCTCTTTGTTCAGTTTCCATCCATTGCTTCTTGTTTGCCTCCTTGTGCTTTGGAAAATACATTCCTCCCCCTTTCTTTGTGGCAGCCCCTTAAGAGCCTGTTGCCTATATCACACTCTTGAGTAAAGCATGTGAGCCATTTTCTCCTTTCAGTGGTCCATGAAAGTACATCTATAGTATGCAGATAATAAAGTCAAAAAAGGTGAACAACATTTTTACAGAACTATAGATAAATTGAGGCTGGGTGACAAGGAATGGCTGGGAGGAGAGGGGCCAGGAGAGGCACTCCTTGATGTGAGTGACATTGAGTTGGCCACACCCACCCAGTCACATGACCACCAAGCCACACCCACCAAATAAGCCATGCCCACAGAACTGGTAGTAAAAAAGTTTGAATTCCACCACTGACACACACAGAGGCAATATGTATGGAACCAACTGGATTAATTCCTTTTTTCCCCACATACACAAAAACAGACATTATGATATGCATTTTGATTTGTCCCTGGCATAGTATTATTGAGGAAGACTGTTGTAATGGTGAGGAGTTAGAGACATTTTTCCTCTGTGATATCTTGTGTAAAATGTCTTCCTTTATGTATTCTTGTGCAAAGAATGGCTTGCAAAAATCTAGATATCTAACAGAATAACAGAGTCGGAAGGGACATTGAAGGTCTTCTAGTTCAACCCTCTGCTGAAGCAGGAAGCACTATACTATTTCAGACAAAAGGTTGTCCAATCTCTTCTTTAAAACTTCCAGTATTGCAGCATTCACAACCTCTGGAGGCAAGTTGTTCCACTGATTAATTATTCTGTCGGGAAATTTCTCCTTATTTTTCTCCTTGAATAGTTCCCATCCATTGCTTCTTGTCCTTTCAGGTGTTTTGGAGAATAGGTTGAATCCCTCTTCTTTGTGGTAGCCCCTGAGATATGGGAACACTACTATCATGTCTCCCCTCGTCCTTCTTTTCATTAGACTAGACATACCCAGTTCCTGCAACTGTTCTTTATCTGTTTTAGCCTCCAGTCCCCTAATGATCTTTGTTGCTCTTCTCTTCACTCTTTCTAGAGTCTCAACATCTTTTTTACATTATCATGACCAAAACTGGATGCAGTATTCCAAGTATGTCCTTACTAAGGCATTATATATCACGTGTTCTTGATTCTATTCTCTGTTAATGCAGCCTAGGACTGAGTTGGCTTTTTTGGCTTGAATATGACCCAAGAAAGTCACAGTTATATCTATTACATTGTGTATTTGTTTAGCAATATTGTTGTGGATAAGATATTAATAAGCTGCTGCTGTGTTAACAGGTGAAGGCACAGAGAGAAGGGGAATAATGGAACTGGAAACAGGGTCTTCCATAGAATCTAGCTGAGGAGTCTGAAATTTTGGGCATGCCAAACAATGTCACACTGAATGTGGGAAAGAAAGCTGTTGTTTGAAAATAATTATTAAATTTTTATTTTAAAAGCAAGACTCCCCTTCCCACACACACACTATAACAAGGAGGTCACATGAATTGTTCCTGTTAAGTCCTGAGCATGGGTGCAAGGAATGGAGATGAGACATTGAACGGTGACTTCAACTCTTTATTGTGAAATAAGAACAGAGCAAATGCTTGGGCAGCAGCAGCTCTTTTATAGAGCTGGCTTCTGTCAAAACAACCAATGATTTGAATTTACCACTCTCACAAGCATTCAATCAGAGAAGCCTGTTAACAACCAATCAGACTGGCCAGAAACGACCAATCACGATTCGCTATTCGCGGGCCAATGAGAAGTGCAGGATTACGAGCCTGCTGCAAAGTAAAGCTATTTAGGATTGTTACTGCTGCGTTGGCTTAGTCCACAACACCCCTCCCCCCTAGGTTCCGTCTGAGGGGTGGGGTGACGTACTCTCGTAAATAGGCAGGTCGCTTCACCTGTCTGCCTGACCTGCGCTGTTCCACCGGTTTCTGTCCTGGCTCTGGTTCCAGTGGACTGTCAGCTGGGCTGGATGGTGAAAATGGTCCCGCTGCTCCTTCGAATGGCTCCGGGCTGTTCTCCCTGCTTCCGCCAGTGCTGTCTTCCAGGCTCCCCGGATCTGCTGCCATCACGGTGCTGTCACACAGCGAGGCCACTCCCCGGCTCGGTTCTCCTTCTGGTGGTGAGTATCCCCTGGTTGGTTGTGTAGACTGCTGGGTTTCGATTGTTAAGTTATCTGTTATTTCTTTTTCGGCCTCCTCGATGTTCCTTCCCCCCCCAGTTAGAGATTCAGGGGCTGAGATAGGACTAGGTGATAGTCTGGAATGGAGTTGGTCTATGTGGCACTTCCACATCTTACCATCTGCAGTTTGTAGGCGATAGGATCGGGGTCCCGTAAGTTGCATTATGGTAGCGGGGACCCACAATGGGTCGCCTGAGAAGTTTTTCGCAAACACGGGGTCACCTTCCTGGAATGCCCAACACTTGCTGCTGGATCCTGGGGGTTGTTCAGGTGTGTAATTTGGGTGGAGGCGATCGAGATGCGAGCGAAGATTCTGGCCCATCAGGAGTTCACCTGGGGTTCTGTTTGTGGTGCTGCTTGGAGTAATATGTTGGAGGAGAAGCATCCGGGTTATTTTGTCATCAATGTCGCCATGGTCCATTTTGTGCAAAGTCTTTTTTACAAATTGAACCATTCTCTCAGCCCTACCATTGGCCGCAGGGTTAGCTGGCGATGTTAAGGCATGGCGGATGCCCTGATCTGCCAGGTCCTGTTCGAATGCCAGGGCAGTGAATTGGGGGCCATTATCGGAGACCAGGACATCCGGCAATCCATGGGTAGAGAATAGCTTATTCAGTTTTTTAGTGACCGCCTCTATGGTGGTGCTTTTCATCTTGTGGACCTCGAGCCAGTTAAAATAGGCATCCACTGTTAGGAGGAAAGTGTGTCCTCTTGTGGGTCCCACAAAATTGATGTGGATACAGGACCAAGGACCTCAAGGCATTTCCCACTGAGCTGGGGGAGTTTTTGGAGGATTAGAGCGAGCCTCCTGGCATTTGCTGCACTTTGCTACCCAGGTCTCTATCTGTTTGTTTAACCCAGGCCACCATGCATAACTCCTGGCCAATGCCTTCATCCACACAATGCCTGGATGTCCATCATGCAACATTTTTAATACCTTATGTTGCAATTTCTCCGGGATTACAACTCTGTCTCCCCACAAGATGCAGCCCTTTTGGGAGAATAGTTCTGTCTGTCGATTTCTGAATGGCTTGAAAGTGTCGTTGGGTGCGCTGACCGGCCAACCCCATTCCACCCAGCTGAGGACTCATGCCAAAACAGGGTCATTTTTTGTTTCTGAGGCGATGTCTTGAGCGGTCAGCGGCGGTGATTTAAGGGTTTCGATTTGCAATACGGCTAAGGTTGGAGCTGGGTCCTCTATGACATCTGGTAGTGGAGAGTGGCTCAAAGCGTCAGCGTGGGGAATGGTTTTCCCCGGGCGGTGTTGCAATCGGTAATCATAGGCGGCTAAAAATTCCTACCAATGTATCATTCTTGGTGATAATATATGGGGAGTTGGTTTGTTTCCCACCAAAATACCAAGTAGCGGCTTGTGGTCTGTAATTATGGCAAAGGGTCTTCCATACACATATTCATGGAAACGTTTAATTGCGGATATAATAGCGAGAGCCTCTTTATCAAGTTGACTATAGTTCCTTTCAGTCTTAGACAAGGGTCTTGAAAAGAACGCAACAGGTGCCTCATTCCCGTTTGGTAGGACATGGCTTAAAATGGCTCCCACTCTGAATAGTGAGGCATCACAGGTAACCGTTAAGGGTAGAGTCTTGTTGTATTGCATCAATACAGCATTGGAGGTTAAGAGGTTTTTTACTTGTTGGAATGCCCGTTCTTCACGCCGTCCCCAGACCCAGGAAGCCTTTTTGTCGAGAAGTCTATGTAGGGACTCGGCTACGGTTGCCTTCTGGGGCAAGAAGATGTTATAAAAGTTAATGAGTCCCAGGAAGGCTTGGAGGTCTGTCTTATTCTTAGGTCTCAGGGCATTTTTGATTGCGGTTAGTTTTTTTTCGGTGGGGTGGATTTCCTTTCTGTCGAGAAGGTATCCCAGGAACTCCACTCTCTCCGTACAAAGTTGACACTTGTCCCTTTTTACTTTCAGGCCAGCGTCTTTAAATTTCTGAAGAACCTTTCTGAGTCGTTGTACTAATAACTCTTTAGTGGGGGCAGCTATTAAGACATCATCAAAATAAGGCACGACGCCTTTTATACCTTGTAATTTTATGCCTCTCCATCAAACTTTGGAAAATGCCAGGCGCCATGCTTACTCTGAATTGGAGTCTATTGCACTTGAAGGTGCCTCTATGTGTAACTATTGCCTGGGCTTCTGCAGTTGTCATGTGTACAGGTAGTTGCTGGTACGCCTGAGCTAAGTCTAATTTCGCAAATATTTTTCCGCCACCCAGGGAGTGAAGAAGGTGTTGGACCACCAGTACTGGGTAAGTGCTCTGTTGAAAAGCATGATTTAGGGTGGCCCAGTAATCCCCACAAATTCTTAACGAGCCATCTGGCTTCATGGGCATTACTATTGGAGTTTCCCAGCAAGCATGGTCAATCGGTTCCAACACGCCCTGGGCTATCAGTTTATCTAGCTGCTCCTCGATCTTTGGCTTGAGGGCAAAAGGCACCTGACGAGGCTTAAGCCGAATGGGAGCTACATCGGAGCTGAGATTAAACGATATAGGAGTCCCCTTGTACTTGCCTAATGTTCCTATGAACACATCCTGGAATTCCTGGATGAGGGCCTCTTCCCAGTTGTCGCTTCTGGTTTGGTATATGCCGGCTAGTTCAATCCCGAGTGGAGTGAACCACTGTAACCCTAACAAACTGGGCCGGTCACAATCGATGACAGTCAGGGGAAGCGTCGCGGTGCGGTCCTTGAAGGATATTTGGACATGGCTGGAACCGACAACTGGAATTCTGTTTCCCTGGTAGTCTTTTAGGATGATTCGTTGAGTGCTGAAGTCCTGGTGGCAGATGGCAGGGATCAGCTGTTTGAGGGTTTTCCAGGATACCATCGATAGGGATGACCCCAAATCGACTTCCATCACACACGATCGATTCTCAATAGTAACCCTTATGCGGATCTTTCTTGCATCGAACGATGAAGCGTGGCTGATAATAATGGTTTGGTGCGCCTCTTCTCGTCTTGTTGAAGAGGAAGATGCTCGATTTCTGTAGTAGTAGTGGTTGTTCCATTGGTGGTTCAGGCGGTCCCGATTCTCAGGTGGTTTGCCTGTCTCCTGGTGGAGGTTGTTCTCCCTTCGGCTGGGACTGGACTCTCGCTTGCTTCTGCAGACCTTCACAATGTGGCCTCTTTTCCCGCAGGTACGGCAGAGTGCGTCGAGGAATTTACAGTCCGATCACGTGTGGTTTGCCCCACAACCAGCACATTGGTGCGGAAGTCTCTGGTTCCTTTGCTCTCGTTCCAAGTGGAGCTGGTTGACCTCCTCTTCCTCACTGTCTGAGGATGACTCGAGGTCTTCGTGGTGGGCGGTAATAGCGTGCTTCTCAGTGGCGAGCAGGCTATCATTAACGAGTTAGCGATGTGGTGCGTTCGCTCGGCGCATTCGAGCGGCTGACTTCCTGGCTGCTTCTGCGGCAGTAGCGTCAGCGATGACATCTGCAAGGCTGATGTCTCCTTTCGCCATGAGTTTACTCTGCACAGTGGGTGCATCTAATCCCAGAACTATGCGGTCTCTCAGGGCTTCCTCGAGGTTTGCAAAACCACAAAGGCCTCCTAGGTTCCGGAGGTCAGCTACGAAGTCCCCAACACTCTCGTTCTTCCGTTGGTCCCTCTGGTAAAACTTGTGTCTTCGTATCAGTGTAGGTACTGCGGGTGCGTAATGGGCCCAGAGGATCGGCGTGAGGTTATCCCAATCCATGATCTTCACTTCTGCCGTTTTGGCAAGTGCTTTAGCCATTTTGAAAACGGCGGGGCCGCAGTGAGTCAGGAACACCGCTCGTTTCTTGCCAGGCGTAGCATCTTTTAAATTGTTGGTCTCTAGGAACATCTGGAAATGATCTATATACGAGTCCCAGTCTTCGGTTCCTGGGTCAAATGGAGCGGGTGGTATGGCGCCGCTGGTCATTTTGCCGTTTGTTGCTTGCACTCTTCAGCCACATGCTCTGTCTTGTTCGATGAGTGCTTAGTCAGCTCTATCGTCTCTGCATCCCACCTTCGTTGCCAGTGTTAAGTCCTGAGCATGGGCGCAAGGAACGGAGGCAAGATATCGAACGGTGACTTCAACTCTTTATTGTGAAATAAGAACAGAGCAAATACTTGGGCAGCAGCAGCTCTTTTATAGAGCTGGCTGCTGTCAAAACAACCAATGATTTGAGTTTACCGCTCTCACAAGCGTCCAATCAGAGAGGCCCATTAACAGCCAATCAGACTGGCCAGAAGCGACCAATCACGACTCACTATTCGCGGGCCAATGAGAATTACAGGATTACGAGCCTGCTGCAAAGTAAAGCTATTTAGGGTTGTTACTGCTACATTGGCTTAGTCCACAACAGTTCCCTCCCTGAATCCTCACCCCATTTAAAATGTGCTTTTTGAAAAACCGTATTAATGATATTATTAGACTTGGATTGGAGAGGCAGGCTACATTTCCACTCACTACTGTAAAAATGAGGTAATCGCCATATAGATTTTTCTTTTTAAAAAATGCCATGTAAACCTTAAGAATATATTTGTTGAGAAAGTTAGGCTCAGAAAGAAAAACATTCTCTGACATTTTAAAGCCATTAAACTCATTTTAGAAAACCATCAATATGCACAGAACGCTAAAATGCATGTTAAAGGAAAGGCTGCAAGCAAAGTGATATTTCATGTGACAGAACTTTTTAAAAGCCATCTGCTGCATTAAGAACATTTGATATTTTACCGTGGTATAGTCATTCCTCAGCAGAATGATTCAGATGGCATGTAATTTACTCTTGAAAGTATTCTGTTGGAGCCTTTCACTTTTTAGGAGCCATACATGGAATTACACACAGAAATCTAGAGAACAGCAGTAGGCTGTACAGCTTGAAAGCTTACTTCTGGGTACTTGCTAGGATTTTACACAACACACATGCACACACCTACAACTTATACCCACATGGAGAGAAAGAGAGAGAGAGAGAGAGAGAATGTGACATGAATCCAGAAGATTATACAGAAATATAAACAACTTATAGTTTTCATGCTTTATACAAAGGCTTCAGTCAAGACTTAGCTAGGAAAGAAGGTTATAAACTGCACTGTTCTAATACAGAAAACCCACAGTGTTTATTCCAAATCATATTGGCTGTGAGTAAACAGAATTCTTCAGAACTGGTCCTATTCATTCCTGTGTTTCTTTTTCTCATCTTCATTAATTCCAGGCAGTAGGCAGAACACCATCAACTTCAATTAAATTTAGCAGACTATTATTCCTGTTATCAATTCAGCTGTTCCAGCCAGCTAAATTGAGAAATGTTCAGGAATGTTATCCATCTTTGTTGATTTGATTGTCCTGTTTGTTGGTTGGGGTACATGGTATGCCAATGATAATAAATAAATAAATATTATAAAAGATGCTTTTTGAAAGAATTTCTCTGAAAAGTAGACATAACTATAATAAAATAAATGTACTGAATTCTTATTTTCTTCAGAAACATTTCAACAAGTAGCAGTTAGAACATTAGGGTAATTAACCCATTCCCCATTCCAACAGTGCAATAAGATAAACTCGTTCCAGATCCTGTCCAAACAAGTTTGTCGTCCTTGTATAATAATTTTATTAAATTTTACAAATCCAAAAATAAAAAAAAACTAGCACAAACTAAGAATAATTTAAAAAGTAAAGAAAAAAAGTCAAAAGTACAGAGAAAAAAAGAAAAAAAGGGGGGAAATAGAATAATCGAATAACAGAGGTGGAACGGACCTTGGAGGTTGTCCAATCTCTTCTTAAAAACTTCCAGTGTTTTAACAGTCAGGAAATTTCTTCTTAGTTCTAAATTGCTTCTCTTCTTGATTTCATACATTGCTTCTTGTCCTGCCTTCAGGTGCTTCAAGTGCAACCCCATACATATTGGAACAGTAATATCATGTCACTCCTAGAATAGAAATAGAAGAAAATAGAAATAGAAATATGATATGTAAAGAAATTACATCCCCTTCTATGCTGATAAGTATAAAGAACTTCAATAACTTAACATCCCTAGTATTTCAGTAAAAAAAATGATTCTATCCAGAACTTATCTCTTATCAATAAACAAATTATGGAAACTATTATTCCCTCTTAACCAACAAAAGTATATTTTAGGTACAATTATCAGAAAAAATGACATAGATTCTATTAATCAAATAAATCTATTTTGTATTCTAATTTATCTCTTTCTCGAAGATATAAAGCAAAAGACATATCTCCCATTTAAAAAAATATTTGCTTATTTATCAAGTTTTATTCCATCCATCTCACCTAAGTAATTCCGGGCAATTTATAAATAAAAACCATAAAAAGAGACATAATTAAAAACAATATTAGGAACAATTAAAACGTTTAAAAAATTATAAATTGCATAAGTTAAAAAAAATCTTTAAAGCCTTACCATTCAGTACTACTAGTTTCATTAATAGTTACTGAAAATTACATGTAAAATAAAATACACTTTATTTTCATTCCACTTAGTTTGAAAAAGATTGATCTCCTAATCACTTCAAATAATCTCTCAGAAGTTGAGGTCTTAATCATTGTCTTTTTGTCTTCTCTCAGGAACTTCTTCACTAGTTTAACGCATCTCTTTGTGAGAATTTTCCAGGTGGCTCTTCTGATTTATTATTTTTATGACTCATTTCATTATTAAGATATGATTTGTTTTAATTTATAAATTCATTTGGGCATATTTTTCCACATCACTCTTGTAGTCTGACATTTTAAAATATTTTCTCCAATTCACACTAAGATTAGCTTCAATATCTACTTTGTGCAGTATAAAATCTGTTTCTCTTCTGTAGCCTTTCCTAAATCCATTTATATAGTTGCAGACAATTTTAAGAGTAATTTCTGGGCACATTGTTCCAAAATAACCTTGGGATATTTTTTATAGTCAAATAATGTTGCTCCATTGTATTAATAGGTTGCTTTTCCTTTAATTGTAATCTTTAGTTCTCTCTGGTCCCATCTAGTTAAATCTCCTCTTATATTCCTCTTTATTTTTCAATTATTAATAGTTAATAATCTTTCCCATAGAATGTTTTTAACAATTAATTTCAAAATCTTCATTATTTAAATAAAATTTTAAACAACCCACAGGAAGTCCATCTAATGTCTTATCTTCCCAAAATCAAAAGTTCTCATTTGGCTATTTTCCAAAAACACTTTATTTTATTTTATAATGTGTAAACTTACATGATTTTTTTTAAAAAAAGGAAGGATAGAAGGACACTCTCCAGGCATTATAAAAGTTGCCTTTCTGAAGACTCTTACCATTCAAAAGATCAATAATATGTAATTTCCTTAGGTGATTAAGAAAGGAAGTGAACAACTCAGTGTCCAAGTGAAGGTACCAAACCACGAGTTAGGCAAGTTGATTGCTATTCCTCACCTCCAGCTCCAGGTTTCTAAAGCTCACTAGAGATTGCTCCTTTATAATATCTTCATGGGAACTCTCAATATAGAATCCGCTCCTTGATCCAGAAAGGATCAGAGAGGAGTCTGACAAGCCAATCCATTTTCCTGTTTTTCTTTTGGCCACAGCCATCAGCTCCATTCTCACAGAGCTGTTTTTAGTCTATCATTGAAGAAAGATGCTCTTAAACATGACTGTAATTTAAAAATCATATGAACTGAGCATACAGGAAATATTTTTTTTCCTACATCACCCCAAAATATTGATCTACTTTTTTTTGTGGAATTTCTAATTTGCCCCCACTCTCCCCTTTAAAGATACAAATGAGGACACTCTTCCAACCACACTTTTGCAATTGTAAGTAATACTTTTAAAAAAGAAGATGCAAATACTTCTTAAATTAGTAAGTATCTCAAATGCCTTAGTTAAAAAGTTGAGATATACATCAAAATACTACAATACTCAGGTAAAATTTCCAAGTTGATATATCTTGTACTGACCGCACAACATCCATGCTGTTTTCTTGGACAAAATATAAAAAAATTGGTAGTCCATCCTCTAAATACTAACCATATATGATCCTGTTTGAGAATAGAATAAAGGAGCTAAGGAGCTAAGGAAAATGGGAGAGCTGATGATCAAAATTTAAAAAAGGTAAATAAGGAATGACCAACCATTCAACATTAAACCCTTATATAGTTGGAATTGTAAACAAAACTCATGCAATGCACATGCTTCTAGCACATAGAAGAGGAAAATATGGAAAATCGAACTGTATCCTTATTTATAGTCTCTCTATTTCAGCTAATTTAGAACACTGAGGATAAAAGCATTCTTTAGTGACAGTACTCCTTAGAGGACTTTGTGTCTATAAGCCAACAGTCTACACTAATTCCTACAGATAGCTTTGTGACAGATTGAAAAATAGTCTTAGTTTTCTTTCATATCTCCAGAACACCATCTGTGAGAGAACACAACAGAATGGAAATTGCTCATGAAAAATGAGTGGGGAGAGGAGGGATGACAAAATTTCACAGTATGTAGCTTCCATGTAAGGGAAGCTTTTCAGCTTATTCTTTCAGCATTCTGTATTAGTCTCCAAGAGTGTGTGAGAGAAAGGAAGTAAATTAACATTGGGTGGATCAGTTTTCACTGGTGAGTCATTTAACATCTAGGCTAAAAATGATGCTTTAGTTCAATCAGTTTATATACATATTTGTAAAAAAGGCCAGAAGCAAATAAAATTGGTTGGAGATATAATACTCTGTAAAAATAATATGTGAAATTACTAATATCTAATATTCACCTAAAATTGGAAAATAATTATTCAGTTATTGACTTGAATTGATAGGTATTCTAGATTTCCACTCAGGTTTTGCTATTTAGATTTTAAAATTAGACTATTTTGCCTAACGTTAAGAGTTTATTCTATCAAGTAATGATTATTGCTTCTTAAGTATTTGCTTGGAGACATCCAGAAGATATTCAAATATTTCCTTGGGTAGAATCTAAGTTCTGATAGCCATAGTTTTGAAAAGTCTTTAGCATATTTTGGATGAGAGACATAAAAGTATGATATTTAATAGCAGGGGTAATAATCTTGAAAAGAACAAGAAAATCTGCCCCCTTTTTTTCTTCTGTTTTCCTGCATGCAGGGTCTGTTTTTTTTTTTTTTAAATTCAATTGAGTGTCGATCCATTAGTTGTGATAGGAACTGCATAACCAGCTTTTCACGGGCATTATAGGATGAGAGAGAGTGACTGGCCCAAAGCCACCCGGCTGAGTTTCATGCCTAAAGTTGAACTGAAATTTATAGATTCTTGGTTTTTAGTTTGGCGCTTTAACCATTAGACCAAATTGGTTAAAACCTGCCACCCTATATTAAAAGTCAAAATTATTTCTGTAACTGTTGTAAAATCATGTCCTGAATCAAGCAAGTGTGTTTATTTACTACTTTTCTATACCACCCATCATACTTAGTGACTCTGGGTGGTTTAATGTAAGTTAACCTCCTTTAGCTAATTGAATGAAAAATTGTAGCATTATACTCAAGTCTATTTTGGCAATTATTTTATTCCTGTCCCACTGTGAAATTTGTGCATTTATTACACAGTACATTGCTGAGTACATCACCATATATAAATATTCATTTTTCATGGGATCTGGATTTTTGAAAAAAAGCAATTGTCAGAATTCATCAAACTTTTTAATAGAAAAGAATGGCTTTATTCCCACCCTCACCCTTCAGTTATCTCACTCACTGAATAGGTAGGCAACTATTTCAGAGGGCAGAAATATGACATTGCCCTCTATTATCCCTCAATTCACTTTCAAAGCAACTTTTTAAATTTATATTTTATTCCTTTTTTATTAATAACAAAAGAGAAAAAAGGAAAAATATAAGGTTAATAGTGAAGGATATACAAAATAAAGAACACATAAAAAGTTGTCTAATAAAAAGTGGGAGAACTATGACAGGAAAAAATATAACATATGTAATTATAACAATAAATGGTTAGTGTTAGATATGGGCTAGATTGAAGAGGCTACCAGGATAATGGTATAAGGAAAGGATTTATTTATTTAGCTCTGAACAAAAGACTGCCGCCCAGTGTGCCTGCTGTTCTTTTTACAGGCTGCTGTCCACAATTTCAGCCACTGATGGCTGTTCATTTTCCAGGTGGGAAAATGAACCAATGGGGGAAGTCTGACATCACTGACTTTTCCCCATGGAATATTTAACACCCCTCCCCTCCTGGAAGAAGCATTTATCCGATCAGCTCTCACTCACATAATCACATAAGTACTCCTGTGAGTGTGACTGGACCTTTGCAGTTCACCCCCCCCAGCGATGGCAGTTGGGTCTGTTGTCACTCCAGAGCCAGCCTCAGGGTTTTTCAGGGGCAGGGCTGGCCCTGAGGGAACAGAGGGCTCTGAGTTTCTTTGCTGGATTTCCCCCCCCCCCTTCAGCTAAATTATCCTGCGGTGTACTTGAGTTTGAGTCCCACTCTAGAGTGGGGAGGCTTGTGTTTTCAGTATTTGTAGTTGTCAGGGTTGGTCTTACCTCTCTATGTTGTGTTTCTGTTTCTGAGGTTTTCTGGTCGTTCAGATTCCATCCCAATCGTCCCCAGAGTTGGTCTCTGTGTCTGCTCCATATTTTCCCATCTTTTAGTTCTACTCTATAAGATCAGGGGCCTGTGACTTGCACTACTTGTGCAAGAACCCATGGGGGGTCCCCTGCATAGTTGTGAGCATAGACTGATTAACGTATGTTCAAATATCTGCATTTACTTGTCGAATCTGTGGGTGTGCTTGGATTGTAGTGTGGGTGTAATCTATCTAGCTCTGATCTTAACTTCCACCCCATTAAAAGTTCTGCTGGACTTCTGTGTATGGCGGCCGAAGGTGTGATATGTTGTATCATTAAGAATTTGTCTATTTTCATTTGCCAATCTCCTGGTCCCATTTTTGCTAAGGTTTCCTTCGTGGACCTTACGGCTCTCTCTGCCTGCCCGTTGTTCTGGGCATGTCCAGATGCTGATAATGCGTGGTGGATTCCCTGCTCAGATAGGAAACATTCAAAATTGTTTGCTGTGAATTGGGGCCCATTATCCAATACCACAACATCTGGTAACCCATGTGTGGAAAACAATTTTCCTCAATACCTTAATTACAGTGTCTGCTGTGGTGATTTTCATGATCATTACTTCCACCCACTTTGAATATACATCAATAGTTATTAGAAATGTTTGACCCTGCATTGGCCCTGCCCGGTTTATATGTATTCTAGACCAAGGTGCTTTTAGTGATTCTCATTCTATGGTTGGTGCTGAAGGGGGTGCAGGTCTAGATTCCTGACAAGGCGTACAACCCCAACCCATTTTTCAATTTTCTTATCCATTCCCAGCCACCAAGTATAACTTCTGGCTAATGCTTTCATTCTTACTATCCCTGGGTGGCCCTCATGCAACATTCTTAAGACTTGTTCTCTCAGTGTCTCAGGTATCACAACTCTATCCCCCCACAACAAACACCCTTTAATTACAGACAGTTCATTTTGCCAAATTTTAAATGGTTTAAAGTCACCTTCAATCACTTCTTCTGGCCATCCCCTCAACACCCAGTTTAAAATATGTGCCAGAGTTTTGTCTTTGGCTGAGTGTTTGGCTATCTATGATGCTGTGATAGGGCTGGTGGTGATGTCTTCAATGAGGAGTATGGATGTGGCTGGAGCTGGGTCTTCAACAGGTTCCGGAAGGGGGCAATGGCTGAGTGTATCTGCATGAGTTAAGGTTTTGCCTGGTCGATATATAAGGTGATAGTTATATGCAGCTAAAAAAAACAGTCCATCTTGTTATTCTAGGGGACAATATATTTAGTGTTGGTTTGTTTCCTGCTATGATGCCTAGGAGTGGTTTGTGGGCTGTGACTAGTTCAAATTGTCTCCCATAAAGATATTCGTGAAAACACTTAATGCCTGCTACTACGGCCAGCGCCTCCTTATCTAGTTGGCTGTAATTCTGTTCAGCTTTGGATAAAGTTTTTGAGTAGAAAGCATTCAGGTATTTATGGCTGAGAATGGCCCCCTACCCCAAAAGGAGATGCATCACATGTTAGTGAAAGAGATAATGTTTCATTATATTGCACTAGAACACTGTTAGAAGTTAGGAGTCCTTTTGTGGGTTCAAATGCAGTTGTTTCTCTGTGCCCCCAAGTCCATTCTGCATTTTTATTAAAAAGTCTGTGAAGTGGTTCTGCAACTGTCGCTTTCTGTGGTAGAAAAATACTGTAAAAGTTTAAAAGTCCCAGGAAACCTTATAATTCTGTTTTGTTTCTTGGAGTGGGAGCTTTTATTTTACTATCAGTGGAGTGTATATCTGTCTCATCAATTAGATATCCCAGAAATTCAACACTTGGTACTGCTATGTGACATTTCTCTTTTTTGAGTTTAAGGCCAGCTTCTTGAAATATGCTCAAGACTAGCCTTAGTCTTTGTTTAAGTTGTTCTTTGTCCTCTGCTGCCATGAGGGCATCATCAAAATAAGGTACCACCCCCACAATGCCCTGTAGTAGGCGTTCCATTAAGCTTTGAAATAATCCAGGGGCTACACTGACCCCAAATTGCAGTCTTTTGCATTTGAAAGCACCCCTGTGTGTTACAATGGTCTGAGCTTCTGCTGTTTCTTCATCCACAGGTAACTGTTGATAGGCTTGAGCCAAGTCTAATTTGGTAAAAAAAGAAATCCCCTTTCCTATTGAATGCAATAGATGTTGTACAACTGCCACCGGGTACGCACTCTGTTGTAATGCAGCATTAATTGAAATTTTATAATTAGCACAGATTCTGATTGACCCATCTGGCTTAACTGGAGTGACTATAGGAGTCTCCCACTTAGCATGATCAACTGGCTCTAGTACTCCCTGGGCTATGAGTTTATCTAATTGTCCATCCACTTTGGGTCTCAAGGAGAAAGGGACTCACCTTGGTTTTATTCTGACAGGGGGAACTTTTGGATCAAGGTTGAGAGAAATAGGGGTCCCCTTATTCCTAGGGTTCCATCAAATACATCCTTGAATTCAGTCTGCAGGTCCTCTCTCATTTGATTGTGCTCCTCTGCTTGTGTGGTGTGGATGGTGACCTCGACTCCTATGGCTCTAAACCATTCTATTCTGAGGAGGCTTGGTATTTCTTTGTCCACGATGGTTAAAGGCAATTCACCGGTGAAGTTTCTGAATTTTACTGGAAAAATTCCTCTTCCTAACACAGGAATTCTGTTCTCTTGGAAATATTTTAGTATTAAACATTGTGGTTTTAGTTGTTGTCAAGTTATGCCAGGGATTGCTTCTCTTATAGTTGTCCAGGACACCACAGATATGTAGGATCTGGAGTCAATTTCCATATCACAAGGTTTTTCTCCTATTATCACTGTGATGTTGAATTTCTTTGATTTATGGTGACCAGAATGCCCCACTATTGTGTGTTCATAGTCTCTGTCCTTCTCCATTCTATTTCCTTCCCTCCTGTAATTTGAATGAGTAGGTCTCTGGAATCCCCTTTGTTGTGGGCCATGTGGATGATTAGGGAACCCTGATTGTCTCTGACTGGGGTACGCTGGCAGATTTGCTCTGCATGCTTCAGCAATATGCCCCCTTCTCTCACATTGATGGCAGATTGTATCTCTGAATTTGCAAACCGCCTGGGGGTGGTTCCCTTTACAGCCTGCATACCATAGGGGTCTCTGGCTCATCCCTTGGGGCCCTGATCTTTTGTCAGGTTTTACTCTATGTATTTATTCCTCCTCTTCTTTGGAGAGTTCTCCAATTTCCCCCTCTCCCTGATATTTGCTGGTCGTCCCCCATGCTGAATGAACGCTCCCGGATTTCTCAATTTTAGCTGCTGGTTTTTCCGATATTTCTGCTGCTTGGGCTTCCTCTATTACTTCTTTTAAAGAGATGCTTTTTTTAGTTATCAGCTTTCTTTGCAATCTCAGGTCCCTCATTCCAACTACAACTCTATCTCTTAAAGTAATTTCCACATTTTCAAACTCACAGCCTGCAGCAGTATTTTGTAAGTTTGTAAGGTAATCATTTATGGTCTCACCTGGTTTCTGTTCTCTGCAGTAAAAGTCAAGTCAGTGAGCCAGTGATGATGCAGCGGGAACATAATGTTCTTCTAACATCTTCTGTAATTCTTTCCATTCCATTGTTTCCACATCTTTGGGAGCAGCTAGGGTTCTAGCCATTTTGTAGAGGTGATTTCCACAATATCCCAGGAATAGAGTTCTCTTCCTCTGTTCTGTTGCATCCTGCAGTGAATCTGCTTCTAAAAACATTTGAACTTGTCCCATGTACGCGACCCAGTCATGCTTTTTTGGATCAAGAGGTTCTGGTTGAGCGTGGGTGGACATTCTGATGATCAGCATGGTAATAGCAGTGTTCTGTTGTTAGAATTTTCCGTCTTCACCTCATTTCCTTTGTTCTCTTCTAGTATCCCATCCTCATCGCCAGTGATAGATATGGGCTAGATTGAAGAGGCAGGACAACGGTAGAAGGAAAGGATTTCTTTATTTAGCTCTGAACAAAAGACTGCCACCCGGTGTGCCTGCTGTTCTTTTTACAGGCTGCTGTCCACAATTTCAGCCACTGATGGCTGTTCATTTTCCCACCTGGAAAATGAACCAATGGGGGAAGTCTGACATCACTGACTTTTCCCCATTAAATATCTAAAAGTTAGAGTTCTGTATCCTTGTCTAATGCGTTATATTTCCAGTAGATTTATGTGATTGTTTAACTTGATTATTCTCTTTGTTTAGCATAGAGAAGAATGGTGATTTAACACCTGAGACTTGAAAAATATATGATTTTCTTTTCTTCGTTTTCTAGTTTTCTCTCTGGGGATTTACTTTTTTAAAAATGGGCTACCTGTGAAAAGGGATGAAAACTTTCTATCTCAGGTGTCTGGAAAAATAGACATTTTTTTAAAAAGCCCACGAGTGGGGAAACTATGTAAGAAAGTAATTTTTAAGAAAGTTTTCCGGCAGGGGTTTTAAAAACTGGCAAACTATTCTCTTTTCAGCTTTGCTGAAATGAAGAGAAGTGTACAACCTGTTGCAACAGAACTGGGTGTTCTGTTGCTATCCTGCATATAATTGTATCATGTGTAAAAATGTGTGTATATGATTTTCACTTGTCTCTTTCCTTCTCTTCTCAGATACATATACTATATGTATATGTATATGTATATGTATATGTGTATATATATATCAGGAAAACCTTCCCATAGGAATGAAAGCACTTGGCAATTGCCTTCACGGAATGGAAAGAAGAGAGGGCACTGGGCCAGGAAAGGTGAAAAGTTGTGGTATGTTGTAATCCAGGCAGAATATTTTTCAAATTATTGCCAAAGTGTCTCAATCTGAAGGATTTTCTTTAGCTGGAATATTCAGGAAAAAAGCAGTCTAAATTATAACAATAGATATGTTCATTACCTATACCTTATTTAGAACGTGTTTAGTGGTACCGAATAGGTTTGTTTCTCTCTCCCACCCAAATACAATCTGCATCATGAACAAACATATGTTTTGAAATCTTGCCTGTTCAAGATTGTTAATGTCATATGAAGTTACATTAAGATGTATGTATTGTATATGTGGTTGGTCTTCTACCTTGTTTCTTCTTTTCTCTCCTCAACAAGAAGAAACATTTCTTCTTGTTGAGGAGAATGCCATACATCAAAAACATTTCAGAAGCTTCCAAGATTTGCAAGTGGACAGCACACACTGCCCGGAGGCTACCATATGAGGATAAATTATGCACTGTAAAGATCACTTGGAAGCAGTGGTGGGATTCACATTTTTTTTACTACCAGTTCTGTGCATGTGGCTTGGTGGGCATGGCTGAGGATGGATCAGAGATGCTATTCAGTAGGTTCTGACCAGTTTTGGAGAACCAGTAGTGGAAATTTTGAGTAGTTCGGAGAACCGGCAAATACTACTTCTGACTGGAGATTTTACAGTGTCCTTCCCCTGCCATGCCCACCAAACCACACCCACAGAACCAGTAGTAAAAATTTTTGAATCCCTGCATGGGAAGGATATTGTAAAATCTCCAGTCAGAGGTGGTATTTGCTGGTTCTCCAAACTACTTAAAATTTCCGCTACTATTTCTCCAGAACTAGTCAGAACCTGCTGAATACCACCTCCACTTGGAGGTAGGGAATACTTGCAAAGTACTCTATCTAGGAAAGATGTGGAGGAAACTAACCACCAGATTGCAAGAATGCAAGCAAGTGGTCAGACAAGGAGACCTGAACTCATTGGTGGCCTCAATGAACTGTTGTAAGTTGAAGCCTACCTGCATATCTATTCAACAGGTTTTAATTAGGATAAGCAAAGATCATTCTGATTTGAAAGAAGACCTATTAAACCCTGAAAAAAAGTAGCTCTGTATCAAATATTTCAGTTAGCAAATGTGAAAAATTACTGCATGAGCTCCCAAACTACATTCCAGAGGAAAGTTTTATTGTTTTCACTGTTTTAAAATGTAAGCTGCATAAAGCCATTTTGGTGCCTAGAAGCCTAATAAACAAAGTATTAGAGGAAAAGCCCAATGGAAGATTTAGTAATCTTTCATATGGGGAAACCTGTTGGTAATTATAATTATTTCAAGGATATACCTTCTTTCGGAATAATAATTTGAAGGGCTAATGGCTATTAGTCAGGTTTGTAATAATAAACAAGAATTGTTAGCAAGGTTGGAATAATGTATTCTATAGCTGATTCTTTATACTGTAGTTGACTCTCCAGCTTCAGTTCACAATGAGAACATATGAGTTCTCTGTAGTAAAGTGCTTTCCTGCCATAATTAATATACTTGTTGATTAATAATTTATATTATAGTCTTTTAATTTGTAATGTTAGTTTCAGATTATAACATTTAGTATGATGTTAATACCTTTGGATCCCAAAGTTCTTTGGCATATCTCTAGTTGCAAAAGATTGTATATTATATAAAATGAGGGTGGTCCTTTCCATAGATTCTTTTCTATTGTACAATTTGGGTTTATTTAATATAACTGACTTCAACTGATGTCTTGGAAATGAAGGCTCCCAAGTTTTACAAAAAGAATAACTGTGTAAGAAAATGAGCCCTTCTACATGCCATTTTAGAATGGAAAGAGAAAAACAGAAGTTGTTTCCTGTGACCCAGAAACTTTAATGTCTTAAATGAGTAATTGTGGCAATTGACACTTTGTGGGCACCTTTCCATCAGGACGTTTCTTTTGAATTTTTTTCAGGGCAGATCCCAAATGAAACTGATACTAAGGAAGCAATTTTTCTCATGAGAAATTCTTTCAGCAATGAATCCAGACAGCATTCCTGATATGCAGGAATTACAAACAAGTTTAGTAGTAAATAGGTAGTTTTTATGGTACTCAAGTATAATATAGAGAGTGTGTCTATATAAGTCATTTTGGCTTTTTATTAATAACAATAAGGTCAGGTCTGCAAATATGTATAGAAGGCTTTTTTCTCTAATGTTCCTTCTTGGGACATACATGTGCTTCAAATAAAACGGCACTAAATTGCAAAGATTATACATGATTTTATGAAGCTCATATATCCTGAACAAATTGAAATTTTGAATTGGGATAATGCTTTATAAATGATGGGGCTGTCATCGCCTCAGAACCGTTTGGCATATAAGCATATACATCTAGAATGAAAAATAAATTATCTTGTGTTGAATATATTAGAATAATACCTGTGCCAACATAAGGATTAACAAGAATCATCCAGAGTCTATTTAAAATGCCACCTTCTCAGGAACTTACCTTGTGCTTTTCAACTATTGCATGTAGTGTCATATTTATATACAGTATCCAGCATAACTAATAATTCATGGACCTATTCATGAATCTGTTCTTAATACGGCAATTAAAAATACCCTGTTTAACATATATAGCTATGGTATTTTTTTCTTTTAGAACACATTTTGGACACTGCTTAGAATGCAATTAATCTCCAAATACAGACTTGTACGCTTGAAAGTATTGGCAGCTGAACATTAAAATACAAATTGAAGTTGCCCCCTTAATAGGGATTTGAAGTCACCTAGAAAATTAATTACGTATGCTCCACAATGTGGAAATATTTTTTCATAAATCATAGAAGAATTATAATACAACAAAACCATTTGGATTGCTTGTAAATGCAGGTGAAATTTTACAGTGTCCAATGTCTTTTTCCTTTGTATCTATTGTGTTATATTCAAAGTGACATACTTTCAGGTAAATGCCTACACTGTAACATTATAGATAGACTATGTCTTGAGTTACTATATGTTTCAAAGTCAACCAGTTTTCTGTATCCCTTCAGACTTTCTTCTTCCTTCTATAATTTTTATGTATTGGAATAAATACACTACTAAGACATAATTCCACAAATAATTAGTACTTCTAGTTTTGATTTGCTTCAATAGTATTTGTCTTCAAATCTTCTTCATCTCATTGGACAGATTTCTTCAAGACATTATAAGTCTCTTTTGCAGATCCAAAAGAAAACAGTTTCTGGGTGATTCTCCTGGGTTATCATTTGTGTTTCTCTTTTTCATTTTTAAAACCTCAGTCAGTTTTTTTTTGTATATCCCGTAAACATTCCTTTTCCAAATCTTTCTCTTGGCCTGTCATTTGTAGTCCCACTTTTGGTACATTTTCTATCTTGACAGATAAAATTTGTCTACCTCTGTCATCCCTTCAGTAACATGTCTTCGACATAGCCTAAAGATAGAAGCAGACAAATGATAGTGTTGATATTCTAGGCCCTAATTTCTGGCTCCATTCTTCAAAGATTTCCTTTAATATTTTTAAAGTTATTTTGTAAGTTCCAGTATTAATTCACCTCAAAAAAAAAAAAAACATTTTTTCTTTCTGCTTAGAATTTTTGGGCTTCCTTATTATTGAGGTTCTACATTCATAATTTATGTTTGTTATGATTTAACAATAGCCAAGATACCTAAAATAAGTGTTTCCCACAATAATTTAATTATAATTGTTTTTATCTGTTTGTAACTTTCTTAAATCAAGCTTGTATTTAGCTTTTTGCTGGTTTTTTTGTTTTACATTTTAAGCTGATAATTCTTCTTTTCTTTAAAGATGAAGATGAACTCAGCCAATGAGTTTTCAAATTTGTTATTCCAAAGATCTCTAATACCTTTAGGATAGTTAATATACAATTTCCAAGTGATTAGAAGTGACTGTCTTTTAGTAGGCTTCAGCATATTTGCAAGTAAGATGGCCAATATCTTTGCTTCCTGGCACCCAACCTAGTGAAAACTACTGTCCTGCAATCTGCTTGGGAGAAATAGTAGTCTGGAGCACATGTAAAGTAATCTCTTGTTCTCTCCTTCTCCAGAGAGTTTCCAAGGAACTGCTATACTTACTAATTCTCTTGTATGCCACAGTTGGCAGCACAGCTTTTGCAGACATTTTCAACATACCTCCTTTAAGTCCTAATTTAGTCTTTTAGGTTTTTTAGTTTTGCATTCGTTGCTGTAATTGAATCCATCAACCTTCCTGTTGTGAATCAATAAATATTTAATAAAGATTATTAAGAGCTTGAAGCAAAGTGCAGGGTTCTGGCCCTGCACTTCTGATTGGCCGATGATAGCGACATCGGATTGGTCTGTTCAGGAGAATCTGATTGGCTATTAACGAGCCTCTCCCATTGATTAATGGAGCTAGCGCTCTTTGTGTTTTCATTGGTTAAATAAGTTAAGAGCTGCCTATATAAAGGGGCCATTGCGGCCATTGAGCTGAGCTGTTTTCACATATAAATAAAGAGTTTGAAGTTCACTGTTCACTGGCTCGTCTCCATCCTTTGCACCCATGCACAGAACTTAACCCTGGTGACAAAGGTGGGATGTGGAGACGTCAGAGCTTACTGAACGACGAAGAACTATAACCGAGCACGTGGCTGAAATGCACCAATGGCGGAACCATGTCTAGCAGCATTATACCACCCGCTCCATTCGACCCGGTACAAGAAGACTGGGACTCATACATGGATCGCTTCCAGATGTTTCTGGAGACCAACAATTTGAAGGATGCCACTACCAGAAAGAAACGAGTGGTATTCCTAACTCATTGCGGGCCAACCATATTCAAGATGGCCAAGGCACTAGCTAAACCGGTAGAAGTAAAGTCTATGGACTGGGACGTCCTCGAACCCCTGCTGAGGGTTCACTATGCACCTATCATGCCAACGCTCATTAGAAGGCATGAATTTTATCAGATAAGTCAGTGGAAGGGCAAAAGTGTTGCTGATTTCATAGCAGATCTCCGGAATCTGGGAGGCCTATGCGAGTTTGCCAACTTAGAGGAAGCCCTAAGAGACCAAATAGTTCTGGGATTAGATGCACCAGGCACTCAGAGTAAACTCATGGCAAAGGGCGACATTAGCCTTAAAGATGCCATAGCTGAAGCTACTGCAGCAGAAGCAACCAGGAAGTCAGCTGGCCAAATGCGCTGCACCCACACACCGTTTTACCAACGCGCCTGCGAAATTTCACAGTCAGAGGGACAGCTTGAAACAGCCCACCACGAGGACCTCGAATCGTCATCAGAAAGCGATGAAGAAGAGGTCCATCGACTTCGGTCTGAACGAGACCAATGCCAGAAATCACAGTACCAATGCGCCGGGTGTGGAGCAAGCCACCCCCAGTCAGAATGCAAATTCCTCGACGCGCTCTGCCATGTGTGCGGTAAAAGAGGCCATATCGGATGGGTTAATAGAAGCAAGCCAGGACCCAGCCAGCCCTCAAGGGGGGCTAACTATTGCCAACCGACGGGAAGTCATCCCGTGAAGCGAGAACCCGTGAACCATCAATGGAACAACCACTCCTACAGAAACAAAACCCTAAACCACCCAATGAAGTGAGAAGAGGTTAACCAAACAATCACAATCGGTCACGCCTCATCTCTTAACGCCAAAAAGATCTGAGTGAAAGTGGCCATCGAAAACCAGCCCTGCCTGATGGAAGTCGATTCAGGATCGTCCCTCTTGATGGTTTCCTGGAAGACCCTCAAGCAGCTCATCCCCACTATCCGGAGGCAAGACCTCAGATTCCAAAGACTCATACTCAAGGACTATCAAGGAAATCGAATCCCGGTCATTGGATCCAGCTGAGTCCGGGTATCGTTTAAGAACCATACAGCATTCCTACCCCTGACTGTAATCAACAGGGATCGGCCTAGTTTGTTAGGCCTCCAATGGTTCGCTCCACTCGGAATTGAAGTAGCCGGCATTCACTGAACCTGCAGCAGCGATTGGGAAGAAGACCTCGTCCACGAATTCCAGGACGTCTTCGCAGAAAAATTAGGCAAGTACAAGGGGACCCCAATATCATTTAACCTCAATCCCGAAATAGCTCCCATCCGCCTTAAGCCTCGTCGAGTTCCATTTGCCCTTAAACCAAAGATTGACGAGCAGCTTGATAAATTAATAGCCCAGGGTGTGTTAGAACCAAACAATCACTCTCCCTGGGAAACCCCAATCGTAACACCCATCAAGCCGGATAGATCGATAAGAATTTGTGGGGACTACTGAGCCACCCTGAACAACGCCCTTCAACAAAACGCTTACCCGGTACCAGTGCTGCAACACCTCCTCCATTCCCTGGGGGGCGGAAAAGTCTTCGCTAAACTAGACTTAGCCCAGGCATACCAACAACTGCCTGTTGACAAAAAAACGGCAGAGGCCCAAATGATCATTACGCACCGAGGTGCGTTTAAATGTAACCGACTCCAGTTTGGAGTGAGCGTAGCCCCGGGAATCTTTCAAAGCTTGATGGAAAGGCTATTACAAGGGATAAAAGGTGTTGTCCCATATTTTGATGATGTGTTAATCATTGCCCCAACTCGGAAAAAACTAAAGGAATGCCTGAGGTTGGTTCTCCAGAGATTTAATGACTCAGGTCTCAAAGTTAAAAAAAAAAAGTGTCAATTATGTACGGATCGTGTAGAATTTTTGGGATATTTAATTGATAGTCAAGGCATTCACCCCACCGATAACAAACTTAGGGTAATCAAGAACGCCCCAAAACCCCGGAACAAGGCCGACCTCCAGGCTTTTCTGGGCCTTATCAATTTTTATAATGTTTTCCTGCCTCGCAAAGCAACCGTAGCTGAACCCCTACATCGTTTATTGGACAAAAAAGCAACCTGGGTAGGGGACACAGAGAAGAACAGGCATTTTGACATGTGAAAAATTTATTGACTTCTGATGCTGTTTTGATGCAGTATAACGAGACTTTGCTTTTAACGATCACATGTGATGCATCCCCATTTGGAGTGGGTGCCATTTTAAGCCACGTTTTGCCAAATGGTAATGAAGCCCCTGTTGCCTATTTCTCAAAGATGTTATCAAAAGCAGAACACAATTACAGTCAAATTGATAAGGAGGCCCTTGCTATCGTGTCCGCGGTTAAGAGATTTCATGAATATGTGTATGGCCGAGCCTTTACCATAGTGACTGACCACAAACCTTTGCTGGGAATAATAGTAATAATAGTGTTGGAGATAGGTCAACACCATATATATTATCTCCCAGAATGACTTGCTGGTCAGAATTCTTGGTGGCATATAATTACAAGTTGCAACATCGCCCGGGGAAGGCCATTCCCCATGCCGACGCATTGAGCCACGCACCTCTTCCGGAGACCATTGATGACCCCGTTCCGATGGTTACAACGCTGCAGATTGAGACACTTTGAACGCCGCCATTAACAGCCCGAGATATCGCGATGGAAACGAAACGCGACCCCATTTTAGCACGAGTCCTCAGTTGGGTCGAGCGGGGATGGCCATTGGACCAGATACCTGACGACTACGCCCCATTCAAGAATCGACAAACAGAACTATTTTCACAGAAGGGCTGCATTATCTGGGGTGATAGAATTGTCGTCCCAGAGCAGTTGTGACCAGCGATACTAAGGACCTTGCACGATGGCCACCCCAGCATCGTGCGCATGAAAGCCCTCGCACGAAGCTATGCGTGGTGGCCAGGAATTGACAAGCAGATTGAGACATGGGTAAAAGCCTGTCACAAATGCTAGGAAGTAAGCAACGCCCCTCCGAAAGCAACCCCGACTGAATGGGAAACACCATTGTCCCGTATTCATCTGGACTTTGCAGGACCTACCAAGGGACACACATTTTTATTAACGGTGGATGCCGACTCGAACTGGCTTGAAATCCATGAAATGAGAAATACAACAACCAAATCAGTCATCAGGAAACTAGACAGACTCTTTGCGACATACGGATTACCAGACGTTCTAGTATCCGACAACGGGCCCCAATTTACCGCACTGTTCTTCGAACAGTACCTGGTGGACCGCGGTATTCACCATGCGCTAACTTCGCTGGCCCATTCTGTGGCCAATGGAAGGGCCGAGTGCATGGTACAATTCGTCAAGAAAACCTTGCATAAAATGAACTATGGTGATATAGAAGACAAGATTAACCGGATACTCCTTTTGCAGCATATCACTCCGCACAGCATCACCAATAAAACTCCCGCCGAGTTGTTAATGGGACGGAAGCTCTGCTCCCACCTCAACCGTCTGCATCCATCATATGAACTTGAAAAACCACACAGTTCCAGCGGGAAATGCCGCAATTTCCAGGTAGGTGACTTGGTTTTCACTAGGAACTTTTCGGGTGATCCATTGTGGGTCGAGGCAACTGTAGTACCAGTAACCGGCCCTAGATCGTGCCGCATGAAATGTCGCGATGATAGAATATGGAAGCGCCATATTAATCAGCTGCGTTCAAGGCTACAGTCGGGGATCTCCGAGCCCCCTGATTTCCAAACTGAGGGGGGAGGAGATACCGAGGAAGCTGAATTTGAAGCAGCAGAAAGTTTAACTGGAAGTAATGACCGCTCAGAGGCAGCACGTGATGGATCCAGAATGGGGGTGGCCTCGCCTCAAAGAGATGCCAAGAGCAGTAGTGACGACGAAAATTCGAATATGGAACGGGAGGCACCCTCTTCACCAGATAACGTCCTACCCCAACAAGACTGTAGCCAAATACCGGGAGAACAACGCAAATCAAATAGACAATCAAAACAACCTGCCTACCTCAAAGACTACGCAACCGCACCCCTTAAACGGAACCCGGGGGGGAGGGGTGTTGTGAATCAATAAATACTTAATAAAGATTATTAAGAGCTTGAAGCAAAGTGCAGGGTTCTGGCCCTGCACTTCTGATTGGCCGATAATAGCGACATCGGATTGGTCCGTTCAGGAGAATCTGATTGGCTATTAACGAGCCTCTCTCATTGGTTAATGGAGCTAGCGCTCCCTGTGTTTTCATTGGTTAAATAAGTTAAGAGTTGCCTATATAAAGGGGCCATTGTGGCCATTGAGCTGAGCTGTTTTCACATGTAAATAAAGAGTTTGAAGTTCACTGTTCACTGGCTCGTCTCCATCCTTTGCACCCATGCACAGAACTTAACACTTCCTGCTGGTAATTTTCTCTTTTCTATCATCGTCTGCCCATCTCAAGTAGTAGGTCTTTACTAATAAGTCCAAAGTAGTATAATTTGAGTGTGATCATTTGTATCTTTATGGATTGATTTGGGGTTTTTCCCCATCCCAACATTTTCAGGACTAAATTCCTGCTACTAATTCTAATTTACAGTTTCTTTTTTGCTTATAAAATGTATTGGCCACCCATCTTACCACAAGGTAACTCTATCCATTAAAATGATAAATAAGTTAAAACCAACCATTAAACTCTAACTACACACAGGCAGGGTGAGGGCAGAGTGGGGGGAGATAATATCTGTTGCTACTCAACTACCTCTACCGTGCTGTTCCTTTATTGGGCCCCCAAATATATGACAGAATTTTGTCCATTATGGTTTTTATTATAAATATTTCAATATTTGGAAAGTATTATAGCAATCTTAACTTCCTTACTTGGAGATTTAACCCAATTGGGCCGTGTCAAATAAACATACTGAAGACTAAACAAGAAAACAACCATAAGAATGTATCTTTTATAACCAGTAATTAAAGCCTGTATGTACACAAATGTTGCAATATTGTTCTGTTCTATCCTGTCCCATTCTACATTCATATTTGGTAGGTTGATTTCAAATAATGTACCACCAACTAAATATGTCAGCATTTGTAAAGCAATCACAATCTCTCAAAGCAGCACTAATAGAAATGTTGTTCCAAAGCAAGGTATATTAGTATTATTTTAATATCGTAAAATTTACAGTTGCATCTCTGCTCATTAGGATTTTGAACAATTGATAAATTTGAACAATTTATTATTTTGAACAATTGATAAAGCTATCATAATTGGCATCAAAACAAAGAAGCTACAAGTAACTGCCAACTTAATACATATACATAAACATTCATTTATTAGATATTAGATATAATAGCTTTCTAAGCCAGTCTTTAGCAAACATTGCTAGATACACAGAAGCTTTCCTTCTATCTGAAAAGGGATTTAGATTAATCCTCACTGTTTATTTAAGGACGTAAATGCCAACTGTTGCTCCACAGAAAAGTAATCCAATCCCTGAATTTAAAATTACTGTTGCATTTGCAGTTTAATCATACAGTACATTTAAACCATCTTCCATTTATGGTGCAGTTAGCAGCATTGTGCTTTCATTTATATTCATCTGTCCGTATTGTTTTACAGTAAACAATTACTAAATTAATATTAACCTTCAGGTTTTATTCTCTCTGTATGCATCCTGGTATTATATAAGAGCTTAACTCTTAGAATCAAGAGTTTGATTCCAAGTAAGTTTGATGAGATGCAGCCTGAGATTATGTGATTTAAACCTTTGTAATAAACCATAGCTTTACTTAAGGTACTATTTTGAGTTTCTTTGGCAAATTGGATTGCTCCTTTTCAGCTTTGACATAATAATAATAATATTGACATTGGACAAAGGAATTGCATGCACATATCATTATCCCTTCCAAAGTATTTGCTGTTAATTCATGAACTGCGAAAACAGAATGCAAAGTTGTTCATATCATGTTTAAAGGGAGTTGAATTGCCTAGAAAGACTGTGGACTGTTTAAAAATAGACAAGAGTTTTCTAAAAGGGAGATGTTGGTCGCTCTCTCTTTTTGTTTTGTTTTGTCAAGATTTATAATATCTTTCTCTGTGAATCAATCAAAGAGTTTGTGTTATTTTATGAATGCAACCACCTGCAAGCAGTTGCTATGCCAATAGATAGGAGGTATATATTTACTTATTTATACCTCTTATTCATGGACTACCTGTACTGTCTCTATAGAGTACCTGTACTGTTGTTAAAGTGTTTAGGAATGACAAAATACTGAATGCAGATAGTTAATAGGAGGGTCCAACCAAAGTAGCAGTCTTCTCATGTGAGACTTGAAGAGAAATAGGCTGCTGTTAGTTAAGTCAGCCCAACTATCATCACACCTCACAAGACAGGATGAGAAAAATACAAAGAAAATTCAAAAGGAAAAGTCTTGAAATAGAAATGTACCTATTGTATCTGTAAAAATACCACTATAACTCACAAATTATATATTGGTGCTGGTAAGAATTATATTCTGCTCACATATGGTAGCAGCCTATCAACTTATGACATACTCCAAGTCCCTTGAATCAAAACTTGCAGATAGACAAAGATATTTCCAAAGCATATCTAGTCTTTTAGCCATGAGTGTCTCCCTAGGCATCTCTACATGAAAGGGTTCCAATCTGCTTGTAGTCTTTGCACTCAGGAAAAAAAGAGTCTAGACAGAGTCTGCGTATACTGACAGGGCAGGACGCCTGCAGAGAACACAAATGTTTATTCTAATAGTATATTAGAATATTGTATATTAGTATATTATAGTATATTAGAATATTGTATATTATTGTATATTAGTATATTGCCAAATAATTCAGAGAAAGACTAAATGTGCAAGATCCTCCTGAAATCAGGAGCCACTACAACATTTTCAGAGAATGAGAATTCAGGTCAAAGAGATTGTGAGGTGAACATGCCTCTATTCCTTTTTTGGATGTCTTTATAGGAAACTGTGGGATTTAATATACTCTGGTCTCTTTCGTATAATCAACAAAAGCAACAGGCATGTACAGTGAGGAATAATGATGACATTGATAGAGATAAACAGGAACTATTAGCAAGGCATGAGAGTTGAAGCATTTTTTAAGTATAGAAGAGGACATTTGAAAGTAACTCTAGCAGATGTCTCCTTAATTCATTGAACTATAAGAGGAAGAGGAGGTACAGCACAATTCAATTTGTAAGATTCTGTTATTATAATCAATAAAAGTAGTTTTATCTTATCATGGAGTTGATTTTCTGATCTGGTCTACCTTCTGGAACTGACAAGTATCCTTTTTAAATTACAAGAATTCAGATGAAGATTTGGGAATTTCTGGTTGAAATTGAGTGCATAACCTCCATTAGAAAAAATGAAAGGCCAGTTCCTCTACATATCCCAACAAATCCTGGGAACCCCTCCCATTATGCTTACCCTCTCAAGGAGTACCCAGCATGTTAAGGGAGTACCAGGTATGTTCTATTGATCCCCTCCCATAATTTCCTCTATTGCTCTCTTTCTCTGTCCAATTGACATAGACCATGGTGACAATTACCAGCTTCCTTGATCTTCCTTTCATATTGCTCACAATAATCTGAGTTCTCATTTTATCAACTCTGAGCCCCATCAGAATTGAACTCCACACAATGGCAGAGTTTGCTTGCAGTACCATATTCTAACCACTGAGCCACCAGGGCATCTACAATTTATTTATCATTCATTTATCAGAAGGGTCTTTTTCTCTCTTTTTCTCTTTTCTTAGTCTGCATTAAGAAGATAAAGCTACCAGTTCTGAACTGGAAAAATCTGAATGACCATTAGATGGAAGGAAAGACAGCTTTGGTTATCTGTTTGCTACCATTTCTAGACTACCTGGGTATTTGCAGCTGAGATCAGATAACTTCAGAAATGCCATCCAGTAAACTAAAGTTTACAATCTCATTTTATATCATATCGTAGAAATCATGACATTCATTAGATAGTTTTAGGATCAATGTAACTCTATGCTGCTGCCACTGCTGTCTGAGGCCATATATTTCTGCAGCTCAGATATGCTACCCCTGTATTCTTTATGGTGAAAGTTGAAGCTATGGAAATACAAAGAAAACAAAGGAAGCATATAAACCTGTGGGTTGTGATCTGATGGAACACAACAGCGACATACGGAAGTATTTATGTGAAGTAATAGTTTGTATTGTAATTCTATTACACTTTTTGTTCCGTTCGGAGCGTGGGCGCAAAGAACGGAGACGAGGCATCGGAAAGTGACTCTTTATTAGTGACTTCAGAACAGAACTCAAATACTCGGGCAGCAGCAGCCCTCTTATAGGGCTCACTGCTGTCATAACAGCCAATGCTTTGAGTTTGCCGTGCTGGCGGCATCCAATCGGCAGCGCCCGTTAACAGCCAATCAGATCGGCCTGGGATGACCAATCAGGATCTGCTGCTGGCGGGCCAATCAGAAGTGCAGGATTTTGAGCCTGCTGTGGAAGTAAAACTATTTAAGTTTTTAATTAGCGCAATTGCTTAGTCTGTAACACCCCCCCCAGGTTCCGTCTGAGGGGTGGGGTGAAGTAGTCTTGCAAGTACGCAGGTCGTTTCACCTGTCTGCCCAATCTGCGTTGCCCCAACAGTTCTTGCCTTGGCTTTGTTTCCGATGGGCAATTTGCTGGGCTGAACGGCACAGCTGGGTCAACCACTTCGCTGGGCGACGCAGGGCTGTCATCCCTGCTTCCGTCAAGGCTGCCTCTTCTTGTCGGAATGAAGTGGTAGCTGCTCGGTTTCTGTATTGAAAGTTCCATTGGTTGTTTTGGCACTTCCAATTAACTGGTGGGGTGCCTGTTGTTTGTCGGAAATTGTTTTCTCTCCTGGTTGGGCTGGGTCCTCGCTTGCTTCTGCAGACCTTAGCGATGTGGCCCCTCTTCCCGCAGGAACGGCAGAGTGCATCTAGGAATTTGCAGTCAGATCGCAGGTGACTGCCCCGCATCCGGAGCCTTGGTACGAGGATTTTCGATTCTTTTGGTCCCTCCCGCTGGTCGCATTCTGACCTGAGTCTATTGACCTCTTCTTCCTCGCTTTCTGATGAGGATTCGAGGTCCTCATGGTGGGTAGTTGTCGCGTGCCTCTCGGAAAACGGCGTAGCATCGCTGGCGAGTTGGCGATGCAGTGCATTCACTTGGCGCATTCGAGTGGCTGACTTCCTGGTTGCTTCTGCTGCAGTAGCATTGGCGATGACATCTGCGAGGGCGATGTCTCCCTTCGCCATAATCTTGCTCTGGGTCGTGGGGTCTCTTAGGCCCAGAACAATTCAATCTCTCATGGCTTCCTCGAGATTTGCAAAGCCACAGAGTCCTCCTAGGTTTCTGAGGTCAGCGATGAAGTCTCCAACACTTTCGCTTTCCCGTTGGTCCCTCTGGTAAAACTCGTGTCTTCTGATGAGTGTAGGCACCGCCGGTGCATAATGGGCCCGGAGGATTGGGGCAAGGTTGTCCCAGTCCATTGTCTTGACTTCTGCTGGTTTCGCAAATGCTTTTGCCATCTTGAAAATGGCAAGCCTGCAATGGGTCAGAAATACAGCTCGTTTCTTGCCAGGCATAGCATCTTTCAGATTGTTGGTCTCCAGAAACATCTGGAACCTGTCCATATATGAGTCCCAGTCTTCAAATGGAGTGGGTGGTATAGTTCTGCTGGTCATTCTGCTGCTTCTTCGGTGCGCTCTTAGCCACATGCTCTGTAGGGTTCATTGAGTTTTTGATCAGCTCTTAAAGTCTCTGCATCCCACCTTCGTCACCAGTGTTCCGTTCGGAGTGTGGGCGCAAAGAACGGAGACGAGGCATCGGAAAGTGACTCAACTCTTTATTAGTGACTTCAGAATAGAGCTCAAATACTCGGGCAGCAGCAGCCCTTTTATAGGGCTTGCTGCTGTCATAACAGCCAATGCTTTGAGTTTGCCGTGCTGGCGGCGTCCAATCGGCAGCGCCCATTAACAGCCAATCAGATCGGCCTGGGACGACCAATCAAGATCCGCTGCTGGCGGGCCAATCAGAAGTGCAGGATTTCGAGCCTGCTGTGGAAGTAAAACTATTTAAGCTTTTAATTAGCACAATTGCTTAGTCCGTAACACTTTTGATAGTTTGCAAGATAAGTATTTGCATTTTCCTCTTAGGGGAAGAAAATGCAGATAAGCCTATATTTCCATCCACTTTTTTAAAAATTTGAAAATCATTAATGCATGAATAGAGAGAGCATCTTTTTTCCTTTCCACAGAAAGAATAATAGAATGTTACCAATAGTAATTTCCCGGAGTGAAATATCCATCTTCATTGAAAATTTGATTTTATTAATTTGGTTCAGAACCAAATATTTCAGATAATATAGCTGTTGCATTAAAAAGACAAATACACTTCACACTAACCATCTAAGTGTTGCTGTCTAAGCCATATGTTCCATATGGTTCTGGCATTTTAATTACAGCCTTTGAAATATGCAAAATAATTTCTGCTCTATGGAGGGTCTGTTCTAGTTAGAGGAAGTGAATTTTAAAAGATCATTTGCACTGAATACTGATTGCTAAATCTGTTTAATTAGTTCTTTGTTCTATAAAGTACGAGAAGTACCCACTTCATCTAGATCCAAGTGAAGAATGTTGCTCTGTCTTTTTATTAATCAGCAGTTCCAAGCTATTTGGATTTGATGGCACTTTAAAAATACTTTGATATATGCTGATATTTTAATATGCAATAATGATTTTAAAATTACACTAATTCATTAAATAAACAGAATAACAGAATTAGCTGACAATAATGTGATACCTGGACATAGCTTTTTCCAGTCTAGTATGCATGGTCCTGATATGTTGGTACAAATAATTTTGGAGTGCCCAAACATTATGACTTATACAGGTACATTCTTAGAACATTTGGAGAAACCAGTTGGGAGAGGCAACATAAGCTTTAAAATTAGATTATTACAATAATATACATTAAATCACCTGCTTTGGGCTTTTATATCATATTTACACGGTGTCTTCCTATTGGTTTATTGGTGTAGTGGTACTTGCGATTGACTGTTGTTTCCTTGTGCTGCCAAGCCCTCAGCTCCTAAGTACCTGATAATCTGATGGTAAATCAGCACTCCTGTTAACTGACAAGGAGCCAATTTCTCAGGCTTCAATAATTTCTTTGGCTAAAATGTTTTCTTTCTTATTGTCAGGTGAAATACAGAAAGACACCACAAAGCTCCTTGCTAAAGATACAAATAGAGTAACCCAATTATCACATAGAGACACTGGGAGGTAAAAGGATAACATTGCCCTATATAGGACATTTGTTGTGTACATATTACAGTTGTGGTTGGTGGTGGTAAAATTATTAGCTGCCTAGGTGTGTAGCAAGGAGTCACTAGACCTTGCATTCCTAGCAGGTTTAATAGGGAACTAGAGGAAAAAGTCAAATAATTATTTCTAGCATGTTAAATTGGATCAGTCCTGATTATGCTAAATTTTCCTTGAGATACTGGCAAGCATGTTTTGTGTACTCAGGTTAGAATTGGCTATATTGAAAATTCCTTCTAAATCTCTGGTTTTAAAACAGTTCCAATAAATATCTTCAGTTAGGAATAGTTGCTAGAACTATAGTTTTCACAAGAAAAATATTATATAAATTTTATATAAATATTATATAAATTTTGTCAAGCATTTTAGTTGGCTGGACTATTCAGTTTCTCTGTCCAGTTCTAGTAGCAATAGAAACACTGACTCCAAATACAGTAGCATATATGCAATTCTTGTGTGCAAGAGAAAACCACAACCCAATAGAATCCTTTATAAGCTTTTTCTTAATTCAAAAAGTCTGGTCTTTATTTCTCTGTATGAACAAAGAGATACAGTCGAATGATTTTTACTTGCTGCATTGTTTTCTAAGGGTTCAAAGGATGAATTATTATATGGTTTGGAACCAGGATGCCTTAGGGAATTTCGGTGCCTTAAAGAGGAGTCTGCCCAATCTGTGGAATTAAGTACAACATACCAAGAACTGAAGGGACATGCAATTCTCTATGATGGCCACTGTGCTGTCCAGACAGTTTAGAGTTTATGGGATTTGGGATAGTTTGTTAGGAATTGTGAGCTGTCCCCTTAAGGGAATGCATCACAGTAAATGTAGCTAAGGCATCCTGGGAAATGTAGTCCATGTCATGCGGCCACATCTGTAATCCTGATTGGTCACTAAATTGACCCTTGTTGGGTTGGGGGAGGCTCCCTCACTCTTGCCTGAATCCTTTATCATGCAGCCATTTCAATCATCATCATCATGGGGATGAGAGTTAATTAACTTTCTACACCACAATTCAGATATGCAAAGAATTGGACATTAAGAAGAACCTTGTCATAAATGTGAGTTGACAGGATGATTGATGAAGCAATAAAAAAGACTTTGTATGGATGCTTTGTGGAGTTGATCTGTCTGCTTTATGCCATCCAAACATTAATAAGCAGAACAGACACCATGCAGTAAAATTCTTTCCCCTTGGAAATGAGCTATATCTCTTTAGATTCCCCCGCCCCATCTTTCAGGAGTTCAGAAAATTACATATGGTATTCCCGATCCAATTTTATTTATTTAAACTCATTACATATTAATTTATATTAGGATTTAATATATATTCATTGCAAATCAATAAAATGTGGCACTTGGTGCAATTTGCACAGGATTTCCCTTATCTCTGAAAACTGACAAGAAGCTTGACAAGGTATAAAGCAAAGTGTTTGGCACATATTTCCAGCAACTACTGATGACTTTCCAGAATTTTCTGTCTAAATTATTGCTTCAATTTGCCAGATGACAGTCCTTACTCTGCAACCAAGGAAACATAGTTACTCCAAGGTTTATTCGGATAATGGATAATAATACACCTATTCCTGTTCTACTCATATCCTTGTTGCTTAGGTATTCTGAGAAATTGTCCCCTCTGTCTGAAACTATGGTTGAATATTTGGATTTGATTGCTACCCCTTTCTAAATTGTTTTGGCATGAATGATTCATCAGAAGTCTTGTCATATTGTTTTCAATTCTTGGAAGGAAAATAAAAATACTAATATTGTTGGATTCATATTTTATGAACCAAGCTTTCTATGTTGTGTCACCTTGACTTTGAGCAAATGAATCATTTTATAGACAAAACACATTCAAAACATAATGCAGCATAAAAGAAAAAAGTAGAAGCACACACTGAGTTTCATAATTCCTAAGAAAAGATGTTCCAAACTCCCAGAAAATACTAGTAATTTTGATGCTATCTTCATGTGCTTTGTGCTATGGATAACAATTGCGAAGAATCTAATACATTTCTAAATAAAGTTGGTCTAGAAATAGTCCCCATTAGCATGAATAGCTGTAGTGTGAGTTGTGGTGGTGGCACTGCCTGTATAGAAGGGATAAACTTCCCTCCAGAGAACTCCAAACAGTGAGTGCCCAATTCCAAATTTTTCTCTTTGCTCCAGTTTATTACCCTGTACATTTTTATCTCACCTAGTGGTCATTCCTCACTTCCGTTCTTTTTTCCTGCCTTAGTAGTCAGGAACACGTCTGTCCTCACAAATACATCTTTGTTGCAAAGCAAAGCCCTACTGAAGAAAACTGAATGGTATCTGGCCACATTATTCCTCAAGAGGTTCAGTAGAGTAGGAAAAAACTCTGAACTTCTGACAAACATTTTTAAAAGACACAGCTCTTAATACTGCTTTGTGACTGCTATGCATACATACATACTCACCCATCTGATGTTTAATATTATGATTAATATTATGATGAAAAGTATGTAAAGGGTGGAAGCTGTGTCATGGTAGCCTACTGAGATTTCAAATGATTAAATCTCAATTCGGCTTTCCTATAAGGTCCCTGTTTGCATGTTAGAATGTCAAGATTCTGATGTAACTTTCTCCAATAGTGAAACCCTAGCTTTTCTAGATAAACTACAACAATAAATCTTACTTGTTTTCTCTGTGTTATCTTGTTCTTTTTGACTGGGTTTTCTCATGTGCCTCATCCAGCTTGTTTTGTTGAATCTTTGGCTATGAAGAAAGATATTCTTCACTATTTCTTATGAATGGAAATCCTGTTAACAGTCGGGAACATATTTGTTCTGTTTGGGGAAGGAGTAAAAATTTCTGCAAGCATTCTAGCACTTCATGAGTATGAAGAAATCAGACATTCAAACTGGCAGCTTTTTGTGTGGCAACATTCTTTTGGATGCTGAAGCCAAGTGATCCATAAGGTCCCAATTTATACTGCTGTGTTCAGTGCATTTAATCTTCTTATGGCTGATCCTTACCACAGAGTTATCTCTAGTAGTTTAGCCACATGACTGACTAATGGTATTAACTCATCATATAAATTAAGCCTTATCTTATTATGCCCTTTAGTATGCATGCTTGAAGTTCCTTTGTCACAGAACTGGCTAATTGGTTTTAAATACAATGTTAGTCCTGCCCTGGCTATAGGTTACAGCTCAGATATTTTCCAGTTACAATTAAATACCTATCAGGGACCAGATAAATACAAGCCAGGAGACTTATGATTTTAGGTACCATCCAACAGTATTACTCAATTTCAGCAACTTTAAGAAGTGTGGACTTCGACTCCAAAAATGCTGTAAACAGCATGGAGGTTGGGGAAATCTAGGAAAGTTCAGACACCTTAAAATTGCTGAGGTTGAAAAACATTGCTTTTGGGGAATTATGTCTGGCAAACAAGAGAAAAACCTGATTTGAAAGAAATAGGCTTCTCTGCTGCCAAAAGTGGAACAGACCTGGAAAACTGGGTCCAGGGATGGTGGGCTAGCATGAATTAAGTTAGCCTGCTGATCAGATCTGGTATTAGGAAAATGTCAGTATTGTTTTCATTAATTGCATATTTTCCTATATTCAAGGAAAGCCAGCTGAAAGATAAAAATACACAATTATAAATGCTTTGTTTCTTTAATATTATAAAAAGCAATTCTTTCCTGTCCTTCTACTTCTCTGCTTCTTACAAAGCTGCATATAGTAGTTTGGATGTTTTGGGAGAAGGAAGAGAGAAGTTACCTGACATCCCACCTCTGAAGCCAGCTGGCAATATATGTGACACATCACTATCATTATCCAAAATGAAATAGGAATTTTCAGGGACACAAATTAAAGGATATATCTTTAATAAAAGCTGTCAAAATCACACTACAAATGTGTATACTAAATTTAAAAATAACCTACAGCGATTTTAACTCTGTCTTTAAAAGGATGTAGAACAAGTCTATAAGATATTATAGTTTTCAGTAGCATTTCTTATGCTGTATTTATCCTAATATGAAACGAAAATATTTCAGATGTTAGTTTCATTCATTTTTTGTTTTCATTACATTAATAATCCTGCCATATAAGAGAAGTGATATCTTAGCAGTAGAACTGATTCATAGTTACTGGAGGGCCATGTGCATTAGTTGTACAACCTGTTGAACAGATAACCTGTTCAGGCTTGTTTAATTATACCTACTACGAGAATACAATATGTATCTTTTTGTCTCAGGTAAGTAATTAACGAAGGCTGAAATAATTCATGGTAAATGGAACAGAAGTATAACAGCAGGTGCTAAAGTTAAGAATCTAGTGCATTCCTAGCATCTAGGCAATACTTTAGCTGCTCATGAGTTGTCTTCTTTTCAGTGGACATGCTGTTATATTGTGAAAGAAACACTGCATGATAAATTAGCTGTGCACATCATATTCATATTTGAAAATGTATATCATATTATGCAACAGTAAAAGCAAAGGCCACTCAAACTGGTGTTCTTCAGATGGGTTGATCTTCAGCTCTCATAACTTCTCTCTCTCTCTCTCTTCATTGAAACGTCGCCTAGATACTTCCAATTTTACACGGGAAAAAATCCAAATAACCAAAGATCCACATACAAATACCCACGAAAACCTCAATATATATATATATTCTTAAGTTTCCACGGGAACTTACATGTATGGCATTCAGCTTTGTTCGGGTATTTTCCCACGTCATTGTAGTTGTTCTTTTAAAGTTGTAGCAACATTTCAGTAGAATCTCATCTGCCATCATCAGGCTTCTGTATAATGTTCATCTGTGTATATATACATACACATACACCTATATAATCCAACTCACATGGAAGACATTAGATTGTATCAATGCTATATATAGCTCTAATCATGCTTACTTAGAACTAAGCCTTGCTTAGTCCATGATCATCCCAAAGCAAAAAAACTGAAATGATTTAAAATGTAGATTTTGTAAAATAACACATGAAAATGCTGCTACTTAAGAATTATTATGGCCCATTATTTATTTTAAATTTGTTTTCTATCATAAACAAGGTGAATGGGGCCAGTTGATGGTAGACTGTAAAAGCACTCATTCTTTCTAGTACAGCAACTGAGGGAAAATTATAAGAGATGGTGGCAGCAGTGTTTCAGCAACATCTGGAGAAACAGAGATTTCCTACTGTCCTCTAATCTAGCCCCACATGAAGAACAGTTGTAGCTCTTATATGAAGAACAGTTACAGAACACATCATATACATCATGCATTACAGTTTTCCAATTGTTATGGAAAACGTATTAGAAAGACAAATAATATTTTAAAAATGGGTTTCGTTTGTTAAGTTACAGGTTTGTGTGAGCTTGTGTAAGTGTACTGTCAGTTGGCCTAAGCCTTATGTGACCTCTGGAGAACTGAATAAGTGTACATATAAAGTGAAATTCCTTGTAAAACAGAAGCAAGAGGAGAGTAGGATTTTGCAATATCAGTTTCCATCTGAGCTGAAACATCTATTTATCAGTCCTGTTTATGAAACCAACCCAATGAGCTCCACCCCTCGCATCCTTTTACAAAATATCCAGTCTTTGCCAAGAGATGAGCTGTATTCCTGTAAACCAGGCAATAGGAGTACACTCAGAAGCTGCAAAACTGTTTCTGCAATGTCAGGCCTTTATGTCAATTCAGATTTATTGAACACTGCTCAGAGCTGCCCTGTTTGTCATCTCAGGGTTAGAAGCTATTGTATTTCCTTTGGCCAAGGCATTGTCTTCCACAAGACTGAAAGTCAGACTGTTTGATATGATGGACAAAACTATTTTTAAAAATATCAACAGGAGGGAAACTTCCGGTTTGCGTGGCTTCGGGGCAGCAGGAATTCGCGACAGCTCGCGATTCCTGCTGTGCTAGCCGTCGAGGTACCCCCGATCCAGATGGGTCAGGGGGATATGGCTGCCCTGTAGGGACAGCTGAAGATAGAGGGGAGTCGGAAAGGGAGGTGGGGGCATCGCAGACCCCCCCTTTCTCCGGGAAAACCCCTTTTTCCCAAGGCGGTGGAGCGGCGGTCAGCAATGGCCGCCACGAAGAAGCCAGCAACCGGGTAAGAACTGTGCTGGAGGAAGTGTGAAGAGTGAAAGTTCTGTCTGAGCCGGGTCAAGTAACACCTTTTAAATTGCCTGGAATTGAGCTGTTTGTTGCTGGAGGATACATTGTATCCCTAAGAAGAGCGAAAAGCGGCGGAGAAGCTGTTAAAGGGAATTTTTTTTTTTTTTTTTTTACTCTCCCACCCCACGGAAAAAGCAGAAATATTTGGATATATTAGACATTGAAAGTGGATTGTTTTGAAAGCTAAGATAAGAGACAAAGGGATTTTTGGACATTGAAAAATGTGAGAAATTGGAAAATCTCTGCTGGAGGTATGGATTTTTGATTATTAAAATTCTCATTGCAAGTGGGAAGGGAGAAAAAAAAAATTGGAGCAGAAGCTGAAAAAGGAGGAGATTGATTAGAACGTCTTTGTGGATCCCAAAAGAAGATATATGGTAATTGGACCTCTTTGATTAAAAATTAATTCAGAAAGAGAAAGAGAAGAAGGAAGAAAAGTATTAACTTTTGGAACTTTTTTTCTTTTTTTAATTGCTTTTGATTGTCTTTGATTAAAAATTCTTGTGGTTGTTTTGGAAAAAGTTTCCCTTTTCATAATGGCATCGTCTGTGGATGAACTAGAGATTGAATATCAAAAATATAAAAAAGAAGATACTTTGGGCGCTTTGTTTCAATTCTTAGAAATGGCGTTATGTTCCTTTGAAAAGTTGATTACGCAGCAGAAGGACTGGGACAAGGAAGAAGAGGAAGAAGAAGCCATCTTTGATGAACAATGGGTCCCTTCTGGAGAGGAGGACAAAAAGGATAAGAAAAAGGGGATTTTAAGAATTATAAAAACAACCAAAAGAGAGAAAAATGAGCGAAAAGATGGAGGCAAGGTTAGAAAGCAAAGGAAAAGGAGCAAGAAAAGCGAAGAGAAAAAACAAAGGGGTAGAAAGGGCAAGGAGAAGAATAAGCAAGAGAGAAAGGGGGGGAGGAGAAGCCTTAATGTGGGGAAGCAAGACCTAAGGAAAAAAAGTTTATTTAGAGATAATGGGTGAATTTAATTTAGATTAAAAGAGGGATTCTGGAGGGTATATAAGAGTGTGTTTTTATATGTATATTTAGAATATAAAATTTATTATGTAATTTTAGAATTTTTTTTAAACAGAATCCCAAGAAAGATTGCTATATGTAGTATTTCTAAGTTAGGGTAATGAGTTATAGATGTTACTCCAATTGGTGTACAGGAGAAGTATAGTAAAAGAAAAAAAAGATGAATGGATAATTGGAAATAGAACAGACAAAGAATGTTATTGAAAATGGTAATAAGATATGGAAGGATATATATGCTTTTTTTTTTGGATTTTGTGTATTGATAAAAGGCAATAAAATTTTAATTAATAAATAATTTGGATGGAAAAGAGAAGTAGGGACAAGATATGAAGTTAATATTATATGAAATATTGATATTATAATCTGGAAATGTTATGCTTTATTGGTCTATTATTATAATTTTTTCTTAGAAAAGAATTTATAAGCTGCTATGCCTTGATTTTTTGTGCATTGTTTTTATAAAACTGATAAAAATGGTTTTTATATATATATATAAAAAAGAAAATGATAATAAGATTTGGAAGGAGATATGGGTTGAATATGATGTTTGAATTTGTGTCTGTGTAAAGAGTTTTAACCCGGGAACAGACAACCTTCAGAAAATATCTTTTAGTTTTGTTTATGTTTTGTGTTTGTATGTTTGTGTATTGTGCTTATGGTAAAACTAACAAAATTTGTTTTTTATAAAAAAAAAAAAAAGGAAAGAATCAATAAAACCTTGGAGGAATGCTAGATGAGAATAATTTATACAAGCCAGAAAGAAAAGAATATGATGACTATAAAATGGATAAATATGGAAGAGAAATGAAATTGAATAGGAGTAAAGAGAAAAAATGAGAAACTTGCTGAAAGATGTTTGTGTGTCCATATGGAGATGGGATAAATTGGAATTATGCTGTATAAAAGTAATGTTTTGTTTGACTTGTAAGGATTTACAATGTTAAGAGGTTTTATGTGTTTATGTATTTAATGGTTAATGATGTGTTGTTTTATCTTTAAAATTAATAAAAATTTGTTTCAAAAAAAAAAATATCAACAGGTAAATAATACATCTTAAATAAACAGGAGATATGATCTACATTTCAAGAGTCTACATCTCTAGTCTAATCCCCAGATTTTGAACTTCAGATTGTGCTACCACATGAATGAACAGAGGCTGAGCAACAGAGCAATGACTCTCTGTAGAGCTTACTGCCACGGGAGAAATAGCATTCCTGGGAACTAGAATAATGAAGAAAAATCTTTTAGAGAGGGCAGACTCTTAAAGTGTAACTGAATGAAACCTCTTGTCATAGTGTTTCCCTTGAGGTATTTTTAATTTTTTTTTGGGGGGAGGGGATTTTATGTAATAAAATGCATTATGAGATATAGAATGACTCTTAATTACTTTAATATTTGAGGTTGTAGGAAGCACCATGCATCAACACATAATTTCTTTTGCCAAAGAGAGCTGCACCTGGTTAATTCTTGCCATCAACACTGCTTCAAGATACTGTAGATATTAAAATATTCCATTTATCTATGTCTTGAGATAGAGAGAATGAAACAATCTCTTTTGTGTTGCTTCTACTTCAGATATATCGTATTCACATTGCTTCTATTATTTTAATTATTTCTAGAAAACATAGTACCTCTGATTAATTTTATGTGCTCTTTCCTCCCTATATAGATCCAACAATTGTTTATTTATTTATTTTATTTGGTTTGTCAATTGCTTACAAGATAATAGGCATAAGTAAAAACATAGTTATGAATACATGGACACATATAAGAAAAATAAAAGGAACAATAGGATAGGGACGGTAGGCATGTTGGTATGCTTATGTACGCCCACTACAGACTCTTAGGAAAGGGGTTAAGTCAATAGTAGAAAGTCTAAGGTTAACGTTTTTGGGGTTTGGGGAAGAAACCACAGAGTCAGGTAGAGTATTCCAGACATTGACCACTCTGTTGATGAAGTCGTATTTCCTGCAAACAAGTTTGGTGCTATTAACCTTGAGTTTTTCTCTATTGTTTGCTCTTGTATTGTTATGGTTGAAGCTGAAGTATTCATTGACATGTAGGACATTGCAATGTATGATTTTATATACTATACTGAGATCGGACCAAAGGTGGTGTAGTTCTAGGTTTTCTAGGTCTAGAATTTCAAGTCTGGTGGCATAAGGTATTTTGCAACAAATAGAGGAGTGGATAACTCTTCTTGTGAAATATTTCTGGACTTTCTCAACTGTGTTAATATCAGATACATAATGTGGGTTCAAGACTGATGAACTGTATTCGAATATTGGTCTAGCAAATGTTTTGTATGCTCTAGTTAGTAGTGTAATATTACCAGAGGAAAAGCTATGTAAGATTTGGTTAACAACTCTCAATGCCTTTTTGGCTATGTAGTTACAGTGGGCTCTAGCATTTAGATCATTATAGATGAATACTCCAAGATCCTTGACAGAGTTTGGATCAACAAGGTCTTGACTATTCAGCCTGTATTTTATTTTCTGGGGTTTTTTTTTGCCAATATGTAAGACAGAGCATTTATTTGTTGAGATTTGAAGTTGCCATTTGTTTGACCATTCTGATACATAGTCGAGGTGTTTTTGAATGATAGCAGTATTGTCTGTGGTGTTGAATAGTTCTACATCGTCAGCGAAGAGAATGCAGTTGCTTTTAATATGATCACAGAGGTCATTTATGTAGAGTATGAAGAGAGTTGGTCCTAGAACACTGCTTTGGGGGACACCACTGTTGACAGGTACAGAATTTGATAGGACGCTCCCAATTTTGACCATTTGTTGTCTGTTTGACAGGAATGCTTCTATCCAGATATGCAGGTGTCCAGAGATACCGTAAGATTTTAGCTTTAGGAGTAGTTTGTCATGTACCACTGAATCAAAGGCTTTACAGAAGTCTATGTAGATTGCATCTATTGCTTTGCCCTGATCGAGTTGTGTAGTCCATATGTTTTTGCAATGTAAGAGTTGCAGGTTGCAGGATACTTTTTTTCTGAAACCAATTGTTTATTAGAGAGTAGATTGTTTGTCTCTAAGTGGAGAATAATGGATTGGTTAATAATTGATTCCATGACTTTCCAGGTGGCGCAGCATAAAGAGATTGGTCTGTAATTTTCAACTAGGCTGGGCTCTCCCTTTTTGAAGATGGGGATGACCGTGGCTTGTGACCATAGTTTTGGCAAGGATCTGGTCCTGAAAGATTTTTCAAAGATTGTGCTTAGAGGTTCGGCTTTGGCAGTGGATAGCTTTTTAAAGAAGTAGACACATATTCCGTCCGGTCCAATCGATAGGGATGATTTTAGATTGCACAGTGCTTTTTCAACATTGTCTTCTGTAAAATCGATATGTATTAGATCATTGTAGTTGTCTGTGGTCTGACTAGGAAATACTGGGCATGATCCATTGCTGTTTACAAATACTGAGCCAAAGAATGTGTTAAAGAGGTTGGCTTTAATGGTGTCATCATTGCAGTCTTTATCATTAGGTCCTTTCAGGGGTGGGATGGACCTCGAGTCTTTTAGTTTGTTCTACAAAATTGTAGAAAGTGTGAGTGGAATTGGTGTGTAGAAGGTTTTCCTCTTGTTTAATGTGATAATTGGTGCATTCAGTCTTTATCTGGTGGCATAAATTTTTGTATCGGCTTTTGAAATTGGCAACTTGACCAGATTTGTTTTTCTGCCAAAGTGATCTCTTTTTGGATTGAAGCATCCTTATTGTTATGGGTAATCTGTTTTTTCTGGTTTTGGGAGTTGTTATTGGTACATATAGTTTGATGACTCTTTTGACTTCAAGTAAAAATATGTTGTAATGGTCTCCAACAGTATTGCATCCAGTGAATGGAAATTGCCAATCAAGGGATGAGAGATTGTTGTCTATAAGATTATAGTTGCTGTTTATGAAGTTATAATTGGGGATTACATCATTGTATTGATTTTAGTGTGGACGTATGTTGAGACAAAGGTCAATCATGCTGTGGTCATTGTTGGAAAAGGATTCTTTAATTTGTATTCTGTAAATTGAATTCAAACTATTGCAGAATATGAGATCGAGGCAGTTTTTAAGTTTAGTATTGTTGGTTATTAGTTGTTCCAGTCCCAGCTTTGTTACAGCATTGTAGAAGGTTGCATGTATGGGTTCAGTTTTACATTCGTTTAGGGTCCAGTTAATGTGAGGTAGGTTGAAGTCACCAAGAAAGATAAAAATGTGTGGGCAGGATGTTGCCCATGTTAGAAGTGAATTTAGCTTGTTTACATGTTCGATGTCATAATCAACGGCTCTGTAACACAGTAAGAATCGAAATGTGATATTTAAGTACAGTTCACAGACAATGGTCTCAGGAAGAGTAACTTGGGTAACTTGGATGTTTTTTAGATGTAAGGACTTTTTATACAAGATAGCAATACCACCTCCTCTATGGATTTCATGATGTGATAGGTAAACATGATAGTCTCTTACTGTGGTAATGGAGTCAGGGAGAGATGCATTGAGCCATGTTTCACAGACAAATATGATGTTGAATTTAGCCATATTTAGTAAGAGGAGAAATTCAGGTATTTTATTCACAAGGCTTCTTGCATTGAGTAGCTTGCATTTAAAGCCAGTTGTAGTTGGAATTGAGATAGTAAGGAGCATGCGTGCCTAGTTTTGAGGGATGGTGGATTGGATGAGGTAGGGTTGGATGTGGAGTTGTGGGTTGTGCAACTTACTTTTGATACAATCAGCATGGTAGTCAATGTAGAGACTTTTCTCTCTCAAGACGTCCATTGTCTAGACGTCTTTTGAGTTCCTAGCAGAGTTCATGTGAGCAGATTCTTTGCAGTATGGATAAGTCTGGTCTTGAGGGAAATTTTTTGTGGTTGGGATTGGTTTTTGCAATGGCATTTATTGTATGAATGAATATGCGTTTTCTGGACTCATTTTTGGAAACAACTCTACAAAATTTTGGGGCCACAGAGCCATCACTGTATTTGTACCCAAGGCCATTTCTGGTTATTTCAATTATATCTTCAGGAGAGATGTTTGTTGTATTTGAGTTGCTTATGATATTACGAACTTTGGTGATGTCATCTGATTTGTTAGTGTCTTCAAGACCAAATAAGATGGCATTTGGACATTTCTGATCACGTTCCATGGTGTCTCTGATGAGTAAGGAGATATCATTTGTGGAATTATTTGATGGGATAGTAATTATTTGTGGTTGTGGTTTGGTGGTTATTTTTGATCGGTTAGTTGTGATTGTAGTTGAGGTAGTAGTTGTGGAAGAGGTTGTTGGGTTGGGATTTGATTTTTAGATGATAGCTAGTTGCTTATCAGTGCGGTATATTTTTTCAAGAGAAATTAGGCTTTCTTATATAATTGTTTCAAAATGTGCTGCTAAGCATTTTTCTATTGAGTGCATGAGTGATTCTATGCTGTCAACTCTGCCAGGCAGGGTACTTGGTTTGTTTAGCTTACGAAAACATGATGGATATAGACAAGGGAATGTATCTGATGCTTTTAGGAGATTAGCTATGTCTTTCTTTAAGTTTAAGTAGGCAAGGTGGGCTTGATTGTCACATAGGTAGCATTTGATGTTATTTTCGCTTCTGATGGTTTTAAGACATCTGAAGCATGTACAGGAGTCTGGGAGGTCATTGGTAGAGATATTATTTGTTGTTGTTTAGTAGTGGAGGATTTGGAGTTTCTGGAGTTTCTGACTGGCATGATCAATCACAATCATACACTAAACAATTACAATAGCTAATTAATGTGATAGGTAGACAGTTACTTAATGAATGTTGGTAATTAATAAATGTTAATTGATAAGTTAGAGAACAAATCCAAAGTAAGGTTACTTATTACTAAAAATCAATCAATCAACTTATTACTAAGAATCAATCAATCAATCAATAGACAAGATAATCAATGATACAGTATTAAATCTCTATCAGTTCAATGGATCAGTAAATTAGTGGTTATTTAACAATTAATTATTATACTATTATATGATAAATCAATTATTATAGACAAAGCATTATCTATAAATACTTGATCTTGAGATACTGAAGTATTGGAGGTTTGTTGTGTAAAGTTCCTTTGTTTTTCCTTAAAGCCACATTTGTTGGTTTTTGTTTTGCTTTGTTTTTGTTTTAAAGAGGAAGCATTGCTGTTTGATAGATTTGAATGGAGAAGATTTGAATGAGCTCCCCAGTCATCTACTTTGGAGTTTGGAAAGGATGAGATTTGGGTGGCGGTTTAGTGGAGGTTGTCCAATCAGCTGAATGGGAATTTAAATTCAGGCTGACTAATCAGCTGGATTGTTTAAATGGAGCTGGGTGATTTATATAGAGACTATCAATTCTCTGTGAGTCTCCTTTGTTCTCCCCATTTAGAATTATTTTTGGTGATTTGATTTAAATGGAGACTGTAGACATCATTCCAGTTCTTCCATCATCGGAATTCACACTCAATCTCAGTTTCAAAAGGCAGTTCCTTCTTCACACCTCTTCTTCTCGTCTAGTCCCCCCTTTTTCCCCTCCTTTAATCACTCTTTTCTCAAGCTGCCATTTAATTTCCAGAGTTGGAGGATAAAAACATAAATTAAGGTGCTGCTGCTTAATGTCCACACTCACCACTTCTGCTCTGGAGTCTTAGCTTTTTAAGCTGTTTCTGACTCGGGTCCAAAGTAAATCTTCAAGCCGCTTCAAGTCCACAGTAAATCTTTTTACCTGCTCCTTCCTCCGATCTATAAGGAGCCAGGGGAAGACACTTATCCTCAGGTAAGCTTGCAGTCCTTGCTGGCAGTTGCCGCAAACCCACAGCTCGTTCGTTCCCCGCATCGGCTTCTGTCTCCTGAGACCAGGCAGATTCTTTAGACCAGGTAGCTTCTTTTAACTAGGCAGCTTTTTCCTCTCCAGGCAACTGAAAAAACTGTGATTTTTTGACTAGATCCTAGCAGATCGCTCGATTGCCTTACCCAACAAAGGGAAGCTGCTCAAGATGAGATTCCTGGACCCTGACTGGCTCCAGATTGGATGGCTGCCTTTGTCTGAATCCTTACGCTGCTACTTTGTAGGTTCCTAGGACTTTGGTTCCTAGAATCTACTTTGTAGGTTCCTATGTACTTTACTTTACTTTACTTTTGTTACTTCTATTCCTATCTCTGAATTTAGTTACTGGTACTTTTCTCTCCTTCGGGCTCCCAGCAGTGTGATTATGTGTCTGCCTTGGTCTCCATCTTAATTAACTTGATGGCACTGGCTAGATTGGAGAGTACAAGAGTCTCCTAAGGGAAAAAAAATGTGGAATCAGTTTTGTGCACAATTGATCAATAGGTAATCAAAATGATCCAATCAGCGTCCTAATGAAAGTATTATCTTTGCCCAATAATTTGCTGATTCTACATTCGTATTGCCTCTATTCTACATATTTCTTTTGTGTTTTGTGGCTTATGCTGGCCTACAGCTATAATGAGATAAGATTAAAAGAAGGCAGTACATGCTATAGAATTCTCTAAAGTAACATTTATTTCCACATGAATTACTTTGTATAGCCAGAACCCATAACCATAAATATTTGGTTTTCTTTATTCTTACTTGTGCCTCAACTGCATTTTTAACTGAAACCACTTTTGGACATAGAACTGAATTGTTTGGTGTTTGTTTTACAGACTGGATTTGGCAGTTCTTTAGACAGTAATTGTATGGCACTGACTGCTTTTGATCTTACTATCTTTTCATTCTCTCATTTTCTGCATTTCTGCAGTTTGTCTCCAGCTATACTCAGTCTTGTCCATATTTTATAAAGTTCCAAGTAGACTTAGCTATGCTTATTATTGTTTGTTAATGCCTCTCTGTGTTCTTTCTTCTAGAGAGCCAACTACAATCACTCAACTGTACACATTTATTTCCACTCAGAAATGGTAGTGCTATTAGGACTCAGTTATTACAGACCAGCAAAAAGGTGCTAAAGACTCTGTAAATCTAGAAGCGATCAGTTCTGCTTCCCTCTCTCTTCTCTTACCCAATATCTCAAGCAAAACAGGAATTCAAGGTTCCACATTATCATTGCCTTACATATCCTTCCCATTTAGCAGAAGAGATCTAAAGTGAATGTGCCAAACAATAGTTTTAAAACTTTTAAAAACCAGAATTCAAAAGAAGTTTACATTGCCAAAGATCAGCATTTTCTACTAAACTACAGTGGTATGACTTGGCTGCTTTGTGATCTGTGAAGTAGTGATGGGGAAAGATTTGCCTTTATAACCCACCCCTATCTTACTCTAAATAACAAGGTTGTTCCGCAAGATTGTTATAGTGGACATTTAAGAAAACACAATTTGGTCTGTGATGTAAATATTGCCTGGATGCACAAATATCATAACATATAAAGTGTTATTTGGGTATGTTTAGTTGGTGATCAGAAAAAAGTTGGTCTTCCTTTTCTGTCAGATGACAGTGAGTTCTCCTTCTCTCTTTCACTTTTTCCTCTCAGTTCCCACTAGGATCTTCTCCCTAAACTTTTGATTTTTTTTAAAAAAACATTTAATTAAAAACATATAATTGGGAAGCTGTCATATTCCAAACAAAACACCAGCCTTTTGCACTATCTTTATCTATAACATTGATCTTGAGCATTCTTAGAAATATCTGGAACCCAGTGTTTCTGCTTGGCATGATCTCTATGACAAATTCTTGAGGAAAAGCTTATGACAAGCTTACAACATTCCAAACACATTCATTGGCAAAATAGATTGAGAACCCTTTGATTAAATGTTCAGCATTAAATCAATTTATCCTTTTTCCATAGGCACTTTGTTTAGAAGACATTTCTGACATTTTCATATTTAACTCAATAGATTCTTACTGAGTACACTGTCAAGTCATAATGAAATCCTAGATGTTTCTAGTAATGATTGAAAGGAGGCAAAATACTGTAATATATAGTCATTCATAAATGAATAAGTAGTTACAAAAGCAATCTTTATTGAAATCAGAGCTCTTCTCCCCTTTATTCTTTCTCCAATATGATTTTTTTAAAATATCTCACTCCAGCTTTCCTTTTTGATTTGACAGTAATAAATATGACACATTTTTTAATTAATAAATGACTTTTTGCCCTCTGTTTAAATATTTCCAACAATATTTAATTGACATTTTCTTTTAGCAGTCATTTCCTCATTATTATAATCCATATATTTTTATTTATGACAAATATATATAGAGTTGGGTTGCCTAAAGAATATATTTTTTAAAAATCACAATTCAGAAAATCAGAAATTGTTCTATTCAATGTGAACAATCCAATCATTAGTTATCATACTTAATTAGTCATTGTTCTAAATATCAACATGAGGCTGATAGTCCAAGTTTATCATATTTATCATATAATGGATAAAATCAGGGGTGGAATACAACAGAATTAACTACCTGTTCAGGATTTACGAGCTTCCCAGCAGGCTGCGAGCCGCGCGCCTGTAAATCATCATTAGCAGCTGCCTGCAGAGAAACAACCCTCTTTCCTGCTTTTCTAACTGCAGCTGTGCTTCATTCCGCAGCTGAAGTTGAAAAATCAGGAAATAAAGATCAGGTAAGAGCCTGGGTGGGTGGCTGGGCAAAAACATCAGCCGACATTGAACCAGTTCTATGTCTGCTGCTCTTCAGAGCTACCGGTTCTACAGAGGTGGACAGAACCAGTAGAAACCCACCCCTGGATAAAATTGCTGTGTTGAAATGTGGTTCAGCAAGGCTCAGACTGAAGTCATATTCATTGCTTTTAAGAGTTTGTCCTGGATACTCTTCTGGCATAATCATTGTTTTGCAGCCATAAAAGAGGTGCAGGGGGAATATTTTAACAATGTATTGTACTGAAACTCCTGAAAATGTTTGGCTAAAACTTGGTATATCATTTATACAGTATTTCTGGCCAGAAATTTTTAGAAATTTCTATAAGGAAAATATAAAGAAAATACCAATTTTGCTATATGCAATCTGATTGGGCTAATTGTACCAAGGAATAATACCCACATATGTAACATATGACAAATAGTTTTGAAGATACACCACTGGATGTGTAATATGGAAATATAACATGGCATGGAACTCAGATGGAATGATATAGTAATGAAGCATTGTGGCAATAGATTCCCTTCTATTTCCATTAGTATTTCATTGTGGTTTTTAGTTTTCAGTTATCTATAATTTCTCTGGTTATTAAATGCAGGAAGTTCTGAACTACCCAGCATTGTAGATGAGATATCAAGGGGAAAAGAAAAGTTTCAAATAATGTTTTCTGAGTCACAATTTTCTTAGACAAGTAGGACAGACAAGCTAATTATTTCTTACAGCCTCTAGATCATGCAGTTATTGGTTTTATTACATTATATTGTTGTTGTGAATTAATAAATGCTTAATAAAGATCATTAAGAGCTTGAAGTAAAGTGCAGGGTTCAGGCCCTGCACTTCTGATTGGCTGATAATAGCGACATCAGATTGGTCCGTTCAGGAGAATCTGATTGGCTATTAACGAGCTTCTCCCATTGGTTAATGGAGCTAGCGCTCCCTGTGTTTCATTGGTTGAATAAGTTAAGAGTTGCCTATATAAAGGGGCCCATCATGGCCATCGGGCTGAGCTGTTTTCACATGTAAATAAAGAGTTGAAGTTCACTGTTTCACTGGCTCGTCTCCATCCTTGCACCCATGCTCAGAACATAACAGTTGTTTTATGCCTTATAAGCTGCCAAAATCTTAGATAAAGTAGGATAGTGTGCTTTGAAGCAAAGAAAAATGATCTAGAAAATGTAAATTAGATCCAGTTGCTGAACTCTTTTACTTATTATCTTATAATGTGGCTAAAATTTGATAAAGGCTGTAGTTTAAATTAATTGATTCATTCTATATATATTTTGGAATTTTAAGAAACAATGGACTGAATTTGCTATAACCTGAAGTTGATCTTGAAACAATATGAAAAAAATAATAAAGGTTGACGTAGCTCCAATTCTCTTTTTGTATCCAAGGATAACCCCCCTACTTTGAAAAATAAATATCTGTAGCATAGGTTTAGAGATAACAACATTCAGATTTATGCAATAATAGAAAAAATAATAAAAAATGGAATCTCTTACATTTTTATTAGCTGACAATCATTGTTAATAATCATTACTTTTTCTCTCCTCTCTTTTCGTCTCCTGTCTCCTCCCCTCCCCTTCCTTCTTCTCTCCTCTCCATTAAAGATAATTTTGTTACATAATCAAACTAACAGAGTGAACAGAGAAAAAAGTTCAAGGTAATATTGTAAATTTTGTTGGTGGAATTTGCTTAAGTGTCCTTTTATTGCATTACTTCAGATTCAGAAAAGGCTGGCAAATGCCATTTCTCATTACTTCATTCCATGCTTTCACTTTCTTGCTAAAAAAATCTGCACTAAGATGACCCAGGCACAAAAGTTAATCTTTTAAAATCATGAGAGCATGGAAAACTTCCGGTTTGCGTGGCTTCGGGGCAGCAGGAATTCGCGACAGCTCGCGATTCCTGCTGTGCTAGCCGTCGAGGTACCCCCGATCCAGACGGGTCAGGGGGATATGGCTGCCCTGTAGGGACAGCTGAAGAGAGAGGGGAGTCGGATAGGGAGGTGGGGGTGTCGCAGACCCCCCCCTTCTCCGGGAAAACCCCTTTTTCCCAAGGCGGTGGAGCGGCGGTCAGCAATGGCCGCCATGAAGAAGCCAGCAACCGGGTAAGAACTGTGCTGGAGGAAGTGTGAAGAGTGAAAGTTCTGTCTGAGCCGGGTCAAGTAACACCTTTTAAACTGCCTGGAATTGAGCTGCTTGAATTGCTGGAGGATACATTGTATCCCTAAGAAGAGCGAAAAGCGGCGGAGAAGCTGTTAAAGGGAACTCTTTTTTTTTTTTACTCTCCCACCCCACGGAAAAAGCAGAAATATTTGGATATATTAGACATTGAAAGTGGATTGCTTTGAAAGCTGAAGCTAAGAGACAAAGGGATTTTTGGACATTGAAAAATTTAAGAAATTGGAAAATCTCTGCTGGAGGTATGGATTTTTGATTATTTAAAATTGTCATTGCAAGTGGGAAGGGAGAAAAAAAATTGGAGCAGAAGCTGAAAAAGGAGGAGATTGTCTAGAACGTCTTTGTGGATCCCAAAAGAAGATATATGGTAATTGGACCTCTTTGATTAAAAATTAATCCAGAAAGAGAAAGAGAAGAAGGAAGAAAAGTATTAACTTTTGGAATTTTTTTTTTTTTAATTGCTTTTGATTATCTTTGATTAAAAATTCTTGTGGTTGTTTTGGAAAAAGTTTCCCTTTTTATAATGGCATTGTTTGTGGATGAACTAGAGATTGAATATCAAAAATATAAAAAAGAAGATACTTTGGGCGCTTTGTTTCAATTCTTAGAAATGGCGTTATGTTCTGTTGAAAAGTTGATTACGCAGCAGAAGGACTGGGACAAGGAAGAAGAGGAAGAAGAAGCCATCTTTGATGAACAATGGGTCCCTTCCGGAGAGGAGGAGAAAAAGGATAAGAAAAAGGGGATTTTAAGAATTATAAAAACAACCAAAAGAGAGAAAAATGAGCGAAAAGGTGGAGGCAAGGTTAGAAAGCAAAGGAAAAGGAGTAAGAAAAGTGATGGGAAAAAGCAAAGGGGTAGAAAGGGCAAGGAGAAGAATAAGCAAGAGAGAAAGGGGGGCAGGAGAAGCCTTAATGGGGGGAAGCAAGACCTAAAGAAAAAAAGTTTATTTAGAGACAATGGGTGAATTTAATTTAGATTAAAAGAGGGATTCTGGAGGGTATATAAGATTGTGATTTTATATGTGTATTTAGAATATAAAATTTATTATGTAATTTTAGAATCTTTTAAACAGAATCCCAAGAAAGATTGTAATATGTAGTATTTCTAAGTTAGGGTAATGAGTTATAGATGTTACTCCAATTGGTGTACAGGAGAAGTATAGTAAAAGAAAAAAAATAGTTGAATGGATAATTGGAAATAAAACAGACAAAGAATGTTGTTGAAAATGGTAATAAGATATGGAAGGATATATATGCTTTTTTTTTTTTTTTGGATTTTGTATATTGATAAAAGGCAATAAAATTTTAATTAATAAATAATTTGGATGGAAAAGAGAAGTAGGGACAAGATATGAAGTTAATATTATATGAAATATTGATATTATAATCTGGAAATGTTATGCCTTATTGGTCTTTTATTATTATTTTTTCTTAGAAAAGAATTTATAAGCTGTTATGCCTTGATTCTTTGTGCATTGTTCTTATAAAACTGATAAAAATGGTTTTTATATATATATATAAAAAAGAAAATGATAATAAGATATGGAAGGAGATATGGGTTGAATATGATGTTTGAATTTGTGTCTGTGTAAAGAGTTTTAACCCGGGAACAGACAACCTTCAGAAAAGATCTTTTAGTTTTGTTTATGTTTTGTGTTTGTATGTTTGTGTATTGTGTTTATGGTAAAACTAACAAAATTTGTTTTTTATAAAAAAAAAAAAAAAGGAAAAAAGAATCAATAAAACCTTGGAGGAATGTTAGACGAGAATAATTTAAACAAGCCAGAAAGAAAAGAATATGATGACTATAAAATGGATAAATATGGAAGAGAAATGAAATTGAATAGGAGTAAAGAGAAATAATGAGAAATTTGCTGGAAGATATTTGTGTGTCCATATGGAGATGGGATAAATTGGAATTATGCTGTATAAAAATAATGTTTTGTTTGACTTGTAAGGATTTACAATGTTAAGAGGTTTTATGTGTTTATGTATTTAATGGTTAATGATGTGTTGTTTTATCTTTAAAATTAATAAAAATTTGTTTCAAAAAAAAAAATCATGAGAGCATGGATAGTTTGATTCTGTTTTTAGTAAGAACACTATCACATGATTTTATCTGAAAGCAGTATTTTTTAGCTCAGTTCTAGGATATTGAATAAATTAGGATTACATTTAAGAAAATATAAAGTAGTTAGACAAATGGCTCTGTCTTATGCTGTTTGCTGTTATAATTCAAATAATGACAAAACATGACTATCTTATCGATATTTCATATGATTATTAAGTTGTTGTAATGTTCTGATTTTTCCTCTATAAAGTTGAATGAAATCTTATTATCAGCTACAACATCTTTATTGAAAATGTCTGTAACAATGTGGATTTTACCAAAATGGCCAATATTATGCCACTCTGAAAAGTGGAATGCAATCTCAATAAAACTTGACAAGAAACTTCTGGATTGCTGTGATGAATATGAATATCAGAGATAAGCATATACAAAATTTGCTAAGCAGATACACTGTTAATGCTACAGATACTTGCATCTATTCCACTTTCTCTAGTTCAGTTTTGCATATTCTTTTGATTTTTCCACTAGGATGATGCAATGTTATGTCTCTAAAACATTAAAAATCCTGTAAATTACTACTGTGTGACATTTTATACCTCACATGTTTACATGTCCCAAATACAGAAGACTAAATAGTCTTTATTATATACTTTATTATATATTTAGAATGTACCTTTACTCCAACAGCATTGAAAAATTTGAGATCTGAACAAGAATTTATCTGAACCAGAATGTCTAGCCATTAGTTACTATTGGCTTCTTGCTGGAGCAAATCTTATCATAGAATTTTTGTAGATTTCCTGTTCTCCTCCTGTACATTTCTACCTTTTCCTTTTTTATTGATATGACAGAAAGCCTTGTAAATAAAATTAATTTGTTTTACTGTGACACATAAATCTTCTTTGTTTGCCTCTAGACAGTTAACAGTTCAGCTACAGTATATTAATTGCAGATTATAAATATGATCATTTTTCAGATCTTATCTTCTAGTATCATTATCCTGAATTGGTTGAAAAGCAGTCTAGAGAGATGTAACAGAATAATAATGCATCATGACAAAGATAGATTTGAATTTGGGGATGTAAGCCAGTTTTAGCAGGAGACAGATGCTTGGCAAACTTGCTTGAATGCTTTTTTCAATCATTTTGGTTTCTTGTAATAACCAACAGAAAAGCAATGATTGCAAATAATTCACACTGTAGATTTCAGAAATCAGGATTAGTGGTCTTGACATGTCCCAAAAATTCATTTCAGTTTACTTTTTGTAACTGAAATCAGTGGCACTGTATGAAAAGAGTGTTTGCATTCTGTGCTATGGCATTTACTGTACATAAGATCGTTTACTGAAAGTTCCTCTAAGGTCACTTTCTTAACTCTTGATCTTAAATTTGTAAGCAGCAGCTAGTTTGGCACTCACTAAAGACCACTTCATTTTGTAGTCATTTTTTTTCCTTTGTATTTTCAGGCATTTCTAATGGATGCCGAAGAAGGAAATCCAGTTTTGAAATTTTACCTCTCATATGTATATCTAAAAAAAATTATATTGCAGCCAGGCCCTCCAGTCTGAGAGAATTTGTTATACAAATCCTTACTTCACAAATTAAATAGATCTAACTTCTCCTTTTGTCTCAATTCATATCCCTCTGTTGAAAATGCCAGGCCATATGCAGCATTCCCCATACACTGTATAGAGCTTAAAGGAGTATATTGTAACTTGCAACTTTTAATGCAGCCCAGATGTACACATATTTGACTTATTTTTCACTGCTGCCATCCTGTTCCTGAATTCTCTTCATGTATTCACCCTTAACAAAAAAGCAATGCATGTTGAAAAACCTAGCTGATTTCAATAGGCCTCCTGTGACTGTAAAAGTAAGCATATGATTGTGATATTTTCTCTAATAAAATACATTGATTCACGTTGTTATTTCCACACAAAGGGAAATACTCTTGAACCATTTTACAAATAACCATGTTGATACATTAAGTTTTCAGTTATTCAATGTAAAGGAAGACATTTTATTGTCATAAAATTAGCTGTGAGGCATTCATCATGCAGTTATTGAATATATGCACAGATGGAGACATATCTACTACATTGCTTTATAATGAAACTTGCTGGGTAGCAGATTTTGTTTTTGAAATGAATTTTGCAAGTTTCTTTGAATTCTCTTGATAGATGATAAATAGACACAGTATATAGTTAAGACTTGTCTTAATCTAAAAATATAGATATAAATATGCTATAAATTTCTCTCAACTAAGAATGACACTTAAACCCATCTCCTTGGTTCTGTTATGTCACCATTACTCAGAGGCCAGGACTTTTTTTAGTTTGCCCTTGTCAGCCTCCCAAGTAGATCAAACAGGAAACATGACAAGATCAGCTATCTACTTTATTGTAAAGCTATATTAAGTGAATCTTGCAAATTTGAAAGTACAAATCTCCCATTGTCTCTTTTTTCACTTGATAAGTTAAGGGGGATCTTTTCTAAGTTAATTTCTTTTCCTGTTATTCAGCTGTGAGCTCCCCACCTGCACTTTTTATCTGATCATTCCCTAGGCAGCATCTCTTCTCCTCATCTCCTGTTATTTGCACATACTGTTACATTATTCAAATATTATCCTATGCTCCCCATCCATAAAATAACAATTAACACAAAGATGTCATGTTTAGTGCTGTAAATCATCTTAATTTTGATACAATTCCTGGACGATTTGAATAATATGTGTGATTGATAAGATCACTTATTTTGCATGTTTGGTACCTTTGGTACAAGAATTATTTCTAGGCTGCTGACAATTTTTAATAAGTTGTTTTTAATGCCTAGGGATAAATAATTTTAAGCATTTGTTAATATAAAAATTCCCTCTGAGGAATCCAGAAAACCTCCTTCTATTCAGGCAAATTGTTGGTTTATGTATCCTAGTGTGGTCAAAAAGATTGGCACACCTTTAGGTATCTGTTTTTACCCTTTTCTTAAAGTTATTTGAGCTGATCTTGAAAACATCTGCATGCACAGGAAATACTCTTCTACAAAGCTAAAATCCTTTGGGAGATGAAGTTGCAGTTGTCATTGCTGCCTTCACTTCATTATGTATATAAATCTGACACAGAGAGAAGGCACTGTAGTTTATTCCTGTGTATATATGACCACATTGCCATGACAAAAGTGATTTTCACTGGTAAGTGAAGATAGAAGAGGCATAAAGACTATGGCACTTATTCTTGGTGCTATTTTATTTTCTTATTTTTCATATTTATATGGGCATCCATCTCACAAGAAGTTACTTTGGACATCAAATAACAGTGCAATGGAGACCCTTTTTCTATTATAATACAGGTTGCTTCTATCATGGTCAGTGAAATATATGAGGTTATGGTTAATTTATGTCAGTGTTGCATGCTCATAATATTTGCAACTTTTTGGGAATTTTCTTGCATGTCCTTACGATACAATGCTAGCATTGAAGAGGATGCTAAACTGAGTTTCTCTTCTCCCTTCACCATTACTATACATTTCAGTTTCAAATTTCTTAAAACATGAATAAAGTTGTCTGATAGACCAATATTTAATTTCTTACATAGTCTTCTGTTTTGGAAGCTTTACTAAGTTTTCAACTCCCAGAATTCCCCAGCTAGCGGTAAAGTTGAATTTGTTAGGATTTGCTAACTAATTGAAAAATACAGCAGGAAATATTTGATTGCAGTTATTGCAGACAAAGATGACTCTATGGGTCAATTTTGCTGTATGTTGACCAGTAGGACACACATGAAGCTTTGAGAACATGTAATAGCAAAAGGATAAAAATCATATTCTACATCTGAAAGAGTAGAATATTGTTTCATAGAACTGTAAATGTCAATATAAACAATTTTAATTTTACAAAAACTTAATTACAAAATTATTACTTGAACAAATGCCTCATAAACCGAAGAAAATATTTGTTGAAATTAGGACTCCCTTGGTGCTCTCTGAGCTTGGTTGCTTTCTTGCAGATGTTTCATTATTCAATATTGATAACATCATAATTGCTGGAAGGGAGTAATGTTTGCTATCATTTTATATTCTAGTGCAGAAGTGTCCAACCTTGGCAACCTTAAGACTTGTGGACTTCATCTCCCAGAATTCCTCAGCTGGCTGAGGAATTCTGGGAATTGAAGTCCACAAGTTTTAAAATTGCCAAGGTTGGACGCTCCTGTTCTAGTGGCTTGCCCTGTCCATGTTAGTGGGGATGGTCTTGGTAATTCTCTGATTGGCCTATTTATCATTAGCTTGTTTGACATTCCTTAATTGGGGTATTGTTTACTTCTTGATGTACTTGAAGTAAACAATTAATTTTGGTGTTAATCTCTGCTTATCTGGGTGTTGTTTGCTGTTGTCTTTCTGTTCCTTTTTTGGCTTATTGATTGTATGTAGGTGTTGTTTATAACTATATGCCTATTGACAGCTGATTTGTCAGAGTGCTGGGCTTCCATGAATTCTCTAGCATTTTTGGACCTAGCTTCATCTAGGATGGTCACAGTTTCCCAGTTGAAACTATGGTTAAGTCTGTTCATGTTTTGTGAAATTAAGGAGTCATCATGTTCTTCTAACTGCAAGTTGGTGTTCACTGATGCACACTGCTAGTATTCTGCTTCTTTGTCCTACATAATGGCTGTTACAGTTCTTACATTGTATATTGTAGATGACTCTTTTTATTTTTTTTATTCTGGGACTGCTAAACCAGAAGATCCAGCAGTACTGAGGATGTTACCTAGCTTGGGAAATGAAATGTCTGCAAGAAAATAACAAACTCAAAAAGCACCAAATGAATGAATATGAATCGTTTTACTATTAAAATGATTTGTGGAAGGAAGAATCTGGATGGAGGAAGGATTTTTTTCCCCATGGTTAAATCTTAATTAGGAAGGTTCCTTTTGAATGTGTTGTAAACATTACACACAAGACATGGTCCAAAGTCATGCAAAAGGATCTGTAGCTTTGGAATAAATTCATTTAGGGGCAAAAGGAAAATAGCGTCTTTAAAGATTAAAATGAATATGACAATTTACATTATATTTGAAATGACAGTATATACTGTAGAAGTTAATATGGGTCTTTTCAAATTTTACTGCTTTGCATTAGCTTCTTGAGAATGTTTCCTATTTGGCATACTCCATGAGAATCAGAAAGGAAGCTAAGTTGCTGAAACTCTTCATTGTTTCTTTTCCCTGCCATTTAGTTAAATAAATCTAAATATTTATAATCTACCACACAGATATATTTAGGATGGTCAAGTGCCAGAAAGGACAGGTCTTCTGCCCCTTTAATAGTTATGTAGAAAAATAGAACCTTAACAGATGTAGCATGTCATGTATGTTGTACTTGCAGAAACTCCTTCTTCTGTGCAACTATTAATGGAACAGAAGCCTAATTTTTTTTCTATCTAAATATTCCAAGTGGAGTGAAGTAATGAAGATTTATGGGCACATGATAATGGAATCAGTAATTCACTCTTATTGTTAAAATATTGATCATTTTTCAACACTATGTACGGTATATTTATTCAGAAATGTAGAAATATAAACATAATTAGGATTTGATCCCAGAAACATATATTCAAGATGAAAGCTTTAGGAATGTATTTTAGGATACATTGCATACTGAAAATATGAATTGTCAATTGTTTGTTTAATACTTCACCACACCTGTGTTTCAGATCAATGCACTACATTAATATACAATTTGCATGGATGTTGAAACTCTGGCACACAGTTGTATTGTCAATGCTGCAAAGCACCTTGCGTTTTTGTCAAACTGAGTGATAGATCTTTTTTCTGCCATATAGTATGGGCTACTTGTTATTTTCTGTGTTTTCTTGGATGGGGAGAAGAGAAGTCTGAATAGTTGTGGAAAAAACAAACATTCAGACAGTCTGGTTTTCTCTCTCTTTTAATATCATAATACAATGTTCCCTATGTGGAACCCAGAGGTGACATCTAGAGGTAACTCTAGAATGTAATTCAGATAGTATTTATGGATTATGTCAAAGAAAATATACTGAACATGTATCTTGAAAATTTACAAAACCAGCCATAGCCTAAGCATCCATTACATTATGCAGATTTTTAAAAAAATATCTTGTATATTTCTTGATTAAAGAGTCACATTGAAAAAATGCAGTACACAACTGCTATGAATGCTTGCAAATGAAGGGAGTTCTAGGGAGGACCTATACCTAGAATTTTGTAAGCAAGACAATAATTGGCCTCTTAAGAGCTCAATAATAAATCTACTTAGTGTGACCCAATTACTCTGCATGAGGAAAACAATAATAAAAAGAAGATAATAATATAACCACTTTCAGTTTATGTACTGTTTATGATGTCAAATAAAACGTATTTTTTTAAAGTGGTCTGAATTAATATTAATTTGGTATTACCCCTCTGAATCCTTCTGAATCCTTTGGCGATTCGAATCCCTAGTGCCATGTAACTGAGTTAGCTCCCATTCCTTGTCCCAGCTTCTGCCAACCTAGCAATTCGAAAGCATGTAAAAATGCAAATAGAAAAATAGGGACCACTTTGGTGGGAAGGAGCAGCGTTCCGTGCACCTTTGCCGTTTAGTCATGCCAGTCACATGACCATGGAGATGTCTTTGGACAGTGCTAGCTCTTTGGCTTTGTAACAGAGATGAGCACCACCCCCTAAAGCCAGAAATGACTAGCACATACCTGTGAGGGGAACCTTTACTCTGAATCCTATGATGAAGAATCAACTAATATCTACCAAGATAAGAATAGAGCTAATGCTAAGATTTTGCTATACTCGGATCTGCTATTTGAAGTGGAGTCCAAAACCCTAAGCCAAGGATAATTAAATTATATTTATACAATAACTGTATTACATTGACTCTGTTGTGTCCGCGAAATGATGCCAGGAGTCGGTGACTTTAGTGCAAGCTCTTTATTAGTAAGTTGGAACCGAACTGGCGAAAGGAAAAATGCCCGCGGCTTTTATTCCTTTCGCCGCGGCGGCCGCAGCCAATGGCACCGCTTTGAATCTCCCGCGATCCGAATGGACCAATCGCGGGAGATTCCTAGCGAGCCAATCGGCGCGGCTCGCCTAACCAATCGGAGAGCCCCGCGCTTTGGCCAATCAAAGCGCGGGGATCTCGAGTATGTTAATTAAGGACAGAACACCCCTCCCCTCTTGGTTCAGTCCTTACGTTGCGTAGTCACGTAGGAAGGCGGGGCTCCGTCTGGGCCTACTTGACCTGCGCAACTCAGTTGTAGGCTGGATCCCGGCCGGTTCGGTCGGGATCTCTGCTGCTCCTGCTGCCGTCGTGGGAACCGGCTGGTCGATCGGGCCGGTCCGTTCTCCATAGCTCCCTCCTGGGCCTTCTGGGTTGGTTGAGCTGCAGGTTTCGCCGCTCCCGCTCGGTCTTTCCGGGTCGGTCGAGCTGGCCTGGCTGTTTCTTCCTGGCAAGGGGTCGTGATGGCTGCTTTCCGGTGAGTACTGCTGGTTTATTCTTCTTTGGTTTTGGTCCCCTGGGTATTCCCTCCCCCCTTGGTTTGTGTTGTGGGGGTTGGTTTCGCCTGTTTGTGCGTCGGTGGTTTGTTGGTTGGTAGTCCTCGACCTTAATTGGTCGATGTGGCGTTTCCACGCTCGTCCGTCTGCTGTTTGTAGCCGGTATGAGTGTGGGCCTGTTGTTTGTGTGATGATGGCTGGAATCCATAGTGGGTCTCCCGTCAGGTTCTTTGCGTATGCGGGGTCGCCGGGTGCGAAGGTTAGGTGTTTGCTGTTTGAGTCTGGGGGCCTCTCCGGGTTATACGTGGGGTGTAACCTGTCGAGTGGGGACCTTAGTTTTCTGCCCATTAATAGTTCGGCTGGGCTTTTATTGGTTGTGGTATTTGGGGTTATGTGTTGGGTGAAGAGTAGTTTGTTTATTTTCTCCTGGATCTCCCCATGGTCTATTTTCCGGATGGTCTTTTTAGTGAATTGGACCCTCCGTTCCGCCCTACCGCTCACCGCCGGGTGCGCCGGTGCTGTCAGCGCGTGGCGGATGCCCCTTTCCGCTAGGAATTTTTCGAATTCCAGCGAGGTGAACTGGGGCCCGTTGTCGGAGACGTCTGGGAGGCCGTGTGTTGCAAAGAGTTTGCAGAGTTCCTTGATCACGGCCTCCGTGGTTGTCGTCTTCATGTTGCTTACCTCCAGCCAGTTGGAGTAAGCGTCAACTGTTATGAGGAAGGTGTGTCCTTTTGTGGGCCCGGCGAAGTCTATATGGATCCTAGACCAAGGTCCCCTTGGGGTTTCCCACTCTAGGATGGGTGCTGTGGGTGGGTTTGGCCTAGTTTCCTGGCATCGTTGGCACCTAGCTACCCAGGCCTCTATTTGTTTGTCCATCCCTGGCCACCAAGCGTAACTTCTGGCCAGGGCTTTAGTCCTAACGATGCCAGGGTGCCCCTCATGTAGCAGTTCCAAAACCTTCCCCTGTAGCTTTTCCGGAATGACCACCCTATCCCCCCATAGTATGCACCCTTTTAATAAGGAGAGTTCCGTTTGGCGGTTTCGGAATGTTTTGACAGACTCGTCGTTGTCCCTTTCCGGCCACCCTTTCTCCACCCAATGCAACACCCGCGCCAGACGTTTGTCTTTATTAGTCTCTCGGGCAATGTCTGACGCGGTTATGGGCAGGTTGGGTAGAGTCTCTATGCTGAGGGTGGTTGTCGTGGGTGCTGGGTCGGTGTCGGGTTCCGGTAGTGGCGAGCGGCTTAAGGCGTCTGCATGGGAGATCGTCTTACCCGGTCTGTGTATGAGTTCGTAGTTGTAGGCTGCCAGGAACTCGGACCACCTTGTCATTCGGGGAGACAGAATGTTCGGGGTGGCCCGGTTTCCTGCAAGGATTCCCAGCAGCGGCTTGTGATCCGTTATGATGGTGAAAGTCCGGCCGTAGAGATACTCGTGGAATCGTTTTACGGCGGCAACGATAGCCAGAACCTCTTTGTCCAGTTGGCTATAGTTCCGCTCCGGTTTGGTGAGGGTCCTTGAAAAGAATGCGATGGGCGCTTCTTTTCTGTCGGGAAGGGTATGGCTGAGGACAGCGCCGATGCCGAAGGGTGATGCGTCGCATGTGACGGCCAGAGGTAGGGTCTCGTTGAATTGTATAAGGACGGCGTCCGAGGTGAGGAGGTCCTTCGTTCTTTGGAAGGCGGCTTGCTTGCGTTTTCCCCAAGTCCAGGTCGCCGCCTTGTCCTATGCAAGGGCTCTGCCGCCGTCGCCTTTTGGGGCAGGAAAACATTGTAAAAGTTCAGTAACCCCAAGAACGCCTGTAGTTCCGTCTTTGACTTGGGTGTGGGGGCTTCTTTGATGGCCTTGATTTTTTTGTTTGTGGGGTGAATGCCGTGACGGTCTAGGAGGTAGCCCAGGAATTCTACTCGTTCCGTGCATAGCTGGCATTTCTCCCTCTTGACTTTTAGTCTGGTCTCTTTAAATTTGGTTAGGACCTCCCTTAGTCGACCCTCTAGTTCGGCTTGGTTGGCTGCCGACACTAGGACGTCGCAAAGTAAGGTACCACCCCCTTGATACCTTGCAATAGTCTCTCCATTAGGCTTTGGAATATGTCCGGTGCCACGCTGACTCCGAATTGGAGTCGGTTGCATTTGAATGCCCCCCGGTGGGTGACTATGGTCTGCGCTTCTGCCGTTTGCTCATCGACCGGCAACTGTTGGTATGCCTGGGCGAGGTCGAGCTTGGCGAAAACCTTGCCCCCTCCCAGTGAGTGCAGTAGGTGTTGCACTACTGGGACGGCTTAGGCGCTTTGTTGCAGCGCGCCATTTAGGGTGGCCTTATAGTCCCCACAGATCCTCACCGACCCATCGGGCTTGATCGGGGTGACTATGGGGGTCTCCCACCGGGCGTGGTCTATGGGCTGTAGAACCCCTTGTTTGACGAGCTTGTCAATTTGCTCGTCTATCTTGGGTTTCAGTGCGAATGGCACCCGCCTTGGTTTCAGGCGTTTTGGGGGGACGTTAGGGTCTAGATCGAAAGATATAAGGGGCCCTCAGTACTTGCCTAGGTTTCCGTCGAAGACCTCTTGGAACTCCCGGGCCAGTTGCTGCTCCCAGCTGTCGTCGGTGATGTGGTCGACTCCCGTGAGTGCGATATCGAGCGGGGCGAACCATTGCAGTCCCAGTAGGCTTGGGCGGTCGCGGTCGACGATTGTCAGGGGAAGTCGTTCGGTGTGCCCCTTATACGTGATGTTGAAATGTTTGGTTCTGACTACCGGGATGCGGTTTCCCTGGTAGTCCTTTACAATGAGTCTCTGGCTGTCTACGTTCCTCCTTTGGAAGGTAGGCACCAAGTGCTTTATTTCATGCCATGCAATCATGGAGAGGTAGGACCCGGAGTCCACCTCCATTTTGCATGGCTGGCCCTCGATGCCTACCTCCACGTGGACCTTCCGGGCGTTGTTGGTGATGGCGTGGCCGATGGTGACCTTCTGGTGGGTCTCCTCTCTCCGCCGGTTGTCGCCGCCTCACGAGGATCGTCCGTTCCGGTCCCATCGGCTGTCCGAGGAGCGATCTCTGGTCCGGGGTGGTGTGCTTTCTCTCCTCCAGTCTTTCTGGTCCCATCGTGCCGGGCTGCGATTTTTCTTCAGGCAGCAGACACGGGCGATGTGTCCCTTCTTGTCGCAATGCCGGCAGATCGATTCGAAAAACCGGCATTCCGACCTGGGGTGGTCGCCGCCGCAACCGGCACAGTTGGTCCTCGACTTACGACCTCGCCGGCTTCGTGGGTCGCGGCCTGTCTGGAGTCGATGGATGTCCTCCTTGTCATCGGAAGTGCCCGATGCCGAGTGGAAATCACCCTGGTGGGTGGTCGTCTCGGGTTGGGGCTCGGTTCACCTCGCCGGGTTTTTGTTTCCGCTGCGGTCCCCAGTGTTCGGTCTGCGCATGCGGTCGGCGGAAGTTCGGGTTGCTTCGGCGGCTCCGGCTGCGGTGAGGGTGTCTGCTAGGCTGATGTTGCCCTTGGCCATCAGCCGGCTCTGGAGGACGGGGTCCCACAAACCGAGCACGATTCGGTCTCAAAGGGCGTCATTTAGGTTGTCAAATTCGCAGAGCCCCCCTAAACGCCGCAGCTTGGCGACGAAGTCGCTGAAGCTCTCACCCGACCTCTGGTTCCGCCGATAGAACTCATTGTGCTGGATCAAGATGGGTACCTCTGGAGCGTAATGCCGCCGAAGTATGGGTTCGAGGACGTCCCAGTCCATCGCGGTCGCATCGGCGGGTTTGGCAAGCACCTTGGCCATCTGGAAAACCTCAGTCCTGCAGTGGGTCAGGAAGATGGCGCGTTTCATTGGGCCGGTGGCGTCCTTCAGGCCGCTGCACTCGAGGTACATGCGGAATCGGTCGGAGAACGATTTCCAGTCCTCGGTGGCGGGGTTGAAGGGTGCGGGTGGTGCGATTTTCGCCATCGCGGTGGTTCGTCTGGCTTCCGTCGGACACGTGGTTTGGTTCAGGGTCTGGATCCCACCTTTGTCGCCAGTGTTTTGTCCGCGAAATGATGCCAGGAGTCGGTGACTTTAGTGCAAGCTCTTTATTAGTAAGTTGGAACCGAACTGGCGAAAGGAAAAAAGCCCGCGGCTTTTATTCCTTTCGCCGCGGCCAATGGCACCGCTTTGAATCTCCCGCGATCCGAATGGACCAATCGCGGGAGATTCCTAGCGAGTCAATCGGCGCGGCTCGCCTGACCAATCGGAGAGCCTCACGCTTTGGCCAATCAAAGCGCGGGGATCTCGAGTATGTTAATTAAGGACAGAACAGACTCAATAAAGCCTGTGGTTTTATTATTGTTACTAATGATAGAGGATTTCAATTTTTAAAAAGTGTGAAAACCTATCACATCTCAAACAAGTTATAATTCATGAATGTTTTAGATTATATATCATATTTTTGTAAGTGTTTTTTTTTTTTTTGTTGCTATTACTGCTGTTACCTTGTAGATTACAGACAAAACATCAAGAATAATATACTCTAGTAATTAGAAACTCCAATTTACACCGTGTAATTGTTCTGGGGACAGACTTCAAAGCCAACAAAAGTTTAAAATGACAACATTTAAAAACACACAGGAATAATTTTAACTTTTAATGCAGAATAGCAGGTTTGAATTAGCTTTGTTTAGCGGTTAAGACACCAGGCTAGAAACCAGGAGATTAAATTATAGCCCTGCTGTAGGCATGAAAGCCAGTCAGATGACTTTGGGTCAGTCATTCTCTCTCAGTCTAAAACATTAGGCACCAGTGATAAGCCAGCCATCAATTCCTGTCTCATCCAATGGATCAATATTCAGCTGACCTGGAAAAGCAGACCCTGAACTTGCAGGAAAACACTGGGAAGGAAAAAAAAACCTAATATATGTTGTAAGAGGGATGTCTGTGTTAAGATGGTTTTGACTAATTGACAAGTTAATTATTAAAATATTTAATAAATGGTAACAATTCCAAGGTTTTCCCTGTGCAAATTGAGATGTGGAACTTTAATTTTCCAGACTTTCAAGGGTATCTTTAGACATACTTTCAATTTATAGGTTTTTTTTAAAATGAGATTGCACTATAGGAATTACTAGAGGGTTATTATTTAGAACCACTGAAACCACTTGTGGCAATTTTTAATTATAATTGGAATTTGGTTGTATTTCCAGAATTAAAGTCAGCTAGATATAATTGGATGTCATTAAGCAAGACATTTAAATTTGTTCTCTGGAAAAATTGGCCCTTTGAAATGATTTTTATTTAAAAATAAAGAGGGAAGGAAGGAAATGAAATGAACCGTAATGCTTTGGTCTTTTTTTCCTTTTCTTGTTTTCTTCTTTCTTGTATTTTTCTTTCATTTTCATTTTATTTTATTAAAGGGATAATTATAAGTTGAGCTAGTCCTCAACATACACCAGTTTGTTTAATGACCGTTCAAATTTACATTAACACAGAAAAAATACCTTATAACTGTTTTTCACACTTAACGACCATTGCAGCATTCCCATGGTCACATGATTAAAATTCAGATACACGGCAACTGACTCATATTTAGGATAGTTGCAGTGTCCTGGGGCTGTGTGATCACTTTTGTAAAATCAAAGGTCCATAAAATAACAAATTTATCCAAATTTGTGAAAGAAACTGGATATACAGTGCTATGAGTATGCCGCTGGAAAAATAATGCTCCAGAATTTTCAAGTTCATTATATTTCAAGAGATTTGGCAATGTTACATAATTTTAGTCACTGTTTTTATAGTGGTAGGAATGGGAGGTAAGGGCTCAGGTATCTTCCAGAATCAGCTGGGAACATCCAGATTAATGCCACATTACTGAAGCCTATACTCATTTAGAATTAAGTCCCACCAAAATCACTTTACTAAGCAAACAGAGAAAGGATAAGCTAAAAGATAATTTTGGAATACAGTCAATTTAATGAAAAACTTCTGAAAAAAGAAATGCAGAGCTAAATGTCACATTAATTTCTTCATTATGTTAAATAGGAAAGAAATACAGGGTCTGAGCAACACTATTTCAGAACTGCTGTGTTTGAAAAAGGTGAATGCTTTAAATTATGTTGAATGTTAAGTGCATAGGATCATATTTCTCTTGCTCTCCTTTTGATACATGGATAGTTCCAATTAGCTGTTTAATCTATTCATCAGCATTTTGGCCTACAGAAAAAAAAGCTGTATTTTGGTCCTTGGAGATCTGTACCAAATACAAAAGATCAGGCTTGAGCCATTGAAGTCTTTGAAATAAATTCAGAGCATTTGAAATGTTACAGGAATACTTAGGAAATGTCTTACTTTGTTTATACATTTGCAGTTCTGTTCTGATACTGGGACATAAATTACCTCCTAAAAATAAGTTACATTAGGGATACCTTATAAAATAAGTTACATTATGGATACCTTATAAGAACATTTAACTCAAACCAACTCATACTGTTAATTTTAGCAATCACTGTTGAAATTTTGTGGTGTGATCAGGGCTGCATGTGCCCTATTGGTCAAAGATTAGCTGGTCTTTGTTTTTCCAAACAAAAGACATTTGATTAAACCAAGTGTAACTTGCTCAACTCTATAAAGGCAATTTAGAAAAATGTAGGAATCTCAGTTGCCCCTTTAAAAACTAGACACATTTGTGAGCTTTCACTTTTCAACAAACACTCCCATGGTAGCTTACAGAAGAAAACAATGTACCAATTAACAAATTAATAAAAGGCAGTGATAATAAAATAAGCTTTCTGTTTCAGTGTAATAAAAGCTATGAACCACTGTACTTTGATAAACTCTTAAGAGATAGATAAAAAGAATAAGTAAACTCTTGAATCTGAGTCCTGAAAATTTCACAGCTAGGTTCCATGGAATTTTCTTGACCAGTCTGTAGAAGTGGTTTTCCATTGCCTTCCCACCCCACAAATTCTCATTCAAAATTTAATGTTATAATATTGTCCTGAGATCTTCCATCAAGGTGCTCTGATCAGGTTCAGTCCTGATTAACTTACAGAAAATAAATATCTTTATAATATTCCTAAGGCTGGACTAAAGTTTGTTGAGACCATTGCATAACAGATTATTGTCAACTAATTGGTAACTCTTATCAATATAAGCAAGCAAGAAGGCAATTACAGATTTTAAAGATTGGGAAGGCAGTTATTCATATATATATTTATATATTTTCTACCTGCATCTGAGAGTATGAGGTAGAGCTGCTTTGCTGCTGTACAGGAATTTTGGAGAAGCTTCAGTGTGAAACTAAGAAGAAAAAAAAAAGTTTTCCAGTATTTTAAATATTCTTTACCTAGTAACATTGTCTTTTGCTGTTTGTTATCATCTACAATGGACCATGCATTTGTAAATATTTAACATTTAAGAATCTTGCTTTTGGAGTATATTGCTTATACATTCAACATTTTGCTTTTAGCTTTCTGTAAGAAGCAAAGCATCCAGGGAAAGTGGCAGGCTGGTGTGACCTGCATGTGTGTACCTGATTATTAAGAAGCAATTCAGTGTTCCAAGCTTGCTGTTGAGTCACCAGCAAAGAGACATTGAATTCTAACAGCACTTGCATTACATGTGTGGGAGGCTTAAATCCTGAAGTTCACAATTAAAATAAAAAGCCACAACAATCATGTAGGTTTGCTTTCAGTTTCTCAGCATGCGTAGTTCTACTTTATTCATATGTGTATCTGGAATTTTATGCAAATTAAAGTGGTTAATTTAGATTGGAATTTAAAAATATATAGCCTAGCTGCAAGATTTACAGAATGTGGTGTTGGTGGTAGTGGGGAGAGCTAAAATGTAGAGTTTGACATGCAGTAGAATTGAGTGTGGTAATTGTTTGTGATGTTTTTCTGGACTTCAAAGCTCCATAAACACAGCTGCAACTTTTTTAATATATATATGAGTGTAAAAAAGAAATGTCTGTCATTCAGCTACGCTTGGCTATCTAAAAACATTTCAATTAACTTCTCCAACAATATTACAATATCTCTGTGTAGCTTAATTAATTATGGCCTGGGTTAAATTGTGACCCAAAAATATGTCTTCTTCAGATGCTTGAAAAATATATGATATTTCTCTATGAAGAAAGGGAATGGGAACATCAAGATATTCCCAGCTTCCTCTGTGCCATTATCAGGATAGGAAGTAACTGATTTGCCTGTTTCTAAACATGGTGGATGAGGAAAGGGAAAGACGTTACTTCTTTGCTGCTGCAGATATTACAGAAGGCTACATAACATATTAATATATATTTACTTATGAGAAAAATACATTGTGTCTGGCAAACGATAATATCAAATTCAATGAAAGATGACTGGGAACTACTGCTATTTTTGAGATTGTACTGGGAATACTGATATTCAATTTTTTCTCCTATTCCATTAAATGTAGTTAACTGTATCTGCACTGAAATTATGCATTTCAAAGAGGACCACTTCTGGTGATGTTTTTTTTTAAAAAAATCTGTAGGTCATCAGGCTGATGATATGCATACAAATGTCAGATCTTTCCATTTCCTAAGTCCAACTTAAGTTTATAGTTGTCACATTATCCTATTATTTTCCAGAATATTTTGTAACTTTAATTAAAACTTTTAAAGCTTCTAAAGTAAATTGATATTTTTTTCTGCTCTGAATACTTTTACAGGGAAGCCTCATGTAAAGTATGTTACAGTAGGTGGGAGGTGACTAAGGCACGAGTGACTGTGAACAGGGCCTCCCAGTCCAGAAATTGGTACAACTGGTAGATAACATAAAACCGCACAAACCCATCTGGCTATAGCTACCATCTGCTCTTCAAGCAAGAATTGTGCACAGGATCTTTTGGGATCTTATTCCCATTCAGAATAAGAGATGGAAAATTCCCAGAACCAGAAAATTCCTAAAACCCAAACTTAGTTTGTTTTACAAGGGTTGAACTAAAGCCTGTGGTTCAAATGCCCGCAGACTCAAGACGCTGAGAGTGGACTACCATGACATCATTCAAATAGCCTGTGGTGGAGAGATATAACAGTATAATCTGCATATTGATGATCTCTTATTCTGAACTGACAGATGAACTCACCCAGTGGCTTTGCATAATGTTAAAAGGAGAGGTAAGACCCTAGAGCCCTGCAGTATTCCACACATTAAGGACTGCAGATTGGACCTCTCCCTATCTATCAACACATAAAGGAGCCAGTCTTTGAAAAAGGAAGAACACCATCATAACACTATGCTGCCCATCCCTAGCCTCTGAATAAATATTGGTATTCTTTATTAAATATTACTAAACCAGTAATGATTTTTTTTTTAATCCTCCACTGAGAACTTGTAGAAATTAAGTGTAATAGCAGAGATATCTTTATTGTATGTTAGTTTCCAAAGATACATAAATGAGGTTTGAAGCTTTTCTTTTCTATGGCACATTAAAAGCCTACTGCTACTATAGGAACAACAACAACAACAACAAAAGCTACTGATAAATTGTCAGCATTGGAGAACATTCTGACTCACTGAATTTTCTTTCATAAAAAGGAAATTACTGTAGGACCGATGAAAATATAAAATTAATGTTGTTATTAAAATAACCTCTGTCTTCTTTTTAATAGCTTGAAAATCTTCCCTTACTATTAGAGGTCAATTCATAATCTGTCTCTGTGATCTTTGCTAAATTTTGTTTCTCTAGAATATTCACCTATTTTCTCTAGAAGGATGTCACTTCCTTTATACAAAATGGAATCATATTGAAATACTTTTTGTATGGCCATTGTCCACTAAAACACTTTCTCCCTCTTGTAATTTCAAGTGTGGTTTATGTTGTTTTTTCTAGTTATAATTTATAGGTATTTTTAGTTGGAACTGCTCGTCCTCCTTTTTGCAACTGTGTGGGGGAGTTTTTTTGTTTCCAGTCAAGGATATTTGGAGCTTTAAAGCCAAGATGAAGGAATTAAAAGGGGTTAACCTGTTTTTGTGACTTTGTTGTTTTTGTATCCCACCTGGGTCATCACAATATAGTCTTGGGCCACTGCCCTCAGCAGTGTAAGGAGCATGATATGAAATATAAGTGCTTACATCTCACAGAGCTACAATAAACATTGGCCACCCAAATAAAACAACAGTATTCAAGGAAGACCTATCTAAGAACAGGCGATCTGTTTTATGGACAAGAGTAACTTCATTTTATTCCTTGTGTATAGTCAATGAAACAAAAGTAAAGGAAAGATAAAAATTGCCTTTCCCATCTTGTCTTGTCACTAAAGAGACTTTTATAACATCTCATTTAACTTGTACAATAGTTCTTTTGTTCTTAGTCAAGCTACCTAGGCCAGATCTATAGAAGATACCATGTAAGAACTGACAGCTTGATTGCAAATTACTATCCTATCAGGTTTTATTTTAAATTGCACTTTTGTATGTGTACAGACCAGACTTAAGCCAGTGTAGACTTTGTGCGAGTCATTCTGAGAAGCTCTTTCTCTCTCTCCCTCCCCCCTTTCTGCCAGAGATAAGAAAGCATGCATATATCAGGCCATGTTGAGATTCTGGCTTGCTGGTGTGCTGATAATGACCTCTTGTCTTCAATAAGCCATGTGTGATAAGCAAAGTTATTCAGTTCTCTCTGCAACATTATCAAAAGCGCACAATGTGTGAATTAAGTGCCTTAACCTGGTAGAGCAAGCACTTAAGCTGTATGTGTGTGAGAGAAATTCATTGAAATCTATGACACAAAATAAGACAACAGAACAATTCTTTTGCAGTGGTTCCTTGTCTTTCTGGCCTTTAGTTTATGTAGTTTTTATCAACTTGAAAATAACTATTATGATCAAGTGAACAGTGATTTCTCTCCCCCCCATCACAGTAAGTTTCAAACAAATATACTCTAAAGCTTGACCTTTCTAAAATGGGATTATCTATAAATAGCAAAGGTTATTCCCCACATTTTTCCCAAAGCAGCCACCGGTATGAAGCGGAGATCCTTTCCACTTGTTCTTTCAGAAGGGCTCGGAAGAGGCATTTGGCACTTCTGGCCACGAATAGAGAAAAAAGAACTTACTAGTGATCAGGCAGAGGTTAAAAAAAAGGACACCCAAGCAGCTGCATGTATTACATGTACTGGCACAGAATACCAGCTGCTCCCTGGCCTACAGTTAAAAGCAGAATAACCACTAAAAGTTTTTTATGGCTGAAATATATCACCTCTAGAACTGATTTATTTTAAAAACTGCCTTGAACAATTTTAAAAATTGGCAAAACTCTGTCAGTGCTTTCATCCAAACACCCAGGGTGTTTTAATTTTAGCATGATGATTTGCACAGCTGAATCTTCTACATAGTCTTGTATTTTGAAGCATGGAAAATAGCTGCAACTATTGTTCTGGTTGTGTATAATGTAGCAATGCTACAACACTTATGGAGGCTATATTTTCAGAAATGGCACAATTCATTTGAGGTATACCGTATATACTCGAGTATAAGCTGAGTTTTTCAGCACATTTTTTGTGCTGAAAAAAAACCCCTCGGCTTATACTCGAGTCAGATTCCCCTCTGAAAAAAAATGGTGTGGAACTCCGAAGCTGGGCAGCCACTTCCCTGCTTCCTGTTTCCTTTGCAACTTTTAAGCATGGGGGTAATCGGAAGCAGAAAAGTTCTTGCTTGAGGATATATTGTTTTTTCTTTTTTAACTGTTTTTAGGGGGGGGAAGACCCACCGCCATGTGAGAATGCTCAGACACGAAATCTATCCGACCAAAAATAAGTGTGTGTGTGTGTGGGGGGGGATTTTAACAGAGGGAAGATGTAGGGAGAAGGCAAAAGCGACGGAAGATCCTTCAGGGGAAGCTGAGGGGGAGACTCACCCTTGGTCCAGATGAGCCCCCTTCCCCTTTCTCTAGGCTGAGAAAACAATGCGAGCCAAGGTTGCTTCGGCTCCACTCAGCTTCATTTCCTCAGCTCCAGCTGCTTTCAGTCCACTCGGGAGGAGGGGGAGGAGGTGGTGGTGGTGGCTCACGTTGTTTTCTGAGCTCCAGGCTGAGAAAACAACGTGAGCTGAGGTCGTTCCACTCAGCTTCATTTCCTCAGCTCCAGCTGCTTTCAGTCCACTCGGGAGGAGGGGGAGGAGGTGGTGGTGGTGGCTCACGTTGTTTTCTGAGCTCCAGGCTGAGAAAACAATGTGAGCCGAGGTCACTCCACTCAGCTTCGTTTCCTCAGCTCCAGCTGCTTTCAGTCCACTCGGGAGGAGGGGGAGGAGGAGGAGGTGGTGGCGTCTCGCGTTGTTTTCTGATAGTGAGATCATTTCCCAAATTAATTGATTCACTAAGCTAAAAGAAGAAGATGTTGATGACAGTGGGAGGCAGGAATCATTCTCTCCCTTGCAAGAAAAAAGCAAAAGCCGTTCTTATGATCTCTCCCTCTCTCTCTCTCTCTCCCCGCAATACAGTCAAACCCTTTCCAGCACGCGGGATCTGCCCCCGCCGCTTTGCACCTTGCAAATGCAAAAACCCCAGGATTTTGCATTTGCAAGGTGCAAAGTGGTGAAGGCAGATCGCGCGTGCTGGAAAGGGCTTGACTGTATTACGGGGAGAGAGAGAGAGGGGGAGAGATCATAAGAACGGCTCGTGCTTTTTTCTTGCAAGGGAGAGAGTGACTCCTGCCTCCCACTGTCATCATCATCATCTTTTGGGTTAGTGAATCAATTAAACCTTTCATGATAGTGAGATCGTTTCCCAAATTTCCCTTAAATCAGGGAAGAAATCAGAAACAAACCTTTGGACTGAGAATAAGCCTGTTCCTATGATCCCATTTTTGTTCACTACACTGTGAAAAGTGTGAAAAAACACACTTCTTTTTCTTCATCTTCTTGTTCCCTATTTACTGGTGTCTTTCAAAGAGGAAATTGTGAACATCAAACTTATTCTCAACTGTCCTAGTGAAAGTTTTTATTGGTATCTATTTTTATTTTTGAAATTTACCAGTAGCTGCTGCATTTCCCACCCTCGGCTTATACTCGAGTCAATAAGTTTTCCCAGGTTTTTGTGGTTAAATTAGGTGCCTCGGCTTATATTCGGGTCGACTTATACTCGAGTATATACGGTATATGTATATTTATGTATATTAAAAAAAGATATTAAAGGGCGGGTTATATTTAACTTTTGAGTGGCAGGCAACAACTGTAGTATAATGGGCAGGACAAGGCCAAAAACTATATTCCATTTCAACTAAGTGTTATTATAATAATAGTTAATGTTTGTCACATTAAATGGCAATTTAATAACTTTTAGAAGACTTCCAAAGCTATATTGAATTCCATGTGGTCCTGAAGCCTTAGGCTGTTTATGTTAGACCAATAACATTGAACTGAGATTCTGTTGAGCCAAACTATGAAAACCATACATTTATGGATTAACTATAGGAATACTGACTTCTACAATGCCTTCATTTTTCTTAGTACAGACATCCAAAGATTGAGATTATTCATTAGCATTAATATTTATTTAAATCTTGATTTGCAAGGATAGATATAAAAATACTATATATAACTGGCTGTGATATAATAAATTCAAACACAGATTATTATTTTTATATATTCAGAAAATATGGAAAATATTAATTAGACTAGAAAACCAAAGAGCCCATTGGTATAATCTATTGAAATATTTTGAATGCTCTTACATCCATAGGTATTAAATATATGATGAAATGGATCTATATACTAAACTAATAGATAGATAGATGATAGATAGATAGATAGATAGACATACACATAAACACACACATATATATAAACATATACATATACATACATACATACACCTATACATACATATATCTCATGAAATCAGTATCAAACATCAGCCATTAATTCAATCTCACTGATTTCTTATTCATTAACTTTATATGCTGACCATCTCCCCAGTAACGCAACTCTAGGCTTCTTACAGATCATAAAAAGATAGAGAAACAATGAAAATTTTAAAACTATGAAAAATGAAAAATGTTAAACTATGAATGGAATCTAAATGCAAATAATCCTGAATTTAAACTGGCATGATTTTATTCCTACTCTAAATTTTCAAGGGAAATTATCAAAGGATAGTATACTTGCATATGGAATTTCATAATAGCTGCCAGAATTTATCTTTAAAAAAAATAATCAATTTCTTAAACTGAAGCAATAAAACAGCAAGTGAACTTTTACAAGTCAGTCTTTTCTTACACTTAACCACATATTGTTGGCAGCGGCTTAATCATATTATTGTTAACTTGCTTTTTCATAGATAAAACCAAAACAAAGAAGGATCTTGGATTAGATTGGATTGGGTTTTGCTGTTTTATTTTTATCTCTTCAAATATTTTGAGTAATCAGTCTGGATATGAAGCATGAGATATTTAGGGTGCTTCTGTTTATATGAGAAAAGATTGAGTCCTGTATTGGGTTGGGTATTTTAAACCCTGCAGCTATTCACCCTAATTTGTGCAATATTTGACTGCTGTGCAATTAGGTCTTGTCAGCTTCTGCTGTATTGTCATTTTTCAGTATGGAAAATGTATTTAACTTTTCTCCTTTCTTATCATTTTCTACCTAACCTGCTTCTTTATTAAGATAGGAGAAGATTAATTGGATAAAAAATGTGGCCTGACAGAGTATTGCTCCCAAATGCATCTCCCTTAAGTACAGGCCAGACATCAGAATAAAAATGGAACGTGTTAATATCTAAGGCAGAATAAAGAATGGGGTATTGTCTTTTCCTAAAACCAATTAAAGAGCAAGAGAGATCAGTCTCTCTGTGCCTTTCTAAGTATACAGAGGCTTAATCCTGTGTACTGAATGTGGTCAAATCTGTGGCAGCATGGAAATAGGTTCCTGTGAAAACTACAGGAAGAAATTGAGGAATTATAGCAGCACTACACCAACAAAAATAATATTACTATGATGAATACTATTCATAACTTAATTTTGTTCTCTTTTGTAGGGGTTGGAGGGATTCAAAAATGTGGGGGGAACTATGTGAATCTGGATCTGTTGGCAGTGTTCCCTATTTTACAATGTGTCAATATGCAGCTTGGGAAGTCTCAAGAGAAAGTGCCAGGTAGCTGTTCCCATGCATGCTCAACAGGGCATTCCTAACAGATCTCTTCATCAATGAGCTCAAGTTTACATCCTCTCTGAGCTGGCCTGGCTCCACTACATATCAGAGAGATTGCAGTACTATAATTGACCTTGTGCTGCTCCCAAAATGGAACAGAGGGAGGTCAACAACAGGCATCCTTGAAAATAATACTCCAGTGCTAGTGAAACAGTGCCTGAATCTCTTCCAATATCTTTTGAGAAATTAGCTGTAATACCAGATGCCATCCTGACCATTGACTCTTTAACTGTATTGCCTTGAATTTTAGGAAAGGTAATATTCATTGTATCCATCTTGAAAAGTTAGTTTCACTAATCAGACTCACAAACAGGAATTGAGAAGAATGAGAAGGGGGGGGGGGATACAAGTGAAGCTATCAGCCTGAACCATTGGTAGCTAATTTCAAGAATCCTATTTTTATTACCTTTTCATTATTTAATGCAAGTCCTCATGTATTCCTTATTGTCCACATTTTACAATCCTACTATCTTTTCTGCTTATTCCATTTATTAATTATTAATACACTTATTCATGTTTGCACAGTATAGTAGTCTAAGAACATAATAATAATTTGCACATAATTTGCATGTGCACACATTTATATATATTAATGTTCTAACTGATTAAAATGCTTACCGTATACTTTTTTTTCTCTTTTTAGGCTTTTTTCTGGGGGGGAAGAAGGGGGAGTGGATTGAAGAAACTTTGTAACACTAGAGGCTTGAAAATATTCTGTTTGAAGTTGAAAAACTTTTGTTTGAAAAACTTTTCTCAAGGCTACTGGAAATGATAAGATAGAGGGAAGAGTACTGGAGGATGTTTATACAGGTGCTCTTTGGAACTTCTATTATTAAATGAATATTTGAAGTTTGGCTTTGAAACTTGTGGAGAAGTCAAATAAGAACCTTGGATAAATAAAAGGCAGTGTGTGTCTTTTTTTTTTTTTAACTTCTTATTAATTGTTTCATTCCTCCCCTCCAACCCCACACTATTTTGTAATATTAATATATTTATTTTTTATTATATCTCATTTTTTATTTATTTTTTTTCAAAGGGGAAGCCTTAGAATATCCTTTTTTTTGCTTTTTTTCTCTTTTTTATAGGGATGTCTGCCTTTTGATTTCTATTTTTGACCTATTTTTATGGCTTTTTTCATTTTCTGAGGTTTTTCAATTGGATTAAGGTGGGAAGAATTTGAAGAAATATCCTTTTCTTTTTTTTCTTTTCCTTTTTCTTTGCTTATTATTTTTTGATATTATTGGACTTTATTTTGCTTCTTTTTTTTCTCTTCATCTTTTAATTTTTACTTTTGAATTATATTTGCGTATTTTACAATTGGATTAAGGTCTTAAAGAACCTGAAGAATCTTTTTCTTTTTAATTTTGGGCTTTTTACTTATTACTGGTTTTGTTTTTTGTTTTTTGTGGTGTTTTCCTTTTTTTAAATTGGATTATAATTGGCTACCTCACTAATTGGATTAAAAGACCCAGAAGACCCTGAGTTATCAAAATGAGTAAGAAAATTTTACCTTCGGGCATCTCAACTTCTGCTCCTGTTTCCCCATCATCTGGAGGATGACTCTCAACAATGGTGAAGCAAGACAAAGTGCAAGTGGATTTAACGATGGTTATGCAAGGAATACAAGATCTTAAAATGAGTATGGAACAAAGAATGGAGAGTATTGACCAAAGAATTGGAAAGATGGATGAGAAAATTGAAAATTTTCAACAAATGATGGTGAAACATGATGAGAGAATCCAAAAAATAGAAGAGAAAGACAAACAAAAAGATGATACAATTGGGAATATTGATAACAGATTAACAATGGTTGAACAAGAAAAAGGTCGGATGTTGAAGTGGGAGATGGACAGGTCAGAATTTTATCTTAGATTCCAAAATATTGAGGAAGAAAAAGGACAAAACTTGGCAGCAATAATGATTGAAATTCTGGCTGGAGTCTTAGAAATAACAGAGGAAAAGATGATGGATGGAGTAGATGAGATATATCGAGTCTTCACAAGATATGCGATGAGGAACCAATTACCAAGAGAGGTCCATGTTAGATTCACTAAAAAAAACTATTAAAAACCAAATATTACAAGTGGTAAGAGAGAAGGGGTTGAAATATAAAGGCAAAGAGATTCTGGTCTTAAAACAAGTACCTAGAAAAGTGAGAGAGATTAGAAGAGAGTATTGATTTTTGACTAAAATGCTATTGAAAAAAGAGGTGAACTATAGATGCCTGATCCCAGAAGGATTAATGTTTACATGGCAAGAACACAGACACAGAATTGATTCAATTGCGAAAGCAGAAATGTTTTACAAGGAATTTTTCGAAAGAAGAGAAATGGAGACAGAAAAAGAAAAGATTTTACCTGAATTTGAAGAGGATAAAATGCAGATGGAAAAAGAAGAAGGCGCAATAGGTGGACAACTGGAGATCAAGGAACAACATGAAATAAGATCCACGAGAGCTGTTAGACCTAAATATAAAGCATAACCATGGGGGAGAAAAAACTGATTTCTATGAATATAAATGGACTGAACTCAGCTATCAAAAGAAGGAAAACTTTTTGTAAATTAGAGAAACTAAAATTTGATATAATTTGTTTATAAGAAGTACACATTAAAAAACAACACGAACAATTATTGATACGACCAAAGTTAGGGAAAATATTTACTTCTCTGACTCATTGTAAGAAAAGAGGAGTGGTTTTGTATGTCAAAGAAACCACTCCAGCTAAATTGATTTATACTAATGAAGACAGAAGAGTATTAATAGTTGAAATAGTGGATAATAATATAAAAACTCTCTTGGTTGCAATTTATGCCCCAAATGATAAACAAGAAGAATTTTATAAAAAATTACATATGAAAATAATTGAACTGGACTATATTAATATACTTATGATGGGGGACTTTAATGGAATTGTAAACAATAAACTGGATTATACAGTAAAAACAACATGACAAAATAGGAAAACTCTCCCTAAATCCTTTTTTAAAATGATAGAGGAATTAAATTTAAAAGATATATGGAGAGAAAGAAATGCTAAAACTCAACAATATACTTTTTATTCAAACAGGCATTTATCGTGGTCCAGAATAGATATGATTTGGACATCAACAGAATTATTATCTAATATTCAACAAATAAATATTGAAACAAGTACATGGGCAGACCATAATCCAATGACAATTAAATGGAAAGGACAAAAAAGAAGATCTAGATGGACATTAAACAATACTATTTTAAAGGGAAAAGATTTAATACAATGGATGGAAAAAGAATTGGCCTTCTTCTTCAATGAAAATAAAAAAGAAGATACTTCAATACAGAATGTTTGGGATACAATGAAGGCATATGCAAGAGGATTAATAATTGACTATACAAGGAAAAAGAACATTAGGAAGAAGCAAATGATTAAATCTCTAGAAGATGACCATAAAAAACTGGAAAAAGAATTACAGAAGATGCCACAGAAAAAAGATATCAAACTTAAAATGGACATAATTAAACATAAAATGGATCAAGCAGAGAAAGAAGAACTGACACAAAGAATTAGAAGTGCTAAACAGAACTATTTTGAAGATGCAAATAGGCCAGGTAGATGGTTAGCATATAAGTTGAGAAAAGAGAAAGAGTCAAGGAAAATATCACAGTTAATAGATGATCATGGTCAAATTTGTTATGGTAATAAGGAGAAAAAGGCAATCATTCGAGATTTTTATGGACAATTATATAAACAGGAGGATCTTGATGAAGGAAAAATTAAACAGTATTTACAAAATGCTTACCTACCTAAGATACCTGATGAAACTCGGAAAATGTTAGAAAGTGCTATAACAATGATGGATTTAACTGAAGCACTTAACAGACAGAACAATGGAAAAGCACCAGGACCAGATGGTTTCCCGGCAGAATTTTATAAAACATTACAAGAATCGTTGAGCATTCCACTATTAGAAGTCATGAATGAAGTTATGATAAATAAGAAAATACCTGAAACATGGTCAGAAACTTATATTACACTTATTCCAAAAGAAGGGGTTGACCCATTACAAATTAAGAACTATAGACCTATTTCTTTTTGGAATGCAGACTATAAAATCTTTGCTTCAATCTTGGCAGAAAGGCTTAAAAAATACCTAAATAACTTTATTCATTCTGATCAGAATGTATTTTTACCAAAGAGACAGATTAAAGACAATATGAGGGTAATCCTGGACACGTTGGAATATTATGAGGCGCACCTGGAAAAAACAAATGGCTTTGATATTCTTAGATGCCCAAAAGGCCTTTGATAATGTGAACTGGAGATTTATGTTATTACTATTGGAACAGATGGGCTTTGCTGGAAAATTTATCCAAGCAATAGAAGCCGTATATTATAAGCAAACAGCAAAAGTAATGATAGATGGAGAATTCACAGACTCTATTAATATTAAAAAAGGTACAAGACAAGGATGCCCATTATCTCCTTTGTTATTTGTATTGACCCTGGAAGTTTTAAATGGAAATATTAGAGAGGATATAAACATAAAAGGAATGAAAGTCAAAAAGGAGGAATTCAAATTGCAAGCCTTTGCGGATGATTTGGTCTTCATTTTGGAAGACCCTTTAGAGACAGCTTTAAAACTATTGGAAAAGATAGAGACGTATGGTGAGATGGCTGGTTTAAAAATAAATAAAGACAAAACAAAGATTCTGACAAAGAACATGTTATTAAGACAAAGAGAAGAGCTGGCAGATTTATTGAAAATTCAAGTTACGAACAAAGTTAAATATTTGGGGATATATTTGACGTTAAGATGTACTACATTGAAAGAGAATAATTATATTAAGCTTAAACAGCAAATAGCATCCGACCTGAAAAAATGGGAAAACCTACAATTGTCATTGATAGGTAGAATTTCAACAATTAAGATTAATATTTTACCCAGAATTTTATATTTGTTTCAAACAATACCAATTAGGTTAAGCAAGGATTTCTTCGAAGAACTAAATAAAATTGTGTTGAAGTATATATAGCAAGGCAAGAAAGGGAGAATAAAATTAAAACTTTTACAGGATGCTAGAATTAGAGGAGGATTTGGCCTTCCTAATTGGGAGTTGTATTATCAAGCTGCAAACTTAATGTGGGTTAAAGAATGGATAATGTTAAGAAAGACTAGATTGTTGACATAAGAAGGTCATGATTTATTTTTGGGTTGGCATGCTTTTTTATGGTATAAGGGAACTAAATCACGGGGTTATTTTAGAAGGCATTATATACGGGAATCGTTATGGTTGAATTGGGAGAAAACTAAGAAACAATGTTATTTGAAAATTCCAGTTTGGTTATCAACTATTGAAGCTTTTTCGTATCCTATAACTTATAAGAAGGAACAAACAGTTAGATATGGGGAAATATTGGATGAAAAGGGTGAACTTAAAACGAAGCAAAATTTAGAAGAACAAGGTATAAAGATGAATTGGTTTTCATATGCACAAATACATGCAAGGTATCTTAAAGATTCTAAAACAGAAAGATTTTATGATAAATTGACTGACTTAGATAGGATTTTGAGAGGTACTGATGAAAAAGTGATTAAAAAACTATATAGTTATTTGTTGGAAATTAAATTAGAGGAAGAACAAGTTAAAGAAAAAATGATTGCTTGGGGGGAAAATTTTGGATATGGGATTGATTTAGAGAAATGGCAAAAATTGTGGTCACAAAATTATAAAATGACAATGTCAACAGCATATAAAGAAAATTTGTATAAGATGTTTTACAGGTGGCATTTCCCCCCGACAAGAATAGCAAGTATGTTGGTTTCCGGTTTTTGCGTGGCTTCAGGGCAGCAGGAATTCGCGACCGCTCACGATTCCTGCTGTGCTAGCCGCCAAGGTACCCCCGATCCAAATGGGTCAGGGGGATATGGCTGCCCTGTAGGGACAGCCGAAGAGAGAGGGGAGCTGGACAGGGGGTTGGGGGTGTCACAGACCCCCTCCTCATCCTGAAAAACCTCTTTTTCCCAAGGCGGTGGAGCGGCGGTCAGCAATGGCCGCCACAAAGAAGTCTGCAACCGGGTAAGATCATGCTGGAGGAAGCAAGAAAAGTGAAAGTGCTGGCTGAGCCGGGTCAATCAACATCCTTTAAATTCGCTGGAACTGAGCTGTCTGAATTGCTGGAGGATACATTGTATCCCTAAGAAGATCGAAAGCGGCGGAGAAGCTCTTAAAGGGAACTTTTTTTTTTTCTTCACTCTCCCACCCCATGAAAAAAGCAGAAGAAGATTTGAAATTTGTTTGGGCACTGAAGGTGAAATATTCTGAAAGTTGCTTGGACATTGGACTTAAAAATTTAAGAAATTGGAAAACCTTTATTAGAGGTATGGATTTCTGATCATTTAAAAATTGATGTTGCAAGTGGGAAGGGAGCGGAAAAATATTGGAGCAGAAGTGGAAAAAGGAGGAGATTGCCAAGAATACTAAAAAAAGAAATCTGGTAATTGGACCTCTTTGATTAAACAGTAACCCCAGAAAGAGAAATAGAAGAAGGAAGAAAAGTATTAACTTTTGGAACTTTCTTTTTGAATTACTTTTGACTAAAAATACTTGGGTGGTTGTTTTGGGGAAAGTTTTTCTTTTCAGGATGGCATCGCTTGTGGATGAACTAAAGATTGAATATCAAAAATATAAGAAGGAAGAACAAGCTGGAAAAGATACTTTGGGCACTTCATTTCAATTTTTAGAAATGGCGTTATGTATTTATGAAAAGTTGATTACGCAGCAGAATGACTGGGACAAAGAAGAGGAGGAACAAGAAGCCATCTTTGATGAACAATGGGTTTTTTCCAGGAAAGAGGAGAAAGAGGATAAGAAAAAGGGGATTTTAAGGTTTGAAAAAACAACTCAAAAAAAGAAAAATGAGAGGAAAGGTGGATGCAAGGTTAGAAAGCAAAGGAAAGGGAGTAAGAAAAGGGAAGAGGAGAGACAAAGGGGTAAAAAGGGCAAGGAGAAGAATAAGCAAGAGAGAAAGGGGGTAAGAGAAGCCTCAATGGTGGGAAGCAAGATCTAAAGAAAAAAAGCTTATTTAGAGACAATGGGTGAATCTAATTAAGGATAAAAGGGGGATTCTGGAAGGTATATAAGATTGTGTTTTTATATGTGTATTTAGAGTATAAAATTTATTGTGTAAATTTAGAATTTATTAAACAGAATCCCAAGATAAATTAAGTGTTATATGAAGTACTTTTAAGTTAGAGTAAAGGCGTCACTCCAAATAGTGTATAGGAGAAGTATAGTAAAAGAAAAAAGATGAATGGATAGTTGGAAATAGAACAGACAAAGAATGTTATTGAAAATGGTTATAAGCTGTTATGCTTTGATTGTTTGTGCACTGTTTTTGTAAAATTAATAAAATTGGTTTATAAAAAAAAAAGAAAAGAAAATGATAACAAGATATGGAAGGATATATAAAATGAATATGATGTTTGAATTTGTGTCTGTGTGAAGAGTTTTAACCCAGGATCAGGCAGCCTTCAGAAAAGATGTTTTAGTTTATGTCTTGTGTATTGTGTTTGTAAAATTAATAAAATTTGTTTTTTTTTAAAAAAAGAATAGCAAGAATGTTCAAGAATAAATCTGAAAAGTGCTGGAAATGTCATCAGATACCTGGCTCATATTACCATATGTGCTGGACTTGTGAGGAGGCCAGGAAATATTGGACTAGAATTCGCATATGGCTGGAAAATATGATAAAGAAACACATAGATTTGAAACCAGAGATTTTTTTAATTGGGAATCGTACCTGATATATATAACAAAAATTTAAAGTATCTGATTGTAAATGTATTAACAGCAGCTAGGATTGTATTTGCTAAACATTGGAAGAGTGAGAAAATACCATTAGAGGAAGAAATTATTAAGAAAATATTGGAATGTGCTGAAATGAGTAGATTGACATTTGAAATTAGAGAACAAGAAGATAAACAATTTTATGAAGTTTGGGATCTTTTTTATCAATGGTTAGATAATAAAATATGATAATAGAATATTTAGAAATTTAGGAAATAATGAATATATAATTTTTCTTGGTTTTGATAATTTTTAAGAATATTTTATTAAGATAGATTTGGTATGATTTCATGATTTGTCATAAAATAATTTAACTTAATTATAGTTATCTCGCTTAAGTATGAATTAGTAAAATTACAGTCAAATGATCGTTCAATAATGATATTGGGATATTTTATTGATGAGTGATTATGTGAGTTATTATGTAATATAATTATTCTGATGACTACGAAATGGATGCACAAAAGGGAGTGGTAAACCAACCGATACACTGTAAATTTATGAAGAATGTTATATATTTTTTTTTAATTTTAATTTTAATTTTGTTTTTATTTTTTATTTTTTATTTTTTTATGTCATGTTTTATGTCTTATATGCTTTTTGTCTGTTGTTAAAATCAATAAAACATTTACCCCCCCCCCAAAAAAAAAGTTAAATATAACCCTCAGCCTAGAAGAAGCTGCAACTCTCTAGTTTAAAACCAATTTTAATTTTCACTCCATATTTTCCAGTTAGTATGCAGCCCTTGGGCTAACTTGTATTGAATGAAAGTCTCATATCTACTGTACATGTCCACAAAAGAAAACATATGTCTCAACCATTTTGATGAGACTTAGGATGTTCTATTAACAATTTACCTGTAGAAGGCATATGATTTGTACTTATCTACACTATACTCTTCCTACGCTTGGCCAGAATGACAGTATGTAAAAGGATTGTGAATGTAAACATTCTGTAGTAGCTATTTTTGACTTAAAGGTTCCTGGGATCCAACACATCTAGAGAATACAAGACCAGGCTGATGACTGTATTAGAACATATTTCTTGGTACAAAAACAGCTGGATATAAGCTTGGCATTTGCATGAATCTAAATAGAATGTAGGCAGTAATGGCAGTAGCAGCCATAGAGCAGGGATTACATTAAATCTTTCAGGACACTCCAAGCAGTGCAGCAGTCACCAAGAGATTTTCATGGGTGTAGGGGCAAAAAGTAACCTCTCTAATCCTTTCTTACTGGCTTACTGCCACCAAAGAAGCTTAATAATTAGAGAGGAAAAAAGTCAAAGTGTTTTTAAGGACATATGGTGCAGCAGCTTATTTTCATTAGTCCCTAACAGCACACACATAGCTGGTTCTTAAGGAGCAAATGGGGAGGGGATCTGAATGTTGTCTATGTCCACCACCTCCAAGTTAATAATTTGTACAGATGTGAAAAAGAAACTTATTTTATCAATATGTAGGCTTGCTCAACCATCTCTTGTTCGTGTATTTGTACCATTTGTCAAGGAAAATTATGGCGCAGAAGGCAATGGAACTGTGCATCAAATATTGTTACAAAGGACCCAGTATTGCTCTGCATTTCTTCTGTCATATTCTTATCAGATCTAACATAAATGTTAGATGATAGAGATTTCCATCTCTGCTTCACATAATTATCTGGGTGATAATAAACTGGAGAGATGTATGGCATGATAACAAAGACTCACTTTCAGCATTGTTCACTTTGATAAGAGAAAGGAGAAAGTGAAAAACTGCATGGATGTGCTCTTCCTGCTGCAAATAAGTGTGACTGCATATTAAATGTAAGGGGAAGGGGAGGTGAATTGTATTGGTAAGGATAACATGACAGCACTATTCAGTCCATTTAATATATTAGTTGGTATCATGTTGTAACATATGCTGTACATCCATGGCATGGATATGTAGTTGCTATGCTGTCACTACAAATTACAATACTTGCCCAAGTATGGAGACATAAAGAATAGGGATATTGATGAAGATGATAATCATGAGATATCACATCATGAAATATTTGAAAAGATAAATCTATTTGTTTGGGAGTGTATTTTCTCCCCTAATTTTCTACCATAACCTTAAGTCAGATCCAAATAACTACATCTTTTAGAACTGAGTATACCAGCTTTTTCCAGTTTAGGGCCTTCTAGATGTGTTTGAATAATAACTCCTTGTATTCCCAAAATATTAGAAATGAGTCACTTCCATTCAGGATTTGATTCCCAAAAAAATTACAAGACTAAAATAAGAAAGAAAACAGTACCATTTCTAGTTCTGAGTTTTTAAAGAAAGTATGTGCTTGAATTATTGAACAAAAAAAGAAAGTATATGTCAGAAAAAGTAGTGTGACAATAATTCCATGAATTCAATACAAATGAATTCTAAAAATACATGGCATCAGTATGGTTTTCCCTGGACAGAGAAGAATTATGTCAAGTAACAAAAAGAAAATTGTTTCATCTACTGTACTTTGGCTTGTTAAAAATTAGCATGAAAAATGAGAGTATAAGGACAAGGAACTATCTATGTGCAAATGTTTATGAAAATTATTGTAATTAAATTCTAACAATTTGTGAATCTGAAGAAACTCATCATAATTACTATTTTATGTGGCTGGCAAAATAAGGTGTGTGTTAATGAACAGGTATCATTATAATAATATATTGATAGACATTCAAATGAAGGAGAAAATGCACATTTAATAAAAAAGCATCTAGATTATTTTCAACTATGCCATATATCACTTTAAAAAATTAAACAAGGTTTGGCTGATATAGTCTTCAAGTACAGTGTATTATATAGTAACTCGCAGTGGATATCATGATAGGTGAAAAAAGAGAAAAAGATAAGAGCTCTTCCCAACCAGGGAATAAGATTGGAAGAATACTTTGGTATATTCAGTACTCAGGAGAGATCAGAGGAAGTAAGTTGTGATTTGGGTTACCTCAACACACCATGATTAGCATGGTATCACACAAATCCAAACATCTTTTTCTGGTTAGGAGATAAATCAATTTAATATAAAAGTACTTGGTTAATTGTTGGGCAAGTCATTATAATATCTCTAATATTTCTGGGTTCAGATGTTACAATATCATCTCAACCCAGAACCCACAATTGACTACAGATTAATTACTGCCCTTAGATAAGGAGATGGATTCTGGAGTATGTGTGTTAAATCCTGTCTGATGCCTTTCCCACTTTCCTTTGTACTTAGGGCTGAGTATATGTAAATGTGTTGGTAAAACTGAGTCTTAGCCCCAGAATCAGCCACCCACAATTCCCCTTTTAGATATAAAACAAAACCCTACAAACTATCAGTTATAAAAGTGTCTGAGATAAATAGTCAAGATGGTTAATCTTCATTTAACTAGAGAAGTTGCAGGTTTTGTCTGTCATTTGTTACAAGATCACTTCAAAAATTCCTTACCTAGAGAAAGCAGCAGATCCAGTCATATTAACAAATGCATCCTGTTTACCATTAGATCCGAATAGAATTTAGTTAGCTCACATCAGTGTGGACTCTTCCTTGCTAATTAGTTCCAATCAATGAAGTGTCCTTTGTGACCATAGAAGAAATCACAAAGCACAAGAGGTTGAGTTCTGCAATAGGACATAAGACTGAGTTGTAGGACCTTGGACAGTTCCTAATTAACAACTTTGTTGGCTAAATTCTGTCTCTTAAATTCCACCTGAGAATAGAAAACTTTTTTAAAACAAGCAGCCAGTTGTGGAGCTTTAACAGCCCATTTTCTTTTGGATTTGCTTTCCAGTCTTACACATTTTAAGATGTGTGGACAGAATTCCCCATACTAACCGGGGAATCTGAGAGTTGAAGTCCACACCTGTTAAAGTTACTGAGAATGAGAAATGCTACTCTCAGTGTTTTTTCTATTTCCAATCTCTATAAATTTATATCCCTCAAATGTGTAAGTCCTTTATATGAATTCTATCTTTTGACTGCCTCCTTAAATATATTAGAATTGATATGTGTAGGTCTGTTTAGAGGTGGCAATTTCAATGTACAAAAAGCAGGGACATTATTTTTATTTTACTTATGTTCACTTATGCACAACTTAGATGGCTAAATGAATTTTTAAAATTCTCTTTAAGAAATTTTTCTTTCCTTCATTATTAAGAATTGAATTCTTGTCAGGAATTAAAATCTAGCATTTCCCTATAGCTTTCTATTTCTACTCAGCCAATTTCTGAACTGAATGAGTTTTATAATTTCCTTTTGTTTGTTTGAATTATAAGTAATTTGCTAGTAAGTCAAGCATGGAAGAAAATTCTGCTGTATTTCCTGGTCATTTACAACCTACACATGGTATACACTCTGAAAAAATGCAGCTGTTAAACATAACTGATTCTGTATATTTGCCTCGTTGTAGTTCATATAAGGAAATTGCAAGTAATCTTAACTAGTTCACTAAAATCTTCAGGAATCTATAAACACTATTTCTAGTCTCTGCAAAACTTAAAAGTGTTCTGTCTGCTATGAAGAAAATGACTGCTGCAACTATTTTTGGTTATTGGAATCTATTTTTTAATCCCAGCCACAAATGTGCTGCACATATTCTGATGTAACTTTAAATTTATATGCTTAATACTTCTGGAAATTAGAGTGCTACAGATTTCTTTTTAAATATGAGAAATGTGCACTCCCCTAATAAACACAAACTCCCATTAATCTTAGCCATAATGACTAATCATCAGGATGATGAGAATTGTAATCCTGCAATATTGGAATGGCCATGGATTTTCCTATCTCTGCTTTCTATGCCTCCTTCTGTGCCTAAAAATAATGTTCTCTTTACGTAGGTCAGGATTAAAATCTTATGACTAATTAGGTGTACCTTAGAAACATTGATCTTCTATTTTCTCATCCCTGCCCTCAAATACTGTAACTAATCAGCACGGCATCTTGTAAGTGAGGCTCATGATGGGATCTATGTTCAGAGTAAAGAATTTTACAAATGTTTATGTAGTGATCTGAATCCCAGGGTTTTTTTTTTCTCCCCATCATGTATAAATTAGCTCTGTGCTTAACTTGTAGTTGGGAAGAAATATCCTCTTGGCAAGCAAGCAGTTTTGTGTATGTTTATACAGAGACAAAAAATCTGAAATGTTTCAAACCCATTTCTATTTCTGAACCTGACTGTGTCCTTTATTACTTTTTGCCTTATTTTATTACTTCCTTAAACAAACTAGTTTCTATAGTTTACACATGGAGCTACAAATGAGTTATAAAAGGAGTTTATCTAGTTCAGTACAAATCATTGCACATGATCTGACCTTTGAATCCACAAGTGTTTATTAAAAAGATTTTCCACTAGACAGCACATTGTTATGTTTGTAATCCAATCAAGCTATCACTGCAAAATAGTTAGAAACAATGATAAAATATTATGTTCTGCTTACCTCTGTGGAAAGCTAGTTTTGCACATCCTATAAAGTGTGTCTATGTGTCTGTGTGCTTCCAGCTGATGAGATCAATGGATTCCTTTATTAAAACATGATGGCCATTCAGAAATGTAAATATGCTAGAGTGTTAGTTTCTATATTAGTTTCATTTCCTGCATTTTACTCCCTCCATCAATTTCATTCTCGTATCAAAAATCCAGTTTTGGGACTTCCTAATATTAACAAATTATGAATTTTAGGATTCTTTTATGACTTGAAATATCAGATGAGCAAACTTCACACCAAACTGTCTGCAGCTTAATAGTAAAACATCCATACTGAATTTAAGTTCTAACCTTAGAATCTTTTGTATCCCACCTTGTTGAGGTAGAACTCAACAAATCTTTGTTCAAAAGTGTAGAGAGCTATTACCAGTATGGAAAACATTCTTATTGTATAAATTGATAATATCTGGCCATTCTGACACTGATCATATAATGGATTTATGTCCAATGAAGAATAAGTTTGGTTGAGTAACACAAGAAGGAACATTGTTTTAAAATTCTGCTAAGAAAAAAAAATCATTTTTTTCACTATAATTGCATCTACAGAGTGTCATTTTGGACACTAAAATAGTATAGGGATGCAAAAGATTGGATGATAGGTGGAAAAGATGCTGTCTAGTTAAAATTCAAATAGGAGAGGCAGGAGTCCCAATGGATTAACAATCAGACGAAGAAATTAAGGAAGGATCTACCTTATTGTTCAGGTCATTAAAAGTGTCAGTGGGAAGTTTGTACTTTGAGGCTTGCAAGATTCTATTAATGTAGCCATACAATAAAGCTGAATTAACTTATCAAGTCATGTTTCTGTTTGGTTTACCTAGGAGGCCTGACAGCATTATGCCAACTAATAAAAATTCAAACTTTAAGCATTTGTTATACCTTAAGTTTGATTCATAATCCTAAGCAGGCAGACATTTTGCTATTATAAAAGTAATTTCATAGTAGATAATGAGAAAGGCACAAAACTGATAAAACAATTGGCCACCGCTAGATAGTTAACGTTAGCTATTACATAGTACTATATTATTTTTTCATACCTAAATATCAAAATCAGGCTTGAGCATATTTTGCTAGATCACTGAATTGAATTAAATTTATCTGAATGTAGCTTGCGTACAATGCATAATAATAGTTTTTAAATCTATTTTAAATATATTGCCTGAATATATTTATCCATACTAGAATAAGAATAGAAGAGAAAATAATATGCATCAATTTAAATGCATCTTGATTTCATTTCATCATATGAGCTACTTTTTACATCTCTAATTAACCATTAATTTAAATTTATCACTGGCATTGATCATTGAAAGGGTTCCTCATTTGCTAAGAACTTTACTCAAGTTACTTTTCAGAACACTCCCTTTTCTGACTAATAACAGAAACAGTTGTTTCATAAAGAAAAGGTAGTATTTAGGTTCACAGCTGTTGAATTTGGAAGTATTGCAAGAGGGGCCAATGTTTTTACATTATAGTGCTGTTTGAATGTTCTATAATTTTAAAGGGTTTTATGGCATCTGTGCCTCTTTGATCCTCAGGGAATGTCTGCTGGTGCTCCATTCAAAATCCAAAAAACCCCCCACAGACTCCATTAATTAGAGAAAAGATATCTTTTACTGGAAATCAAGTGGTAGCATCAAAGGAATTCTGAATCTGAGGAATTGAGCGCAAAAATCACATATACAAAGAGATGGCAACATTTCCACCCACAATAGTTTAAACTGTCCATCCAATTAAAAGTTGCATGTAATGTCATGTGGGCATCTTCAGGTGGTGATGAGGCATCTGTCCTTTGACCTTGGCCTACTTTGATAAAGAGGTGCACTTGCGCATAGCATAGAAAAGAAGCATAAACAAGAAACTCCCCCCAATTTATACATTTTATTCTCTCAAACCTCCAGCTTGCTTCCCATAACTATTTCACCCCTCCCCCCGTTACTTATGACAGCTGAAAGATGCAAAGCAAAGGAAAGAAATCTTGAAGGCTGACAGGGATTATGAGAGATGTGTTGAGAACTTAGCATACATTGAAATGGAATGTTGTAATACCTGTCTTTCATTTTCATCTACAAAAATCTGTTGTACTAAAGTATTCAATTGCCATATCAATATTTACCTTGGTAGGCTGAAGAATGGTAACATATTAATCGAAGTTATACACTAATAATGATTTTAAAAGTATTTTTTTAAAAATATTTCAGCTGCATTTCCCTAATTAAGATCATAGTTTATAAAGTTACATAGACACCTTTCCTTTCCTTTCCTTTCCTTTCCTTTCCTTTCCTTTCCTTTCTTTTCCTTTCCTTTCCTTTCCTTTCCTTTCCTTTCCTTTCCTTTCCTTTCCTTTCCTTTCCTTTCCTTTCCTTTCCTTTCCTCTCCTTTCCTTTCCTCTCCTCTCCTTTCCTCTCCTTCCTTACCCTTACCCTTTGCTTTCCCCTTCCCCTTCCCTTTCTCTATACATATAAAGGAAATATGTGGGTTTCTAAATCTTTTTTGTACTACTGGCAGGATTATATGTGAGCACTATTCTTAGTTAACACATAGAGCATTTTTTAGAAAAAAATCTCAGTTTTAATGCAGTGAAACCAATCTGCAACAAGGCACTTGTATAGAATATTAATGCTTTCTCTGAAAGTAAACCAAACAATTAAATCAAAGATGTGATACATCAATATTTTGTAACCTTGGGACTTCTGGTTTGAGTTCCTTCAGCGATGGACCAAAATCCACGATTGTGCATGGTTTCGATCCATGCTCGCTGCCGGAGCACCCCAAGTTAGCTGGTTTCAGGGCTAAGCCACCCCATAGAGGTGGTGAAGAGGGAGGAGACTGCCAGCAGGGTCGAGGAGAGCTGCATCTCTCTTCCCCAGCTGGCCATTACTCCCTTTCCCAAAGGCAGTTGCAGCAGTGGTCAGAAACGGCCACCTCAAAGAAGAACTTGACCGGAAAAGAATGTGCAGGAGGAAGATAAGAAGAGAAAGTTTTGGTTGACTGGGTTAAACTGAAAAAGCAACAATGAAAGGTACCCTGGAAATTAAAATATAAAAAATAACATTGTTCCCAAAGAAGTTTTTCAAGCAGTGAAGGAGAGAGAGAAGGGAAAGGATTTGGTTTTTTTTTCTTCCCTTTCTTATACTGACAGCTAAGAGACTTAAGCAAGAAATTGAAAAAAAAAATCCACTTTCACATTAATAGGCATTTAAGCTGAACATAAAATGTCAAAGGGATAATAAAGATTTCTGGACATTTAAAATCTTTTAAAAACAGGAAAGGAGAGAAAAAGAATAAAAGAGCAGGATCTGGAAAAATGGAGGAGACTGCCTGGAATTAAAACAAATTTAGAGTGAAACCTTAAAAAGATTCCTAAAAGATACATTTTAACTGAAACTTGGCAACAAAATAATAGAACCTCAGGAAGAGAAAGTGGAAATAAGAAGCAAGAAGAAACAGCTTTGGATTATTTGGATTATTTGGTGATTATTGGATTTTTGGCTATTGCATTTAAATGACTAAAATCAATTGGGTGGTTGTTTAAAAGTGTTTAAAATGTCATCACTTTTAGAAGAATTGAAAATGGAACTTAAAAAACAGAAAGAAGATGCACAAGAAGGGAGAGGTTCTTTTGGTTTCGTATTTCAACTCTTAGAAATGGAGAACTGGAACTATGAGAAACAAGAAATGCTTGCAGAACAAGAAGATCAGGACAAAGAAGAAGCCATCTTTAATGATCAAGTAATTTTATGTGGGGGGGGAGGAAAGGGGGGAAAGAGAGTGAAAAGTTTAAGATTTGAAAAAACAACCCCCCAAAAGAAGAATAGTTTGAAAAATAAGTATAATATTAGAAAGCAACAGAAGAGGGGATTACAGAAGAGAGAATTAAAAATAGAGACAAGGGGGTAAAAAGGGGAGGGAGAAGAAGAGGGGGAAGAAGGAAAGGAATAGAAGTTATAAAAGACAGAAACAAGATATAGAGAAACAGGGAAAAGGTATAAGAATTGAAAGTATAAGCCTGTTTAGAGATAATGGGTGAAAATTTAATTGTAAAAGGGATTCTGCAAAGGTACATAAGATAGTATTGTTATATTACAAATAGAAATAATTTTAAAAAATATGATTAAAATGATGGATAAAATATTTATCGTAATCTAGTGGAATGTTTGTTAATAAATAAATGAAATAAAGTGAATTAAACAATTAAATTAAGAAAGGATGGGAACATTTTAATTATTATTAATGATTTATAAAAATATAAATGAAGAGAAATATGGAAAAAAAATATTATGGAAAGTTTATAAGTGTTCACAAGGAAGTATGATATTTAATTGAAAAGAAATGTTAAAGATGTTACGATTTAAATGTATATTAATGATAGAATGGAATTGGAATGGTATGAGTGCTTTAGTTTTATGTATGTATGTATGTATGCATGTATGTATGTATGTATGGCATTCAGCTTTGTTCGGGTATTTTCCCACGTCATAGTAGTGGTACTTTTAAAGTTGTAGCAACGTTTCAGCAGAATCCCATCTGCCATCATCAGGCTTCTGTATAGTGTTCGTCTGTGAGTTAGACTTTTACAGTGGTTTCAGATTTAAATTTGGGGCAGCCTATTGCTGTGACAGAATGGTTTTTTCTTCATCCTGATTGGTTGAGAGTCTTGGTCTGTGTTTATTGGTCTTGGAGTTTCTAATATCTTCTGCTTCTAATATCTTCTGTCTGTTTTTTTGGCTCTTTTTGTATCTTGATTGGCTGGCAACATTGTGTTACTTTATTGGAGGCCTTTAGTGCAGCTTGGCTTCGGGTAAATGGACGGCTATCATTAGTTAGGAAGCTGGGTTTCATCTGGGTGCCTGGTTGGGGTGTGTTTGAGCTGGAGGTATCAGGGGGGATCTGTTTGTACCCAGGTGTTTGCCTGGCTTGTGGTGTGGAGATTTTTTTGTTTGTGAGTGCAGGCTTTCAAATGATTGACAGCCTGGTGGAATCATCTCTTCTGTTCATGCATTCTGGTCTTTTTTCAAACTCTATGGCTTCTCTGATGATTCTGTGGCTGGGATTTTCTATATTGGCTAGGGTTTTGGTGCCATTGAAGTTGATGCTATGACCTGTGGCTTCCATGTATTGGACTAGTGAGGAAGTGTGTTCCAGCTTTTTGACTGCATTTTTGTGTTCATCCAGGTGGGTGCTTATTCTTCTGTTGGTCTGTCCAATGTATGTGGCCGGGCATGATGCACAGGGGACTTTGAATATGCCTTGGTTTTCCAGTTTTGTCTTTGGGGTTTCTGAGGATGGCTGCTATTTTTCTGTCTGTTTTGAGGGCAGTCTTGATGTGGTGTCTGTATAGTATCTTACTAATTTTGTCTGTAGTGCCTCTTATGTAGGGCAGGACAGCTGTTCCATGGGTCTTTTCATCTTCTGGGTCTCTATTATGTCTCAGTGTGTTTTTGTGGATCAAGTTGGTGATTTTGCTTTTGTGGAAGCCGTTGGCTGTCAATATTTTAGTCAGGGTGCATAGTTCAGTCTTAATGTGTGTCTTGTCTGCCAGGCGTTTGGTTCTAGTAATTAGTGTTTTAGCCACGGAGTTTATCTGTGCTGGGTGGTGGTGGGATTGGGTGTTGAGGTTGCGGTTAGTGTGTGTTTTCTTCTGGTATATGGTGTGTCCTAGTGTGCCATCTGTTCTGTTCTGGAAACAGAAACAAACAAACAACTACCATTCCTAGATTTACTAATCTACAAAAAACAGATGACACACTAGGACACACCACATACCAGAAGAAAACACACACTAACTGCTACCTCAACGCCCAATCCCACCACCACCCAGCACAGATAATATCTGTGGCTAAAACACTAATTACTAGAACCAAACACCTGGCAGACAAGACACATATTAATCAAAGGAGGGGAAAAACTATGTAGAAAATGTAAAACAGTAATAAGATATGGAATAGAACATAAAGATAAGCATGAAATGGAGTTTGTGTCTGTATGAAGAAATGATAATCCGGGACCATGCTATTAAAAAAAAAATGTTTTATTTGTATTATGGATTTTTTGTGAAAATCCAAATAAAATTTCTAAAAAAAGTATTTTGTAACCTTGTAAAACCCTTTAATGATTACTGTTGTAATCCACTGAATCATTATAAAGATGCATATTGTATAACTGATATTATTGTTGGACCAAATCCAAATATCAGTTTATAATCACATTTTATGAGATCTCAGGAGAAAGACAAATGGCGTTCATCCAAATCAAAGGCATGTACAGGGAATATCTTGAATAATCTATTCCTATTTTACATTTCACTTATACCATTATAAAATTTCCTCATATAAATTCAGAATTATGCAAAATTAAAAAAACACATTACTGAGTCTATCATCTGCACCTCTATAACTGTCTGGTTTGATTCTGCAACCCAACAGGACAGACACAGACTTCAGAGGATAATTAGGACTGCAGAAAAACATTACTACCAACCTGCCTTCAATTGAGGACCTGTATACTGCACGAGTCAAAAAGGGGGATGTGAAAATATTTACAGAATCCTCATATCCCGGACATAAACTGTTTCAACTCCTTCCCTCAAAACGATGCTATAGAGCACTGCACTAGACACAAGGACAATTTTTTCCCAAACGCCATCACAAATAAACAAATAATTCCCTCAACACTGTCCAACTATTTATTTATAAAGTCTGCACTACTATTACTATTAATCTTCTCATCACTTCTTATCACCCATCCTCTCCCACTTGTGTCTGTATGACTAACTTTGTCGCTTGTATCCTTATGATTTATATTGACTGTTTTCTAGTATGATTTGATTGCTTATTGTACCCTATGAGTATTATTAAGTGTTTTACCTTATGATTCTTGACTCTTGATGAATGTATCTTTTCTTTTATGTATACAGAGAGCATTTGCACCAAGAAAAATTCCTTGTGTGTCCAATCACACCTGGCCAATAAAGAATTCTAATTCTAATGTAATTGATTATTATGCATGCTGTCTATGGATAGGTAGATCCAGTAGACACAATCTTACTATTTTAACCTTTGTCAAAGTAAGCTTTTCAAAGTGAATGGCTGATTATATTGCTATACAAATCTGCTGTCACCCAAGGTTAGCTTGATTTCTTTGATTTCATTGCTTAAAGTGGAATTAGAATTAATAAACAATCTACTACAGTCAGTGTTTGGGAAATAAAATATTGTTGGCAGTGGGAATATTGTTTAGCTGGTCATGTGCCATTCAGCTGTCAAAGCTAGAAGGGAATGGAGTTGAACAACATTTTTGTAGTTATAAAAAACAACTGTGGAATTGTGGAATTAGTGGCTTCACTGATATGCAGAAAATTGACACCTGCTGGGCAGGGAGTAATTTTTCACTATCCATAGCCATATCTGATGGTAAGACAGGACCTGTTTGAATTACAGTACAGAAAGTGCTGTCATTTTCTAAGGATAACCAGTTTGATTGTCACCTATCTGCACCAATAGTTTCTGGTTTTTGTGCTATACATACAGCTCAAGTTAAGTTTTTCAAAAAGTTTAAACAGATATTCTTAAATCTGTTTAAATTTTTTAATCCAAGATGTTGGTAATGCAAGTGGCCATTCTCTTCTGAAAACCTGACTTATTCAAGGCTATTGTGTCCTTATTCAATTCTTGATTCTTGAACTGCTTCATCCCTAAAAAATTGCACTTCCCAAATCTTGCTGCTTGAAGAAGCTGAGCGTGGTGCTTGTTTTGTTTGCTTTAAAAGATTCAGCCTCCTCTCTATTCCTCTCTCCCCACTCATACACACTCGCATGCAAGAACAGAACAGACTGTACCAACAAATGCTAGTGTTTTATTGCCAGATCATTTCTAGTCTACTGGTTGGCATGCATCTATATGGAGGATTTAGCAAAATATGCAAAACCAGCTGGTTGGCATGCATCTGTACAGAGGATTTAGCAAATATGCAAAACCAGTTTTATTGAAAACAATTGGACTAATAGTGGCCATCTACTGCATAGGATAATGAAGCTTGAAACATTTTTGGAAGGGGGGATTTCATTGACTGTTATCAGGTGGCCATGATAAAGAAAAAGGAAAAAGGAAAAAAAATAATCATGTTATTTTTCACATCCAGATGTTTCCATTTTTTTATTTACAAGGAAGTGTACCACGTGAGTTATTAATGGATACATTTGACTCACTAACAATGCTGTATTAGACAAGCATTTGAATAATTCTGGATCTATACCATCTGCTTGCCTTTGTATGATATGGAATATGATAACGCATATGTAAGCTGTGATATGAGACAACAGCCATGCTCCCAAATATCTTTCATGAAAATGCCAATACTATACTGTGATCAGGCTTTGATTGAGTACATCACAGTTTAGTGGACATTGAAGAATTAGTTTATGATGACTACTGTTGTATTTACTTGCTCCATAAGATGCATACTGCTACTTAATTTCTCTAAAAGCACATTTTTGCCATGCCAGGGGTTATATAATAATATATACAAAGAATGAGTTCACAAACAGATTTTTCTCTATAAACATTCTATATCTAACGCTACTTTCAGAGAATTTTTTTTCTCTGAAGAGTAGGATCAACTCAATTGGTAAAATATGATACAAAAACTAAGGAATCTATACCTTCACTTATAAAGGCATTGCACATATTTGATTACAGTGTTTCACTAATTGTGATAGTTAGAAAGTCTGCATCACTCTTTTCATGCATAATTAACATGCCAAAGCTAGATTTTAATATAGCCTCTCTAAGTCAAGAACATTTTGGAAAAAGTAATTGAGAACAATACCAAGAATTTTTTGGAATTATTCCATCATTGATTCCTATACCGAATCAGTTTTCTGGGCTCTTGGATTTGGGCATTGAGTGATCTGAGGCTCGTGGTTCATTTTCAGACTTAACTAGGATGAATGTTGGATTGAAGTCAGGGACATGTGTGTTTCATTGAATCCTTCAAGAAAGAATTGTGATATATATGCAATAGATCAGCTACAATATGTACACAGGATCCAAAATACTTCATCAAGGATTTATATTCTTGTCTTTTGGAAAGAAAACAATTGAGCTATATCTCTGTTATAAAACTGTTTGCTTGGTTTTATAAGAAAGATGTTTGCTTGGTTTTGCAAGATGACAAGCTGCATACCATTGTATTCAAATTCAGGTGAAGTGAGTTTTAGACGTCTTAAATATTGCAATGTGTAATAAAAAATTTTTACGCTTCGTACCCTTTTAGCAAAATTTAGCATACAATTGTTAATAGCAGAAACCAGCTCAAGTTTTTCTCATTTGTGTCCAAGTATCAAATGTTCTGCACAGTGGATTACAAGGACTTTAACCAAAGAGTTAAAGTCAAGCATATTTTTTACAATAGACAACATTTTTGTCAGTAAATCATTACATTAATTCTTCAAAATGAGAAATATCAAAATAGTTGATAATCAGTATTATATGAAGTAATGTATATTTTAAAAAGCTCTTTTATTTAAGAGGTAAAGATGTCATCTCACATCAATAACAACACCCTTCAAGAAAGAGTTCCCAAACACTCTGAATATTCAAACAGAACTGAGTTTCTTATTTCCTTGTTTAAATAATACTTTTAAAAAATAAATTAAAAATACTGACAAATATTTTAAAATATAAGACTGAAAGAAAAATATATCTCAGTTCCATTTGAAGATTTTCCTTTCAATTGGATGGTGTTTCTCGTTAGAAAATTTGCTCCTGGTAATTTTAGTCAAAGAAGTGAAGACATAAACATGAATAGTTTGATATTTTCTGAGAGTATGATTGGTAAAAGTAGAAATGCTCAGATTTTTTTTCTTATTTAACTTTATCCTACTTATTGTAATATCGTTGATGTGGTACATAGATAATTAAAGCACTTTAAAATGCTTTATTAGTTAAGATGCATCAACCGCAGGTTGAAGGAGTGCTATGCTCTAATAGTACAAAATAAAATATCAGTCTAATAACTCAGTGCTAAATTCACTGATCACTCCTATGTATAGATGCTAGATTTTGATTCAGTATAATTCTGTGCCCAAAGTCACAGATGTAAATACACATAAAACTTGGAAAAAAGTTATCATTCACAAGTCATAATTATGCACATCAAATGCTAACAAATCAACAGAAGTAACCTCTTTATCAGATGCTTAAATCCATCTTTTTAAATGCAATTAGGACCAAACCAAAGCTTCAGGTTTTCCCTACTCTTTCTGGACTCTTGTTTATGGAAAGCTCAAAGCATGACCTTGTTAGTACTCTGGCTGGGCCATCACAAGCAAAACTCAATCCAGGCTTTCTTCTGTCCTCTGCCTGGATAACTGGAGCAGTCTACATTTTTGGCTTAGGGTATGCAAAAATGCAATAGCCAATTCTCACAAACTGTACTGAATCAGCTAGATAACACATCTGTTAAAGTGCTATCCACCCTGCTATCCACCATTGAACTGTTATGAAATTCCTGCTCTATTTGCTGATCCCTATCTTGCATGTGTTCTGACTCACTGCTGAACTGTGCTGTCCTGATTTTACATGTGCTGTGTGTGATAAGCAAAACAATTAATAGATTCCTCAGGTTTTGCTCTCTTTACTCTTCTGTAAGTCACCAGTCAGCAGGAAAAACATGCATCAGTCATGGGGCTGCATATTTATCTCTCATCTCCTTACTATGCCTGTCTTTCTATACCTGTTTTGTCATAATCTGAGTTGAATAAAGTAAAATAAAATAGAATCATGACTGGGGATGAGTCACAAGAAGAACTCCTACTTATAACATTCTGTCCTTCTTCTGCTTATAAAGACAGCAAATGCCAGCTTCCCATATTCTTCTGTGCAATGTTTGGAAGAGAATGGCAGAGGCTGGTCATCTTTTTTCATTGTTTCACTCTATTAGCCTTGTATTAAACTGGCAATAGCCATAGAATTAAAGCAGATAACACGACTGCTGTCTGAGCCATCTAATGCTATTGCATAATTCTGCTCAACCACCATTGCAGCGCTGCTGTGTCCAGCTCTTTAGGAGTACAATAATAGAATGCTGGCCAATGAATAGGCAAGTAGAGGGAGGAAGGGGGGCAGTCCAGCTTCAGCCTGAAATAGTGCCCAAATACCACAATGATCCCATCCACTGCTAATCACTTGCTTTCCCTCCCAATAATGTGTAATGAAATGTTACAGACTATGCAAATCTTGTGGCTGCTTTAACACTGACACAGTTTATAATGAGTTGGAGCTTGGAGATAAAAGAAAGGCAACATCATGAGGATACAGCAGAAAAATGGATATTGCCAGGGTCTATTAGATGCAATGAGCTTTTTCATTGACAAAAATGGGAGAAAGACAGGAAGAGTTTGTGTTAAAACCTGAGAATCAAAAATGAAATGACAGGCTACAAGAAGGGAGAAAGAAAACAGGTAAATATAACTTTTATGTTTTTGTAAAAAGCTTTGCAAAAGCATACATATAAACTTATTTCTAGCATTTCAAAGAGGCAAACTTTGGGCTTTTGATGGAAAAAACATAGGACAAGGCTTTAGTTGTAAAGAAAATATGTCTTTAGAGGGTAGGAGAAATGGCTTTCAGGGTTTTAACAGTTTTAAACCTTGGCAATGGCTATGAATAATGATGTAACTCCTCATCTAGTGCCACATATAATATCTTCAGTTAAAACAACAAAATATTGTAACTCTTTCTCTAATTTTAAAACTGGATATAATACAATCCAAGAAACCTAAGCCAGGAAAACTAAATGAGATTAATTAAGAACAATTAAAAGAACCATTCAAACTGCTGTCCTTTTACATTTGGCGTCTCAAACTCAAATGAAAGTGGAAGCCATGTCACATAAAATGTGTTGCAAAATATAACACTAAATATTACCTACTAGTATTAAATATTAAACAGAACTATGTTATGTATCTTAAAACAGTGAAATATTGTATAGTACAGCGTTATTTCAACAGAGATTCTGGAGACTGGAGTGCTGCAGTGCTGGGATATATGCTTTGCCTCTTAGAAACAAATATGATTCAAAGTAAAAGGAAATGAATGTGTTGAATCAGAGCACACAACAGTTTTCTATGCACTTGTGGAGATATAATTCTGCATCAGTGTTGAGTGCATTTCTTGCACAAATACATCTCATTTGTTTTACAATTAATTCAACACCTTTCCCCCAGTTTCCATAAATTGTCCAAACTATTTCAGGTCAGGCTGGAATATAATCTAATATGCTTCTATCAAGGCAATGACATAAACGATGTGCAGTGCCAGTTCATTCATCTGGACTGTTATGCAAATCATTGGCCCTTATGCCATCAAATTATTCTGGTCCGATCACCTTCTGGGTCAAGGTGTGTTAGCTGAAGTAGTGGAAATTTCTCTTCATCTTATAAATAGTTGAATAGCTTGACTGAGTGAAACGTGAAGCGAACAAATATTCCATCTTCTCCTTGGAGAACAGATCAGGATTCAGTCTATAATGCTGTCATGTCAACCATGTCAGCACTCTGTTCATGATGCCATGGCACAATAACTTATTCATGTGAACATAACAAACAAAGGTTTAGCTTAACCAAGCGATTCCTCTACTTGAAGCTTTCTCCTCAATTAGAAACAAAGGGGCTCATGGGCCATTTAATCTTCATTAGAAATAAACTGTATAGTCTATAGTGCTTCCATAAAATGCAACTGTAGAAACATGACTGCCAGTTACAACACAAGGGCACCAGGTATTAGATTATTAGCAGCTAAATTTAGGGGCAGGGACCAATTTCCTAGGAAAATTACATTTCCCTTATGTTCTTGTTTATATATCATCCTATTAGCAGACATGGGAATACAGGGGTTGTTCTTTGACTTTTGCTTCTGATGTCCTCAGAGGGATGTACATCAAAGACTTTAAAAATCACAGGGAAATGGTAAGCAGTTTCTTAGCACCCTGTCCTCCCCCCCTATAATGGTTTCAGCCTAGCTGAAAAGGAAGAAATTAAATAGTAGAATTTTATAAGAGGCTGGAGTACAAGGACATGCTAAATACAATCTATTGTAACTTAACTCATTTTTAATTAATAGAACCATGTCATAGCTGTGGGTGTCAGTCTCTGGAAAAGAATGCAATTAAGCAACCATCCTTGCATCTTGGCAACACATCATCATCTAGTGGTAAAATAGAGGCCAGCTCAGGCATTAAAACATCTATGAAAAGGCTAGTTTTGATCCTGCAGTCACTGAATAAACTGTTCTTAGCAAAAGAAGAGATTAGTTTATTTCGATCAATTTCTATAAAGCAATGGCATAAAGGAAGGGAGGAAAAAGGAGAAGGTAAAGTTATGGACATTCAATTTTAGACACTTATGATCTTACAAGATATGTGGAAGTAATTTCTTTTGAAAGAAATGGAATTATCAGAGTGCATCCTCTTAACCTGCTGTTTTACTCTGGACAGGTAGAGAATTATCTGAAAGAGATTCCAGGAAAAGACTGACAGCATTACTGAAAGAGGACCCTAAAATCTGTCTGACAGCATTACTTATGACAACTATCTCTTTTGTTGGAGGGTCTGTCCCATAATAATGACTCAGGGGGTGAGGGGGTGGGTATGAATAGTTGATTATTTTCTTTGATGCCGTGTGTATGTATATATGTGTACATGTGTATTAGCACATCTTCAAGTTAGTTTTTGTTTCCTGGAAATTGCCTGAACTAGTTCTTGCAGTTTTCTTGGCAAGATTTCAGAAGTGGTTTTCTATTGCTTGCTTCATAGTGCTGAGAAAGAGTGATTGTCCAAGATCAATCAGTTGGCTTCATGCCTAAGGTGTGATTAGAACTCAAGGTTTCCTGGTTTCTAGCTAAGTACTTTAACCTCTACACTAAAATGAGTCTTATGCCTTGAGCACTATTTAAAATTAGAGTTCCATTTGTATGTACATTATGATCCAGGTCAGGGGTGTGATTCTAATTTTCTAACAACCGGTTCTGTGGATGCGGCTAGATGGGCATGGCTAGGTGCATGTGACCATGGGACTGGGTGGGTGTGGCTTCTTTTTTTGCAGCCCCCCCCATTTTTTGGGTCTTCTGGGCCTCAGGGAAAGCTACCTGGGGGGACATTTTTGCTCCCAGAAGGCTTCCCCGGGGCTCAGGAAGGAAAAAAAACTGAGCACCAGGGAGGCATGCAGCAACCCCCTGTGCTCCATCTTAGGGCCTTCTACACCTCAGGGAAGCCTCATGGGTGAAGCAGTAAGTAAGCGAGGAATCCCAGCACAGCTAATCATAGGAACAGCTGATGGTCAGGAGGGAGAAAAAAAGAAATACCTTAAGGAGTAGACTGGGCAGGGCAATGTTGCGCATGCACGATAAGGACTGACTGGGCAGGGGATGGGGGGTGGAGAGGGGCATGGCCAGCCAGGGGCACAATTTGTCAGTTCTCCAATCTGCACAGAATCAAAACAACCGATTCTAGAGAACTGGTCCAAACTGGTAGAATCCCACCCCTGATCCAGGTGCTTCTTCCTTGAAAGTCATGCAAATATTGCAAATGCCTGGAAGCTTCATTAGTTAGAAACCTTGATGATAGCAATAGCAAAAGCACTTAGACTTATATACCACTTCACAGTGCTTTACAGCCCTCTCTAAGTGGTTTACAGAATCACCATATTGCCCCAGTGGTGGACTGCTGGATGGTCGGCGGGGTTCAGGCAAACCCCTAGCTTTGATCTCTGCCTGGGCTTGCCCATCTGCCCTTGTGCTATGCTTTCCCTAAATAATTAACTTTTCCCCTGCCCAGGCTGCCCAGGTGAGTTCCATGCTGCCCTGCTATACTCACCAGAGCTGCCTGAGTTGAGTGAAGGGAATGCACGCATACTCATGAACAGCAAATCCTTTGTCAACAAATGTGCAGCCCACCTCTGTATTGCCCCTAACAATCTGGGTCCTCATTTTACCGACCTCAAAAGAATGAAAGACTGAGTCAACACTGAGCCAGTCAGGATCAAATTCTTAGGAGTAAGCAGCGAATTAGCCTGCAATACTGCATTCTAACCACTATGCCCACAATAATCTACAGTAAGTGCTTGTATAATAGCACCAGTGCATAAAATAATGGCTCACTTACTATATATATAGGTCTTAAGGAGATCACTTGATCTTCTCTGTGGGGTGCATGTATCAGGATTGGAGATTTTGGTCAAAAGGATGAAAGTAGTATTGTGCTACCATGGTCCAACCTCTGCCATTTTGCACATTCAATCCTGCTTTAACCTCCCACATTGTCTTCTTTGATTCCTTTTTAGGCCCTTTTGGATAGCCCCCATTCCTATTTCCATGTTGAAATATATTCTTCACTTCTCAATCATGCCTGAATAGGATCTCAGTCTGAGTACATTGAAGACTTCTTTGGCAATTGCCCTTAGTTAACCTTTTCACAAGTCTAATTTTAGGTATCCATTCAATAGAAGTGTAGAGAAACTTTGTATGACTATGTCAGTATGTTATCCCTGCAGTTGTACAAATAGTTCTCAATGCCTTCTGGAGCATCTTTTTTTCTTTGTTATCAGAAGTTCAGATAGCTGCTGATATCTCAGCAGGAAGGGTTCAGGCTCACAGTTTGGAGCTGGTGTCCCATTTTAAGTTTTCATTGCTAGGAATCTTTAAGTGAACCCAATACTTTTTTTTATCACAGTCTAAATTGGATTCTAAGGCTACAGTAGTGAACAGTTCAATTTGTTTTCTGGCTAACAAAAGTACTCATTTTTCCTGAAGCATGACATTGTAGTTTCAGACTCTCATGCCAAATTCCTCTTCTCTGAGACTTCTATTACACAATTAAATAAATTGCTTAGTGGTCACACAATACTGGAATGGAAAGAGCATCATTTGATGTCAGTATACAAAAGCATGCATCTGTGAGGAGATAATATTAGATTTATGTATGAGATAGGAGGATAGTATCTGCAGTTCTTGATTGATTGATTGATTGATTGATTGATTGATTGGTTGATTTACATAGCATTTAAAAACATCTGTCTCAGAATGACTTCGAGTACTTTACATTATAAAAATATAATATTACATAAAAATAAAAAAGCCAGAAGAAGCAGACAATGTACTTAAACAGATTCTTATGGAGCTGGCAAAATCTATTATTTCACTTCATGTTAAAAAACTGGACTCCTTATTTCAAGGAGTCCAAAAGTTATTTCAAACTTTTGTGAGATTATAATTAGATTTATATTCTGTATCTGGTGAATCTGCTGTTAATGACATACAAAGACCCTCCACATCTTTCCTTTAAATATGTTTAATTAGCAAAACTTAGTAAACTGAGAGCGATTAAGCATGTTGTGGATATAGGAATTATTTTTATTTATGTATATGTTAAATAGATTTATGTGTGGCATTCCTATTTTAAAATAATTGGATGCCGTGCACATCAAACAATTAAAACAAAAAAAATATATTATTAAATAAAATAAAACAAATAAAATTATAATATTTTTAAAATATTCAATATTGAATGCACATAGGCAAATATTACAGATGGATGAGAGTTAAAAACTATTGCTTTGAAACAAATTGAAGGTACAGATGCCTAAATATTTTGCTTTCCATTCTAATGACTATTCTCTGCCCCATTGCAGATGCCAGACCAAGGGATTCCAAGGGAAAGACTATACAATGATCACCCGGATTCATGTTTCCAATGAGGGACAATCACAGAATAGTCAGATTGGATATAAGGAAAGATAACACTTGGTGAAATGATATAAGGAAAAGATCAGCCAGGAATGTTTTCCCATGAGGCTCTCAAATACATCTAATATTCTTTTTCCAATGTAAAAACATATTTAAAACATATTTAAAATAAAAAGAACTAGGCAGACAAGAAAAGGAAAGAAAGAAAAAGATAGAAAGACTTGTGACTTGACAACTTGCTGTGGCCAACTCACCATGGCCAGCTCACCACTGCCAAATTGCCACAGGACAACTCCACACAGCCAACTTGCTGTGAGAACAATTTGCTGTAGCCGGCCGGAAAGAGAGCCAGGCAGGCAGGTAGTGAGCAGGTGGGCAGAGTGCAGAGCACATTGGGGAGGAAGTTGGGGAGGTAACAGCAGTCAGGGGCTTCCCATTTTCACAACTCCCTTTGGCCCCATGGTGGCTATGATCCTGGTGCACCATAGCTCATGCTGCCATTGCACTGGGCATAGCACTGCTGCAGATGCCACTCCCTGACTGGGTGCAAAGCTGCCATGAAGTTGCCACCATGCCAATGGCAAGGGGATGAAAATGGGAAGCCCTCGGTTGCTGCCATCTCCCTGTTGCCTACTCTGCCCACCACCATTCTCATCCTCTTCCACTCAAAGAGTCCAATATAGTAAAAGCAACAGGATATGTGGGAAAATGAAAAGTGGTGATGACTCCCCTGGACACTTCCCCCGATACCTCTCTAGATGTCACCTCCAGGGAGGATGAACCAGTTCTAGGGACATCTGGAGGGGAGTTGGTCAATGGTTCCAAGCAGCCATCTGAGAAGGATTTGGCTGAAGCACGGCTGCAGCAGGAGAGCCTGGGGTTTCAGGTAGAGAAAGCATGCAGCTGCAGCCAGTCAAATGATGAGGAAGAGGAGCTGCCTTCTGCACATGTAGGGCAAAGAAAAGGCAGGGGCAGAGAAGGTCAGCCAGATTACTCATGAGGAGAAAGCCTCACCCTTCTTGGTAGGTTGCACCAGAAGCTGGCTAATTGGGATGGAAGCACAGGATGGAAGCAATGCTGGGAACAATGTGTTCATTTCCTAGCTGTGTGTTTTCTGGTCATAGTGATTCTTGTCTCGCTTTGGATTGAAAGCGTTCCTTGACTTGGATCGTGCCTTGTGAACTCTGGACTTTTGTTGCCTCACAAACTCTCTTTGTATTGTGGATTTAATTTTGCCTGGTGGGTTTTATTTTGATTGGGAAACTTTCAAGAGTCTTGTGGACTCATGGCCATTCTGTGAACTAGCATTGGTGTGCTTGTGGCTGGACTTAATTCAAAGAGTTCTGGGTTTTTGGTAAAGGGACTTTGCTGGGGAAAATCAATAAAAACACCAAACCACAGTTATATGTGTGAGAGTGGGACAGCACAAAAGCACCCAGTCTCTGCCACCTCCCTGAACCAAAGGCTAGATAAATGAATTATTGTTGAAACTTGTTGCCTCATTTAGCTATCAACCCTGCATGCATTGATTCTACCCTGGAAGCAAAACAACCTGTGACAATATTCTGTAGCACTAATTTTAAAAGAAATCAGGGAATCAGTTGAGATCCTGATTTAGACAATATCTACCATTTATGTTACCTGTGAACTTATTGTGAAATAAAAAGAGAGATTTCAATATTGCTCCAAATATTTGAAAGCCAAATTGAATAAAAATATCCTTTGTAGAATGCTTACTCTGTCTCACATTTATATCCATATTATTGGTTGGAATTGAATTTCTTTTCTCTTTTCCTACCATTCTTCTGATATTGTATTATGCATATTGCATTTAAACTAAAATAATAATCTGGGAAATATCACTACTATCCCGATCACAATTACTAATTTGCATTCTGTATAACCCTAAAATTGTAAATATTATTTTTTCAAATTTTCAAGAGTCTCAAAAAGAGTACCCTTTGCCTCTCTACTGACATTTCCAAGTGGAAGAAGACATTACAGGAGAGAATATGGGAAGGTATTCCATAACTCTATTTTTATACAGCTTGTTTATTGTTTACTCTTGTAACAAGGGTGATTGCTTATTTCTGCAATTCTGAAAGATTTAAATTTCCCCCTTTGTTTTGATATATGGATGACGTTCCTGAGCCCTAATAAACATGGCTGACAGTCAATGTTTTTGAATAATCTGTTCTTTTCCAAGATCTATTTTTCCACTGTTATCAGCCTTTTTCTTACCCATTTTTTCTTTACAGAAATCAGCTATGCTGAATAGGTAGCAACCCCTTTGTGAACTCTGTTCCTGGCCTTCCTTGCTGATAAATCTTTCAAAACAAGAATATTTACAAAGTGATTCTGTTAAGGCTATAAAGCAAAAGAGGTTGATATTTAACACCTGTATTTTGTGTTTCATCCCAATAGGAAGAAATCTTATGCAGTTGTCAGATCTGTTCCTTCCAACCCATATTGTCATCTCTGACTAATGGAGCTATTAGGATTTTTAGCAGAAGAATTTGTCAGCACCCACTGCTTGTGAGATTCATTCATAGCTGATTTCAGGGACTGAACTTGGAAAAACAACATGAACATCATATGAATGTTACAGTTTCTTCACAGAAAAGATGTTTTTATGGGAACCAATTAACTGTAGATTAATTCCTTTCCTTTTAAATCTTTTCTTAACTGTTCAATATTTTCTAGAATTCTGTGATTCATTGTCTGCTTCCACACATAGCAACACCAAAAAGACCTCTTTGAATTGTAAAATGTATTATTATTTTATAAGCAGTACCAAGTAGAGCTTACCCACTATTTGGTATGATTAGATAAAGCCAGTAGCTTAAACCATTGAGAAAAAGAGAGAGGGAAGCTTAAATAATACCTCTATGTAATAAATAGATGAGCAACAGGGCATGTTTCTGCTACTTTATACATTTTAATGTGTGAGCTTAGCTGTTTGTGATTCCCATGCTGCTGATAATAAAACAATTCTGCTGCAAGTGACACAATCAAATAGAACAAGACAATTTCCCCTGCTTTAGTCTGACTTCCTGTTATTTTTCCAAATGTGTTCTATTCTTTCTCCTATTTCCCTCACCCTCCCTGTGCTAAAAATATAAAGTGAACATTTAAAACAGCAGAGTTGTTTTCAGCCTCTTCTCTTCTCTATTCTGGTTTCAGTTTACACTTTTGTCTGGCTTTTTGCCAGAATGGAGCTCAGCAAATAATAAATATCCATGGATTTCTGCCTGCATTGAAGGATAACCCTATCCATTACTCAACCTTCACAGCCATAATTGCATACTTAGAGTTGCAGGGCTGCCAACCTTGAGTGATAGTTTGGAGTGAGACACTGCGAGGGAGCGAAGCGACCGAGGGGGGGATGGTGTGGAAGGGGGGTGTCCCCCCTTCCACGGTAGGGAGCTTTGACAATTTTACATTTTAAATGGTGCAATCTGATGCATACTTTAGTCATGATTTGGACATATACATACATACATACATGCAAGCAGCACCAATGTACTTGAACCGGATTTGTAAGATATTAATAATGCAGTTCACTGACCATCTTGGCCGGAAAGGGTCCACATTCTTGGGCCTCTGCCCATCTGCTCCGTCCCTTTGGGCTGCTCCGGCTCTCCTCCTCCTCCAGGGTCCCTGGCTGAGAGGGGCGTCCCAAGTGCCTGGGATCCGGCCCCTCCAGGCTGCCTCTTCAGGGCCACAGAAGCCTCCCTCACATGGCCCCGGGGGTGGAGGGGGCCTTGCCAGGGTTCCCGGCCTTGGAGCTGGGCAGAAACGGCCCTTCCCAGCCCTCTCCCACCCTCTGGGCCTCCCACCTGCGGAAGGGAGGGGGATCCAGGCTGAGTCTTGGACCCACCAGCCTCACAGTCCAGCTGAAGGGTCGGAAAGGGCCAGGCAGGCAGATGGACACACACACACACACACACACAGAATGGGGGGGGGGAGGCTGGTGTCCTTCACTCCCCAAACGCCCCCCTCCCAGTCTGTGCATGGGACCCCCAGCAATGCTGCCATCAGCTGCTCCCCTGCAGGGAAGTCCTGGATTGTCTGGGGGAGGAGAGGAGAGGACAGTGGCCACTCCCCCCCTTTGCTTGGCATTTGTGGGGAGACCCCTCAAGGCGAGATTCCTTCCCAGGGGCTCCCAAAGAGCATCCAAATGTTCCTGGCATCAAGTGGGGAAAGAAGCCTAAAAAGAGAGAAACTCCTGCACCGGCTGCGATTGGGGCTCGGAGGGGACAGGAACCCCCCCTCCTTGCGAGCCCCCCCGCCCCGCTCCAGCCTGCCCTCTGGCGGGACCCCCTTCCTGGAGAGGCTCCTCCCTGCCAGACCCTCTTGCAGCCTCTTGGACCCAGGGGAGGCTGGGGGGGGCGCATATCTAGGTGCAAAGGGCGGGGGGAGGGACACAATGTACCCGGGAAGGAGCCCTCCCCCCCTCTTCCCCTCCCTCTCCAGGGACTTCCCATCAGGCTGGGGAGCGAGAGAAGCCGAGGCGCGCAAGAGGCCAGCCACGGCAGCTCCCCTTGCGGGAGGGAGGCCGGAGAGGGACGCGCCTTTGCGCCCCAATCCCAGCGGCCTTGAGACCAGACGGGTGCGGGGAGGGGATGATGGGAGCTCAGCTCTCGAGAAAGGCCCAGGGATGCCCTGTAGTCATGGGGGATAGAGAGTTCGTCTCTCTCATCTCCGCCTGCCAGAGCAGAGTGCAGCGCAAGGGTTAAGCCCAGAGAGTTGTGACATCCTAGAGCGGAAAGGAGCAACCGCTTCCTGCAGCGTGGAATTCTCTCCTCACCCCAGTACAGAAATCAATGCGGGCAACGTCCTCTCGCACATGCTCTGTTCGCCCTCTGAAGCCGCCCAGGATCGGAGGCTTCACTTCTCGAAACTTTGGGCTTGGGCATATCGATATTCGGAATATCAGAGAATGTAGAGATATATTTATTTTTGTACATTCCATTTTGGGGGTTTAGCGTGAGATTTTGTTTATTAGAGTGAGACAGTCAAAATTGGTTGAATTGCGTGAGTCTCACGCTGATTGCGTGAGAGTTGGCAGCCATGGAGTTGTCAATGTCTGCATTGGTTTTTAGGCCTCTGTATTGACGGAGAATATAAAGGCGACTAAGAGAGGTTTGGGGAAGGCCAAGAAAGGAATGGGAGGCATATAGAGATAGCTAGCAGGTCAGCTACCTCCTTATCTCATAAATGGAAACTGCCCAGAGAGCAAAAAAAGATGCATTTCAAATCCTTCACAGTGGCTATTATGATTTCCAAGATTTTATATTTATCCCAAGACTAGTATTGAAAATATTTTACTGAAATCTGTATTTCTTGCTTGCTTGATCTTGTTCAACTGTGTTGAATTGTAGCTTCAACAATTTGACCAAGCCAGAAACAACTGTGCTGTCTACTTGCCTGTTTTCTACTACCCATCTCAAGCTGTACTTATTTGAGATGGGTAGGTAATAACAACAGTAGCTGTACTAACTTAATTTTAAACAATCTGTTCATAGTCCAGATACTATACACCTCAGAAACTTCTGAGTGGGTGTTGTACCTTTTGAATGTTAAATCAACTGAATGATTTCATTGGGCTTAGGGTCTACCTCATGGCTTTTCCCCCTCCATTCGTTGAAAGATGGGCATAAGTTGGGCATAAATTCTACTGGCCTGATGGATAGACTACTTTACTTTAGGGATGAAACTGAAATTTGATGCTGCCCTCACAGTTAATAATCACAGTTAGTGCTCTTTCCTCGCTTCATTTCCTCTCCCACTCAGTTTTACCTGACCCCCCCCCCCAAAAAAAAAAAAAAAAAAAAAACACCAAGCATTGCCATCCTTAATGTGTAGAGGGGAGATAATGGAGAGGCGGGAACAACAGCTACTTGGAATTTGTCTGAGTGAAGGGTTGTTAGACTAGGGACTTTGTATACTGTTGACATGTCATTTATGCTACTTTGTAGTTTGGGATTGATATTTTTATTAAAGAGCTTTGGAGCAGTTTCCTTAAATATATATCCAGCACTCTCCTATCAGGGATCCCAACCCCCAAATAATTTAGTTGATAGATCTCACATGGAATGGAGGAGAAAGGTAATGGAGCACTCCAACTGCATCATAAATCTCTGATCTGCATGTATCTCTGACCTGCATATATGTCAGCCAGGTTCTTATTGGAACACAGGTTTAGTGGTCTTTCAGAAAAGAACTAAAGCTATGTATAGAGAGAGCCTATAGCTGGATGACCTATACTAGAGTTTGAAATCTAATCTCTTATGCAAGCCAAAATGATCGCTAAGGACCAATGGATCAAAAAGGGGTGATTTTCCTATAGCAATTTAAAAATCCCATTGGAACTGGAGACATCCAACTCCCCCAGGCCACATCTATTAATATTATTAAAGTTCACATGTTAAGACAGAAAAAATAGATTTGTGCTACCTCTGGAGCAGAATAAAACCAAAATCATGAGGATTAAAAAAATGGTGAGATGTGCAGTAGTTAGTTAGAGGTAAGGATGAACCCTAATGTGCTCCTAAATGTGCAATAGTAGCACCTGTTGTTACTTTAGGCATATCATTTGGATTCAGATTGCATGTCTTGAACACTGTACAAATATAACTGTCAGCTTTGGAAGCCATATTAGCCAATAGTACTGACAATGACACTGAATACTTTTCCTGTGGCTTTTCTCCGCTTCTTTGTTTAAAAAAGCATGTATCAAATTTTATTAGTGAACATATTTCCCAAATGCATTATCTGGCCTTTAGATCACTGTAGTTTTTGCATCAGTATTGAATAGGATACTCTATTTCTCTGAAAACATAAGAACTCTTTTCTACTGAAGAAAAATGACTAAAGTTCACTTTGCACAACAGATGTGTTTCTAAAATAGACATTTAGAGGGAAGAAGTCAGATGACACTTCCTGGCTCTGTCCCTACCATCCAGCTGGAGTTCTGAACATATCATATCTATATAAACATGTCTTTTCTGTTGATAAGCCTGGATTCGAGAAAACTCAAGGTCCTCTCTGGTCTACAAGGCTTATCTATGCATAATCACAGGATCCATCCAGACATTTCACAAAAGAGATATGAGAAGAAAGTTAAAACAGCACTTCCATTGTTTATTCTAGTTGCAGGGTGAATAGGGCTGTTTTTATATATTTATTTTATAGATTATAGATTATATAACAGATTATATCTTATCATTATGTATCTAAGTATACAACCAAACAAGACAGGTACAGACTTCAATGGACAGTTAAAACAAGTGCAACCAGCATGTCTTCAATTGAGGACCTGTATAGTTCACAGGTCAGAAAGAGGGCTGAGAAAATAACTACAGACCCCTCACATCCTATACATAAACAGTTTAAATTCCTCCCCTCAGGATGCCACTATAGGGCATTGCATGCCAAAACAACTGGACACGAAAATAGTTTTCCCCTTCATGGCATCACTTTGCTGAACACCTAATTACTACAGTCCTGTCTTATGTTTAAGGATATTTACCCATGTAGCATTACTATTATCCTTCTCATCTTTCCTTTTACCTTCTACGATTGGTATTTTATAATCAATATTGCTTTGTTGTTCGTACGTACAGTGAGAGCTTATGCACTGGAGATAAGTTCCTTCAGTGTCCAAATGATAGTTGGCAAATAAAGAATTCTATTTTATTTTATTAAATAATTTATTTATATTAGTGATGCAACAATTAAATACTGAATTTTCAAAATGAATGTATGAACAAATAGGCTTCTGAGAATTATTCTGGGAACTATGATTAAAAGGTTATTAAGAAATAGTGTAAAACTCAAATATTCCTTTCTCTTTCATAGTTGAATAACACACTATTTTTACATCATTTCTATTGCTTTAGAAATGGTGTTTCTAGCAAAGATGTGCTGATTTTCCATTTGTAATCTCCTTCCTGTTTCCACATAGTAAATTTTGCTAGATGGAAATGCAGAAGCTGAAATTCAAATCATCTTAAATAGCAGAATGAGTGAAATGTGTTTTTAACAGTTAGCTAGCCAAGCTTAACTCATTTCCCAAAGCTAAACAGGGTCAAATAAGGCCATCCGGAAATGTCAGTGAAGTAGGTGAAAAATAAAAATAAAACAAAGCAAAGCAGAATAAGGCAATGGCAAATCACTTGTATATGAAAATTAAGACAGTCAAAGGGTATGTCCATGATGTTGCCAGGAGTCTATCCTACTCTATTCAAGAGAATAACAACCTTTCACTTACAAGTCAGATATATTTCAATGTTGCATGACATTCTCCATCTGTATTTATATATAGAAACCTGTTTTTCTTCATATGTGGCAACTTAAAGCCAAACTTCATTCCCTGTGTGAGTCTCTATCCCAACATTTTTCTCTTTATACAGGTAGTCCTTGACTTAGTACCATTCATTTGGTGACCTTTTGAAGTTACAATGGCACTGAAAAAAGTGACTTATGACCAGTTTTCACACTTACAACCATTGCAGTATCCCCACATCACATGATCAAAATCCAGATGCTTGGCAACTTGCATGCATTTATGACAGTTGCACTGTCCTGGGGTCATGTGATCACCATTTGTAAACTTCCTGTGGCAGAGCAGTGGTTAGAGTACAGAATTGCAGGCTGACTCTGCCCACTGTCACAAGTTCAATCTTAACCAACTCACGATTGACTCAGCTTTCCATCCTACTGAGGTTGGTAAAGTGAGGATCCAGATTGTTGGGAGCAATATGCTGACTCTGTAAACTGCTTAGAGAGGGTTGCAAAGTATTATGAAACAGTATATAAATGTTATTGCTATTCCCAGCCAGTTTCCAGGAAGGAAAGGTAATGGAGAAAGCCAGATTTGTTTAGTGACCACATGATTCACTTAATAACAGCAGTGATTCACTTAACCACTTTGACAAAAAAGATTGTAAAATGGAGCAAAACTCACTTAGCATCTGCCTTACTTAGCAACAGAAATGTTGGGCTCAATTTTGGTTATGAGTTGAGAACTATCTGTACCATTCATTCATTCACATTTCTACAACTGCCATCAAACATGCAAACTCTGAACAGTGCACATAATAATAATTATATAAATAAAGTATATAAAAACTATCAATTCAACCAGTTGGAATTTAAAAATAAAAACAAGATAAAGACAATAATCAAAGCAGCAGTAAAACATACAGTGATTGTACAGGATTTCATTAACTGCCATTCAGCCATCTAACAGGGTCCTCTCCATCATGGGATCCCAAAATACTTGCACAAACCATGTTTTAAGGGATTTCCAGAAAGCCAACAGGGTTGGGGCCTTTGGGACTCTTTACATTCAATCCATGTTCTTGTAATATCCTTCATTCTTGAATCTTTCTTGTTTTAGTACATAAGCTATGTAATTAAGCCCTTCGCTAACCTGGTCTCTCCACTGTTACTGAAACCACTGTACAGAATCATATCTCTCTACTTTGCTCTACTTAAATCTTTGCTCTGTCTTTATTCTTGTCTTTAGGTTGTACACTGCAGAATCATACTTTTGTGAAATGGGTGGCTATACAAATATGATAAATAAATATATGTTGGTGCTTCTCCCTAGTCCATCAGTATTTTCTGGCATTTAAGTCTTCATACATAAACTGTTATATAAATTATTACATTGTATTATGCCATATTATTACCACATAAAGTAGAACTCATGTGTAGACTTTTAACTGCAACCTTTAGAGCTTTGCCTGCTATTTTTTAAGGGTAATAAAAGAATGGGGTAGAAAGTATTGCTGTCTTATTGCATGATTCTGATCCATCTTATTTATAATTGTTTCCTTATTGGAAGGGTAACCATATGAAATAAATGTTTCCTCTCCTTTCTCTCCAGAACTCCTTTCTCTCCTTTCTCTCCTGAGGCAATAACTTAAACAATATTCATATACTCTGCACTGACCAGACTTGAATGTATAGCACATTACTTTATCTATTCAAAATTCAGAACAGAAAGTTCAGAGTGCTGGCACAAGTATAATAGTTCTGGTGATCAGTTTTCTTGTCTGATAGAAACACAGGAACCTATAACTGGAAGGAGGTGACTCAGGTGCAGTTAATAAGATTTAGCATTTTTTGCTGGGGGGAGGGATTTACCACATACTACTGTTCCATTCCTTATTCCACCATTGCAGGGTGCATTTCAATTCTATTTGTTGTCCCGTTTATATTCTCTTACTTTTTTTTTTTTTCAAAGTTAACACATGTATTTTTGATAGCTTCCAACCTTTGAAATAGAGATGGCTTTAGTATCATTGCTTCCTAGAGATTAGACATAATGAACATCATGTGTTTCAGTGAGGTACTTCTCTTCCAGGAACCATTGTTCTGTCTCAATGGGATAAAGCACTTCACAGAAGTGCATTGCAAAAGGGTGAAACAAGATTGAATTAACTTGGTCAGCTACTTCACTTCAATGGAAGTGGTTTATTCACATGCACAATGGCTACTTTTGCTGAACAAAGTGAAAGCTTAGAAAAAGGGTGCCACAGTTCGTAGTAGAAGTTCAAATGGGCTCTTCATTTGAACCTTCATTAGATGCAGCAGCATAAATTGGAAGATATACAGCAACATAAATGGAGAAAGAACTGATATATTCTTTTATGGGAGGCTTTTATATCACCACCCTGGCTAAGCTGGATATGCAGTAGAAGTCCTGGAGGCTGTGAGGATTTGAATGGAGATTAACAAGATCAAATTAAATCCTGCTAAAACAGAGTTACTAGTCAATAAATAATTCAATATCTGCCCCAAATTTAGGATAGGGTTATGCTCTTCATAAAAATAAATGGTTTGTGATCTGGGAGTCCTTCTGGATTCTCAGTTCCTAATGAAGCAGGAAATGGAATTCATTGGGCACTTTCATGGTGTACTGGTTACATCCCTACTTGAACCAGGAGTCTTTCTAATGATAAATCTTGCTGTAATCACCTCTTAGCTGCTGGACTGCCATGTTGCTTTTGGAGACAATCAGAAACCTATAATGTACAGAATATGGCAGTGAGACTACTGGTGAAGCAACCTCACCAGGCTAGAATATCATCAATTTTGAAATCACCTCATTGATTACTTGTAAGTGTCAAGGCATAATTGTTTATATTATGCAGTTTGAGATAGGCAAGATCAAGAAACAGGAATTGCTAGGATTCTTTGAATGTACTTTAATGTGATTAGGAAATTGCCACAGAATTTTGAAAGTCTGCCAAAGTTCATGTCTTCTTCAACTTATACCTAGTACCATCAAGGTGGAATAGTTTTGAGTTTCTTTGTCATGCCTCTACCTTCATAGGACTCAGTTTTTTTTTCTATAATGGTTTAGCATCTTGATATTTTTGTCTCAATTCATCATAACTAATTACCTTTAAATCTTCATATAGCACAGCAGAAGATATATAAAGAAAGAATGGAATCTTACTATTCAGTTTGGTTATTTGAAAAGTATATGCTCCTTTTTTATTATCTCTTTTGAACATGTGGTTATCTCTATGTGTCTACTAATGACTGATCAAAATATTCAGGTAAATTAAAACAAAGGACAATGTTCTGGATCATTTATTTCTAAGCAAAATTGTCAAATGATTGTCAAAATTGTAGCATAAACAAATGAATTGTCAGTGAAGTAGCATTAACATCACTGGGAATTCTGCTGCTCCTGCTGTCAAAATGTATGAGTAATTCACTGCACAAAATTCTCTAGGGTCATTTCCCATCTGCTGTAGCATCATCCAGGAGAACACTTAACCTGAAAAATCCAACTTGAAAATCTAATTCAAATACTACTTTTTGAGACTACTTTTAAAGTATGCACCAAAGACAAATTCCTTGTGTGTCCAATCACACTTGACCAATACAGAATTCTATTCTATTCTATTCTATTCTATTCTATTCTATTCTATTCTATTCTGTTCTGTTCTGTTCTGTTCTGTTCTGTTCTGTTCTGTTCTATTCTATTCTATTCTATTCTATTCTATTATCAACTCAGAAACATAGAGACAAAATTGGTTGATAGGGGTCTTTGAAGGATTTTATATTATGTATAAAACAAGCTACAGAGTCTAGCTTTTATTGCCAAAATAATCTGAGAGTTCTTCCACAGTAGAAGCAAGGCTCATCTGCGGAGCATAGTGAAAAAATCATCAAAGGCCATAGTGTTTTTATTGTAGTCTGGCAACTGAATACAGATTAAATATAACATCCAACCCAAAACATCTGCACTCTGAAATAAACTTCACTGACTTCAGTGAGTCTTATAGTTAATTTCTTAAATGATTCTAGCTTGTCATTTAGCTGTACAAAAGAGAATGTACAATGAATGTTGTCATCCAGCATGTCAGTTAGCTTCTCCATTAGCTCAGTAATTTTGTTCCCAAGTAGAGCAACGGCAGGCTGCATGAAACCAACCAACCTCCCCTTTAAAGCTCTTAGCACTCAAGATTTCATTACCAAAATTCATCAGCAAAAGGAACATATTTTTGGGAGGCTGGGGGTGAATTTGGACTATTTTTTCCCCTATACATTTGAGGAAAATTAAGAAATTTCTAGAAAATCCTGCTTCCTTCCCCATGCTAAGATATTTCTATTGGCCTTACACTTTCTCATTACATCTTAACATCATGAATAACTTTTTGCAGACCTCTGGAATTCTCAATTGTTATCTAATCAGAACAGAGCTGGAAGGAACCTTGGAAGTCTTCTCATTCAACCCCCTGCTCAAGCAGGAGACTATACCATTTCAGATAAGTAGCTGTCTAGTCTCTTCTTAAAAACCTTCCGTGATTAAGTACACAAAATTTCTGAAGGCAAGCTGCCTATTTCCAGTCTACCCTACTTGCAATAGCTTTAGAAACTCTAGCAAACAGCTTTTACAACATTTGAATTTTTTAGTTGGAGATTCCAAAATCTGAATCTAGAAATAATAATTCTGAATACATCTTTCCAAAATTTTATCAATTTGTATAATTTTTTTTTTGAAAAAGTTTTTATTAATTTTCTACAAACAAACAAGACAAACAAAACATAAAAACATCAACTCTTATATGTATGTACATCCAGTGTGTCAGTTGGTTCATCATTTTTGTGCCTTCATTCTGTAGTCTCAATTACAATTATGTTACATAACAACTCATATTGTCAATCCAAACTTATATATCCTAATATCACTAAAAAAAGAAGTTTTTGACTATATTTTTAATCATTCATGCTTAATGAGCTAACAATACTTTAAACCAGTTTACTCTATAACAAATCATCTAGTCATATCAAATCAATCCTAAAAAATCCTTTATAAATATAATATCAAATAACAAAATAATAGCAAAATAAAGATATTCCTTACTATCTAGCATTCTAAATATTCTATTATCGTATTTTATCATCTAGTCATTTATAAAAAAGATCCCAAATTTCGTAAAATTGTTTATCCTCTTGCTCTCTAATTTCAAATGTCAATCTGCTCATCTCAGCACATTCCAATATTTTCTTAATAATTTCTTCCTGTAATGGTATTTTCTCATTCTTCCAATTTTTAGCAAATACAATCCTGGCCGCTGTTAATACATTTACAATCAGGTATTTCAAATCTTTACTATATATATCAGGTAAAATTCCCAATAAGAAGATCTCTGGTTTCAAATCTATATGTTTCTTTGTCATTTTTTCCAACCACATGCGAATTATAGTCCAATATTTTCTAGCATCCTCACAAGTCCACCACATATGGTAATACGAGCCGGGTATCTGATGACATTTCCAGCATTTTTCAGATTTGTTCTTAAACATTCTTGCTATTCTTGTCGGAGGAAAGTGCCACCTGTAAAACATCTTATACAAGTTTTCTTTATATGCTGTTGACATTGTCATTTTATAATTTTGAGACCACAATTTTTGCCATTTCTCTAAATCAATCCCATATCCAAAATTCTTCCCCCAAACAATCATAGTTTCTTTGACTTGTTCTTCCTCTAATTTCATTCCCAGTAAATAACCATATAGTTTTTTAATCACCTTCTCATCAGTACCCATCAAGATCTTATCTAAATCAGTCTGTTTATCATAAAATCCCTCTGTTTTAGAATCTTCATCATACCTTGAATGTATTTGTGCATATGAAAACCAATTCATCCTTATACCTTGTTCCTCTAAGTTTTGGATCGATTTAAGTTCACCCTTTTCATCCAAAAGTTCCCCATATCTAACTGTTTGTTCCTTCTTGTAGATTATAGGATAGGAAAATGCTTCAATGGTCGATAACCAAACTGGAATTTTCAAATAACATTGTCTTTTTATCTTCTCCCAATTTAACCACAAAGACTCCCGTACATAATGTCTTCTAAAATAACCCTGTGTTTTAGTTCCCTTATACCATAAAAAAGCATGCCAACCCAACAGCAAGTCATGCCCTTCTAATGTCAACAACCTATGTTTCCTTAATGTTATCCATTCTTTGACCCACATCAAACTTGCAGCTTGATAATACAATTCCCAATTAGGCAGACCAAAACCTCCTCTAATTCTAGCATCTTGCAAAAGCTTTAGCTTTATTCTCGCTTTTTTACCTTGCCATATAAACTTCAACATAATTTTATTTAAATCTTCAAAATAGTCTTTTCCAAGCCTAATTGGTATTGTTTGAAACAAAAATAAAATTCTAGGTAAGATATTCATCTTAATTGTTGAAATTCTCCCTATTAATGACAATTGCAAGTTTTCCCACTTCTTCAAATCTGTAGTTATCTGTTGTTTAAGTTTAATATAATTATTCTCCTTTAATGTGCTACATCTTGTTGTCAAATATATCCCCAGATACTTAACCTTATTTGTAACTTGAATTTTCAAAAGATCTGCCAATTCTTCTCTCTGTCTCAATAACATATTCTTTGTCAAAATCTTTGTTTTGTCTTTATTTATTTTCAAACCAGCCACCTCTCTATCCTTTCCAGTAACTTTGGAGCTGTTTCTAGCGGATCTTCCAAAATAAAAGCTAAGTCATCAGCAAAAGCTTGTAGCTTAAATTCTTCCTTCTTAATTTTCATTTCTTTTATGCTTTTATCATCCCTAATATTTCTATTCAACACTTCCAAGGTCAACACAAATAGCAAAGGAGATAGGGGACACCCTTGTCTTGTGCCTTTCCTTATATTAATAAAATCTGTAAGTTCCCCCTCCATCATGACCCTTGCTGTCTGTTTATTATATATAGCTTCTATTGCTTGAATAAATTTTTTAGCGAAACCCATCTGCTCCAATAATAATAACATAAATCTCCAGTTCACGTTGTCAAATGCTTTTTGAGCATCTAGGAATATCAAAGCCATTTGCTTTTCAGGATGAGCCTCATAGTATTCCATAGGAGAAGGCGGAGCTTCGTTCCGGCGATACAGCTGCGATCTCGGGGCTCTGAGATCGTAGCCGATATTTTCGCCCCTGGTCGGTCCTAACGGACCTAAACCGTCCCGTAGAGACGGTGATCGTGAAGGGCATTGTTCCAGGATCCCAGAGATATCGCAAAATCTCTGGTTTGATCCGGAAGAAGCCCTTTTGCTGGCGACGGAGAGGCAGCCTCCATAGCTGCTGAAGTCGGGACAGCTCCGGAAAGAAAGTGATTGGAGTGAAGTGTGTCGGCTGGGTGAGAAAAACTCTTTTGTGCTGTAAATTCGCTGAGGTTGGAAAGTTCATCCGATATAAAGAAGAAAGCTGTGAGATTTTTTTTTGACTGAAATTGTTTTGAGCGGCGTTTTTTAAAGTGATGTCAAATTGAGGCTTGGGTTTTTTTTTTTTCTTTTCTTTATACTTTTTGGGAAAGATTTTACTGTGACTTTGTAGGTAACCGGATTGAATTTTCTCTTATATATATTTTTATGCTCCCTTTGATTTTATGCTCCCTTTGATTTTTTAACTTTCTTTAGGATAGAGGCTCCCTTTGGCTATTTTTTCTTTTTTTTTCTGTATATATTATTCCTTTTTTCTGGTGGGGGGGGGAGAAAGAGCATTAAGAAACTTTGTAACACTGCCAACTAGAGGCTTGAAAGTATCTTTATGTGAATTGGAGAGAATTGCAAAAAGACCTCATCTCAAGGACTTTTTAACGTGATAAGATAGAGGGAGAGCACAGCAAAATATTATTGCAGGTGCTTTCCTGGACTGTTATCAACAACTCTTGAGGTTTGGCTTTGAAGCGGCTGGAGAAGAGAGTCATAACAAGAGCCTTGGATAAATAACAAAGTGCAGTGTGTTTTCTTATATATACCCCATTCGCTAACCTTTTTCTAAATTTTAATTTTAGTAATATTTTTATTTTTGCCTTTTATTTTAAAGGGAAAGCCTCAGAGTTTTTTCTTTTTTCTTCTTTATTTTTCTTTTCTTTTTTATTGGGACTTTTTTGCTTTGCATATTTATGTTTTTGGACTACTTTGTTGTTGTGGTTGTTGTTGTTGTTGTTGTTGTTTTTGGATTATTGAGACTTTTTAATTGGATTAAGGTGTGAAGAATCTGAAGGAACTTTTTGTTTTGTTTTTTCTCTTTTTGCTTTTTCTTTTTTCCTTTGCTCTTAATCAATATTATTATTTTTGGATTTGTTTCTTTTTTCCTTTCTATTTTTTCCTTTTTTATGGTGGACTATCTTGTAATTGGATTAGGGTCTAGAAGAACCTGAAGATCTTTCTTCTTCCTTTTTTCCTGTTTCTTCTTTGGTTTCGTGTTTTTTACTATTGGAGTTCTCCATTTTGGATTATAATTGGCTGCTCTACCAGTTGGATTAAAAGTCAAGAAGAATTTGAAGTTTTGGAAACATTGAAATGAGCAGGAAACCAATACCATCTGGCATTTCTGCTTCTACCTCTGCTTCCCCACCAGCTGGAGGACAACGTTTAATTCAGACAATGTTGAAGCAAGATAAGGAACAAGAAAAAGTAACTTTACAGATGATTATGCAAGGAATCCAAGATCTCAAGACAAAATCAGATATCATTGAACAAAGAACAGGAAATATTGAACAAAGAACAGAAAATATTGAACAAAGAATAGAAAATATTGAACAAAGAGCAGAAAATATTGAACAAAGAATAGAGAAGACTGATGAAAAAGTGGAAAATATTAAACAAATGATGGTTAAGTATGAGGAGAGATTCCAAAAAATTGAGGAAGAAGGAAAACAAAGAGAGAAGAAGATTGGAAATATTGACAGCAGACTAACAGCGGTTGAACAAGAAAAAGGTGGGATGTTGAGGTGGGAGATGGAAAGGTCAGAATTTTACCTCAGATTTCAAAATATAGAAGAGGAAAAAGGAGAAAATTTGGCAGCGGTAATGATAGAAATTTTGGCAGATGCTTTGGAAATTACAGAGGAAAAGATGATGGATGGAATAGATGAGATATATTGAGTCTATACAAGATATGCGATGAGAAATAAATTACCCAAGGAAGTCCATATTAGATTTACCAAAAAATCCATTAAAACGCAAATATTACAAGTAGTAAGAGAGAAAACACTGAAATACAAGGGTAAAGAGGTTGTGGTTTTAAAACAAATACCCAGAAGAGTGAGAGAGATGAGAAGAGAATATCGATTTCTGACCAAAATACTATTGGAAAATGAAGTGAATTATAGATGGCTGATTCCAGAAGGACTAGTGTTTGGGTGGCAAGAGCAGAGATATAGAATTGATTCAATTGAGAAAGCAGAATTTTTCCATGCAGAATTCTTTGGAGGAAGAAGAGAGGAAGCAGAGAAAGAGGCTTTATCAATTGAGTTTCAAGATGAACAACTGGAGACTGAAAAAGAGAAAGGAGCAGCAGGGGGACAGATGGATAATAAAGAACAGCGTGAAGTGAGATCCACGAGAGCTGTTAGACCTAAATATAAAGCATAATCATGGAGGAAAAAAAACTGATTACAATGAATATAAATGGACTTAATTCAGCTGTTAAAAGAAGGAAAACTTTTCATAAATTAGAGAAATTAAAATTTGATATAATTTGTTTACAAGAAGTTCACATTAAAAAACAACATGAACAATTGTTATTACAGCCAAAATTGGGGAAAATATTTACCTCTTTGACTCAATGTAAGAAAAGAGGTGTGGTTTTATACATTAAAGAGGCTATTCCAGCAAAATTGATTTACACGGATGAAGATGGAAGAGTATTAATGGTAGAAATAATGGACAATAATATAAAAATACTCTTGATTGCAATTTATGCTCCGAATGATAAACAAGAAGAGTTTTATAAAAAGCTACACATGAAAATAATTGGACTGGACTATGTTAATATAATTATGATGGGAGATTTTAATGGAATTGTGGACAATAAACTGGACTATATAGCAACAACAACAAAGCAAAATAGAAAGGCTCTCCCAAGGTCCTTTTTTAAAATGACAGATGAATTAACTTTAAAAGATATTTGGAGAGAAAGAAATGTTAAAGCTAAACAATATACTTTTTATTCAAATAGACATTTATCATGGTCCAGATTAGATATGATTTGGATCTCAACAGAACTAATATCTAATATTAAAGAAACAAATATTGAAACAAGTACTTGGGCAGATCATAGCCCAATGACAATTAAATGGAAGGGACAAAAAAAAAGATTGAGATGGACATTAAATAATACTATTTTAAAGGAGAAAGATTTTACACAATGGATGGAGAAGGAATTGGCTTTTTTCTTCAGAGAAAATCAATTTGTATAATTTTATTGATTTGTATAATTAACTCTAAATGCATAATTAATAAATGTAGAACTAGGAGATTCTAGGGTAGTGGTGGCTAACCTTTTTGGGCTCTTGTGCCAAAAATTGTGTGCACGCTTGTGTGCATGCACCCGTGTGCCAGTACCCAGAAGTCAATGCGCAAGCCCCCACACCCCCTGAGCATGGATACGCGAATTCCGCCCTCCTTACCTGCACTGTGCCTCCCAGCTGATTTTCAGCCTGTTTGAGGCCTTTTTCAGCCTGCCAGAGGCTTGAGGCAAGCCTCTGCAGGCTTTGCAGGCAGAAAAATGGGCCCATTTCATCACTTCCAGTATTTCCGGAAATATAGGAAGTGATGAAACAGGCCTATTTTTCAGCCTGCAAAGCCTGTAGAGGCTTCCCTTAAACCTCTGGCAGGCCGAAAAAGGCCTGAAAATCAGCTGGGAGGCACGAGCTTGCACATACGCAGTGAGGTAAGTTTGCCTGGGTCTCGTGTGCCCACACAAATGGCTCTGTGTGCCACCTGTGGCACGCATGCCATAGGTTCGCCATCACGGTTCTAGGGTACTGTGTATAATAGGCTTCCCATACTCCCATACATGGAAAGCAGGATCATAAATAATGTAATCCAGTTTTTCTTGGCTATTAGTTCATTTCTATCTTGTTTGAATATTTGCAGACTAGTGTTTAAAGGCCATGCATTAGCATACATTGAAGGCTATCTAAGAATACATGGGAGAAGAGCTTTGCAATAGATCTAAGCAACTGGCAATCATAAGAAATATTCCACCAGCATAATGTACAAGATGTAAGATGCCTTTTTTGGGAACACACAGGGCATTTTCTGGTTGTAGCTGGAGGAGAATGGTCCATAATGGAGAGTTAATAAGTGCTTTAAAATTAATAGTACAGACAGAAAGGAATCACAACTATATTTCAGGTCTTGGATTTCTCTCAAAAACCTTTTGAAATGTAGTGAATGCAATATTCTGATTCACTGTATTCCTTTAAAATGTGAAGGAGGAGAAAGAGGAGGATAAAGAGGAGGTGGGCCATTTCTTGCCATTTAAAAATCTCAGTAAGCTAAAACTGAAAAAAGAAAACCAAATTAAAATTAAAATTTTGCACATCCCTGCCACCCACATATGCCTACAATGCTGAAAAGAGTTTTTTAGAATCTGGGAGGAATTTATAAAACTGTCAGAATACATTGTAACTAAATAAGAATAAGATATTAATTAAGGCACACAGAGTTAACAATTTTTATTAGTTAAGAAAAGGCAAGCTTTGTAAGAAAGATAAATGAAAGAGTTTTATTTTACTGTCCCATTCCAAAATTCCAAAACACTGGGAAGATATTTTTTGTGTTTTGTTTCCACTGTTCTATCAGCTGTAATTCTTGTTTCACAATTGCTCAAGAAAATGCTTCACAAAGTTTACAGCTGTGTTAATCTCTGGGTTTGATAGCCTGGATTTACAAAACTAAGGCAGCAATGATAGTCAAAATACCTTATAAAGGTCAAAAAGTCTTGGCTTATGATTTCTGTGACCCATCACAGAAAACAAGGAAGAGATCAATTCATTACTATTAAGATCTTTCTTAATGAAGGAACAGTGAGACCTAATGTTCCAAGTCACCATCACTCATAATGAACATGATGTATACTTAATCTAATCAGCTTCAATCTTACTCCTCTGACACTGGAACACCTTTTGAACAATTTTGTCCCTGAATAAATAATATAAAAATGAACAAGCTTTATTCATGGTGATCAGATAAAATTGTAAGATATTACCCTACATGGCTCATCAGTCCTTATCTATAAAGAATCAAGACTAGAGCAAACTTAAATGAGGCTATTGGCTAACAATTGCCAATACAATAACAAAGAAGTAGAATCATGTTCTTTATTGACATGACATAGGGTCAGACATGGGCTCATAGTTGTGCATGGGCAGGTTTAATTTTAGGCTTTTTCCTGTGCTCTAGACATCAGGGTTCATCCAACAGAGCTAACAGATAATTAGAGTTGGAAGGGACCTTGTAGGTTATCTAGTCCCCCCCCCCGCCCAAGTGGGAGACCCTACACCATTTCTGACAAATGGCAGTCCAATCTCTTCTTGAAAGTCTCAAGAGCCGTTCCACCCACTGTTGTTTCTCAAGAAACAATAAACAAGGAACCAACCTGAAGCAACTACATCAAGAGCCAGGGTCTCTTCCTATTGCTGTACAGAACAGTGTTACAGAACACTGTATTTTGAAAAAACAACAAACATCTTGTGGAACACATGTGGCTCCACTATGCTCCTGTGAAAGACATCAAACTAGTTGCCTCACTGGAATCCTGAGTAGTAATAAGCCCCATCAGGAGCAGGAAATAATCCAAATTATATTAAAAGATGAATGAAATGTCATTCATATCCAGACCACACAAGCATTTTGAGACTCATTGAGGACCACCATTGTGTTATGATGCAGAAAAAACCTGGGGCAGAAGTATGTTGCCAGGGATTCATGAAATCCCATGCTTTTCTGGGGCATGGAGATCGAAATCACCCAACAACAAAAAGTGAGTGCTTATGGAGATTTTCAGTCATCCAGGTCATGGGTGTTCCAAAAGTGCTTTTTCAAAAGGCAATTGGACTTTGTTTTCTCCTTGACATTTGGCTTCTCATCCAAGAAACTTTGTCATCTCTGACTGAATGGTGGACTTGATTGACAGAGCACTTTTGGAACAACAAAAAGTGAGGGAATTCCACATCAGCCCTGAGATAGAATGACTCTTTGAAGCCTAACTGTAATTTCAAGACTGAATTTGGGTTTACCATGTACATATACAGTACGGCAACTACCCTACCATTATGATCCTAACTTCAGAAATTTTTACTCAATGCAGAAAGATTCAGGAGGGAGAGATAGCTTAGCATCTGTGGGGAAGTTGGATGTGGGCATGTACTATTGTTTCTAATTTAGGATAATGTTTGAACTGAGCTCATAATCTTTTTCAGAGGCAGCATTAGAAAGGATCAGGGGGGATCCCTCATCTGAACAGACTGAACCATTAAGTACTGTTAAAGTTTATTTAGAATGTAGTCTCTCAAGATTTTTAATTACTCTAAAAGTCTGCATTTTAAAAATGAAATCCTTTTGAAAGTTTTCAGATCCTTTGATCTGTGCCCCCCCATGCCCTAAGTAATTTATTTTGCTATCACTTTGAGACAAACAAGTCTAAAATGACTCAGGCTCTGGTGCCTTTGGGGCTTAGTCATTGTCAATCACACAAGAGAATCTGCAATCTGTTTTCATACTGAAAAGAAACACTGCGGAGAGAGCAAACACGTGTTCAAGTCTGAGTCACTCTCAGCTGTTCACCAGAGCTCAGCATTGCTAAAAAATTAATTTTATGTGAAAAAATGGCTCTTTATCTTTCTGATTTTTTTCTTTTTAGTTTTATTGCAACATTGAGCATGCTGCCAAACCAGTGGAACATTCTTCTCCTTCACTGTATTTACTATTCAGACAATGTATCTCGAGCTTATTTAGTTATAGTTCAGTACTAGAAATTAGAGCAGATGAAATTGATCTTTGCTTACTACCTCAAAATAGATAATTGTTGAGAATGGAAAATCAAAAGCCAGTTATTGAATCCTTTCTTAGCCATTGCCAGGCCCTGTTGTTACTTGTTTGCATGCTACTTATATTCTTCCAATGCTCTTTTTCAACTTCAACTGCCTAGTGCAGAGGTCTCCAACCTTGGCCGCTTTAAGCCTGGTGGACTTCAACTCCCAGAATTCCCCAGCCAGCTTTGTACTTACAACATTCCATACCCACCTATTTTCCTTAGCATGAATCTGTCAACACAACTGTGAAAATGAAGGACATTACTCTTCATTTTTCTAGTCTTCCTATCAGTGGTTGGATTCAAATATTTTTACCACCGGTTCAGGAGCCGTGGCTTGGTGGGCACGCTTTGTGCGTGTGCACAAACTTTGTGTGCATACGCATGCCAAAGGCACACTTTGCACAAGTGCAGAGGCATTTGCGCAGGTGCAGAGGCGTTCTAACTCGCCTCCTGCAAGCCTGCATGATCCTGGTCGCTTCAGCAGCTGCTGTGTGGCGCTATTCTGTGCCACGCAAAAAATTCAGTGGATAAAGGTGAGTATGGGAGCCCTGGCGGGTGGGTGGGCCCAACAGCAGAGCCCAGCAGAGCGGCGGAGAGAACTGGTTCAGTATCTGCTGCTCATCGCTACTACCAGCTCAGCAGAACCAGGCCGAATTGGTAGAATACTTCTTCCTATCCAGGACTTCTAGCTGTGCTTGAATCCAGTCCATTATTCTAGCTGTGTATCTAATGAGTGAAATTGCTCAAGTGTTAATTGCCTTGGTAGTATTTCCTCCACTGACTTTGGATTTTAAGATCTTCATAATCATGATATATTCATTTCTAATATTCTTATCGACTTTAGTGTGATTTAATGGTGAGCATGGCACATTTCTCATTCCAAACTCCATTGCAATACTGTGCCCATATTGAACAGCAATTTTAGTGTTTTTCCATATAGCTTCAAATTATCCACATACTCTGGCAGATGTTTTTGATGTTTGATAACCATAGCCTAACTTGTTTTGTTGATAGAGGAATAAGTGCAATGGCAAACACTAGTGAAGCTATCCCAAAGGTACTTTTTCAAAAGCTACCTGGGCTTTGTTTTTCCTTGAAGAAGCTTCACTTCTCATCCAAGAAGCTTCTTTAGAACTGAAGAAGCCTCTTGGATGAAAAGCAAAATGTCTTTTAAAAACCCAGGTATCTTTTGAAAAAGCACCTTTGGGACAACCATGACCTGGATGACTGAGAATCTCGATAGACAAGTAGTGATGCTAGTGAATCTCCTTGAAAGATTCCTCTCTTGGTATTAACTTCTCCCAGTCTATCACCATTGACCAGCAACTGTGTCTTCCATTGCGGCATTGATCTTTGCAGAAAGCTTCTGATATTTATTGTTGGTTGCATAGTCAGCCACATGTTCAGTTTGGATTTGGCATTTTTGTCTACCTATCGAATCTTTCTCAAGGACTTGAGATAGGCAGATATTGATGTTTGATGTGTTAGAAGTATCACCACAGGATATAAATAGTTCTGAATAAAACTGCCTTTTACAATTGACTGTTGGTGAATTTGCCATTGCTGATGGTATTCAAGTGCTGCTCCAGTTGTACTGGGAATTGCACTCAATGTACCTATTACTATTGGTACTACCTTTGCTTTCTTTAGTCATAGGCATATTTTTATTTGCAGGGCTTTACATTTTGTTATTTTCTCCAGTTCTTTCTCTTCTATTCTGCCATCCCCAACTACTATCAAGTACTTCACTATCCAGACTTTTTTGTCTTTCTTATCAATAATTACTAAGTCTGGTATGTTATGTGGCAAGCAGCTGTCTTGTTTAATTCTAAAGTCCCAGAGTGCTTTAGTTTTTTTTCATTTTCAATGACTTCCTCTATTTTATGCTCCCACAAGGTAAATAGTATTTCTAATAGATCTTCCAATGCACTATTGTTACTACGATGTTTGGTTGCACAGTCAGCCAAATGTTTAGATTGGATTTGGCATTTTTATTTCCTTACTGAATTCTTCCCAAAGCTCTGGGATAGGAAGATGTTGTTTAACACTGTCACAATTATTATTATTGTTTTACTGTTCCTGGCTTTGTTTTTTTAACAGAAGTGAGTGACTGAATATACTCTTGAGTTCTGCACCATTTATATGTCCAAAAGTAAAATGAATTTGAGGATCAGTCACTAAGCACAGTTAGATGGCTTTAGATAGCCATCCTTTGTCTAAGTATTTACAATCTTGACCAGAATTGATAGGCTGTTCAACACCTTCCGAACTCAAACTAATGTGTTTAAATTCTTGGGGCAATTACCAATTGACAAGAGACTTACATTTATAAATATTTCACATTGCACTTTTGGAATTCTTTGAATTTGGTTTCAGAGTTGTAAATGCTTCATTATATTGATAAATAATATATAATCAGTGAAGAAATTTTTCAGGTAAGAAAAACTGATTGTCTGGCATTGGTTGCTTCCTGGCTATAGTGATTTGGAGGGATTTTAGAAAATAAATGTTAACAAGGTCATAGATAGATAATAGGAACTTCCAAGACATACAGAAATAAAGCAAAAAGAAATATTCTGTTGCTTCAACTCCTATGAAAACTGATCTAAATTAAAAGTATCCAAGGACATAAAATGGCTTCTTTGATATAGGAGTGCCTATGACTATTTTGTGAGCATAGGCAGTGCTTGGCCATAGCAACTCACATTCTGCTAATGTTCCAATTGGAAGGGGGTCCGAGTTTGATGTAGGTGAGGGCATAAATAAAGTCAAGATAAAAGCCATGACTATGAAATAAAAGCTTTGTCCCCTTTTTATATGTGTTGACCATCTTGACTTTTTAAATCTTTTTTATTATTTCTGTGACTGAGTAACTTACATTTCATAATACAGAATAACAGAATAACTGAGTTGGAAGTATATTGGAGGGCTTCTAGTCCATTACCTTGCTCAAGCAGGAGACCTTATAGCATTTCAGACAAATGGCTGTCCATCTCTTCTTAAAAACCTCCAATTATGGAGCACCACAACTTCTGGAGACAAGTCATTCCACTGATTAATTGTTCTTACTGTCAGGAAATTTCTCCTTAGTTATAGGTTGGATCTTTCTTTTATTAGTTTCCATCTATTACTTCTTGTCCTGTTCTCAGGTGCTTTGGAAAATAGGTTGACGTCATCTTCCAAGTGACAACCTTTTAAATATTGGAAGACTGCTTTCATGTCACCACACATCCTTCTCTTCATTAGATTGACACACCCAGTTCCTGCAACAATTCATTATATGTTTTTGCCTCATCTCCCTAATGATCTCTGTTGTTCTTCTCTGCACATTTTCTGGAGTCTCAACATATTTTTATATTATAGTGACCAAAACTGAATGTGGTATTCTAAGTGTGGTCTTATCAAAGCAGTATAAAGCCATACTAACACTTCATGTGACCTTGATACTATTTCTCTTTTGATGCATTTTAGGACTGCATTGGCTTTTTTTGGCAGCTGCAGCACACTGCTGGGTCATATTTAAATGGTTGTTCACCAGGACTCCTAGATCCCTCTCACACTGACTGTTGTAGGGCCAGATACCACCTATTCTATACTTGTGCATTAGTTTTCCTTGACTTAGTATAAAACCTTACTTCTCACCACTGAATTGCATTTTGTTGGATAGAACCCAGTGTTCAAGTCTGTCAAGATCTTTCTGGATCTTGAGCCTATGTTCTGAATACTGGCTATTCCAACCAGCTTGATATCTACAAATTTGATGAGTTTCCCTTCTCTCCCTCCATCTAAATATCTTATGAAGATGTTGAAGACTAATGGGCCTAACACAGAATCTTGCGGTATCTCAATGTCAAATTTAGTCTGTCAAAACATGTCCAGTACTGTATATATATGATTTTTATTGTATTTGCAGGTAATGTGTGAACTTAAAGGACACAAAACAGATTGAAAGGCATTTCATTTCCCACTCCACATACCATGCTGCTGTCTCCACTCTTTACTATCTGAGGCAATTGCTGCATTTAAGCTGAAATAATTATTTTAAGACAGTTGCTCATGATTTTCTCATAATCTCTTTAACAAAGCTTAATAGTTTCCTTTAAAAAGCATCCAAAATAAAGAAAAGAGATGTGGTCTGAAAAACCAATGTAATAAACATGAACAAGTTGCCATTTGAACTAACTCTCCTTGGCCTGAGAGTCAAAATGTTATATCTTGGCTTTGCAATTAATATTAAGGAAAATATTAAGAAAAATGTTTAAGAAATATTTAATTAATTAATATTAATCCAATTAATATTAAGAAAAATATTAAGAAAAATGTTTAAGAAATATTTAAGAAAAATGTTTAAGAAATATTAGCCTTGACCGTAGAGATATTTCTAGGTTACAACAGATATATAGTGCCTTCTTGCATGATTCTGCATACTTTAAATGTCTACTGTTTTTTCCATACAGCTTATTTAATTGGTTGCTATGAAACCATGAAGATAAGCCCTTTAAATACTTACGGTAGAGAGGCTGACACTGGAAATTATCTTTGGACTGTTTATTCCCTAAGATGTTTATGAGACAAGGTAACAGGAATTTTCAAAAGCTTTTTGGTAAACGGATACTATGTATTGCTTCACTCAAGTCAGAGCACCTAATTGTTCCTAATCCAAGAACTTTTCCCAGCCTGCTCCTGAGAAACTATTGTGGTCAATAGCTGATCTGAACATTAATAAATATATGCCTGTATATATGCATGTGTGTATGCATTTAATACATACATATATGGCTGCTTAATTAGTGGAACTCTGAACAAAAAGTAAAAACTTAGTATATAATCCAGATAAATTAAAAACTAAGATAAAGCTCTACCGGAGTGTGTCATACAGCCACGTGCCAAAGTTTCAGTAGCATCCCAGGCTTAGTGCCTGGTCTTCACAGTCTTCCAGAAGTCTAACTGGCTTAAATCTCTTGGAAGAGGCTGTTCCAAAAGACAGGTGCCATGACAAGAGACTGCACATTTCCTAGGACCCAGAAAGTAACCCTGCTTTGCTGAAGGGCCCCAGAGCATCCCACTCAGCCTGGTCTGTGGGACAGGCAGAAAAACCATAGATGCTCACATTTGAGGATTAAGTAGCAATATTTTGATAGATTTAGTGATCTAAATGCAATGAACTTTAAAATATATCTAACACTCACAATTAATTCTTTGTTTTGGGGACAATGATGCAAACGAAGCTAGAAAACTCTTTTGAAATAGTTATGCAAAGAATATTGGTAGATTTCAACCTTGGCTTGCTTGTTTCCAAGGACATATATTTTAAATTAAAGAACACATTTGAATTCACTAGTCCTGCTGAAATTGTCTCTTGTATAGAACTGTTGAAAGTGTCATTTGCATCATCTGAACAACCAAGGCCTGGAGTGGCCATATTCCCCTTTTTCAGAAGCATTTGGCTAGAGTTCTGCCCCTATCATGTGGAAATAACAGAAGGTTATAGGTGTGTTGTAGTCTGCTTTGTGGATTCAGGTGCATCTTAGAGTTAAGCTTTGGCAAAAGGAGATGTAGTCTGAAAAACCAATGTAATAAACATGAACAAGTTGCCATTTGAACTAACTCTCCTTGGCCTGAGAGTCAAAATGTTATATCTTGGCTTTCCAATTAATATTAGTGATAGTTAGATTTCTATGGTAGTGCCAATGGTACTGACACTAATAGTCTCTGTGAGTTTTTATTCTTGATCCTATTTCTGGATCCTTAATCCTATTTAAGAATATTTCCCAAGAATTAATCCATTAATCTGTTTGGAGAAATTTAGCCCTGTACTTAGAAATATTCATCATTTATTTGGTTGATAAGATAAAATAATCTAATTAAGTCTGCAATGGAAAAGTTTCCTCTTTCTTCTTTCTGCTATTTCTGTTCATGGATTTTAAGCATCCAGAAGACAACTAACTCAAGCCGTGCTATTATTCTGTAGAAACCAATGAATACAATAGCACTGTATTCTGAAGTGTATTTTACAGCATACGCATAGGTATTTTACTTCCTCTATCTATTATCTATTAATCCACCACTAATCCCTGGTTAAGTTCTTGTGAGATTTGCTATACCATTCTTTGACTGAAAGAAGGATCAGTTAAAATAATGTTGTGGGCTCAAGCCATATTCCCTCAAGAGAGAAAAGACTCTTGGTCATGTACAGAATCAAATTGCCAGACCTTCAATCTGTTGGTAATAAAAATATTGTACTTTGTTTTAAAAGAAAGAAATCCAGAGAAGTATGTGTAGATCAATGCTGAAAAAGAGTGGAGGTTTATCAAATCCTAAGAAATTATTTCCGAATATGGAAAACCCTGAACAAGCTGGAAAACAAAGTTGCGGTAACAGGACTAGAAGAAATTTTACTTCAAGCAGTTGCTAATTCTTAGAAAAAAATACATTTTTAAAGAATTTCTCTGTACAGATTATGAAATTGGGTAGTTAACCTGAACCTTTCATTCATAGGTTCATATAGATATTCTATTTATCTTGCCACAAATATAATTAACTTTGGTTTTGTTTATCTCTGGGGAGATTGCTCTATCTCCCAAGTTGGGAAGGAAATGCTAAAACATTTAGTCAGATGCTTCTATGCTACATAGCAGTGGTGGGATTTAAAAAGTTTTACCACCAGTTCAGTGGGCATGGCTTGGTGGGCGTACTTTGCATGCATGTGTACACCAAATGTGCACTTTGCACAGGGGCAGAGGCATTTGTGCAGGGACAAAAGCATTCCAACTCACCTCCTGCAAGCCTGTACTCTCCCGGTGGCTTCAGCAGCTGCCACGCAGCACTCTGCTGTGCTGTGCAAAGCAGCTGTGCTTCAAAAACAGAGGATAAAGGTGAGTATAGGAGCCCAGGTGGGTGGGTGGGCCCAACAGCAGAAGAGTGGACAGAACTGCTTTGGTCTCCACTGCTCACCACCGCTACCAGCTTGGAAGAACGGGGTCGAACTGGTAAAATACCACCACTGCTACCTAGGCAAGTTGCAAGACAATTAAAATTATTTGTTGTTTTTTTCTTTTCAATTCTCAGAAAACAACACATTATATGAGAGTCCTATCTGTCCCATTGAATAGAAAGCCAGATGAGCATATATTCCTTCATTTAGTAAAGATAGGTGGTAGCAGTAGAAACTACCAAACTGCTAGTAATGATATATTCACTTCCTGAAAAATATTCAGGTGGTAGTTGGGAAAACATTATTAATAGACACCTCCATGTCCTTTTCCTGGGTAAAGAGCACCCAACTTTCTGATTCAGAAAGATATTAAAAATAATAGAAGAGGTTTCCACCCTAACAATTTAGCTGAATAAATTGGGTTCTAAAATGGAAGCAATCTATCTGTTGAGTTTTCTACAATCCAAATTTTGTGGCATGATTCATTTGTAAAATATATTTTACATTAAATTGATTTATCTTTCTATTCCCAGGTTCTAAGCATACTGAAGACAGCAAATTCAGGCTGCAGTAATTATCCTATAAAATGCAATGAGAGCAACAGTAGCTGAGGCTGAATTGTAAATATCTTCCAGCATGCTTATACATAGTTTTGTTCATCTATTAATCTTTTGTTTGGAATTGATGGTTTCTTATAAAATATAACAATATGTTAAGTACAGTAGATCTTAATTTGTACAACATGAATTTTTACATCTTGGCCCACGTTCCAACAGATTTGGAGCAAGTTGACTCTGAGAATAGAACTACAAACCCAGAAATGAAACAGGGTAATGAAATATTATGAGTATCCCTATACAAAAGAAAGGCTATCACAATTCAACTACAGTTCCAGGCTGCATATCAGAATTTCATAGTGGTCTAACTGAAAGGTCAGAGGAGTGGTTACAGTGCTGTTATTTTAATACTAAATGTTTTAATATTTAATATTTGGACCACTTTTGCCTCTAGTTACCAGTTTGAAATTTAGATATAAAAGCTTATGAATTCATTAAATATCAACAAATTCTGCCTTCAATGTATTTTTTTCTTTCCCCAAAACAGGATTTCATCATGCAGCATATTTACATTCATATAGGCTGAAACTATTCCACAGCTATTTCCTTATAATAGACATAAGTACCTGGATGAACCACATTGATGTCATGTGTATTGTGATGACATGATCAGGTAAATTTATATCAGTCACATTGTTGTGAATGAATAATACCAATAAAGTATATTGAGCTTGAAGTCAAGTGCAAGGGTTCTGGCCCTGCACTTCTGATTGGCTGTTAATGGCAGGATCGGATTGGTCCGTTCAGGAGCATCTGATTGGCCATTAACAGGCCATTCCCATTGGTTAATGGAGCTAGCGCTCCAGGTTTGCTATTGGTTGAACAGTTAATAAGTTGCCTATATAAGGAAGGCTATAGCAGCCCTCCATTTTGAGCTGTCACAATATGTAAATAAAGAGTTTGAAGTTCACTGTTTCTACCGGCTCGTCTCCATCATTCGCACCCATGCTCCAGACTTAACACTGGCGACGAAGGTGGGATTGGATGACATCAGAGCCAACTAAGCACGTGGCTGAAGCGCACAACAGCGGAACCATGTCCAGCGGCGTAGTATCACCTGCACCGTTCGATCTAGCTCAAGAGGACTGAGAGTCCTACATGGATCGTTTTCAAATGTTTTTGGAAATGAATAATCTGAAGGATGCTATACCCGGGAAGAAACGGGCGGTATTCCTAACGCACTGCGGCCCAGCGGTTTTCAAAATGGCTAAGGCATTAGCAAAACCGGCAGAAGCGAAGGCCATGGACTGGGATGTCCTCGAACCACTACTAAGGGCCCACTATGCACCAACCATTCCAATGCTCGTAAGATGACACGAGTTCTAACAAAGAAACCAGCGGAAAGGAGAAAGCGTCACCGATTTCGTTGCAGATCTCCGGAACTTGGGAGGCCTTTGCAATTTCACCGACCTAGAAGAGGCCTTGAGAGACTGAGTAGTCCTCGGGCTAGATGCTCTAAATGTACATAGCAAAATAATGGCAAAGGGTGACATCATCCTTAAAGACGTCATAGCTGAAGCTACAGCAGCGGAGGCGACCAAGAAGTCGGCTGCCCAGCTATGCCGAAATTGCTCTCCAGCACACCCACCAGCCGGCGAAATTTCACCTAACGCAGAAGGGCAGCTACCGACGGCCCACCATGAGGACCTCTCTTCATCGTCAGACAGCGACAAAGAAGAGGTCCATTGCCTGCCGTCTGATCGGGAACAATGCCCGAAGTCCGAGCAACCGTGCGCTGGCTGCGGGGCCAACCATTACCGCTCCGACTGCAAATTCCGCAACGTGCTCTGCCACGAGTGCGGGAAATGAGGCCACATTGGACGGGTCTGCAGAAGCCTCCTCGGACCCAGCCAGACCTTGAAAGGAACCAATCTCCACCAATCGACAGGGAATCCCCCTGTAAGGGGAGATCCAGCAAACCACTCCAATAGAAACCAACCCATGAATCGTCTAGCGAGACGGGAAGAGGCCCACCAAACACTCACTATTGGCCATGCCTCTTCACTAGACGCTAAGAAAATTCGGGTCAACGTGAACATTGAAAATCGGCCTTGCCAAATGGAAGTTGACTCGGGATCGTCTCTTTCAATGGTCTCATGGAAGACCCTCAAGCAACTCATCCCCACTATCTGGCGCCAAGACCTTCAATTCCAACGGCTCATGTAAAAAGACTACCAGGGGAACTGAATTCCAGTCGCAGGATCCAGTTGAGTTTGGGTTGCATTCAAGAACCGCACGGCGTACTTACCCCTGACGGTGATCGATAAGGACCAGCCTAGTCTGTTAGGCCTGCAATGGTTCGCACCACTCGGCATTGAAGTCGCTGGCATTAACCGAATCGGCGGCAGTGACTGGGAGGAAGACCTCGCCCATGAGTTCAGGGAGGTCTTCGAGGAAAAGCTAGGTGAGTACAAGGGGACCCCGATATCCTTTAGCCTTAATCCAAAGATAGCTCCCATCCGCCTTAAGCCTCGTCGAGTTCCGTTCGCTCTAAAGCCAAAAAATCGACGAGCAGCTTGATAAGTTGATTGCCCAGGGAGTGTTAAAGCCAACTGACCACTCCCCATGGGAAACGCCGATTGTGACACCAATTAAGCCGGACGGCTCCATTAGAATTTGTGGGGACAACCGAGCCACCCTAAACCACGCCCTGCAACAGAACCCATATCCGGTGCCGGTGGTGCAATACCTCCTCCATTCCCTGAGGGGCGGAAAAGTCTTCGCTAAACTAGACTTAGCTCAGGCTTATCAGCAACTGCCGGTTGATGAAAAAACGGCACAGGCACAGACTATCGTAACACACCGAGGTGCCTTTAAATGTACGCGGCTTCAATTCGGAGTCAGTGTGGCTCCGGGGATCTTTCAGAGCCTAATGGAGAGACTATTGCAGGGGATCAAGGGCGTTGTCCCCTATTTTGACGATGTGCTCATTGCCGCCCCCACTCCAAAAATCTTACAGGAGCGTTTAAGACTGGTATTACAAAAATTCCAGGAATCAGGCTTGAAAGTCAAAAGAAATAAGTGCAAACTGTGTACCGATCGTGTTGAATTTTTAGGGTATTTAATTGACAGTCAGGGTATTCACCCTACCGATAGCAAATTGAGAGCAATAAAAAACGCTCCCAGACCCCAGAACAAGACCGACCTCCAGGCGTTCTTAGGCCTCATCAATTTTTATAATGTATTCTTGCCGCACAAGGCGACTGTCGCTGAACCGTTACATCATCTATTAGATAAAAAATCGATTTGGGTATGGGGTCACAAAAAAGAGCAGGCGTTCCGTAATGTGATAAAACTACTGACTTCGGACGCCATACTAATGCAGTACAATGAGACCTTGCCAATAAACATTACATGTGATGCATCGCCTTTTGGAGTGGGCGCCATTTTGAGCCATGTGTTACCTAACGGTAATGAAGCCCCTGTTGCTTACTTCTCAAAGACGCTCTCAAAAACTGAGCAAAATTACAGCCAGATCGATAAAGAAGTCCTGGCGATCGTATCAGCCGTTAAAAGATTTCATGAGTACGTGCACAGCCGGGTTTTCCCCATTGTAACTGACCACAAACCATTGCTAGGGATCATCGCTGGGGACAAGCCAACTCCCTACATACTTTCTCCCAGAATGACCCACTGGTCAGAATTCTTGGTTGCCTACAATTATCGGCTACAATATCATCCTGGTAAGGCCATTCCCCACGCTGACGCACTGAGCCGTACACCACTCCCTGAAACTATCAATGATCCTGCACCAACAATGACAGCATTGCAGATCGAGACACTCCACACGCCGCCATTAACGGCCCATGACATTGCGAGAGAAACAAAACACGACCCCATCTTAGCACGAGTCCTCACATGGGTGGAACGCGGATGGCCATTGGACCAAGTAACAGACGACTTTACACCATTCAAAAGTCGTCAAACAGAATTGTTCGCGCAGAAGGGCTGTGTCATCTGGGGCGATAGAGTCGTTATCCCAGAACGATTCCAACAGACATTGCTAAGAACCTTGCACGATGGCCACCCTGGCATCGTGCGCATGAAGGGCCTCGCACGAAGCTACGCATGGTGGCCAGGCATCGACAGACAAATTGAATCGTGGGTTAAAACTTGCAGAAGATGCCAAGAAGTAAGCAACGCTCCACCAAAGGCAACCCCAACTGAATGGGAGACACCGCAGGGACCCTGGTCCCGCATCCATCTGGACTTTGCCGGGCCAACCAAGGGCCACACGTTTTTGCTAACCATCGACGCCTACTCAAATTGGCTCGAGATTCACCGAATGAGCAACACGACCACTGACACGGTCATCAAAAGACTAGAAAGACTGTTTGCAACCCACGGATTACCAGACGTTCTGGTATCCGACAACGGACCCCAGTTTACCGCGCTTTCTTTTGAGCAGTACCTGGCTGATCGCGGTATCCGACATGCGCTCACTTCACCTGTACACCCTGCTGCCAATGGTAGGGCTGAGCGCATGGTACAATTCGTCAAAAAGACTCTTCAAAAGATTGACTATGACAACATCGACGAGAAAATCAACCGGATCCTTTTCCTACAACACATCACACCTCACAGCGTCACCAACAAAACTCCCGCCGAGCTGCTAATGGGACGAATGCTCCGCTCCCACCTCAATCGGCTACACCCAGCCTACGAACCGGAAAAACCACTCGGATCCAGCGGCCGATGCCGTACCTTCCAGGTAGGCAATTTAGTATTCGTTAAAAACTTATCGGGCGATCCGCTGTGGGTAGAAGCGATCATAATCCGCGTAACTGGCCCAAGATCATACCTCATTCAGTGCCCTGACGACAGACTTTGGAAGCGCCACATAGATCAACTATGATCGCGGCTACCGTCACGCACTTCCGAATTCCTTATGACCAAACTGAGGGGGGGGGGAGATACAGAGGAAAGCGAATTGCAATTTGAGGGAAACCTTTTTGAAGAAACTGATAATGGGACTGAAACACAGGAACAGGAACAAGGGACCGGAGTGAGTTCACCTCAGGGAGTGGCCAGTGATATTGGTGACGACAGGAACGCGAACTCGGAACAAGAGGCACCCCTACCGATAAACAACGATCTACCTCAGCAGAAGTGCAGCCAACCACCAGGCACTTTGCGAAAATCGAAAAGACCAACAAAACAGCCATCCTACCTTAAGGACTATGTAACCGTACCCTGTGGGCAGAAGCCGGGGGAAAGGGGTGTTGTGAATGAATAATACCAATAAAGTATATTGAGCTTGAAGTCAAGTGCAAGGGTTCTGGCCCTGCACTTCTGATTGGCTGTTAATGGCAGGATCGGATTGGTCCGTTCAGGAGCATCTGATTGGCCATTAACAGGCCATTCCTATTGGTTAACAGAGCTAGCGCTCCAGGTTTGCTGTTGGTTGAACAGTTAATAAGTTGCCTATATAAGGAAGGCTATAGCAGCCCTCCAGTTGAGCTGTCACAATATGTAAATAAAGAGTTTGAAGTTCACTGTTTCTACCGACTCGTCTCCATCATTCGCACCCATGCTCCAGACTTAACACACATGATAAAATTCATGTCATTGCTTGGTGATATGATGATGTATATATCCCCTTTTGCCCCCTGAAATTGTTCATGATAGAAGGAAATGTCAGAAAACTTTGAAAATGTATATATCACATACATAAATAAAAATATCTTGAATAAATAAAATGTTCCATTTTATTTTCATAGCATAAATGGTTACATATTAAACAAACATATAATTCTGAAACATATTAAAAGAAGAAAATGAATGTGAAATATCTCTCCCATCTTTACCTCTAAAGTGCCATTCCAAAATAATAATTTTAAACAACAGAAATTGATGTAAGAAATGTGTAATGGATAGAGAATGGGCGTTGGTCCTTATCTGACACGCCGTTTCTCTTCGACCTGCGAGGAGCATCCAGAGTGTGGGTAGTGCTTCCGTCTCTGCTACTGTAGGCTGAGCTAAATTCCTGAGGAACACTCCTCCTTCCATCACGTAACTCCATCCCAGCGTTCCCCAGTTTATGCGAAGGCAAGAGAAAACATTAAATCGTGCTCTTATCTTACTATACTAGGTTCCTTGGCCACAAACAAGACCCCACCAGATGGTGAAGGAAAAGGGAGGGGCTGGATGCTCCTCACAGCTCGAAGAGAAACGGCGTGTCAGGTAAGGACCAACGCCCATTCTCCTTAGAGCTGCTCGGAGCATCCAGAGTGTGGGACATACCAAAGCTGGGCCTGTCCTACGGGAGGGGCGCCGTCTGGTCTGGGTCCCCTCGGGTTCCCTGAGAACCCTCTGATGAACCCTTCAACTGCAAGAAACCTCAGCTGAGGCTTACCTGTCGATCTTGTAATGGCTGAAGGGTGACATAGAGACCCAAACAGCTGTCCAGCAGATGTCGAGTATTGGGTCCTGGGAAAACCGGACAGCTGAATTGCTGCACTCCTAGTGGAGTGAGCCATGAAGCCCCTGAGTACCTGGGGGGCCTGATCCTGGTACGCCTTGGCGAAGGCCTCCCTGGGTGTGTCATAGTCTCTCCCTTTCGTGAGTTGGACCGAAGCCAAAAAAAAAGGGAGAGGGTAAGGTTCAGGGTCCTGTGGGAAAGCCACTAATCTTGGGCAAGAGGAAGGGACAAGCCTTAGGACCACCGTGTAAGGATGGAATATGCAAAAGTCTTTTCTAACTGAGAGCGCAACGCTCTCTGATATCCTAGACGCTGAAGAGATCGCTGAAGTGATCCTACCAAAGGAAATTACTTTGAATTATAGGAACTGAAGAGAGACCTCTCTGAGGGGAGCAGAGAGTGGGTTGTGAGAGGGAAGTAAGAACCCTATTGAGGTCCCAGGATGGGTACCGGTGGAGGGCCGGAGGACGTAAGTTTGTGGTCCCTTTCAGGAAGGCACGAATACCGGGTTGGTGAGAGAGGGAACTAGCCTCTTTAAGCCGATGCCTGTGGATAAGGCTGCTACCTGACATCTTGGTGTATTGGGGGATAGCCCCTTGCTGAAATCCTCCTGGAGAAAGTGAAAACCTGGAGCACTGGAAGAGACCACTGTGAAAACCAGAAGTTTGACACACCCTTTCTCGAAGTCACCCAGATGGCTTTCATGGATGAGGCGGGATTGACTCACAGACTCTGCTTTCTAGCTCAAGGGATTAACCAGTAAACCAAACTGGCTCCCTTACTGATTGAAGATAGCCTGGCTGCTAAGAAGGTATAAAAGACCTTGCTGGAGAGGATTTCCCTCTTCAAGCGTTCCCGCTCAACCTCCACACAGCTAGTTGAAGCCATTGGGGGATCGGGTGGAGGAGGGGACCTGGAACCAGAGAGATTCTGTCTGCTGGGATCCTCCAGGGAGGGGCTATGGTTAAACTGCAAAGAACGTGAACCAAGGGACTGGGCCAATAAGGAGCTAAGAGGAACAGATCCGCTTTTTTGAAGTACCTCTTGAAGGACTAAGGCACCAGCGCCAGAGGGGGGAAGGCATGGAGGAAACCTGGCAGCCACGGACACCAAAGGGCGCAATGGATCTCTGCCAGTTGGGATGGGAATCTTGAAACTAACTTTGGAAGTTGGGTATGGAAGAGGGAGGCCAACGGGTCTACTACTGGCAGACCGATATGCATGTCACCTCCCTCAATAGAGCTGGAGGAGAAGCCTCTCTGACTGATCTATGGTGGACCTGTATGACCAATCTGCTCAGGTGTTGGAGAAGCCTGCGATGAGGACCGCCCTGAGAGACAGGAGGATAGACTCTGCCCACTGACAGAGGCGCTCGGCCTCCCTCATTAGGCGGGATGACTGAGAACCCCCCTGTTTGTTGATGTGAGATGGCCATGATTTTGCCAGTGAGGAAGAGGACGTGGTGGCCACGTACCTGGGGGAGGCAACAGCGGAGAGCCACGGGACTGCGCTAAGCTCCAGCCAGATTGTGTTGCACAGCTTCTCTGTTGCTGACCCTCCGCCCTGAACTTAAAGGGACTGAAGGAGGGCACCCCATCCGGACAGACTGGCGTCTGTGGAACGGAGAGTCTGGGAGGCTCCTTGAGGGGGCAGCCCTTATTGATAGACACTCTGCTCCACCAAAAAGGGGAGAAGAGCACCCTTGGTTAAACCTTGACCTTCGGGCCCAGGGAATAATGGAAATACAGGATATCCTTAACCTAGTAAACCAGGAGCTCTAAAGGGAAAACCTTTCAAGGCCTCTGTCGGGTCTGACCGATTGTGGAAGCTAAGGAATCTCTCCGGAGAGAGAACACCCTCTCCTTCACAGGGTCTATTAGCATCCCCCGGAGGGTTATCCCGGAGAAGGGGGATAATCAGTTTTTTTTTTTTAATTGATGAGGACCCAGTGTTCCTGGATAATGGTAGAGAGCTTTGAGGGTCTTTCACTGCGTGTACCCTGCAAGGGGAAAGGATGGGGGAGACATCCAAGTAACAGAGTGGAGCCCCGGGAGGGATCTGAGGAGGGCAGGTAGAGCAGCCAAGACCTTGGGAAGGGTTCTGGGGGCAAAGGCCAGCCCGAAAGGGGGGGGCATCACGAATGAAAGTGGAGGTTATGTAGCAGAGGCACAGGAATTTGGAATGAGGGGGCCGGATCGGGATGTGTAAGAATGCCTGTGAAAGGCACTGGAAGACAACCAGTCTCTATGCCCCATCCCTAGGGGGGATGGAATGCAACATGCTCATTTTGAATTTGCGATATACGAGATGGCAGTTAAGCCGTTATAAACCAGAATCGCTCTCCGACCCCCAGAGAGTTTGGGAACCACGAATAAGTGGGAATAGAATCCCTGTCCTCTGGGCGATAGAGGAATGGGCTAGCAGTGGCTGGCCCCAAGTCACTCAGTAGGCGTTCATGGCTCAAGTGGGACTTGAACTTATGGTCTCCTGATTTCTAGCCTGGTACCTTAACCACTAGAACAAACTGGCCCTACTCTGTTGAGCAGGGGCTGAATTGCTGAGTCCCAAGGCTGCGCTTGGAGAGGTTCTTGGAGAGGAGACATGCCCTGCAAAACTCAGGGGGGGCAGTTTAGAACTCGAGGGCAGACCAAGCCTGAAGGAGTCCATAGCCCAGGCATCGGAAGAGGAGGAGTCCCACTAGGGCGAAGGCTTCTAGGTGCCCTCCGATGGGAATTAAGTCTAGTGGTTTATCTGGAGCGCCAGAGGAGCTTGATGCCTGAGCCAAGAAGAGGCCTCTTGAAGTTACCGCCTCTTCTGAGTCTATCAGAGGAGAAGGACCTGTCCTGAGGCTGTCCCGAGCCAAAGGGAGGGGACCCTTTGGTACCTGGGAGAGAGAGAGGATTGGAAGAGGGGATGAAAGGGAGCTCTCCGAAGGGGCTGCATGGATCTGGACTCTGACTGCGGATGAGGGATGATCCAAACAGTTTATTTCCCGCGAGGGGAGCGGAATCTAATTTCACTTTATTCTAGAGATCTGCCTGCTAATGTTTTGGCCAGAGCAGACTGGGTACAGAGACATTGGAGGGAATAGCACGGGAGGAGGCTGGTACATGTTGTTTGAGCTGGCTGGTCAGTGAATAGATGACCTGATGAAGAAGGAAGCGGCCGTGGCCGAACTGATTGCCGATGCTACAGACTGAGGAGCTCAGTGTAGGCCAGCTCCAATCAATTCTCCTCTGGCCTCAGGGCTTCTAGGGAGTCACTGAGGGTAGAAGAAGAAGCCCGGCTCCAATAGGTTTATCCACCGCCGGGGTGCTCAATGGGTATAAGATAATTATATGAAGCACCTAAGATTTTCTATTCTTTTCGTAGAATAACAGAATTGGGAGAACCCCGGATCATCTAGGCCAACCCCCTGCACAAACAGGAGAGTCTATTCCAAAAAACTAGCCTTTACCTATGATCAAACTCATGGCCTCCTGGTTGTGAGGCAGTCACTCCACCTCTAGACCAACTGAACTGCTCCAGGATCTGCCGGAGCGATAGGAGAGGGGTTAGCTGGGTTCTGACTTGTTAGAACCAAGGGAAGCTAGGTTTAGAGCAGGAGGGATTTGATTCGATGGGGCCTGCAAAACTCTACAAAGGAGGGCTGGTCGGGGGTGAGACCCATGTCCTCTGACACCTCTGCCTCTTATGGTTCTATGTCGGAAGGGGGGGGTTCGTTCTTGTGTAAGGTCCCCAAGAAAATACTGCTCCTGCTCCTCTTCCTGGTATTAATCTAAGTCCCCTATCGCCTCCTCCTTGTCCCCCCTTGTGGAAGAGAAAATCTCCCTCTGAAGGGTACCTGATCCTGGGTCGGCTCAGAACTGAAAGGGAATGATCTTACAGATTGGGTGACCAGCGGTTGTAGACCAGGCCTGGTTGCCTGTTGGAGACCTTCCACGATTCTACTGCGGATAGCCAACTCCCTCCAGGATCTCAGTTGCTCCAGAACCTCCTGAATGAGAGGTTCCCCTTGGTGTAGGCCGGTAGCTGAGGGCATGAAGGTGGCCTCTGGTGTTTGTCTGGTCTGTGGTCCAGGAGCCTGGTGGCCTTGAGAAGGCGAGCTGTGCCTGGATAGGAAATAGAAGGAGGAAGAATGGGAGGCACCATGCCTACCTGCCAAGTGCATTTATCAATTTCTTTTTCCAGGGCCTTGAAGTGCTTTCATGCGTCCCTCTGGAAGGCTTTGGAATCCTTAGCCTGCCTGCCTGCGCAGATGATGAATTTTTGATTTGGCCTTCAGAGAAGGGCCAGTGGAGAGATTGCCTTCTGCCATTTTTATATATAATTGAGGAAGATAAATATCAATAGGAGGCGGTTGGCGCACCTAGGGGTCGACCTACAACAAGGCCGGGAGCCCTGAGAGAATATTTTATGCCCTAGGTTAATTTGCTCCTGCTCCCTGTTATACCCCCCCTTCAATTATTTTATTTATTTTTAATAGTCTTATTGTATATAAATATATATGAATAATTCTCTCTCTCTTAGTTTCTTCTGGTCTGTTGATCTTGCCTCTCTTATTCCTTTTTTTTTTTTTTGTATTTGAAAACAGAGGTCCAAACGACCTAGACACGTCAGAGGCCTTAAGGCGAAGGAGCCCCTAGGCCTAGATCCAACTGCCTTCCCAGACAAATACTGAGCGGGAGTGGTGGGAGGTAGACCGCACCAGCTACAGCTTACTGCGGGTTAAGCCAACAATACGGAGGCAGGAAAACAAGCCTCTAATGCCACAGAAGGATTACCTGAATAAATATGTCCGAGCAGCCTATGGGTCCTGCTGCTTTAAAACCGCACGCTGCAGATCGGAGATAAGATTCAAAATGGCGCCCGGCCACGAGATGGCGCTTAAAATGGCTACCGCCTGCTGCGTGGCCTTACAGGGCCCTTAAGCAGTGACGAGGGAAACAGTCCCGAACAATTCAAGGTCCCCAAAAGGAACCCAGGAAGGAAGGAGGCAAAAGAGGCTTCGCACTAAGGAAAAATGCGGCGTGCGGTGGGGGGGGGGGATGGAGCGAAATGGAGCGTCTATTAAAGCGGCAAGAAAACGTCAGAAGGCAATGAGGAAGGGTGAGGGGGGTAGCTTGTAACGTAAGCTATCCTTCCCCTTGAAATCCCCTGGGCCCGAGAGGGCTTCCCAGGGGAATGCAAATTATAAATTGCGAAACCACTGCAAAGGGCTAAGGGAAGAAAATGAACAGATACAACCTGAGAATGAAGTCAAAGTAAGGCTTGCTGAAAACGGCCAAGAGCACTTGAAAACACTGCCTACTCTGCTAGTGGCTGAGCATAAAACTGGGGAACGCTGGGATGGAGTCACGTGATGAAAGGAGGAGCGTTCCTCAGGAATTTAGCTCAGCCTACAATAGCAGAGACGGAAGCACCACCCACACTCTGGATGCTCCGAGCAGCTCTAAGGAGAATGATATCTTTGTGACAGATTTCCTTTCAGTTTCTTGTGTGACTATGCTAAGTGCATAGAAACTGACTGCCAAGCCAGAATCCTTTCAATATATTATAAGTGTTTTAAACAATGACAGTGGGTAAAAATGGATTATTAATTAGAAAATGTAAAAAAGAACTGTGATTCAAGGTCATAGTCCACACTTCACATCCAGAAAGTCCTAGCTTTTTGCAGTTCTGGAATGAAATTGTAACCTGGAACTCTGAAGAAGTGATGCTAGGTAGTGTAGACAAAACTGGACTAATATCTGACTCATTTAAAACAGTTTTCTTTTTCCGCAATGTTTTATTCAGATTCTAAGTACAACTGTAGTTCAGAAAGATGAATAGTGTCATGATTGAGGGGAAACAGTACAAAGAATGTAGGATAAAAGACAGAAAAGTAGACAAGAGTAATACTGTATTAAGGCATGGAGGTGAATAGGCAGAAAGTTCAGAATTGCAGTGGAACAGGGAGAGTCAATGGGGCATGATTGCATTAACCTCCTGCTCCCCTCCAGCCAACTTGGTCACATACAAGTAAGAAGTTATACTCTTTACAATCCTGATCTTAAAGGCAGCAATTTGGCTGACATGCCTGATTAACATAATTCTTTGGGACCTGGAATTTTTGAAACTGCATGTTTTCTATGCTAAATCATAGCTGCTGTGAATATTATCAAACTCTATCATTTCTCTAGGTTATTGTCAGTACAGTTTTGTTACCTCACAAAGTCAGAATGGAAAGTAAAGGAAAGAAATGAATCAGTCAAGTGCAACCTTCCAAAATTAGAATAAAAGCACTTAAGGTTGCCATCTTCAGTTCACTTTTTTTCTTTTCAGAAGGCAGAGGTCTTCTTGCAGCTAACAGACAGCTGCATTTGACAAGGGCCATAGTTTTCAGGCAATACTTTGTATCTAAAAAATGACAGCTGTTTGAATATAATGGATCTACTGTTCCTGACAATGCAAAGCTAATTGGAGTATAATGAGTAAAAGGATCTCCTGCTGTCATTTGCAATTTGAACTAAAGAGGAGAGGGGCTGAATTGTCTTTGAGAGACCATGGAGTCCCCCTTTTAAATGGAAAGTCGCTTGCACAACCTTTTATACAATTCTAAATAAAGCCCTCATATAGAGGCAATAAATGACTACATTCATTAATGCTCATTGGATTGTCCAAGCTAATCCTGAGGAAGATGGGATGCTCTTTAGTAATAGCAATAGCATTTAACACTGGGAGTTATATACCACTTCACAGTGCTTTACAGCCCTCTCTAAGTGGTTTAGAGAGTCAGCATGTTGCCCCCAACAATCTAGGTCCTCATTTTATTGATCTCGGAAGGATGGAAAGTTGAGTCAACTTTGACCTGGTGAGAATCAAACTGCTGGCAGCCAGCAGTGAGCAGAAGTAGCCTGCAATACTGCATTCTAACTGCTGCACCACCACGGCTCTTTAAATACTTTAAATAGTATCTTCAGAGTTTCTAAATCAAATTGGGAGCACCCTGATATTATACTTTTATTTGAACCCCCAAGAAATGTTTTAGAATTCCAAGTAATAGAAATGCAATTTGAGCAAATTTAAATAACTGTCTGTTGAGGACCTGTTTACTGCACAAATCAAAAAGAGGGCTGTGAAAATATTTGCAGATCCCTCACATCCCGGACATAAAATGCTTCAACTCCTTCCCTCAAAATGATGCTATAGAGCATTGCACACCAGAACAACTAGACACAAGAACAGTTTTTTCCTGAAAGCCATCACTCTGCTAAACAAATAATTCCCTCAATATTTTTCAACTATTACAAAGTCTGCACTACTATTATTGTTAATCTTACTATTAATTATTATTAATCTTCTCATCACTCCTTATCATCCCTCCCCTCCCACTTGTGACTGTATGACTGTAACTTTGTCATTGAATCCTTATGAATTATATTGATTGCTTATTGTACCCTAGACTATCATTAAGTGTTGTACCTGATGCTTCTTGACTCTTGATGAATGGGCATTTGTATAATTACCTGAGAACGCCCTTTCTATCTATGCTGCAAGAGAATCCAGGAATGGGTTAAGGTCCTCCTTCTGATGTCATCAAGCTGAGTCTGTCACTATAAAAATGCCAGCCCCTGACTGGCCTGCCCATCTTTTAGGTGAAGATACTTGACAGACTTAACATGTCTCTGGAAGATAAAGAAGAAATTAACATACCTACTTCCCCGACCATCATGACCGGACGTACAGGGTGGGACTGGGCTCTCTTGCAGCATAGATAGAAAGGGCATTATCAGGTAATTATACCAATGCCCATTCTCAAGGAATGGGACATACCAAAGACTGCATGTCCATGGGAGGGCCCATGGCTGGTCAGTCACTCCGACTGTGGAACCACCTGCTGAAGTACCCTCTGTCCAAACGATGCCTGGGCTGAGGCAAAGGAGTCCAGGTGGTAGTGCCATATAAATAGTGACAGTGAAGTCCAGGTAGCTATCCTGCAAATCTCCTCCAGAGATGCTTGAGTCGCCCAGGCAGCGGATGTAGCCGCACTCCTCATGGAGTGGGTCGTAATATGTCTAGGAACTGGCACAGACAAAGTTTGGTATGCCTTGGCTATACAAGCTCTAATCCACCTACCAATAGTTGCTGAAGTCACCTTGTTCCCCAAGGTAGAGAGATGAAATGACATAAACATGGCTTCAGTTTTTCGAAAAACCACTGTCTGCTTGATGTAAATTTGGAGTGCCCGCCTCACATCCAGCATGTGCCATCTGTGTTTCAGTTCATGTTGTGGTCTGGGACAGAAGTCTGAAAGCACAACATCTTGAGACTGGTGAAACCACAAGTTTATCTTGGGGACAAATGTGGGGTCTAATCTAAGAACTACCCTGTACTGATGGAAAAGACACAGGTCTTGTTGTACAGAAAATGCCTCTAATTCGGACACTTTCCTGACTGAGGTAATGGCCAATAAAAAGACTACTTTGAGGGACAACATGTGGAGAGAGATAGACCTGAAGGGTTCAAAAGGAGGCCTTGTGAGAGCCAATAAAACCTTCTGTAAATCCCAAGGAGGAAACCTATGAACAACAGGAGGTCTGAGGTTAGATGCTCCCTTAAAACCTACGCACCGAAGGATGGTGGGATAAGGATTCATACTTGTCCCAGGAAATCAGAGAGGAAAGAGCTGCAACCTGGCGGGCGATATGTGTTAGGGGTCAGGCCTTTATCCAGGCCATCTTGTAAAAACTTGAGCATCTCCACCACAGAAGCCGAAGAGGGATCTATGGCCAAAGGCATGCACCAGGTACAGAAAGTCGTCCAAGTTGCATCATAGATGTGAGTTGTAGACAGTCTCTGGGAAGCTTGGATGATGTCAATCACCTTTTCTGGAAAATTGGAAGCCCTCATAGATTGCCGCTCAAATGCCAAGCGGTTAAATTGAACCACTGAGGGTTCGGGTATAATAAAGCCCCCTGATGTAGGGAGATCCTGGCAGCAGGGATCCTCCATGGAGGGGCAACTGACAGGTTCACCAGGTCAATGAATCAGGGTCTCCTGGGCCAATGGGGCGCCAGTAGAATGAGCTCTGCCTTCTCCTCCAACAACTTCCAAATAACTGCTGGAATGATGGAAAGCGGGGGAAAGGCGTAGAGGAGACCTGGAAGCCAGGTGCTCCGAAGGGCATTGGTAGCCTTTGGCCCCTGGGCTGGAAACCTGGTGAAGAACCTGCTTACCTGTGCACTCTGAGGGGAGGCAAAGAGATCTACTGTTAGGAGACCGAATCAATGAGACAAGTCCAGAAACAGGAATGAGGAAGGCTCCACTCTGCTTGGTCGACTGCAGACCGACTCAACCAGTCAGCTTGGACATTGTCAACCCCTGAGATATGGTCCACTTTGATTGAAAAAAGGTGTCTCTACACCACCTCCCTAGGTATTCTGCCTCCTTCATCAGTGCCCTGGACCTGGTATCCCCCTGCCTGTTGAGATGGGCCTTTGCAGCCACATTGTCAGTCATGACCAACATATGTTGACCTGTCACCCTGTTTTGAAAGTGTTTCAGGGCTAGGAAGATAACCCTGAGCTCCAACCAGTTGATGGGGCATGCCCTTTCTGCTGGAGACCAACACCAGTGTGACCAGAACGGCTATGGTCAGAGGATTTGGAATAAGTATTCTCCTCTTCCTCCCTCCACTCTGAGTGGGTGGGCTGAGAGGAGAAGAGATGTCTAGGCAGTAGGCACACCCTTTTGATACTGGGGGACCTCTTGTGGAAACCCCTGGGTTACCAAGGCTGGGCCCCCTCCTTGAGGGTGAAGGAAATGTTTGAATCCTTCTGCTAGGCCCTGTCTAATAGCTACCATGACTATTTCCCTGAGATCTTCAAGCCTGTTCTCCTCCAAGCGCAGGCCCACAGCAGTGGGGGTGCATGTTGCTTCAGGCTGAACCCCTTGACCACCCAGGAAGGAAGGGCCAGGTCCCCATGTAGCCTGTGTAAAGGAAGGCCTTGACCTGCTTAAATCCTGGGGTTCTTCCTTCACTCCCTCAGGGGACCATGCTAACATATGACTGGAAGCAGATTCCCCTCCCTTAGAAGGAATGTCAGGGCTAATCAAGTGAGTGACTTGATTGATCTGGGCTTGCATTTGTGCTAACCTTTTTTCAAACTGTTTTTTGTTATGTCCTGAATTGGAATACTCGAAATCCCCGAGCCTTGATTGGCTAAGGCGCGGGGATTTCTGATTGGCCAGGCGAGCCGCGCTGATTGGCCCGATTGAAGTCTCCCGCGATTGGTTCAAACCAAGAGTGGGAGACTTGAATCGCTGCCATTGGCCGCGGCCGCCGCTGCGAAAGGTATAAAAGCCGCGGGCTTTTTGCCTTTCGCCGGTTCGGTTCTCCCTTTGTAAATAAAGAGCTTTGAATGAAAGTCACCGACTCTGAGCTTCTTTTGCGGACACGACACTGGCGACGAAGGTGGGATCTCGCCCTGAACCGAACCCCGTGTCCATCCAAGTACCAGCTCCAGCGCAGAGATGGCGAAAATAGCACCGCCCGCCCCCTTCAACCCCACCGCCGAGGACTGGGAATCGTACTCGGATCGGTTCCGTATGTACCTGGAATGCGCCGGAATGAAGGACGCCCCGGGCCCGCTAAAACGCGCCGTCTTCCTTACTCACTGCGGACCAGAGGTCTTCCAGATGGCCAAAGCATTGGCCAAGCCGGCAGACGCAACCGCCATGGACTGGGACGTCCTCGAACCTATACTGCGGCGCCATTACGCCCCCGAAGTCCCCATCCTGATACGGCGCAACGAGTTCTACCGCCGAAACCAGAAACCAGACGAAAAATTGAGCGACTTCGTCGCAGAGCTACGGCGCCTAGGAGGACTCTGCGAGTTTGAAGGTCTGAACAGTCTCATAAGAGACCGCTTCGTACTCGGTTTATGGGATCCTACACTCCAGAGCCAACTTATGGCCAAGGGCGACATCAGCCTAGCCAATGCCCTTACCGCAGCCGCAGCCGCAGAAGCAACCCGCACATCAGCGGACAGCATGCGAAGATCTGACGCGAAGGGCGGAAACAACAACCCGGCAAGGTCGGCCGACACAAGAAACGAAGCAACCGCACACTACGGTGAATACCAGTCAACCTCCAGCACGTCGGAAGACGAGGAGGACATACATCGCGTGCAGACGGGACGCGGCGACCAACGAAGTCGAAAAGGTCGTAGGTCGAGGACCAACTGCGCCGGGTGCGGCGGCGACCACCCCAGGTCAGAATGCCGATTCTTTGACTCTATCTGTAGGCATTGTGAACGACGGGGCCACATCGCTCGAGTTTGCCGCCAAAAGAAGACCCGTAGCCCGCCCAAATGGGAACAGCACGACAGAAGGAGAGAAAGCTCCCCGCCCAGAGCCAGAGAGCGCCAGCCAGACGGTCGGTGGGACCGTACTCAACGATCTCAAAGAAGCGGCGACGGTCGGCGAAAAGAAGAAACCCACCAGACGGTGACCATCGGCCACGCCATCTCCGATGGCGCCAGAAAGGTACACGTAGAAGTCCATATCGAAGGCCAGCCATGCAAAATGGAAGTGGACTCCGGGTCCTACCTTTCCATGATTGCATGGCGCGAAATCAAAAGACTGGTGCCTGCACTACAAAAAAGAAACGTGCATGCCCAAAAGATCATCATAAAAGACTACCAAGGGAATCGCGTCCCGGTAGTGGGCACCAAGAACTTTAATATAACTTACAAAGGCCACACTGAACAACTGCCACTCACGATCGTCGACCGTGACCGCCCAAGCCTACTGGGCTTACAATGGTTCGCCCCGCTTAACATCGCGTTGACAGGTGTCAACCACGTCACCATCGAAGCTTGGGAACAGCGGCTAACCCAGGAGTTCCAGGAGGTCTTCGATGGAGGCTTGGGCAAGTACCAGGGGCCCCTTATCTCGTTTGACCTAGACCCAAGGGTTCCCCCTAAGTGGCTTAAACCTAGAAGGGTACCATTCGCCTTAAAGCCTAAAATTGACGAGCAGATCGACAAGCTCGTCAAACAAGGGGTATTGCAACCGATAGACCATGCCAGATGGGAGACCCCTATAGTGACCCCAGTAAAGCCAGACGGGTCCGTGAGAATCTGCGGGGACTATAAGGCCACCCTAAATGGCGCGTTGCAACAAAGCGCCTACCCAGTCCCAATAGTGCAACATTTACTGCACTCACTGGGAGGGGGCAAAGTCTTTACCAAGCTCGACCTCGCCCAGGCATATCAGCAGCTACCTGTGGACGAGAAAACGGCGGAAGCCCAAACAATCGTGACCCATCGGGGGGCCTTCAAGTGTAACCGACTCCAATTTGGAGTCAGCGTGGCACCAGGCATCTTTCAGAGCCTGATGGAACGTTTGCTACAGGGCAAACGATGACGTATTAGTGGCGGCGCCAAACGAAGCCGAATTAGAAAACCGACTCAGACAAGTCTTAACAAAATTTAAAGAAACAGGACTTAAAGTCAAACGAGAAAAATGCCAACTATGTACAAAGCAAGTAGAGTTTTTGGGCTATCTCCTAGACCGGCATGGCATTCACCCTACGACTAAAAAAGTGAAAGCCATCAAGGAAGCCCCCACCCCAAAGTCCAAAACGGAACTACAAGCGTTCCTAGGCTTACTAAATTTTTATAATGTTTTCCTACCTCAAAAGGCAACGGCGGCGGAACCTTTACATAGACTCCTAGACAAGAAGTCAGCCTGGACTTGGGGGAGACAAGAGCAAGCCGCCTTTCAAAAAACCAAAGACCTCCTCACCTCCGACGCCGTCCTGATGCAATTCAGCGAAACCTTGCCCTTAGCTGTCACTTGCGACGCATCACCTTTCGGCGTCGGTGCTGTCCTCAGCCACACCCTCCCAGACCAGAGAGAAGCACCCATCGCTTTTTTCTCCAGGACTCTGACTAAACCGGAACGGAACTATAGCCAGCTGGACAAAGAAGCTTTGGCTATAGTTGCCGCCGTTAAGCGTTTCCACGAATACCTGTACGGCCGCCCGTTCACCATCGTGACGGATCATAAGCCATTGCTGGGCATCCTCGCTGGAAACCGAGCCACGCCGAACATCTTATCACCCCGGATGACAAGATGGTCCGAATTCCTGGCAGCCTACAGTTACGAACTGCTACACAAGCCAGGTAAGAAAATTTCGGACGCGGACGCTTTAAGCCGCTCGCCTTTACCTGACTCTGAACCTGACCCAGCACCAACAACAAACACCCTAAGTATCGAGAGTTTACCTATTACCGCATCAGACATTGCCAGAGAAACCGTTAAGGACAGGCGTCTGGCACGAATCTTACACTGGTTAGAAAAAGGCTGGCCGGAAAAAGACAATGACGAGACTTTTAAAACATTCCGTCAGCGCCAGACTGAACTTTCACTACTGAGAGGATGTATTCTGTGGGGTGACCGGGTGGTAATCCCGGACAGATTGCAAGAGAGGGTATTAGAGATGCTACATGAGGGTCATCCTGGCATCGTCAGGACTAAAGCCCTGGCCAGGAGTTACGCTTGGTGGCCAGGGATGGACAAGCAAATTGAAGCATGGGTCGCCAAATGCCACCGGTGCCAGGAGACCAGATCCAGCCCACCCGCAGCACCTATCCGGGACTGGGAAACACCACGGGGGCCCTGGTCCAGAATCCATCTAGACTTTGCTGGCCCCACGAATGGGCATACTTTTCTAATCACAGTTGACGCGTACTCCAATTGGTTGGAGGTATGCGACATGAAATCCACTACCACAGAGGCCGTCGTTAAAGAACTGTGTAAACTGTTTTCCACACACGGCCTCCCAGACGTCGTCGTCTCAGACAACGGGCCCCAGTTCACTTCCATCGATTTCGAACGGTTCCTGGCGGAGAGGGGTATCCGCCACGCATTAACAGCACCGGCGCATCCGGCGGCGAACGGTAGGGCGGAACGGATGGTCCAGTTTACGAAAAAGACCCTCCGGAAAATGGACCACAGGGAGATCAGCGACAAAATCAACAAACTGCTCTTCATACAGCACATCACTCCCAATACCACAACTAACAAGAGCCCTGCAGAACTTCTAATGGGCAGAAAGCTGAGGTCCCCACTCGACAGATTACACCCGACCTATAACCCGGAGCGGCCCCCAGACTCCAGCTCCAGGTACCGGACATTTGACCCAGGTGACTTAGTCTATGCAAAGAACATGACGGGGGACCCCCTATGGATCCCAGCCGTCATAACTCAAGTCACTGGTCCACGGTCGTACCGGCTCCAAACCATCGATAGGTGAGCCTGGAAACGACATATCGACCAGCTCAGGTCACGAACAGCGACCTCAACCCCCAAGACACGAACCAAGGGGGGAGGGAATACCCGGAGAGACAGTCGCAGGAAAAAATAAACCAAAAATACTCACCGGAACACAGCCATCGCGAGTCCCCTCCGGAGAAGAACCACCTGGCCAGCTCTACCGACTCAGAGAAGCCAAGCGGGAGCGGTGAAATCCGTAGCTCAACCGACCCGGTAGGCCCAGGTGGGAGCCACGGCGAAAGAACCGGCCCGATCATCCAGCCGGTTCGAACAGAGGCAGGAGCAGCCAAAAAGATGACCGCTCCGGCCGAGTTACAGCATGCAAGTGAGTTGCACAGGTCAACTAGGACTCGACGGAGCCCCGCCTACCTGCGTGACTACACCACGTGATGGACCATACCAAGAGGGGAGGGGTGTTATGTCCTGAATTGGAATACTCGAAATCCCCGAGCCTTGATTGGCTAAGGCGCGGGGATTTCTGATTGGCCAGGCGAGCCGCGCTGATTGGCCCGATTGAAGTCTCCCGCGATTGGTTCAAACCAAGAGCGGGAGACTTGAATTGTTGCCATTGGCCGCGGCCGCCGCTGCGAAAGGTATAAAAGCCGCGGGCTTTTTGCCTTTCGCCGGTTCGGTTCTCCCTTTGTAAATAAAGAGCTTTGAATGAAAGTCACCGACTCTGAGCTTCTTTTGCGGACACGACATTTTTCAAGATCAACATGCCTTCTCTTCTCAGGCCTAAGCTCAGCTTTTGAAGACTTTCGGGGAGCTAGGGCTCTGGCTTTCATCTTTGCAGCAACTTCTCTGCTTGTAGAAGGAGCCCTCTGTTTTTACCTCTTGGGGCTGTTCCAATTCTTTGGTAGTAGGCTGGGGCACTTCCCTTTCCATATTGCAAACAGCACAGACACCAAGTGTGCTGTGAGCTTTCCCTGTGAGGTGCTGTCTAATGCAATGAGCCAAGAAAGTTAAAAACTGTGAGGCCCTGAGGAAAAGTTTTTCCCCCAACAAAATGGCTGCCGGTTGATTCAAAATGGCCACCCACCATGTGGAGGAACTCGAATGGTTTCATTACCTCCTTCACCATAGGCCATAGGCTCTTACCAGGCCCCGAGTGATCAAATTACAGTGAAACAGCTGCGAAGCGGTAGAATGAAAATCCGAAGTTAGCTGTGGAGCAGTTTGGGTGGCGGCGGTGGCAGAGATCTGCGCAAACGCTGGAGCTTTTAAGAAGGCTTCCTGGGTCTGCAGCCCTTTGTGAGGCAGTGCCGAAGCCCCAATGCTGCAAGAGAATGGATCCCCGCTCTCCTCTTTGCAACAGCTTCTCTGCTGGTATTTTACTTTTCAAATCTTCTCTTAGCTCTGTTAAAGCAATCCTTCCAGAGACTAGCTCTTAGACAAGAAGCTGAGCCAAAAGATGGGCGGGCCAGCCAGGGGCTGGCGTTTTTATATTGGCAGACTCTGCCTGATGACATCAGAAGGAGGACCTTAACCCATTCATGGACTCTCGTCGCAGAGTCAATGAGAATGTATCTTTTCTTTTATGTACACAGAGTATTTGCACCAAGACAAATTCCTTGTGTGTCCAATCACACTTGGCCAATAAAAAATTCTATTCTATTCTATTCTATTCTATTCTACCTACTGGGGAGTTTTGGGAGGATCACTTATCAACATTTCTGTTTCACTTCAGCTTATCTTATAGCAACAGAAAGCTAAAGAAGGCTAGTGCTAGTTTTGCCATAGCTGTCTATTAAGCTTGATAGAAGTCCTGTTTAGGCCACAGTGAATTATGACAGGTAGAACTCATTTAGCAACCACTTATTCACTGACAATTCAGAGTGACAATGGCCCTCAAAGTTGTGGCTGTTGCAACATTCCCATAGTTATGTGGTCACTCTTTGTCACACTCATGCTAGATTTCAACAAACAAATTTAGTGGGGAAGCCAGCAGGAAGTCATCAGTCATGGTCACGTGACATTGCATTTAATGACCATGTATGATTCATTTAAAGAATACAACCAGAACTTCAGGATGGCCATCATAAGTCAGCATGGTCATGTGAGTTTTCACTTTACAACTGTATCACTTAGCAACAGAGATATTGGTCCCAATTAATTGAGAAGTACTTGTATTTCTTCACCGTTTCTCTGACTTCCTTTCATGCTGTGCATCATGCCTATGAACGTTTAGGGCAGCTGTAGCTAGGATTGTATCAGTTTATAAAGTACTATAATTTTAATTCATTTCCATTATGGGAGAAAAACAACAATAACACATTGACCTTTAAATGCTTCGAACATAGCAGACAACAATAATGATGCCTCTGTGTTTTCTCTCATTTAATTATCACATAGCTTTGCTGCAAAGATATTAATTACCTATGAGAGCAGGAAATACTGCTTAAAGTAATCAGTAGACTTAAGCTATTGATAAGGAAAATACTTCAACAGGCAAATGTTCCCCCTCTGCAATAGCAGCCTGTGATTGTTTTTTTCCTGTGATTTAATAACTCCCTCTACATTTAATTACTCTGAGGATTAAATAGAGGCTAGTATATTCCATTTCTAATAACGAGCTGATGTACAGGAAAGTGCAAAGAAATACTATATATTTTCCCTTTTTTTGATAAGAAAAAATTGTTTAGCCCGTGTTATTTCTCTCCACTTATCCCTTATTCACAAAAATTCTATTTCCAAATGTCAACACTTAGGATCCTATAAGGGAACATCAGTCAACTACCAGCCAATAATCAGCCTTCCAAACAAGGGACAATTTTATCAGGCTTTATAGCCACTAAGGCTAAGCTATAGAGCCATATGAGCCAGTATATGAGTACAGCTTGGAAGGGCTTTGGGAACATTATCAGAGCATCCAAACACCAGTTGAACATACAAAGAACAGTCAACTGTAGACAGAACAGCATAGATTGATTACAGGGAAGAATCAATGTCACAACCACATGGATCTATGAAAGCATGGCCTCTTTACAAAGACAACAGAACACCGAGAACTTCCCTCAAGAACTCAGTGGGACTGTGGAAGGCAACTACAGAAATTGACTCAAAACAGCTCACACCAGTGGTTATCAAGTGTGGTATATACCAAGGTGATGCACTGTCCCTGCTGCTACAATGCATAGACTTGAACCCCACCTTAGCCAGATAATCACGAAGACTGTATATGATATAGTTCAATAGTAGATCTACCATCAGCCACGCATTGTACAGGGGTGACATTTAACAGATTTATCAGATAATCAGAGTTGGAAAGGACCTTGTAGGTCATCTAGTCCAACCCCCACCCAAGCGGGAGACCCTACATCATTTCTGAGAAATAGCAGTCCAATCTCTTCTTGAAGGTCTCAAATGATGGCGCTCCCACAATTTCTGAGGGCAACTTCTGTTCCATTGGTTGATTGTTCTCACTGTCAGAAAGTTTCTCCTTGTTTCCAGGTTAAATCTCTCCTTGTTTAGTTTCCATCCATTATTCCTTGTCTGGCTTTAGAAAATAGCTTGACCCCTTCCTCCTTGTGGCAGCCCCTCAAATATTGGAAGACTGTTATCATGTCTCCCCTGGTCCTTCTCTTTACTAGACTAGCCAAGCCCAGTTCCTGCAAATGTTCATTGTATGTTTTAGCCTCCAGTCCCCTAATCATCCTGGTTGCTCTTCTCTGTACTTTTTCTTACAAAGAAATGACTAGTGTTTTCAAGGTTATTCAATGAACACATGGAATTCCTCAGCTTAATAAGGGATTTTTGTCATTGCTAGGTTCAACCTTTTCTTGAGTCATAGAAAATGATACCAGCATATTTGCTGTGCCTATTGCCAGTCCTTATCCTGCCTTTATCCTACCTCAAGTCAATATAGGCACTGGATTTTCCTTCAATATAAAAGATGACAAAACCTAAAAGAGGTCATACTTTCAGAATTCCCTAGAAGGTGCTGGACTAAGAGAGGCATCAGTCTTTTCGAACCAATGCAGTTAAAAATAGACCCCACAATGGGCTGGGGACAAGACAGAAATAAAGTTGTGGGGTCATGGCAGAAAGAAACAATGTTGCCCAGGCATGTTTGTACAGTGGTTACATACAGGTAAAAATTCTATATCACTTCTTGTACCCTCTGCTCTCAATTTGAATGGAATGGAGAAGTTACATCTTGTTGTGGGTTTCAGATCTGGATTCAGATTCCTTCAAGGTGGATTCATTTTGTTTTGTTTAAGCAGGAAGTTGAACCTAGTTACTGATTGTTATGATCTTGTTCTTAGTTTCTATTGCAATACAAGAAATTATTCTTATATTCTTAGGGCTATTTGCACAGTATGTTCTCATTATGTGCTTGTCCAAATGGGAGACAGCATGAGACAATCTTTCAAAAACAGAATAGGCTTTGCATCTCTTTCCTTTGAAGATTTTACAAATTCCCAGTCTGGATTCCCAAGGACGAAGTTTGAGAAATTCCGTGCTGTTTAGGACTTGGTGAACTTTGAGATAATTTCCATCCCTGTAATTGTTGTCACTTTATGAGTCAACCTGGCTAGTACTCAGCAGAGGGAAAATGGGAGTAGTTTGGAAAATAAAATTTAGCTGACTTTAGCTTTGAAAAACTCATGGGTTTATATTGTAAGGGTAAAGTTCAGAAACATCGGAAATTTAATTTGCATTGTTTATAGCTTTCCAAATGCCAGGAATGTTTGTCTCCCTAACAGCACCATTAGCTGAAACAAAACAAATCATTTATTTTATGAATATCCCTTAGTGTTTGGCACGGGATAGCCATTGCTATATGGACTTAATTAATATGATATGATTTCTTTCCTCCAGCGATTTCAGCAACCCCATCCAAAACACACTTTGGGACACTATTTTCTGTTAGTGTGTGGATAGAGCAGGCTGTCAGGGCTGGATTATTCGAATTTTTCACCTTTCTGAGAGATCCATGAAAACAATAAGATCCACCTTAAAAAAAATCCTATATGCCTTCTCATCTTTTTAGAACTAAAGAAAGAAAGAAAACATGTCAATACTATTGCCTGGTACAGGTAGTCCTCGACTTATGACCACAATTGAGCCCAAAATTTATGTTGCTAAGCAAGACAGTTAAGTAAATTTTGCCCCATTTTATGACCTTTCTTGCCACAGTTGTTCAGCAAATCACGGCAGTTGATAAGTTAGTAACATGGTTGCTAAGGGAATCTGGCTTCCCATTGACTTTCCTTGTCAGAAGATTTCAAAATGTCATCACATGACCCCGGGACACTGCAGCCATCATAAACATGAACCAGTTGCCAAGAGTCTGAATTTTGATCATGTCAAAATGGGGATGCTGCAATGGTTGTAAATGTGAAAAAAGTCATATCTCACTTTTTTCAGTGCCGTTGTAACTTTGAACGGTCACTAAACAATCTGCTGTAGGTTAAGGACTACCTGTAATATGGAAAGAGAAGGGAAAAAAGAAAAATGACAATGGTTGTGGTGAAGAATGAAGCAGTAATAGAAGACAAAAGATGAAAAAGAAAGCAATGCAACATACAACAGCAACAAAATTCCTATGCAACTGCATTCCTATGCAACTGCCGAGATCAAAATTTAATTCCCACAAGCTTCCAATTGAAATTCCACACCAACACAGAAGCCACCAAACGCATCCTAAAAAGAACAGAATTGGCCCTAATTAGAAATGAACTTCACACAAAAAGATTTCTCCTAGACCAAATCAACAAAGATCTCCTCACACTTCACCTCAGACTCAGCAACAAGATTCACCCCTTACTTTGGGACAAATCCAAACAACTCGCTGTCTGGAGAGCCAAAACACAGACCACCCTCAAGACAGACACACACACCAACAAACTCAGAAAACTACAACAACGCCAGAAACCAACTTCTCCCCCCTCACAGCCACACATGAAACAAACAGTGCACAACATCTCAGACAAGATCCTCACTGAAGCCAAAACCAAGGCCCTTTCTAAAGGATTCAACTTTGCTGTTGCTCCCAAACACATGCCCAGAGAAGCCATCATATGCGGAGTTGAAACCAGCCTGACCAAAACCAACCCTGATGATGCTAATAGAATCAGACTCAACAAGGGCAACGCGACAGTGGTTATGAACACATCTGACTACCAATCCAAGTTAACCAACCTACTCCAAAACCCCTCATATAAACACCTAAAGACAGACTCTACCACCTACCTAGAAAAAACCACCAGATCCAAAATAAAAGCCTCCCCCATCAGTGAAGAAATCCAGCAAAGAATCATACCCAGAGAGAAATCATCCAGATGCCCTAAACTTTATGGTCCCCCCAAGATACACAAAGAAGGAACCCCACTTAGACCAATAGTCAGCTCCATAGGCTCACCTCTACAAAACCTAGCCAAATTTCTCACCAACTACAGCCCTATGCAGAATCCATCAACTCAAACGTAAGAAACTCATTCCAGTTCATCGAGATCATAAAGAAACAAAACTTACAACCCGGTGACCTACTAGTGAGCTTTGATGTCATATCCCTCTTCACCCAAGTGCCAATAAAAGAAGCCTTGACAGCCATCCAAAACAAATACAACCCCCCCCAAGCACATCCTAGATCTGACCAACCACTGCCTATCCAATACATACTTCACCTACAATGGACAAAAATACAAACAAATAGAAGGAGCACCCATGGGATCATCCCTCTCACCTGTCATCACTAACCTCTACATGGAACACTTTGAAACACAAGCTCTAGAAAAATATGATCACAAACCCAAACTCTGGCTCAGATATGTAGATGACACCTTCATAATCTGGCCACACAGGAAAGAAAAACTGAACAACTTCCTCACACACCTCAACAGCCTACACCCCAAAATACAATTCACCATGGAAACAGAAGCTAACAACCAACTCCCCTTCCTAGATGTCTTGGTATACAAAAAATCCAATGGCTCCCTAGGACACACCATCTACCAGAAGAAAACACATACAAACCGCTATCTACACGCACTCTCACACCACCACCCAGCACAGATCAATTCCGTAGCTGAAACACTAATCTCCAGAACAAAATGCTTCGCCGCTGAACAACACCTAGAGACCGAACTACACACTCTCACTGGCATGCTGACAGCCAATGGATTCCAAAGAAAGAAGATCACCCACCTAATCCAAAAAGAAACCCCAACCAAAATCCAAGACAGAGAACAAGAGAATGGCAAAGCCCTCCTCCCATATATAAAAGGCACTACAGACAAAATCAGCAAGATCCTCCAAAAACACAACATTAAGACAGCATTCTGCACAAACAGAAAGATATCCACCATCCTAAGAAACCCTAAGGACAAAATCGAGTTAGAAAATCAAGGAGTATACGAAATCCCTTGCACTGCCTGCCCCACCACATACATTGGACAAACTAACAGAAGAATAAGTGCATGCATTGAAGAACATAAGAACTCAATCAAAAAGGAAGAACCGACCTCTTCCCTGGTCCAACACCTTAAAGCCAAAGGACATGAGATTGACTTTAAAAACACCAGAACTATCGTCAAAACCGAACACTTTAGCAGCAGAATAATCAGAGAAGCCATAGAGATAGAAAAACGCCCACACAGCATGAATAAACGAGATGATACCTCCCGCCTACCAGCCATTTGGAAACCCGCCCTCATGAACAGACGAGTACCTAAGATGAAGAATGACACCAGACCCACACCCCCGAGAGCCACACAAGATGCCACCACCACACTTCCACGTAGAAAGCAGACTCACACCCACACAGAAGATGAGACACAACCATGGAGCAGAAGCCGCACTGCAGCTGCATCATTACCTACCTCAAACCTCTCTGAGCCATACATGAAGCGAACTGACCCCCATCATGAAGATGCAGCACGACCACGAACTCAAAGCCAAACTGCAAGATCACAGCTCACCAGCTCAAATCCCCCAGCAACTAAGACTAACCTGAGCCCAACCAAGCCCCCACCTGAACAGAACATGCCTCCAGCCATTCAGAACACAGCCAAACCCCCAACCAATGAGAACACACCCCCACCCAATCAAACACAGCCAAGCCCCCACCCAATCAAGTCACACACCCCACTAGCAGTTAAAAGAAAGAAGCAGCTGCAAGCTCATATCACTCTGAGAAGCACAGAGCTGAAGACCAAGCCTGAAGATGATGAATGAGACTTCATCGAAACGTTGCCTAGATACTTCCAATCTTACGTGGGAGAAAACCCGAATAACCAAAAATCCACATACAAATACCTGCGAGAACCTCAGAAAACAAATATTGCACCTCTACGGGGAGGAAACCCACCATCTGACCAGGACTTATGAAAAACTTGAAGTCCAAAGAGCTTCCATTTTATATGACCTCGCATTCCTATGCAACTGCCGAGATCAAAATTTAATTCCCACAAGCTTCCAATTGAAATTCCACACCAACACAGCAGCCACCAACTTCCACACCAACGCATCCTAAAAAGAACAGAATTGGCCCTAATTAGAAATGAACTTCACACAAAAAGATTTCTCCTAGACCAAATCAACAAAGATCTCCTCACACTTCACCTCAGACTCAGCAACAAGATTCACCCCTTACTTTGGGACAAATCCAAACAGCTCGCTGTCTGGAGAGCCAAAACACAGACCACCCTCAAGACAGACACACACACCAACAAACTCAGAAAACTACAACAACGCCAGAAACCAACTTCTCCCCCCTCACAGCCACACATGAAACAAACAGTGCACAACATCTCAGACAAGATCCTCACCGAAGCCAAAACCAAGGCCCTTTCTGAAGGATTCAACTTTGCTGTCGCTCCCAAACACATCCCCACAGAAGCCATCATATGCGGAGTTGAAACCAGCCTGACCAAAACCAACCCTGATGATGCTAATGGAATCAGACTCGAAATCACCAACATCCTCTCCACTAGCAAACCACCCAAAAGCAACTTATCCAAAGTAGAACAAACTGCACTTCTTAACCTGAAAGAAAACACCAGCATAATAATCTTACCAGCAGACAAGGGCAATGCGACAGTGGTTATGAACACATCTGACTACCAATCCAAGTTAACCAACCTACTCCAAAACCCCACATACAAAACCCTAAAGACAGACTCCACCACCTACCTAGAAAAAAACCACCAGATCCAAAATAAAAGCCTCCCCCATCAGTGAAGAAATCCAGCAAAGAATCATACCCAGAGAGAAATCATCCAGATGCCCTAAACTTTATGGTCTCCCCAAGATACACAAAGAAGGAACCCCACTTAGACCAATAGTCAGCTCCATAGGCTCACCTCTACAAAACCTAGCCAAATTTCTCGCCAAACAACTACAGCCCTATGAAGAATCCATCAACTCACACGTAAGAAACTCATTCCAGTTCATCGAGATCATAAAGAAACAAAACTTACAACCCAGTGACCTACTAGTGAGCTTTGATGTCATATCCCTCTTCACCCAAGTGCCAATAAAAGAAGCCTTGACAGCCATCCAAAACAAATACAACCCCCCCAAGCACATCCTAGATCTGACCAATACATACTTCACCTACAACGGACAAAAATACAAAAAAATGGGCGTTGGTTCTTACCTGATACACTCCTTCTCGGCGAGCCGCGAGGAGCATCCAGAGAGTGGGATGTGCTTCCGAGTCCTCTTGTTGCAGGCTGAGCTTTAGCTGAGGAAACGCTCCGCCCCCTCAAAACTGGTGTTCCCCCAGTTTTTTTCGATAACGAGAAGAAAGGTTAAGAAATCCTTCTAATCAACTATTGTCTCCTTGGCTGAAACTAGAGTACCCACCAGACAGAGGAGTTAGGGTGGGGCTGGATGCTCCTCACCGCTCGCCGAGAAGGGGTGTATCAGGTAAGAACCAATGCCCATTCTCCCTCAAGCCGCTCGGAGCATCCAGAGAGTGGGACATACCAAAGCTTGGCTGTCCTACTGGTGGGACTCCGTCTGGGCCAGTAGCCCCTCCGGGTCACTGATGACTCTCTGTAGGACTCGTCGGCCGAAAGAGGCCTCTGCTGAGGCGTATAGGTCTATTTTGTAATGTCTGATGAATGGGGACGGAGAGGCCCAAGTGGCTGCCCGACAAATGTCAGCAATTGGGGCTTGCGTGGCCCAAGCTGCCGAAGTAGCTGCACTCCTGGTGGAATGAGCGGTTATTCCCCCAGGAGCGGGCTGAGGTTGTGATAGGTAGCACCTGGCAATAGTCACCCCAATCCAGTGACTGATGGTTGAGGGAGAGACTTTGAACCCCAATGTCCTGGGCTGAAAGGAGAGGAAGAGGGATTCTGATCTTCTCAGGGTTGTGTGCGCTTAATGTATATGCGCAAGGCCCTTCTAACATCCAGGGTGTGCCAAAGGGTTTCCCTGTCCCTCGAGGGTCTGGGGCAAAAGTTTGGGAGAACCAGTTCCTGAGACCTGTGGAAGGGTGAGTTAACCTTGCGTAAGAAGGTGGGGTCGGGGCGAAGGACCACCCAATCAGCGTGGAACACGCATAAATCATTTCTGATTGACAATGCTGCTATTTCCGAGACACTACGAGCAGAAGTAATGGCCACTAAAAAACTACTTTAAACGTTAAAAATTGAAGGGAGGACTCCCTCAGAGGTTCAAACGAATGCCTTGTAAGCGAAACGAGGACCTTGTTGAGGTCCCATGTGGGGAACCTGTGAACAGTCGGAGGGCACAAGTTGGTGGCGCCCCTGAGGAAAGCTCTAACCCGGGGGTGATGAGAGAGAGAACTGAAGTTATCAGAAGAAACAACGGTTGAGAGGGCAGCGACCTGCTGTCTCAGGGTGTTGGGGGCAAGCCCTTTACGTAGGCCTTCTTGAAGAAATTCCAAGACCTGCGCAATAGAGGGAGAGAGGGGGTCAACTTGGAACCCACTACACCACTTGGAAAAGCCCTTCCAAGTGGCATCATAAATTCGTGTGGTGGAGGGTCGCCTAGCGGCCAAAATAGTGTCGATTACTTGACTGGAGAATTTTTCTCTTGTCAAACGGATCCGTTCAACCTCCAGATGGCTAAATGGAGCCATTGGGGCTCCGGATGCAGAAGGGGCCCCTGAGAGAGGGAGATCCTGTCCGGGGGGATCCTCCATGGGGGCGCTACCGAAAGATTGCGGAGGTCCACGAACCATGGTCTCCTGGGCCAATAGGGAGCCACCAGGAGCAGGTCTGCCTTCTCATGAATGAGTTTGTTTATGACTCTGGGAACTTGCGGCAGCGGAGGGAAGGCATATAGGAGCCCTGGGGGCCATGGGCAGCTTAGCGCGTTGTGGTTCTCTGACCCGTGAGATGGGTACCTGGAGAAAAACCGTGGAAGCTGTGCGTTGGATGGGGAGGCGAAGAGATCCACCCTCGGGAGGCCGAATATTCTGGACGCCTCCTTGAATAGGGATGGATGGAGGCGCCATTCTGCTTGGTCCACCATGGCCCTGCTCAGCCAATCCGCCTGGATGTTGGAGATTCTGGAGATGTGTTCGGCTTTTAGTGCGAGGAGGTTGGATTTTGCCCAACGACAGAGGCGCTCAGCCTCCCTCATCAACTGAATAGACTGGGTGCCTCCTTGCCTGTTGATATGGGCTTTAGCCATGGTGACATCTGTGAAAATAAGGACGTGACGCCCGCGTACCAAGGGGAGGAATCTGAGCAGGGCCAGGTGGATGGCATGAAGCTCCAGCCAGTTGAGGTTGCATTTTAGCTCGATCGGCGACCACTTGCCCTATGCCAAGAGCGAGTTGACGTGAGTGCCCCAACCTGATAGGCTGGCGTCCGCGATGAGGGTTAGCCGCTGAGGTTCTGAGAAGAGGTGGCCCCTGTTGATGGTGGGGTTGGTCCACCAGAGGAGGCACGTGAGGACCCTCGGAGGCACTTTGACTCTGGACTTCGAGTTACCTCTTCTGGATCTTTGGGATGGGAGCAAGAACCACTGGAGGGATCTGCTGTGTAAACGGGCCCAGGGAATAATTGAGATGCATGAAACCATCTTACCCAATAATTTAGAAAGGTCAAGTAACGCCACCCTCCTTGATCGCCTAATCTGTTTGACCAGAGCTTGAATGCTGAGGAACCTCTCCAAGGAGAGGAAGACCTTTTCTGTAACCAAATCAATTATGGCTCCCAAGTGGATGATTCGGGTGGATGGGACCAGTTGACTCTTTTGTCAATTGATGAGGAACCCGTGTTCCAGGAGAGTGGAGAGGGTGGCTCTGGTGTCCCTGACTGCCTGGGTCTTGGATGGGGAGAGATATCGCCCAAATTGCAGTGACGGTGGACGGGAACGCTCCTGAGGTGAGCCTCCAGGGCCGCAAGGTCCTGGGAGCCGAGGACAGACCAAAGGGGAGGGCCACGTATTGATAGTGAAGGTTGTTATCATAGAACCTAAGGAATTTGTGGTGAGAGGGCCAGATTGGAATGTGTAGGTATGCCTCCGAGGGATCTATGGGGGATAACCAGTCACTCCGCCTGGTACCCAAGAGAATCGATTGCAAGGTATGCATTTTGAATTTGCGCTGGATAAGGTGGCAGTTTAGCCATTTTAAATCTAATATAGCTCTGCATCCCCCAGAATGCTTGGGCACCACAAAGAGGTGGGAGTAGAATCCTCGTCCCCTCTGGACCAGTGGAACGGGTTGAATGGCCTGAATGTCAAGCAGGTGTTGGATGGTTGCATCCATTAGTGCACGTTTGGCAGGATCTCTTGAGGTGGGGGATGTCATGAAGAAATCAGCAGGGGGCGGACTGGAACTCAAGGGCAAGACCAAACCTGACGGTGTCCCTAACCTGTGCATGGGAGTGGATTGTCCCATTGAGCAGCGAAGTGTCTAAGGCGGCCGCTGATGGGGAGAGAGGAAGAAATTCTATCTGGGTCGGTGGTAGGGCCTCCCCCCTGATCCCCTAAAGGGCCTCTTATGGTTGCCGCCCCATTTGTTTCTGTCACCTGAGTCCAAGCGGTCCTGAGACCGGAAGGAAGGGGGTCTCAGGTATCTGGGCGGGAAGGGGAGTTGGTAGAAGGGGTGGGGGAAGCCCCTCTGAAAGGGCTGAGGGCCTTCTGTCTCTGGCCTCCGAAAAAGGGAGGGCCGGTACTTTCTCTTGCTGCGGCCCTCAACCAGCAGGGGTTCCAAGGCCGGGCCGAACAGTTTGTCTCCCTGACGGGAGCAGTGGCCAGCTTGACTTTATTTTTACATCCACCTGCCAGTACTTGAGCCGCAGTAGGCGGTGAGCCGTGACATGTGATGTTATCGCTCTGGAAGAGAACCTTACCAATTGGTAAGTGGCATCAGCTGAAAACTCGGCTGCGGCCACCAATTTCACTATGTCTTGGTGTGCCCTCACATTGACGTGGGGACGTTCTCTCAGCTGCTGGAGCCAGTGGATAGAGGATCTTGTGAAGAATGAAGCGGCCCTAGCTGATTTAATGGCCCAAGTGTCGGATAGATGGGCCCGGCGCAACGCCAGTTCCGTCTGCTTTTGCTCAGGTTTCAAGGCCTCTAAAGCCTCACTGGGGATAGAGGAGGAGACAAGGCCCACAATGGGGTCGTCAAACTCCGGGATGTTTCGAAGAGTAGACATTGCCGAATTGAGATTAAAGAATCTCTTGTCTTGGATAGAGGGTGTAGGGGGGGGCTCCCATGGAAGCAAGTTGCTTCGGTTGGGATGACCTCAGCTTCCACCACTGGTTGTGTGAAAATGGAGTCCTCTGGTCTCTCTGAGGCGGGGGGGGGAAGTCAGAGGGAGACTGGGGAAGAAGACCAGAGACATTCTTGGCTTTAAAGAGGAGGGATTTGAACAAGTGTGGCTTGAACAGCCCCCTGAATACGGGTTGGTCGGGAGAAGCCCCCTTGTCCTCCAACATCTCCCCCTCCATGAGGTTCGCCTCTAAGAGGGGCTCACTATAATGGGAGGATCCCATCTGGGAGTCCTGTACCTCTTCCCTGAAGTCACTAAAGTCCCCTTCCTCCTCCTCCTGGGCCCCTACGAGAGGAGGGCTGTCCCTCTTAGAGAGTACCTGACTAACCAGGGGATCCAGCTGTGGAAGGGATCTGATGGATAAAGAGTCGTGGTCGGGAGCCCATGGAGAGAAGCCTGATGTGGACATATGCTGCAGGCCTTCCGCAATGCCCTGGTGAATAGTCGATTCCATCCAAACTTTGATGTGGGCTGGAACCTCAGATGTAGAGGGTTCTTCCTGACGCAGACCAGCGGCCGTAGGTGTAAAGGTAGCTTCAGGGGTCTGTCTGGTTGGTGGTCCCGGGGTCAAATGACCCTGAAATGGGCTGCGCCTAGATAGGGAGAAGGAAGAGCTGGAGGCCCCGAGCGGGACTCCCTTGATCGCCTATCAAACTCCTTTTCCAATGCCTCATGGCGCCTTCAAGCGTCTCGTTGGGAGGCCTTGGAAGGCTCCTTGTCCTGCCTGCGCAAGTAGTGGGACTTTGCCTTAGCCTTCAAGGAAGGTCATTTAGAGAGATTGCCGTCTGCCATTTTGATAATTATAATGATATAAGGTTCCTTGTCCTGGTGATAATAATAGTAATAATAGTAAAGGGCGGTTGGCTCACCTGGAATTGGCCTGAGTGGGGCCGAGTGAGGTTTGAGCTGGCCCGCTCTCCCTTTTGGAATTTAATATGTACAGTGGTAACCAGTAGTAAGGAATAAATATATATATATATATATATATAAATATATATAATATGTACAGATGTGTAATCCTCTGGTTTTTATTTTATTTATTTATTTATTTGTTTGTTTATTTTATATGCTATCTGCATGTAAAGGTTATCTATGTATATACATATAAAAACGTATAATTTCGTTTGTAAATTTTTCTCTCTTTCATTTCTTTTCTCTTTTTTTTTTATATATACAACAGCAGGAAAGGAACCAAAGAGGTACCACAGTGCAGGCCGGATTTACCAAATAAACGCCTGAGGCCTAGAAGGAGAGAGGCCTCTGGCAGCAAGCCTCCAGCAACAAGCCGGAGGGGGGGGGGTGCTGCAACTTCGCCCCGATAGAGGCTGTGGGAGGCCAACAGAGACAATGAAAGTGAGCCTGAAGGAATGCTAAAAGCAACTAACTCTTGACCCAGGGGGTCTTGGACTTTTACTTCCACCGCAGCAGCAAGGATCAGAAATAACAATGGCGCCCAACCACGATGCGGCCCCAAGATGGCGGCCGCGAGCTGAGCTATGTCGGGCGCCTTTGGGACGGCAAGGAGGGCTTGTCTGGTTAGCTCAGCACACCTGGTGCTCTTAAGGAGCGACTAGCCCTCCCGGTCAGCGTTTAGGGTGGGGGGGAATCCAGTGAAAGTTGTGCACCACAAGGCAGCGCGGAGGCAGCGACGCGATCTCCGGGGGGGGTCACACGAAGCGCTGCGAACCTGCCCACTTGGCCCCTAGGGTGAGGGGAGACTACCCCTAAGTCCCAACCTTTTGCGCAGGAGGAAGGAAAGGAAATATCAGACCTGAAGGTGAGGAAATTAGCCAGAATAATATACATAGTATTAATCAGCCAAGGAGCTTCTTCCAACAACAGCCTGACTCTTCGAGGCTGAACAAAAGACTGGGGGAACGCCACTTGGAGTCATGTGAGGGGGCGGAGCATTTCCTCAGCTAAAGCTCAGCCTGCAAGAAGAGGACTCGGAAGCACATCCCACTCTCTGGATGCTCTGAGAGGCTCGAGGGAGAATAGAAGGAGCACCCATGGGATCACCCCTCTCACCTGTCATCGCTAACCTCTACATGGAACACTTTGAAACACAAGCTCTAGAAAAAATATGATTACAAACCCAAACTCTGGCTCAGATACGTAGATGACACCTTCATAATCTGGCCACACGGGAAAGAAAAACTGAACAACTTCCTCACACACTTCAACAGCCTACATCCCAAAATACAATTCACCATGGAAACAGAAGCTAACAACCAACTCCCCTTCCTAGATGTCTTGGTATACAAAAAATCCAATGGCTCCCTAGGACACACCATCTACCAGAAGAAAACACATACAAACCGCTATCTACACGCACTCTCACACCACCACCCAGCACAGATCAATTCCGTAGCTGAGACACTAATCTCCAGAACAAAATGCTTAGCCGATGAACAACACCTAGAGACCGAACTACACATTTCACTGGCATGCTGACAGCCAATGGATTCCAAAGAAAGAAGATCACCCACCTAATCCAAAAAGAAACCCCAACCAAAATCCAAGACAGAGAACAAGAGAATGGCAAAGCCCTCCTCCCATATATAAAAGGCACTACAGACAAAATCAGCAAGATCCTCCAAAAACACAACATTAAGACAGCATTCTGCACAAACAGAAAGATATCCACCATCCTAAGAAACCCTAAGGACAAAATCGAGTTAGAAAATCAAGGAGTATACGAAATCCCTTACACTCCCTGCCCCACCACATACATTGGACAAACTAACAGAAGAATAAGTGCACGCATTGAAGAACATAAGAACTCAATCAAAAAGGAAGAACCGACCTCTTCCCTGGTCCAACACCTCAAAGCCACAGGACATGAGATTGACTTTAAAAACACCAGAACTATCGCCAAAACCGAATGGCGGCCGCGTACCTGGGGGAGGCAACAGCGGAGAGCCAAGAGACTGCACTAAGCTCCAGCCAGATTGTGTTGCACAGCTTCTCTGTTGCTGACCCTCCGCCCTGAGCTGAAAGGGACTGAAGGAGGGCACCCCATCCGGACTGACTGGCGTCTGTGGAATGGAGAGTCTGGGAGGCTCCTTGAGGGGGAAGCTCTTATTGATAGACACTCTGCTCCACCAGAGAGGGGAGAAGAGCACCCTTGGTTAAACCTTGACCTTCGGGCCCAGAGAATAATGGAAATACAGGATATCCTTAACCTAGTAAACCGGGAGCTCTAAAGGGAAAACCTTTCAAGGCCTCTGTCGGGTCTGACCGATTGCGGAAGCTAAGGAATCTCTCCAGAGAGAGAACACCCTCCCCTTCACAGGGTCTATTAGCATCCCCTGGAGGGTTATCCCGGAGGAGGGGGATAATTGGTGTTTTTTTTAAAAAAAAATTGATGAGGACCCAGTGTTCCTGGATAACGGTAGAGAGTTTTGAGGGTCCTTCACTGCGTGTACCCTGCAAGGGGAAAGGATGGGGGAGACATCCCAGTAACAGAGTGGAGCCCCGGGAGGGATCTGAGGAGGGCAGGTAGAGCAGCCAAGACTTTGGGAAGGGTTCTGGGGGCAAAGGCCAGCCCGAAAGGGGGCCATCATGAATGAAAATGGAAGTTATGTAGCAGAGGCACAGGAATTTGGAATGAGGGGGCCGGATCGGGATGTGTAAGAATGCCTGCGAAAGGCACTGGAAGACAACCAGTCTCTATGCCCCATCCCTAGGGGGGATGGAATGCAACATGCTCATTTTGAATTTGCGATATACGAGATGGCGGTTAAGCCGTTATAAACCAGAATCGCTCTCCGACCCCCAGAGAGTTTGGGAACCACGAATAAGTGGGAATAGAATCCCTGTCCTCTGGGCGATAGAGGAACAGGCTAGCAGTGGCTGGCCCCAAGTCACTCAGTAGGCGTTCATAGCTCAAGTGGGACTTGAACTTATGGTCTCCTGATTTCTAGCCTGGTACCTTAACCACTAGAACAAACTGGCCCTACTCTGTCGAGCAGGGGCTGAATTGCTGAGTCCCGAGGCTGCGCTTGGAGAGGTTCTTGGAGAGGAGACATGCCCTGCAGAACTCAGGGGGGGGGCAGTTTAGAACTCGAGGGCAGACCAAGCCTGAAGGAGTCCATAGCCCAGGCATCGGAAGAGGAGGAGTCCCACTAGGGCGAAGGCTTCTAGGTGCCCGCTGATGGGAATTAAGTCTAGTGGTTTATCTGGAGCACCAGAGGAGCTTGATGCCTGAGCCAAGAAGAGGCCTCTTGAAGTTATCGCCTCTTCTGAGTCTATCAGAGGAGAAGGACCTGTCCTGAGGCTGTCCCGAGCCAAAGGGAGGGGACCCTTTGGTACCTGGGAGAGAGAGAGGATTAGAAGAGGGGATGAAAGGGAGCTCTCCGAAGGGGCTGCATGGATCTGGACTCTGACTGCGGATGAGGGATGATCCAAACAGTTTATTTCCTGCGAGGGGAGCGGAGGCTAATTTCACTTTATTCTAGAGATCTGCCTGCTAATGTTTTGGCCAGAGCAGACTGGGTACAGAGACATGGGAGGGAATAGCACGGGAGGAGGCTGGTACATGTTGTTTGAGCTGGCTGGTCAGTGAATAGATGACCTGATGAAGAAGGAAGCGGCCGTGGCCGAACTGATTGCCGATGCTACAGACTAATGAGCTCAGCGTAGGCCAGCTCCGATTTGGCCTCAGGGCTTCTAGGGAATCGCTGAGGGTGGAAGAAGAGGCCCGGCTCCAATAGGTTCATCCACCGCCTGGGTGCTCAATGGGTATAAGATAATTATATGAAGCACCTAAGATTTTCTATTCTTTTCGTAGAATAACAGAATTGGGAGAACCCCGGATCATCTAGGCCAACCCCCTGCACAAACAGGAGAGTCTATTCCAAAAAACTAGCCTTTACCTATGATCAAACTCACGGCCTCCTGGTTGTGAGGCAGTCACTCCACCTCTAGACCAACTGAACTGCTCCAGATCTGCCTGAGCAATAAGAGAGGGGTTAGCTGGGTTCTGACTTGATAGAACCAAAGGAAGCTAGGTTTAGAGCAGGAGGGATTTGATTAGATGGGGCCTGCAAAACTCTACAAGGGAGGGCTGGTCGGGGTGAGACCCATGTCCTCTGACACCTCTGCCTCTTATGGTTCTATGTCGGAAGGGGGGGGTTCATTATAGTGTAAGGACCCCAAGAAAATACTGCTCCTGCTCCTCCTCCTGGTATTAATCTAAGTCCCCTATCGCCTCCTCCTCGTCCCCCCTTGTGGAGGAGAAAATCTCCCTCTGAAGGGTACCTGATCCTGGGTCGGCTCAGAACTGAAAGGGAATGATTTTACAGATTGGAAGACCAGTGGTTGTAGACCAGGCCTGGTTGCCTGTTGGAGACCTTCCACGATTCTACTGCGGATAGCCAACTCCCTCCAGGATCTCAGTTGCTCCAGAACCTCCTGAATGAGAGGTTCCCCTTGGTGTAGGCCGGTAGCTGAGGGCGTGAAGGTGGCCTCTGGTGTTTGTCTGGTCTGTGGTCCAGGAGCCTGGTGGCCTTGAGAAGGCGAGCTGTGCCTGGATAGGAAATAGAAGGAGGAAGAATGGGAGGCACCATGCCTACCTGCCAAGTGCATTTATCAATTTCTTTTTCCAGGGCCTTGAGGCGCTTTCATGCGTCCCTCTGGAAGGCTTTGGAATCCTTAGCCTGCCTGCCTGCGCAGATGATGAATTTTTGATTTGGCCTTCAGAGAAGGGCCAGTGGGAGATTGCCTTCTGCCATTTTTATATATAATTGAGGAATATAAATATCAATAGGAGGCGGTTGGCGCGCCTAGGGGTCGACCTACAACAAGGCCGGGAGCCCTGAGAGAGTATTTTATGCCCTAGGATAATTTGCTCCTGCTCCCTGTTATACCCCCCCTTCAATTATTTTATTTATTTTTAATAGTTTTATTGTATATAAATATATATGAATAATTCTCTCTCTCTCTTAGTTTCTTCTGGTCTGTTAATCTTGCCTCTCTTACTCCTTTTTTTTTTTTTTTGTATTTGAAAACAGAGGTCAAAACGACCTAGACACGTCAAAACGACCTAGACACTTCCTTAAGGCAAAGGAGCCCCTAGGCCTAGATCCAACTGCCTTCCCAGACAAAAACTGGGCGGGAGTGGTGGGAGGTAGACCGCACCAGCTACAGCTTGCTGCAGGTTAAGCCAACAATACGGAGGTAGGAAAAACAAGCCTCTAAGCCACAGAAGGATTTCCTGAGTAAATATGTCCGAGCAGGCCTATGGGTCCTGCTGCTTTAAAACCGCATGCTGCAGATCGGAGATAAGATTCAAAATGGCGCCCGGCCACGATGTGGCACTAAAAATGGTGACCGCCTGCTGCGTGGCCTTACAGGGCCCTTAAGCAGCGATGAGGGAAACAGTCCCAAACAATTCAAGGTCCCCAAAGGAACCCAGGAAGGAAGGAGGCAAAAGAGGCTTCGCACTAAGGAAAAAAACGCGGCGTGCGGTGGGGGGGGGAAATGGAGTGAAACGGAGCGTCTATTAAAGCGGCAAAAAAACGTCAGAAGGCAATGAGGAAGGGTGAGGGGGGTAGCTTGTAACATAAGCTATCCTTCCCCTTGAAATCCCCTGGGCCCGAGAGGGCTTCCCAGGGGAATGCAAATTACAAATTGCGAAACCACTGCACAGGGCTAAGGGAAGAAAATGAACAGATACAACCTGAGAATGAAGTCAAAGTAAGGCTTGCTGAAAAATGGCCAAGAGCACTTGAAAACACTGCCTACTCTGCGAGCGGCTGAGCATAAACTGGAGAACGCTGGGATGGAGTCACGTGATGGAAGGAGGAGCATTCCTCAGGAATTTAGCTCAGCCTACAATAGCAGAGACAGAAGCACCACCCACACTCTGGATGCTCCGAGCAGCTCTAAGGAGAAATAGCAGCCATTCTCAGAAACCCCAAAGACAAAATTGACCTGGAAAACCAAGGCATATACAAAGTCCCCTGTGCATCATGCCCAGCCACATACATTGGACAGACCAATAGAAGAATAAGCACCCACCTGGATGAACACAAAAATGCAGTCAAAAAGCTGGAACACACTTCCTCACTAGTCCAACACATGGAAGCCACAGGTCATAGCATCAATTTCAATGGCATCAAAACCCTAGCCACTATAGAAAATCCCAGCCACAGAATCATCAGAGAAGCCATAGAGATTGGAAAAAGACCTGAAAGCATGAATAGAAGAGATGATTCCACCAGACTGTCAATCATTTGGAAGCCTGCACTCACAAACAAAAAAATTTCCACACCACAAGCCACACCTGGGCACAAACAGATCCCCCCCGATACCTCCAGCTCAAACTCACCCCAACCAGGCACCCAGATGAAACCCAGCTTCCTAACTAATGATAGCCATCCATTTACCCGAAGCCAAGCTGCACTAAAGGCCTCCAATAAAGTAACACAATATTACCAGCCAATCAAGATACAAAAAGAGCCAAAAAAAAAAAAACCAGACAGAAGATATTAGAAGCAGAAAACAGCAAACTCCAAGACCAATAGACACAGACCAAGACTCTCAACCAGTCAGGATGAAGAAAAAAAAAAAAACCATTCTTGCACAGCAATAGGCTGCCCCAAATTTAAATCTGAAATCACTGTAAAAGTCTAACTCACAGACGAACACTATACAGAAGCCTGATGATGGCAGATGAGATTCTGCTGAAACGTTGCTGCAACTTTAAAAGCACCACTACTATGACGTGGGAAAATACCCGAACAAAGCTGAATGCCATACATGTAAGTACCCGTGAAAACTTAAGAAAACATACATACACACACACACACACACACACACAAGGTCTTCTCCTGCACTCATGCACATATAAAGTTTCTATATACTTTCTATAATGGGTGACTACATATGATTATAATCCTTCATACATAATCTCTATAAACAACTTTTTTAATAGATTAAAGTAACATTAGGTTTTCGATACTTTCAATAACTGGTGCCATAACTTTGTCACTGATTGATTGATGGATTGATTGGTTTGATTTAGATGGTCTCCTATCTCACAAATGTGACTCTTGGCGACTTCAGCAATATAAAGATATTATGAAAAGGTAAAAACATGCAGTGTCACCAAGGATTAAACTCAAGACAAAACAAGCAACAAAGATGTCTCAATGGGTTATCAAGTATCCCAAACTCACCAGGTGCTCAATGCTTTACAAAAGACCATCAGGATCAGAGACAATCTAATCTCAGGGGATATGGTGTTCCAAAGGGCAGGCACCAAAACAACAAAGGTCCTTTCCAATAAAGACCATTCTCTTTATATCAAGGGAATAGAGCACCGGTCGCCAACCGGTGTGCTGTGGCCCACTGGTGGGCCTTGAGAAAAATTTGGTGGGCTGCAGAGATATCTCACCCCCAGAGCACCCTCCCAAAGCAATTAATCCAGGCTGAGCAGAAACACAAGGCTGCGCCGCCCCTAGGCCCGCAGGAACGCTCCCTGTCCACTCATTCCTTACCCGGCAAACTTGCCTGCTAAAATTGCTATTTTTCCGACCATAATCTGTTCTGCTGTGCTGGGAGATTTACATTAGCTAGGAAGCAGGAAATGGTTGGATTTCTTGCTTTCTAGATAGTCTTTAGATCTTCGGCTCAGCACAGCCAAACCTCCCTTAGGAGTGAAGGTTTGCTTGCAAGCAAATTCAGTGCAGACTCACAGCAAGCAAATTTGAGAGACTGAGCTAGCTGATGGCAGATAGAAAGATCACTGATTCTGTGAGCAACTCAATCTGCCTGCTTTGCCTGATTTTGGGTAAAAATTGTTTTTTTTAAAAAAAAAAAAATTCAATATTTACATACATGTTGTGTTGTGAGTTAATTTTGTGAGTTTGCTTGCAAGCAAACTTTATGTGAGCTAGCCAATGGCAGATAGATAGATTTCTGAATGAATCTGTGATTCTGTGAGCAACGCAATCTGCCTGCCTGCTTTGCCTGATTTTGGGTAAAAGTTGCTCTTTTTTAATAAAAAAATCTATATTTATATAAATATTTATAATATTTACATACAAGCCATGCCGAGCCAGCCATGCCCACCAAGCCATGCCCACAAATTAGGCCATGCCCACAGAATTGGTTAGTGGTCCCTGGGATCTAAAATTATGAGTTTGGTGATGCCTGAGGTCCAAAAGGTTGGTGATCCCTGGAACAGAGAACCTGCTACATTTAGATTCTGCTCATGTCAATGTCCGTCTAATAGGTTTGTGGTTCAAAAGAATATATTGAGAGTTTTGCAGCGATAATTCAGTGCCAGGAAAGTAAACACAGATGGCTTCATTTAACATCTTTATAAACATAAGTAGATTTTACAAACCAATTGTAGATTTCTCCAACGTGAAGCAAACTCAAACAGAAACATGTTGCAAGTTCAGAGCAGAGCTCCAGTCCTCAGCAAGCAAGCAAGTTAGTTTCATCTTCAATAGACAGACTCAGAGCTCAAACTATAGCTGCAGAGTTGCAGAGCTTAACATATAGCCACACCTATAGCCACTTTTAGTTTCAGTTTCCAGCCTAGGCTACTTCTAGTTTCAGTTTCCAAACTATCTTCATTGGCTGATTTAGTTGCTATGCCTATTCATTGGCTGACCTTGTTACCAAGATCTATTCCAGTTCATGAATGTACTCTGACAGAATATATTAACTTTTCCTGAGAGTCAAATTAACATATGTAAATTACTTCTTCACAACAACATAATACCTTTAGGACAGTGCATAAACATATGTTTAATCAAGTGTCATTCTCACTGCCTCTTCAACCATACAATGATTCGCTCATTAGTTTGTTTGTTCATTCATCCATCAATTCATTCATACATACATATTTTCAAAAGTTGTAATTTGACATGGAGATCCTATCTGAGATCCAAAAGGCCATGTTTAAACATGTGTGTGTGTGTGTGTATCTAATTTACAAGATTTATTTGAGTGGTGTAAGAAAAATGCTAATACTCTCAGTTTCAGTAGAGTAATTAATGCTAAGTCGGCCAATTTTTTTTCCATCAATCTTTTCCTAAATGGCAAATTTGCCAATGAAAAAATAACTTACAAGTTCTGTAAACTGAGTAAATCCTGTTCTATTTTTAGGAATTTAAACCTTGGGTTCTCAGTGCTTTGGTGGTTAGCCTAAGAAGATTATTGCAAATGTGGCAGATTAGACTCAGAAACTGTTTGATGACAAAGCAATAAACCTGCCACAAGGCCTGCATCAGAAGGAAGTAATATTCAGGTACAAATTCATGGTTGTCCATTTTCCTCACTAAGCAAATACATCAAGTAATTGAAATAATTCAAGACAAGTGACAAACCAAAGTCTAATCAAAGTGACACATTCTGGTGAGAGAGAACTTCCCCAAGGATGGGATCCTTAGCACAAGTCGGAAAGCTCCGAATACTAAACCTCTGGTCCCTGTGACCAACCCAGATTGCATCCTGCAAATCAAAGTCTAATTGAAGTAAACCAACACACAATTATTTTTAAACTCTAAAGTTTGTGAATATCTCAGCTATCAGCACCTACCAGTGATTGAGTAAAATGTGATTTCTATAATTTTTATAATTGCTTCTATAAGGTAAACAAATAAATCAAACAAATGCTACCCATGGCAATGTAGCATTTTTTGCTTCAGATTACAGAAAATCTAGCAGCATTTGCAACAAATATAAAGGCATTTAGAATAAAAACAATAATAAAGAAAGACATGGAGTAAGTAGATGGGAAACCCAACATCTGAAGAATGTCAATGCTGGGCCCTGGCATGCCACTAAGAAGAGATCAAGGCAAGTGTCACTATAGCTAAGACCTGTTTCTCTGCCATGACCGAGTGGCAATGTGGAACTTCTCCCTAAATTGTAGATGCTTGGGTTGTTGCAATGGGAGATATTCTTTAAAGAAGTTGATCCTGAGATATTTAAGACTTTGTGTATTTATGAAAATATATTGTACCTAGTCTGAAGCCATCTAGCTTTCCAGCTAAAAGCAGGTGATGTTCAATGTGGAACAATGCAATATGGAAACTATGCTCTGCATAAGTTGTAGCACATATAGTGGGCAATTCGGTAATTTAGTCTTGAGATTACTGATGCATAAAATTCTACATTCAAACTATCCCTTTCAACGAGAACTGCTCATTTGGCATTCTGCAAAATATTTTTTTGGCATTCTGCAAAATATTTCTCCTCTATTAGAAAGAAATACTCTTCACCCAGCACCGTGGTTGTCCTTGCAACATTTTCCAGCAGGCTTCCAGGGCTGGGAGAATTACAAAAGTGGCAAAAAAGCACTAACAGATCCAAGTAGCAGGTGACAGGCTCTTTTGGAAGGGTGCAGTGAAATGGATGTTTGGGGAACTATTTTTGAAAATACTAAACATAGTTCTAAAAACAGCTGATAGCAAGAGGACAGTTGGATAGTGCGGTGGGGAGCTCCTTCTTTATTATTCCACCCTCCATGCCTATCACCTGTTTTTAGAGAGATTTTCTGAGGTCTTAGCTGCCTGCCATTAAAATCCCTCTTTTAATAAGGGATTTGGGCTTTGCCACAATCTCAAATATGGGAAACAGAAGATAACAGTTTAGTAGCAGGATGCAGGCCCTGATGCAGAAAACTAGACTGAAACCTTATTTTTTTCAAATTCGTGGATGAGCAGTGTGTGATCTAAGAATTTCACAGAATCTTTGGCTGGGTAAAAGTATGTCTTACCATATGGGCACTTGTCCAACTGAAAGAGATTGCTGGTGTTCTACTGCCTTTAATAGTGGTAACTTGATCATCTGACTATCAATGGCCAAGTGACCACTTTCCCACACTAAGATAGGAAGCATTTGATTTACTCAGGGTTTTTTTTTGAGAAAGTGGGATGAAGAAAAGAAAAAGTATATGCACGCATCTAAATGTGCTGTATGTCTGAAGGGATCCATATGCACACATGGGACCAACATCCTCCTCATCAATCACCACTAAAAGAAATAGATTAATGGTAGTGCATATCTTCTCTGGAATTATTTTTAAGTTAGATTTTATATGATGAAGGAAAAGAATCTTCAGAAACCTCAAGGAGCCATGCCCAGTAAGAGCAATAGTTTTCAATTGCAAACCATTTGGATGTCTGAGAGTCTCAGATATTTCAAGAGTCACAGACGAATAACATGTAATGGGGGAAAACACACTGGCACATGCTCAATAGTGCAATTAATGGTTTGCTGACAACAAAAAACATACCAATCACCATCTAAGGAATATTGAGGAAGACTGGAAGAGGCCATGGGTAAAAACAGCTTGAAAAGGTGCAGAAAGACAGATATAGTACTTCAACCTGGTATAAGGGATGGCTCCATATTCCAAAATTTTTAGAATTGCCACACTGATTAAGCTTCTTTCACCCATTAAGTCTTCACAGGCCAAAGAAGAAAAAAGCCACAAAAATGATTAATGTTTCTTGTGCCAAGTTGATCCCAAATACCCTTTTCTCTTTTTTTCCACCACAGTAAGAATTCACCATTCCTAGTTGTGGTTTGGGTTCAAAAAGCATTGTAGCCATTCAACAGAGTAAGGAAATCAATTGTTTTTGAGGTGGCTAGATGGTATTATTTTTAAAAATTCTATGTCAGCTGCAACTACTTATGATTTCAATGCCATCGTAATTTCAGATGGTCACTAAACAATGGTTGTAAGGTTTTATTTCCAATACATAGGTGCTTGTTACTCTTCCCTAACATGGCAACCCTTGACTGTGTCTGACTATAGTTTTCATCATCTCTGAATGTGGAAGGAATGTGAGTTTTAGGACAACACAGCTGGAGGATACAAGATTAAGTCAATCTGACATACAGCTTCTGTTTCTACCCTGCTTAACACAAATGTAAAGCTTCAGTTGTATTCATGTGTTCATGGCCAAAGCCAAAGGACATCTAAAATAATTTCTTCAAGTTCTCTTTGTACATTGGCAACTTTTATCATATTTTCACAATAGGATTAAAAAAAATCTTCCTGTAATGTTAAGAATATCCTTGTATTTGAGCATTTGCAGGTTTTGGAACCAGAGAGGAGCATTACATTAAAGCAACCAGAATCAAAGCAAAACTCCACCATCAAAGTATTGCCAGCAGTTGCCCATCCATCTTCGTTTAAAAGCTTCAAAACCTTAATACATTTACTGAGACAGTTTTAAATTCATAATTTGTTGAAATACCATACTGTCCTGTTTCACATTATATGCCGTTATATTATATATAGGTTAGAATGATCTGCAATTTCATCAGTCAAGCTGATTTTCCTCAAATTATACTTTCTCATGTAATTTGAAATATTTAGTTTAATTCCTAGCCCCTACAATAGGGGCAAGGAACCTCTGATTTCCCAATTGTTTTCAATCTCTTAATTTCTACAGTCCTAGCCAGTATGACCAGTAGTGAACAACATCTGGAAGACCACATGTTCTTCAACCCTGCTCCAAAGTAACGCAGAACAAATTTGCTCCTTGTTAAACTAGGAGTAAAGAAATAGAGACACCCAATTTAGAGATAATGGCTGTCATGAGCAAATTTTAAAAATCTTAGCCCTTTAGGAAAGCAGTTTCCGGGTTGAGCCCTCTTCGCTGATGGACCGTAGATCACAACTGTGTGTGGCTTTCGTTGGAGAGCCCCAATCATTGCGATTAGGGGCTGAAGCTGCCTTGGAGGGGTGGTGGAGTAAGGGGAAGCCGAAATCCAGGTTGAGGGGAGCTGCATCTCCCCTCCTGGGCTTGGTTTTCCCCCCCCAAAGACGACTGAAGCGGTGGTCTAAAATGGCCACCCTGAAGAGGAGGACTCAGATGGATTAAAATTTGTGCAGGAGGGAAGAAAGAGGTGGATAACACCTGAGCCAGGACAATTGGGTGAAACAACTAATCAAAAGTAGCCTGGGATTAAGGTAACATCGAATTTTTAAGAAAAGAAAAGTGAGCGGTGGAAATACAAAGGAACAGGAAAAAAATAAGAAAATAATTTTTGACAGCTAAGTGGGGCTTCGAACCGGGAAAGGAAGAAGCTGGAACTAAAGACTTAATTAAATTGGACTAAAATATTTTGGCAATAAACAGGCATAAAATAAAGCTGGACTTTAAGATTGTCAAAAAATAACAATAGTAAAATTTACAAATTGGAGACAGGATTGTGTTGGAACATTGAGGTTTGAAAAACCCTAAATAATAAAATAAGGGGAAAAAGGTGAAGACTTTGCATAATGGAGAGTGCCATCTTCTGACAAAAACTTAAACTCAAACAAAAGGGAAATCATCCTGTTTCTGTATGAACTTATGTCGATATAATGTTAAGGAAATATTGAAACAAAGTAAGAATTTGAGAAAGTGAAAACAGAACTAGAATAAAGAAAGAAGCAAGGAGAGACTGACTGTGGGATTGATTGATGTTTTTGGTATAGATCCTGGGTTGGACCAATTGAAAACTTTGGAAAATTTGAAGAAGAAAGAAGGAAAGTAAAAGTGTTTTTTGTGGACTTTAACGATTATAAAATATAAGAGTGTGTAATGATGATATCTCTTCAGGAATTAAAAATGGAACTTAAAAATATGAGAGAATTACTACAGAAAAGAGGTGGAAATGGCGATTGAAGAACAAAAAGAAAGAAATTCAGAGGAGAAGTAGTCGACTCAAGGAGAAGCCATCTTAAATAGACAATTAACACAAAGAACACTACAAAGACGAGGGGAAAGGAGGAAGGCTAAAAAGTTGAGACTTAAGAAGATAATCAAAAAGGGGAATACCTGTGCAATCTGGTAAGGTAGAAAGGTGCAGCAGAAAAGGGGAAAGGAAGATATCAAGAAAGAGAAGGATATAAATCGGAATGAGAAATATATGGGAAAAAGAGGGGGAGGAGAGGCAGTAAGAAACAGGTGCAGGAAATAAAGAAACATAGAAATAGTAAAATGATGAAAAGCAGTTGCTTTTTTAGAGATAAAGGTTGATGAATTAAAAAGGGGATTCTGAGGGTGACAAGGGATAATAAGAATATATTTGTTATTAAAAATATTTAGAAAATAGGGTAATATAGATTATTAAAGGAGGGATAGATACTGATAAATTCTTATTAGATGAATATATATATTTATTTTTATCCTTATAAGAAAAGCTAAAGTCTATTGAAGAAATTGTAATAATTGAATTGAATGTGAAATGTTTAAGGATCAGGTCAATATCAGTGACCAGGAATTAAATCGTCAATCTTTCCCTTTTACCTCTTTGAAATTAGAAATAAAATTAAGAGGGGAAAATATATTGTGGAATCCAAATGAAAAGATGTAATGATTATTATTGTAATTACTTAAAAATAAAGGTTTATTGGGAATTAAGATGAGGAAATAAAGGTATATTTTAACTACTGAGATGTCACACTCAAAGCAGTAAAAAGGGGGGAAACCTATGTTTGTTTCTTTTTCTTTTGTGTTAAAACTTGCATTAATCTAGAATTTATAGAAAGAATGTATGATGGAAAGAAAATATGACAGATTAAAGAACTATCTAAATTAATAAATTAATACAGACTATTAAAAGGAAGGAGAGACATTGGTAACTTTTTTTTTAATTAGGTAAACATATATTGTTATTTTTGTTTTTAAAATAAATATCAAAGGATTATATTTGAAATAATTGAAATGAAACAAAAGGATGTTTGGATTTAGATCAATGTGAGAGACTAGGATTAATTTGCTCATTTCTCTCCTTTCTGAAAATTTGGAATGGAAAAGGTAATAATAGAATTAAGTATGCATGTATGAATGTATAACTATTGTTATATTTGTATGCAAAAGTGATGACCCGGAAATATGTTGTCCACTAAAATAAGCTTTATGTTTTTATGTGAAAAATTGAATAAAATTTGTTCTTTTTTTTTAAAAAAGGAAAGCAGTTTCTTAAATCCCATAAATTTGTAAGATGGTTGCCATGTGGCTCTGCCTGATTTCATGCACAGATATAAAGTCTCAGTACAACTGCCAAGAGTATGTAGCTCTGTAGTAGAGAAGTCTTAAAGCAATTGGGCCACATCCAGTTGACAACTGTTTAACGTCTTTGGATCTTTCCACAAATCATGCAGCGTTGTTCAACCTGCTGGCTGGGGACGTCTGGGAGATGAAGTCTACACATTTTAAAGTTGCTGAGGTTCAAAAAAACTGAATTACTGAATAAGTAGTTAGAAAAGTCAGCTAAAATGGCTTTCTGTTTTATTCAAGTTGCAGCTTCCCAGTGAAGGCGTCATGGTTAGAATTGGACCAGATAATACTATAGTATATGGGTAAACTCCCATGACTATTTTTGTTAGTTAGGTTGTTCCTTTAAATATCCCCTGGTTAATTATCTTGTTAAAGGCCTACTGTGGTAAAATCACTGACATGTCTAAAATGCAAAGAGCAGGGGTGTCACTCACATCGTCAGGGCAGCAGCATCTGAACTTTTTTCCCTTCGCTAAACTGGGCATGCGCATGGCTGGCCCATGACACATCTGGCTCACAGGCCGAGAGTTTGACAGTGCTGACATAGAGAGAAAAGTATGTATGTGTTTTATTATTATACAATTGTATTTGTGTGGCTTTCTGCAAACTAGTTTGTTCTAAAGCTTCTCTTACACACACACACACACACACACACACCACCCCACTGACTATGACTTTTTCCTCTAGAGTAGATACTGTATGTTAAGTGCTGGGTATGAGCATAAGAACGGAGACGAGACATTGGACTGTGACTTCAACTCTTTATTTAACAAGAAAGACTGGAGCAGGAAACCTGGGCAGCAGTAGCTCTTTTATAGAGCTTGCTGTCGTTAAACAACCAATGAACTGAGTCTATCGCTTTCACAAGCGTCCAATCAGGGGCTTCCGTTAACAGCCAATCAGACTGACCAAACCTGACCAATCATGACTCGCTATTCATGGGCCAATGAGAATTGCAGGATTACAAGCCTGTTGTAAGACGAAGCTGTTTCGGTTGTATCGCTGTGATGGTTTAATCCATAACACCCCTCCCCCCTTGGTTCCGTCTGAGGGGTGGGGTGACGTATTCACACAGATAGGCAGGCCGCTTCACCTGTCTGCTCGACCTGCGCTGTTCCACTGGGTTTTGTTCTGGTTCTGGTTCTTGTTCTGGCTCTGGCGGGCTGTCCGCTGGGCTGGATAGTGAAGACTGTAGTTCCGGGTTGCCCTCATCGGCGCTGTCTTCCAGGTTCCCTGGATCTGCCTCCGTCGCGGTGTTGTCACCTGGCGAGGCCCCTCCCCGGTCTGGTTCTACCTCGGATGGTGAGTATCCCCTGGGCTGTTGGGTTTTGATTTCTTCTTCGTCCTCCTCCATGTTCCTTCCCCCCTCAGCTGGAGGTTCCGGCACTAATCGGGAACAGAGTTGGTCTATGTGGCATTTCCAAATCTTACCATCTGCCGTTTGTAGACGAGAGGATCGGGGTCCTGTAAGTTGAGTTATCGTAGCGGGGACCCACAATGGGTTGCCCGAGAAGTTTTTCGGGAACACGAGGTCACCTTCCTGGAATGCCCGACACTTACTGCTGGATCCCAGGGGTTTTTCTGGTGTGTAGTTTGGGTGGAGGCGATCAAGATGCGAGCGAAGTCTCCGGCCCAACAGGAGTTCTGCTAGGGTTTTGTTTGTGGTGCTGTTGGGGGTTATGTGTTGGATAAATAACATTCGGTTTATTTTGTCGTCAATGTCGCCGTAGTCCATTTTATGCAGGGTCTGTTTTACAAATTGAACCATTCGCTCAGCCCTACCATTGGCTGCAGGGTGAGCTGGCGATGTTAAAGCATGGCGTATGCCCTGATCTGCCAGGTATTGTTCGAATGGCAGAGCGGTGAATTGGGGGCCATTATCTGAGACGAGGACATCAGGAAGTCCGTGGGTAGCGAATAGTTTATTCAGTTTTTTAGTGACTGCGTCTGTGGTGGTGCTTTTCATTTTTTGAACTTCAAGCCAGTTTGAATAGGCATCCACCGTTAAGAGGAAAGTGTGTGTTTTTGTGGGTCCCACAAAATTGATGTGGATACGGGACCACGGACCTCGAGGTGTTTCCCACTGAGTTGGGGGAGTCTTTGGAGGAGCAGGGCAAGTCTCTTGGCATTTACTGCATTTTGCTACCCACGTTTCTATTTGTCTATCTAAACCAAGCCACCATGCGTAACTCCTGGCCAATGCCTTCATCTGCACGATGCCTGGATGTCCCTAGTGCAGCATTTTCAATACCCTATACTGTAACTTCTCTGGGACTATGACTGTCTCCCCATACTATGCAACCCTTCTGGGAGAACAGTTCCGTTTGACGATTTTTAAATGGCTTGAACGTGTCATCAGTTTCACTGATCGGCCAACTGCATTCTACCCAGCTGAGGACTTGTGCCAAAACAGGGTCCTTTTTTGTCTCTAAGGCTATGTCTCGAGTGGTTAATGGTAGCGATTTGAAGGTTTCTATTTGTAGTACGGTAACGGTTGGAGCAGGGTCCTCTATAATGTCTGGTAGTGGCGAGCGGTTCAAAGCATCAGCGTGGGGAATGGTTTTCCCTAGGCAATGTTGCAATTGGTAATCGTAGGCGGCTAAAAATTCTGACCAACGCATCATTCTTGGTGATAATATATGGGGAGTTTGTTTGTTTCCTGCCAAAATCCCCAGTAGCAGCTTGTGGTCTGTAATTATGGTAAAGGGTCTTCCATATACATATTCATGGAAGCATTTAACTGCGGATACAATAGCGAGGGCCTCTTTATCAAGTTGACTATAGTTCCTTTCGGTTTTAGACAAAGTTCTCAAAAAGAACGCAATGGGTGCCTCATTTCCATTTGGGAGAACATGGCTTAGGATGGCTCCTACTCCAAATGGTGAGGCATCACAGGTAACCATCAAAGGGAGAGTCTCGTTGTACTGCATTAATACGGTATCGGAGGTTAAAAGGTCTTTTATCCCTTTGAACGCTATCTCTTCACGCCATCCCCAAACCCAAGGAGCCTTTTATCGAGAAGTCTATGTAGGGGTTCGGCTATGGTTGCCTTCTGGGGCAAGAAAATGTTATAAAAGTTAATGAGTCCCAGGAAGGCTTGAAGGTCTGTCTTATTCCTAGATCTCGGGGCTTTTTTTTATTGCGGTTAGTTTTTTTTCGGTGGGGTGGATTCCCTGTCTGTCAAGAAGGTATCCCAGAAACTCCACTCTCTCCATACAAAGTTGGCACTTGTCTCATTTTACTTTAAGACCCGCGTCTTTGAATTTCTGCAGAACTTTTCTGAGTCGTTGTACTAATAATTCTTTAATGGGGGCAGCTATTAGGATGTTGTCAAAATAAGGCACGACGCCTTTTATGCCTTGTAATAGTCTCTCCATTAAACTTTGGAAAATGTCTGGCGCCACGCTTACTCTGAATTGGAGTCTATTGCACTTAAAAGCGCCTCTATGTGTAACTATTGTCTGGGCTTCTGCAGTTGCTGCGTCCACAGGGAGTTGCTGGTACGCCTGAGCTAAGTCCAATTTCACAAATATTTTTCTGCCACCCAGGGAATGAAGAAGGTGTTGAACCACCGGTACTGGATAAGCGCTCTGTTGAAGAGCATGATTTACGGTGGCCCGATAGTCCCCACAAATTCTTAACGAACCATCTGGCTTCATGGGCGTTACTATCGGGTTTCCCAACGGGCATGGTCAATCGGTTCCAATACGCCCTGGGCTATCAGTTTATCTAGCTGCTCGTCGATTTTAGGTTTTAAGGCAAAAGGTACTCGACGGGGTTTAAGCCGATTGGGAGCTACATCGGGGCTGAGATTAAATGATATAGGGGTCCCCTTGTCCTTGCCTAATGTTCCTGTGAACACATCCTGGAATTCCTGGATGAGAGTCTCTTCCCAGTCGTCATTTCTGGTATGGTGTATGCCGGCTAGTTCAATTCCGAATGGGGCAAACCACTGTAAGCCTAACAAGCTGGGCCGGTCACGATCAACGACAGTTAGGGGAAGCGTTGCTGTGTGGTCCTTGAATGATACTTGGACGTTGCTGGAACCGACAACTGGGATTCTGTTTCCCTGATAGTCTTTCAGGATGATTCGCTGCGTGCTGAGGTCCTGGCAGGAGATGGCAGGTATCAGTTGCTTGAGGGTTTTCCAGGATACCATCGACAGGGACGATCCCGAATCAACTTCCATCACACATGGTTGATTCTCAATGGTAACCTTCACTCGTATTTTCCTTGCATCAAGCAACGAAATGTGGCTGATGATAATGGTTTGGTGGGCCTCTTCTCATCTTGTTCAAAAGGCAGGTGCTTGGTTTCTGTAGTAGTAGTGGTTGTTCCTTTTGTGGTTCAGACGGTCCCGGTTCTCAGGAGGTTCGCTTATCTCCTGACGGAGGTTGTTCTCCTTTCGGCTGGGACTGGATTCTCATCTGCTTCTGCAGACCTTCGCGATGTGGCCTTTCTTTCTGCAGTTATGGCAGAGGGCGTCGAGGAATTTGCAGTCCGATCGTGGGTGGTTTGCCCCGCAACCCGCACATTGGTGCGGATGTCGCTGGTTCCTTTGCTCTCATTCCGAGTGGAGCCAGTTGACCTCCTCTTCATCACTGTCTGAGGATGACTCGAGGTCTTTGTGGTGGGTAGTGGTAGCGTGCTTCTCAGTGGCGAGTGGTGCCTCGTCGGCGAGTTGGCAAAGCAGTGCGTTTGCTCGGTGCATTCGAGCAGCTGACTTCCTGGTTGCTTCTGCTGCAGTAGTGTCGGCGATGACATCTGTAAGGCTAATGTCGCCTTTCACCATCAGCTTACTCTGCACGTGTGGTGCATTTAATCCCAGAACTATTCGGTCTCTTAGGGCTTCCTCTAAGTTTGCAAAACCACAAAGGCCTCCTAGGTTCCGGAGGTCAGCTATGAAATTACCAATGCTCTTGTCCTTCCGTTGGTCCCTCTGGTAAAATTCATGTCTTCGTATCAGTGTAGGCACTGCGGGTGCGTAATGGGCCCTGAGGATTGGAGCGAGGGTGTCCCAATCCATGGTCTTCACTTCTGCCGGTTTTGCTAGTGCTTTAGCCATTTTGAAAATGGTGGGGCCGCAATGAGTCAGGAACACCGCTCGTTTCTTGCCAGACATGGCATCTTTTAAATTGTTGGTCTCCACGAACATCTGGAAGCGGTCTATATACGATTCCCAGTCTTCGGTTGCTGGGTTGAATGGAGGGGGTGATATGGTGCCGCTAGTCATCTTGCCATCTGTTTCGTGCGCTCTTTCGCCACGTGCTCTTTCTTTGTCCGATATGTTCTAGTCAGCTCTATCTTCTCCGCATCCCATCCTCGTCGCCAGTGTTAAGTTCTGGGTATGGGCATAAGAACGGAGACGAGACATCGGACTGTGACTTCAACTCTTTATTTAACAAGAAAGACTGGAGCAGGAAACCTGGGCAGCAGTAGCTCTTTTATAGAGCTCGCTGCCATTAAACAACCAATGAACTGAGTCTATTGCTTTCACAAGCGTCCAATCAGGGGCTTCTGTTAACAGCCAATCAGACTGGCCAAACCTGACCAATTACGACTCGCTATTCATGGGCCAATGAGAATTGCAGGATTACAAGCCTGTTGTAAGATGAAGCTGTTTCGGTTGTATTGCTGCGATGGTTTAATCCATAACACTGTGTATATCCAAATGGCTTTTTTCATCTGTCTGGAAAGCAGGGTAGCCAGCAATCTGTAAAAAGCTTCTAAACCTACAGATTTACAACTATCAACCGCATATTCTTAAAAAGAAGTAGGATTACTACCACTCCCTTTTTCATTTGAAAGCTGTTAAAAAGAGGGGCAATATCTTCAGAGAATTCACATAGAAAGGACAATGAAATGATATTTGCAGCAAGAAATCTTGGTCAGGTTAGTTAACACAATTTAAGTATGCTTTTATCAAAATGACATGTTTGCATATCGGCATCTGCTTTTCTTCTTCAGTTGTATTATGAATCCCAAAATCGCCAGATTACACGTCGTTGCTTAGAGTATAAGATTAATATCAGTTTGCCTACAAGTGGAACAGGTCAACAGTTGATGCCATAGCTACTGCCTTACATTCTGTAGCAAGTCAACTGGAGAAACCCAGAAACTATATCAGGATGCTTTTCATTGACTACAGCTTGGCATTCTATACTATCCTGCCGAGCATCCTTATCGAAAAGCTGATTGACTTGGATTTTCCCTCTTCCATCTGCAACTGGATCAAAGACTTTCTGAGGGACCAACCACAAACAGCGAGGGCTCTGGGTCTGTCATATCCACCTCCCTGAAGCTTAGCACTGGCTCCCCACAAGACTGTGTGCTCAGTCCCTACCTGTACTCACTGTACATACATGATTGTGTATTATCTGACCCATCCACTGTGATCATTAAGTTTGCAGATTATACTGCCATATTGGGTCTAATTACAGGTAGAGACGAAAAAGCGTACAGTGGGGAGGTTCAAAAATAATGGTGCCTAGAAAATAAGCTGCACCTAAACATTAGCAAGACAAAGGAGATGGTGTTAGATTTCTGGAAGCAGAGAAAGGAACCCGTCTCACTTTACATTGAGAAATGAAGAACAGTTTCTACCCATGGGCTGTCAGATTTCTGAACGGAAAATAACTTCATGTCAACATAGTATGATAGACTTATGAGGCTGGCGCATTGTAACAAGGTCATATAGTGTAATAAGATTGGGCCTGGGTTAGGGACTTCTGTCCTCACTGTGAGTTGTATTGGGGTGGTGGTGGTGCACAAAGGGAAACTCAGCCAATCTCATTGTACACATGTTGTACTCTGACAATAAAGGTATTAATATAGATTTCAATACAAATTTGCTTAGCTTTTCAAGCAAACTGATCTCTATCATGATTCCCACAGTCATTATTTATTTGTTTATTGATTGAATGATTTTAATTCATATGGTCTGCCTTCTCAAATTCATGACTCTGGGCAGCTAATAAGAATTAGAAACATATAACAATAAAGAAATAAAACCGGAAGGGCTTCGGCGACAGACAAAAATCTGCGATCATGTGCAATTTCTGTCTGGGCTTGTTGGAGTGCCCCGAGCCATCTGGTTTCGGAGCTAAGCCACTCTGTAGAAGTGGTGAAGAGGGGGGAGACCTCCAGCAGGGTCGAGGAAAGCAGCATCTCTCCTCCTCAGCTGGACATTACACCCTTTCCCGAAGGCAGTTGCAGCAGAAATGGCCACCACAAAGAAGAACTTGACCGGAAAAGAATGTGCAGGAGGAAGATAAGAAGTGAAAGTTTTAGCTGACTGGGTTAAATTGTAAAAGCAATAACTAAGGTACCCTGGAATTTAAACTTACAAAAAGATAACATTGCTCCCAAAGAACAGTCAGAAGCAGCGAAGGAAAGTGAAAAGAGAAAGGTTTGGCTTTTTTTTTTCTTCTCTCTCCTTCCCTAAACTGACAACTAAGAGACTTAAATAAGAAATCGGAAAAAACCGCTTTGACATCAATAGGCAATTAAGCTGAAAATAAAACAAAATGGCAAAGGGATAATAAAGATTTCTGGACATTAAAAATTTTCTTTTTCATAAGCAGGAAGGGAGAGAAAAAGAATAAGGGCAGGATCTGGAAGAGGGAAGAGACTGCCTGGAATTAAAAAGAATATACAGTAAAACTTCAACAAGACTTCTAAAAGATACATTTTAACTGAAAATTTGCAACTAAATAGTAACCCCAGGAAGAGAAAGTGAAAAAAAGAGCAAAAAAGAAACAGCTTGCATGTATTTGGATTATTTGGTGATCTTTGGATTCTTGGTTATTATATTTGAATGACTAAAATCAATCAGGTGGTTATTTAAAAATTTATACAATGGCACCACTTCTGGATGAATTGAAAATGGAACTTTAAAAGTACAAAAAAGATGCACAATAAGGGAAGGGTTCTTTTGGCTGCGTTTTTCAATTCTTAGAAATGGAGATTTGGAACTATGAGAAACAACAAGGAAAGACTGCAAACCAAGAAGACTGGGACAAAGAAGAAGCCATCTTTAATGAACAAGCAATTTTATGTGGGGAAGAAAAAGAAAAGTGGAGGAAAGAGAATGGAGAATTTAAGACTTAAAAAAACAACCAAAGAAAATAAAAATAATTCAAAAAATAAGTATAATACTGGAAAGCAACAGAAAAGGGGAATACAGAAGAGAGAAATAGAGGTAGAGAGACAAGGGAGTAAAAAGGGGAGAGAGAAAAAGAGAGGGAAGAAGGAAAGAAAAAAAGTTACAAAGGACCGGAGCAAGATATAGAGAAACAGGACCTATTTAGACATAATGGGTGAAAATCTAACTGAAAAAGGGATTCTGTAAAGGTACATAAGATTGTATTGTTATATTAGTAATAGAAATAACTTTAGAAAATTGGAAATAATGTATGATTAAAATGAGGGATAAAATAGTTAGTGTAATTTAGTGAAATGTTTGTGAATAAAATAAGTGAAATAAAATAAATGAGAAAATTGAATTAGGAAGGAATGGGAACATTTTAATTAGTTAATGTTTTATAAAAAATAAGTGGAGGGGGGGAATTAATTATGGAAAGCTTATAATTGTTCCCATAGAAGTATAATATTTAATTGAAAAGTAATGTTAAAGATGTTAAGACTTTAAAAAATATTAATATTAATGATAGAATTGAATTGGAATGGAATGTTGTTTTAATTATATACATTTATAATTTTTTTTTAAGAATACAGTGTGTATTTTAAGAATGTACCAAGCAGAATCCGAATGGAAGTTATGTATTATACTGAATGTTACAACTTTAGGGAAAAGATATAAAGGTGTCATATTCTAAATAGTAACTACAGGAGAAATGTTGTTTAATGAGAAAAGATAATAAATAATTGAAACAGGACAGACAAAAAATATAAATACAATGATTTGAATTGAGATGAGATAATTAAAATAAAATTGAGAAAATTAAAAGAGGGGAGAAGCTATGCAGAAAATATAAAATAGTAATAAGATATGGAATTGAATATAAAAAGAAGCATGAACCTGAATTTGTGTCTGTATGAAGAAATGTAACCTGGGATTACGCTACTTTCAAAAAAGATGTTTTATTTGTATTTTTTTCTCTTTGTGAAAACTCAAATAAAATTTACAAAAAAGGTAAAATAAAGAAACAATACCCATATATCAGTACCAAGGTAAAAAAGACATAATCAACTCATCATGACTATTGGACAGGGTTTGATACACATTCAGATCCGCAAGTCCAGTGACAAAGCCCTATCTGTAAGGCCTTCTTGAATGGTCACCTTTGTGTCAGGCCCATGCCATTAAACAATGGTAAAATTCTTGCTTGCATACACAGGGCTCTAAGTTTTATGTCATAGACAGTTGAATTTTATTTTATTTTTAGAGAATACCCCTTCAAGTGTTGGTTAACGAAGTTTGGGAAATTTGGGAGACACTTAGAATGCTGCTAGTATGACTTAAATTCCCAATAACCTATGTAAGTCTATCTTCTACAAATTTATGACAAGTGGAATTGTATTTCTTCTGTCCAAAATTTATTAATTTTTCCACATTAAGTCAGAACCAATTTTATATTGACTCTTTCTGAGTCAATAATTTCCATTGTTTGACTTCAACATTTACTAGATTGGGATGTAGGCCTTGGAAAACAAGGATAGATTCAGATTCATTTTGTTTTATTTCTGTTGCAAGCTTCCTGTGGGGTTGTGAGCAAATCAGTTGTTTGCATTCCTATTAATTGCTTCATTTAAAGAAAAATCTTAAATCAACACAAAATACAAACTATGCATCTAAATATGATCTACATAACATTGGAAAACTATACCTCTTTTATCATCTCAGACTGTTATAGTAAACATACAACTGTGATAATAAGTGGATGCTGCATCCAGATGTTTAGCATTCTGAATAGCATGAGGAAAAAAGAGCAGTGACATTTATAATCCACTTGGTAACCCATTAGGTAATTGCTGTTTATTCCTTCTGCCACATTTGTGGCAATACCATTGAGCAAACAACAGCTTCTTTATGTAATAGAACTATTACGCTGGAGAAAACACAATGGCCACAGGTGGTTATACAGCAAAGAATGATTTTGAGTTTCTGCCAGATTTTTATTTTACTATATTTATTTATTCACTCTTTGTGGCTCAGGGGGATGTACAAAAAGAAAAAAAAAATAAATACAGAACACCTCCACATCCTCAATATATCTGATATAGATGATTAAAAATATGCACAGATATCACTAAACAGGTTCATTTACCATGCCACTGCAGTGCAGGGAGAAAAGTCAGGTCTACAAGGAAGACCAATAGGTTTGAGGCAACCTGAACCTTGAACCTAATTTCAAAAGGTAGGCATAGCAACAGAGATGCCTACTTTTCTCTCATTATTGTTTTAGAAAGGGAATCTGCAATCCCTGTGGGATCTATGGCAGAACTGACAAGGTAGAGGTGGTCCTATAAATGAGAGTTATCTTGTGCCATATAGAACTGTATAGGTGACATCAAGCACTTTGAATTTCACCCAGAAGCCTACAGAAAGTTAATGCTGTTCTGAAAGTAGTAATGTTACTTGGGCATAGCAAAGTGCACATATCTGAGCCACTATATTTTGGACCAGTTGCTCCCATTGGCTCCAAATGGGGAAATGAAATCCTATCTGGAACCAAAGGTGAAATATCTCTAGAACTGGATCCTGGGAGAAGAGGAGGCATAGAGATGGGCAAAACCCACAGCCACATGGTCTTATTAATCCTGGTAATACTTCTATGGTCTTACCTAGAACCCCAACAGCCTTCAGATACTGCAAGTGCTGAGGTTCACTACTATATTATACTTAATCCTATGCTCATGTCTTCATGTTGATTTTAAACAAAAGCAGGGAGCAAATGCATCATTGAGGCACTATGTAAAGTGAGGCCTAAAGCTAGACTTTTCTCTGTCTACCAACAGCAACCTGAAATAACCCTGGAAAAAGGAGAATCAGTACAACACTATCCATTCTAGCCCCAGTTGCAATCCCAAAAAATTATCATGATCAATGGTATTGAAGGACACTGATGGATTATGAACGACCAGGAAGGTTGCACTTTCCCTAACCCAGCTCTGCCGTAGATCATTTAGTAGTGTGTTCAATAGTATCTAAGTATATTTCAACCTGAAATCTGACTGAAAGTGATCCAAATAATCTATTTCCTCCAGAATCCTTCAAAGCTGCAGCTAAATAGCCCTCACAACAGCTTTCATTAAGAAGAGAAAATTGGACAAAAATTGTCCAGCTCTATTGGATCCAGTAATAGCTTCTTGAACAAGTAATTGATGATTGCTTCCTTCAAAGCTGATAGAAACATTTTTTTTTTGTCAAAAACACTTTCACCCAAACATATATTGGATCACATTCACTTCCCAGGAACCCTTAACCAACCAGGAGGAGCATAGATCTGAAATTAGGTGGATGAGTTAAAAGTTTCCAGGACCCTATCAGCTTAATAACCATAAACTCTTCCCAGACTTTGCCTTAGAGAGGTTCTGTGTAAAACACATCCAAATCTGTGTGACTTTATCTGACAGACACTGAGTATAATCCTTGTAGCTGCCTTGCAAGTGCCTCCCCCTCCCTGCCCCCACTCCAATTCCTCCTTTCTTAAGAGGTAATGGGTCAAATTGTAAGCTGACACTTTATGGATGACAATTTTAAAATGGCAATTTATGATGAAAGAAAAGGCTTTCCCTATTATTCAGGCAATCCTATACATAATGAATGTTTTATACCTTTTGATGCAATAATGTGATTTTGCAGATTAATATAAATCCTGATTAATATATTTCCTGATTAATATTTCCTGGGCTGAACTTCTAAACTAGGCATATCTTCATATGACTAGTTTATGGTACAACTTAATGCTGATTCATTTTGTATTGTCTAGATTCCTTTGGGATCAGATGCTTTAAATCAGGGGTGTCAAACTTGCATTCTCACAGCATCGTCACATGATGTATTGGGACTTTTCCCTTTGCTAAACCGGGTGTGGGCATGACCAGCACGTGACGCATCTGGCCTGTGGACCACAAGTTTGACTGTCCTGCTTTAAATTAATGTTTGCAGAATTATTTCTTCCAAGTTCACAATCTTGATCGCATTTCTTGCACTTGATTCAGCAGTTTGACCAGGGTCATATGCATTAAGTTAACATAATATGATATGACATGATATGATAATGACACAATATGGCATGACATGACATAACATGGCATGGCTAAATAAGAATTTTTTGCACAGTAGGAAAACACCACTGAAATAATAGGTAGACAAGAAGATGCTGTTTCCTCTTTACTTTGGTTTATTTCCAGAGCTTCTTTCTCTAGCTTATCCCACGATTAAACATACTTTTTGACTTGCACTTCTCTGCCTTGAGTTGGATCATTAGTTGTTGATATAATGACAACTCTATGCTAAGAAACTCTGTCTCTCAGCTCCTAAAGTTTCACAAATACTTAGAAGCAGCTTTCACCAGCCTTCTAAGGCTGGTGCACGGAATGATAATTGATGATGTACTGTCAGTTTCTTCAATTAGCATCAAGTAAGATATGGAGAATTTGGGTTTCTGGAGTCTTCTTTCAAAACAAAAAACAAAAACCCTTAGAACTTTAAGTTTGCTTATCAGAAGTAGTCAGAGGAAGATTATAGTGGAATACTCAATCACTATTACACCTCATCATGAATAACATATTCTATATTAAAAAAAATACAAATGTATGTCTTAGTTACTAGAGATCAAAGTGGCAAAGGAAATAGATTAATTCAAATGCAATGAATTAATCATTATACTGAAGTTAAAAGACAAGCAATTATCAGAATGGTATCTATTGCAGAGATCTTTCTTAATTTTTAACATTTCATTTAACTTAAAATACTGAAAGTTGGAAAAGATTGATTTGCCAATCATTTGTAGATATACCAGATCCATAGAATCGCAAGTTTGTAAGATACCATAGAGATAATTGTCCAATTTACTCTTTAAATAACATTAAGACAATTTGCTTTGTAATCCAGTCTAAGATCAGGAAATGCTACTCTATATCTTTTTTTTTTAGTCTTGATTTTGAATCTTGCTCTTTTTCCTCCCAGATTACAATTGGTGCCATTTGAAATAAAACATTTATCTTAGATAATATATTTCTATCTTACAAAACTTGTTCATTTCATTCTATAATTTGTTATAATTGTTTTCAAAAGTATCATTATTATATCCTATTAAATAAGAGTTCTAGATATTTTACTATATTTTTCTCATATCTCAATTTCCTTTTTCATGAAATCTTTTTCTTTGGAAATTGTATACCTAATTACCTATTTTTTATTTAATTTTTTATCTGAAAAGGTAGCAAAAAATCTTTGGATTCCGCCATTAGTATGGAGCTTTGTGTTTGCATAACTGTTACTATTATATCACCTGCATTGCATTTCATCTTATATCTCTCTACCTGAGTCTTGATCTGAAATATTTGTTTATCTTTTCAGTTCTTGCCTGCCAGGACTTCTTAATCAATTATAAATAATAAAAAAGAAAATGTTCACCTTGTCTTGTGTCTTTACATATTGAAAGATTGTAGAGAGTATTCTTTTTGCTGTGAATTCTAACTTGTCAAAAGCTTTGTCTGTGTCTAAAAATATTTCCATTGCCTTACTTTTCTTATTATTAATATATTCTAAAGCATTTATAACAAATCTGCCTTTATCCATCATCTAGCTCTTAGAATGTAATCCATCTGGTCTGTAATGTCTTTAATATGTAATGGTTTTGCAAGTTCCTCTTCTACATTTTGTAATTTTAGTCTGTCACCATTGGGCTTGGGGTTTTTTACTTCTATGTTTCATCTAGTTTTTCTGATGTCTTTGTATTGTATTTCTTGTCTGAATTTATTCATTGTCTTTAATATGTAATAGTTTTGCAAGTTCCTCCTCTACATTTTGTAATTTTAGTCTGTCACCATTGGGCTTGGGTTTTTTTTTAGTTCTGCTTCATCTAGTTTTTCTGATGTCTTTGTATTGTATTTCTTGTCTGAATTTATTCATTGTCTTTAATATGTAATGGTTTTGCAAGTTCCTCCTCTACATTTTGTAATTTTAGTCTGTCACCATTGGGCTTGGGTTTTTTACTTCTATGTTTCTTTACTGCTTCTTTGACACTTTGAAATATTATAGTTGAGTAAACAGGCAAGAAACATAACTATATAAGCTAAATCAACTTTATTGTAAGGCTACATTAAAAGAATTTCACAAGTCTGAAGGTAGACATTTCCCACTGCCTTGTGTTCAATTTGAGCAAGTTCTTTATAGGCTTCTTTCTCTGACTATGGGGGTCCTCCTTCTTTTGTCTGATTATTTTCTGGGCAGCTCTTCTTTCTCTTGTCCCTTAAAATCACCCACATATTTCAATATAGTTTGCTTAATAGTTATACTTATATGTGTTCTGTGAATTCTTTCATTTCTATATTCTAGGATAATACGCTTGTTTGTTTCCTATAAATATTTTGTCTTTATTCTGAATTTTAGAGTACTTTACATAGTGAATTTTTAAAAACTTGTCTTAAAATTAAGAGGCTTCTTCAAATGGGAAATCTTTCAAATGTGCTTTTCCCAATATTTCTTGAAATATCACTACTTCTTAAGATAATTCATCTAGTGAATATTTAGCCGTGGTAATTGTAGATAACTAAATTCAAGCAGAATTTACTTGAATGAACCATCATTTTGGAATTTTATCTCAATAGACTTGGATGAGAATTCTATTTAGGAAGATCAATGGTGATCAATGGCTCCATTTCCCAATGGTTGCACGAAAATGTTAAACAGCTGCAAAGAAATGTCCATGGGACAATTTGCTTTGTTAAGTTAATAGACATTTTCAAAAGGACTTACCTCAGAACTCTGCCTTTTTTATGTGGCCTTTTCAGACAACTGGGAAAAGTCTATGTCGTGTCCGCAAAATGGCGCCAGGAGAAAGTGACTTCGTTCAAAGCTCTTTATTAGAAGGATTGGAACCAAACCGGCGAAAGGAAAAAAGCCCGCGGCTTTTATTCCTTTCGCCGCGGCGGCCGCGGCCAATGGCAGCGCTTCGTATCTCCCGCGCTCTGAACGAGCCAATCGCGGGAGATTCTAAACGAGCCAATCGGCGCGGCTCGCCTGACCAATTAGAAAGCCCCGCGCTTTGGCCAATCAAAGCACGGGGATTTCGAGTATGTTAATGAGGACAGAACACCCCTCCCCTCTTGGTTTAGTCCTTACGTTGCGCAGTCACGTAGGTAGGCGGGGCTCCGTCTGGTCCTACTTGACCTGCGCAACTCAGTTGTAAGCGGAATCCCGGCTTGTTCGGTCGGGTTTTTGGTCGTTCCTGTTCCTGTGTGAACCGGCTGGTCGATCGGGCCGGTTCTTTCTCCGTGGCTCCCACCTGGGCCTTCCGGGTTGGTTGAGCTACGGGTTTCGCCGCTCCCGCTCGGTCTTTCCGGGTCGGTCGAGCTGGCTTGGCTGTTCTTCTTCGGCGAGGGGTCGCGATGGCTGCGTCTCGGTAAGTCCTGCTGGTTTATTTTTTCTTTTAATCGGTCGCCCGGGTATTCCCTCCCCCCTTGGTTTGCGTTTTGGGAGGTGGGTTCGCTTGCTGTTCTAGACCTAAGTTGGTCGATGTGTCGTTTCCACGCTCGTCCGTCTGTCGTTTGTAGCCGGTACGAGCGTGGGCCTGTTGTTTGGGTAATGACGGCTGGGATCCATAGGGGGTCCCCCGTCAGGTTTTTGGCATATACGAGGTCTCCGGGTGCGAACGTTCGGTACTTCGTGCTTGAGTCTGGGGGCCGCTCCGGGTTATACGTGGGGTGTAACCTGTCGAGTGGGGACCTCAGCTTTCTACCCATTAGTAGTTCGGCTGGGCTTTTGTTGGTAGTGGTATTCGGGGTTATGTGTTGTGTAAAGAGGAGTCTGTTGATTTTCTCCTGGATCTCCCCGTGGTCCATTTTCCGGATGGTTTTTTTGGTAAATTGGACCATCCGTTCTGCCCTACCGTTCGCCGCCGGATGTGCCAGTGCTGTTAATGCGTGGCGGATGCCCCTTTCCGCCAGGAACTTCTCGAACTCCAGGGAGGTAAACTGGGGCCCGTTGTCGGAGACGACGACGTCTGGGAGGCCGTGCGTTGCAAAGAGTTTGCAAAGTTCTTTGGTCACGGCCTCCGTGGTTGTTGTTTTCATGTCGCTTACCTCCAGCCAGTTGGAGTAAGCGTCAACTGTTATGAGGAAGGTGTGTCCATTCGTGGGTCCGGCGAAGTCTAAATGGATTCTGGACCAGGGCCCCCTTGGTGTTTCCCACTCTAGGATGGGTGCTGTGGGTGGGCTGGGCCTAGTCTCCTGGCATCGCTGGCACCTAGCGACCCAGGCCTCTATCTGCTTGTCCATCCCTGGCCACCAAGCATAACTTCTGGCCAGGGCTTTAGTCCTTACGATGCCAGGGTGTCCCTCGTGCAACATTTCCAAAACCTTTCCCTGTAGTCTGTCCGGAATGACCACCCTGTCACCCCATAAGATGCACCCCTTTAGCAACGAGAGTTCGGTTTGGCGGTTCCGAAACGTCTTGACGGACTCGTCGTTGTCTTTTTCCGGCCACCCTTTTTCTACCCAATGCAAAACCCGCGCCAGACGCCTGTCTTTATTAGTTTCCCGGGCAATGTCTGACGCGGTTATGGGTAGGTTGGGTAGGGTCTCGATGCTGAGGGTGGTCGTCGTTGGTGCTGGGTCAGAGTCGGCTTCCGGTAGCGGCGAGCGGCTCAATGCGTCCGCATGCGAGATCGTCTTACCCGGTCTGTGTATGAGTTCGTAGTTGTAGGCCGCCAGGAACTTGGACCACCTTGTCATTCGGGGAGACAGAATGTTCGGGGTGGCCCGGTTTCCTGCAAGGATGCCCAGCAACGGCTTATGGTCCGTTATAATGGTGAAAGGTCGGCCGTAGAGATATTCGTGGAACCGTTTTATGGCGGCAACTATAGCCAGAGCCTCTTTGTCCAGTTGGCTATAGTTCCGCTCTGGTTTGGTTAGGGTCCTCGAAAAGAACACGATGGGTGCTTCTTTTCTGTCAGGAAGGGTATGGCTGAGGATGGCGCCGACGCCGAAGGGTGAAGCGTCGCAAGTGACGGCCAGAGGCAGGGCTTCGCTGAATTGTATGAGGATGGCGTCGGATGTGAGGAGGTCTTTAGTTTTTTGGAAGGCGACTTGCTCCCGTTTCCCCCAAGTCCTCGCCGCCTTGTCCAGGAGCCTATGCAAAGGCTCCGCCGCCGTAGCCTTTTGGGGTAGGAAAACATTGTAAAAGTTCAGTAATCCCAAGAATGCTTGTAGCTCAGTCTTTGATTTAGGGGTGGGGGCCTCTTTGATGGCCTTGATTTTTTTACTTGTGGGGTGAATGCCGTGCCGGTCTAGGAGGTAGCCCAAAAATTCCACTCGTTCCGTGCACAGTTGGCATTTCTCCCTTTTTACTTTAAGTCCCGTTTCTTTAAATTTAGTTAGGACCTCTCTTAGTCGGCCTTCTAGTTCGGCTTGGTTGGGCGCCGACACTAGAACGTCATCGAAATAAGGCACCACCCCCTTGATGCCTTGCAACAACCTCTCCATCAGGCTCTGAAAGATGCCTAGTGCCACGCTGACTCCGAATTGGAGTCGGTTGCACTTGAAAGCCCCCCGGTGGGTAACGATGGTCTGGGCTTCCGCCGTTTGCTCTTTGACTGGCAACTGCTGGTATGCCTGGGCGAGATCGAGCTTGGCAAAGACTCTGGCCCCTCCCAGTGAGTGCAGTAGGTGTTGCACTATTGGGACAGGGTAGGCGCTTTGTTGCAGCGCGCCATTTAGGGTGGCCTTATAGTCCCCACAGATCCTCACCGACCCGTCTGGCTTGACCGGGGTGACTATGGGGGTCTCCCACCGGGCATGGTCTATGGGCTGCAGTACCCCTTGTTTGACGAGCTTATTGATTTGCTCGTCTATTTTAGGTTTTAGGGCGAATGGCACCCGTCTAGGTTTCAGTCGTTTGGGGGGGATGCTAGGGTCTAGGTCAAATGAGATAAGGGGCTCCTGGTACTTGCCCAGGCTTCCGTCGAAGACTTCTCGGAACTCCTGGGCTAGTCGCTGTTCCCAACCGTCGTCGGCGACGTGGTTGACTCCCGTGAGAGTGATGTCGAGCGGGGCGAACCATTGTAGTCCCAGCAGGCTTGGGCGGTCGCGATTGACGATCGTGAGGGGGAGTTGTTCGGTGCGCCCCTTATATGTCACATTAAAGTTTCTGGTGCCAACTACCGGGATGCGGTTGCCCTGGTAGTCTTTTACAATAAGTTTTTGGCTGTCTATGTTCCTCCTTTGGAGGGTAGGCACCAACCGTTTTATCTCGTGCCATGCAATCATGGAGAGGTAGGACCCGGAGTCTACCTCCATTTTGCACGGCTGGCCCTCGATGTGAACCTCGATGTGGATTTTTCGGGTGTCGTCGGTGATGGCGTGGCTGATGGTTACCGTCTGGTGGGTCTCCTCTCTCCGCCGGTTGTCGCCGCCTCTCGCGGATCGTCCGGTCCAGTCCCATCGGCTGTCCGAGTGGCGGTCTCTGGCCCGGGGCGGCGAGCTTTCCCTTCTCCGGTCGTTTTGGTCCCATCGAGGTGGACTGCGGTTTTTCTTCTGGCGGCAAACTCGGGCGATGTGCCCCTTTTTGTCGCAATGCCGGCAGATGGAATCGAAAAACCGGCATTCCGACCTGGGGTGGTCGCCGCCGCAACCGGCACAGTTGGTCCTCGACCTACGACCTCTCCGGTTCCGTTGGTCGCGCCCCGTCTGAAGTCGATGTATGTCTTCTTCGTCTTCGGACGTGCTGGATGCAGAGTGGAAATCGCCGTGGTGTGTGGTTGTTTCGGTTTTTCGTTCGGTCGACCTTGCCGGGTTGTTGTTTCCGCTGCGGTCCTTCGTGTCAGGTTTGCGCATGCTATCTGCGGAAGTACGGGTTGCTTCTGCGGCTGCGGCTGCGGTGAGGGCGTCTGCTAAGTTGATGTTGCCCTTAGCCATCAGCCGGCTCTGGAGCGCGGGGTCCCACAGACCAAGCACGAATCGGTCTCTCAGGAGGTTGTTCAGGTTGTCAAACTCGCAGAGCCCCCCTAGGCGCCGCAGCTCGGCGACGAAGTCGCTCAATTTCTCACCCGGTTTCTGGTCCCGCCGGTAGAATTCGTTGCGCCGGATCAGGATGGGGACTTCGGGAGCGTAATGGCGCCGAAGGATAGGTTCGAGGACGTCCCAGTCCATGGCGGATGCGTCGGCGGGCTTGGCCAATGCTTTGGCCATCTGGAAAACTTCGGTTCCACAATGGGTGAGGAAGACGGCGCGTTTTAGCGGGCCCAAGGCGTCCTTCATGCCGGTGCACTCGAGGTACATGCGGAAACGGTCGGAGAACGATTCCCAGTCCTCGGTAGCGGGGTTGAAGGGGGCGGGCGGTGCGATTTTAGCCATCTCGGTGCTTTGTCTGGCTTCCGTCGGACACGGGGTTCGGTTCAGGGTCTGTATCCCATCCTCGTCGCCAGTGTCGTGTCCGCAAAATGACGCCAGGAGAAAGTGACTTCGTTCAAAGCTCTTTATTAGAAGGATTGGAACCGAACCGGCGAAAGGAAAAAAGCCCACGGCTTTTATTCCTTTCGCCGCGGCGGCCACAGCCAATGACAGCGTTTCGTATCTCCCGCGCTCTGAACGAGCCAATCGCGGGAGATTCTAAACGAGCCAATCGGCGCGGCTCGCCTGACCAATTAGAAAGCCCCGCGCTTTGGCCAATCAAAGCGCGGGGATTTCGAGTATGTAAATTAGGACAGAACAGTCTATATGATGTGAGGATCAAGTAGTCTTCACAGAGGTTTCAAATGATCTTGAATCTGCTTTAACTAAATGCTTGCTAATAGGTTTGAGATCCATTGGCTGGAGATGAATTTCATGATTCAGTCCTATTTGTGCTATGCTGCACATGTTTCAGACAGAATACATAATACTCCAGTCCAAATGGCAGATGAAAAGCTAACAATAGTTTCAGCAATTTTTTAAAAAGAGAAATCACTTTCACTTGCTAAAGTGTGTCTTTTGATCACTTGCTTTTTCTTTAAATTCTTCAGAATGTTCTCTGTGAGGTCTTCCTGAAGGGGTGTTTTGTTTTTTTTTTGCCTTTTTGGTTCCCACTCTCCATCTAGATTCTCTTTTCAAAATTCAGGCTATGAATAGTTACAAGTCACTGAATTCTCGGTTACTTCTTTAAGCACTTGTATTTGAAATGATCTGTTAGTAGAATAGCTTTTCAAAGTTAAACTTCTTTGGTAGGTTTGGCCTCTTCTGCCAGGAAAATTAGGTGCTGTTTATGAAACAATGATAAAAGATTCATACAAGTGTTTGTGTATGTGAGAGAGAGATGACATATAAATAGACTGTGTCAATAGACTGTGTGTCAAGACTGATTTGCACTTTCACCTACATTTTCCTTCTTTTGCAGCTTGACAATAACAGGGAGAAGATAGATGGAAGGTTGGGAGAGCATCCATCAGCACTATGAGACATTGCTGGCATCTCAAGGACAAACCGAGCAGATGTCCCAGGCATGCCTGGGTGTTTCCCATAAAACAATGAACAGGAGGGATTGGTGGATGTTTTGGATTGTGGGTGGCCCATAGGGAAAAATGGGCAGTTAACTATGCTTGTTTTTGTGCGGGAAAACCAGAATTGGTTTTTCTTCTTCTGTGCCAATGTGGTTTATTCAGTAAAGTTTTATACTCTTGGTAAAATAATGTCTTAGGAGTTCCTTTTTCTGGATTCGCCAACTGGACAGTTGACGCTATGATATTAAGAGCAAACATACAATTAAATCCACTTGTTTGATAAGACAGGGTACAAACATATTATGGAAAGCAAACCAAGATTTTTGTTTCATTTTGGAAACAGTGGGGAAAATGAAATGAATAAAAGTGGAATTGCTGGCCTTCCGGTTTGAGCCTCTTCGGTGACATACCAAAATCTCATTTCTGCGAGGCTTCGATCCGTGCTCACCACTGGAGCACCCCAGGCCAGCTGGTTTTGGGGCTAAGCTACTCCGTAGAGGTGGTGAAGAGGGGGGAGACTGCCTGCAGAGTTGAAGAGAGCCGCATCTTTCCTCCCCAGCTGGCCATTACTCCCTTTCCTGAAGGCAGTTGCAGCAGTGGTCAGAAATGGCCACCACAAAGAAGAACTCAACTGGAAAAGAATGTGCAGGAGGAAGATAAGAAGAGAAAGTTTTGGTTGATCGGGTCAAACAGCAAAAGCAACAAATAAGGTATCCTGGAATTGAAACTATTAAAAAAACCCAATAACATTGTTCCCTAAGAAGATTTTTAAGCTGTGAAGGAGAGAGAAAAGGGAAAAGATTTGTTTTTTTTTTCTTCTCCTTTTCCTATACTGACAGCTAAGAGACTTAAGCAAGAAATTGGAAAAAAATCCACTTTGGCATTAATTTAATGCTGAAAATGAAAAGTCAAAGGGATAATAAAGATTTCTGGATAATCAAAAGTTTTTGAAAAGAGGAAAGGAGAGAAAAAGAATAAAAGGGCAGGATCTGGAAGGGAGGAGACTGCCTGGAATTAAAAAGAACTTACAGCAAAATCTCAACAAGATTTCCAAAAGATACATTTTAACTGAAATATCACAACAAAAACCCCAGGAACAGAAAGTAGAAAAGGAAATAAGAAGAAATAACTCGGGACTATTTGGATTACTTGATGATTTCTGGATTTTTGGTTATTGTATTTGAATGACTAAAATCAATCGGGTGGTTGTTTAAAACTGTTTAAAATGGCTCCACTTTTAGAAGAACTGAAAATGGAACTTAAAAAGTACAAAGAAGATGCACAAGAAGGGAGAGGTTATTTTGGCTTCGTATTTCAGTTTTTAGCAATGGAGATTTGGAATTATGAGAAACAACAAGAAATGGCTGCAGAACAAGAAGATTGTGACAAAGAAGAAGCCATCTTTAATTAACAAGTAATCTTAGGTGGGGGAAAAAAGAAAAAGGGGGAAAGAGAATAGAAAGTTTAAGATTGGGAAAAACAACTCCCCAAAAAACAGAGTGAAAAATAAGTATAAGATCAGAAAGCAACAGTAGAGGGAAATGCTGAAGAGAGAATTTGATGTAGAGAAACAAGGGGGTAAAAAGGGGAGGGAGAAGATGAGAGGGAAGAAAGAAAGGAAAAGAAGTTATAAAGGACAGAAACAAAATATAGAGAAACAGGGCCTATTTAAGGATAATGGGTGAAAATTTAATGGAAAAAGGGATTCTGCAAAGGTACATAAGATAGTGTTGTTATATTAGAAACAGAAATAATTTTAGAAAATATGAAACAATGTATGATTAAAATGTTTGATAAAATAGCTATCAATAGTAATTCAGTGGAATGCTTGTCAATAAATAAATGTAACAAAATGAATATTTAATGATTTACAAAACATGTGAAGAGAAATAAGGGAAAAATTAATTATGGAGATTATATGTGTCTTTAAGGAAGTATGATATTTAATTGAAAAGAAGTGTTAAAGTTGTTAAGATTTTAATGATTATTAATGATAGAACTGAATTGGAATGGAATGAGGGTTTATAATTACATATATTTACAATCTTTTTTTTTTTTAAAGAATATAGTGTGTATTATAAGAATGTACCAAGCAGAATTCTATTGGAAGTTATGTATTATGTATTATATTGAAGGTCATAACCTTAAGGTATATATTGAAGTTTAAATAAGAGTTGAATGGATGTAATTAAAAGATATAAAGGTGTCATACTCCAATTAGTAACTACAGGAGAACATTTGTTTAATGAGAAAAGATAATATGAAATTGAAACAGAACAGACAAAAGTATAAATATAATGATTTGAATTGAGATGAGATAAAAAAATTGAGAAAATTAAAAGAGGGGAAAAACTATATAGAAAATGTAGAATAGTATAAGATATGGAATAGAACACAAAAAGGAGCATGAAATTGAGTTTTGTGTCTGTATAAAGAAGTTCAACCCGAAACCATGCTATTTTCAAAAAAGATGTTTTACTTGTATTTTGTATGTGTGAAAACCCAAATAAAACTTTATTTTAAAAAAGTGGAATTGCTAGCACTGAAGAACTGCAGATATACCAGACACAGAATCTAATGCACTAAGAATTAAGGAAGGATAATGATAAAAAGGTAAAAAATATGGAAAGAGGAAGTGGACAGGAAACATAATCCATATTTCTTTTTAAAGCATTTGAATTAAGCTGAGTTCTCTTTCCTTTTTTACAAGAAAACTTTCCTTGGTGTTCTAGTCAAAGTGAGAAAAGCATAGCTACACTTTGATAGACATAATTTGTAGAGGTGATAAAACTCATTGGCTGGCCAGTGTCTAACAAAACTTCATACTTATTCAACTTCTTCATACTTTTCTCCATAAATATAAAAAAGTGACAACAGTACATGAGATTTTGCTAAAGAAGCCCACTGAATTTCTGAGTCACACTCATATCTCTCTGAAGCAATTTGTAAGTATTTGATTTAATTCAACATTTTGAGTAGCCTTGGAAGTTCAAAGATTCAATTTTATCAGATCTCTTTCCAATTTAATCAAATCATTCAGATGATATAACTCACTTGGCGTTCGAGTAATATTTTAAAAGAATGCATAGTAAAAAAAAAAAGCTACTTAATATAGTTAATATAAATAGTCATAATAGTGTCTCATTCTGTCTCCCAGTGTCTCATTCTGTCACAACTTTGGGAAGGGACCTTGTGAGGGAAAATGAATGTCTATACATTTTTCATCTACACCTTAGAAACATATGGGCATCCTCTAAATCTTAGTTATAAAGAAAATATAAGGCTTTTAATTGTGATTCGTTAAAAAGGCAAGCTTTAAAAATGATTTGAATTGATTGCTTTACTGAGATAATGACTATCTCAATGGTTCCATTTTATAAGAAGGTATGATATTCTAGGTATTTTTTTTCTTTTCATTTTTTTTCTTTTGGCACGGTTTCTCTCTCTCTCTGTCTCCGCATGTGTGTGTGTGTGTGTGAGAGAGAGAGAGAGAGAGAGAGACAAAGAGAGAGAGAGAGGGATGGAGGAAGGGAGAGAGAGAGGGAAGGAAGGAGAGAGGGAGGGAAGGAAAGAGAGAGAGAGAGAAAAACCATGCCAGGATACATTAAGATAAGTCTTTATTTATTTAAAAGAATTTAAAATGTCAAAATCCAAATTGCAGCATACATAATAATAAATAAAGTGATAACAAAGAAACAATTTGTATACAGAAATATCAGTAAAAGAGAACCAAAGCATATCAGACAATGTTTTACAGGCTTTTCACCTGTTATGTATGTAAATAGTTGAATAAAGGCAAGCTTGGGGTAAAGTGCAGGGTTCTGGCCCTGCACTTCTGATTGGGTGTTAAGCGGCTAGATCGGATTGGTCGGGTTCTGAGAATCTGATTGGCCCTTAATGAAGGACTCTTATTGGTACTGGAGCTAGCGTTTCACAAGCTCCTGTTGGTTATTTCACATTAGCATTGCCTATATAAAGCAGAGTTGTTGTTATACAAGTTAGAAGTCACTATGCAATAAAGAGTTGAAAGTTCACCAACTAAGACTGTCTCCATTCATTCTACCCATGCCTGAATCTATGACACTGGCGACGAGGATGGGATTTAGAGACATCTGATCTTAAGGAACTTGGAAGAAAAAAAACAGAGCATGTGTAAAAAACGGCACCACCAACGGAAGCCATGTCCGGCGGCATCGTATCACCCGCTCCGTACGATCCATCCCAAGAGGATTGGGAATCCTACATGGATCACTTTCAGATGTTCCTCGAAACGAACAACCTGAAGGACGCCACACCAGCCAAGAAGCGGGCGCTGTTCCTGACGTACTGCGGCCCGGCTGTCTTTAAAATGGCTAAAGCCCTCGCGAAGCCTCGAGAAGTGAAAGCAATAAGCTGGGATGACCTTGAACCTCTCCTGAGAGACCATTACGCGCCAACCGTACCCACACTCATGAGATGCCACGAGTTCTATCAACGAAGCCAACGAAAAGGAGAGAGTGTGGCTGACTTCGTGGCAGACCTCCGGCACTTGGGAGGCCTCTGCGGGTTCGCAGACTTAGATGAAGCATTGAGAGACCGCCTAATTCTGGGATTAGATGCACTAAACGTGCAGAGCAAGCTGATGGCGAAGGGCGACATCGGCCTTGTTGACGCCATCGCCGAAGCCAGAACCGCTGAGGCAACAAAAAAGTCAGCGGCGCAGCTACGGCGAAGCCGAAACTCCACAAACCCACTGACAGGCGACATCTCACATCTCAGAAGGGCAGTTGGCAACAACGCACTACGAGGACCTCTCTTCGTCGTCAGACAGTGACAAAGAAGGGGTCCATCGACTGTGTTCCGACTGGGACCCTCATCCTAAAACCTCATGCCCTTGCGCTGGCTGCGGGGCAAACCATTCCAGGGCAGACTGCAAATTCCGCGACGCACTCTGCCACGAGTGCGGGAAACGAGGCCACATCGGTCGAGTCTGTCGCAGTTTACCGGGACCAAGCCCGGCCTCAAAGGGAACCAACTTTTTCCAATCGGCAAGAAACCGTCCTGTCAGGCAAGACCCAGCAAACCACTCCTAGAGATATCGAGCGTTGCAGAAAGAAGAGGCTCACCATACTATCACTATAGGTCAGGCCTCGGCCCTGGACGCTAAGAAGATTCGAGTTACAGTAGCCATAGAGAACCAACCCTGCCACATGGAGGTCGATTCGGGATCGTCCCTCTTGATGATGTCGTGGAAGACATTAAAGCAGCTCATTCCTACCATCCAACGCCAAGACCTTCGAATGCAACGCCTTATCCTTAAAGATTACCAAGGGAATCGGATCCCTGTGGTCGGGTCTTGTCGAGTCCGCATCTCGTTTAAAAAGCATACGGCATACTTACCTCTAACGATCATCGATAGGGACAGGCCTAGTTTGTTGGGCCTCCAATGGTTTGTGCCACTCAGCATCGAACTAGCCGGCGTGAACCGAGTCGGTGATTGCGAGTGGGAGGAGGATCTTATGTCTGAATTCAGCGATGTCTTCGCAGATCGTCTGGGCGAGTATAAGGGGACCCCAATCTCATTCAGCCTCGACCCTAAAGTCACCCCGATCCGTTTAAAGCCCCGTCGAGTTCCGTTCGCCCTTAAGGCCAAGATAGATGAACAACTTGACAAACTAATTAAACAAGGGGTACTGCAACCCATTGATCATTCCCCATGGGAAACTCCTATTGTAACCCCCATTAAACCAGATGGGTCAATCCGAATCTGTGGGGACTACCGGGCCACTCTAAACCACGCCCTCCAACAGAACGCGTATCCAGTGCCGGTGGTGCAGCACCTCCTTCATTCCCTGGGAGGTGGAAAGGTTTTCGCTAAGCTAGATTTAGCTCAAGCCTATCAACAATTGCCCGTGGACGATAAAACAGCCCAAGCCCAAATGATAGTAACGCACAGAGGTGCTTTTAAATGTACCCGATTGCAGGTCGGGGTGAGTGTGGCCCCGGGAATATTCCAAAGTTTAATGGAATGATTGTTACAGGGAATCAAGGGCGTGGTTCCGTATTTTGATGACGTATTGATTGCAGCTCCTAGTAAAAAAATTCTGCAGAATCGTTTAAAATGTGTGCTTAAAAAATTCCAAGAAGCGGGATTGAAAGTAAAAAGGGATAAATGTTATCTGTATACCGACAGTGTTGAATTTCTAGGTTATCACATTGATAGGCAGGATATTCACCCAACTGAGAGTAAATTAAGGGCGATTAGAAATGCTCCCAGACCTCGTAACAAAACTGATCTTCAAGCATTTTTAGGCCTTATCAATTTCTACAATGTGTTTTTACCGCATAAGGCGACTGTGGCTGAACCATTACACCGGTTATTAGATAAGAAAGCATTGTGGGTTTGGGGTTACCGAGAAGAAAAAGCGTTTAGAAATGTAAAAAATTTACTTACATCTGATTCTGTACTTATGCTATATAATGAAACATTACCCTTGGTTATAACTTGTGATGCCTCACCGTTTGGGGTGGGCGCTATTTTGAGCCATGTGCTACCTAATGGAAATGAGGCTCCCGTTGCATAATTTTTGAAGACTCTATCCCAGGCAGAACGTAACTATGGATAAATAGACAAGGAGGTTCTTGCAATTGTGTCAGCCGTAAAAAAATTCCATGAGTATGTATATGGAAGGACATTTACAATTGTAACCGACCACAAACCTTTATTGGGGATAATCACTGGGGACAAACCAACTCCCTATATATTGTCCCCAAGAATGACTCGATGGTCAGAGTTTCTAGCTGCTTATAATTATCGATTGTTACATCGACCGGGGAAAGCCATTCCCCATGCCGACGCACTCAGCAGAGCACCACTACCAGAGATCCTCGACGATCCGGCACCAACAGTATCGGCGTTACAAATCGAAACGCTCAACTCGCCTCCTATGACCGCTCGAGATATCGCGAGGGAGACCAGACGAGACCACACTCTAGCACGAGTCCTAAGCTGGGTAGAGCGTGGATGGCCATTGGATCAGATCCCAGATGACTTCGCACCATTTAAAACAAGACAGACTGAACTTTTTTCTCAAAAAGGCTGCGTTATCTGGGGCGATAGAGTCGTCGTCCCAGAACGACTCCAAAAGACGCTGTTACAAATCTTGCACGATGGACATCCCGGGATCGTGCGAATGAAGGCACTCGCATGGAGCTACGCTTGGTGGCCAGGCATGGACCGACACATCGAGCAATGGGTCAAGGCCTGCACCAAGTGCCAACAAACCAGCAACGCACCACCAAAAGCTGCACCGACCGAATGGGAGACGCCACGTGGACCCTGGTCCAGAATCCACCTGGATTTCGCAGGGCTGATCAAAGGACAGACATTGCTGTTGACTGTTGATGCATACTCTAATTGGTTAGAAATTCATCGAATGGCCAATACAACCTCTGAGGCAGTCATTAAAGTCCTCAATAGACTCTTTGCAACTCATGGATTGCCGGACGTCCTGGTGTCTGATAACGGACCACAGTTTACAGCGCTAATGTTTGAACAGTACCTTGCTGACAATGGCATCCGCCATGCGCTCACCTCGCCGGCGCATCCTGCTACCAACGGCCGAGCGGAACGCATGGTACAATTTGTAAAAAAGACTTTACAAAAGCTGGACTATGATAATCTTGACAAAAAAATTAACCGCATTCTACTTCTACAACACATCACTCAGCACAGCGAAACCGGCAGAACTCCTGCTGAACTTCTCATGGGGCGAAAACTCCGTTCCCACCTCGACCGACTGCACCCTGCTTACGAGCCAGAAAAACCTCCAGGATCCAGCGGACGCTACCGTACCTTCAACATAGGCGACCCCATTTATGCAAGAAATTTATCGGGCGACCCAGTTTGGATTGAAGCAACCGTAATACGCGAGACTGGGCCCAGATCCTATATTGTCAAATGTATTGATGAGAGTCTATGGAAAAGACATATTGACCAATTACAGTCACGACTTATAACTGCTAGCCAACAACTTCCCAACGACCAAACTGAGGGGGGGGGAAGGAAGAGAAGATAACGATATGCCAGGAAACCTGTTCCAGGAAAGCGATGAATCAAGTGAAACCCAGGAAATGGAGCAGGAAGAAGAATCGTACGCTCCAAGGGAAATCACACCAGAACGAGAAGCTGAGCCACTACAAAACGACATCCTACCTCAACGGGACTGCATGCAGCCAGTCCAAAGAAAATCTGACAGACCCAAGAGACAACCGTCCTGTTTAAAGGACTACATAGTCACAAACTAATTGTGAAGCCAGGGGGAAGGGGTGTTATGTATGTAAATAGTTGAATAAAGGCAAGCTTGGGGTAAAGTGCAGGGTTCTGGCCCTGCACTTCTGATTGGGTGTTAAGCGGCTAGATCGGATTGGTCGGGTTCTGAGAATCTGATTGGCCCTTAACAAAGGACTCTTATTGGTACTGGAGCTAGCGTTTCACAAGCTCCTGTTGGTTATTTCACATTAGCATTGCCTATATAAAGCAGAGTTGTTGTTATACAAGTTAGAAGTCACTATGCAATAAAGAGTTGAAAGTTCACCAACTAAGACTGTCTCCATTCATTCTACCCATGCCTGAATCTATGACTTCACCCACTTTATCAAAGGCCTGTGAAAACAACCAAGTTTTCAATGCCTTATAGGACATCATCATGGGATGATCTCATGTATACTCTTCAGATCAAAATAGATTATTTAAAATGCATAATTTATTTCTGTTATATTGATGGCTATGAGGTCAGATGTCATTATTTCACAGATCTTTATTCCAGAAGATCAAGAAACTCCCTTGGATTGAATAGATGTTCTTTTTATTTTCTATACTTTGAATCAATATTTTAAATGGTCATCAGTAAAGTAAGAAAATAGCAGGAAGTACTTTATTTTGTCACCAAAGAAATTTAAATATTTTGCAGCAGAGCATTACAATCAGTTTGTGGCATTTTGTAAATATGGTTTCCTACAGACGAAGGCTGCACAATTTTTCCATGCTGAGGGCTGTGCTTGTTCATTGAGTTGAGTACCAGGTGTTCTGTTCGGAGTGTGGATGCAAAGAATGGAGACGAGGCATCGGAAAGTGACTCAACTCTTTATTAGTGACTTCAGAACAGAGCTAAAATACTCGGGCAGCAGGAGCCCTTTTATAGGGCTTGCTGCTGTCATAACAGCCAATGCTTTGAGTTTGCCGTGCTGGCGGCATCCAATCAACAGCACCTGTTAACAGCCAATCAGATTGGCCTAGGACGACCAATCAGGATCCGATGCTGGAGGACCAATCAGAAGTGCAGGATTTCAAGCCTGCTGTGGAAGTAAAACTATTTAAGCTTTTTAAATTAGTGCAATTGCTTAGTCTGTAACACCCCTCCCCCCTAGGTTCCGTCTGAGGGGTGGGGTGATGTACTCTCGCAAGTACGCAGGTCGTTTCACCTGTCTGCCTGATCTGCATTGCCTCAACAGTTCTTGCCTTGGCTCTGTTTCCGATGGGCTATTTGCTGGGCTGAATGGCATGGCTGGGTCAACCACTTTGCTGGGCGACGCGGGGCTGTCATCCCTGCTTCCGTCAAGGCTGCCTCCTGAGTTTCTTGGGTTTGCTGCTGTTGCAGTGCTGCTTTGTGGCGAGGCACTCATCTGATCCAGTTCTTCCTCGGAAGGTGAATATCCTGGGGTTGGTTGTATTGATTTTTGGGTTTCGTATACCGCGTTGTATGTTGGCTCATTTTCGGCCCCCTCGCTTTCTCTTTCCCCCCCAGGTTTGAGGTTCAGGGCTAGAGACAGGAGTAGGTGCCAGTCTGGAATGAAGTTGGTCAATGTGGCGCTTCCACATTTTCCTCTCAGCAGTTTGTAACCGGTAGGAACGAGGCCCCTAAGTTGAATTATGGTAGCGGGGAGCCACAATGGGTCACCTGAGAAATTCTTTGCAAAGATTGGGTCGCCTACCTTGAATGTGCGATACTTGCTGCTGGACCCTAGGGGTTGTTCTGGTGTGTAGGCAGGGTGTATGCGGTCAAGGTGTGAGCGAAGTTTCCATCCCATCAGGAGTTCAGCTGGGGTTTTGTTTGTAGTACTGTGTGGTGTAATATGTTGGAGGAGGAGCATCCTGGTTATTTTATGATCGATGTCTCCGTGTTCCATTTTTTGTAAAGTTTTCTTCACAAATTGGACCATTTTCTCAGTCCTACCATTGGCCGCAGGGTGAGCTGGTGATATCAAGGCATGGCGTATCCCCCGATCCGCTAGGTACTGTTCAAATGCGAGAGCAGTGAATTGGGGACCATTATCGGAAACCAGGACATCTGGTAGTCCATGTGTAGCAAATAGTTTATTTAATTTTTTAACGACTGCTTCTGTGGTAGTGCTCTTCATTTTGTAGACCTTTAGCCAATTTGAATAGGCGTCCACAGTTATGAGAAAGGTATGCCCCTTGGTGAGTCCCGCAAAATCAAGGTGGATGCGGGACCAGGGACCCTGGGGTGTCTCTCATTCCATTGGTGGGGCTTTTGGTGGATCTGCATGAGTTTCTTGACACTTGTTGCAAGAGGCTACCCAAGTTTCTATTTGTTTATCTATACCTGGCCACCACGCATAGCTCCTGGCTAGTGCCTTCATTCGCACGATGCCAGGATGTCCATCGTGCAACAGTTTCAGGACTTTCTGTTGCAGCCGCTCTGGAATGACAACTCTGTCACCCATAATATGCATCCTTTTTGGGAGAAAAGCTCTGTCTGTCAGTTTTTGAAGGGTTTGAAGATGTCACTGAGTTCATTGTCAGGCCAACCTCTTTCCACCCAGCTGAGGATTCATGCTAAACAAGGATCTTTCCTTGTTTCTGTGGTGATGTCTCGTGCAGTCAGTGGTGGAGAAGGAAGGGTTTCGATTTGTAGTGTTGTTAGTGTTGGAGCCAGATTGTCTATGACTTTGGGTAGTGGTGAGTGGCTCAAAGCATCAGCGTGGGGAATGGCTTTCCCCGGGCAGTATAGCAATTGGTAATCATATGCGGCTAGAAATTCTGACCAACGCGTCATTCTTGGCGATAAGATGTGGGGTCTTGGTTTGTCCCCTGCTAAAATGCCAAGTAATGGTTTGTGATCAATAACTATGGAAAAGGATCTTCCATATACATACTCATGGAAGCGTTTGACAGCAGCTACAATAGCGAGAGCCTCTTTATCAAGTTGGCTATAGTTCCTCTCAGCTTTCACTAAAGTCTTTGAAAAAAATGCAGTAGGTGCCTCAGTACCGTTTGGTAGGATGTGGCTCAGGATGGCTCCTACCCCAAATGGTGAAGCATCGCAGGTGACGGTTAAAGGTAAGGTCTCGTTATATTGTATCAATACTGCACCTGAAGTTAAGAGGTCTTTGACTTTTCAAAAAGCTCGCTCTTTGCGTTGTCCCCAGACCCAGGAAGCCTTCTTGTCGAGGAGCCTATGCAGGGGTTCGGCCACAGTTGCTTTCTGGGGCAAGAAGATGTTATAAAAGTTAATGAGTCCTAGGAAAGCTTGGAGGTCTGTTTTATTCCTAGGTCTTGGGGCGTTTTTTATGGCAGTCAGTTTTTTTTCAGTAGGGTGAATTCCCTGTTTGTCAAGTAGATAGCCCAGGAATTCAACCTTTTCTGTACAGAGTTGGCACTTGTCCTTCTTGACCTTTAGGCCAGCGTCTTTAAATTTCTGTAGAACCATTCGGAGTCATTTTCCTAAAATGCATCTAGTCGGGGCAGCTCTCAGTACATCATCGAAGTAGGGCATGACCCCTTTTATGCCTTGTAGCAATCTTTCCATTAAACTCTGGAAAATACTGGGGGCTACACTTACTCCGAACTGGAGTCTGTTACACTTGAAAGCCCCTCTATGCGTGACTATAGTCTGGGCTTCTGCAGTCTGTGCATCTACGGGCACCTGCTGGTATGCCTGAGCTAAGTTCAATTTTGCAAATATTTTCCCACCTCCAAGGGAGTGAAGAAGGTGTTGGACCACAGGTACGGGGTAAGCACTCTGCTGGAGTGCATGATTTAGGGTGGCCCGGTAATCTCTGCAAATTCTCACTGATCCATCTGGTTTTATGGGGGTCACAATTGGGGTCTCCCATCGAGCGTGGTCATTAGGTTCCAACACACCTTGTGCTATTAATTTGTCCAATTGTTCATCAATCTTTGGCTTGAGTACAAAGGGCACTCGACGAGGCTGAAGGCGAATGGGTGCAATTTTGGGACTGAGGTTAAACGATATAGGGGACCCTTTGTACTTGCCTAGCTTCTCGCTGAACATGTCCTGGAATTCTTGGATGAGGGCCACTTCCCAGTCATCACTGCCAATCTGGTTGATGCCAGCTAGTTCGATTCCTAATGGTGCAAACCACTGTAGACCCAAAAGGCTGGGTCGATCTCGATTGACAATGGTCAACGGTAAGGTTGCGGTGTGGTCCTTGAAGGTGACTTGGACGTTGCTGGAACCGACGACCGGAATTCTATTTCCTTGGTAGTCTTTCAATATGACGTTTTGAGTGCTGAGGTCCTGGTGACGGATGTCAGGGATCAGCTGTTTGAATGTTTTCCAGGATACCATCGATAGGGACGATCCAGAGTCGACCTCCATAACGCATGGTCGCTGCTCAATGGCAACCCTCACTCAGATTTTCCTTGCATCAAGTGATGAAGCATGGCCTATGGTGATGGTCTGGTGTGCCTCTTCTCGTTGGGATGAAGTAATGGCTGCTTGGTTTCTGTATTGAAAGTTCCATTGGTTGTTTTGGTGGTCCCGATTAACTGGTGGGTTGCCTGTTGTTTGTTGGAAATTGCTTTCTCTCCTGGTTGAGCTGGGTCCTCGCTTGCTTCTGCAAACCTTAGTGATATGGCCCCTCTTCCCACAGGAACGGCAGAGTGCGTCTAGGAATTTGTAGTCAGATTGTGGGTGACTACCCCCACATCTAGAGCACTGGTATCGTGATTTTCGATTCTTTTGGTCCCGCTGGTCGCGTTCTGACCTGAGTCTGTTGACCTCTTCTTCCTCACTTTCTGATGAGGATTCGAGGTCCTCATGGTGGGTGGTTGTCGCGTGCCTCTCGGAAAACAGCATGGTGTCACTGGCGAGTTGGCGGTACAGTGCGTTTGCTCAGTGCATTCGAGTGGCTGACTTCCTGGTTGCTTCTGCTGCAGTAGCATCAGCGATGACATCTGCGAGGGCAATGTCTCCCTTCACCATAATCTTGCTCTGGGTCATGGGGTCTCTTAGGCCCAGAACATGGCTCTCATGGCTTCATTGAGATTTGCGAAGCCACAGAGTCCTCCTAGGTTTCTCATGTCAGCGATGAAGTCTCCAACGCTTTCGCTTTCCCGTTGGTCCCTCTGGTAAAACTCATGTCTTCTGATGAGTGTAGGCACCGCCGGTGCATAATGGGCCCAGAGGATTGAGGCAAGGTTGTCCCAGTCCATTGTCTTGACTTCTGCTGGTTTTGCAAGTGCTTTTGCCATCTTGAAGACGCGCAATGGGTCAGGAATACAGCTCGTTTCTTGCCAGGTGTAGCTTCTTTCAGATTGTTGGTCTCCAGGAACATCTGGAACCTGTCCATATACGAGTCCCAGTCTTCATTAGGGTCAAATGGAGCGGTATAGTCAAATGGTATAGCGCTGCTGGTTATTCTGCCGCTTCTTCAATGCACTCTTCGCCACGTGCTCTGTAGGGTTCATTGAATGTTTGATCAGCTCTTAAAGTCTCCGCATCCCATCCTTGTTGCCAGTGTTCTGTTCAGAACGTGGGCGCAAAGAACGGAAACGAGGCATCGGAAAGTGACTCAACTCTTTATTAGTGACTTCAGAACACAGCTAAAAATACTCGGGCAGCAGCAGCCCTTTTATAGGGCTTGCTGCTGTCATAACAGCCAATGCTTTGAGTTTGCCACGCTGGCGGTGTCCAATCGGCAGCACCCGTTAACAGCCAATCAGATTGGCCTAGGATGACCAATCAGGATCCACTGCTGGCGGGCCAATCAGAAGTGCAGGATTTTAAGCCTGCTGTGGAAGTAAAACTATTTAAGCTTTTTAAATTAGTGCAATTGCTTAGTCTGTAACACCAGGGACCATATTCAAAAAGCTCAATTGCATTTAATTTCCATTTAACTGAAATGAAATATAGTAAGGGTGATTACTTGCCAGTCAAGTATGCAATAACTTTCTCCATTCGTTGCATCCAAATTATGAGGTGGTAACACCTTTTAGAGCACTCTGGGGATTGCACCAAAGGCTTTTGCAGGCTTTGATTTTCTCAGGGATTTCAGATGCTACTCCCCTCCTTAAAGAATTGCCCAGTGGGAAGAACAGTTTTCCAACAACAGGAACCTAATTTAAAAAGCTCTAACTGAGCTCTGACAAATTTCTGATAGTTTCCTTCAGTCCTTCCCAAAGTTGTTCCTTTAAAGATCCTTGTTCCTTGTTAACAGTAACAGGCAGAACAGTCAAATAACCCAAACCATCACATCCCAAGCTTTCAAGAAATGGAATATATTTAACAAAAACCTCCCCCCGTTGCACTAATTCAGATTTCCAAAGTTGGCTTAATTTTTATTTTCAATTTTTAGATGAAAAAACTGTAAAATAAAGGAGGGTATTGAAACAAATATTTCTGAACATTCCACAGCTGGCAGGCCAACAATGAAAAAAATCAGTAGTGGTACAGTGGTTAGAATGCTGGACTGCAGGTTACTTTTGCTGCCTGCTGGCTGCCTGCAGTTTGGCAGTTCGATTCTCATTGCCTTAAGGTTGATTCAGCCTTCCATCTTTCCGAGGTCGGTAAAATGAGGACCCAGGTTGTTGGGGGCAATATGCTGACTCAGTAAACCATGTAGGGAAGGCTGTAAAGCATTGTGAAGTGCTATATAAGTCTAAGTGCTATTGCTATCCTGCTGAGTTTGGTTGTACACTCAATAAGATCCAAGGAGGAGTTTAAAACTGAATACTGGCATTTTGAACTGAATTCAGATAGTTTAAAAACCATTTTCAGGGTGGAATATGATCCTAAACACTACCAGAATCATTCTGGGAGAACATTAGATGTATGGGAAACATTTTGTTGCTATCAATGATTGTCAGGATTTTTGCCACCCAGGCTTCATAGGCCTAGTGAGAATTTCATCCTGCTTCTTTTAATAATAACTGTTTCCTCTATTTTGAAGCATTTGAAGATTCCTTTTCTACTTCTTTTCTGTATAGAGTCACAGGTTTTATATCAGCCATTTAGCTTTTGTAACAATGCTGAATCCAATAGCTTTTTCCCAAAAGAGAAACAGATTCTTTATCTTTAAAAGCTCAACATAAGGTTAAACATTACTCAGGTGGCAGATAAATTACTCACTGACTTTACTATAATTATACTATATTATTATATCTTATACTAATGTAAGAGAGCTAATATTGTACTGGAAGAACATATGTTGTGGTCTGAATTTGCCTTCCCAATTCATGCAATAATACTAATTAATAATGAATCTTAGATCATAAAAACAGATCTTTATCAAAAGTAAATTTTAATTTCAAAAGTAATTGTGTCTTCGGAAATGATGCCAGGAGTCGGTGACTTTGTATCAAGATCTTTTATTGATGTGGGAACCGAACTGAGGCTATTGAGAAACTTTGCGGCTTTTTATTTCTTTAGCCGTGGCGGCTGCGGCCAATGGCACCGCTTTGAATCTCCCGCAATTCGAATAGACCAATCGCGGGAGATTCCTAGCGAGCCAATTGGCGCGGCTCGCCTAGCCAATCAGAGTGCCCCGCGCTTTGGCCAATCAAAGCGCGGAGATCTCAAGAATGCTAATGAGGGGACAGAACACCCCTCCCCTCTTGGTTTAGTCCTTACGTTGCGTAGTCCCGTAGGTAGGCGGGGCTCCGTCTTAGCCTACTGGACCTGCGCAGCTCAGTCGTAGGTTGGATCCCGGCCGGTTCGGTCGGGGTCTCTGCTTCTCTGGATGCCGTCGTGGGAACCGGCTGGTCAGTCGGGCCGGGCTGCTCTCCGTAGCTCCCTCCTGGGCTTCCCGGGTTGGTTGAGCTGCGGGTTTCGCTGCTCCCGCTCAGTCTCCCCGGGTCGGTCTAGCTGGCCTGGCTGTCTCTTTCTGGCGAGGTTTCGTGCTGGCTGCTTTCCGGTAAGTATGGTTGGTTTATTCTTCTTTGGTTTTGGTCCCCTGGGTATTCCCTCCCCTCTTGGTTTGTGTTGTGGGGGTTGGTTTTGCCTGCTGGTGCGTCGGTGGTCTCTTGGGTGGTCGTCCTCGATCTTAACTGGTCGATGTGGCATTTCCACGCTTGTCCGTCTGTTGTTTGTAGCCGGTACAAATGTGGGCCTGTTATTTGTGTGATGACGGCCGGTACCCATAACGGGTCTCCCGTTAGGTTTTTTGCATACACGGGGTTGCCTGGTGCGAAGGTTCAGTGTTTGCTGGTTGAGTCTGGGGGCTTCTCTGGGTTATATGTGGGGTGTAATCTGTCGAGTGGGGACCTTAATTTCCCCCCATTAACAGTTTGGCTGGGCTCTTATTCGTTGTGGTATTTGGGGTTATGTGTTGGGTGAAGAGTAATTTATTTATTTTATCCTGGATCTCCCCGTGGTCTATTTTCCGGATGGTTTTCTTTGTGAATTGCACCATCCGTTCCACCCTACCGTTCGCTGCCAGATGCACCAGTGCTGTCAGCGCATGTCGGATGCCCCTTTCCGCTAGGAATTTTTCAAATTCTAGTGAGGTGAATTGGGGCCCGTTGTCGGAAACGACGATGTCTGGGAGGCCGTGTGTTGCAAAAAGTTTGCCGAGTTCCTTGGTCACGGCCTCCGTGGTTGTTGTTCTCATGTTGCTTACCTCCAGCCAGTTGGAGTAAGCGTCTACTGTTATCAGGAAGGTGTGTCCTTTTGTGGGCCCGGCGAAATCTATGTGGATCCTAGACCAAGGTCCCCTTGGGGTTTCCCACTCTAGGACAGGTGCTGTGGGTGGGCTTGGCCTAGTTTCCTGGCATCGTTGGCACCTTGCTACCCAGATCTCAATCTGTTTGTCCATCCCTGGCCACCAAGCGTAACTTCTGGCCAGGGCTTTAGTTCTAATGATGCCCGGGTGCCCCTCGTGTAACAGTTCCAGAACCTTCCCTTGTAGTTTTTCTGGAATGACCACCCTATCCCCCCATAGTATGTACCCTTTTAATAACGAGAGTTCCGTTTGCCGGTTCCGGAATGTCTTGACGGACTCGTCGTTGTCCTTTTCCGGCCATCCTTTCTCTACCCAATGCAACACCCGTGCCAGACGTTTGTCTTTCTTAGTTTCTCGGGCAATGTCTGACGCGGTTATGGGTAGGTTGGGTAGAGTCTCTATACTGAGGGTGGTCGTCGTGGGTGCTGGGTCAGTGTCAGGTTCTGGCAGCGGCGAGCGGCTTAAGGCGTCCGCATGGGAGATCGTCTTACCCGGTCTGTGTATGAGTCCGTAATTGTAGGCCGCCAGGAACTCGGACCACCTTGTCATTCGGGGAGACAGAATGTTCGGGGTGGCCCGGTTCCCTGCAAGGATTCCCAGCAGCGGTTTGTGGTCGGTTATGATGGTAAATGTCCAGCCGTAGAGATACTCGTGGAATATTTTTACTGCGGCGACGATAGCCAGAGCCTCTTTGTCCAGCTGGCTGGAGTTCCACTCCGGTTTGGTGAGGGTCCTTGAAAAGAACGCGATGGGTGCTTCTTTTCCGTCGGGGAGAGTATGGCTGAGGACAGCGCTGATGCCGAAGGGTGATGCGTCGCATGTGACGGCCAGAGGTAGGGTCTCGTTGTACTGTATAAGGACGGCATCCGAAGTGAGGAGGTCCTTTGTTCTCTGGAAGGCGGCTTGCTCGCGTTTTCCCCAAGTCCAGGTCGCCGCCTTGTCCAAGAGCCTATGCAAAGGCTCCGCCGCCGTCGCCTTTTGGGGCAGGAAGACATTATAAAAGTTAAGTAGCCCAGAAATGCCTGCAGCTCCGTCTTCGACTTGGGTGTGGGTGCTTCTTTGATGGCTTTGATTTTTTGGTTTGTGGGGTGAATGCCGTGATGGTCTAGGAGATATCCTAGGAATTCAACCCGTTCCGTGTATAATTGGCATTTCTCCCTCTTTACCTTGAGCCCGGTCTCTTTGAATTTGGTTAGGACCTCCCTTAGGCGACCCTCTAGTTCGGTTTGGTTTGTTGCCGACACTAAGACGTCATCGAAGTAAGGTACCACCCCCTTGATGCCTTGTAATAGCCTTTCCATTAGGCTTTGGAATATTCCAGGCGCCACGCTGACTCCGAATTGGAGCCGGTTGCATTTAAATGCTCCCCGGTGGGTGACTATGGTTTGTGCTTCTGCCGTTTCCTCGTCGACTGGCAACTGTTGGTATGCCTGGGCGAGGTCGAGTTTGGCGAAAACCTTGCCCCCTCCCAGTGAATGCAGTAGGTGTTGCACTACTGGGACGGGGTAGGAGCTTTGTTGCAAGGCGCCATTTAGGGAGGCCTTATAGTCCCCACAGATTCTCACCGACCCATCGGGTTTGATCGGGGTGACTATGGGGGTCTCCCACCGGGCGTGGTCTATTGGTTGTAGGACCCCTTGCTTGACGAGCTTGTCAATTTGCTCGTCTATCTTGGGTTTAAGTGCGAATGGCACCCGCCTTGGTTTCAGGCATTTTGGGGGGACGTTTGGGTCTAGGCTGAATGATATAAGGGGCCCTCGGTACTTGCCTAGGTTTCCGTCGAAGACCTCTTGGAATTCCCGGGCTAGTTGTTGCTCCCAGCTGTCGTCGGTGATGTGGTCGATTCCCGTGACTGCGATGCCGAGCGGGGCGAACCATTGCAGTCCCAGTAGGCTTGGGCGGTCGCGATCGACGATAGTCAGGGGAACCCTTTCGGTGCGCCCTTTGTATGTTACGTTGAACTGTGCAGTTCCGACTACAGGGATGCGGTTTCCCTGGTAGTCTTTTACGATTAGTCTCTGGCTGTCTAGGCCTTTTCTTTGGATGGTAGGCACCAAGCGCTTTATTTCTTGCCATGCTATCATGGAGAGGTAGGACCCGGAGTCCACCTCCATTTTACATGGCTCGCCTTCGATGCCTACCTCCACGTAGACCTTCCGGGCGTCATTGGTTGTGGTGTGGCCGATGGTGACCGTCTGATGGGTCTCCTCTCTTCGCCGGGTCTCGCCGCCTCGTAGGGATCATCCGTTCCGGTTCCATCTGTTGTCAGAGGGGCGATCTCTGGTCCGGGGTGGTGTGCTCTCTCGCCTCCGTTTGCTCTGGTCCCATCGTGGCGGGCTGCGGTTCTTTTTGAGACGGCAGATGTGGGCAATGTGTCCCTTCTTGTTGCAATGCCGGCAGATTGACTCGAAAAACCGGCATTCGGACCTGGGGTGGTCGCCTCCACAACCGGCACAGTTGGTCCTCGACTTATGACCCCGCCGGTTCCATGGGTCGCAGCCTGCCTGGTGGCGATGAATTTCCTCCTCCTCGTCGGAAGTGCCCGATGCCGAGTGGAAGTCGCCCTGGTGGGTGGTTGTCTCGGGTTGGGCCTCGGCTGACCTTGCAGGGTGGTTGTTCCCGCTGCGGTCCCCAGCGTTTGGTCGGCGCATGAGGTCGGCGGATGTTCGGGTCGCTTCGGCGGCTGTGGGTTCGATGAGGGTATCTGCAAGGGTGATGTTGCCCTTGGCCATCAGCCGACTCTGGAGGACGGGGTCCCACAGGCCGAGCACGATTCGGTCTCGCAGGGCATCATTCAGGTTGTCGAATTCGCACAGCCCCCCTAGGTGCCGTAGTTCGGCGACGAAGTCACTGAAACTCTCACCCGACCGTTGGTCCCGACGGTAGAACTCATGTCGTCGGATGAGGATGGGCACCTCTGGAGCGTAGTGTCGCCGAAGTATTGGCTCGAGGACGTCCCAGTCCATCGCAGTCACGTCGGCGGGTTTGGCAAGTGCTTTGGCCATCTTAAATACCTCGGTCCCGCAGTGGGTCAGGAAGACGGCTCGCTTCATGTGGCTGGTGGTGTCCTTCAGGTCGCTGCACTCGAGGAACATGCGGAATCTGTCGGAGTACGATTCCCAGTCCTCGCTGGCGGGGTTGAAGGGTGCGGGGGGTGCGGGGGGTGCGATTTTCGCCATCGTGGATTTTCGTCTGGCTTCCATCAGACACGTGCTTCGGTTCAGGATCAGTATCTCACCTTCGTTGCCAGTGTTGTGTCTTCGGAAATGATGCCAGGAGTCGGTTACTTTGTATCAAGCTCTTTTATTGATGTGGGAACTGAACTGAGGCTATTGAGAAACTTTGTGGCTTTTTATTTCTTTAGCCGTGGCGGCCGCGGCCAATGGCACCGCTTTGAATCTCCCACGATTCGAATAGACCAATCGTGGGAGATTCCTAGCGAGCCAATCGGCGCGGCTCGCCTAGCCAATCAGAGTGCCCCGCGTTTTGGCCAATCAAAGCGCGGGGATCTCAAGAATGCTAATGAGGGGACAGAACAGTAATTTTTATAAAAATCCAACTTTCCCAACTAATCATATGTATGAGTTTTTGGATGAATCCTGATCTTTTTGTCTGGATATTCAGTTAACACTTGATTTCATTGTTAACATTATATTTAAGGAAACTTTAAGTTATTATATGCATCATGTGCTCTTTCCTAACGGGGTGTTTATTTATAATAATTCATGTAACGTTGCCAATTCTGTCTAGAGTGTGAAATGTGCAGTTCTAATATTGTAATTAGCCAGTTATATGAATTCTTTTCCTTGGTGTTTCTGAAAACTGTACCAGTTTCTGAAAACTGTATCATTTCTTTCTTGATTAACAGTGCTACTTTGAAAATGCTACACTATTGTGCTATTTATATATTTGGCAGGTATAAATTTACAAGGGCTGTTCATTCAATTCATTCTTCATTAAAATAAATAATTTACTTTAAGTAGAATATAAGACAAGCAATAGTGTACTATTTTAATAGTAGATTAATTAAAAAATTACAATTAAAAATAAATTTATACAAACTAAAAAAAGAAAAACTAGAAAGTACAGAAGAGAGAAAATTATTAAAGAAAGAAAGAAAACATAAGAATATAGTAAAGAAAAATAAAATAAATCTATAAAGAAATGACTTCATCACAATACATACAAACAATTGATTGCTTTCTCTTAAAATATAACAAATGAATATATCTCATCTGTTATCTATAAACAAACTTCATTATCCTAATCAGCAAAAGTACATTAAGGGTTACAGACATAACAATATATCTGTTTTCATCTTGCTCACATAAACCAGATTTATATACCTTCCTTTTACTTTTAACAATCTTGATTCTTCTTCCATGTCCAGGTCAAACTTTAAACTGCTAGAATGATCTTGATCATCAGTCCCTTCAAATTATATCCTAGAAACCATTTCATGTATGTACCATTTCATGTATTCATAACTATGTATATACTAATACCTATTATCTTGTAAGCGATTGACAAATCAAAAACTTAAATTCTTTTTACTTTTTCTTTCCTTTCTCATGAAAGTCTTGACAAATCTCTTTTGAAAATTCAATCTAGGAAAGTTATTTAGATCATTCTTTTGCTTTGTTATTTGCATACCCCTTTTAATAATTAAGGTAGCAGCTTGTTTCAAATGTACGTTTAATGTAGCATATTTTAGAAATCATTCTTGTAGCCAGTCATTTTTAAATCTACTTTCACATTTAGTGTCAGCCTTGTCCAATAAAATTTGTTTCTCTTCACTAACATGGCTAAAATGGCTACTCCCATGAGTAGCAAATATATGAAATACTTGTGGGTGATCTCAAGTCCTTTCCTTGTCTGGAAAGGAATTACAAAGAACTAATCTGTTAGTCAGTTCTTCATTCTGCCACAGTCGTTGGCTCTGCTTCAGTTCCAGAAGTGCAAACAGTTGTGTATTGTGAATGCTAGATCATTGTACCACACAATGTATCTTGCAATCTATGCCAACCAAAGATTGATTACTATCTCTTTGTTATGTTTTGTCATAAATTGTAGCTTCTGTAGTTTGCTGATAAGTCAGTGAAGACATCAGTTATGATGATGGCTATGGAAAAGATTTCAGATACCTTCATCAGCATTAATGTTGTAACACTGCTGAAGATTCAGAGCACATTAATTAGATATATCCCCAGGGCTGCCAACCTTGAGTGATAGTTCGGAGTGAGACACTGCGAGGGAGCGGAGTGACCGAGGGGGGGGGATGGTGTGGAAGGGGGGTGTCCCCCCTTCCACGGTAGGGAGCTTTGACAATTTTACATTTTAAATGGTGCAATCTGATGCATACTTTAGTCATGATTTGGACATATACATACATACATACATGCAAGCAGCACCAATGTACTTGAACCGGATTTGTAAGATATTAATAATGCAGTTCACTGACCATGAATAATTGAAGTTCCTGACTTGTAACTGCAGTATTCTACCTCAACTGACTTTATTAGCTTAGTGATGTACTATAGACCACTATAGGATGAATTCAATGTGCAACAAAAAGACAAAAACCCGAAATAACTACAGAGATAATGCAAATACATCAATGGGTATTCTTCTTTCTGTATCAAATACCATACTACATGCCAATATCAAATGCTATAGTCTCAGTCTTTAATTATATACTAACTTGTTGACTGAAATAGGGGTTCATAATTTCAGACATGTATAAACTAAACATTTAATCAAATAATGAGTGCTTCATATAAATATACATATTGTTAACTGTAAAACTCATCTGCTGTATTCTGAAGCTTGAGCACAGTGAGGAAACAGTATATTATTTATTGGGTAAGTTTAGATTCTGAACTTAATGGTCTTACTGCTCTTTGGATGGTAAATTGTGTTAAGATTAGAATATGTTCTAGTTGAGTCAGGGCTATCCCAATTTGGGGCTGAGAAGCCTACTGGCATCAAAAAAAGTCCTTATTGAGTCCTTATCTAAGGGTTTGAAAATATGATAATAATGTAGTACAGTCCTGTCGATCTGGTGCATGGAGACCTAGGATTTAAACTCAAAGGAGAAAGAGGAAAAAGTGATTCCTTCATCCACTGCCAGAGATGTAATCCTGTCAGTCCTCCAACCTTTCTATTAAGTATTTTGCAAAAAAGCTGCCCAGCCCCTTTATAGATCAGCCTGGTGCGCTTCTCGCCTTGCTGGTTTGGGAAGACTCTTTTGGATCAGCTAAAAGAGAGCATAAGGCGTGTAAATGGGTGGTAATAATAATTATAATAATAATAAAATTTAAAATAATAATAATTTTATTCAGAGTTGTGTTGGATCTCTTTTTTTTGGGGGGGGGGGGGTTGTCCCATTCTTTCTTGGTGTTCTTTCTGTCCTTTTTGCTTTTTTAAATGGTCTTTCTCCCCTGGGTCAGAAATCCAGCCAGAGAAAATAAAGAAACATCACCAAAGATTTAAACACCAAAGGGTTAAATGGAAGCCACTCCGTTGGCTTTGCTTACCATTGTTATTACTGGCTGAGGCTGTAAAGAGGCTTTGCCAGCCCCCTCGTGTCCTTCTTTGGAAAGCCTAGGGCAGCTGGCTTGTCCCAGAGGATATTGCAGAGAGGGAGAGGGCGGGGCAAAGTGGCTGCGAGCGCCCCGGGCGGCGAAGAAGCCTCCTGCTCTTCGCTTTCCTGAAGCGATAATGATCGGCATCGTGACAGTTACGGGACGCCGGCAGAAGGATTAAGGCGGGAAAAGAGGCGCGGTGGGGTGGCTGGGCAGGGCGGGGTGGCTGGGCAGGGCGGGGCGGCACTGGGAGCTCATCCTTCTCCTAAACTAAGGGGAATATTCGGAATATAATCAGAGAATGTAGGGATATTTTTGTACATTCCATGATTTTGGGGGTTTAGCGTGAGATTTTGTTTATCAGAGTGAGACAGTCAAAATTGATTGAATTGCGTGAGTCTCACGCTGATTGCGTGAGAGTTGGCAGCCCTGTATCCCAGAGCTATTTTAAAATTTATTAGACTATTGAATAATTAATGAATAATTCTATATATTTAGACAGTGTCTGTAACATGGTATACTACCTTCAAAATGATAAATGTTAATTTTTACTGAAGTTTATCTAAAGTCAAAATATCTAATTCATCTCTCTAAAGAATAAATTAACAACTTCATTACCCTCAAGGGTCACTGTGAAATTCTATTCTGAAGCTTACCTCCATTGTATGATTATGTGAACAGCAGCACTGATGGAGAAAGAAAGTCAGGGATCAAAACTTACAGGTTGGTGAGTATGATGGTACAAGCCTGCCGCTTTTGTGTGTGCATGCAAAGATGTGACAGAGTCACAAAACTAAAAGAGTCATGTTGGCAATCAAGCTCAAACTTCTCAAACCCTGTCATGTGCCACCAGTTTTTAGCAATACTAATTACATCTTTCTGAGCCTTAATTCCACTCTCTAATATCTTACCCAAATCATCACCAGTATTAAAGAAATCTCCTTATCTTCCTAGGAAATAAGCCAAGGAAGGCTCCTCCCCCACAAATTTATACTAACCATACAAATAGAAAAAAAAATCTTGATTCCAATTATTTTCTGAGGATAAACTTAAAACCTGGGGTGGGGGTGGGGGTAAGTTTATGACATACACGGTTTTCCCAACCAGTTTAAGCTACAGAGTGCTTTTTTTCCTATTTATAATTTATTTAATCAGATTCTATAGCTGCCTTCCCAACCAATGACTTTGGGTGGTTTATAATTCTAAAACTAGACATTTCTGAAACTTTATCTGTATATTTCTCTCATTTTTAAGTTTTTATGAGATTGATTAATCTCTCTAACACTCAGGATGACTGAAATGTACAGGAGCCATGAGATTTCTCTCTTTGCCATTTTAGGAAAGATTCCTGATATCCATCATTTTTAGGTTGATGGTGATTCCAAAGATGTTCTCTTACCTTGTGCTATTCATGGTTAAGGAGATTCATCTTAAAAAATAACAAGTTATTATAAATCAGGGATATAGATTTTTTTTTTTTTTTGGCATTGAGAACCTTTGAACTGCATCATACACTATAACAAATGAATGGTACAAGGCAAAAAAAAAGGCAGAGCCAGGAGAATAATAACTGAAACTGATTTAAGTATAAATAAATTCAAATGTAATGAATTGAAACAGGAATTCTGGTAGCTTACTAAGTTACATTAACATTCATAATTTGCCATGACATGTTCAGTGTCATTGGTAGTCACATTTTGTTCTACAACCACAGGTTTTGCATTCTTGATCAAGTGACTCAGGCACCAAATTACTCAAAATTTGGACTTTAGCCTGATTGCTTTGACCTGACCCTAAAATAAGCTTGCTTCTTGTGAGATAATGTATCTTCAAATGGGTTCTGCTTGCAGCTGTCTTGAAGTACTGTTTTGAAGAGCTGTCTCCAAAAGCAGCCCAAATTTAGTGTCTTGCAGTGATCTAAACTGAAGGTTAGCAGAGCATGAGGCATAGCTATTCTTAAAAATATCACAGCTGGTACGCTAACTTCAATTGGTAAAAGGAGGTGTTTTGTTTATTGGTAAGTTTTGTTTTAAATGCAGATGTCACATGGGCATTCAGAGGAAGAACTAGATATAAATGCATTCTGAAGCTATAAACTGCATCTTAAGAAGATATACACACACTCACACACATTCTCACAGTTCGAATATGTAGGGTTTTTTTTTAGAATAAATTAATTGTATATTCTTTTCCATGATATAAATCTGTTCTTTCTCCAGTCTTGTGGCCAACATGACAATATGCCAAGGTGCATGGAACAGCCCTTGCCAAAGTGGGCTTTGGACCCATAGCAGCTTCATCTACATTATTCTTCCTACGAATCACTTCCCTTCCCTTCACTTTGCTACAAAAGAATAAACTTCACACCTGCCTGGAAAGGAAAAAGCTGCCTAGTGAAAAGAAGCTACCTGGTCTACAGAATCTGTCTGATCTCAGGAGAGGGAAGCTGATGTGGGGAACGAATGAGCTGTAGGTTTGCGGCAACTGCCGGCAAGGACTGCAAGCTTACTTTCGGGTAAGTGTCTCCCCCAGCTCCTTATCTCCTGGCGGTGCATTTTTCAGTGGGAGGAAGGAGCGGCTAAACGGCTTAAAGATTTACTGTGGACCCAAGTCAGAAACAACTTAAAAAGTGAAGACTCCACAGCGCAAGGGGTGAGTGTGGACATTAAGTGGCAGTGGCTTAATTTATGTTTTTACCCTCTAATTCTGGAAGTTAAATGGCAGCTTGAGCAAAGAGTGATTAAAGGAGGGAAAAAAGGGGGGACTAGAGAAAAAGGTGTGAAGAAGGTTTTTATTCAGGAAAACTGCCTTTTGAAACTGAGATTGATTGTGAATTCCGATAATGGAAGAACTGGAATCATGTCTACAATCTCCATTTAAATCAAATCATCAAAAATAATTCTAAACGGCCACCAATTGGGGAGAACAAAGAAGACTCACGGAGAATTGATAGTCTCCATATAAATCACCCAGCTGATCAGTCAGCCTGAATTTAAATTCCCACTCAGCTGATTGGACAACCTCCACTAAACCCCCACCCAAATCTCATCCTTTCCAAACTCCAAAGTAGATGACTGGGGAGCTCATTCAAATCTTCTCCATTCAAATCTATCAAACAGCAATACTTCCTCTTTAAAACAAAAACAAAGCAAAACAAAAACCAACAAATGTGGCTTTAAGGAAAAACAAAGAAACTTTACACAACAAACCTCCAATACTTTACTACCTACACTATTTCAGTACCTCAAGATCAAATATTTATAGATAATGCTTTGTCTATAATAATTGATTTATCATATAATAGTATAATAATTAATTGTTAAATGACCACTAATTTACTGATTCATTGAACTGACAGAGATTTAATACTGTATCATTGATTATCTAGTCTATTGATTGATTGATTGATTCTTAATAATAAGTTGATTGATTGATTTTTAGTAATAAGTAACCTTACCTTTGATTTGTTCTCTAACTTTTGATTAACATTTATTACCAAAATTCATTAAGTAACTGTCTACCTATCATATTAATTAGCTATTGTAATTGTTTAGTGTACTATTTTCATTGACCATGCTAGTCAGAAACTCCAAATCCTTCACTACCAAACAACAACAAATAATGTCTTTACCAATGACCTCCCAGTCTCCTGTACATGCTTCAGATGTCTTAAAACCATCAGAAGTGAAAATAATATCAAATGCTACCTATGTGACAATCAAGCCCACCTTGCCTGCTTAAACTTAAAGAAAGATGTAGCTAATCTCCTAAAAGCATCAGATACAGTCCCTTGTCTATTTCCATCATGTTTTCTTAAGCTCAACAAACCAAGTACCCTGCCTGAAAGAGTTGATAGCATAGAATCACTCATGCACTCAATAGAAAAATGTTTAGCAACACATTTTGAAACAATTATACAAGAAAGCCTAATTTCTCTTGAAAAAAAAAATACAGCACTAATAAGCGACTACCTATCAGCTCAAAATCAAATCCCAACCCAACAACCACTACCACAATTACTACCTCATCTACAATCACAACTACAACCAAAAATAACCACCAAACCACAACCACAAATAATTACTATCCCATCAAATAATTCCACAAATGATATCTCCTTACTCATAAGAGACACCATTGAATGTGATTAGAAATGTCCAAATGCCATCTTATTTGGTCTTGAAGACACCAACGAATCAGATGACATTACCAAAGTTCGTAATATCATAAGCAACTTAAATACAACAAACATCTCTCCTGAAGATAGCACTGAAATAACCATATATGGCCCTGAATCCAAATACAATGATGGCTTGGTGGATTTTTGTAGAGTTTGCAAAAATTAGTCCAGCAAATGCATATTCATTGATACAATAAATGCCATTGCAAAAACCAATCCCAACCACAAAAAACTTCACTCAAGACCAGACTTATCCATACTGCAAAGAATCCACTCCCGTGAACTCCGCAAAGAACTCAAAAGACATCTAGACAATGGAGAGAAGGATCTCTACATTGACTACTGCACTGATTGTATCAAAAGTAAGTCACACAACCCACAACTTCACATCCAACTCTACCTCATCCAACCCACCATCACTCAAAACTAGGAACTAGGTAGCCCCAAACTACCTCAATTCCAACTACAACTGGCTTTCAATGCAAGTTACTCAATACAAGAAGCCTTGCGAATAAAATACCTGAATTTCTCCTCTTACTAAATACAGCTAAATTCGACATCATATTTGTCTGTGAAACATGGCTCAATGCATCTCTCCCTGACTCCATTACCACAGTAAGAGATTATCATGTTTACTGATCAGATCGTGAAATCCATAGAGGAGATGGTGTTTCTATCTTCTATAAAAAGTCCTTACATCTAAAAAACATTCAAGTTATCCAAGAACTTGCTCTTCCTGAAGCCATCATCTGTGAACTGTACTTAAATATCACATTTCGATTCTAAGTATGTTACAGAACCCCCGATTATTACATCGAACATGTAAACAAGCTAAATTCACTACTAACACGGGGAACATCCTGCCCACACACTTATATCTTTCTTGGTGACTTCAATCTACCTCACATTAACTGGACCCTAAACGAATGTAAAACAGAACCCATACATGCAATCTTCTACAATGCTGTTACAAAACTGGGACTGGAACAACTAATAACCAACAATACTAGACTTAAAAACTGCCTCAATCTCATCTTCTGCAATAGTTTGAATTCAATTTATGGAATACAAATTAAAGAACCCTTTTCCAACAGTGACCACAACATGATTGACTTTTGTCTCAACATATGTCCATACAAAAATCAACACAATGATGTGATCCCCAATTATAACTTCAAAAAAGGCAACTGTGATCTTATAGACAATGCTCTCTCATCCTTTGATTGGCAATTTCTATTCACTGGATGCAATACTGTTGAAGACCATTGCAACTATTTTTACTTGAAGTCAAAAGAGTCATCAAACTATATGTACCAATAACAACTCCCAAAACAAAACAAAAAACAGATTACCCATAACAATAAGGAAGCTTCAATCCAAAAAGAGATCACTTTGGTGGAAAAACAAATCCAGTCACGTTGACAACTTCAAAAGCCGATACAAAAATTTATGCCACCAGATAAAGACTGAATGCACTAATTATCACATTAAACAAGAGGAAAACCTTCTAGGCACCAATTCCACCCACACTTTCTACAATTTTATAAACAACAAACTAAAAAACTCAGGATCTATCTCACCCCTGAAAGGACCTAATGGTAAAGACTGCATCGATGACACTATTAAAGCCAACCACTTTTACACATTCTTTGGCTCAGTATTTGTAAACAGCAATGGATCATGCTCGGTATTTTCTAGTCGAACCACAGACAACTACAATGATCTAATACATATCGATTTTACAGTAGACAATGTTGAAAAAGCACTACGCACTCTAAAACCATCTCTATCTATTGGACCGGATGGAATATGTGCCTATTTCTTAAAAAAGCTATCCACTGCCATAGCTGAACCTCTAAGCATAATCTTTGAAAAATCTTTTAGGACCAGTTCCTTGCCAAAACTATGGTCACAAGCCATGGTCATCCCCATCTTTAAAAAGGGAGACCCCAGCCTAGTTGAAAATTACAGACCAATCTCTTTATACTGCATCATCTGTAAAGTCATGGAATTAATTATTAACCAATCCATCATCCTCCACTTAGAAACAAACAACCTACTCTTTAATAAACAATTTAGTTTTAGGAAAAAACTATCATGTAATCTGCAACTCTTACACTACAAAAACATATGGACTACACAACTCGATCAGGGCAAAGCAATAGACGCAATCTACATAGACTTCTGTAAAGCCTTTGATTCAGTTATACATGATAAACTACTTCTAAAACTAAAATCTTATGGTATCTCGGGACAGCTGCATAACTGGATTGAAGCATTCCTGTCAAACAGACAACAAATGGTCAAAATTGGGAGCATCCTATCAAATTCTGTACCTGTCAACAGTGGTGTCCCCAAGGCAGTGTTATAGGACCAATTCTCTTCATACTCTACATAAATGACCTCTGTGATCATATCAAGAGCAACTGCGTTCTCTTTGCTGACAATGTAAAGCTATTAAACAGCACAGACAATACTGCTACCCTTCAAAAAGACCTTGACTATGTATCAGAATGGTCAAACAAATGGAAACTTCAAATCTCAACAAATAAATGCTCTGTTGGCAAAAAAAGTCAGAAAATAAAATACAGGCTAAATAGTCAAGACCTTGTTGATGATCCAAACTCTGTCAAGGATCTTGAAATACTCATCTCACATGATCTAAGTGCTAGAGCCCACTGTAACTACATAGCCAAAAAGGCATTAAGAGTTGTTAAACTAATCTTACATAGCTTTTTCTCTGGTAATATTACACTAATAACTAGAACATACAAAACATTTGATAGACCAATACTCAAATACAGTTCATCAGTCTGGAACCCACATTATGTATCTGATATTAACACAGTTGAGAAAGTCCAGAAATATTTCACAAGAAGAGTTCTCCACTTCTTTACTCGTTGCAGAATACCTTATGCCACCAGACTTGAAATTCTAGACCTAGAAAACCTACAACTACACCGCCTTCAGTCCGATCTAAGTATATTGTATAAAATCATACATTGCAATGTCCTACATGTCAATGAATACTTCAGCTTCAACCATAACAATATAAGAGCAAACAATAGATACAAACTCAAGGTTAATCGCAGCAAACTTGATTGCAGGAAATACGACTTCAGCAACAGAGTGGTCAATGTCTGGAATACTCTACCTGACTGTGTGGTTTCTTCCCCAAACTCCAAAAACTTTAACCTTAGACTGTCTACTATTGACCTCACACCTTTCCTAAGAGGTCTCTAGGGGGTGCGCATAAGCACAACAACGTGCCTACTGTCCCTGTCCTATTGTTTCTTTTATTTTTCTTATATGTATCCATGTATTCATAACTATGTTTTTACTTATGCCTATTATCTTGTGAGCAATTGACAAACCAAATAAAATAAAATAAAATAAAACATTTGCATGAGCAGCTAAATCTTTTGATTTTGCTGGTCGGTCAGGAGCTGGGACAATATCACTTGGCACTCAGATCTTGAACACAGGCTGACAGTTTTCCAGCTGACGAACTTGCATCTTTAACCACTGAGCCATTTATTGTCCCATTTACTGGCATATTTTAGAGCATTTATTTGAGGGTGATTTGGTAACCTTTTTATGTGCTTTTTCCAAGCATCTTCATGTACATTGCACCCACATTTTCAAAAAAACAAAACAAAACAAAACTCAAAATATTCTCAATGATGTTGGAAGTCACAGATGGCTATTATAGAAAAACAAAAAAGCATGTGTGTAACAATTAGCTCTGTTCATGCAAAATTATTCATGAGAAAATGAACGTTTTGTTCAATAATTTGTGCTGAATAAGTTCCAGATTCATAAGGCTTGTTGTCCCTGGTGGGGGAAGAAAAAAGAAGCGAAAACTATAAGGATGCATTTATAGTCATGGCCAGCCAAAGTGTACCTTTGTATTTTAATTTGTGGCAAAATAAAATGTAAGCAATTTGATGAATAGTGTCAGTTATCAATAAACATCAACATATATACTGTAATCTGGCTAAGAACGGCCTCTTTCTTGAAATGCAGATGGTAAAACCGTTATCTCTTTAAAACCAGTTTCTTTTCAGTAGGTATATTTCTGTTACTCGCTGTTTGTAGTTTGTTGCTGATTCGGATAGTTAGGCTTCCAAGAACTCACATCCAGAAAATTGTTTCATTTCTATTGTTCAGCATAGGCAGTTGCAAAGTACTTAAAAGGAAGAACTGAGAGCCTTTTCCAGATAGGCTCACTTTTATCACAGTGATAAAGCCAGTTTGTTTCTTGAACAGAAAAGGTCAAACACAGGCCATGGACTGCAGGCAGCTCTTCAGCACAACACCATTTCTCCCTTATCCATCTTTGGAATGTGCAGAGCCAAATTCGTAGGTTTTTTTTTGGGGGGGGGGCTTTTAAGAAAGTTTAAGGAGTAAAGGGTGGTCCTAAACTTGGTTGAAGTGTACATTATTTTATTTTATTATTTTTCTGGTAGTTACAGGAGCCCATAAATGTGCAGTGGAACTGAGCTGGTATGACAGCTCTCATGCCTGCAGAGACGACTCTGCATGCCACTTCTGGCATGTGTGCCATAGGTTCATCATCATGGACCTAGAAGAAGAAATTTGATTTAGAAGGAACTAATAAGCTGACAAAATTGAAAGCCATATTACAGCAAGGGCATACCTCTTCTCTGCTTCAAAAACAGGATAGTTGGACTTTATATAGCAATGGTCTTGCTTTTCCAGTAAAACAAGTCATACTGCTGAAGGACAGACAACTTTCCAGGAACAAGTAGAAGTGGAACAGAGTTTTTCTTGATGTTTTGTTTCAAGTTACTTACATACCACCTCAATTTCAAGACTATGAATAGTTTACAATATGCCATTAAAACTAACAGAACAGCATAAGACAATTCTTATCAACAATGGCAAGCCAGGTTATCATCATTCTTCAAAAACATACCTTAAATAAAGTGGTTTAATTGCACTTGAGGAAGGCTAATAATGAACAAAATGGATAAGCCTCTGGGGACACGTTTACAGCATCAGGGCAACCATTACACTAGTGGAACCAATAAACGCAGGCATTAGAGTTTGAAGAAATATTCCATATGTAATAAATAATAAATATAAATATGAATCAGGGCTATTTGCTTACATTTTCATGCATCTTTTTAAAGAAAAATTCAGGAAAACAAGTTTAATACCAAACAGCCTAATAATAAACAAGATAAATATTCAACTTAATATCTCCCATCTGTTCAGAAGGCTGTCTTAGGTTTCTAAAGTATTTTTGTTCCTGGTATCCCCTCAGCAACTTCCTCTCTTCTATTTTAAGGGATAGTTAATACTCAAATAAAATTCTGGGTATCTGTTCTATTTAGCTCATCTTTATTTTTGGACTGTAAGAATATCTAGTGAGTCCTTGTCTTCCTACCTTTCATAGATTATCAAATAAACTCCATGATGAAGTAATCTCTCTTACTGGTAGTATTTTGGAAATTCTCCTTTTGTATGTTTTGTTAGCATAGAGATTCCATTTCAAAAAGATAATGTCTTGACAATGTCCATACATTTGGCTAAGAAGGTCATCTTGAAATTCCCAATTCTGATAGACAGAAATATAATATTCTAGTATAGAAGTACTTGACTCCCTCTACTTTCAACTGAGGTGGATAAACCATGTGACATACTTGGAAATTAACTCACGTGAGGCATTTATTACTAATCTCCATTGGCATGGAAAGAGTGATGTGAGTGGTAATCCATAAAGAAGGAAGCTGCAATATTTGTTACTTGTTAATTTACAAAGCTAGACATAGATTTATATCTCTGTTTTAATATAGCCTCTCCATTGCTGATGGGGACACTGGTTGCACTGAAGTGCTGAAGAACGTGGGAGGTTTAATATTTTTTGTCAAGCATTCTCTTAGCTCTGCGGAGTTTGTCGCCAGTTAAATTTTTATAAATAACTATTTAGATCAGGTTTCCTGTCAGGATTATGGCATCAGGAAACTCAAGTTGTAGCTATTGATGTTCCAAGACTTTTCTGAATGACTCAAAGTTATGTGATTCTCATTTAATTGCAGATAATTACAGTTTAAAATTAGTAAAACAACAATAATAATAAAATAAGATAAAAGAAAGTGAGAGAGGGTTTTTCCCTTGTCTGGACAGATTTATCTCGAAAGTGATATTTTGGCTTTGCTATATATTAACAATATGTATAATATTTTCTGTGTAATTGTTATTATTTCTTTTGTTATTGTAATTTTTATAACACAGGGCTGAATTGGCTCATTACAAATTGAATAAATTGCTTCACATATTTAATTCATAACTAGAAGCTAGGAACCAACACTTTGTTTCAAGCAGCATGTTCAGACTGGTTTAGTTTCTAGATACTGAGTCTGAAAATGAAAGTTAGAAAGGGTACAGGAAAAAAGAACTTGAAAATAATAAGTAGGCTTCAGATTATGTTTGTTTTTGTTTTTGTTTTAATTAAAGTTTTTTCATTAGTAAATAATAGTTTATATCATTATAGAAACATTTTCTCCAGAGCTTTACAAAGCAGATGTGAATCTAACTTTGAGGTGAAGTTTCATCAAGTAATCAAATTAGGTCACTTAACTTTGTCAATTTATTAGACTTTTTTTATCCTTCTTTCCCCTGATAAATAAAGCTGGAAGGGTTCCAAACCTAAGAATGAAGTTGAAGTTCATTTCAGAAGATGTGAGTTTGCTTTCTTCATCTGGGCAGCTGCGTGCATATAAAATAGTAAGGATCTTACTAAGAAGATTATATGAATGCTTTGAAATAGCAAAAGGAATAATAAATCAAAATGCATGCAACTCCAAATCATCTAATAACAGCAGAAATTAAAAACATTTGCACACGAGTTGATTATATGAACTGAAAGCAAAGTTTTTCAAGATCTACCCAAGATATATACAGATGACACCACACATATTTCTGCAGAAACAGAAAGTCCCAAAGAAGAGAGCAATATCAAAGTCTTATATATTTGCAACATGATGGGCTTGATCCTATGTAGGTTAACAACAAAGATTGTAGGTTAACAACAAAGATTCTAAGTCTGTCATATTCTATTCATATTTTCTTGCACTACAAACAATCTACTTTAAAACTTCATAAATGAATAAATATTTGTTTACTTACATATAGGGAATATAACTGATACAGTATTATTCCCACAAGCATCTTGGTAGTTGCAGTTTGTATCTGCTGTTGAATCTTATTATAGTGCTCAAATTGAGATATGATTAGGGCTTATAGAGTGTTCAGATGGGGCTGTAGCTGGTATATCAGCCTAAACAAGTTGTTGTAGCTATTAAAATTACATCTGCTCCCTTTGCTTCCCATATCAGTTGCTTCAATAGTTTATTGATTCATTGAGATTGTTTTATATAAGATACATCCCAGCTTGCTAACAAAAAATATCAAAGCAATACATGACAGAAAAAATAAAAAAGAATATAGCATCTGTGCTACCAAGGAATTTAAAAATTTTTTCCACTGGTTACCTAGTGCTATGAAAAAGCAAGACAATCTTTTGCTTAATCTATGTTCAATTTTATGAAAAATTCAAGCATACAATTAAATCAATCAGCAGAAAATGTTATAGTTCTTATTTCCATTGGTTGATTGTTCTCACTGTCAGAAAGTTTCTCCTTATTTCCAGGTTAAATCTCTCCTTGTTCAGTTTCCATCCATTATTCCTTGTCTGGCCTACAAGTGCTTTAGAAAATAGCTTGACCCCTTCCTCTCTGTTCCTCAAATATTGGAAGACTGCTATCATGTCTCTCCTGGTCCTTCTCTTCACTAGACAAGCCATGCCCAGTTCTTCATATGCCTTAGTCTCCAGTCCCCTAATCATCCTGATTGCTCTTCTCTGTACTTTTTCTAGAGTTTCAACATCTTTTTTATAATGTGGTCACCAAAACTGGATGCAGTACTCTAGGTGTGGTCTTACTAAGGCTTTATAGAGTGGTCTTCCTTCCTCCATCCCTTCGTCGCTTCCTCCCCCCTCTATTTGTGTTTACAAATTTATCTTCCTGTTTAAAATCAGTAGTCCCAATGGACTTTGAGAAAGATCTCACTTGATCTTGATTGTATCCCTCTGTTAATATAACTTAGGATTGCATTAGCTTTTTTGGCTGCTGCTGTACACTGCTGGCTCATATTTAGCTGGTTGTCCACTAAGACTCCAAGATCCCTCTCACAGTTACTGCTATTAAGTCTGGTTTCACCCAGTATAAATGTGTACTTTTGGTTTTTCTTGCCTAAGTGTAGGACTTTACTTTTCTCTACATTGAATTTCATTTTGTTAGATACGGGCCAGTGTTCTAGTCTGTCAAGATCCATCTGGATATTAAGCCTATCTTCTTGGGTGTTAGCTATTCCAGCCAGTTTAGTATCATCTGCAAATTTGGTAAGTTCCCTTTCCCTCTTCTAAGTCGTTAATGAAGATATTGAAGAGTACTGGGCCTAAGACAGAACCTTGTGACACCCCACTGCTTACTTCCCTCCATGTAGACTTAGACCCATTAAGGACTACTCATTCCTAACAAGAATATTTCTATTCAGTATAATAATGTGTGCTATCTTCTTCCAAGATACTCCATTTCAGCCACCAATGCCGTCCTGATATTTGATACTTGGTAGTATCAAGTGTCTTGAGGCCAAACTCTAGTTTACTCTGGCTGACTTACTTTCAGTCCTATTGGGTGCTCTTCATTTGAATTTTCTTATAGCTGTAATATGATTTAGATGAAAGTTGGCTTTTGTGAATATAATGGGGTACTTTTATAATACCTTGCAAAACATTTTTGTGGTAATATGTCATAATGTTCCAGTCTTTTAGGGAAGAATGGAAGAATAAGTGAGGTGTTATCTACAGAAGATTCAAGATGAATCCAGTCAGGATTCAATTTTGGTCATGGAACAGAACTAACACTGATTCTTTTACTGGGGAATATATGATGAGTTAGGACACTCAGCAGCATCTGATGCCATCAACTGTGGTATCTTTCTGAATTGTCTGCAGAAGTAGGAATAGGCAGCATTGTTTTATAGTAGTTCCATTGCTTCCTGAATGAATGGTCCCTGCCAACCAGCATGAGGGGAAAAGCAATCAAGCCTATAATGGCTTCAGTGTGGAATCCCTCAATGTTTAACATCTACATTTGGATGTTGGCATATTTGGGAAAGTTCTTATCAATATATTATTGATACTCAGCACTACATAACCATTTCAAGCCAGTTCAAAAGGTTTCTGAGTCCAACTCAATGTGCTGGTTTTAATCTAATAAGTATTTTAGAGCTTAGCTTTCAGTTACCTTTTGGAGGCAAACGTTTTCTCTGTGGATTTGTGTAATATCTTAAAATTCAGAGATGAAAAATGTTCTTTTCTAGAAGGCTGTTAAAATAATTAAGTTCAATTTGGCAGGATGGATGAGTAGCCATTTTTTTACATGTTTAGAAATTTTGATTTTGGAATTGAATTTGTGAAAAGAGATTGATTTGTTATTGTAGATGTTCTATGATATTAAAGATTTTTTATTACCGTAAACCATCTTTTAGTCTATGAATTAGGTAGCATACATACATTATAATAAATAAAATAAACCTATGTTGAAATAATATGGGATTTTGAAAGCTCAAGGAAGCATCGTTTTATTATATGGTTTCTTCAAACCCACATTGCCAAAACATTATTTTCAACCTAGTCTGAAGACTATATGAATCAGTAAATTTCATGCAAATATTAAAACTTAAAATTAAAAGTGTCAAATATGTAATGTGGATAGGCAGGTACAATGAACTATTTCATATTCATATCTCCTTGTTAATGCAAGAAACTAATGTATGGAAAGCAACAATCTATACCCACAAGACACGCAACAAATCCATTGTTCTTTATATTGAAAAGCTATTTTGTGAAGCAGTTATGTCTTTGAAAGTAAGATAGAGAAGATAAAATGTTCTAGTAAATTCTGTATTCTGGGAATTATAAATCTCCTTGCTTTCAATACAGTAATAAAAAACCCAAACTACTAAAATGTAAATTTAAGAGAATATACCATGAGACACAGAATGTCAGACTAGGTATAGTCTTTGCCTGATCTCTTGTTATATCATTATGTTATGCTAATATAGGATTGTTAGGGATAACATTGTTTTACCCTAACTGGTTTAGGTAAATAATAATATGTAATCATAGTTTGTAAGTTAAAGTGTCTGCAACTTTAACTGTGGGATAGTAATTAAGGGAGTGGTTGTGAAAGCACTTTAAAAGAAGCAAGACTGCAGCTTGCTCTCTCTGGCTTTGATGATACCTGATTACTGCAAGGACACAAGACTGCATTGCTCGAACGGGAGAGAAAACAAAGGACTGACTTGTAAGTGAATTGACATAGGATATTCTAACACAGACTTTGCTAACTGAATATCCCTGAATGGACTGACTCAATGATACATGACTATTGGACTGTTATTTTGACTATGCTATGAACTCATAATGGAATAAACTATATTTTTGATAGCACAAGCGTATCTGTTATTTTTACTGTATGTTAATAAACATACAAGCTTAGCTCACTCATTTATCTGTGTGCCTATCTGACTAACGCTGCACATTCTGTTTAGCTTGTCTCCCTAACCCTGGTTGGGGAAACCAGGCTTAACACTGGTTATGGGCCCAGAGGCTGCAAAGTCAGTTTAACTAGGATAAAACAGATTTATGTAAAAGTGAGAGTTTCTGTTGTTATACATTACAGTAAACAGACAGCTGTGTTTTATTAATTATAGTTTTATATCCATATAAGAAAACATGGCACAAGTCAATCTACAAAGTTTGTCCCTTATATCCAAGTTGGATGGAACAAACTATGTATCATGGTCTATGAAATGTAGTCTGCTTCTACGAAGAGAAGGTTTGTGGAACATAATTGAAAATCCACAAAACGTAGAAGAATGGGATCCAGAGGATGATGAAGATAAATTAAAGATAGAAGAATTTATGCATAAAAATCAGCAAGCTATTTGCATTATTGCTTTAACCTTAACTGATCAGCAGCTTGTTTATATCCACGGAGAGAAAACAGCTGTTGGGTGTTGGCAGAAGCTGAAGAGGATTTATGTTCGAGATAATGTTGGTGCTCACATAAATCTAACACGGAAACTTTTCAGTACACATCTCCATAAGAATGGTGATATGCTGAGTCATTTGAAAACTATGCAAAGCATTTTTCAAGAACTGCACGAGAAAGAGCTTATTTTCTCTGAACTACACCAAGTCTACATAATTCTATCTTCCCTTGATGAAAGTTATGATAACTACGTAACTTCCCTTGAAATATTGCCAAAGGAAAGCCTAACTTTAACTGATATAACTGGCAGATTGATTGAAGAGGCCAGAAGAAGGCTTGAAAGAGACGAATTAAGGAGGCAGCAACCTCAAAAAGAAGATAATGAAACTCCTACTGCATACGCAATTAAAAAGTGCTTTAATTGTGGAGGAAGAGGACATTTGGCAAGATTTTGTAAAAAAAGCAAAACGCCAGAACACTGGCAAGAATACTAAAAGTCATCAAAAGATAAATAAAAATTTAGAGTTAGCCATGTATAGTAACGGAGCTGTAAAAAATAATTTATGGCTGGTTGACAGTGGAGCATCTCATTGTATAACAAATGATAACAAACATTTTATTAAAATGTCCCAGAGTACACAGCAGATATCGTTAGCCAATGGCTGGAAACTGAAAGCTAAAGGTCAAGGTATAGCATATTGTTCTTTTATAAAAGAGAATGTAAAAATGTTATATGTACCACAACTTAAGTTTAATTTAATTTCAGTAAGAATTTTGGTTAAACTAGGATATGTAGCTACATTTAGGGGAGATAACTGCATAATTGAGAAAGAAGATAAGAAAATTACTGCATCTTTAAGAGGTGAATTATATGTGTTAAATGATGATGGTTTAAAGGTGGCTAACACAGTTTATGAAAATAAGAAACCTCATGATGAATGTATTCACTTGTTACATCGAAGGCTAGGGCATTTAAATTTTAAAATTCTTAAGAAAACTGTTGAATTATCTAAGGAAATAAGTTTGAAACCTTGTAATAAGTATTTGCAATGTAATGCCTGTAATCAAAGCAAAGCAAGGGTCACACCGGCTAATAGAGTTGATGGATTTACTACCAAAGAACCTTTAGAGGTAGTATTTGCAGATTTAATAGGTCCGAAAAAACCAAGTGTAGGAGGAGCTCGTTACATACTAAGTATAATGGATCACTATTCTAGATATGGGTTTTGCTATTTAATGAAGAGCAAAACTGAAACGTATCAAAATCTCTTTAATTGGATTAAATTTGCAGAAAGGAAAACTAAAAAGAAATTAGTAACTCTTATAACAGATAATGGTACAGAATTTACAAATAATAAATTCCAGAACAGACTAAGAATGTTAGGAATTCAACATAAAAAGTCTGCACCATATAGGCCACAACATAATGCCTTTATAGAGAGAAGAGGCCAAACATTACAATCAATGACACGATCTATGATGTCTGATTCAGGATTACCTGACAATTTATGGGGAGAAGCAATAATGTGTGGTAATCATATATTAAATAATGTTGTTAATTCAACAACAGGTGAATTACCATTCACACTGTGGCATGGTACAAAACCTGATTTAAGTTACACGCACACATTTGGAGCACCAGCATGGGTGCATATCCCTTCACAACTTAGACACAAAGGACAACATAGAGCTAAAAGATTATATTTTGTAGGATATACATCTAATCATAGATCTTATAGATTCTGGGAACAAGGTACATCTAGAGTTTACACCAGTGCTAGTGCAAAATTCCTAGAACATATAGGATGGAATAGATTAGAGCAAGATTTAAATAATGAAGTAATTATTGAACCCTACAAAAGGCAGAAAGATCAGATTAGTTATAAGAAGAGTCCAATTAAAGAAGAAGTCCACGAAGAGCAAATAGGATCAGAACAAGAGGAAACAGTTGATCAGGAAGAGTTAGATAATCAAGAAGAGTTAATAAATGAAAGTCCACCTGTAAGTCCTGTAATACCTAGACGTACTACACGTGTAACTAGACCACCTGATAGATATCAAGCAAGTATAGTTTGCCAAGTAACAAAAGTTCCAACTAGTGTAGATGAACTTAGGATGTATCCTGCTAAGGATCAGGAGAATTGGCAAAAGGCAATGGAAAAAGAACTAAATTCATTAAAGGTAATGAAAGTTTATGAAGATGCTAAATTACCTCCAGGAGAAAAATCCATTGGGTGCAAATGGATATTTAAAGTAAAAACTGGAAATGATGGGACTGTTACCCATAAGGCTAGGTTAGTAGCTCAAGGTTTTAATCAAACTGCATCTGATTACGATGAAGTTTTTGCACCAAGTCTTAAAGCAACATCTTTAAGAGTAGCATTAGTGTGGGCAGCTAAGAAAAACTATGTCATTAACCATTTAGATGTAGAAACTGCTTATCTACATGTACCATTGCAGCACACTATATATTTAAGAAAACCAGTAGGTATAAAAGACAATAAAGTAAATAGTAATGATTGTTGGAAACTCAAAAAGAGTCTTTATGGGTTGAAACAATCTGGGTTTGAGTGGAACCAATATATTGTGAAGGAGTTAAACAATATAGGTTTTAAATCTGGTTTAGCAGATCCATGTGTGTTTAAAAGAGAAAATAATGGAACGGTGTCATTATTGTTATTATTTACAGATGATATTGCTTTGATAACTAAGACTAATAATGAAGCTAATGAGATTATATCATTATTAGCCAAAAAGATAAAATTAAAGCATTTAGGTGAAATTAAAAAGTATCTAGGATTGACAATTAACAAAACAAAAAATGGTTTTAAGATATCTCAAGAAGATAAAATTTGCCAATTAATTAAAACGTTTAAAATGGAACTTTGTAAACCGGCAAAGACTCCAATGAGTCAGGAAGTTTGCCAAATTGATGATCAAAGTCCCAAATTTGATAAGTCTATATATCAATCTTTGATTGGTAGCTTATCATATATAAGCAATTGGTCTAGGCCAGATATAGCTTATAGTGTAAATCAGCTGGCACGTTTTAATTCTGATCCACATCAATGTCATTGGCAATCATTAAAGAGAATTTTAAGATATCTTAAAGGAACAATGAACCATGCATTGTATATAGAACCAAAGGGTGATTTGAGTCTTAGTGCCTATGCAGATGCAAGTTTTGCAACTGATATAAACACTAGAAAATCAACATCTGGGATGGCTATATTATTTGGTAAAACACTAATAGGGTGGAGGTCAATCAGACAACAGCATATCAGCATGTCCACGATGGAAGCGGAATTTTCATGTCTGTCATTATTATGCACTGACTTGATTTTGTACAAACAGTTATTATTAGACATGGGTATAACTGTAAAAGATTCCATTATTGTGTTCGAGGATAACCAAGCAGCTATAAAATTAGCTACTAGTATTGCTGTAAAAACTAGATCAAAGCATACTGACTTAAGATACTTAAATGTTAGAGAATCTGTAAAGAATGGGCTAATTAAATTGGAATACTGCATGACAGAAGAAAACATTGCAGACCAATTTACAAAAGCTCAAGGAGTAATTAAGTTTAAAGAGAGTTGTAACAAATATGATTTAAAGATGTAAATTGTTATATTTATTATTATTTCCTAAAAGGGGAGAATGTTAGGGATAACATTGTTTTACCCTAACTGGTTTAGGTAAATAATAATATGTAATCATAGTTTGTAAGTTAAAGTGTCTGCAACTTTAACTGTGGGATAGTAATTAAGGGAGTGGTTGTGAAAGCACTTTAAAAGAAGCAAGACTGCAGCTTGCTCTCTCTGGCTTTGATGATACCTGATTACTGCAAGGACACAAGACTGCATTGCTCGAACGGGAGAGAAAACAAAGGACTGACTTGTAAGTGAATTGACATAGGATATTCTAACACGAACTTTGCTAACTGAATATCCCTGAATGGACTGACTAAATGATACATGACTATTGGACTGTTATTTTGACTATGCTATGAACTCATAATGGAATAAACTATATTTTTGATAGCACAAGCGTATCTGTTATTTTTACTGTATGTTAATAAACATACAAGCTTAGCTCACTCATTTATCTGTGTGCCTATCTGACTAACGCTGCACATTCTGTTTAGCTTGTCTCCCTAACCCTGGTTGGGGAAACCAGGCTTAACAATGATATTTATAAAAAGATCTAATTCCTGGAGGTTAAAGGCCAGAGTATTGAATGAATTAAATCTTCTAAATATTTGGGCATCATTTTCCTTGGCTCTACCAAAAGTAGTGAGCACCCACATTATATCATCAAAAATACTCAACAAACAATGGTCATAATTCAAGTTTTCCATTTCATCAGAGGAGCATAGCATATCCCAGCATCACTGAAGTTTTATCCCAGTATCACTGAAGCTATATTTTACTAAGGATCAAACACAATTATTCTTGGGTGCCCAGTTAGGACTTTATACTTACTTTACATCTCATGAAAGGTGTAAACCCTATTGAGCCCAACAATCTGGCTTCTCATTTGATTGACACCGGAAGGATGGAAAATTGAGTCAACACTCTAACCATTGCATCACCATGGCACCTGATGGAAAGACAGATCCATACATTTATCTAGAGCATTTTTTATTGTTCTTTTACATAATTATAAGATTGACAGATAAGATAAAATATTCATCCATAAACCTACAAACTGGCATTTTTTCCCTTCTGGAAAACTTAACAAAATTCTAGAGAAAATGTTTCAATTACAATATGTTGCAAACAGGTTTCTATTATTTAAATTTGATTGTATTTTGCAATATCAAAAATTGTTTAAAGTTAAAACAAAGTGGGGGCAGCCTGGTATTGTAAAATGGCAATAAACTGAATATACTGGAAGTATTTGATAATGTATTAATTGCTCTCTTTCCCCCCTTTCACAGCTATCCTCCATCTCCACTTTCTTTTAATGCAGAACAGCAACAACAACTGCTGTTGGTCAGCTGAACTTATAATTGTTCCTCTGGCTAAATAATATATTTATTAAAATATCTCACAAATACTTTTTCAAATAGCAAAGTTGCGATCCATCCATCCATTCTATCCATCCATCTGTCCATCTAGTGAAAATATGCATGTGTGGATGTCATTTGTGTCTGTGTTTGCATGTCTATTACTTAAGGACTTCTATGAAGACTTGACAACTTTCAACCATTCTTTTTGTAGTACTCATACTTTTATTTGTTAGTTGTAAATCAGTGATTTAAAGTTATAGGAAAATAGTAGTATCCTTAGGGTAATGTGAAGCTGACATTTTCTCTCCCAGTCCAATTCACATAGGGTTGTTGTGCGGAAAATAGGAGAATGGAACATTATGTATATTTACAAGACAGCTATAAAATATATTATTTCTTACAGCTAGTAGTGGAGACGTTTAAGAAATCTGAATCCCACTTTATCCTAAAGCAATCCAAATAAAAATGTGTTTATCATGAAAGAAAAACTTGTATTCTATTTTTTTTTGTAAAATCAAAATATACTAAAAAGATTTCCTTTCGTATATGCAACGGTTCAGCAAGCAGCTCAATGTGCCATCTATTAGTACCCAAGAGACTATGGTTGTATCTATTTAACAAAATTCTCACATGTTTCACAAGAATATTCAGCTGCTAAGTACTGAGGCTCAGCTCTGAGCTGAGGCAAAAACAGTTTTATTAAAAATGTTAGCAGAAAAGAAATGGAATCTTACATGGTTGACTGCAAAAGTTGGCACCATCATGTTTAAGCTTACTTATTTCCATCAAAGTGAATAAATATCAACTAATTGCAGCGCAAATCTGTCAGTTTAAGTGCACTGAATCTGTTTTTGATTTAGGAACTATGAAATAAAGAATATAGCATAATATCTGTAATTTGTCTCACATTATTACATTATCCCATGTAGGGGCTCTCTCCTTATACTCATTTTACAAAAAACAGCCACATAATCTTGAGTGACAAAGGGATAATTAAGCTTTTCTCCGCTGATAAGTTTTTCTTCCCTAACCCTCCCCCCAAACTCCCTAAAACTCCAATTGAATGGTAGGTCTGGATGAAGACATGCTGAGGCTTTAAAATATGGGGGTACGAAAGCCATGTCATTAAAAAAAGTAGCAGAAAAGTGCAGAGAAAGCAAAATTGATTTTCTGATTAGGAAAAGGGCAATAACTTCATTTATTAGTGACTGGAAACTCCTTGTGGACTTTTTGCTGAAGTAAAGAAAAAAAACGAATGTGATTTATGGGTTTGATGATAAGAAAGGGTAAACTATGGAAAGAAGGAAATTAGGATGAAATATTAAAGAGAGAGGGTTAAAATATTAACTGTGGCTAAGAAGATTAGAATCTACTTCTTTATAACCTCTCTCTCTTTTTCTTTCTTTTGCTTGTTTTCTTTTTTAAAATCTCTTTACTATTTTTCTTTATTTTATCTCTAAAATTTATATTGTTTATATTTTGAAAAAATTCTTTAATAAAAATATTTTGAAAAAGTAGAGAAAAAGTGTATTACAGAATTACTGAAAATGAAGACAAAAACAATCAAGAGAAAGTTGAGTGCTAGTAGCAATAAGATGAAACACACTGACAATATGAAATCTCACCAGCCTTTAAAGTACGTTGTAAGAGACTTTGCCAAATATGGAAGAACTTTGTGAATAGGCAAATCTCTCTGATGGCATTATTTTGAGAAAGCATAAATAACATTTTCTCAAAGTTCACATATGTCTTCTTGCCCAGAAAGATAGGAAATTCTCCTATTAATCAATGATATACAAACTGACTCTTTTTCATAATTGTTTCCTATTTACTGAATAGTGGGTTGTCTATTTGGTTATATTATTCAGCAGTTGCCTAGATGGGGAGATAGTATGGAAAGTAAATGTAGCATAAACAGACATGAATATAAAAATTGAGGGAATTTTTTTTTACATACAAAAACTGACTTCTGAAAGCAAAAGCAGGTCATTTTATATGTAGGCACATGAGAGTTTTCTGAGGTCAGGATCTGTTTACAACATCTGGCAATATAATAATTTTCTTGCAACTTTCAACTGTAAGCTATGTTAGACAACTCCTGCTTCCATGTTAACCTTTAGTGACCGTGAGTGGGAGATGTGAGCAGGCCTGGCTTAAAATGGCATCTGCTCTGGGGATTTCTAGTTGTTGAAGCCAAGAGCACTCCATATTAGTACCACCTGCAGGAGACTCTACATTTCAGAGGGACTTCCTACAAAGAATATGCCATGCTGGAAATCCCAGGGATTATTTTACAGCCTCTCAAATGCCAGACTCAAAGCTATTCCTATGAGCAGTCCACCCATCTTTCCTTGGCTTCCTACATGACATGCGTTTTCTAAAAATGTTCCTCTTTCTCAGTCAAGTTCTGATTCATTACCTTCTCTCTCAGAAATAAACCAACCTGATTGTTTCCCTTCTTTGCTATGACTAATTCTTACATAGGATTCCAAATTTATGAGACAGCCCATGGCACCCCTGGCAGGCATCTTCCAACCACAGATACATGGATAACAGAATGAGGGTGATTGTTTGATTGATTATTATCAACATAAATAAGTGCCACCCACTCAAATGACTTGCATGCCACAGACTTTACTATCTAAGAATTAATGTAAGGGGGATATGAAGTTCCTGCTTCTATATATGCACTGGAATTCATTGTGACTATTGCTATTCTTATTTTTCTAAAGTCATTATGTTGCTAACATCCTGAGTTAACAATCAATCCTGGAAGCCTATTATTGGGGACCAAAAATTATTCTTTCTAATGCCAAAGTATAGATCTTAGGAAAGTGTAGATCTATCTAAAAACAAGGAAATGATATCTACCGTATATACTCGAGTATAAGTTGACCCGAATATAAGCCGAGGCACCTAAATTTACCACAAAAAACTGGGAAAACTTATTGACTCGAGTATAAGCCGAGGGTGGGAAATGCAGCAGCTACTGGTAAATTTCAAAAATAAAAATAGATACTAATAAAATTTCATTAATTGAGGCATCAGTAGATTAAATGTTTTTGAATATTTATTTCAAAGAAAAACAGATTAATCAATTTGGGAAACGATCTCACTATCATGAAAGGTTTAATTGATTCACTAACCCAAAAGAAGATGACGATGACAGTGGGAGGCAGGATTCACTCTCTCCCTTGCAACAAAAAAGCAAGAGCCGTTCTTATGATCTCTCTCTCTCTCTCCCCATAATACAGTCAAGCCCTTTCCAGCACGCGCGATCTGCCGCCGCTGCTTTGCACCCTGCAAAAGCAAAATCCCGGGGTTTTTGCATTTGCAAGGTGCAAAGCGGCGGGGGCGGATCCCACGTGCTGGAAAGGGCTTGACTGTATTACGGGGAGAGAGAGAGAGAGATCATAAGAACGGCTCTTGCTTTTTTCTTGCAAGGGAGAGAGTGACTCCTGCCTCCCACTGTCATCGACATCTTCTTTTGGGTTAGTGAATCAATTAATTTGGGAAATGATCTCACTATTATGAAAGTCAGTGTTCTCTGCCAGTGAGGCATTTGGAAGAAAATGCCCCGCAGCATATCTACGCGCGTGTAAGGGGAATCAGAAATCCCCGCGTTTAATGCCTAGCACAGCAGAAGAGAAAACGCAGCTATGAGCCAATACTAGGAAAACCTGATTGATCAGAAGGAAGGAGGCAAAAGAGGGAGGGGTGGTGGTGGACGGAGGTCCCACTGGTATTTGTGAAACACTTGGTCGGCAGCGCTTAAAGTCAACGTCCTCGCTCCCACCTACCCAAAGCCATGAAGTCTCCCAATTGCGCAGCCCAGAATCGCCCTCCCCTCGGGGCAGCAACGACGCCCGGTATTTCTCGAGATGAAGCTCCGCCGTGCAATGAAAGCGCCCTAGGCTCTAGGCTCGCGGGTTCAGAAAACAACGCGAGGCGAGGTCGCTTCGGCTCCGCTGAGCTTCGTTTCCTAGCTGCTTTCAGTCTGCTCAGGAGGAGGGGGAAGAGGTGGTGGCGGCAGCTTGCATTGTTTTCTGAGCTCTAGGCCACCACCTCCTCCCCCTCCTCCCGAGCGGACTGAAAGCAGCTAGGAAACGAAGCTCAGCGGAGCCGAAGCGACCTCGCCTCGCGTTGTTTTCTGAGCTCTAGGCTCCGCTGAGCTTCGTTTCCTAGCTGCTTTCAGTCCGCTCGGGAGGAGGGGGAGGAGGTGGTGGCGGCAGCTTGTATTGTTTTCTGAGCTCTAGGCCACCACCTCCTCCCCCTCCTCCCGAGCGGACTGAAAGCAGCTAGGAAACGAAGCTCAGCGGAGCTGAAGCGACCTCACCTCGCGTTGTTTTCTGAGCTCTAGGCTCCGCTCCGCTTCGTTTCCTAGCTGCTTTCAGTCCTCTCGGGAGAAGGGGGAGGAGGTGGTGGCGGCAGCTTGCGTTGTTTTCTGAGCTCTAGGCCACCACCTCCTCCCCCTCCTCCTGAGTGGACTGAAAGCAGCTAGGAAACGAAGCTCAGCGGAGCCGAAGCGACCTCACCTCGCGTTGTTTTCTGAGCTCTAGGCTCCGCTGAGCTTCGTTTCCTAGCTGCTTTCAGTCCGCTCGGGAGGAGGGGGAGGAGGTGGTGGTGGCAGCTTGTGTTGTTTTCTGAGCTCTAGGCCACCACCTCCTCTCCCTTCTCCCGAGCGGACTGAAAGCAGCTAGGAAACGAAGCTCAGCGGAGCCGAAGCGACCTCGCCTCGCGTTGTTTTCTGAGCTCTAGGCTCCGCTCAGCTTAGTTTCCTAGCTGCTTTCAGTCCGCTCGGGAGGAGGGGGAGGAGGTGGTGGCGGCAGCTTGTGTTGTTTTCTGAGCTCTAGGCCACCACCTCCTCTCCCTTCTCCCGAGCGGACTGAAAGCAGCTAGGAAACGAAGCTCAGCGGAGCCGAAGCGACCTCGCCTCGCGTTGTTTTCTGAGCTCTAGGCTCTGCTCAGCTTCGTTTCCTAGCTGCTTTCAGTCCGCTCGGGAGGAGGGGGAGGAGGTGGTGGCGGCAGCTTGCATTGTTTTCTGAGCTCTAGGCCACCACCTCCTCCCCCTCCTCCTGAGCAGACTGAAAGCAGCTAGGAAACGAAGCTCAGCGGAGCCGAAGCGACCTCACCTCGCGTTGTTTTCTAGTCTAGAGCCAGGGCGCTTTCATTGCACGGTGGAGCTTCTTGTCTCGGGAAACACCAGGCGTCGTTGCTGCCCCCTGAGGGAGGGCAATTCTGGGCTGCGCGATTGGGGGACTTTGTCACTTTGGGTGGGTGGGTGGGTGGATGGGAGCGAGGATGGATGGAGTCCATGAAGTGGGGCTTGCCTGCAGGAAAGCGGCTGCCCAGCTCCGGAGCTCCACACCATTTTTTTTTTTCAGAGGGGAATCTGACTCGAGTATAAGACGAGGGCGGTTTTTTCAGCACAAAAAATGGGCTGAAAAACTCGGCTTATACTCGAGTATATACGGTATATGGGCTAGGAAACTTACACTGTATTCATAAGTATAATGTTTTGCATAAAAATAAAATGAAAATAAAGTTTTCAGAAAACCAAAATATCCTAAAAGGAAATTGTGTGTTTTCAAATAACAAAATGCTTCTGGTGAAAGCAGGGAAGCAGAGTTGCTCCTTGCCTTCTTTACCATCAAATGGTATTCTATCTGGGGCTGTATTTCACTGGTCTCTTATTGTTCCCTTACCAAGTTTTCCCCAATTCCTGTCTGTCCTTCTTTAAAGAGGTGGGATTTCTAAAACAGACAGATGAAGCTCAAGATTCAGAAGTCTGTCTAGACAGGGAGAAAACAAAAAAGGTGAAACAAAACTAGACAAAATAACTTTATTAGCTACATTTGATTGGTGAATCTCCTTAGTTCAACTTTTCTAAGATTCTCAAATATTGTGGAGCCAATGGTTTCTTTGCTGTACCACATTTCCAACGTTTATTTATGCTTTTCCCAGTAATTTCAGCCAATTGTATTGTATAATACCACCTATGAATTACTTTTAAATCATTCTCTATATAGTCTTTGGTGATATAGAATGTTGCTTAGAATTTTTTTTCAGAATGTAGTCCATTGTGTAGTTGAGATATTGATTCTTGTCCATTTTTTTGGTGATTCAGTAAATAGTATGCTGGGAAAATCCATAATATTGTAATAACAGTATTATGTTTTCATTTGTTTTTAGTTCTTTGAATGAAATATATTGACTAATCATTTTAAATACAGATTCACACTTTGATTGGCCATAGAAAAAATTATCTTTACCTATAAAAGTTCCATCTAAACCTTCCAAAGGGTATGTCCTACCCTTGCAAATTAGTTATCTTTTATAAAGCCTTTTCCAATCTCCCATCTTCCAGATGGATTAAAATTGCAGTGCTTAGAATTTGCAGATAGGAAAGGTGGGTTTTCTTGGAATTCAAGTTTTAACATATTTAATAAGCATAAACTATTAAAGATCAAATAAAACAAACCTTCTATATATGCCTTCTATTTTCATGGATTACCATATTTACAGTACAACCATAATTTGATATTTATATAATATGACTTTAGCATCAGTGAAAAATGCTGATAGCTTGAATTCTTAAAATACAATGGTCAATTCAACATAGAAATCTGAAGAGAAATTAATTATGGTAGAATAATTAATAACTGGATGCTTTCCCTGGAATCTAGTGCCATAAGACTTTAGGGAAAGAGGTAAGGCAGGATTTGAAACTAGGATGAAATTGTTAGGATATTGAATTTAGCCGCTGGAACAGTAAGGTGTACAATAGACCAGAACACATAGTTGTAGATGATTAGATCAGGTTATCATCCTAGAATGAGATAGAAATAAGAAACAAATCGTTAATATTGGTAGAACGTTTTAAGAGATATGATTATATCAGAAAGTATAGAAGTATAGAAGGAGATAATTTGAATAGGTTGAGAGGAAAACTGAATTCAAGAAGTTAATTTAGACATACTGACTTCCAGTTTTGGCTCATTTACATTTATAAGCTGCCACTTCATGCAATGGTTACCCAGTAAACATGGGCATATATGAACAATATTTTAGAAATAAATGGACTCTGAGAATAATTTTGCTCAAGATTGCAATTTTGAGAATAACCTGAAATATTGCTAGAAATAATTGGCAAGAGCAGATGTAACTTTTCTGGTTTCTTCTAATTGTCTTTGAAAAGGAGGATTATTATGTGCAATGCTAGATTGCTTTGAATTGCAGGATAGTATGATCCCAGTCTTGCCCTCCTGTCAATTGATTGATAGATTGTACACACATTAGTTGGTGAACAGGGTTTACTGTCTTGAATAAGGCACTCCAATTATGGCTTCTGTAAACACAGAAACAGAAATAGCTATTACTCTTCTGCCTTTTCTCTGGTTATGTGCCATGGCGAGAAAGGTGTGAATTGTTTTTCATCTCTGTTGGCAAAGCTGCTTAAGTCTATTGGAATTTCTACATTACTTTCCCTGGGAGAACACCTAGATTGAACCCTGGGTGTTTGATCTTAACTGTCACAAGAGATTACAATTTTACATTAACATAAATCTGTCAGGCTAAATGAAATTGCTTTGGGTTCAGCCAAATGTAAGTAATAGAGGGGATCAGAGCTTGGCATGTTTGCATAGAGCTTTTAGACGGGGAAGTTCCCTCTCCCTTCTTTTTCATTTAATACAGTAAGCAATGCTTAATGTATTGCTTTCTTTTAGTATTTAAAATATTGTCTCCTGATACAGTGAGTAGATTAAAATGGCTGAGTTCCAAAGAATATCTCAAAACAGCACATTTTCTTTTAGGGAGGGTTCAGATAGAATGAATGAAACGCACTTGATCATTCTCCCATGCTCACTGTTGTCTCTGCTTGCCACGTAGAGTAGCTCTCACAGGAAACAATGGGAGTGGAAAAGAGGTGTAACAAAGGACAAAACAAAAAGTAGGATTCTTCATCCCCTCCCCTTCCCCCCCTCAAACAAGTTCAAAATGCCACAGGGAGAAATTTGAAAGAAAGAAAATTCTCAAGGACACTGAGAATACAGTGTCTTCACCAGCAGTTGAGTTCATTTTATATGTAGTGTGTGAAATATGATTTCCATTGAATTGTTTTTCTCTCAAACAATAAAATAAAAAGTATATATTTTAGATTTAGGAAACTTGGCATATATGAAATATCTATCAAATACCATCAACTTGCATTGCTTGCCACATTTTTTGAATATCTATTTTTTGATAATATTTGTCAATCTAAAATATCTTGCTACCATGGAGACTAGTTATTGATGGATTTCAGAAGTAAGATAAAACTGTTTTAAATATTTCAACTTACGTCAAAGATTCAATGCTCTTTTAGTCAACTTTCATTGCTGAAATAAAACTTTTATCATTTGCAGGATTTTTGCCTATGTGGAACTAAAGAAGAATCTTAGATGAGAAGCAAAACATCTTCAGAGATAAACCAGAAAGTCCAGTTGCCTCTTGAAAAAACACTTTGTGGTCAACTATGACCTGGATGACTGAAAATGTCCATAGACATTCAGCAATCAATAGCAATCAGCTGTTCGGACAACTTATTGCTTCTTTCTTCTTTTAGCATTGTCAACTGTTTTGATAAACAAACTACCTTAGAAAATCCCTAAGTCTAAACAATGCCATTATTTATTCATAATGCAATAGCTCAAACAAGTTTGTATTAGACTAGAAGTGTCACCTCTTTTGTGGGAGCTGTACTGACTGCCAATCTGTTTCTAGATACAATTCAAGGAGCTGTCATATCACCTTGACAGTCTTATATGGTTTGGAACCAGATCTCTCCTCCATTACATCCATCTAGCTTACTGGGATGGGAAGGTAGAGCATGTTATGGGTCCTATCAATTTGGGATATACATCTGCGGGGCCATGAAAAAGACCTTCTCTGGGGGTGACCCCTTCTTTATGGAACACATTCTCCTGATCTATGGTTGGCCCTTATCCAATTGCACTTCTGAAAGGACCTAAAATCATAGTTTTGTCAGATCTGTCTCTCTGTCTATTAAATTTCCATGCCACTTATTTCCCCTGTAAGGTGATTTAGTTGAGTTGCTGGTGCCAGGGGATGGAGGGATTTTTATGGTGGTTTTTTGGGATGGATTTTTAAATGTTGTAAGCTGCCTGAAAATCATCTGTGTGTGAGTTGGGTGGCTATACAATTTTGTTAATCAAATCAATAAATATTCTTGATGATGGCTAAAAAGGGAACATCCCCAAAAGGAACAGACTAAAATATTTTTAGTCTGACAAGCATGGTAAAACATAATTAACCTTGTAGAAAAATACATGGAAAATGTAACAAGGATATCTGATTCATTTGATCATTTTGACATTTATGGCTCACCTGATGATCATGAATCCATTGAGATAGAATCTTTATTGTCAAGATGCTGATATTTGGAATTGTCCTCTCTGAGAGTCCACTAAATATCTTCAGTAAGTAGCAGTAGAATTTATTAATTAGTTGCTCATCTCAGTCATTTGATTTCCCAGTTTTTTCTTTTTGCCAATACTAATGTTCTTAAGGATTTTTTGCCATTTTTTTTATCAAATATATACATTTTACCTCAATGCAGGTCTTGGTGTGTTCGGGTCTTTTCCCGTGTAAGATTGAGAGTATCTTGGCAATGTTTCGACGAGGTCCATGTGCCATCTTTAGGCTGGTGCTTTCGGCTTCGTGCTTGAGTGAGCAAAGCATGATCAGAACTGCCGTCTCTCTATAAATGCTGGTGGGGAGGTTAGTTGTGTTGTCATTTCTTGATTGGTTGATGGAGTTGATGTTTGCAGATTGGCTGGCTTTTTCGTAAGAACACGTGTGGCTGAGGTATTGGCTGTGTGTCTATCAGCCTCCTGTGTTGTAACGACCTGGGTAATGGGCTGTGTGATAACCTTCTGAGTTCTATTGTTTTGATATCCTGGGTCTTGTGCTGTAATCTCCTGGATTGTAATGACCTGGGTCATGGGCTGTGTGATGACCTTCTGAGTTCTATTGTTTTGACATCCTGGGTCTTGTGCTGTACTCTCCTGGGTTGTAATGACCTGGGGCATGGGCTGTGTGATGACCTTCTGAGTTCTATTGTTGTGACATTTTGGGTCTTGTGCTGTAATCTCCTGGGTCGTTGGCTGTGTTGTAACATCCTGAAGTTTTGTGGAGAAACCTCCTGAGTTCCATGATGTGATATCCTGAGTGGGTGGCTGTGATGTGATGTTCTGGGTTTTGGTTTGGCTCCGAGTTTGAGGCCTGGCTATGTATTCATGGCATGTGTCAGTTTGCTTGGTTTGGGGATCAGGGTGTGTGGCAGATGGTGATGCAGCTGTGGCCTGGTTTCTGGACGGTGGTTGCCTTTTGTCTATGGGGTGGGTTTAAGTCTGCTGAGGGAGATTGGTGGTGGCCTCATGTGTTGTTTTGGGTCCAGTGTTGGTTTTCATGGCTGGGACTCGTTTGTTGATAAGGGCTAGTTTCCAGACATCTGGTAGGCGGGAGGTGAGTGGGACCTCATCGAAACATTGCCAAGATACTCTCAATCTTACATGGGAAAAGACATGAACACGCCAAGACCTGCATACCTGTACCCATGAAAATCTATGAAAACATTTTACCTCACTGTTTCAAGTTATTGCATTCAAGGTCTGCTCAAATGTCTGTATTTTAGTTGCACTGAAAATTGCTTCAGCTTTTTCCAACAATGCTAATAAAAATCCAAATTAAACTATCACTTTACATATTTGTTGCTTTCCACAATATTCCTGCATTTTTTCACTGATATCCAGTTATACCTGCTTCTTCTATCTTCATGAAGTTTAAAAATGGTTCCTTTTTCTTTCTTTATATTTTTCCAGGGATCAACCCTGTACAGGATCTTTCTGTAGGTTAGGATGATGATTATGATTATGATTATAGATAACAGATAACAGATAATCAGAGTTGGAAGGGACCTTGTAGGTCATCTAGTCCAACTCCCCAGCCCCTCAAATATTGGAAGACTGCTATCATGTCTCCCCTGGTCCTTCTCTTCACTATACTAGTAAAGCCCAGTTCTTGCAACTGTATGTTTTAGCCTCCAGTCCCCTAATCATCCTGGTTGCTCTTCTCTGTACTTTTTCTAGAGTCCCAACATCTTTTTTATAATGTGGTGAACAAAACTGGATGCAGTACTCAAGGTGTGGTCTTAATAAGGCTATATAAAGTGGTATTAGTACTTCCCTTGATCTTGATTGTATCCTTCTGTTAATACAATTTCAGATTGCATTAGCTTTTTTGGCTGCTGCTGCACACTGCTGGCTCATATTTAGCTGGTTGTCCACTAAGACTCCAAGATCCCTCTCACAGTTACTGCTATTGAACCTGGTTTCTCCCAGTCTATATGTGTACTTTTGGTTTTTCTTGCCTAAGTGTTGGACATTACTTTTCTCTACATTGAATTTCATTTTGTTAGTGTTCTAGTCTGTCAAGATCCATCTGGATCTTGAGCCTATCTTCTTGGCCTATTCCTGCCAGTTTATATCATAACCTGAAATATATTTCCCAATTTCTGAACAATAGTTACACTGGAGCAAGGATGCATGTTTCCCCATATTCTCAAACATAATCTCATTTAGCTAATATAGTAAAGAGGTAGCAGCCTGAAAAATACCATTCCTCTGGAGAATTATAAATCATGGAAAAGAAGTCTCTGTTTCCTCCAATCTACAAGAATAACATTATCTGAGTTACCAATCACTTCAGGTCAGATTTAAAACAAGGAAGCTCTGAACCTTTAGAACATGGGTCTCCAACCTTGGACACTTTAAGATTTGTGGACTTCAACTCCCAGAGTTCCTCAGCCAACCTTGGCCACTTTAACACTTGTGGACTTCAACTCCCAGAGAATTGAAGTCCACAAATCTTAAAGGGACCAAGGTTGGAGACCCCTGCTTTAGAAGTATGCTTAAGAAAGATAAAAATGAAATTTAAGTTTTATGATTTGATAATTATATCTGTTATCAGAGAATTCCTGGGTATTTTTGTTGTTAGTATGTTTACCCTAAATTTGTTTATGTTTAAAAATAGAGTAAGGGGATATTTCATTATATGTAGTGTAGTACAAAATATAGTGTCATTCATGAAGTAATAGTTTAATTTATATACTTTTTCTATTACATTTTTGTCTTTTTGTTTTAACTTAGAGTAAGAAGTTGCATTTTGTATGTTTGTATCTGTAATTAAGAAAGGCAGAAGTTACTCCTTTCATCTCCTTTTTCTGATCCCCTCCCTTTCCAACTTTTTTCCTGTTAATTTGTATTTTATTTCTTTCTTAAATTTAGTAATGTTGTCTAAAACAAGAAACAGACAAAAAGAAGCATGTGTTGAAATATTCACATGACTTTAAAATCTTTGCATAATTCAAACAATTGATAAAAAGGGGCTACCCAGGAACAAGCTGATTAAGAATCCTTTCCAAAGGACTATGGCTGCTGACAGCTGTGGCCTGGGTGCAATTACTGGAAGCCCTGATTTAAAAGCCTTCAGTTTTCCAGGAGGCAGATCTAGAAAAAATGTTTATAAATTACTTCCTGGCCTTGTTTCTGTTCTTGATATTCCAGCTGTTATCCTTGTGGCCATTTGATGTACTACATGTGGAACCAAATTGGATTTTGGCCATGTATCTTTGCCTTCTCTTTTTATGAGATGCTTATGATTTATCCCTTTTTTATTTCTGTATCTTTTTTGTGAAATTGTTTTGTGGTACATTGATAGCTCTGTGGGGACTAGCTGGGCCTTCTGTGAGGATGGGCATCATTAAAGTATAATCTTTCTCATTTGGGGCTCCAATAATGATGTAGAATTACTTTTTTTCTGCTTATTTCATTTTTATTAGCAAACTAAAACTGACTGGAACACATTGGCATCTATAGATCTGTAAGGGGTCTGTAAGGGGTGTGCATAAGCACACCAATGTGCCTACCATCCCTGTCTTAATGTTCCTTTATTTGTATCTATTTCATGTATTAATAATCATGTTTACACTTATATATATAATCAAATGCATGCTTGACAAATAAATAAATAAAAATAAATAAATATTGGCTACCTGTCTGTCTTATTAATATTTGTGATAAAAGTCCACTATGTAGTATTTTTACCTGAGATATTTTTAACTCATACTTTGAAATGAACTTGGATCTTTGTCAAAATGATCCTTGCCAAATATCTGTCTAGCAGACCTATATAGTATTCATTTAAACAATTTATATGGTCATTCATTTCACTAATGCAACTCTCGGTAACTTAAGCAACAACCCAAGACAACTGGCAATGAACTGCCTGCAATAGTTCCAGCTTACTTTGTTTATTGCATTGGTCATCAAGGTCAGGGGAGTCAAACTCATGGCCCATGGTCCTGATGTATCATGCACTGGCCATGTCCACCCTTGGTTTAACAAAGGGGGAAAACGTTGTGATATGATGACAACTTGATGCCACAAGTTTGACATCTCTGATATAGATTGTACATTGTCAATTGATGGCTTCTTGGCTGCCTATAGTATATTAAATCTTTTTCTAATTGTGTTAGCTCCTAGATTCTGCCTCAACTTCTAATCACTATTGCTGAAAGTTAGTGATACCTTTTCCTTGAGGAACAATCACATGAAATCACTAGTAAAAGCCTTAAAATAGATATAATATAACTTAAATGGAAAACTTCGCAACAACCCCAGAGCTCAGGGAAATAGAGGCTCAACTCATGTAGTGACATGGCTGGCCAATTTTGATTCACTGCCCTGTTCCTTTCAGCTCTTCAATTATTAAACATTTTAGATGCTGTGCCTGAATCATCAAAGGTTTGATGTAGGCATGTTATTAATCTAAGATTTGAAAATAATATATGCATGCCAATTATCACATTATTTGCCTTGTACAGGTATAAGAAACCATATCATCTACCACAATAATTTCAAGATGTAATAGTTGATTATTGTTGCTTGAATTAGTGTCCAGCTTGAAGTTCTCTGTCTTTAATGTGAGCCTGCAATTTGCAATTGATGTTGCATTCTGCCAGTAATAAAGAATTCAGAGCTATGATGTAAACAATCATTTTCTTCTCATTCGAAAGAAAAAAAAAGGGAGTATCTTTTAGGTTGTATTTGTTGCACTGAGTATTGCGTTCTTCAATCTGTGGACAGGGAATAGAGATAAACAACAGGTGCATACAATATATCTATACCAAATGCAAGGTCAGAGTGAGTAAAGTAATCCTTTAAAAAAAAAAAAACTAGTAATAAAATGCTCCATCAAAAGATTGGATTAAACGACTAATCTGTGGACTGATTAACTATGCACAGCAGCAAGGTGGGATGAGGGGGAGAAAGAAGGCTATGTTCCTTGCACTAGACTACATATTTATGAAATTTTTCAGACTTTCCTTATATTTTCTTCCTAACAATGTGACCTTGACCTAACATCTTGGACTGGTGCCCTTCTGACTTATCTTGGCAGGGTATCTGACTTTTTGCTATCCACTCAGTTTGACTTTTCTATCTTACACCCCCAGCATTTCTTGGGTTTGCTTGAGCTGCCTGCACACTAGCAACTATCACTGGAGCTTAAAGGACCATAGTACTATCGGTATATACTGCCACTGAGCTACCATCTAGATGTCCATCCTTCTTCATCCTTTAACCAGAAAACAACTTGTTCTATTAAAGCTGCATGCATGATAAGGCAGATTTAGTAAAAAAAAACAAAAAACCACAAAACAAAAACCCATTTCTTTTAAAAAAGAAAGTAATTAGCAACTCCATCTGGATATTCTGAGCAGGAGATAGTGGGGCAGATAATATTTAATTTTCCCTATCCCTTATTTCCCCCACTACCACCATTGTTAGTAACCGTGTGATGGAAAAGAACATACAGGCAGCTAAATCGTTACTGTTATTGATGATGGCAAATGTATTTGCTTGTTCGTTTCAGTTATACATACACACCCATCATGCTATTCCAGTTTGGAGTAAACAATGTTCTGCCAAATACAGAAAATGCATAAGAAATAATAAGCCAAAGAAATTAGTGCAAGAAGTAAGAAAAAGAAATATAGCTACACTGAACAATCAACGGTTGTTGTATACCTTGCCTTATTGCTCAGTACTGAAAGCTTTCTATAAGCATTTCATTTATTCTTACCCTTGCTTTACTTCATTATTATACCACTTTCCTGCATTCAATAATTAATCTTGCTGCCATATTCATTCAAACTATTCCATAATTCAAGCCTATTCACTTTATTATAAGCTTTTCTAAACTAACAAATATGTAATACATGCACATTCTCTGATTCATACCTTCCTCAAAGATCTGCTGAATTTATGTTTAACTTTTCTATAGAATTAATGACAGATGGTAAGGTGCTGATTAAATGGAATAGGAAGAAAATGTCTAACAACTTCACCCCAGATTGACGAATTTGATCTTCAAAACAGCATTAATAGGATTGATAAATAGGGAAAAAAACAAACAAACAAGAGAGCTTTAGCAAGAATTGTTTTTGTTTAGATTGGCATATCAAATCAAATTTACTTGAGTTGGTGACTTCAGTGACATGTCTTTGTAAGCTTTTTTCTTTTAAATAACAACATGGAAGAGTTCTGATATTGTCTGTTTCTAGGACTCCCCACCCCCCACCCCAATCTTGCCTACAGATATAGAATATCCTAGTTGTAACCAGATCCAATTCTGCTTAGCTTTTTGGAATTAGTTAAGGTCAGTTAAATGCTACCCTCTGCTGTCATTATAAAGTTGTTGGCAATATTTTCTGCAGAAACTGATTGTTATTTAACTTATTTAAGTTATTTACTTAACTTACTCAAGGTAAGTTAACTTACTTGAGCATCAAATTTTAGTCTGGGAGGGTAAAGAAATATTTATATTCAGATAGGATTCCAAGAAAATCTACTCCTCGTTCAATTTATTTACTAATTTTTTTCCAAAAGTATGGGAATCCAGGGATACAGGTACTCCTAATTAACATTATATGTAATTATTAGCCATATTACAAAAAACCAAGTAATGAGGATAGCCCACCACCAGGTAAAGGAAAGAATTAACTCAAGCTTCAGATTCTGGTGTTCAACAGGAAAAGCCTACTATATATAGGAAAAATGGCAGTGGCATTGAAGAACAATGTAATTGCCTGACCGGGCTGAATTTTTTAATGTGAGGAAATTCTGTTCTGTTCTGCATGTAAAACTAGACTAGTGGCCCAATGAAATGCTGTGGACATAGTATACTTGGACATTAGTAAGACATTTGACAAAGTAGAACACAGCCTCTTTCTTGGTAAGATAGAAAAATGTGAAATAGACAGCACCGCCACTAGATAGATTCATAATTGGCTGACCAGTTGCACCAATTTCCCCCAGCATGTAGTCTTCAATGGAATTACATCAACATGGAGGGAAGCACGCATTGTAGTGGGATACCTGAAGGTTCTGTTTTGGGTCCAGGATTATTCAACATCTTCATAATGGTTTAGATGCAGGAATAGAAGGACAATTCTTCAAATCTGCAGATGACACCAAGCTGGGATGGAAGAATTGCTAATATTTTGGAAGATAGGCTCAAAATCCAGAAGATATTGAAAGGCTTGAACATTGGATCCTGTCTAACAAGATGCAGTTCAGTGGTGAGAAAAGTAAGGCCCTGCACTTAGGCAGGAAAAACTGAATTCATAGATACATAATAGATGAAATCTGACTCTCAACAGTGGTAACTGTGAAAGAGATCAAGGTGTCCTGGACCATTGCTTAAGTATTAGTCAGCAAAGTGCTGTAGCTACCAAAAAAGCCAGCACAGTCCTGGGCTTCATCAACAGAAGGATAGTATCAAGAGCATGAGAAGTGCATTACTGCTTTATATAGCACTAGTAATACTGCAGTTGGAATTTTGCATCCAGTTCTGAACATCACAATACAAAAAAGATGTTGAGACTCTGGAAAGTGTACAGAGAAGACCAACAAAGATGATAAAGGGTCAAAATTGCATGATAAATTGTTGAGAGAGAAGGTATATCTAGCTTAACGAAGAGAAGGATTGGGGAAACATGCTAACTGTCTTCTAGTACTAGAGGGGTAGTCACAAAAAAGAGGGAAGTGGTTTATTCCCTATATAAGGCATCAGAGGGCAAGACACGAAGTAATGGGTGGAAGCTTGTTAAAGATAGATTCAACCTAGAAGTAAGGACAGAGAGAACAATAATCAATGGAATAGCTTTTGGTATTCTATCACTGGAAGTTTTAAAAAACAGTCTGGACAACTATTTGACAAGGATGGTATAAGGCTTCTTCCTTGAGCAGGGGACTGGACTAGAAGACCTCTGGGATCCCTTTCAGCCCTATGACTCGGTGTTTTATGTCCTTTTTTTTGTGTCTATCAATCTCATGCTGACAACTCATCAAGCTTAACTTACAAGGATATGCATATTTTTTTTCTCTAAGGATACCACTAATTGAGTACATTATGTATACATGTGTGGGGGTGTATACACATGAATCAATTTTATTTATAACAGTCATAGACCAGAGAACTATATATACATTTACACACACTCACACACACACACACACTTTTGTGTCTATCTGTGTGTAAGTTTATGGAGGGAGGGCAAAGAGAGAGAAGGAGAAAGAGAGAGGTGTTGAATATGAGAATAAAAGAATGGTGCAGGGACCACTACATTCAAGAGTGCATTATGAGATGTAGAGGCAAGCCTAAAACAGTATGTTAAGAGGAATGAAGGGATAAAGAACATTTTTATTTGCTGTAGAAGCAAAAGTAAATTTCCCATTTCTACTGTTTCTCTCCTAAAAATTAATTAATAGATATAATTTTAAAATTTAGTATTAATTCCAATTGAGTTGCAATTATTTGTAAATTATTATGTCATCTATTTTAAAAGAAGCCTGCTTAGACAAGTAATGCTTCCTGAGATATGGATGCCATTTAAAGAAAAATGTATCAATGCCACACATTTATTCCCATACATTTTCCATTCTATTGTACTGAAATTGCATATTGTACATCAAATGATGCAGATCAGTCCTATATGTTGCTCATGATAATAACCACTGCTACATATATTCATATTATTAAAAATATAACAAAGCCTGTGTAAATACTTTTTTAAAAAAATGCATAATAGAATTTAATACCTCATTAACAATGTCAGTAATAGCATTGTCAATGCTCTCAAAGCTACAAAGGATTATGGATACAGGATTTCCAAATTAGCCTTAGAAATTTGTGAAATTGTCTTCCTTTGAAAAATAGTGTTATGATTTCTCTTAAATTCCTCAAGTATTTGACCACAGCACTTTCTGCCAGTATCCTAGTAGATGAATTAGCTAGGCAAAATAGTTTGTTCAGGTTCACATGGAGTGCAAAGTCTTGCCTCTTTTTCTTCCTACAAAATGTTCTCCAAAAAACAAGTATATAAAAAGTATATACTGTATAAGTAAAAATATTTATTTCTTTTTTTAAACATTATCACAAGGCATGTTTGGCATGTTAATTTTCTTTCCTCTTCTTTTCCTTGAAAGATGCAGTGAGAGCTCCCTCTTCTGATTTAACCCATTTTAATTATCAGTCAGAAACCAGGACAGAAAATGGATAGCTATGTTCACAGCAAAGTCATTTTGCAAACTCCAAAAAATGTTTTTCCCCCACTATTTCAGGCAGGTTATAGCAATATATTTTTCAGAGATGAAGAAATATTCTATTAAATATATTTCCACTTGAGTAGACTTTGTTTCCCAGTTTGTGGGATAGGTTGCCTTAAGTAGCACCCTTCTCCTTTAGACAAAAAACAATCTGTGGATTTAAAAAGTGCCTTCAATTTATTCAACTGTGTGGGCAGCTATTTGCAAACAGCTGCTTAGTGCAGCTTTCCGCAGGCCCGATTATTCAAAGTTTATATAACAATCGCTGTTCCTTAAATGGAGACCTACCCTAAGTGATGAAGACAGGGCTCCATTAGCTTTAGGATGTCACAAGCTTTTTTTTTTTTTGCCAGACACGTGTGTGACATTTTACCTTCTTCCATTTTTTTTGCTCCTTTCCCTAACCTGGTCCCTCCAGATATTTTAGTCTGTAATGCCCAAATTGGATGAGAATTCCACCCACTTCTGGAGGGTTTACTTAGGCTGTTACCCAAGGATTCTAAGGAGAAGTCGGGGGAGGGGAGAAATCCACTTTTAAAACCATTGCCAGCATGTATGTGATGTACTTTACAGCCCATATCTTTTGCAGCTGGCTAAAAAATTTCCTGTGTCTCCATTATACAACAGCAAACACTGTGTAGTACATTCAAGTACTGCAGTTTACCCCATAATTTGGGAAAAAGCCAAAATAAATGCTGTTTTATGGAAAAAAAATTATAAATGTCAGTGGCTACATTGGTTCAGCAGTTGATATAGCAAGTAATCAAATTGCACAGTCATGTAAGTGTAAGTGTTTTAAGACAGGACGACCACATTAACTATGAAGAAGTACTATATAATTTTTAAATGTGAAGTCAGTCCTGTACAGAACAGAAGCCATTCTGAATTATAGTGCGAATGAATCAAGTTAATTTTACAGAATATATGGAGATTATACTTTGGAAAAATTAAATCCTCTTTCTGGCACATTTTGTAAATGTCTTTGAATGCTCATGCTTCCCATTCACATTCTGTGCACAGTGTTGATTGACCATATTACGATGTCATAGAAACATGATACTCCCATTTCTGTTAGATTATATATTTTATCAATTTATACTTTTTTTAAAAAAATCACTTTAATAGAGGAGAACTGGACAAGAAACACTATTCTGATGATGCTTTAGAGGATGGAAAATCTCCTGAATTATGGGAGGAATGATAACACTAAGATTGTTTGTCTGTATGTACATCTGCCAACTCAGGGGCAAAGGGTGGCCAATACACTAATGTCAGAACACCATTGAGGAATTTACATGACCTGCATATATATATATGGTTATTCGGGTTTTCTCCCGCAGAGAATTGGAAGTATTTTGGCGATATATGTTTACATGTATATTTTCTTAAGTTTTCGCAGTTATTTATATGTATGGTATTCAGCTTTGTTCAGGTATTTTCCCATGTCATTATAGTTGTGCTTTTAAAGTTGTAGCAACGTTTCGGCAGAATCTCATCTGCCATCATCAGGCTTCTGTATTGTGTTTGTCTGTGAGTCAGACTTTCACAGCCATTTCTGTTTTAAATTTGGTGCTAACCTACTGCTGTGCCAGAATGGTTTTTTTCTTCATCCCGATTGGTTGGGAGTCTTGGTCTGTGTTTATTGGTCTTGGAGTTTGCTGTGTTCTGCTTGATTGGTGTTTCTAATATCTTCTGTCTGTTTTGTGGCTTTTTTTGTGTCTTGATTGGCTGGCAACATTGTGTTCCTGTATTGGAGGCTTTTAGTGCAGCTTAGCTCCGAGTAAATGGATGGCTATCATTTGTTAGGTTTCATCTGGGTGCCTGGTTGGGGTATGCTTGAGCTGGAGGTATCAGGGGGAATCTGTTTGTGCCCAGGTGTTTGCCTGGCTAGTGGTGTGGAGATTTTTTTGTTTGTGAGTGCAGGCTTCCAAATAATTGACAGTCTGGTGCAATCATCTCTTCTCTTCATGCTTTCGGGTGTTTTTTCAGTCTCTATGGCTTCTCTGATAATTCTGTGGCTCGGGTTTTCTATAGTGGCTCGGGTTTAGGTGCCATTGAAGTTGATGCTATGACCTGTGGCTTTCATGTGTTGGACTAGTGAGGAAGTGTGTTCCAGCTTTTTTACTGCATTTTTGTGTTCATCCAGGCGGTTATTAATTCTTCTATTGGTCTGTTCAATGTATGTGGCAGGGCATGATGCACAGGGGACTTCATATATGCCTTGGTTTCCCAGGTCAATTTTATCTTTGTGGTTTCTAAGGATGGCTGCTATTTTTCTGTCTGTTTTGAAGGCAGTCTTGATGTGATGCCTGTGTAGTATCTTACTGATTTTGTCTGTAGTACCTCTTATGTAGGGCAGGACAGCTGTTCCATAGGTCTGTTCATCTTCTAGGTCTCCATTATGTCTCAGTGTGTTTTTGTGGATCAAGCCAGTGATTTTGCTTTTGTGGAAGCCATTGGCTGTCAGTACTTTAGTCAGGGTGCATAGTTCAGTCTTTATGTGTGTCTTGTCTGCCAGGCGTTTGGTTCTGGTGATTAGTGTTTTGGCCACAGAGTTTATCTGAGCTGGGTGGTGGTGGGATTGGGCATTGAGGTAGCGGTTGGTGTGTATTTTGTTCTGGTATATGGTGTGTCCTAGTGTGCCATCTGTTTTTTTGTAGATTAGTACATCTAGGAATGGTAGTTGCTTGTTTGTTTCTGTTTCCATGGGGAACTTGATTTTGGGGTATGTGCTGTTTAGGTGTATTAGGAAATTGTTTAGGTTTTCTTTTCCATAGGGCCAAATCACAAATGTGTCATCGATGTATCTTAACCATAGTTTGGGTTTGTGGGTGGCATTAGCCAGGGCTCTGGATTTGAATACTTCCATTTTGCAATGATGGGTGACAGTGGTGATCCCATAGGGGCTCCTTCAATTTGTTTGTATCTTTGTCCTTTGTATATGAAATATGTGTTGGTTAAGCAGTGTTCTGTTAGTTCCATGAGGTGTTTAGCTGGTTGGTATTTATTTTTGATGATTTCAAGAGTTTCTTTTATCGGGACTTGAGTGAATAGTGAAACCACATTGAAACTTACAAGCAGATCTTCTTGTTCCACGTGTAGATCTTTGATCATTTCCAAGAAGTGGTATGAGTTTTGTACATGTGAAGCTGCTGTTTCAGCATGGGGCTGTAGCTGTTTTGCTAAATGTTTAGCTAGGTTTTGTAGTGGTGCTCCTCTGGAGCTGACTATGGGTCTGAGAGGTATGCCTTCTTTATGTATTTTTGGGAGGCCATATAGTTTGGGGCATTTGGAAGATTTTTCTCTTGGGATGATCGTCTGTTGGATCTCTTTGCTCATGTGGCTGATTATAATTTTCTTCTTGGTTAATTTTTCCAGATATGTGGTTGGGTCGTGTTTATGGGTTTGTATGGGGAGTCTTGGAGTAGGTCTGTCAATTTTGTTTCATAGTCTTTTCTATCCATTACTACTGTGCCATTCCCTTTGTCTACTGGAAGTATGATTATGCTGCTATCCTTTTTTAGAGCTTGCAGCACTTTTAGTTCTTCTTTATGCAAGTTGCTTTTGAGTGGTTTGCTCATGCATAGGATGTTAGTAACTTGGTGTCTTATTCTATCAGCTTCATCTGTATTTAATTTAGTTAGGCTGGATTCAAAAAAATCCCCACAGAATCCATCATATGTGCAGTAGAATCCATTGAAAGGCATTCTTTCAATGGAACCTTTCAATTTCTGGCTGTTGCTTTTCCTTTCTTGTTCAGAAATGAAGGAAAATAATAATAATAGAATTCTTCAATAATAGAAGAATGTTTCTGTTAGAAGTACAATGAAATTGTCAAAGTTATTGTATTATAGATAATATGAATGTCCAATCTGTAATTGTTTTTAGCTATTTTTAGTAGATTAATATTATAATATTTATTAAAATAATGGTATAGGTTAATAAATTCAATAAAGACCCAAAGAATTAAAATGCAAGTTATGTAAAAATCCTACTAAAACCCAAATATGTCTAATGTATTCAATTTAATAGCTAATTAAAAGTCTAACAAAGATAGGACTTTCCAATACAATAATAAAACATCACAAAACAATTAGCAATTTGCATTTCTGTATCCTTTTCTCAATCAGGAAACAACTTATTCTGAATTTTATGTAATGTTAATTTGGGGGTTGGTGAAAGAGAAATAAAAGACCAAATGGTCTTTTAAAAAAAATCAAGATCTGGAATAAGTGTAAAGAAAAAAAAGTGACTTATTTTCATCATGAGCATTTAGTACAGCAGTTACCAACCTTTCCAGCTTGGCAGCCTGGCCTTGCAGGGGATAGGGAGCATGTGAGTGGCAGGCCCATGTGTGTGCATACAACTCCATTTGGATGAGCTGTATGTGTGCATCTTTCACATGTGAGCATGTGCAGAAGACACTTGCACTTGCATGCAAAGCTTCTCTCCCATTAGTGGAGGGCACTTGAGCAGAGGGTACTTGCGCTTGTGCTTGTGCTCACACAAGCAGAGGATACTCATGTCTGAAGCTCCATTTGCACAAGTGGAGCTTTGCACTTGCATATTTCTCTTGTGGTCCGGTTTCAAAGAGGCCACAGTCCAATAGGGGTTGGGGACCTTGATTTAGTAGGTGTGTGATATAATCAGCTCCTTCCTAAGATAGCCAGTTAATGCATGCCATTAAGTCTCCTAATAGGTGAAAGGAAGCCTGGAGGAAAGACAAATGAGTTGACTGTTAAAATAGGCTGGATTTTGTCAGCATAACACAACCTTGGAAAATGTAAACTGTGCAATAGAATTGCTCCACCAAAAGCCAACCGCTATATTTTTTAAAACATGTTCCCAATTTACTGTCTTGAAAAATCCAGTTATAATTAACTCTGAATTTTTAAAAGTAGTTTGTATGGCTGAATTAGTATTAACACTAGTATTTATAAACACTTTATGCACAGAAGTAGAATATGAAATTAATGAGCAAGTATCAATATAATGGCTTTGAAGCAAATTGGCAAAAATCTGATATCTTGTTCTTCAGATTGTGTCTGCTTATTTATAAATTATTAAAACTCTTTTATCTGTAATCTTTAACTGGATAAAGAGTGCATCATGGAGCAAGAGTTTTTAAATGAAAATATCTCAAATGGGCTAACGTATAATCCAAAATGTAGAACTCATGACTCCTGTGAAATTGAAATTTGGCAAATTTGTGATTGCTTCAGTACAGATGACATGTATTTGTCCATTCTTTGTTCTTAGTTCGATGCTATGTATGTAACAGAAACAAACTGCTTATGAGAAACACATAAAACAATGCATTTACAGCCGCTGATACAAGTTTACAATATATTTATCTTATTTTATATGTATGATGGCTCTGCAGTTAAAGATGCTGATCTTCTCAGCTGAAAAGCTGACAGCCCAGGTTTGAGACCCAAGCAATGGAGTGAGCTCTTATTACTTTCCTCAGTTCCTGCCCACCTAGCAGTTCAAAAACATTTAAATGTAAGTAGATAAATAGGTACTGTTTTGGTGGGAAGGTAGCAACATTCCATATGCTTCAGCTTATAGTCATGCTGACCACAAGAACTCAGAAACATCTTTGGACAATGCTGACATCTCCTAGAGTACCATCTCCTAGAGCCAGACACGATTGGACAGGAAACTTTTACCTTTATATAAACTACAGAAAGTACAGTTATGGAGAGTAAAACTACAGGAATATTTCTAGCTGAAATAATTGTGCAGATACAGTAGATAAGCTGGTCTTTATTGAAAAGATCAATTTATACAGATTTTTAAATGTCAAAAGCTGGCCTCTAGCTATAAAAGCTATGAAATATGCCCACGGTGTCTATATTACACAGGGATAATTACATATCACTTCATACTTCTCCATTTTCCTTATAAAAAGCCCTTTTATTATTAGCATTTCAACAAACTGAGCAACAAGCAATTCTTAGCTTCTTTTATCTTATGATAGTCTTTTATGTTATGACAAAGAGTCAAACAGAATGATCCCAACTATCTAGATGCCCATATTAAGATCAACACACCTAGAATATTGATAAAGGGTTTTCTTCTCTTTTCTTGGGAATTACATTACAGTGAAAATTTAATTTAATGGACTATTTAGGGAGAGATGGAAGCTATATAAGGCATGCTATAAATACTTTTTGCTTAGACTACTTATGCTGTACATTAGCTGAAAATTGCAGGAACCTACCTCGTGCTGGCAAAGACATTATTCCATAAATAGAACTGCTCATTTTGAGGTGGCTACTTCTACTCAAGTGAATAACAATGTTTCATTTTTTGGTTGAATATAATTTTAGTAACACACAGAGAGATTTGTATTTGCCTGATGAACTGACTATATTATGCTTGACTATAGTAGGAGATGTCAAGGTTTAGGTATTTTTCACTTTCACAACTAATTGTTCTGTTAATTCATAAACAGTAACCTGAGATAGAAGAAGGGGCATGCTGTGTTCAAAGACTAGCAGCAGTCCTCCCTCCGGTCCGCCACCAACGCGGGAGCGCCGATCGCTCCCATTGGTTGATGCCGTTTGACAGCCGGCTATAAAAGGGAGCTCCCATTGGTTGATGCCATTTGACAGCCGGCTATAAAAGGGAGCTGTCAAACGGCATCAGCTGTCGCCACCAGCTGGCTGTCAGATAGCCTCGGCAGCTGCGGCGACCCTTTATTCGCTAGAATAAAGTTGTTAGCCTTTAGCCTGGCTCCGTCTCCCTTTGTAACCACCGCTCCACAACACTGGTGACGAGGATGGGATACAGCTAAGACGACCAGGCAGGAAATCGAGCCGAAGTCACAACAAGAAAGAGCCGAAGCCGCTACGAGCTGATTGAGTCACCGCCACTGACACTCTCCAAAGAGCGTGAAATTTGCTCAGCTGAGGAGCCGAACGCCGCTGACAGGCGCAGCCAGAAACGCTTTTCTAAAAGCGAAGACTCTATTTTTCCTCAGCTGAGGAAACCAACGCTGCCACTCTAATGGCCTCTAATCCGACATTCCCGCACTTCCAACTGGGGGCAGAAACATGGGAATCATATATGAATAGGTTTGAATGCTTTTTAAATGCCATTGAGCTAGATGAAGCCACGGATCTAAGGAAAAGCGCCTATTTTTTAAGTTTCTGTGGGGCCACAGTTTTTGACACAGCCTCTGTGCTAGTGTCCCCACGTTCTATAAAGGCTATTCCCTGGGATGAGTTAAGAGAAATCTTGTCAAATTACTACTCCCCCAGACCCTCTAGGATAGCCAGGAGATTGGATTTTAGAAGAAGAACTCAGGCTGAAGGGGAGACTGTGAGTCAGTACATGGCAGCATTGAGATGGCTGCCATACACTGCGGTTTTAGGGACTACCTTGAAGACATGCTGCTAGATCAAATTGTGGGAAGAGTAAGGGACCTAAAACTGCAAAGGAGGTTACTGGCTAAAAAAGACTTAACCCTAGCCTCAGCTATTGAGGAAGCTCAGGCTGCTAAATTGTCAGAATTATCAGCAGCTGAAATTCAGGGGAACACCCCTAAGCAAGGGCAGGCTACAGTCCACTATGATGAGGTCTCCCAAGAAGTGGAAGAAGAACCTCTGGAGGTAAACCGCCTCATGCGTCCAAGGCCCCTCCCCCAGGGCCACCTAGGAAATACAACAATCAGACAGCCAAACAGCAAACCCCTTGTATAAGCTGTGGGGGCAACCAACATAGATCAACCTGCAGGTTCAGAAACGTTATCTGTCTGAACTGCCAGAAGAAAGGGCACATAGCCAGGGTTTGCCAAGCTGAGCAGGCCTCCATACAGAGATCTCAAGTTTCTGCCTCCTACCAAAGGCAAGTGGAACATTGTTACTTGTTACCACGCAAACAACACCACCTCTAGGCCTAACAAATTAAGCATTTCTCTTTTTATAGAAGGTAAGCCCTGCTGAATGGAAGTAGACACCGGGTCAACCCTCTCCATCATTTCGTGGGCCTCCCTGAAGAAGTTGCTGCCTTCGCTCTCAAAAAAGAAACTGACCAACTGCCACCTGACTCTTCGGGATTACCAGGGGAAGACCATTCCAGTCCTGGGTAAGGGAAAATTCCTCATTCAATTCCAAAACTTTAGGGTTCATTTGCCACTGGTGGTTGTAGATGGTGCCCTTCCTAGCTTGCTAGGATTAGATTGGTTTCCTACCCTAGGCCTCAATGTTACGGGAATTCACTCTGTGGAAAATTCTGATGTAGATGCCCTTTTTAAAGACAACTCTGATGTTTTCAGTAGTGAACTAGGCTGCTATTCAGGCACCCCCATATCTTTTGATGTGGGTCCACAAGCCACCCCAATTCGTTTGAAACCTCGGAGGGTACCCTTTGCCATTAGGCCTAAGTTAGATGCTGAATTAGATAAACTTATCAAACAGGGGGTGCTAGAACAGGTAGACTTCACCAAATGGGAAACCCCCATTGTCACCCCTTTAAAAAAAGATGGCAGCGTGAGAATTTGCGCTGACTATAAGACGTCCCTCAACCGTTTCCTACAAATTAGCGCATACCCAGTACACAGTACAATCCAACACCTGCTCCACTCTTTTGAGCCAGGCATAATTTTTGCAAAGTTAGACATGTCCCAGGCATACGAGCAATTTCCCATTGACCAACACACTGCTGACCTACAAACTATAGTTCCTCACAGGGGCGCATTTAGATGTAGACGTTTGCAATTTGGAGTTAGCGTAGCCCCTGGCATTTTCCAATCACTCATGGAAAGAATCCTCCAGGGCCTACCTGGGATGGTTCCATACTTCGATGACATTTTAGTTTCTGCCACCAACAAAACACAACTTTTACTCAGAGTGAGATCTGTCCTTGACAGGTTTAGGCAAAATGGGCTTAAATTGAAAAAAGACAAATGCACCATTGCCACCAAACAGGTAGGCTTCCTGGGTTATCAAATTGATGCATCTGGAATTCACCCCATAGAGAGTAAAGTTAGGGCTATTCACGAGGCACCCACTCCCTCTAACAAAACTGAATTGCAGGCCTTTTTGGGACTCCTTAATTTTTATGCTTCCTTTTTGCCTCACAAAGCCTCTGTAGCTGAACCCCTACATAGGTTCCTAGATAAGAAAGCCCCATGGCAATGGGGACAAAGGGAAGCCCACCGCCTTCCAAGCAGTGAAGTCTCTTAACTTCAAACTCTGTGCTGGTTCAGTTTAACCCAAACCTGCCCCTAGTGTTAGCCTCTGATGCCTCACCCTTTGGTATAGGAGCTGTATTGAGCCATAGGCTCTCAAATGGATCAGAGGCACCCATTGCCTATTTTTCAAGAACTTTCTCCGCTGCAGAGAGGAACTATAGTCAGATCAATAAGGAGGCCTCGGCAGCTGTGGCCGCTGTAAAAAATTCCATGAGTTCCTTTATGGCCATAGTTTTGAACTTGTAACAGATCACAAACCTCTATTAGGACTACTAGCTGGGGATAAGCAAACCCCACAGGTGTTATCCCCGAGAATGACCAGATGGGCTCTATTTCTGGCCACCTACTCTTACACATTGGTACATCGCCCGGGGAAGAACCTGTGCCATGCTGTTGCCCTCAGCAGATGCCCCCTGCCATCACCAGTTGAGGACCCAGCTCCCATCCACGCAATCTTCGACTGCAATGAACTTAACCTACCTGTCTCAGCTGGGGATATTGCTGCACACTCCAAGAGGGACCGTGTTATTTCTCAAGTCCTGGACTGGGTAGGGAGGGGGTCGCCTGACATTCAGTTTGCCCCTGAATTCATGCCATTTAAGACCCGCAGGCAGGAGTTTTCTTCACTACAGGGCTGCCTGTTATGGGGGACAAGGGTGGTCATACCACCCACCTTGCAAGAACCAGTTTTAAGGGCACTGCACGAGGGTCACCCTGGCATCGTAAGGATGAAGGCCTTGGCCCGCAGCTACATCTGGTGGCCAGGATTAGATGCCCGGATTGCCAGCTGGGTTAACATGTGCCAGCCCTGCCAGGCAACAAGAGCAGCCCCACCAGCAGCTGCCCCAACCAAGTGGGAAGATTCGGGGGCCCCTTGGGCCAGGCTGCATGTAGACCTGGCTGGTCCCATACAAGGGAGGACATTCCTGGTGGTTGTAGATTCATTCTCCAAATGGACTGAAGTAGCCTTGTTACCCTCCACCACAACGCTGGCTGTCACAAGGGCCTTGACCAAACTGTTTGCTACTCATGGACTTCCTGACACATTAGTTTCAGATAATGGCCCCCAATTCAGTTCTAACGAGTTTGCCATCTTCACAGCTAATCTGGGCATCAGACACGCTCTCACAGCCCCCTTTCACCCAGCAAGTAATGGAATGGCAGAAAGGGCTGTCAGGTCTGCCAAGGAAGTTCTGGCCAAGCTGGGCCAGGCAGACTGGCACGCCAAACTATCAACTTACCTACTCACACAACATGCTACCCCGTGCCCTTCCACCAACAAGTCCCCTGCTGAACTGTTAATGGGCAGGCGCCTCAGGACCACCCTGGACAAGTTGCACCCCCACTACGCTCCCAGCATGCCACTAGCCTCTGACAGCCATGCCAGGGAATTCGCCCTGCAAGACCAGGTGTACGCCAGGAACTATGCGGGGCACCCCTTATGGCTGCCAGGGCAGATAGTCTTTGTTGCAGGACCCAGATCATATAGAGTCCTTCTGGAAGATGGCCGGATTTGGAGAAGGCACGTAGACCAGCTGAGGAGGCGTTGGAACAAGACTGCCACCGAAATCCCGGTCTACCCGCCGCCGGACGAGCCAGTCTACTCACCGCCAGCCAACCTGCCGAAGGACCGGTCTACCTGCCGCCCAACAACGCAACCAGCTGACCGCCGCAGGAAGACTCACCCGAGCAGTCGCCAGAAAGCAGTCCAGGGATGGCCAGAGACCCTCTGCAGTTCTAGTCACCGCCCGGGAGGAACAAGACGCACCAGCCGCCGACAAGCCTCAGGAACTTTGGAGATCGGGCCACGAGCGAAAGCGGCCATCATGGCTACAGGACTACGCATGCTCATGGCCAGGGGGAAGGAGTGCTGTGTTCAAAGACTAGCAGCAGTCCTCCCTCCGGTCCGCCGCCAACGTGGGAGCGCCGATCGCTCCCATTGGTTGATGCCGTTTGACAGCCGGCTATAAAAGGGAGCTGTCAAACGGCATCAGCTGTCACCGCCAGCTGGCTGTCAGATAGCCTCGGCAGCCGTGGCGACCCTTTATTCGCTAGAATAAAGTTGTTAGCCTTTAGCCTGGCTCCGTCTCCCTTTGTAACCGCCGCTCCACAACAGGGCAGAATTAATTGAAAGATGAAAAATATAGAAGTGAATATGCCTTTTTTACTTTTCTTTTTTGTAATGCTATGTTATTTGAAACATAATGTTGGAAATAGATGCTTTTGTACCTCCTTTATAAGCACTTGCAGGAAAGTAGAACAAATCAAAACATACAATATACATGCTTCTTTTAAAAAGACTATAATGATTGATTGTCTATTACTTTAAGGGTGTTTTTTTAAATATGAATAGCATTTAATTAAAGATTAACCACTGGGCTGACCCAGCAATTTTGGAGTTTGAAGTGAATGACATGAGGGCTAGTCATTTCTCCTTTCCATATGTAGAAATAGACTAGATAATTGAATTTGTATGGAACTTAATGGACTTAAGAAAAATCATTGGCTTCCACTTAAACTCTATTATTTATTAAAGAAATCAACTTAGACTTGAATACTGTTTTTCATGAGCCACCAGTGGCTCTAAGAAACTTCCAAAATTATATTGCTGAAATTTGGTGGAAATTTTGGTGGTATGATTTTTTTTCACATTTTATAATAGATATAATACGTACAATATAATAGGTATATTAAAACGCTGCTACTGGGAAAAATACTTATTATGCCTTTTACTAAAAAGCATCTCTCTCTCCCCACCACAACACAGTCTGAAAAATGAGACAAAATGTTCAGCCCTGATTCCTTCAATGTCATCCTCACAACACTGCCAAGACCCCTGCAGAGTAATTGGAAACTGGAAATAATAATAGTTGTAAAAGTGTGACTGCACCAGCCAAAATAAAATTGTCTGCTCCTTGGATAGTGTATTCACATGTAACATTTGGAAATAATTGTGTTCCCCTTTATGGGCATCCAAAGGCAATTGCTTCATTTTGCCTAATAGTAGGGCTAGTTCTGACTAATTAAAGACAGGCTCCTGGACCTTTACCTCTTCTAGCCTTTATCTATTTCATAACCATTCCTCCCCAATGGTCTTATGAAGCCTTCTCAGGGTTTAGCTGAATTGAATTAAAATATCCAGAATAGTTTCTCCAATATTGGACTGTGAATATAAAATTTCATCCCCAAAAGTGAAAATAATGGAATCTGTTTCGTCCACCATTTCCACACATTTCTCTTGGCTTATTAAGAAGCAACTTAGAGTAACTTCCTTCCATCTGAAACAGGACAGTGAAGGATTGGTGAAACTTTCTGAAAATATTTTTTCATGTTTATGACATAAATTCATTTCTGAACTTTTACTGCATCAATTTGACAATTTGGAAATGCATACGGTGTGCATGTATATTTATATATGACTTGTATACATTCTCAAATTAGTATATATTTGCAAGCATATTTCTTTTAATAATGCCCTTTTTAAATCTAGCATTATTAATTTTTTTGCAATCAATTTACCCATCAATATCTGCTCCATTCTTAGCAACAACATGGCCATTTTGCCACTAAGTATCAACATGGCCATTTTGCCACTAAGGGTATCAAGTATCTTCAGAACATCTTCTATTCTTCACTGTAAAATCTTTCCTTAAAGTTGTTACTTGCAGAATAATAATTAGATGAGCCTAGACAACCCTGTAAGTCACCCACAAACTGGGAAATGAACTCTGAGTACAAGAGAAAATAACAATGAAAACATAAAAATAGTAAAAACAGAAAGTGATGAAAATAAAGAACAGACAGTGCTCAGAATGAGTCCCCCCCCCCGCCCAAAAGGAAGTCTGTCTTTCCAAATTATAGAGAACTTTTCTCAGTTCAGTTTTTATTTATTTTTAAAATCTTTTTTAACTTTCCTAGTTCCAAAGAAAATGCATCTAAAAGTTTGGAAGATATTCCTAATTCCCCCTAGCTTTATTGCTCCTATAGAAAATGGTTGTAAAGGCATTAGGAAGATATTTTTAAAGATTGGTGTACATTATAAAAAAGTTAATTAATACCAGTTAGCTAGTTATTCTGCCATATGCAGAATCTAATCCAATTGAATTACTGTTTTTTTAAAACAAGGAGACAAATAAAATCTTACTTCAAGATAACTAAATTTGATTTGTTTTCTGTCTTCTCAGAAAGGCCTGCCTTAAAAGCTAATCATGATCCATCTGGGCACAAAGACTTTAGTCTGCAGGAAAGGTAGTTGGTCTTTTAATAATATAATCACATGCTGCAGTAGATAATGCCAAAATGTTTGTGATGCAGCAAACTGATCTCACAGCAAAGTGTTATTGTCTTCCACATTGATCTTTATTTTAAAAGCTGCACAATAAACCTTCTGTGGCAAACATATCTCATCATGATCATAAAATATTAGATCCTGATGATTTAGACCTTCACTATGATGATGTGTATGGCAACTTCAGCTTCTTTCATTACCTGGCAAAAAGTCACAACAAGAGTCAATGTTTGTGTGACCTTGGTTAACCTCAGAAAAGAGGAAACAGTACTAAGGTATGAGACTACCAGGTTTTTAATTAGGGGAAAATTTAAAAATCTCAAAATAATACAACATCAAATCAATTCCAAATTGATGCAAGAAAACATGGACACCCCAGATAGTTATGTACTCATTGGTCATCAGGCATTTAATTGTTTGGCTGAATTTAGACTTTATATCAGTCAACAGTACCATTTTTAGTGCTATATAGAAATGAAATGATTGTTTTGGAGAGATAATGTTTTAGAAGCTTTTATTGCTTCTTAAAAATAGTAAATGTTAGGCATTGAAGCAGAGATTTTCTCGCTAAGGAGGCGAAGAAGGGTCTATATAATCTCCCACAGGAAACAAGTTGGGAACAAGAGTCAGTTATAAGTGTAGAAGAAAACTTATTCTGATAAAGAATTCTGCTGAAGATGTAAATTTAACTTCCTGCTTGACTATGGGACCGATTGGACTGGTTGCTAACTCTCAGTCAAACATGCTGAGTGGGCTTATACATGTAGGGGTAAAATAAGGAAAAACAGGATAGCAATGTAATAATAAGCAATCTAATTTGCATACTACTGTATCTCTTCTTCTGTTAATACTTATTAAATTTGTTTCTTTCCAAACCAGGGCATGTGCAAACACAATTTTATATCACCATCAGAGAATAAGCAACATGGCATCATTAAATATTGGTTAAAGACAGGATTTCCAGGTAACCAGTCAAAATCTGCATTTAAGGGGACTGTAAACAGTCACTCATGCCCTGGTCATCTCCCAGTTGGATAATTGCAATATGAGCTACACGGAGTTATTTTTGAAGAGTATTTGGAAACTACAACTGGTACAGAACCCAGTGGCAAGAAAAGTTCTGGGTGATACATGTGACACCACTATTATGTGAGCTGTGGTGGCTGCCAGTTTCTTCTGAGTCCAATTCCAGGTGTTGATTATTCAATTCAAACCTTTTATTGCAAGGATCCAGGGTATCTAAGGAACCATCTCAACCCAAGGGGACTAACCCATGCGCCCCTCTTTTCAGTCGAAGGGACCTACTTTGGGTCACTCAGCCAAAGAATTTTCGTGACAGGATCCAGGAGAAGAGCCTTTTCTGCTATGGCCTCTGCCCTCTGGAATATTCTTCTATGGAAGGTGAGGTCAACTCCCATATTCCTGGCCTTCCAGAAGAGCCTCAAAATGTTGCTCTGCTGCTTGGCCTGGGGACCCAACAGAGCACTGCTACATTGGAGGTGGCTGATGGGTTAGAGAAGATTCCTACCCACATCTTGGTTTTTAATGTTTAACTTCTCTATTCCTCCTCCCCCAATTTAAACTGTTTTAGCACTTTTTAACTTGTTATTATATTGTAAACCTCTCAGAGTCACTGTATCAATGAGATGGTGGCATAGATATAAATAAAAAGAAAAAAGAAAGAAAGAAGAAAAGAAAAAAGAAAGAAAAAAGAAAGAAAAAAAAGAACAGAACATATAAGGCAGGGATATTATTGAATCTGTTACTGTTCAGAAGAGCCTTTTATGATGGAAGCTCTTAGTTTTCATTTAAACATATCTAATACCAGTCAGCTGGATTACATGAACAATTACTTGATAGCAACAGCTTATTCCTGAGCAGACAATTACTGTCAAGATGCTCTTCCAAACAGTATGGCATTCTCCACCACTCCTTTTGGATTTCAATATATCACTGTTAATTATCTTTTGGTCAGATGGTCCACCAATTGCATGGCTGCTAGTTAGAATGACAGGTCTTAGTTCTGCCAGAGCTCTAGGCCTCTGATCTGACTATATAGGATATGGTCTTTCTGCTGTTGTATCTATCTTTCCCCAATCTCTTTCTCCTCTTTGGATAGAGATATACTTGGAATAGCCATGACAGAATCTCTTGTCAATTGTTTCCAAATCTTTTTCTCTATTTCTTTACTGAAAAATATATGCATTATTGTATAAATGATGAAAAAAGGGCATTATATTTCATGAGAATTGCAAAAGCAAAGACTTTTTTTTATTTTTTTTAAAAAGCAGAGTTAGCAATTTCAAAAATAGTGAATAGCATGACTCCTAATCCTATCTGAAACTCAGTGGTTTTTTTTAATTATTGTTCTTAGATTTGCTAGCTTCTATTTATTCATTTCTATGGCAAACCTGTCAGTTAATGAAAGAAAATTATCCACTTATGTCTTGCATAATAATCATTATAGTACATCTACTCCCACCCTAAATGCAGATTACTTGCTAACACTTTGGTATTTTTTTGTAGAGTCTTGCAGAAAAACTGTAATATGGACAAATGTGAATAAAAACCAGCAATAAAATACTTGATGGATACTAGATACCAGCTAATAATTAATCACCATTAAGTAACAGAAATGTCTAATGTTGTACGGTCATCACCAGCAGATTTGAGAAATAGGTGGTTGAATCAAAGCAGGACACAGAACTTTTCTTTTCCAATTAGTTTGTGGCTCAGATTTGAAGCTTGGTTGCCAGGAATTGCTAATGCTAATAGCAGAGGGGAAAATATCTGTAATGGGTGGAGCAGCGATAAAATTTTAGTGCAGCTGTGTCACCCAAACTGAGATTTCCTCCCACCCCTCACCTCCAATTTTGGAGAGATTTACAATTTTCATCTTTTTTTTAAAAAAAAAAGCACTGTCCATTGTAAGCTGCTTTTACATGTTTTTTTATAATAAAATTGTAAGAAACTTATGTTTAGCAGTTATGACACTAAAATTTAGCACTGTTATTCTAGGGAACACTTTTATTTCAGAATCACATGCTTTTCAAAATTAATTTAAAAGAAAAAGGAATGATTTTTCCATCATTAGAAGTGAATTATTGCAGAGGTCCCTGTTCTGTCCCTAATTAGCATTCTTGAGATCCCCGCGCTTTGATTGGCCAAAGCGCGGGGCACTCTGATTGGTCAGGCGAGCCGCGCCGATTGGCTCGCTAAGAATCTCCTGCGATTGGTCCATTCGAATCGTGGGAGATTCAAAGCGGTGCCATTGGCCGCGGCTGCCGCGGCTGAAAGAATAAAAGCCGCGAACCTTTTGCGAAGAGCCAGTTCGGTTCCTACTTTAATAAAAGAGCATGATTTGAAGTCACCGACTCCTGGCATCATTTCGCGGACACAACACTGGCGACGAGGATGGAATCCAAACCCTGAACCGAACCACGTGTCCGACGGAAGCCAGACGAACCACCACGATGGTGAAAATCGCACCCCCCGCACCCTTCAACCCCGCCACTGAGGACTGGGAATTGTACTCCGACCGATTCCACATGTTCCTTGAGTGCAGCAACCTGAAGGACGCCACCGGCCCCATGAAGCGCGCCGTCTTCCTGACCCACTACGGGACCGAGGTATTCAAGATGGCCAAGGTGCTTGCCAAACCCGCCGATGTGACCGCGATGGACTGGGACGTCCTCGAACCAATACTTCGGCGGCACTACGCTCCAGAGGTACCCATCCTGATCCGATGCAACATCAGCCTAGCAGACACCCTCACTGAAGCCGCAGCCACCGAAGCAACCCGAACATCCGCCGACCGCATGCGCAGACCGAACGCTGGGGACCGCAGCGGAAACAACAACCCTGCGAGGTCGGCCGAGACCCAACCCGAGACGACCACACCCACCAGGGCGACTTCCACTCGGCATCGGGCACTTCCGATGACGAGGAGGACATCCATCGCCTCCAGACAGGCCGCGAACCACAGAACCGGTGGGGTCGTAAGTCGAGGACCAACTGTGCCAGTTGCGGCGGCGACCACCCCAGGTCGGAATGCCGGTTTTTCGAATCGATCTGCCGGCATTGCGACAAGAAGGGACACATCGCCCGTGTCTGCCGCCTAAAAAAGAACCGCAGCCCGGCACGATGGGACCAGAGTGACCGGGGGAGAGAGAACACACCACCCCGGACCAGAGATCGCCCCTCGGACAACAGATGGGACAGGAACGGACGATCCCTGTGAGGCGGCGATAACCGGCGAAGAGAGGAGACCCATCAGACGGTCACCATCGGCCACGCCATAACCAATGATGCCCGGAAGGTCCACGTGGAGGTAGGCATCGAGGGCGAGCCATGCAAAATGGAGGTGGACTCCCGGTCCTACCTCTCCATGATAGCATGGCATGAAATAAAGTGCTTGGTGCCTACCATCCAAAGGAGGAACCTAGACAGCCAGAGACTCATCGTAAAGGACTACCAGGGAAACCGCAGCCCGGTAGTCAGAACCAAACACTTCAACATCACATATAAAGGGCACACCGAAAGGCTTCCCCTGATAATCGTCGACCGCGACCGCCCAAGCCTACTGGGACTGCAATGGTTCGCCCCGCTCGGCATCGCAGTCACGGGAGTCGACCACGTCACTGACGACAGCTGGGAGCAGCAACTGGCCCGGGAATTCCAAGAGGTCTTCGACGGAAACCTAGGCAAGTACCGAGGGCCCCTTATATCATTCAGCCTAGACCCAAACGTCTCCCCAAAACGCCTGAAACCAAGGCGGGTGCAATTCGCACTTAAACCCAAGATAGACGAGCAAATTGACAAGCTCGTCAAGCAAGGGGTCCTGCAGCCCATAGACCACGCCCGGTGGGAGACCCCCATAGTCACCCCGATCAAACCCGATGGGTCAGTGAGGATCTGTGGGGACTATAAGGCCACCCTAAATGGCACGCTACAACAAAGCGCCTACTCCGTTCCAGTAGTGCAACACCTACTGCACTCACTGGGAGGGGGCAAGGTTTTCGCCAAGCTCGACCTCGCCCAGGCATACCAACAGTTGCCAATCAATGAGCAAACGGCAGAAGCGCAAACCATAGTCACCCACCGGGGAGCATTTAAATGCAACCGACTCCAATTCAGAGTCAGCGTGGCACTGGGAATATTCCAAAGCCTAATGGAAAGACTATTGCAAGGCATCAAGGGGATGGTACCTTACTTCGACGATGTCCTAGTGTCGGCAACCAACCAAGCCAAACTAGAGGGTCGCCTAAGGGAGGTCCTAACCAAATTCAAAGAGACCGGGCTCAAAGTCAAGAGGGAGAAATGCCAATTATACACAGAACGGGTAGAATTCCTAAGATACCTCCTAGACCATCACGGCATTCACCCCACAAACCAAAAAATCAAGGCCATCAAAGAAGCACCCAAACCCAAGTCGAAGACGGAACTACAGGCATTCCTGGGGTTACTTAACTTTTACAATATTTTCCTGCCCCAAAAGGCGATGGTGGCGGAGCCCTTGCATAGGCTCCTGGACAAGGCGGCGACCTGGACTTGGGGGAAACGCGAGCAAGCCGCCTTCCAAAGAACAAAGGATCTCCTCACTTCGGACGCCGTCCTTATACAGTATAACGAGACCCTACCTCTGGCCGTCACATGCGACGCATCACCTTTCGGCATCGGCGCTGTCCTCAGCCATACCCTCCCCGATGGAAAAGAAGCACCCATCGCGTTCTTTTCAAGGACCCTCACCAAACCAGAGCAGAACTATAGCCAGCTGGACAAAGAGGTTCTGGCTATCGTTGCCACCGTAAAAAGATTCCATGAGTATCTCTACGGCCGGACATTCACCATCATAACCGACCACAAGCCGCTGCTGGGAATCCTTGCAGGAAACCGGGCCACCCCGAACATTCTGTCTCCCCGAATGACAAGGTGGTCCGAGTTCCTGGCAGCCTACAACTACGGACTCATACACAAACCGGGTAAGACGATCTCCCATGCAGACGCCTTAAGCTGCTCGCCGCTACCGGAACCTGACACCGACCCAGCACCCACGACGACCACCCTCAGCATAGAGACTCTACCCAACCTGCCCATAACCGCGTCAGGCATTGCCCGAGAGACTAATAAAGACAAACGTCTGGCGCGAGTGTTGCATTGGGTAGAGAAAGGGTGGCCGGAAAGGGACAATGACGAGTCCGTCAAAACATTCCGAAACTGCCAAACGGAACTCTCGTTATTAAAAGGGTGCATACTATGGGGGGATAGGGTGGTCATTCCAGAAAAGCTACAAGGGAAGGTTCTGGAACTGCTACACGAGGGGCACCCTGGCATCGTTAGGACTAAAGCCCTGGCCAGAAGTTACGCTTGGTGGCCAGGGATGGACAAACAAATTGAGACCTGGGTAGCAAGGTGCCAACGATGCCAGGAAACTAGGCCAAGCCCACCCACAGCACCCGTCCTAGAGTGGGAAACCCCAAGGGGACCTTGGTCTAGGATTCACATAGACTTCGCCGGGCCCACAAAAGGACACACCTTCCTTATAACAGTAGACGCTTACTCCAACTGGCTGGAGGTAAGCAACATGAAGATAACAACCACGGAGACCGTGATCAAGGAACTCTGCAAACTCTTTGCAACGCACAGCCTCCCAGATGTCGTCGTTTCCGACAACGGGTCCCAATTCACCTCGCTGGAATTCAAAAAATTCCTAGCGGAAAGGGGCATCCACCACGTGCTGACAGCACCGGTGCACCCGGCGGCAAACGGTAGGGTGGAACGGATGGTGCAATTCACTAAGAAAACCATCCGGAAAATAGACCACGGGGAGATCCAGGAGAAAATAAACAAACTACTCTTCACCCAACACATAACCCCAAATACCACAACGAATAAGAGCCCAGACGAACTATTAATGGGGAGGAAATTAAGGTCCCCACTCGACAGGTTACACCCCACGTATAACCCGGAGAAGCCCCCAGACTCAAACAGCAAACACCGAACTTTCGCACCAGGCGACCCCGTATACGCAAGAAACCTGACGGGAGACCCACTATGGATACCGGCCGTCATCACACAAATAACAGGCCCACACTCTTACCGGCTACAAACAGCAGACGGACGAGCATGGAAACGCCACATCGACCAATTAAGGTCGAGGACTGCCAACCAAGAGACCACCAACGCACAAACAGGCGAAACCAACCCCCACACCACAAACCAAGAGGGGAGGGAATACCCAGGGGACCAAAACCAAAGAAGAATAAACCAGCCATACTTACCGGAAAGCAGCCATCACGACCCCTCGCCAGGAAGAGACAGCCAGGCCAGCTTGACCGGCCCGGAAAGACCGAGCGGGAGTGGCGAAACCCGCAGCTCAACCAACCCGGGAGGCCCAGGAGGGAGCTACGGAGAGTGGCCCGGCCCGACCGACCAGCCGGTTCCCACGACGGCATCAGGAGCAACAGAGATCCCGACTGAACCGGCCGGGATCCAACCTACGACTGAGCTGCGCAGGTCCAGTAGGCTCAGACGGAGCCCCGCCTACCTACGTGACTACGCGACGTAAGGACTGAACCAAGAGGGGAGGGGTGTTCTGTCCTTAATTAGCATTCTTGAGATCCCCGCGCTTTGATTGGCCAAAGCGCGGGGCACTCTGATTGGTCAGGCGAGCCGTGCTCATTGGCTCGCTAAGAATCTCCCGCGATTGGTCCATTCGAATCGCGGGAGATTCAAAGTGGTGCCATTGGCCGTGGCTGCCACGGCTGAAAGAATAAAAGCCGCGAACCTTTTGCGAAGAGCCAGTTCGGTTCCTACTTTAATAAAAGAGCATGATTTGAAGTCACCGACTCCTGGCATCATTTCGCGGACACAACAGTCCCAATCTGCATACAATGGTATGTCAATACTCATGATTAATTGGTTCCAGGAGACATAGTCCGTACCAAAATGATGAGTACCAAACAAATTTTTCTTATTAGGAATAATGTAGTGAATCACAAGGCAGCCAACACCAACAAGTTCCAGCTTGTTTGTTGAATACCAAACAAATGATGAGTAGTGGGATAAAACTTTTGCATCAAAATGCATTGAGTACTAAATTTGATGACTTTCAAAGCAGTTGAGTACCAAGGTACCACTATATCTCAATGATCCATTAAAAGACTATTCCTACCATTACATGCTCTTACTATGAACTTTCACTTTCACTCTAAAAAGATAAGCAAGCTCAGCATTCTTTTTCCCTATGCCATATTCATCTTCAAGTAATTGGAGATTCATTGGTTCATTTCTCAAGCCAACCTTCAGAGATCAGAAAATGAATTCCTTTCTTCTACACACAAATATCCCCCCCCTTTTTTTTTTTAACTTTCCACTATCCCAAGGAGGGAGTGAGATGCCAGGCTCAGTATTTGGTCTGATAACCAAGGAGGGATTCAAATATTATTAGCAAATTGATAACATAAGTTTAGTAGGAACTATGTTTCAACAATAAAAATCTTACAGGAACAAGCTCATATATACAATGCAGTCAGGGGATTGCTGTGACCCTACTTTCTTAGACAGTATCTAGAAATATTTAAAATAACACATTTTAATTCTTAAAAGATTTCCTACACATGTTGTTCATTCATTCACTTACACTGACTCTTTTTGGCCTTACAGGCAGGATTTTACTATTATTTTCCTATATATTACTTCCTCCTTACTTCTTCTGTCAGGTCTTTCTCAAACCCCCTCATATTTTCCAACTATCAGGATCTTTTTCCAATGATATTTGCCTTCACATTGTGTTAGTCAAACTATTTTTGTTTTATTATTCCTTCCAGTGAGCAGTTTGGTCATGGTGACCTATTTAAATGTAGGGGCTAATGCCAATTATTAGTTCAATGACATTATCTCATAATTGTTTTTGGATTAGTTTAGAAGACCCAATTTGCCTTTACTAAATGTTTTTATTTTCAGAGGCTTGTAAATAAGGAGCTGATTACTTTGTGTTGGTTAAAGTCACTTGAAAGCTAACTAGTTTTGTAGTCAATATTATGAAATCTCTATTTTCTAACAGCTCTTTTTCCTTCCAAACATGTTTATATAAAGAATTTTTTACTCTTATTCTTTGATATTTATTAAATTAGATCAGGGGTGTCAAACTTGTGGCATCACTGTGGCATCGTGTGACATTTCCCCCCTTCACTAAACCAGGCATAAGTATGTCCAGTGTGTGACACATTCAGCTCTGGGGCCATGAGTTTGATAGCCCTGAATTAGACTGATTTGGTATTAATAACTTGAGAACATTAGAGAAATTATGAGGCAGTATTTTAAAAAAGAACAACAAAGAAACAGCCAGATAAAAACAGTTCCTTATGTACAGATCAAGTAATTTCTTTATCTTTAAGTTCATTTCTTCTTTATTTCAAGACTCTTTATCAACCACAACAGCTTATTCAGCTTATTTTCACAATGGCGTCCTTCATGCTATCCTAGTTTATTGCCTAATTCCTATTTAATTATTTCAGGTATCTGTAGCCTAGCGATTTCCATAAAGATGATTAGTTTCCATAATTTGATGCTACTATCTACTCTACTCTTCATCTTTGTGAAGGGATCCCTTACAAATGTCCTTCCATAAGTAGATAACAGGACCAAGCCACAAGATGTATGAGGTTTTTTTTTCTGTGTATTTAGTGCATGCTGATATTAACCTGCACCTAGACTGATTAAGTTTAGTAGAAAGACACATAGATCCCAGACATTAGCCTCACTGATAGACCTTGGCAAAAGTTTTTGAATAGTCAACTTTGTATGGTTTGATTAAGCTTTAGGCTTGAGCTCAGCTTACACTCTCAATTGTACAACATAGGAGGGCTAAAAAATTTTTTTTACTGTATACTAAAACAAAACAAAAAAGAAAAACTCACTAAAATGTTTCTTTATCAAGAAGAGGCAATTCCCTTTGTATGTTCATAGTAGTTTTATGTCTGCTTCTTTTTTTTTCTTCCCATCCGAACAGACTTTCTCTGCAGTTCAGTTTTGAAGCTGGATAATGATTAGTTGTTGATACAATTGGTTAACTCTAATAATAGCTGGCTCTCAATTTAGTGCCCACATCATGGCAATGTAAAGCATCCAAACATTCAGAGTCTTCCAAATTTGCTAACTGAATTTGAATATGAGAAAAGAGAAAACTATTCAGTATTACATTTAATATATCTAAAATTTAAGATAAAGTTGCTGATAGTCAAGTCAGATTTACAATTTGTCTTGGCTTTTTAGAATGCTGTTTCTGCCATGCCATTACAAGTCCAAGCCCAGCCTGGAAAAACTGCAATCCTGGTGTTACATACTTGTATTCAATGTATTGAACAATGGAAAAAATGCTGTGAACTTCTCCTTCCACATGTTTATAAAGAGGCTTTACATCAAGCTCCAGCTGTGACTGAAGGCTATTTAAGGGAGAGGGGTAGCATTAATGGAATCTCTTCATCTAATCTTATCATTGTCCATATTTCGTAAAACTTTGGGAACTGGAATTCCAATACATTTTGAGGGTATAAGACTAGTCATGCACTAGTTACTTCCAAAGCAACACTGCATTATTTTCAAATAGCCAGTCCCATTTCTAGACTCTGAATGTAAAGATCATGACAAAGTCCTTGAATTGATGAATCATTCAACTGAAGCAACATATAATTGTCCCTTTAAAAGTTGTCACAATCTGTTTACAGGCAAAGATCAAAATGTATTCACTCAAAGAACAAAATGAGGCTTACTCTAATCATATCTCACTCTATTTCACTTCATAGAAAAAAGAGCTTTTTTGAAATGAAATATTGTCAATCTAAACTGATCAGATTTTTAAAAAGATACTTTTAGTATACTTTGCCTGCCTTTCGATCACATTGGAAATGAATGATTTGGTAGAGATTTATCAAGAGGTATGCAAATTTATAAACATTCAAAGATTAACTTTGCAGAGCTTGAATAGATGAGATTATTGCATACTTTTTGATTCATTTGGCACATTTCTTACTTTAAAAGTTTATGGTAGATTTGGAATATGGAGAGAGAGAAAGACGCTTTAAAAAAACCCCTTCTTGCCCGTATGAGTGGAAGGTGTCTTCCTCAGACTCAGGTTCTACTAGAGGCCTGGGAATTTGAGAGTGATGTGCAGGATCTAAGTTGTTCCTAATAATGCATCCTTCTGGACAGAAAGATCTGACGTTTTTCCTAGGGTCTGTTGGAGCCATTCTCCCAGCTTAGGAGTCACAACCTCGACTGCTCCTACCACCACTGGGACCATTTTTCTTTACTTTTCATATCATCTGTTGTTCCTCCTTTAAGTCCTTGTACTTCTCCAGCTTCTCATATTCTTTCTTCCTGATTTTGCTGTCACTATATAATGGATTCCCAAGATAGATGTCTTGGTTCTTGCTGCTTATCCTATCATGGATGTTTGTCAAATCCATTCAAACATGGTCCAATTTCTTGTCACCACCCATTGAAGTGGTAGCCAGCATCTGGGTCCCCTTTTCTTGTTTATTGCATAGAAATAGAAAAGGTTTTTTTAGAAATGTTAAATCTATGCTGGTTAACACAAGTTCAAATTAAGTGTGATCTTTATAGATCAATCTGTTCCTTTTCACATCTTCTAATTCTAGTGATTATCCCTGTCAATTTGAAATCACCTGGTTGTTGTAATTCCATAACGGATACATTTATAGTTTCTTTACAATTTTTACTATTTTCCTCCTTGGATTAAAGTTGCAGTGTTTTTTTCTCAGGAAGAGATCACTTTTAGAATATACCAATAATGATTTCCTGCATCTAGATGTTCCACACTGGAAATCTTTATAGCTAGTTTTTCTTCAGTATTAATGGTCCACAGGCAGGGGAGGAGAAAGAGGACACTTGGAGGCCTGAAGAATGAATTCAGGAAGCTTTCCTAGAACCTTGGTTTGGAAGCAGTACACTTAAACCCTCTTTTAGTAATAATAGTAGGAAACAATTAAAGATATAGATGAACAGGAAGCCTGAAAATGTGTTCTTATCTCAGTTTAAGCCAATGGGATACAGGAATTTATATTCTCTCAGCCATTACTCTTCTGTCCCCCTCTTCCATTCTCCAAGATGAATTTGCCTAGGTCATGGCTGTCTAACTTAAACCAGAAATAAATGTCATTGAACTTCATTTTGACTATCCATATGTAGAGTTTAACTTTATAATTTACTTTGGTGGGAAAGAAAATTATATAGCTTGGAATGGATTAAGCAAAATATTTTGGAATGGATTGGAATGGATTAAGCAAAATATTTTATGTATATATGTATAATCTCAATTTACAATCATTCATTTAGAGACCATTTGAAGATACAACAGCATTGAACCACTGCTACTAAATCACTACAATAGTGACTTATGACCAGTTTTCACACTTCTGACTAAGGGGTCCTTGGTGCTCTTTGAGCTTGCTTGTTTTCTTGCAGACTGTTCATTACCCAAACTATGTAACATCATCAGTGCTGGTAAGAAGTGGGGTTTGCTCTTAGTTTATATTTTAGTGTCTTGACCTTCCAGTATTGGTGGAGCTGGTCTTAGAGATTCTTTGGTTGGGCTGTTAACTATTCACTTATGACTGTCACAACATCCCCATGATCACATGATCAAAATTCATGTTCTTGGCAACTGTATTATGATAGTTGCACTGTCCTGGAGTTATGTGATCACCATTTGTAATCTTCCCAGCTGGCTTCGGACAAGAAAAGTCAATGGAGGAAGTCAGAATTGCTTAATGAAGGCATGATTCGGTTAATAACTGCAGTGATTCATTTAATAACTGTGGCAAAAAAGTCATAAAATAAGAGGCAGCTCACTTAACAAGTGCCTCACTTAGTAATGAAAAAATTGGGCTGAGACTTCCGGGTTGAGCCCTCCTCGCTGACAAACTGTAGATCATAAGAAAGTAGACCGTAGAAAGAATGTGTGATGGAAAGAAAATATGACAGATTAAAGAACTATCTAAATTAATAAATTAATACAGACTATTAAAAGGAAGGAGAGACATTGGTAACTTTTTTTTAATTAGGTAAACATATATTGTTATTTTTGTTTTTAAAATAAATATCAAAGGATTATATTTGAAATAATTAAAATTAAACGAAAGGATGTTTGGATTGAGATCAATGTAAGAGACTAGGATTAATTTGCTCGTTTCTCTCCTTTCTGAAAGTTTGGAATGGAAAAGGTAATAATAGAATTAAGTATGCATATATGAATGTATAACTATTGTCATATTTGTATGCAAAAGTGATGACCTGGAAACATGTTGTCCACTAAAATGAGCTTTTTGTTTTTATGTGAAAAATTGAATAAAATTTGTTTTTTAAAAAAAAAGAAAGAAAAATTTGGGCTCAGTCATGATCATAAATCAAGGACTACCTGTAACTAATTTCAAATAAGCCACATTTTATTCTGCAAAGTTTAGGTCCTTGAAAATTTGTATAGGATTATATAGTAACAATTAAATTGAAGATTTATTTCTTCCTAGTAATTTTTGATTTCAACCTGCTCGAGCAGGGGTGGATCAGAAGACCCCCATTGTTCTTCCCCACCTGCTTATTCTATGTTATTCTATATCTTGTTTGTCATCCTAGTTTTCTTCTTTTTGCTCATTCTGTCTTGTATAGAAATAGTTGAAACAGTATGAATTGTTAAGAATAAAAAGAAATCAAAATGACAATTAGGTAAAGAATCAGAAACTATATAAATACATATCTATATTCATATCTATTTATATTTATTGATATATTAAGTTGAAATTGTATAATGAAACAAATGTATATAGAAAGATGACAAAGAAATGTAAAAGTTGTCTTGATGTTGATATAATGATGTATAAAGTTTTATGTTTTTAAATTTTGAAAATAAAATTTAATTTAAAAAAATAGTTGAAACTCTACTTTATTATGGCTTCAATACAGACTTAATCAAAGCAGACCAGATGACTTAAATCAATAGGTGACTTCTGGTGTATTGATTTCAGTGAGATAAACATCACTGTATATAATTTGCAGAATTCACAGTAAAGGCAACATCGAGTTGACAACAACCTAATCTGTATGAAGTTCTGATATGTAATATACTAACACAAAATGGGCAGAAAGATGAAATATAAGTTTGTTTCAAGGGATTTTTTCCAAATTGTAACCAAAATAATAACAATAATATATTAGAATATTGCAACTGGCTGGCAAACCGTACTCAATGACTAGTCCTTAATGGGTCTAAGTCTACATGGAGGGAAGTAAGCAGTGGAGTGCCACAAGGTTCCATCTTAGGCCCAGTACTCTTCAGTATCTTCATTAATGACTTAGATGAGAGAATAGAAGGGGAACTTACAAATTTGCAGATGATACTAAGTTGGCAGGAATTGCTAACACCAAGAAGATAGACTCAAGATCCAGATGGATCTTGACACACTACAACACTGGGCTGTATCTAACAAAATGAAATTCAATGTAGAGAAAAGTAAAGTCCTACACTTAGGCAAGAAAAACCAAAAGTACACATATAGCCTGGGTGAAACCAGGCTCAATAGCAGTAACTGTGAGAGGGATCTTGGAGTCTTAGTGGACAACCAGCTAAGTATGAGCCAGCAGTGTGCAGCAGCAGCCAAAAAAGCTAATGCAATCTGAAATTGTATTAACAGAGGGATACAATCAAGATCAAGGGAAGTACTAATACCACTCTATAAAGCCTTATCAAGGCATCTTTTTTAAATGTAGATCCTGTAAAATGATAAAGTGGGCTTTTAAATTAATGGTGGGCTAGAGAATTACAGACTACAAATATTTTGCAATGTGCAGCACTAGGACAAATAGGTCTTCACATACTAATTCATTCATATAAGGAATGTCCCTGATAACTACATTGGGTTTTGTGGGCATGGCTTAGTGGGCATGGCAAAGGAAGGATACTGTGAAATCTCCAGTCAGAGGTGGTATTTGCCAGTTCTCCAAACTATTCAAAATTTCCACTACCGGTTCTCCAGAACTGGTCAGAACCTCTGTACCAGACCATCTTATTTACTCTTGAGAAACCTATATGTGGGTCAAGAAGCAACAGTGAGAACTGGTCACAGAATTATGATTGGTTCAGAATTGAGAAAGGAGAAAGGAATTGATTGGTTCAGAATTGAGAAAGGAGTGTTGGCTTGCCTATTTAACTTATATGCAGAGCACATGATGAGAAAGGCAGGACTAGATGAATCACAAGTTGGAATTAAGATTGCAGGGAGAAATATCAACAACCTCAGATATGCAGATGATACCACTCTAATGGCAGAAAGTGAAGAGGAACTAAAAAGCCTCTTGATGAAGGAGGAGAGTGCAAAAGTTGGCTTGAAAGTCAACATTAAGAAAACTAAGATCATGGTATCTGGCCCTCTCAATTCCTGGCAAATAGATGGGGAAGAAATGGAGGTAGTGACAGATTTTATTTTCCTGGGCTCCAAGATCACTGCAGATGGGGACTACAGACAAGAAATTAAAACACTCTTGCTCTTGGGGAGGAAAGTTATGGCAAATCTAGACAGCACACTAAAAAGCAGAGACATCCAAAGTGCATAGAGTCAAGGCTATGGTTTTCCCAATTGCAATGTATGGCTGTGAAAGTTGGACCATAAGAAAGGCTGAGCACTAAAGAATTGAGGCCTTTGAACTATGGTGCTGGAAAAGACTCCTGCAAGTCCCTTGGACTACAAGGCAATCAAACTGATCAGTCTTACAGGAGATCAACCCTGCTCTTTCGAAGGTCAGATCCTGAAGATGAAACTCAAATACTTTGGCCACCTAATGAGAAGGAAGGACTCATTAGAGAAGAGCCTAATACTGGGAAAGATTGAAGGCAAAAGAAGAATGGGACAAAAGAGAATGAGGTGACTGGATGGAGTCACTGAAACAGAAGGTGTGAGCTTAAATGGACTCCGGGGGATGGTAGAGGACAGGAAGGCCTGGAGGAAAGTTGTCCATGGGGTCACAATGGGTTGGACATGACTTCCCAACTAACAACAACACTAATTAACCATATATTTCTTTTTGAACTTATAGATTGGAAGAAAGTCTACATAGCTGCCATACTTCTTTTTTAGATCCTGCAGGACTAAAGATAACTTAATTCAATGATTTTAATATCTTTACCATTTAATGTTTGGAGTGCCTTTAAAAATAGTGACATGTGAATAGAAAGAGTTAGGCTTCTAAATGTTCAATGTTGTTGATTATGTTTCATAATTACAGAGAATGTGATATTTTGTGCAGATGCTTTAAAGCATATTCTTAGATCATAACCAGTAACAGAAACAGTTGCTGATATAAACCCAACACCCCATTTAAAACAATCCTGGCTGAGCTTGGTAATTGTTTAATAATAATCATCACAGACAGTTCAGCCATCATGCCATCTAGCTGAAACAAAATTCTACATTTTTTATTATTGAAAATGATGAAATATTTATAAGTTATTTTGTGACAAAAAATAAGCAATATACACACTTGGCAAATATTACTTCACATATCTGCAGATGTCGCTCAAAAAGACAATTTGTTAACTATAATTACATAAATGGCAATGCTTTACCAATGATCACTATTAAATACAAGACAAAATCATGCTCTGAAAAAGAATAATGTGTCTGCCATCACTGCAAAATCACTTTCCAAATGTGACTTACTGATAAAGTTCTTCATTATTGAATCCAACCTAGAAAGCCAAATTGAATGACAGAAAGCAAATGCAAGGACATCTTATTTTACTTCCTCCATGATTCTGATAGTATTATCTTTAACTAAGCATACTTCTATTTTTACTTCTACTTCATAATATGCAGTCAACATAAGGAAAACTTACATCTGGTGTCTAGTTCATCTGCCTATTCAGGTTCGCTTCCTTCATGTTCTCCACGTGCTTGAGTATCTGTTATTTAAAATCATTACTGAAAAAAATGACTTGGACTTAGGAATTAAAAGGAAAAAGCCAAATCTCCAATAAACATGTGCTGGAATGGTAAAGTGGAACACGATGAAATGTGCTGTATAGTGTGATGACTCAAGATAAAACCCTTCATGTATTTGTATGTAATGTTGTGATGCACATACAAAAAGTTGAAGCTTATGTCACGTCAGCATACATTTTTGCATTGTCATGATTATAATGGATGGCTATAAAATCTTCAAGTATATTACCAAGCTTTTCACTTCATCCTTCAAATAAGGACAATTCCTTTAAATAACTTACTTATTTCTCTTATTCCTAACTGATACATCACATGTTTTGTATACAGCTGGTTGGATGAAGATTCCTGGCTGAATCTACTTAGAAAAATGAGATAACAAGAGATGTGACTCTGGATAAATGTTATGTCAAATGAACAAATTCAAGCAAGATGAAGCCATGTTTGAGCAGCTTCCAGTGATTTTCAGTTTGCAGATGATGACTACATAGCACAAGGATGAATTCTTCAAAACCAGATGGATTCTTGCAATCCAGATTTGGTAGCCATCATCCAATAATAGCATTTCAAAATGTATTTCTAAGAAAAGTGATAGTGAACATGATTAAGGAGAAATTTTACTATGAGAACTTGCATATCAAATTAAGCACCTTATTGGCAATGTTTTTAGCAAGCTATTTCAATTTTTTTTATCCAGAAAAACTTAATATTTTTTATTTTTCTGGATAAAACAGCTTTTCATATTAATTTCACTCATATCTGATTCTTTTGAGTTCATAATTCTGTTTTAGTTGACTCATAAATTGATTTTGATAATTCCTTTAGTAGCAACTTTATACAAACTTCTTGGTGTTTTGTAACCTCAGACAACTTGACTCTTCCCTAATTCTATCCTCTTTCCTCACTTTATGTGGTCAACAACATCTTAATATGCTTATTCTAGTCCTGGTCCAGCTAGTACATGGAATATCTGATTCAAGCATCCTCTTTTTGAAGCCAATAATTGCTCAGCCTTGTGTTAGTTTTGCAAATTTCCATGTCCTGTGAGGTTGTCCCAAAGGCAATCCCTCTAGAGCTATAAAAAGACAGTTACCTCCTCATCCATGAGAGCTACTGAGTTTAAGATAATTTCAGCTGAAGTTACACTACAAAAGTTCCAGTGGGAGAAATATCTCCTCCCCTGTGCACCCACTTACTGCATTTCCATAAATCAGTAGGTCTGGTTTAAAAATAATCCTACCAGCACCCAGCAACTACTGACTCATTTTATTATCCATAATTACATGTAGAGACTCTTAGTAAGTAAAAGGGACAGCAGAAAAAAGCATTTAGGAAGCAGCTCCTTAAAATAACTCTAAAAGTTAATTGATGGTAAATATGTGAAATACATGTCAATTGAAGACTGATTCAAACATATAGGTGCTTATTACATGTCCTGTACAGCTCTCATGGGAATTTTGCTACCTCCATATGCATTTCTTGGAAAATACACCCTCTTTAGAAAACTTTTTTATGGTTAAAAGCTGAATTCAGTTTTCTTCTTTCTGATATTCTGCAAGTGTGCTTGGTTCAGCTCCCCAAATTTTCATCCAGTCATTGGCTCCAGGATGAGGAAAGAGGGGTTAATGGGTTTTCTACTTACAAAGATATTTCTCATAGGGTGGGATTTTTAAATGAGTAACCCTTGGAAACATATTCTGTGAATATATGTTTTCAAGAGAGGGCTGTATTTATGGTGGGATCTGATTCTAATCAGTGACTATGAGCAGTTGCTATTTTATCTGGAGAGAGGAAAGAACAAAAGAGAAGCAACATTTATCTAGGAAATGATATTCTGCTAGAAAAAGCAAGTAAAGAATTATAAACAGTTTATAGATTTTACTTGTTAGAAATGAATCAAGTTAATATTGCTTAATGGAAAAGACACTTTATAAAAACAAAAATTATCTTGTAAGTATGTGTGCATCTTAATTATTTTCATCAAAAATGGGCATCTTTAGGAAGAGTTGTAGAAAAATAGGAAAAATACTTTCAAAAGATGCTTCTCTTTAATGTAGTTGCAATTTTTCCATGATCATATCATTATATATATGTCATGGATATTTATTGTTTGTAATATACTATATTTTTATTGCTTAACTGTCATATTGTCAGGCAACTTGAAAACAGGCATAGAAATGCTTACAAGTTGACACATATTCATGATTTAAAACAGGAATACTTCAATAGTAAAATATTGGCAAAAAGTTTATATTCTGTGAGGATGGAAATCTCTTAAATATTATGCTTATAGCAATTTCCCCAATGATATATTACTGAGGATCACAATGATTAATGGAATAGATGATATATGAAACTGTCTGATATCAAATCCAATAAATGAACCAAACTTCTTTGTATTGTTCAATAGTCTTACTGCCACGAGCGTTTATTGTCTCAAGTAGAATTGAGCTTTTCTTAAAAAGAGAGGTATCAGTAATTGAATTATAGTTTTCTTTTACTGATATATTGCCCCTTCCCTGAACTACACATGAAGAATATAAAAATAATTATTTTTATTCTATTGGCAACATAAAACATAAATGAGACAAACAGAAGCTTTTGTCTCGCATTCAATTTTAGGTTGTGTATTTTTCCTACAATCACAGAGTAGGAATTTTAGGTTGTGTATTTTTCCTACAATCACAGAGCATATGGTATGTTAGATAGTGAAAGTATCTCTTTTAGATAAATTGTACAATTTCTAGATATTTGTGGATCCTAGTGCAGCTTCCTATCTACCATGAAGATAGAGGGAGGATGAAAACAAAAATTATGATTCAATCCATGGGCCTGAAAAAATCCATAATACCTTTAAAAGCCCATTCAATTATCCTTTTCTTTTACTCTACTGTTCCAGTAAAAAGTATCTTTCAATAGCATTAAAATTATTAGTGCTTAGAATTAGCAACTACCTTGCTAATTTTTTTTTCTAGTGTTGTGGAAGAACATCAACTTTATATCTGACTAGTGGAAAATATTGAATAGACAGTTTGTGAACCATGTATATCCTAAATTTTAACCTAAAACACAGATCCAACTCCATTATAAGGCACAGCTATACCCATTCATTGATTTTATTTATTTTACACTGTTCAACCAATTTTTAAAGGAATCTATTTCAGGATATGCTTAATGCACCATTCCATAAAGAAATGAGGTAAAATAAAACAAAGATCTGAATATGAATAACTACCAAATTTCAGGTGGTTAAAGCTAAATGTTCTAACACAACACATAATTCTTTTAATTATGGCTGACTTCTATTAAACTTTCTAGAAGTGGAACCCACTTCTAGAAGTGGAACCCAATTCTGCAATATTACCACATGGTTAACAGCCTTGGCAAAGCTAAAACAAATGATCCTGGACATGTAATTCCAAACTGAAATTAATAAAACTTTGACAGTATATGATCTGAGCTGGGAAATGAATGGTTTTAAACTACCAAAGCACCTCATGTAACACACATAATTCTTAGTATCAGCAGTTCTTGAGGATAAATTCAAAAATATCTCCTTTTCAAAAAGAATTGTCTTTGTAGTTTAAATTCCACTGAATTATTTGTTCACATCAAACTTTACTATGATTCCTACAGCTATTAATCATGCATCTGCCATGAGTGTCAAAAAATCAGGAAAGCAGTTGTAGCAGTGCATAGGCCTGTTTTGTACGTATATCAATCAGCATTACATGCATGAACAAAGGAGTAAGCTTTTGAACATACTGCCATCTTGACTTTTGTAACAATTGGTCTTTATCATTATGATGTTCTTAAATTTCTAGCAGCCAAATTAATTTTATGTACATCAACTCTTGCTGGGCAAAAACATTAAAACAATGCTAATTACTGCCAAATCTTTTATTAGTAGTTCACAAGATATGATTTCTATCAACGGTAGACTAAACTACAGGGGAACAACTTCTTATGTTGGTCTAACTCTAAAATATGTTAGAAATCAATTCATCGGCAGTTGGCAGTTTATATTAGTCTTGACTATCTCCATGAATATACAGATGTGCTATATTGGTATTTTATTTTATCTTATTTTATTACTTCAATATTAGTCAATGACTACAATGAAACATACTTAGATTTTAGGCACTTCCTTTTGAATGGTCATAAAAATATACATAGTATAAATAGAACCTCCTAATTATTTTTTAACAAACGATTTCAATGGCACATATTTTTAGAGTCCTTTTTGGGATAATATATGTAGATACTAACTGTGGCAATCAGGCAATCATAGTTATCTTGGACAAGCAACAAACTAACCTTTTATTGGTCTAATTTTCTAAGGAAATTAAATTATGGCAAATGAAAGTCTACAGAAATAATTTCCAAATGGGTGAAGTGAAACAGAATTTGTCCTTTATCAAATGAACTGTTAAGAATTGCAGATTAAAAGCTAGCTTTGTTATTTGTCTGAAAGTGTGCATGAAATACTTAGTGAACCTTTCTATTAATATCTGACACAGCATGTGAAAATAGCATTTCCATAAAATGTCCATTACAATTGTTGATGTCACTGGACCATTCTGAAAATATTTATAATTCCCAGTAGCAGTATTCTTAGCTTCCAACCTATTTGTTATTCCCTTCACTGAGACTTGTTTGAGTACCCACCTCCCATGCATTCAAATTACTTTAAAGAAATATTTATCTAGTTTAACATTTATTAGCTCTGTCCAAAAATTTCAGCATTATTGCATTTAAGCTATTTAGGCTATTTAGAGCTACTTTATGGCACTAAGTGATAGTGTTAATTTAAATTCAGAAGAGGATAATTAAAGAGACATTTCAGTATCAGCGGTTTTCAAGAACAAGCTATAATCATCTTCATTGTCATCATCTTCAGTTCAGAAGATAAGTTTTGGGGTTTTAGTGGTTCCTTCCTAATACATTTCCTTTTATACTCTAAGCCACTGTAGAAATCCAAGACACATTTTAATAGCAAGAGGAGAGAAGAATTAGCCAGTCTATGGAGTTAGTAATTTTTGTTTACCTCCCCAAATGCTAATATGGGGGATGTATATTAGAGGGGAGAGGTACTGTGGCTATTATCTAATTGTTGAATGTGAACTGTACCCAAGTATATAACCTCTGTTTCTATTACTCAGATTTCAAACCAGAAAAAATATAAGCAGGACAAACCATCTCTCTATTTATAAAACCAAGGGCTGCTCAGCTAGAAAATATTCCTTATTATATAGGACACACATCAGCCATGTCAAACAGTTGGTAGTTTTTGAGTAAGCAGGATGCAAATGTTCCTTATGAATAAAAATCATTTATCCTCATCCTGTCTATTGGAGGTGTCTGCATGTTTACATTCTCTGCATTTATTCTCTTCTGTATAAATAATTCTCACAAGTTAGGTTGAGATATTTCTGCCACTAATAGATCCTTTTTTGAGAGGTGGGGGAAAAGATTAGTAGGGATTAAGCAAACATTCACTTCACTTCAAATAGTAGGTACAACTTGTAGTCTTTCATTGCTTGTATACAGTAGTCTTGTCATTCCAAATAGTCTCTTTAATAAAACCCAGGTTGACAGAATTGACAAAAATAGCAAAGGCTCCCCAGAACTTGTAGAAAGTAGCCCAATTTTTAGAAAGAAACTTCAGTGAAAGACTGCAGCTTAAATTCTTGGTTTCATTATATCTCATTGAAAGTGAATATTTCCCAATATTCACTTTCCCTGAAAAATATTTTCAGGGAAAATATTTTTAATATCTTCTCTTTTATCGATAACATTACTTTTATTTTAACTTGGGGAAAGCTTTAAGGTCTTGACTGTGGCATAGATATTTGAATATAATATATTTTATAGCAAAAATTGTATTAAATAGGAAATATGCAACAAGGAAATAACTATTGAAGTTCAAATATGCTAAACTCTATGCAGAAATCCAATTCCCTTTAAAAGTATAGATTTATGAAAGAAGTGTAATAGATGGAGCAGGCAGTAAGAACAAATTAAATGTTCACTTCCAATCTATCGGCCAAACCTTGCTCAGAAAGTGATAACAAAGTGAAAGAATTTTGGAGAAAGTAAATTATCTCTTTCCTTTCCATCCAATGGGTACTAAGATACTTGCTTTATCAGAAACTTTCTGCCAGTATCATTGCCTTGCCAGATAATAGTGAAACATGCTATTATGTGGCAAGTGAGTTTCTTCTGTGTTCAGAAGTTGTGAATAAGGCTGGAAGTATATTTAAGTTTTAGAGATTAGATAGATATTCTATTATCTATCACCACCATCATCGTGTTTATTATTATTATTATTATTATTATTATTATTATTATTATTATCTTTATTATCTTTATTATCTTTATTATTATTATTTTTATTCATTAAACATGAAACTCAGTCAACTGAACATTTAAAAATGAATACCATTGACTGGTACTAATGGTTGATACGGGTTGCTCCCAGCAACCTAGGTATCAACCAATTACCTTCTTAAGTTGTACAATGTTCCAAGTGGCACATTTTTTTTGCAGTTCCACTGGTGTTATTGCAGGAAGCTGCAATTTCTTGATGTATTTTATAAAATTCTTGGACATGATATCAAAAGCCCCAATGATAATGGGTATCACTGTTACATGTTTCATCCACAATCGTGTTTTTTTGATGGTTTTTCATGAATTGTGATAATTCATGATTTTTTCAAGTTCTTTTTCTTAGACTCTGGTGTCTCCTGGTTCCATGATATCAATAAATTGTATGTTTTGGTTTTCGGCAACTGTGATATCTGGCATGTTGTGTTCCAAATGACAATCCGTCTGTATTTAAAAGTCCCACTACATCTTCACTTTCTCACTATTACTACTACTACTACTACTACTACTATTATTATTATTATTATTATTATTATTCATTGCACAATCAGCAAGATATTCTGAACTGCATTTGGCATTTTTTGTCTATTGATATTTTTTGTCTATTGGTATTTACCTATTGAATTCTTTCCAAGGACCTGAGAAAGGCAGATCTGGATGTTTGATGGTGTTACAGATATCAGATTGTCATAGGATGTAAGCTGTTCCAAGTAAAACTGCAATTGACTGAAGGTGATTTTGTCAATGCTAATGATGTTCAAGTGATGCTCCAGTTATTCTGAGATTGTACCCAAGATGCCTATTACTAGCACCCAAGGTACTAACTTTGCTTGCTTTTGCCACAGTTATTCTATTTCTATTTGCAGGTTTTTATGTTTTATTATCTTCTCCAGTACTTTCTCTTCTCTTCTCTTCTCTTCTCTTCTCTTCTCTTCTCTTCTCTTCTCTTCTCTTCTCTTCTCTTCTCTTCTCTTCTCTTCTCTTCTCTTCTCTTCTCTTCTCTTCTGCCATCTCCATATATAGCCACATCCACTATCCAGACTTTTTTTGTCTTTCTTATTGACAATTGTTAACTCTGGGGTGTTATGTGGAAAGTGCCTGTCTGTTTGAATTCTAAATCCCCAGAGCAATTTAGATTCTTCATATTTTTTGATTTTCTCTATTTTACGGCCCCAGCAGTTCTTGTGTGTAGGCAAATGATATTTCTTGCAGATCTTCCAATGCACTGTTGTTGCTACTTTGTCATGCCATTGCTTGTAGTCAGCCTGTGCAATCTTCTTGAAGCAGCTTACCAGGTGGTCTACTGTTTCTTCAGCTTCTTGGCAGAGACAGCACTTACTGTCTGTTGCTGTCTTTTCAATTCTGGCTTTGTATACATTTGTTCTTAAATCTTGGTCTTTTTTTTTTTTTTTGAGTTTTAAAACAAACTTTATTTGCAATGGATTAAAAAGATATAAACCTATGAGTATACAGAAATAAAAAGTAGTAAACATACTAATAGGACAGTAAACATATTTCTTTCGATTACATTTAATAATAGGTTAGATAGTTCATAGTAAACAATAATAAATAATAATTGGCAAGTATTCCTTGTCTCTTATAGATAACACATTAATAAATAAATAACACATGTTACTCTACTATTGGATTATAACTGTATTATTTAATCATTAGAACCTTCATAATGTTTATGTATTAGAGGACAAGTTTGAAACCATTATTTTATATATTCAGTATATACAACTATATATAATATGTTTCCTGGGTACATTCTGTACATTCTTTTTCTTGCATTCTACCCAATTGTACCATTTATCCCAGTCCAGGTAGTACTAAATCTTGGTCTTATGCAGCCAGCATTGTTGTTTTTAATCTACTATCTATCTTTATCTTCAGGGATAATCATTAAAAATATGAATGTCAACCAAACTGTTAAATATCATCGAGGTGTTCTATTTTTTTTAATTTTGGGGATATTTTTTTCTTTGTTTGATAATTCAGGAACACAGGTTTTAAAAATGTGGTTTCATTTTCTTCATGTGCATTATGTGAGACAAAGGTTTTAACTGACTAAATACTTCAACAGACATAAATTATATCCTGCATGACTCGAATTTCTCTGGCTACTCCATCTATTTCAGTACCTAATATAGCTTGTCTTGAATTAATCAGCTTGACATTTGTGTTGAATTGCAATATTTTAAATCACCTATCAGCACATATTGTTCAAGTGCTTTAAAGGTAACATGACATTTTTTGAAATGGTCATTATATTCCAGGAGAGAAGCTGTTAATATCCACTCATCCCAGTTTGTAACAATTTGTAAATGAATCATTATAAACCTTGAAAGATCCATAACTCTACCAATTATTGTGCAGTTGCAGTCAGCATGTCAGCTAAAAACAAAGGCAATGGAGAATCTGAAATACAAACTTCACCTAAACTCAGTATTTTTGAACTTTATACATAGGCTCCAAAATAAATTAAGTGAACTCAATTCACATATATGTCATTGATATGACATATCTTGGCCATTCCAAGAATTCCACCCTTTTCTGAAGAATGTATTTGAAAATTAGACATCAAGAAAATGTGCAGCCCTAACTTGGAATAAAATACCAATATACAATTTTGTATGGGGAAATATGAATTCGTGTTTTGTGTTTTAATAACTTAATGGCAAAAAATGAAAGAGACAGCAAGTAAAAATATTGACATGTTCTTTCATATATCCAACCTAACACAGGTAGTCCTAATAGATTTCCTAATACAGGTAGTATTTTCTGTATTTTCTAATGCAGGTAGTCCTCGAGTCACATTTAATAACTGTTCAAAGTTACAATGGCATTGAAAAATGCCTTATACCCATTTTTCATAAGGTCATAGCAGCATCCCCATGGTCTCATGAAACAAAATTTGGATGCTTGGCAACTGGTTTCATTTATGACCGTTGCAGTGTCCTGGGTCAGGGGTAGAGAAACTTGGCTCTTTTATCACTTATGGACTTCAACTCCCAGAATTCCTGAGTGAGCCATAAAAAGTTTCCCATCCCTGGCCTACTGGTTTTTCAGTTGTGGGGGAAATCAATTTTTGACTTGAATGGGACTGTTTAATATCGTACATTTGTATATTAAACAGTCCCATTCAAGTCAAAAATTGATAAGTGATAAAAGACCCAAGTTTCCCTACCCCTGTCCTGGGTCACCCTTTGTGACCTTTGAACAAGCAAAGTCAATGGGGATTCCAGATTCACTTAATACCCATGTTCCTAATTTTAACAACTGCCATAATTCACTTAACAAATGTGGCAATAAAGGTTGTGAAATGGGGAAAAACAACTCTCGCATTTAGCACCAGAAAGTTTGGGCTCAATTGTGGTCATTTTAGATTGTTAAATTATCCTTACCATATATTTAATCTTGACACATTAATGTAGAATCAGTTCAATGAGCTTTAAATTGTTTCTTCTGTGGAAATTAGATGTTATTTTCTTCTATGATTTTCTTCTGTTCCTCTAATCTGCCTGAAGGAAGAAAAAAAAGTTGAATTATTTGGAGAAATGTGATTGGTTTCCTATAATGAATTTTCTTTCAATTCTCTTATGTTTATTTTTTTCAGGTCTCAACACTGTGTTTTATTCCCCTTTTGCTAAACATTTGAAATCTACTATTGTGAAAAGGCAGTATTATTTGTCAGTTTATTGCCTTCATTTGGACCTGGATTCTCACATTTGTTTTTCCACATGAAACAATTACCTTAATGTGCATTTTTATGACTCACTTTAACATGGGAATGATTTAAATATATTCCTTCCCATGTACTGAGACATATTTGCCATAGTTTTGTTTTGCCTTACTTCTTCTGAACATATAACTTCAGTAGACTTTGTGTGGTGGTTGATTGCTATTTTAAAATTCATAGTAGTGTGAATACTTCCATGTTATCATAACCAAATGGACATTGGGCATGGAAAAACAGGATAACATTTTTTTACAGCTAAGAAGAAGTTTTGGCATTTATTTACAATTCAGGCTAATATAGTTTTATTTTTTTATTTTATTTGGTTTGTTAATTGCTTACAAGATAATAGGTATAAGTAAAAACATAGTTATGAATACATGGATACATATAAGAAAAAAAAAACAATAAGACAGGGACGGTAGGCATGTTAGTGCGCTTATGCACGCCCCCTTAGGAAAGGGGTGGGGTCAATAGTAGAAAGTCTAAAATTAAAGTTTTTGGGGTTTGGGGAAGAAACCACAGAGTCAGGTAAAGTATTCCAGACATTGACCACTCTGTTGCTGAAGTCGTATTTCCTGCAATCAAGTTTGGTGCAATTAACCTTGAGTTTTTATCTATTATTTGTTCTTGTTATGGTTGAAGCTGAAGTATTCATTGACAGGTAGGACATTGCAATGTATGATTTTATATACTAAACTTAGATCGGACCGAAGGCGGTATCATTCTAGATTTTCTAGGTCTAGAATTTCAAGTCTGGTGGCATTTTAGTATTTATTTGATTTGTCAATCGCTTACAAGATACAGGTATAAGAATAAATATAGTTTTGAATACATGAGATAGATACTTATAAGAAAAATAAAAACCAATAGGACAGGGACAGTAGGCACGATTGGTGCGCTTATGCACGCCCCCTACAGGTCTCTTAGGAATGGGGTGAGGTCAATAGTAGACAGTCTAAGGTTAAAGTTTTTGCAGTTTGGGGAAGGAACCATAGAGTCCGGTGGAGTATTCCAAACATTGACCATTTTCACTTCCAGAAGCTCTTGAATGAGAAACAATTTGTGGTTCTTGTTATTTGGTTATTAGCTGGAGCCCTTCGCCTTCTTTTTTACTTAATGGGAACATTTTTTCTGTAAAAGTGACATAAATTAGTATTTTGGAACTTCCAATCTGATTAACTTTCTATTGTGATCAGATTTCAACTGAAAGAATGCTTAACCAGAAGTATATTCTCAATATATATGGTATAACAGATAATGAACATTGACATTAATTGAATGACACAAAATATATTTAGTGTCTCCACCTACTATCACAACATAATTAATTGAAGATCTCCTATATTTGGGCTGTAAAAATAAAAAAGGTGATTAGATAGTATATAAAGAAAAATATTTCCTGCCATATAATGGTCATCCATAGTTATGTAGCTCCTGTGTTGAAGCCCTACCAATTCTATGAAAAGATTTAGATAAATATATGCATTATTTCTATTAAATCATTCACTATATTTAAAATAGCTATTGATGAAAAAAAATAAAAATTGGAAATGTTAACAAACTAGAGACCTAGTAGAATTTGTGATAGTAGATTTAAACATGTAATCCTATTTTTGGCACTCTGTTACATATTAATCATCCACATAGCTTTTATAGAAAGAAAGACTAAATCATCATGCAGTTGTGATGATTGTACTAGTGATCTGACTTTTTTTCTCCTTTTTTTTTGCTCACTACAGAATTTGAAATGAAAAAAAGTAATCTTTGGATACTTGGATTGAATGAAAACTCCCCAATTTCACTGGTATCTGTTTTCAAGTCTTAACCCTTAGGACTAAAGTTTTATTCAGTGGAATAGCCATTTCTATTCTGTAATTTTAGGCGCAGAACTCACAACTAGATACCATTTGGGTGGCTTGGGGGGGAGGGGTTTATAGAATATGATATTTATACATGAGCGATGGATGAAGAAATTGAGCTCAGATTTTCTTTGACTAGAAAATTCAATTCTCACCTGGACTTTGATCCATTTTTAAGGATATTGATTTCATGTGTTAACTAAAAAACAGAGTATTATAAAAGTTATTATAGATTATTTGTTCCATGTAGCAAAAATGAGATCATAGCTGTCAAAAATGCTTATTGGAAAGTAACAAAATAGTGACCTACCAATTATTTGTAAAAGAGAAGAGCAAGAATAAGTAAGAAAAACTGCAAAACTGCGTCTATTTCTGAATGCCTTGTGTTTGCCCAGTCTTATGAGGCCAAGTTAGCAGACACCGTTATGGTATCCAATTCTGAAGTCAAATATTATTCAGCACTAGGCACACAGAATAAAAATATTTTCCTTAACGTGCATTTGAGAAAGGGGGTGGACATTCTCATATTCTGTCTGCAAAAAAAACAAACAAAAAACAAACAAACAGAGAGAGTATTTCTAATTAAAAATAACTATTCTTCAAACTAACCAGATCTCCTTGCAGATTACATTTAACAGCTTAAATAGGGGCAGAAGGGAATCAGGAAGAAACCTGTTAGTCATTCCCTCATTTCTATTTCACTGATCTTAAAATCTGAAATGGGTTTCCAAGGAAAGGGGGTTCCGACATGTTGAATCAGGCAACTATTTCAAACAGGTTATGTACAAGATGTCAACCCTGAAGCATTACTTGGAACGCTGACATAAGATGTGTATTTTTCTTGCGCACATCCAAGGATTAGAGGTAAAGACTATAGCATCAGGAAATTGTGATTGAAATTAAATGACTTGCTTTAACCTTTGGAAATGTATTTCTGGTTAAAATCCTCTTCACTGGACAGGCTCCATTAAAGTCACAGTGGAAAGAAAAGAGTACTGAATGCCAGGAATCTACTATAATTTTAATCAGGACATATATGTTATCTACTGGGCTGTGATTAATTGGCTAATATAGGAATAATGTATTTGTTGTCAAATTATTTGGGGATAACCATAACTAAAAGCATTTAATAATTTTGGTCAATTAATCTTAGGGCTTTGTTTGAAGTTGTATTTTTGATTCTCCTTTCTCAAAAATGTCACTATTTTTCAAAACATATTTATTGGAAATGTTCACTGATAAAATGTATGATAAATCATTAAGAAAAAGAAATAAGTAACAACAAATCACACTGTTCCTAAAGTACCATTTTTCCTTCTGACATGAGATATGGGAAATACACTGCTAAAAAAAAGGGGGAACACTTAAACAACACAATGTAACTTCAAGTGAATCACACTTCTGTGAAATCAAACTATCCACTCAGGTAGCAACACTGATTGACAATCAATTTCACATGCTGTTGTGCAAATGGAATAGACAACAAATGGAAAGCATAGGCAATTAGCAAGACATCCCCAATAAAGGAGTGGTTCTGCAGGTGGTGACCACAGACCACTTCTCAGTTCCTATGCTTTCTGGCTGATGGTTTGGTCACTTTTGAATGCTGGTGGTGCTGTCACTCTAGTGGTAGCATGAGACGGAGTCCACAACCCACACAAGTGGCTCAGGTAGTACAGCACATCAATGTGAGCTGTGGCAAGAAGGTTTGCTGTGTCTATCAGCATAGTGTGCAGAGCATGAAGGCGCTACCAGGAGACAGGCCAGTATATCAGTTGATGTGAAGGAGGCTGTAGGAGGGCAACAACTCAGCATCAGGACCGCTACCTCCACCTTTGTGCAAGGAGGGACAGGAGGAGCACTGCCAGAGCCCTGCAAAATGACCTCCAGTGGGCCACAAATGTGCATGTGGCTGCTCAAACGGTCAGAAACAGACTCCATGAGGGTGGTATGAGGGCCCAACATCCACAGGTTGGGGTTGTGATTACAGCCCAACACCGTATAGGATGTTTGGCATTTTCCAAGATTGGCAAATTCACCACTGGCGCCCTGTGCTCTTCACAGATGAAAGCAGGTTCACACCGAGTACATGTGACAGATGTGACAGGGTCTGGAGATGCCGTGGAGAATGTTCTGCTGCCTGCAACATCCTCCAGCATGACTGGTTTGGCAGTGGGTCAGTAATGGTGTAGGGTGGCATTTCTTTAGGGGGCCGCACAGCCCTCCATGTGCTCGCCAGAGATAGCCTGACTGCCATTAGGTACTGAGATGAGATTCTCCCTTGTGAGGCCATATGCTGGCTCTGGGTTCCTCCTATGCACAACAATGCTAGACTTCATGTGGCTGGAGTGTGTCAGCAGTTCCTGCAAGATAAAAGCATTGATGTTTTGGACTGGCCCACCCGTTCCCCAGACCTGAATTCAATTGAGCACATCTGGGACATCATGTCTGGCTCCACCCACCAATGCCACATTGCACCACAGACTGTCCAGGAGTTGGGGGATGCTTTAGTCCAGGTGTGGGAGGAGATCCCTCAGGAGACTATCCGCTACCTCATCAGGAGCATGCCCAGGCATTGTAGGGAGGACATACAGGCATGTGGAGGCCACACATACTACTGAGCCTCATTTTGACTTGTTTTAAGGACATTACATCAAAGTTGGATCAACTGTAGTGCTTTTTTCCACTTTAATTTTGAGTGTAACTCCAAATCCAGACCATCATGGGTTGCTAAATTTGATTTCCATTGATAATTTTTGTGTGATTTTGTTGTCAGCACATTCAACTATGTAATGGACAACATATTTAATAAGAATATTTCATTCATTCAGATCTAGGATGTCTTATTTTTGTGTTCCCTTTATTTTTTTGAGCAGTGTATATATAACAGGAAAAGAAAACAATTACAACTAAATATAGAAAAGAAAAACGAAATTGCAAACTATACATATTACATATAAAAGTTTTTAACTCGGAATTAAAGTAAATAATAAATGAGTCTATAATTTATTGAAATATTCTGTTGTTTGATCAATTATTAAGACTGTTACCTTCTGACAGAGATTTAATAATTTTATAATTTTGACTCATTTTTAATTAGTCTACATCAAAAACAAATGGGCAATATATAGCCTTTTCAAAAATAGATATCTGGAATCATTCTTCATTTCCAACCTCCACAAATAATGCTCTTGGCTACATTCCTGGATTTATTAGAATTTACTAAAGACATTTTAAGATGAATAAATTCTGTTAGAAAGCTACTGGTCTATTTGGCATTCATTCCAAATAGACCAATAGCTTTCTAACAGAATTTATTCATCTTAAAATGTCTTTAGTAAATTCTAATAATAAATAATAATAATAAAACGACTGTTTATAAGACCATTTAATGTATTTAATGTATACTTTGTAACAGAGAAGTGTATGTCAGGAGAAACATAATACTTTCAAATCCTATGAATGAAGTATTTAAGAATGTGTCTGGTAAAAGAAAAAGGAATACAGGTAGTTCTCAACTTACAACTGTAATTGAATCTAGAATAATGATTGTAAATCATGCTGGTTGTTATGTGGATCACCACGTAACTGTGCCTGATTTTATTATTTTTTTGCAGTGGTATTAAGTAAATTAAGTAAAGCAAATGCTGTGATCATTAAGCCAATGCTTCAGTTGTCAAGTAAAGCCATCATTATTATTATTTAGTCGTATATGGTGCTATTACATTAGCCGGGAGACTATAGTATGAGTATGCCAGAGTGCTAGTCCATTATTCATGCTCATGTGATATCCAGAATGCACCACAGAGGGCAGGCTAGCTCCATACTCAGAAAGGTTCACAGCATTCTGCAGAAGTTACCTTGCACTCAGGTGCATTGGGAAAGCTCTGGAACCAGCTGGATTCACTCTACTGTACTAAATGCCATTATTTCCCACCAAAGTGGTACTTATTCATCTACTTGCATATAACATGCTTTCAAACTGCCTAGGGGAGGTCCATTGTAACTTAAATGATCACTGAGCAATTGTTTTTAAGTCAAGGACTACCAATAATGAACGAGTCCTAAATTAATGTGGAGAGAATACAATATGAAAGAAATACATTGATATGGCTTTGTCATGAAAGAGGATGCAAGAAAATAAAATGAGAAAACAAACACATAAAGGAAAAGCAAACACTTAAGAGGAAGAAGACTGGGAAAGTCATGGTTTGATGGAGTTAATGATATTCCCCAAAAGGGAGCAGTTTAAATAAAAAAACAATGTCTGAAGCAGTGCATGGACTTGTGAAAGTAAGGATTGGGTCTATTCAATACACGTTCACTCAGGCCTTTGGCGAAAGAAAAGGAGAACCCTCACTTCATGAAAAATTACAAATATTTGGAGAAATGTACATGATAGCATTAGTGTATGCTAAATTAACTGTTTCTTATTCTCTTTATTAACATGTCCCTCTTGTATCTTTGATTGTATTTTATTACTTTTCCATCTTCTGCATAACGTTGCTTACCCCCCCAAAAAAACAACATGGGTCATATCTAAAAGTGTTTCTACTGTGTGTGTGTGTGTGTCTGCAAAGAACACTAATATTTTAAACAATTGTAATAGTAAGAAATTTTCAAAGCTTCGAAACAACTTGTATCTGGAGAGATTAGAGCAAACTGACCAATAGACTTATGAATCATTTCATTAAAAGAAATAATTGTTCCTTCTTTAGTGAAATCACTCTAGATTTCACTCACATTATGTTCCAGCCAAATGTAAAATTGCTTTGTGCCTTTGTTACTTGAATCTCTGAACAATATATTATTGATGCTAGTCTTATATTTGGGGCAAATTGTTGCTTTGTACCTGTTCCACATCTTTAGCATAGGCATATAAATGTTAGAGTACTGTATAAAACTATGATTTTGATTCTGTAAAAGTGTCCAAGTGGCTGAAAAACTTGGCTAATGAATTTCTAAATAGGGTTGTGTGATGTATTAAGTTAATTGCTAAAGTAGATATCACATAAACAAATATTTAATACTTTTCAGTCATAAATAAAACAAAGTTTCTATGTCTAGTTTGTATGTCATTCTGCGTATAATTATTAGAATTTAGAATATGCATATGTGGCAAATATTTATTTAGTAATACCATCTATTGATGAAAACTTTTTGGTTTATTGTCTCTAATTCCTGCTAAGTCTTCTGAATTACTGGATTACAATTATGTTCTATTAATAGATAGAACTAATCTGAATTTGCAGAAATCATTAACTCAGTGACAGAAACACTCTGTCCTCGCAGGGAGAAAAGATGGTGTCAAAAATGGGTGACCCCTTTGACTTGATACAAGAAAGTAATGCAGCTAAGCTTGCAACTCCAACAAGACAAAACAAATTAGCAAAAAGAGGAAAAGGAGACTGTTAGGGATAACATTGTTTTACCCTAACTGGTTTAGGTAAATAATAATATGTAATCATAATTTGTATGTTAAAGTGTCTGCAACTTTAACTGTGGGATAGTAATTAAGGGAGTGGTTGTGAAAGCACTTTAAAAGAAGCAAGGCTACAGCTTGCTATCTCTCTGGCTTTGATGATCCCTGATTACTGCAAAGAAAACAAGACTGCATTGCTCGAACGGGAGAGAAAACAAAGGACTGGCTTGTAAGTGAATTGACAAAGGATATTCTACACGGATTTTGCTAACTGAATATCCCTGAATGGACTGACTAAATGATACATGACTATTGGACTGTTATTTTGACTATGCTATGAACTCATAATGGAATAAACTATATATTTGATAGCACAAGCGTATCTGTCATTTTTACTGTATGTTAATAAACATACAAGCTTAGCTCACTCATTTATCTGTGTGCCTATCTGACTAAGCTGTACATTCTGTTTAGCTTGTCTCCCTAACCCTGGTTGGGAAAACCAGGCTTAACACTGGTTATGGGCCCAGAGGCTGCAAAGTCAGTTTAACTAGGATAAAACAGATTTATGTAAAAGTGAGAGTTTGTGTTGTTATACATTACAGTAACAGACAGCTGTGTTTTATTAATTATAGTTTTATATCCATATAAGAAAACATGGCACAAGTCAATCTACAAAGTTTGTCCCTGATATCCAAGTTGGATGGAATAAACTATGTATCATGGTCTATGAAATGTAGTCTGCTTCTACGAAGAGAAGGTTTGTGGAACATAATTGAAAATCCACCAAACGTAGAAGAATGGGATCCAGAGGATGATGAAGATAAATTAAAGATAGAAGAATTTATGCATAAAAATCAACAAGCTATTTGCATTATTGGGTTAACCTTAACTGATATGCAGCTTGTTTATATCCACGGAGAGAAATCAGCTGTTGGGTGTTGGCAGAAGCTGAAGAGGATTTATGTTCGAGATAATGTTGGTGCTCACATAAATCTAACACGGAAACTTTTCAGTACACATCTCCATAAGAATGGTGATATGCTGAGTCATTTGAAAACTATGCAAAGCATTTTTCAAGAACTGCACGAGAAAGAGCTTATTTTCTCTGAACTACACCAAGTCTATATAATTCTATCTTCACTTGACGAAAGCTATGATAACTACGTAACTTCACTTGAAATATTGCCAAAGGAAAGCCTAACTTTAATTGATATAACTGGCAGATTGATTGAAGAAGCCAGAAGAAGGCTTGAAAGAGACGAATTAAGGAGGCAGCAACCTCAAAAAGAAGATAATGAAACTCCTACTGCATACGCAATTAAAAAGTGCTTTAATTGTGGAGGAAGAAGACATTTGGCAAGATTTTGTAAAAAGGCAAAGTACCAGAACGCTGGCCAGAATACAAAAAGTCATCAAAATAAAAATAAAAATTTAGAGTTAGCCATGTATACTAACGGAGCTGTAAAAAATAATTTATGGGTGGTTGACAGTGGAGCATCACATTGTATAACTAATGATAACAAACATTTTATTAAAATGTCCAAGAGTACACAGCAGATATCGTTAGCCAATGGCTGGAAACTGAAAGCTAAAGGTCAAGGTATAGCATATTGTTCTTTTATAAAAGAGAATGTAAAAATGTTATATGTACCACAACTTAAGTTTAATTTAATTTCAGTTAGAATTTTGGTTAAACTAGGATATGTAGTTACTTTTAAAGGAGATAACTGCATAATTGAGAAAGAAAATAAGAGAATTACTGCATCTTTAAGAGGTGAATTATATGTGTTAAATGATAATGGTTTAAAAGTGGCTAACATAGTTTATGAAAATAAGAAACCTCATGATGAATGTATTCACTTGTTACATCGAAGGCTAGGGCATTTAAATTTTAAAATGCTTAAGAAAACTGTTGAATTATCTAAGGGAATAAGTTTGAAACCTTGTAATAAGTATTTGCAATGTAATATTTGCAATCAAAGCAAAGCCAGGGTCACACCGGCTAATAGAGTTGATGGATTTACTACTAAAGAACCTTTAGAAGTAGTATTTGTAGATTTAATAGGTCCTAAAAAACCAAGTGTAGGAGGTGCTCGTTATATACTAAGTATAATGGACCACTATTCTAGATATGGGTTTTGCTATTTAATGAAGAGCAAAACTGAAACATATCAAAATCTCTTTCATTGGATTAAATTTGCAGAAAGGAAAACTAAAAAGAAATTAGTAACTCTTATAACAGATAATGGTACAGAATTTACAAATAATAAATTCCAGAACAGACTAAGAATGTTAGGAATTCAACATAAAATGTCTGCACCATATAGGCCACAACATAATGCATTTATAGAGAGAAGAGGCCAAACATTACAATCAATGGCACGAACTATGATGTCTGATTCAGGATTACCTGACAATTTATGGGGAGAAGCAACAATGTGTGGTAATCATATATTAAATAATGTTGTTAATTCAACAACAGGTGAATTACCATTCACACTGTGGCATGGTACAAAACCTGATTTAAGTTACATGCACACATTTGGAGCACCAGCATGGGTGCATATCCCTTCACAACTTAGACACAAAGGACAGCATAGAGCTAAAAGATTATATTTTGTAGGATATACATCTAATCATAGATCTTATAGATTCTGGGAACCAGGTACACCTAGAGTTTACACCAGTGCTAGTGCAAAATTCCTAGAACATGTAGGATGGAATAGATTAGAGCAAGATTTAAATAATGAAGTAATTATTGAACCCTACAAAAGGCAGAAAGATCAGACTAGTTATAAGAAGAGTCCAATTAAAGAAGAAGTCCACGAAGAGCAAATAGGACCAGAACAAGAGGAAACAGTTGATCAGGAAGAGTTAGATAATCAAGAAGAGTTAATAAATGAAAGTCCACCTGTAAGTCCTGTAATACCTAGACGTACTACACGTGTAACTAGACCACCTGATAGGTATCAAGCAAGTATAGTTTGCCAAGTAACTAAAGTTCCAACTAGTGTAGATGAACTTAGGATGTATCCTGCTAAGGATCAGGAGAATTGGCAAAAGGCAATGGAAAAGGAATTAAATTTATTAAAGGTAATGAAAGTTTATGAAGATGCTAAATTACCTCCAGGAGAAAAATCCATTGGGTGCAAATGGATATTTAAAGTAAAAACTGGAAATGATGGGACTGTTACCCATAAAGCTAGGTTAGTAGCTCAAGGATTTAATCAAACTGCATCTGATTATGATGAAGTTTTTGCACCAAGTCTTAAAGCAACATCTTTAAGAGCAGCATTAGTGTGGGCAGCTAAGAAAAACTATGCAATTAACCATTTAGATGTAGAAACTGCTTATCTACATGCACCATTGCAGCACACTATATATTTAAGAAAACCAGTAGGTATAAAAGACAATAAAGTAAATAGTAATGATTGTTGGAAACTCAAAAAGAGTCTTTACGGGTTGAAACAATCTGGGTTTGAGTGGAACCAATATATTGTGAAAGAGTTAAACAATATAGGTTTTAAATCTGGTTTAGCAGATCCATGTGTGTTTAAAAGAGAAAATAATGGAACGGTGTCATTATTGTTATTATTTACAGATGATATTGCTTTGATAACTAAGACTAATAATGAAGCTAATGAGATTATATCATTATTAGCCAAAAAGATAAAATTAAAGCATTTAGGTGAAATTAAAAGGTATCTAGGATTGACAATTAACAAAACAAAAAATGGTTTTAAGATATCTCAAGAAGATAAAATTTGCCAATTAATTAAAACGTTTAAAATGGAACTTTGTAAACCGGCAAAGACTCCAATGAGTCAGGAAGTTTGCCAAACTGATGATCAAAGTCCCAAATTTGATAAGTCAATGTATCAATCTTTGATTGGAAGCTTATCATATATAAGCAATTGGTCTAGGCCAGATATAGCTTATAGTGTAAATCAACTGGCTCGTTTTAATTCAGATCCACAACAATGTCATTGGCAATCATTAAAGAGAATTTTAAGATATCTTAAAGGAACAATGAACCATGCATTGTATATAGAACCAAAGGGTGATTTGAGTCTTAGTGCCTACGCAGATGCAAGTTTTGCAACTGATATAAACACAAGAAAATCAACATCTGGGATGGCTATATTATTTGGTAAGACATTAATAGGATGGAGGTCAATCAGACAACAGCATATCAGCTTGTCCACGATGGAAGCAGAATTTTCATGTCTGTCATTATTATGCACTGATTTGATTTTGTACAAACAGTTATTATTAGACATGGGTATAACTGTAAAAGATTCCATTATTGTGTACGAGGATAACCAAGCAGCTATAAAGTTAGCTACTAGTATTGCTGTAAAAACTAGATCAAAGCATACTGATTTAAGATACTTAAATGTTAGAGAATCTGTAAAGAATGGGCTAATTAAATTGGAATACTGCATGACGGAAGAAAACATTGCAGACCAATTTACAAAAGCTCAAGGAGTAACTAAGTTTAAAGAAAGTTGTAACAAATATGATTTAAAGATGTAAATAGTTATATTTTTATTTCCTAAAAGGGGAGAATGTTAGGGATAACATTGTTTTACCCTAACTGGTTTAGGTAAATAATAATATGTAATCATAATTTGTATGTTAAAGTGTCTGCAACTTTAACTGTGGGGTAGTAATTAAGGGAGTGGTTGTGGAAGCACTTTAAAAGAAGCAAGGCTACAGCTTGCTATCTCTCTGGCTTTGATGATCCCTGATTACTGCAAAGAAAACAAGACTGCATTGCTCGAACGGGAGAGAAAACAAAGGACTGGCTTGTAAGTGAATTGACAAAGGATATTCTACACGGATTTTGCTAACTGAATATCCCTGAATGGACTGACTAAATGATACATGACTATTGGACTGTTATTTTGACTATGCTATGAACTCATAATGGAATAAACTATATATTTGATAGCACAAGCGTATCTGTCATTTTTACTGTATGTTAATAAATATACAAGCTTAACTCACTCATTTATCTGTGTGCCTATCTGACTAAGCTGCACATTCTGTTTAGCTTGTCTCCCTAACCCTGGTTGGGGAAACCAGGCTTAACAGAGACTTTTGTTGGAGCTGCAGAAATGGAGGCAGCAGCTGAGTGCAGTAACCAGCAGATCTTCTTGCCAGCCTGAAAATCACCATGAAGTAAGCACAGTTGATTCAGTACAAGCATCCATAATGCTTGTACAAGTTGCTAAAATGATTGATGAAAAGCTGCAGTGCTGGAAATAATAGCATCTAGGTCTATTCAATTCACATTCACTCAGGCCTTTGGCGAAGGAGAGGGGGATCCCTTACTTCATTCCATCTGGCCATCTTTTAAACTTATCATCTTTTATCTTTATCTTTTATTGAATTTACTGTAGTTTCTGTTAAGTACTTGGACATGGGTTGGAATAAATGAAGACAGTCTTTGAATGTGAACTTTCAGCTCTTTATTGCATAGTGACTTCTCAAAACAATAACAGTGAACCCTGCCTTATATAGGCAACCTTTGTGAGAATTGTCCAATAGCGAGCTATGAACGCTAGCTCTTTAAACCAATAATAATCCTCTGTTAAGGGCCAATAGGATTCCTAAGAACTAGCCAATCCGATCTGGCCGCCTAACAGCCAATCAGAAGTGCAGGGCCAGAACCCTGCACTTTACCTCAAGCTCATACTTTATTAACTATGGTACATACACAACACCCCTTCCCCCTGGCTTCTTAATTACGGTGTAGTGAAATAGTCCTTTAAATAGGATGGTTGTCTTTTAAGTCTTCCGGATTTTCGTTGGACTGGTTGATTGCAATCCTGTTGAGGTAGATTGTTGTTTGGCAGTGTCTCTGCTTCTTGCTCAGGTGCAATTTCTTGCGGTGCAAACAATTCTCCTTCCTGCTCCATTTCCTGAGTCTCATTTGATTTGTCGCTCCCTTCGAGCAGGTTCCCTGGAACATCATCTTCTTCTGTACCTCCCCCCCCCTCAGTTTGGTCATGGGGGAGTTGTTGACTGGCCGTTGTGAGTCGTGACCGTAATTGGTCGATATGCCATTTCCACAGTCTATTGTCACAGCATTTCACTACATAGGATTTGGGGCCAGTCACTCGCACTACTGTTGCCTCTATCCATAACGGATCGCCTGATAAGTTTCGTGCGTAAACGCGGTCTCCTACCTGGAAAGTGCGACAGCGGCCACTGGATCCTATTGGCTTTTCCAGTTCGTAAGCAGGGTGCAACCGGTCGAGGTGGGAACGGAGTCTTCGTCCCATCAGTAGTTCCGTGGGAGTTCTGCCGGTGACGCTATGTGGAGTTATGTGTTGCAAAAAGAGAATTTTGTTGACTTTGTCATCGATATTGTCATAGTCCATTTTTTGCAAAGTCTTTTTAACAAATTGGACCATGCGTTCCGCTCGGCCATTGGTCTCAGGGTGCGCAGGCGAGGTGAGCGCATGGTGGATGCCGCGGTCAGCGAGGTATTGCTCGAACATCAATGCCGTGAACTGTGGCCCGTTATCAGACACCAGGACGTCAGGCAATCCGTGGGTTGCAAAGAGTCTATTTAGGATCTTAATCACTGCCTCGGAAATTGTGGCCGTCATACGATGAATTTCTAACCAATTGGAGTATGCGTCAACTGTCAGCAGGAAGGTATATCCTTTGGTTGGCCCCGCGAAATCCAGGTGGATTCTGGACCAGGGTCCACGTGGTGTCTCCCATTCAGTAGGCATGGCTTTTGGTGGGGCGTTGCTGGCTTGTTGGCAATTGGTACACGCTTTGACCCACTGCTCGATTTGCTGGTCCATGCCTGGCCACCATGCGTAGCTTCGTGCAAGTGCTTTCATCCGCACAATGCCAGGGTGGCCCTCGTGCAGAATTTGTAGCAGCGTCTTCCGGAGTCATTCTGGGACAATGACTCTATCACCCCAGATGACACAGCCTTTTTGGGAAAAAAAGTTCAGTCTGTCTTGCTTTAAACGATGCGAAGTCATCTGGGACTTGGTCCAATGGCCATCCACGTTCTACCCAGCCTAGGACTTGAGTTAGGGTGTGGTCTCATTTGGTTTCTCTTGCGATGTCTCGGGTGGTCATAGGCGGTGAGTTGAGTGTTTTGATCTGCAACGTGGTTGCCGTTGGTGCCGGATTGTCGAGAGTCTCTGGAAGCGGTGCTCGGCCTAATGCGTCAGCATGGGGAATGGCTTTCCCCGGGCGATATTGCAGGCGATAATTATAAGCAGCTAGGAATTCTGACCATCGGGTCATTCTAGGGGATAATATGTAGGGGGTTGGCTTGTCCCCGGCTATTATCCCTAGCAACGGTTTGTGGTCAGTTATAATGGTGAATGTCCTTCCATACACATATTCATGAAATTTCTTTACAGCTGAAACGATTGCGAGAGCTTCTTTATCAATTTGTCCATAGTTCCGCTCTGCATGTGAGAGAGTCTTCGAAAAGTATGCAACAGGGGCTTCGTTCCCATTAGGCAGTACATGACTCAAAATGGCGCCCACCCCGAAGGGCGAGGCATCGCAGGTTATAACTAATGGTAAAGTCTCATTATACTGCATAAGTACAGAGTCAGATGTCAGCAATTTTTTAACATTCCAGAACGCTTGTTCTTCCCAGTAACCCCATACCCACAATGCTTTTTTATCTAATAACCAGTGTAATAGTTCAGCAACAGTCGCCTTGTGGGGTAAAAATACATTATAGAAATTAATGAGGCCTAAGAATGCCTGGAGATCGGCCTTGTTACGTGGCCTCGGAGCATTTTTATCGCCTTTAATTTACTTTCAGTAGGGTGGATGCCCTGGCTATCAATCCGATACCCTAGAAACTCAACACTGTCAGTATATAAGTGACATTTATTTTTTTTCACCTTAAGTCCTGCCTCTTGGAATTTTTTAAGAACACATTTCAAACGATCCTGCAAGATTTTTTTGGTAGGGGCTGCAATTAATACATCATCAAAATACGGAACCACGCCCTTGATTCCCTGTAACAACCTTTCCATGAGGCTTTGGAATATCCCCGGGGCCACACTAACCCCAAATTGCAATCGAGTACATTTAAAAGCACCTTTGTGCGTTACAATTGTTTGGGCTTGGGCCATCTTTTCATCCACTGGTAGTTGTTGATAAGCTTGAGCTAAATCTAATTTAGCGAAAACCTTTCCGCCCCCCAAGGAATGGAGGAGGTGCTGCACCACCGGAACTGGATACACATTCTGCTGTAGGGCATGGTTTAAAGTAGCCCGGTAGTCCCCACAAATTCGGATTGACCCGTCTGGCTTAATGGGTGTTACAATAGGGGTCTCCCATGGAGAGTGATCAATGGGCTTCAACACCCCTTGAGCAATTAGCTTGTTGAGTTGTTCATCGATCTTAGCTTTAAGAGCAAATGGAACTCGATGGGGCTTCAAGCGAATTGGGACTACTTTTGGATCTAGACTAAATGAGATTGGGGTCCCCTTATACTCGCCTAAGCTGTCCGCGAAGACGTCGCTAAACTCAGAAATAAGGTCTTCCTCCCACTCACAACCACCGACTCGGTTCACGCCGGCCACTTCGATGCCGAGTGGCGCGAACCATTGGAGGCCTAATAGACTAGGCCTATCTCTGTCGATGATCGTTAGAGGTAAATACGCTGTATGTTTTTTGAAGGAGACTCGGACTCGGCAAGACCCGACCATGGGGATTCGATTTCCTTGGTAGTCCTTGAGGATGAGGTGTTGAAATTGGAGATCTTGGTGTTGGATTGTGGGGATAAGTTGCTTGAGTGTCTTCCAAGACACCATCGAGAGGGACGATCCCGAGTCGACCTCCATGTGGCAAGGCTGGTTCTCGATGGCTACCGTGACTCAAATTTTCTTAGTGTCCAAAACTGAGGCGTGACCTATAGTGATAGTATGGTGAGCCTCTTCTTTTTGCAAAGCTTCATTTCTGTAGGAGTGGTTTACTGGTTCTCGCCTTACAGGACGGTTTCCTGTTGATTGGAGATAGTTGGCCCCTTTTGAGGCCTGGCTGGGTCCTGGTAAGCTGCGGCAGACCTGACTGATGTGGCCTCGTTTCCCGCACTCATGGCAGAGTGCATCGCGGAATTTGCATTCGGCCCTGGCATGGTTTGCTCCATAGCCAGCGCAAGGGCGTAAGGGCTTAGGGCGAGGATCCCGGTCGGACCGCAGTCGATGGACCCCTTCTTCGTCGCTGTCTGACGATGAAGAGAGGTCCTCGTGGTGCATCGTTAGTGCGTCATTGTCAGAGAAGTACTTGAAGACTCCAATGTATTGTCCAACTCATTGTTGTCTTTTATGAGAGCACCTTTTGCAAGGTTAAAATGCATAGAGACAAAACCAGTTGTTTTGCTTACTGAAAACAGGGGTGTAATGAGGGTAAATATGATCATCACTGTTGTTGCAGTGTTGTACTATTGCAGATTTATATTTATTTAAGAAATAGATTGTTTAGGTATGTAACTTTTATATTTATTTAAGAAATAGATTGTTTAGATATGTAACTTTTAAAATAATAACAATTCCAATAAAGCACATGCTTTATTGAAATTGTTATTATTTTAAAAGTTACTTACCTAAACTATCTATTTCTTAATATTTGTAACTAAGAATATTTATAACTCATGATGTTACCTAGTTTGGGTAATGAAACATCTGCAAGAAAACAACTGAGCTGAACAACTGAAGGAAGTGCATCAAAATATCTTTATTTTTTCTTTCGTTTTTGTTATTTGATATTATATTTCTAAAGTGTTTCTAGGATAGATTTGGTATGATTATATGATTTGTTATAGAATAAACTATTTAAAGTATTGTTATCTCACAAAGCATGAATGATTAAAAGTATAGTCAAATGTTCTTTTTAATAGCGATATTAGGATATATAAATTTGGATTGACAATATGAGTTGTTATGTAGTATAACTATAATTGAGACTACGAAATGAATGCACAAAACTGATGAACCAACTGACACACTGTATGTACATAAGAGAGTTGATGTTTTAATGTTTTGTTTGTTTGTAGAAAATCAATAAAATTGTTTTCAAAAAAACAAACAAACAACTGAGCTCAAAGAATACCAAGAAGCTCCCAATAACAATTCCACTGTTATGAAAATCCAAATAAGGTAAACTGTTAATACAAGGGAACAAATTACATAAGACTTTTTGGTAGATAGGCAAGCAATAAATAAATTTAACAAAGAACAAAATGAAATATTTAATCTTCATGAAGGTAATGTTGTTCTTGGATCTGTAATATGTGTACGTGTGTCTTCAAGTCAATGTCAACCTTTCATTCCATATTATCACAAACTGGACAAGCTTGATCAGGAAGGAATGAAAGAAATGTAATAGAGTGTCTCAGAGGTGGCCTTCAGTATACTTTAATACAGTAAAAGGTACTGAATGGCACTGAGAAGTCAAGCAAGACCAAGGGCACTTTCTTCATCTTCCATCCAAGGTCCACTTTTAAGAATTTGCAAAAGTGATCATTTCAGTCCTATGCAGATCTGAAGCCTAGCTGCAAGTGATTCAGAGGATCCAGTTTTTCCAGAATTGTCTGTACATAATTCCTTTCCACCACCTCCTCAATAGCTTTTTCCAGAAAGTTGGTGACTGAAACAAAATGGTCTGGATCTCTGGATCAAAAGACACCTTCTTCAGGAGGGAGCATGCCAACCTCTCCCTTTAAAAGACATATTTACAATTCCTCAAATGCAGACATCTGTTCTTTCCTTGGTGGCTTACATAAATAAAAAATGATCCTGTCCATTTCTTCATACTTACAGATTCAAAAGTATCACACATAAGGTAACAAACCATGGCTTTAATCATTTCAGTGGATTCATCCATGATATGTGTACAGTTATGTGGGAATACGAGTGATTTTATCACAGAGTGATTCACAAATATATCATAAGAGCTTTTGGACAGATCTTTTTATGTATTTCCAAAAAGTTATCTTAAGTAAGGCCACTGGACAATAGGTGTCAATATCTACTCCATAGATATAGCAAAGTTACAAAAATAGTTTTATTTATTTTTTATGTAAATTTGATCCAGTGTAGGCTGAAACTGAAGAGTCTGAAGTCTGGTAGTTCTAAGACTCTAAATTGTTGATTAATCAACATTATCTGGAGGAAGGAACTTGAAAAACCAGAAATGATAAAACCATATGTGTTGCTAAGTAGCATTATTCTGAAGATAGTGAATCCTTTCTCTTTGTGGTTTTGAAAGAATTGCTTTCCTTTTCTTATGACATTCTGGATTCTAAAAATAACTTCTTTGCATGTTTTTCAATAGATCTCTTTTTAGATTCTTGATATATCTTTTAAAGAAACTGGGACAACAACTTTTTGAATTATTCCATTATTTCCATTTTTAAATTAAAATGAAAGTCTCTGCTTTGAAGTCAGACAGATCAAAAATTTCACACTGATAGCAATATATCATTGTGCTTTACTGATATTTTGTTTTCAGGTTAAAGAATGATTCTTTTTTCTTATTTAAAATAAACCAATTATACATTTCATTTATAGGAAAGCTAATTATATATTTTTTTCATCTCTGAAGAATAAAAAGTTTCAAACAAAGGAAAATATAGTCTGCTTTACATTTGTACATTTACTAAAATTAATATTGGCATTGAAGCTACATGGAGGAAAAAATAATAAATGGTATGATTTTATTAATTTGCATGCTTAGTTGCATTGTCCCTGCTAATCACATTACATTCAACCAATTCTTATTAAAGCAATTACTATGTAAAGATGAGGAGTCTTTGTTAGGAATGATAGTCACCTAACAGTTAGGTAGACAATATATAAACCAGGATAGTAATTTAATACGGTATCTTTAAGAAAATGCTGTAATTGTAATCGGCTGAGGTTTCTCCAACAGCCATAAGATGGAGCCAGAAACCTGGTTTCTTTCTCCTTGCATTTCCTGTTTTACCATTTTGCCTGATTGTCATTCTGCTTGGATTGCTGTGAGTCTTGCAACTGTTAGCAAACTCCGTTTACTGAACTTTGTTTATGATACTGGACTTTGTTTTTAGATTATCCCTAGATTGATACTAACTGTTTTAACTGTGTATGATTTGGACTGTTTGTTGTACTTTGTTTACCCATTTACTGGAAGTAAAACCTACATTTTGCTATTCAGTGTATCTATATGCTGGTTGAGTGTTATTCAACACCATTCTCACTATGTTTCCCTGAGTGCACTCATTCTCCTAACAGGGAATACCTCAACAGTCTTGCACTTTTTCAGAATAACAAATCTTAATAAAAACTGCAGATCAGATGCATGGAATGGCTTTCCTACATTGGTTAGCCACTCATGCATTTCATAAAATAAGTTACAGTTCATAAAATAATATACCTTCTGATTTTTTTAAAGTCTGAACAGTCAGATTCCTGCTGTTTTTTGTCTATCATAGATTAACCTGACTCCCCTTGTACAATTTATAAGGAAGAACACAACCATTTAAGAAAATGTAGAAGGCACCACTTAATGGTGACTTAATGATAAGCAGTTAGCCAAGTTTGTGGATGACACTAAATTATTCAGGCTGATAACTGTCAAAAGTAATTGCATAGAAATCCCAAGAGATCTCCTTGAATTGGGTGAATAGTCAACCAGCTTGCAAATGTTGTTCAGTTTAAGAAAATGTAAAGTGACATATATGGAGACAGAGACCCCTTCACTCTCACAGCTTTTAAACTAACATAATCCACACCGTCTGTAACTAACCAGAAAAAAAAAAAAGAACTCAATATGTGGCAACTGTGAAAAGGCAATTTCCATGCTGGGGTTGATTAGAAAAGGGGCTGAAAATAAATACTAACCAATTAGTATTAATGCCCCTTTAGAAACCCATTACTTTTTCTGAAGTATTATGTTCAGTTTATTATTGCATTCTTGAATCATACAATGACAGTAGAGGAAGTACTAAAAAGGTAACCCAAAGAATCAGGGGACTCTAATACTTGCCGTATGAGAAAAGACTAATCTTTGGTTTTAAAAAAAAGACAACCAAATAGAGAAATATACAAAATCCTAATCATTTACTCTCTAAAACACTTGAGTCAGAGGTCATCTAATATAACTGGTTGAAAGTAGGTTTGGTACAGAGGAAAGATAAGACTTTTGACATACTACATAATTAACAGATGCAGTTCATAGTCCATAGTGCATAATTAACCCAGGCAATTCAAGGCCAAGTGATATTCATTAACTAATGGAATTGGCTAAATTCATGGAAGACATGGAAGACTATCAAGTTCTATTCATCTTGGAGTCTCATTGTTATTCTTGGGGAAGCAGCAGCTTGCTTCCAAATGTCAGTTGCAGAGGAACAATAACAGGAGAGAGGCATAGCTCCTTCCCCTGATTGTGGCATCTAGTTGGTCACTGCGAATAACTGGACTAAACAGTTATTCTTATACATGAGCACCAAAGACAAATTCCTTGTGTGTCCACAGACTCAAGACTGTGTTACTCGAATGGGAGAGATAAACAAAGGACTGATTTGTAAGTGAACTGACATAGGATATTCTACACGGACTTTGCTAACTGAATATCCTTGAATGGACTGACTAAATGATACATGATTAATGGACTGTTATTTTGACTATGCTATAAACTCTAAATGGAATAAACTATACTTTTGATAGCACAAGTGTATCTGTTATTTTTTACTGTATGTTAACAAACATACAAACATATCTCACTCATTTATCTGTATGCCTATCTGACTAACACTGCACATTCTGTTTAGCTTGTCTCCTTAACCCTGGTTGGGGAACCCAGGCTTAACACTTGGCCAATAAAGAATTCTATTCTATTCTATTCTATTCTATTCTATTCTATTCACTTTGAAAGACATTTTAAGGTAAAAATGGTTAAATGCATTCTTCTTCCTTCACTGTTGGCTTCTGAAGAACAGCCACAACTTTCTTTCTCTGCATGATCTGGGTTTTTGATCCTATAGGTAACTAAAACAATTTTTAGTAATATGGATGGAAATGAAAGGGACAAAGTAATAGCAGGCTTGCATCATTTGTCAGATATATTTGTGAGATCTAAGTAAGAGTTTGTAGCCTTCCAGTCTTACAAATAAATATTCCCCCCCCCCAACCTTTTGGGCACCAGGAACTGGTTCTTTTTTTTTTTTTTGTAATAAGTTTTTACTTTTGTCTTTTAAAAAAACCCATCTCTTTTGGTGAACAATGTGGTTCCAGATTTTAACATTTCAATACAAACATGACTTTAGTTACGTATTTATCTTTTACATTCAATTTCATATCATATTCTCTAATATTCTTTTATTTAAAATTCTTATTTATTTTGTCTTGATTATACTTTTATTTGTCACATTTTCAATTTTATCACATACTTCTATTTCATTATTCAGTAAATTCCATCATAATTCTAATAATTCCAAAAGTTTCCCCTTTTAATTACCAATTCGAGTATGCCACCCCTTTGTCTTATACATCACTCATTTTACTCCCCTTTAATTCATAGTAAAAATTTACCATAGTATAATCGCTTTTTAATTATCACATTCTAGTTTAATAACAATAATCTCCTAGCTACTACATGTCACAAATGCATATATTTATTTTAAGCCAGATTCCTCATGGTATTCTTTCCTCAATTACATTCTAAACATTTATTATTTCAAATATATTAATATTCAATTAATTGTAGAAACTGATATTAATCTTTTTACTACAATCCTCATAATTCATTTTAACTATATTTCTCATTTTATTAAATATAATTAGTATTCTTATCATAATTTCCCATTTTCCCATTTATTCCAGTTATATTTATATGTGATTTGACAATAATCCTTAAAGAAATTCAAATTAAAAAGGAAATATCAGTTCCAATCTTTTCACTTTTAATATCTATATTCTTATATATCACCACACATTACCTTGCAGAGTCCCCTTTCCTATCCTTTATCTACCTATTATCTCTAAATCTCCTAACTGTGTAATTTATTTCCATTTTTATTCACTTTCTATATCCCTTTATTTTCTGGTCTTTTCTCTTATTCCCTCTTTTTTCCTTTATTTTTTCCCCTCCATTTCTTGCTCCAGTTTTTATTCCCGTCCCTCTCTTGAGCTTTCTTCTGTAATTCCCCTTTCTGCTGTTTCCTTTTTCTTTGTTTGACTTTCCAACCAATTCCCTCTTTAATTATCTCCTCAAACTTTCAGTGTTTAATTTCCATTCTTTTTCTCCCTCGTTTTAGTGTTCGTTGTTCCATTTGTTCATTGAGGCTGGCTTCTTCTTTGATCAACCCCTTCCCTTCTGGCTCTCTTTGTTCTTCTTTGTTCTCCTGTATCACCATTTCTAATTTATATAAAACAATACTGCACATTTCCATTCTTTCATATAACACTTCCTTTATACTATAAGTCCAATTTTATTTCCAAACAAAGTTCTGCCATTTTTGTGCACTTCTTTTAATTTTTATTTATTCCTTGTTTAATGTTTTAGTCCAATCTAATTGTCCAGTAATTTAGTTCAACCAGCGTCTTTAATATTTATTTCCAGCAATCTTTAATATTTATTTCCAGCAATCAACTTTTGCTGATTCCTCTTTAAATTTTTCCAGAGTCATCAAATAATCCAATGTCCATAAGTTTTATTTCTAGGTTTTTCTTATTGGGTCCTTAATTTTTTTCCAAAGTCACCAAGTAATCTCGGGGAAATTTCTTTACATTTCTTTTTCTTTTATCTTTATAGTGTTCTATTTTTTTCACTTTTCAGGGTTTCTGTGTTATTGTAACAAAGTTCCTCTTATTTTGTATCAAGTTCCAGTTTTAAAGAACCAAGCATTTTTTAAAGAGTCACTGAAATTTTTCCTTTACCATTAGGTCACGCTCTCCGTTATGTCCAATTTTTACCTTTTTTTTCACTTCCTTTTCCCTTTTTAAGGCTTCTAAATTTAAATACTTCAATGGATCCAATTATTAATTCTTTTTCACACATTGAAGTTCAACATTTAATTATGCCTGTTTAGTACCAGAATCATATATTATCCAATTTAAAACAAATATTTTCTTCTAACTTCCTTTTTCAATTAGCTCTTTCCAAAATTCAAATCCCCTTTCATTTACATCTAACTTTCTTTACTCTCTGTCTGGTCGCCGCTTTTACAGTCTTTCTTAAAAATTTCTTTATATCTTAATTCCAGGGAACCTTAGTTTTCATACATATGCCTGGTTTGCCTGGTTTCCACACTGTCCGCTCCTTCATTGCTCGAGCACAATCTTGTATCCTGGTTAGCCTTCTGTCTTCAGGGTGGCTATTTTTGACCACCTTTACAGCCCCATCTTCAAAGGGAGTATACCTAGCCAGGGAGGGGAGATGCAGCTCCCTTCAATTCAACAGGCAGTCTCCCCCTTCTTCACCACCCCTCCAGAGTAGTTCTGGCCTCGTTTGGAGCCCTCCAATGGGGAGAGCATGGATCGAAGTTGCACACAATCACGGACTTCGATCCGTCCATGACAGAAATGCCACTGGAAGTCCCCTCCAGGGACTGGTTCTGTGGAGAGAGGCTTTTCCATGGACCAGAGGCATGGTTTCACATGCTGCCTGCATTCTGCACATGTACAGATGGGGCTTCACTAGTTTATGCAGTCTGGGGATTGAGGCAATGGTGGAATTCAAATTTTTTTACTACCGGTTCTGTGGACATGGCTTAGTGGGTGTGGCTGGGGAAGGATACTGTAAAATCTTCAGTCAGAGGTGGTTCTCCGAATTACTCAAGATTTCTGCTACCGGTTCTCCAGAACTGGCCAGAACCTGCTGAATACCACCTCTGGATTGGGAACATGTTTATATCTATAAGATTTGAAAAAATACTGTTAACACTATAATCTGAATTGCCAAGGCGTAGCGAATTTCCCTAGACCATACAAAATTTCACAGACTCTTTCTAAGATATTTCTAAACTCAGAGTTTATATGAGGGCTATCCACAAAATAGATTACGTTTTTGTCTGTAGCAAGAAGAGGCGGAGCTAGCATGGCCATCTTTAGTCTATGCGTCCGCTGCTCAGTCTGCATCTAGTCGTGCTAGTGGGAGGTTCGTATCATTGCCCATTATTTCACAGCAAACGTTTGAAATGTGTGCAGCAATTGAAAATCCTGCGAGTTGTGAGGTGCGATCAGTGATAAGGTTTTTGTTGGCAAAAAACCATAAACCGTTTGAAAAATTGAAAAACTAAGAAAAGCAATTCAGAACAAACGTAGAGGAAAGTTAAGCTAAAAATTTTTGTTCCAAGCCAGGTCTTCATCCTCGGAAACAAGTGGTAGTCGCTTGGTGCAAGATCAGGGATGAGGATGAGGATGAGGAAAAATCTCCCACTTGAAAGCATTCAGGACTTCTCGAGTCCGATTTGCTGTGTGTGGTCGGGCATTGTCATGCAAAAACAAAATTTTTGAGCTTAACTTTCCTCTACGCTTGTTCTGAATTGCTTTTCTTAGTTTTTCAATTTTTCAATTAAAATTTCAATCAGTTTATGGTTTTTTGCCAACAAAAACCTTATCACTGATCACACTTCACAACTCGCAGGATTTTCAATTGCAGCACACATTTCAAACGTTTGCTGTGAAATAACGGGCAACGATACGAACCTCCCACTAGCACGACTAGATGCAGACTGAGCAACGGATGCACAGACCAAAGATGGCCATGCTAGCTCCGCCCCTTCTTGCTACAGACAAAAACGTAATCTATTTTGTGGATAGCCCTCGTATTTTTAAAGTCAGAACTTTGGTAAAGTTTAAAAGTGTACACATAAGCATCTTCATAAAATCCTCATTGTAATGCTTGTACCCATGGATTTTATAGTCAACATATATAGAAAATATATTTAGAATGCTGAAATGTAATTGAAGTGAATGTTAGAAATAGTAAGTTCTTCTATTTTAAATCATAGTATGAAAGTCTGATTATTTTAAAACTGCTGACTAGAAAAATACCTATGCTTTTATAGGCATATTAACCTAGTTCCCCAGAGTTTTTAATGCAATATGTAATTGCCCAAGATGCGGCTAAGGATAATTCTGAATTCCATGACATCTCCACCATTTAATCTAAATACAAACACTGTGAAAGTTCTCAGTTACAATTCTTGCAGGTGCTTCTGCACATGCACATGCTCATTGTACAAAGAAAGATGGATATCAACCACAAGAACTATCAGATGTAAATGTTTTCACACAATGATATCATTCTTTTTAGGTCAGTTGAAACATATTGCTTCATATATTGTTTTAGTTCAAGGGAATTAACTGTACATTGGGTGACAACTAGTTTAACATTCACTGCATTCTGGTTATTCAAAAATAATGAATCTGAAAGCAATACTTACAAGGATAACTATCTGAACATTTTACTGTGTTAGCCAGATAAAAATGGATTCAGTAAGAAAAAAAAGTGAAAATGGATTATGCCATCTACAATACACCCACTCATCAAAACAAAATGAAATGATTCACTTTATACCAGAAATGGTATTTTAAACTTCCAAGCCAGGAACTAAAGTTAATGTTTTCTCTATAATGATTGATGAAACTAAAAGCATTAGCAAAGTAGTCCTAATATTAATTGTATAGAAGCATTATTCACAGAGCTTGATAAATGAAAGATTTCTTAGTTTCCACCTACAGAATCACTTGAATCAAACCCTCTGATTTATACATAATAAAGACACATTGCCACAGAATTTATAGAGGTCTGTAGCCAAGAGGCGTGATGAAGTGAATGTTGTGGGCACAAATCTTAACTGTGTGTCATTTTTCAACAGAAGGAAGTGCATCAAGCTTTCCCATGCTCAGTTGAATTGTTGTTGATGTAAGCAAAGGAAACACTTACACAGTATCTTTTGGATGATTGTATGAAAAATAGGAATATATTTATTTTGGGATTATCTATTACAAATCCTAACTCACTTATTAGAAGAAATTTGAATTGCAAAATAAAGTTGTAGAATCAGGCTTCTGTTGAATCAAGCTTGAGATTGTAGAAACTCTGTGACTACCACACTTCTGTTTATGATGTTGTGAAAAATTCATTCTCATTATGTTCACTTTATTATTTTAAGCTAAATCAAGAAGTGGGAGCAATATTGTCATTTGAATTAATTTGCCTTTCATGTAAAAAAGTAAAGGTTTGTTCCGGTTGTGTCTGACTAGAAGGCAGTGCTCATATCTGGTTCCTAGCTGAGGGAGTTAGCTTTGTCTGAAGATGCTTCTGTGGTCATGTGACCGCATAATTATTTGCAGAGGCACATAATGAGACCACCAAAATGGCAGTATTTATATATTTGAATTTGCATGCTTTTGAATTTATTCCAGGCTGTAATCTTAGCTTTTTATCAGCTTATTTTACCAAGAATCCAACATTTGTCCAAATCCAGACTAATTTCTAATTGGGCCACTATGTATCTTTCCTTTGTTTGTTTGCAATCAGATTACAGCATAACTTAATATTGCAGACATCTTTTTGTAAATAAAACCCAAAGACCAATAACACTTATAGAGGATAGTCAAACTTGTATCTTGGATTTAAGCAATTTCTAATAAACTCAGAGAACAATAAGCAGGTTTCCATGACAGGTACTAAAGATCCTTCTATAAGTGGTCTAGGAGTAGCGATTGATTGCAAACAGAATGAGAAGTAGCAATGGTGTGGCTGCAAAAAAAGATAAACAGTTGTAGACAGCATAGATAGAATAATAATTCTATCACCCCAAATCGTGGGGTGGAATTCAATTTCATTCTGCTTTGATCAGGCCCCACCTTGATTATCATGTCTAGTTCTGAGCTCATATTTCAAGAAAGGTTCAGAAAAACTGGAACAGGTTCAGATCAGAGGGATTATCAGTAACTAGGCATTGTGAAGAGAGATTGAAAGAGCTGGGCATGTTTAGCCTTGAGGTAAAAAATAACTGAGATGGGCATCATAATGTTTTTCAAATACGTGAAGGAAGGTCAAGACCTGTTCTCTTTCATTCTAAAGTGCTGGATGCAGAATAATGGTTTTAACTTACAGGAAGGCAGATTACACTGAAAGTTAGAAAAGAAAAATCCTATCTGTTTAAATCGTTCAAACATTGGAACCAATTATCTGAGAAGAGGGTAATTCTCCTTTATCAGAAGCCTTCAAGCACCTGCCCAGATGCTTTAAATTGATTTCTTGCTCTGAGCAACTCTACAATTTTGAAATGTAAGTCATGGTTTCAAAGAACCTGAAAAATAAAGGAGCAGTAGCATTATTGAAAAGGGTTATTATGAGATGTATTTACAAAAACAATGAGACTAAAAAACCCCAGATATTTAATATGCATTTTTTTTAATTTTTCAAAAAAAATTTAGGAAAAGGGAAGAAGGGAGATCATATATTAGACCTAGCTTTTATCTTGGGCTGATGGCATCTAGAGTTGGAGAAAATCATTCTTATTCCTTTACCATGGACAGAGCACTCTGCATTGCTTCTGGAGCTTTCTGCTTTCACATTTCTTTTCTGGGAGGCAGAACCTATTCCAATGACCTGCTCTTAATGGCATTTAATGATTTCAGAGGTAATCTGGGGTTGTTCCTGGAACTCTGGAGCCCAGTTCAACTGAGGCTTTAATCAACACTTGATTACTTTGACCTTAGACTGGATCTTGCCTATCTGAACTCTCTATGTACGTAGATTCCAAAAGGCTCCATAATTTTCAGAGAAACTCTGGGTGAATAATAAGAAATGTCTACTGTTAAGTTCAGTTGGTGGGTCCCAAGGAGAGACGAGACTCGAGTAGTGAATGACAGCTCTTTATTTAACAGGCAGATTCTGAGACAAAACCCTAGCGTGCGGCAGCTCTTCTTATAGAGCTGGCCGTGGCTAGGCAGCCAATGACAACTCTTTGAGTTTGCCGCCCTTGGTTTCAGCCAATCGCAGCAAACCCTGTAGGAACCAATCAGGAACATTTTATTTGTCCAATCACAATCCGGCTTCTCTGGACCCAATAGGAAATGCAGGATTACGAGCCTGCTAATATGGAACACCCCTCCCCTCTTGGTTCCGTCCAAGGCGCGGGGTAACGTATTCTCATAAGTAGGCGAGTCTTCGTACCTGCCTACTTGACTTGCGCGGTTCACAATGTCTTTGGTCGTCATCAGGTTCGGACAGTCTCCATGTCGCTCTCCAGCTACTCGATGGAACCATCTGGAAGGGTGAGCCAGGTCTATAGCTGTGACTCCCACCTGGTGTATTCGCTCTGTCGCTCCTGCCTGGATTCTCTGGGCTGATTGAGCTTGTCCGGCTGCTACTTCCAGGTGAAGCACCCGTCTGCCTCGGTTCCCTGTTTGTAGGTAAGTCTTGCTGGTTTAATGTTTGATTTTATTTAATGTGTGTGTGGCGTGTTCTGCTTGTGCAGATACCTGTTCTTTTTCTAAGTTTGAGGTCCCCCCCGATTTCTTGGTTAGAGTTTGTGGGGGGGAAAGTGGCCAGTCTAGATCGTAGCTGGTCAATGTGCCGTTTCCAACTCCTTCCGTCGGTGGTCTGGAGTCGGTAGGAGCGGGGGCTGGTGACCTGGGTGATCTTTGCTGGTAGCCATAGTGGGTCCCCAGTGAAGTTTTTAGTAAACACTGTGTCTCCCATGTTGAAGGTCGGTGTCGGCTTGTAGATCCAGGGGGTTTCTCTGGTGTGTAAATAGGGTGCAGACAGTCTAGAGGTGACTGGAGCCTTCTGCCCATGAGTAATTCCACTGGGCATTTGTTCATGGTGGTGTTGGGTGTGATGTGTTGTATTAGGAGCATTTTGTTGATTTTTTCGTGGATGTCACCATGCTCAATCTTTTGGATAGTTTATTTTGTGAACTGAACCATGCGTTCAGCTCGCCTATTCGCCACCGGGTGAGCAGGCGATGTCAATGTGTGTTGGATGCACGGTCTGCCAAGTATTGCTCAAATGCCAGTGTGGTAAATTGAGGTCCATTGTCAGAGACTATCACATCTGGCAGACCATGCGTGGCGAAAAGTTTGTTTAATTTTTTGATAATGACTTCTGTGGTGGTTGTCTTCATTTTGCTTACTTCGAGCCAATTTGAATATGCATCAACAGTGATTAAAAAGGTATGTCCTTTGGTTGGCCCTGCGAAGTCAATATGGATTTGCGACCAGGGGTCTCTGGGAGTTTCCCATTCTAGTGTTGGAGCTGCAGGGGGAGCCGAGCGGCATCTGCTGCAACTGGCAACCCAAGTCTCTATTTGCTTGTCCATGCCTGGCCACCAAGTGTAGCTTCTGGCCAGGGCTTTCATTCATACAATGCCCGGGTGCCCATCATGCAGCATGTCTAGAACTTTTTTTTTTGTAATGTTTCTGGTATAACTACCCGGTCTCCCCAAAGAATACACCCCTTTTGCGAAAAGAGTTCAGCTTGCTGGTTTTTGAATGGTTTAAAGAGTTCATTTTTTTTGCTTTCTGGTCAGCCCCTCTGCACCCAGCTGAGGACCTATGCCAAACGTTTGTCCCTTTTTGTTTCACGGGCAATGTCTTGTGTGGTCAACGGTGGTGTGGTTATTGTTTCTATTTGTAAAATAGATAAGGTGGGTGCCAGGTCATCTTGCACATCTGGTAGGGGGGATCGGCTTAAAACATCAGTGTGCGAGATGGTTTTGCTGGGCCGGTGTGTTAAATGGTAATTGAAAGCGGCAAGAAATTCAGACCATCTTGTCATCCTAGGTGACAGGATGTTGGGAGTGGGTTTGTTCCTGGCCAAAATACCTAGTAGGGGTTTGTGGTCCGTAATAATTGAAAAAGTCCTACCATAAATGTACTTGTGGAATCTTTTCACTGCGAAGACGATGGCTTGGGCTTCTTTGTCCAGCTGGCTGTAGTTCCTCTCTGGCTTGGACAGGGTTCTGGAGAAGAATGCGATGGGGGCCTCTTCCCCATTCGGCAAGGTGTGGCTTAGTATTGCCCCGACACCAAAAGGTGATGCGTCGTATGTGAAAGTCAGCGGCAGTGTTTCGTTATACTGAATAAGGACTGCGTTGGAAGTTAAAAGATTTTTTATTTGTTGGAAAGCGCGTTCCTCTCGCCTTCCCCAGATCCAGGATGCCGTTTTATCCAGGAGCCTATGCAAAGTTTCCGTGACAGTCGCCTTCTGGGGTAGGAAAACATTACAGAAATTAATGTGTCTGAGGAATGCTTGGAGCTCCATTTTATTTTTCGGTCTGGGGGCTTCTTTGATGGATTTTAATTTTTTGTCAGTAGGGTGCATTCCAGATTGTCTAGGAGGTATTCTAGGAATTCAACCCTTTCAGTACATAGCTGGCACTTCTCTTTTTTTACTTTGAGGCCGGAGTCTTTAAATTTCTGTAAAATCGCTCTAAGCCGTTTCTCCAATTGTTTCTTATTGAGGGCTGCTATTAGAACGTCATCAAAATAGGGCACGACTCCTTTAATTCCCTGCAGTAGTCTTTCCAATAGGCTTTAGAAAACTCCAGGTGCGACGCTGACTCCAAATTGGAGTCAGTTGTATTTAAATGCCCCTCGATGTGTCACAATCGTTTGGGCCTCGGTGATTTCAGCATCAACCGACAGTTGCTGATAGGCTTGTGCCAGGTCAAGCTTTGCAAAGATTCTGCCACCCCCAAGTGAGTGTAGGAGATGTTGGACTACTGGCACAGGGTAGGCACTCTGCTGCAGTGCATGGTTGAGGGTGGCCTTGTAGTCTCCACAAATTCTCAGGGAGCCATCTGGTTTGATGGGGGTGACAATGGGTGTCTCCCAACGGGCATGGTCGATGGGCTCTAATACACCTTGCGCTATGAGCTTATTTAATTGCTCGTCTATCTTAGGCTTAAGTGTAAATGGCACTCGGCGTGGCTTGAGGCGGATGGGAGCAATGTCTGGGCTAAGACTGAAGGAGATTGGGGACCCTTTGTACTTGCCTAAAGTGTCATCAAAGACCTCTTGGAAGTCTCGTACAAGCGTTGCCTCCCAATCTTCTTCATCTGTGTGATTTATGCCTGCCATCTCGATCCCCAATGGCGAGAACCACTGTAATCCGAGTAAGCTGGGGAGTCCTTTTCCACAATTGTAAGTGATAGGATATTGGTGCGGTTTTTGAAGGCGATCTTGAAATGCCCAATGCCAGCCACCGGGATGTGGTTTCCTTGGTAGTCCTTCAAGATCAATTTCTGGTCACTTAGTTCCTGGCGGCATATGCTAGGTATTAGATGCTTTATGGTGCACCAGGAGATCATGGAGAGATATGAGCCAGAGTCTACCTCCATGGTGCATGGTTTGTCTTCGATAGCAACCTCTATGCGTACTTTCCTTGCACCTATTGGTGAAGAATGGGAGATGATAACTGTTTGGTGTGTTTCTTCTCTGCACGGCGCCTCATTGAATCTTTTGTTTCAGCTGTCCCGGCTCCACCGGCTGTCAGTCTGGTGATCCCGGTTTTTGGTGGGGGTGCCATCTTGTCTTCTCAGGCTGTTGCCTCGACGCCAGGGGCTGAAGTTTCTTTTGTTGTGGCATACTTTAGCAATATGCCCCCACTTCTCACAATGTCGGCAAATAGTCCAGGAACTTGCATTCGGAACGCAGGTGATTTCCTCCACAGCCGGCACATTGGTACCCCGACTTACGACCCTGCCGGTCTCGCCGATTGCGTTCTGAGTGAATTTCTTCTTCTTCGCTGTCAGAAGGGGATTCGACGTCGCCATGGTGGGCGGCAGTTGTGAGTTTTTCTGGTGTGGTAGTTGCCTCACTGGTCAAATGGCGATCGGTTCCATTTGAATGCCACATTCGGGCCGCTGATTTGCGGGTAGCTTTGGCCGCAGTTGCTTTGGCTATGGCATCAGCGAGGGAGATGTCACCCTTGGCCATTAGTCTGCTTTGGAGTGCTGGGTCTTTCAGGCCGAGAATGACCTGGTCTCGCACGGCGTCATCCAGGTTGACGAATCCGCACAAGCCTCCAAGGTCCTTCAGGTCGGCCACGAATTCACCGATGCTTTCACCCTCGCGCTGGTCTCTATGATAAAAATCATGCCTTCAGATAAGAGTTGGCATGGCCCGGACCATAGTGGTTTCGGAGGATAGGAGCTAGGTTGTCCCAATTCATTGTTTTGACATCTGCGGGCTTTGCTAGTGCCTTGGCCATTTTAAAAACAGCGGGCCCGCAGTGCATCAGAAATACCACCTGTTTCTTGCTGCTGGTGGCGTCTTTCAAGTTGTTGGATTCCAAGAACATTTGGAAACGATCAATGTAGGACTCCCAGTCCTCGCTGGCTGGGTTAAATGGTGTGGACAGCATGGTGCTGCTGGCCATTTCTCTGGTCATCTTAGCGCCATTTGCCACATGCTGGATAGTCTTGCTGTCTCAGGATCCCACCCTCGTCACCAGTGTTAAGTTCGGTCGGTGGGTCCCAAGGAGAGACGAGACTTGAGTAGTGAACAACAGCTCTTTATTTAACAGGCAGATTCTGAGACAAAACCCTAGCGTGCGCAGCTCTTCTTATAGAGCTGGCCGTGGCTAGGCAGCCAATGACAGCTCTTTGAGTTTGTTGCCCTTGGTTTCAGCCAATCGCGGCAAGCCCTATAGGAGCCAATCAGGAATGTTTTAGTTGTCCAATCATGATCTGGCTTCTCTGGACCAATAGGAAATGCAGGATTATGAGCCTGCTAATATGGAATACCTACAACTCAACTGGAAGAAGACAAAGCGCTAACCTGACTAAATTTGAGTAAGAACTTTTGTTACATATTTCCTGATTGTGGTTAGGGCAGTGGAAGTTTTTTTCTCTACTCTTGTTGCATCATCAGAGAGCCAACTAATTACTTTTTTTTAAGACATCCTGGCCCCTTTTGATTGTGGAAGGACAAAGGGACATTTGCAAGGCTGCTGGGAGGATTATTTCAAATATCTGTCAGATAAAATCACTTGGGTTCATCTGAAGTTGGAAATGGGCTATACAGATTCTGTGAAGTTGCTAGAGGCAACACTCTCTTCTCCAAAGCACCTGAGGGCAGGGCAAGAAGCAACGGGTGGAAACTAATCAAGGAGAGAAGCAACCTAGAACTAAAGAGAAATTTCCTGACAGTTAGAACAATTAATCAACTTGCCTCCAAAAGTGCTGAATGCTCCTACACTAGAAGTTTTAAAGAAGAGATTGGATAACCATTTATCTGAAGTGGTGTAGGGTTTCCTGCCTAAGCAGGGGGTTGGACTAGAAGACCTCCAAGGTCCCTTCCAAATCTGTTGTTCTATTATATTAAATTCTTGCCTGATTATTTGAGAGGTCATACTTGATGGGTCTCATGTAGTGAAAGAGCCTTCAGAGCTGTAAGTTCAGCTACCCGCATTTCAAATTCTTATCCCAAGTGGGATGTATCTTTCTCTGTGGGAAGAGTTTGTTTTATCCATCTTGGAAGTCTCTTTCTTATGTTCCAATGTAGCACTGCTATACTAGCATTTCAAATGACCCAGTGATGTTACCAGAAAATATACTTAAAGTCATGTTAAAAATAATTGAAATAAATGTTCAATGTTGTTTATATCACTTTTAGCGAGGATTGAGAAAAACTTGTAGCAACAGGTTAGCATCACAGCCATGAAATGCACCAATGATCTTATGCAAGGATAACATTGCATAGCATGCAAGAGAGAAGAATCACATAGATTGGACAAATGGAAGATAAGGGTTGTAACTGTTTGAGTTTAAGGAGAGGCAGTAGCCTTAATATGCTTAAAGAAAATAGTACAGTATAAAGCATTATTGCTTAGAATCTATCTAGAAACTCTGCAATTCTTTTACAGAGAAGAGTTTATTTCCTTATACTTTACTTCTTTTACTGAGCAGCCATTTATAAGGAATAATAGAAAAGAACTTCTTTAAAAATACATAAAGGATAAATTTGATGCAGATTTTAATTTCTTTCTATTGTAGCCTATGGGGTTCCATTGATCTTCTGGTGTTTAAGGACTATTAGAGTGGTGGTCTGATTCTCAGAGGTAAATGACAACATTAATTAAATTGTGTTCTGGGAAAATGAAAGTACTTTACAACAATATTTGCATTAATGCCAAGAAGCACTTCGGTACAACAATACATTAAATTCTCTTTCTACATCAATAAATTAGCATTCATTATCCAGATGCTAACTTTTATTGTTGCTATTATCTTTGATATTAACTTTCCAGTCATCCTTTCCAAATCAAAGCAAGAAGAAAATAGTTGTTTGAAAAATGTGTTGTGTGGGATTTAATATATAATATACAGCATCTTAGCTGTAGTTAGAATGGTAGCTATCCCATTCAAGTGAGGATTTGGAGGGCCCTTTCTTCTGATCCCAATAATCTCAGTAAGTGGGAACTTGGCAGAATGGCATTTGCTTGGCTTCATCTCTACATTACAGACTATGTTTTAAATGGTAGCATTCCAGGATCTCTGCATGAGTCCTCATTGTTAAGATACGGGGTTTGAAGGCTTATATTTTATCCTTCATGTTGTTTAAAATCTGTATGAAGCTCTTGTACTCAGCCTTCAGATAGTTTTGAATTAAATATGCTAATTATGGTAAGAATGGTCAACATTTTCCTCCTCCACAACAATATAATTTTAAGGCATTTGGCTATTGTCTGGAATCGTAATGTCTTGTATGAAGTGAGGCCATTAACTACAGGTAGTCCTTGAATTACAATAGTTCATTTAGTGACAAAGTTAGAGTGGCATTGAAAAAAAATGACCTATGACTTTTTTCACATTTACAACTGTTACAATGTTGCCTGATCACATGATCAAATTCAGATGCTTGGAAACTGACTTATATTTATAACAGCTGCAGTGTCCCAGGATCATGTGATCATCTTTTCTGATCTTCTGGCAAGCAAAGTCAATGGGGAAAACGGAGTCACTTAACCATCATGTTACTAATTGAACAATTGCAGTGATTCACTTTAACAAAAGTGGCAAAAAAGGTTGTAAAATGGGGCAAAACTCATTTAACAATTGTCCTGCTTAGCAACAAAAATGTTGGGCTAAATTTTGGGCATAAGCCTATAGCTGAATTTGTGGTCTTCTGTTTCTCAAATCTAGAGTTGGATAAATGACTTATTCTGAGTAAATTTGAAGACCCAATGAAGAACAGGCTGTAAGTTTGTAAAAGAATTAAGTCATCTTTCTCACATTACTATCAAATAAATCTAATAATCTCTACGTAAACTGCAGTGAAATTAGCTACATCTACCACCAATTATATATGTTTAGAATTATACTAAAAAGAGATGAAGTGATTAAACAGTTCAGAGAATAAACTGTTTCCAATGATGAATACTATAAATGTTCATGTTCAATACCATAAAAACCCCTAGTTGCTGCACGTATTTGCCTAGTAATATGTTTTCATTACTTGTGTCCATTGACTAATAATAATTTATTATTGATATTAAATTATGTGCCTTTTAAACCAAATGAGTAAATATTCAAATACAATTAAATTTGGATGACTACACTAGTCATTTAGGGTGACTAAATGCCTCTTTGAGCTTAGAGTAAAGTTGAAATCTATAGGATGAAAGAATGGAAATGCCAAGTCTTCATACACACTGGTTCTGCTTTCTGCTTTAGGTCTTATGACATGATAACTCTTGCTAACACTACCTATCTCTAAGGTGTCTTTCTCCTTAGATATGTTTATAACCCAAATGTACCAGATAGTGTTCTTATACTGCTTTCTAATGAGTGATGTGAACTTAAACTTTGTAGGGACACCTTTTGTTATGTAGCACAGAGACATGATGATTAGAGAATCCAGTTCTTCCTTTCCTTCTTGAAAGATAAAGCAATCTCACAAAAGATAAAATGTCAAACTTTTTTTAAAACGATAAAATGCCATTGTCCTTTTTTAATTTTAAGAATTAGCATGTAGAGATTCAGTACAAAAGAAGATAATCACAGAGTTGCACAACTCACTATAATACAATACCCTATATATATTTGTTAAAAGAGAAGAAACCAAAAGAAAATAAATGTGGAACATTAGCAATCTGAGATTCTCTCTCTCTCTCCCCTCTCTCTCTCACACACACAATCTATCAGAGTAATAAAGTCCTAGAGTCCCAATTTGTTATAGAGGTTAAGGCATCAGGGCTGAAACCAGGTAACCATCAGTTCTGGTCTCACCTTAGGCACACATATTGTAAACGTGCCCTGCACTGTCTTTCTAATACTGAACATGAATATTTTTGCTGCTCTCCATGCTCAATAAACTCCTAATTTTTCATACAGTATAAATTACAATAAATTACAATGTTTCTTGAAGTTAAAATGCAAGCATAGTAGAGCTTGCAGAGTCTATAGCCTTAGTCATCTGAGTCATCTGGAATTGGGCGGCCTCAATGAATGAATGGATAAATCTTGGAAAGGACCAACAGGGCCTTGGCTGTATTTTTCATAGCTTAGGAATGCAGCAATTTGGGGATGAATCTTGGGAAATGGATCATAGTCAAGCTTTTTTGTATCTGTTTTCTTGAAATGAATATGAAGTGAGCAGTGAACTTGAAAAAGTGAGCATTGTTTTTTCTACATTTGATGCAGGAGAAGGAAGTTCAAGGGTGGGCTTCTACCGGTTTGGACTGGTTCTCTAGAACTGGTTGTTATGAGCCTACGCAGTTTGGAGAACTGGTCCTGCCCCTCCCTGCTCATTCATCACGCCCAGTCATTCCTCATCTTGTCCACCATTGCTGTCTGCCTTCCACCGCAGCACTGATCTCCCTGGGTGAGTGAGCCTACAAGCAAGCCGCGATTGAGTTGATTCCTGGGCTGGCCTAGGCTGCTGTGGTGTCTCCCCAACCCCCCTCCCTGGGCTTACCTGGCTTGCTTCACTCCCACCTAGCTATCTAGCTGCCCCCCTCACTGCACAGACATGTCCGTGCTGGCTAGGGGAGGAGGAAACATTCTCCTCCTCCCGCTGGCCAGGAAGAAGCCACGGGGCTGTGTCAATGCTTACTGGGGGAAGAGGAGAATGTTGCTTTCTCCCCCAGCCAGCACGGATGGCTTCTTCCTGGCCAGGGGGAGAAGGAGGACTTTCCCTTCTCCCCCTGGCCAGGAAGAAGCCACCGCAGGGCCATGGTGGGGCAATGGCTGGGAGAGAAGGGAATGTTCTTCTCCCCCCGGTGCTGCTGTGGCTGGATCCAGTTGGGGGAATGACCCCCCCCCAGGGGAATATCCCACCATTGTCTCCCTGGTGTGTTCTGCTGCCACCGAAGCTACCCAAGGAAATTCCCCCCCCACCGGCACAGTTCCATGATGCACTGCCACTGCCACCACTTGCCTTCCTCTTTGCTCACCTTTTGCCTTTTGCTGCCGCAGCTGCTCTGCTGAAGCTGCCCAAGAAAACTCCCCATTGCCGAGAAGTTCCAGGATGCGCTACCACCACTTGCCTTCTTGGCAAGAGCCTTCCCATTGGTGAGAGAGGCTCTGCAGCCCTCTTGCTGATGAAAACAACTGGAGCATGCCATTGCCACCCTGCCACACACATCCCAGGTATGGAGAGCCCCAGATCAGGACTTGGCACACAGGGCATTACTGGAGCTTGGGGGGCTGGCCTTCCCCTCTACCACCAGCTGCAGGAGGAGGAAGGTTGGACAAGGTAAAGCCAAACTGCTGCCCAGGCAAGAGCTGCCAGCAGGGATGGGCAAGGTAAGGCAAAACTGGATGGAAGTTGTTTTTAAATCTTCCCAAAAGAGGGAAGTTCCACAGCTGTCCAGGATGATTTTATAATAAGAGAAGACCTAGCTATGTTTTTATTAGACAGCCTTTCCTAAGAAGACTTATTTTTGCTTGGATCACTGTTGGTCTCAATGAGCAACTCATCTGCCTTTTGGTGCTATGCAGTTAATCATGCATTGCTGAAATAGTTTGTTAAGTCCCCATCTTTTCTGAGAGGAAGATAATGTTTATGAATTGCTAATATCACCTTCCTGTGTAATCCTTTGGAGCACTTTCCATTTTGACAATTTAGGAAAGAAGTATTGTCTTTTGGGTTTACCTGAATTAAATGCAGGTGTAGGCATTAGGGGAGGGTTAATTTGAAAAGAGCAGTAAAAGAGAAGCACATTTCTGTACATAACAAAAAGGAAGGAAAACATTGAGAAGTGTTGACGAGCTGAGGGGTGTGAGTGTGAGTCAAGGAATTCCAGACCAGAAAGATTGTTTTGTATTTCAGTTAAATTAGAAATGGTTCTTTGTAAACGATCTGTGAAAGTTTTGGAATATTGCAATAAGGCCAAAGAAAAAAATATGTAAAGCAGAAAGATTTAATTAAAGGAGAAGAGAAAGAATGGTGTTTTCAATTGTAGGATTGGAAATATTTGCTTGACTGTATGCTTTAATGTACAAAAAGAATAATTTTTAAAAGTATAAGCAGAGATGTATTCTTCAAGCTTTTATGCATTTTGCAAAAATCATTGTAGAATACCATTGTAGAACAATTTAAATATTTAATGGAGAGTAAAGTAAGATTTTACACAGGCAAGAAAAAATGTATAGAATAGGTGGTGCCTGGCTCAACTGGAAGTAACTGTGAGATGGAAATTTATCAAACATATCCAACCTCGAAATAAGAAGAAATTTTCTGACAGTGAGAACAATTAATCAGAGAAATGGGATACCTTCAGAAATTGTGGGTATACCATCACTGGAAGTTTTTAAGAAGAAATTTGTCCATAATCGTATAGGGTCTCATGCTTCAGCAGGGATTGAACTAGAAAATCACCAAGGTCTCTTCCAACTCTGTTATTCTTTATAAAACTCTCCACTCAGTCTTTCCAAGAGAATGGTGATAAACAATATTTGGAAATGTCCATCAGGTCTTCTGATAGCAAAATCTGATTTTATTGGCTAATATCAAGGGGAAGATGACTTTGAAAAAGCTTCCTCTCTCACCACAACATGAAAGAGAAAATGAAGACTGGCTGGGAGGGGGGAGTGAGGAGAAGCCAGGCGAGGCACCCCTCCATGTGAGTAACATTGAGTTGGCCACACCCACCCAGTCACATGACCACCAAGCCACACCCACAAATTAGGCCATGCCCACAGAACCAGTTGTTAAGTAATTTGAATCCCACCCCTGAGGAAGTTGATGTGGAAAACTAACAATGAATTGTGTAGGGTTCTGTCTTCAATTAACTAATGCAAATCATAGCCAGAGAGGCTCATTCACTACTATTGTAATCATTTGTCACAACAAAAAATTTTTTTTCCTGTGCAAAGATGTTTCCTAAAGCTTTGAAACAAAACAATGTTGATATGTGGTATGTACATATGTGTATATATGTGTAATATATAAAACAAATACAAAATAAATTTATCTGGTGAGTTAGGTGTCATCAAGTTGAACAACGTCCTGCTTTCCATCTTGAATAGCCCTTGTGGCAACTCTTCTAAGGCCATTCTAGTGAAATGTTTAAAAATGACAAAGTTGTATTTTCTGCATATTTATATTTGTTACTGTTTCAATGTATACTTTTGATTCTAGCTGTCATCTTTTCCTATGCAGGTATTCCTACATCTTCATAGCAGAAAGTATAAAATGTGTGTTGATATGCTAATTATTATGTAAACGGTTATGTTTGATAAATTACATAATATATCGATCATGAGAAACAGCAAAAGCAGTTGTGCTTCAGGATTGCAAAAACATACAAATCAGATTTTCAATCTTGTATGTTCACTTTCTGGTTCTCTCTCAATATGATTCAGTAATATGATGAAAGAACAGAACAAAACAAAACTGATTGGTATTATTCTGCACGGCCATGCTTATCTCATGCATTTAAAGATTAGTTTAAATAAATTAATATGTATTATATGTAACTTAATATTTTTTCTTTATCCCCCCCCCCTTTTATTTTTTATACAAAAGCAGTAAAATAAAATAAAGCTACACTTTCTCTAACAAAAAATTAACTATTTGCTCTCATAACGATAAATCCCAAAGTCTCTGAAAATATGCAAATTTACTCCTATGAAAGTTGCGGAAAATTACTTGTTTCAAAATGAACAATTTAATACGTATTTGTAACAATTATAAGCATAAATAGAATTGTTGGCATTTGCAAAACAATCATGATGTATTTTTATAGATGAATACAGATAGCCTGTAGAGATTCTCAGTCATCCAGGTCATTTCTCAGGATTCAAAGGAAAAAAACAAGAAAGTCCATGAAAAAGCATGATCTAGATAATTGAGAATATCTTGCAGACTTTTAACTGTACAATTTCAGATGAACGCCCTTTGAATGGTGTGGGAGTAGGAATGGATTTCCAGAGAAAAAATTGTAGACTACAGGAGCCAGGAGCGCTACTCAGGTGACCCTGAGGACACAGATAACCCTCCAGGTGTTTCAATGACCCACTAAAAGGATGCAAATTGCCAGCTGTCTGCAAGGAATATAAATCCTTCCATTCCCTACTATCCTGTCAGAACTGAAGAAGCTTCTTGGATGACAAGAAAAATGTCTTCAAAAGAAAAACAAGAAAGTCCAGTTGCCTTCTGAAAAAGCACTTTTGGGACATGAATATATATAATTATGATTTAGCAATCAAAATTGGAACTGGGAACACATTAAGCTAAGCTGCTGCTAAGTGAAACTGAGACTGTGCTTATGATCTTACTTCAGCTTTCCTTTGCTGTATAGACTTGTGAAGAAAGCTATTTTTCATTATCATTGTAACTGCAACCTCTAAATGAGGCAATCGCTAAACAAGGCAGTCACTAAGCAAGGTCTACTTGTAATCTCTATGACAAAAAAAAAATGGTTAAATTTGCTAGGCCATCCTTGGAAACTGGCAAAAGCATTTGTAGTCTGCAGAAACAATTGTCCTTGAAAATTTTCTTGGTATGGAATTTTTTTCTATTTTAGCTATTTGCCTGACCAATATCCATTTCAACACCTTTATGTGGGAATAGATAGCATGTATTTAATTTGTACTAAGGACTTCAAATGAATGGCATTCCAGTTATCTTACTTTAAGATAATATCTTATGAATTGATTGATTATCAAAATCCTAGAGTCACAGCATTTAAATACAAGATTTGAAAAAGCATTTAATTAAATGTCCTTGTTGTCCCCTCTAGAGACAACATTCTCTTGGTTGCATTGTGCTAGTGCATTTTTCTTGTAATTCTGCTTTAATCTGCCTTTTCTCCATGAAACTCAAGACTTTATCTAATGTGTCTTGGGAGTTTGTCAGGGAAGGGGTCCCATTTTCACTCTCATTTTATTCCCATGACGAGGCAAGTTAGATTAAGACTGTATGACTGTCCAATATCATAATGAACTTTATCATTAAAATGGAATTTAATTGATTTTTTTTTTTCATCTTGACAGATGTCTATGGAGATTCTCAGTCATCCAGGATATAGTTGCCCCAAAAGTCCTTTTTCAGGAGGCAACCGACGTTGTTTCTTTGAAGATGTTTCCATCCAAGAAGCTTCTTCAGCTCTGATTGGATGGTGTGGAATGTCATCTTGGCAGGGCCTGAATCTATTGTAAGAAGCTACCCTTTGTGACATTTATACTATTCAGAATTGGTGCCACACTATGTGCTTCTGTAATGTTTTTGAATGTTTGAAGCTAAGTTTATTATAGCACAACTGTAATGCAAAAGAAGGCCAAGTGCAAGAACACTTCTGCAACCTGTCTACCGGACCTTTGCCATTGGGGAGTGGGTAGGGAGCCAGGAGGAACTCTGATGTTAAATGAGTTGAAACTAAACTCTAGCAAGATCAAGTGGCTCTGGGTTTGGTGTTTGTTGGCTCAGGGAGAATTGCCACCTCTGGTCTTGGATGGGGTGGCACTATCTCAAATAGACCCTGTGCATAATTTGGGGTTCTCCTGGACTCAGAGAACTTTAGTGGCCGGGAGGGCCTTTGTGCAACTGTGGGTTGTGCTCCAGTTATGCCCTTTCCTGGACCAACAGTCCCTACTTACATGCCCTAATCACTTCCTGTCTTGACTATTGCAACACATTCTACATGGGTCTGCCCTTGAAGACCATCTGAAAGTTCTAGTTAGTGCAAAATGCAGTGGCCTGCATGGTTTTGTCCAGACCGCAGTGTATCACCTCTCCTGCAGGAGCTGATTGGTTGCCAATTTGCTTCTGGGTGCAATTCAAGGTGCCGCTTGTCACCTTTAAAGCTCTTCATTACTTGGGACCAGGTAATCTGAGGGACCATCTCTTGCCGGTCACATATACCCAATCCATCAGAACAGGGAGGCAGGGAATGTTGCAGGTGCCATCCACTAGGGAGATACACCTAGTGGGACTCAGAAGAAGAGCCTTCTTCGTGATGGCCTACTTTCTCTGGAACATCATTCCCCCAGAGATTAGAATGGCTCCCGCTCTAGCATTCTTCCAGAAGGTGCTGATTCTCATAGCAGGCCAGTGGAACCCAGAGCAGGATGGAGCCCATTAAATGGCTCATTTGAGGTGCTGTCACCAAGGTGGGAGTGATTTTAGTATATTAATTTGTGACTTCTTTTATTAGTTTCATTGTTTTTATATGGGGTTTTATATTCTGTAAGTCGCATTGAGTCGCTATGTGTGAATAGGTGGCAATATAAATTCCCTAAATAAATAAATAAAATCAATATCTCCACTTCACATATCTCTTTTCTTTGCTGACATCAAGAGATTATGGAAATTGCCATATTTTCAACTATCATTTTGATGGAACAAAGATGATTCTTCTGCTTCTTTGGGCCTTTTATTTTCCTGATCTATGAAAACAAACAAATAAGGTATGGATGAGTCAAGGAGAGGGCAGGGTACCTGTTATTTGCCAAATACAGTGGAACCTCTGGGCAACAAACAAAAGTTCTTACCTCTGGTCTCAAATGGGTACTCTGGGGGTGACCAAAGGGCAGCAATTTGCTCTTCTGCACTGAATATTTTTTTTATGCACATGCGCTTCAGGTGATGAGCAAATTGGATGATGACTGAATTCTCAGAACTGATTACAGTCATCACCAGAGGTTATACTGTATTATTCTTCTGAATTTGACAGCTGGTAAAAATGCTACTCATATCAGGAATACAAACATTTGCTGGGTAGATTAAAAATGGGACAATGTTCTCAGTTTCAAGAGTTTTCTATATCATTAAGGAATTTTGTTAACCCTCTGATAACCAGGCAATAAACTACAAATAAAATTGTAGAAATCAATCGTTTCCATGAAGCAAAGAAGTAAAGGTGATTCATCTTGTTAAAAATAAAATAGCATTGTTACAATCTGAGTTCTAAGATTTACTGCATTTTTGGAGCTCAAATTTTTAGAAGCTCATGAATTTTCCATCAACCTTGCCAGCAACTACTCAGTGTGTTATTTATAAATAAGTTTGGAAGAAATGACTGACCTGACCTGATAATTCTGGGTTCATAATGAAATTGGTGATGGATTGGTTATAAAGAATTCATTATTAAATAATTACTCTTGGCTTCTTTATGAGAAAATGTGGAGCCCTTGGGAAAGAGTTGCAGTTGTTTTTATATTTTGTCATATCCTAGGAATGCTTTGTGACAGATTTTTTTTATTACTTTTTTTTAATAGAAACTTGTTGCTTTAACAATATTCAACTATAAAGTAAGCTCAAAATAGTTTTAAATGAAACTTTTAACAACTTTCAGAATTTTGAAACAAAGATGCCTTTTTCAGGTAGGTATGACAGGATTGCTGGGAAGATTTTAGCACACAAGTGGCAAAACTATAAACACAATAGTAGCAATAGAAACAAAAGCTAGCATAATATGCTAGCACATACTTTTAATAATGCCTCTATATTATCCATGTACATAAAGCACTAATCAATACTTGGGGCAGGTGGATAATTCCCCTAAACATAGGATTATGAATTCCTGAGGAAATGATTAAGAAATATGGGGAATCCTTGCCTATCTTTATGTAATATTTTATTTTTAGGATGATTAGTTATCTCCTGATCAGTTCCAAGATTCAAATGTGGTATTGGACAGATAATAAATCTATTTGAATGGAGATAGCCTAGCTTCAGTTACTCTCCTTCAAGTAGCTTCTTGTTTATATTGTTTCAAATGAGTTCAATGTGAGATTTATTGTGTTCATACAAAATATGGCAATTGGTCTTTTGCTTGGAACATCCAATAGTGGACAATCCTCTCCTGTGGCGGGATTCAATTTTTTTTTACTGTCAGTTCTGTGGGCATGGCTTGGTAGGCATGGCAGGGAAAGGATACTGTAAAATCTCCAGTCAGAGATGGTATTTCCCGATTCTCTGAACTACTCAAAATTTCCGTTATCGATTCTCCAGAACTGGTCAGAACCTGCTGAATATCACCTCTGATCCTCTCCCAAAGTGGTATTGATTGCTCTTCCTATCAAACGTATATTGTGATGTTCTCTTGAAACTTAATTCTTTGTGATTACACAAAACAAAGTAATAATTACAAACTGGAATAAGTCTGAACTGTCCAGCTAGCTAGTCCATGGCAATCTTCTACTTTCAGACCATGACATGTTTTTGTTCCAAGGAGAAATTGTTAAAGCAGAATTTGGATTTTCAAAAAAGCTGAACATAAACTTAAAGTAAATGAGTTTAAATTTTATCTGGAACATAAAATGAATATGGTCTTCCATATGAGTGCCATTACCTCACATCTGTTTAAACTAGATAAGATAATACATATTAAATCTGTGAAACTGTAGGATACTTTATGTAGCCCAATTAGTGATATGGTAGAATTAATAAGTAATCTCCCCACATTTTTAGATGACTAGGTATGCCCAAGATTTCTTAATTTTTTCCCCACAAGTATAGTTTAAGAAAATGTTTAAGAATTGGGTGCATTTTCTATATTTTTTGGAAATAGGGAAACTTTTATGACCTATTATATAAAATTGTGTGGAAATGGATGACATTTCTTATTTTAATTACTTTATTTATAATGTAGCCAGCCAAATAGAATGTTCCCTTCCTCTGCCAAGTTATCTGTAGTTATCTGTTCTGGAGGCAGTGAGTCAATAAAACCTCTGTGTGATAAATTACTATTCTTTTAAGAAATGTACCAGCTAAATCAGTAAGGAAATGCAGGAATAGCTTTAGCAATAGCACTTATATACTTCTTCAGAGTGCTTTACAGCCCTCTCTAAGTGGATTACAAAATCTGATTTGCCCCCAACAATTAGCAACCTAGCAAAGTATGGACTCTGTGCATAAGACAGAACCTAAAATGTAGTTTCAGGCAGAGGTGGTATTCAGCAGGTTCTGACCAGTTCTGGAGAACCGGTAGTGAAAATTTTGAGTAGTTTGGAGAACTGGCAAATACCACTTCTGACTGGCCCTGCCCCCATCTATTCTCGAGTCCCAGCTGATGGGCTGGATCTTCTTTTGTTGCCCTGTACAGGAGAGCGGAGCTGGAAAGCAGGTTAGTGAGGTGGGGAAGGAATGGGATTTTGCAGTATCCTTCCCCTGCCATGCACATCAAACCACACTATGCCCACCAAGACAGGCCCACAGAACCAGTAATACAAAAATTTGAATCCCACCACTGATTTCAGGGCATGAATTTGGAAAGATTAAAAGTTGTTTCTCTGTAAATATAGAATTTTAGAAGATAATGTAAAAATACAACATTATATTTTAGAATTATGTATCATTCACTCATTAATATTTCTATCCTAGATGTTTTCTAGATTTTTAGAACTGAAGTGAACAGATCTCATTTTTTAATGTTTATTTTCTTCATAATGTATTATTGTGACCCAACATTAATAAAAAGAGGAGTTTTATTTTTCATGCACCTATAACTACTGTAGGTGCAGTATACAGGTTTTCCTCTACTTATGACCACAACTGGGTTCAGAATTTCCATTGCTAGGCAAGTGAGTCTTGGTCAGTTTTAATATCTTTTTGCTCTGCTTGTTAAGCAAATTACTATAGTTGTTAAGTGAATCATTCATTTGTTAAATGAATTTGGCTTCTTTTTAGGCGTGAACAGCTAGGTTCATATGTGAAGAATACAGTTAGCTATGTTATTGGTCATGTCTATTACACAGGAATGGTCCCAGATTGATAGTCTACATCTGCACCAGACTAGATAAAGTTCAATGGCATTCAAGGGGGCAGGGGTTAGACCTTACCCTCTTGTGCCCATGTAAAGGATTCAAGATTAATGCCCTGCTTGACCCCTCTCCCAGATTTGGCCAGTCTGTCAGACATCACCTTCTCATCAAAACAATTCTTCCCTTCTTCCATGATGTCTTTGTGGACTGAATTCTCATAGAAAGTGGGAGAAATGGAAGTAAACCACTTTAATGGAATCCCCTGCCTCTGTTGGAACAGGTGCTGCTGTCTTTAAAACACCTAAATATAGAAAGTGAAGGCCTGAAGTGGACAGCAGGGCCTCATCAATTACCACGTCTTCCCTCAAATAGGTCCCCTCTATCTGGTTAACCTGTCCACTTATAGATTACTTTGCCTGCTCTAATACAGGGACTTAAAAGTTTGGAGGGCTGTGGCCTTTCTGTAAAAAATTGATGGACCAATCTGAGGGTCCACATGTCTGGCATTTTCCCAGGATTGTTCAGAGACTGAATAACCTTTCCAACGGATCAAATAATGCACGCCTTTGTCCCTTCATCTACAATCCAAAATTTATTTGACTTCATACTTTTGCCCTTGCACAATCATCAGATTAGTTTAATGGCATTCAAGGGTGGGTCAGACCTTGCCCCAGTGAGCTTATGTAAGGATTTCAGACTAATTCTCCCAGGCCCAGACAGTCTTTGAATCTCTCTTTTTCTGACACTTCCCACAGTGACTTTGCTTATTGGAAGCCAGTTGGGAAGGTCACAAATATTGAACACATATTCTCAGGATGCTGTAACCATCGTAAATACATGCTGTTTGCCAAGTGCCTGAATTTTTATCATGTGACCATGGGGGATGTTGTGATGGTCTTAAATGTGAGGGTTGGTTATAAGTCACTCTTTTTCAATGCTAGTATAATTTTGAATGGTTGTTAAATAGATAGTTGTAAGTTGAGGACTACCTGTACAATAAAGTACAACATTAAAAATAGATCAGATTAGTGTAATAGATGTAGATTTAGCTTTTAGTACCAGAACTGTATGAAGCTCACAAACTTTTAAATATGTTTTACATCTATTTCCCTAGTATCTAGGGAAAGCAGCAATGTGATACTTGCCAAAATATTTCAAGAGAAACTCAATCAAACAAGATTGCTAACAAATGTCCATAAAGCATTTCTATGTGTGGGATTCAAAGAACCTTTCTGCACACATGAAATATGTGAAAGATGAGGACACAGTGATGCAGAGTCTTAATGATGCTGGAACTGCTGGTCGGAAGTAGTTTGTACACTGGCAGTCTGAGCCCAGCTCCGTGAGATGAAGTGAGCTGTCAATTAACCAGGGATGGGATTCTACCAGTTCTGTTTTTATGATTCTGCACAGTTCAGATAACTGGTAAATTGCACCATTGGCTGGCCCCGCCCTTCTCCACCCCCCCACCCCTCACCCTCACCCACTCAGTGCTTGTCGTGCATGCGCGGCATTGCCTACAGCCTGCTTTTGCCCACCCGCTATGCCAGCTATTGCCGCCTGCCTTCCACTGTGGCCCTGCCTGATCTCCATGGGTGAGTGAGTCTCTGCAAGTTCTAAGGCCCAGTCGCCTACCTGCCGCTGCCAGTTGCCTTTCCCCCTCACTTGCCTTTTGCTGCCGCCACACTAACCTGGGTGAGCACTTTGCTGCCCAGATGCCCCTTTGCCTGCCACCCCTTCCCTCTCCCTCCTGCAGCCCCTTTGTTGGACCTGGAACAATTGCCCTTGGTTGGCCCCACCATGCCTGCCCAGTCACACCCATGTTGGCAACAGGCGTCATCATTTGAAGTTGAGGGAGAAGTTGGGGAAGGAGGTGGAGGGTCCTACAGTGGCTGGCACAGGAGCACCACTGAGAAGCAGGAAAGTGGTTTTCTAGTGGTCTGACCCGGCTTTCAGGCCAGTAGGCCATGGGAAGTCAGAGCACCGAGGGAAAGGGGGATTGCCAAGGGGAACTGCCCTCTCTGTGCCGAATTGAGACCGTTCAGACTAGTCCTAGGAATTGGGTGAGCCAAACCGCAGCTTCTTGCCTTCTTAGCTCAGGAAATGGGTGTTTTCTGCAGGAGGAGGACTGTGAAGGGGAGGTCTACCTGAGCGACTCCTCCAGTGTCTTCACTGGATTATTTGGACACTTATAAGCAAGTGCAGCTAAAGGCGCTGCTGCCGCACATCAGCCCAAGCCTCACTTCGAGGCCCCGTAAAGCCAATACCAAAGAAGTGGGTGTTCAGATGAACCCGTGGTGCAATGCTCGCTCAGATCTCAGCCACTCCAGGCTGTCTGACCTCAAAGTCCCTAAGGCCGGCTGAGCCGGGAGCTGCCATTCCCAGGCTTCTACTCGCCTGTGCTTAGTCGAGTAACTTGCCTGAAGCGGCTGGTCCTGCCGCTCACCTTCCCCTCCCTCACCTGGCCTGGCCTGAGAGGGTAAGGACTACAGCAGGGATAGCAAAGTGACTGGGTCCCTATCTTCCCCTCTCTCCTCCCTCCATCTCTCTCTCTGTGTGTGTCTCCCTCTCTTTCAAAACCATGGCTGGACCAAGCATTTTTCCCTACTTCTTTCATTTCTTCTTTTTGGAATCCAGAATGGCTGAACAATGATTGCCAGCCATGGTGGAAGCATCCCTTCAGGCGACCCTTCTCCCCTTCCTCCTCCTCCTCTCATGACTGGCAGCTGTGGTGGGGCAGTGAAGATGCACACACGCAGGAGATGGTTCTCATGTGAGAGCCAAAGCACAGCAAAACTGGGTGCAGGGCGGATGGCTGTTTGCTTGAGGAGGGCCTCCCCATGTGTGTTTACCCTCCTGGCCCTGCCACAGCTGCCGGTCATGAGAGGAGGAGAAGGAGAGGGATCGCCTGAAGAGATGCTTCCATGCGGCTGGCAATCATTGTTTAGGCAGTCTGGATTCTGAAAAGAAAAAAATGAAAGAAGTAGTGAAGAGCACCAAGGAGAGTTTGCTGGCTTGGTCCAGTTGGCTTTGAGACATACATACACACACACACACACACACACACACACACACACACACACAGAGAGAGAGAGAGAGAGAGAGAAGGTGGGAGAGAGGGGAAGAGAGGGAGGGGGCAGAGAGAGAGAGAGAGAGACCCAGATTGATATACGGGGGGGGGGGGGGGGAGAGCCATAGAGAGACACAAGAGAGAAAGAAAGGGAAAGAGAGAGAAAGGGAAAGAGAGAGAAAGAGGGAATGAGAGAGGGAAAGAGAGAGAGAGAGAAAGAGAAAGAAAAGAAAGAAAGAAAGAAAGAAAGAAAGAAAGAAAGAAAGAAAGAAAGGAAGGAAGGAAGGAAGGAAGGAAGGAAGGAAGGAAGGAAGGAAGGAAGGAAGGAAGGAAGGAAGGAAGGAAGGAAGGAAGGAAGGGGGGAAGAGAGAAAACTCTGTGCTATTATTTTTTATTGTTCCATTGTTTATCATATATTAATATTTTACACTGTCCCTATACATCCACAAATTAAATCACCTAGAGTGATTTAACTGTCTTTCTGTTGCCCAGGTATTTTTCAGGATTTACTATAGTCCACAGCATAAATACATGTGTGTTTAAGAGAATTGAAAGGGACCATGGAGGTCTTCTAGTCCAACCCCCTGCTGAGCAGGAAAACTGAGGATGTCAAACTTTGAATAGAAGTCCTGGGAAAGGTGTCATAATAACAGAATAACACTTAGAAGGGACCTTGGGGGGAACCCTATGCCATTTCAGAGAAATGGCTGTCCAGTCTTTTTTTAAAAAACCTCCAGTGTTGGAGCATCTAGAACTTCTGGTGGCAAGCCAGTTCCACTGGTTAATTGTTCTCACTGTCAGGAAGTTTATCCTTAGTCTTAGTTTGCTTCTCTCTTTGTTCAGTTTCTATCCATTGATTCTTGTTTGCCTTCTGATGCTTTGGAAAATACATTGCCCCCCCTTCTTTGTGGCATCCCCTTAAAAGCCTGTTGCCTATATCACACTCTTGAGCAAAGCAAGGGAGCCATTTCCTCCTTTCAGTGGCCCATGAAAGTACATCTATAGTACATAGATAATAAAGTCAAAAAATGGTTAACAACATTTTTACAGAACTATAAAGTTGAGCCTGGGTATGACAAGGAATGGCTGGGAGGGGAGGGACCAGGCGAGGCACCCCTTGATGTGAGTGACATTGAGTTGGTCATGCCCACACAGTCACATGGCCACCAAGCCATGCCCAGCCAGTCATATGACCACCAAGCCACGCCCAGCCAGCAAGCTACACCCACAAATTAAGACATGCCCACAGAACGGTTGTTAAGAAATTTGAACCCACCCTTGCACTTAATCCCCAGCACTTCTAAAGCATGCAATATTGCAAATAGATAAATGGGTATCAGTTCGGGGGGAAACCTAGTTGCAATCATGTGTTCAGAGAGTGGAAGCTGGCGCTGGACCTGGCTGCACACAAGGCCATACAGCATAAGGCAAGGTGAGGAGACACAAGAGCCTGGATGAGCCAACAACCCAAGAGCTTCTAGTCAGCTAGTTTAGGCCCTGTGGTGCACCAAGGATAAACAGAATGAACTAGCAATTAGGGTTGTCATTGTATTTATAGATTTCCTTGACAGTTCCTGAGACAGGAAGTCTAGTCCTGCCAAGAATGTAATAAGGGTTAACGGAGAGGCAGTTTCTGTAAGCAACACCAGAATGTTTCCTTCCTGCCTTCCTTACAGGATTAGGCCAGTAATATCTTCTAACAACCGGTTCTCTGAACTGCTTGGAATGTTAACAACAGGTTCCAGTGAATCGGTGCGAACTGGTAGAATCCCTCCCCTGAATCTAATGAGTCCACAAGACAAAACATCTTACATGTTGCAAATTCAGGAGAGACCTGAGGTTGTAGAAGAACACCTGTCCAGATACCACTGTAAAATCAAATTCATTTCCCTGTGCACATGGAATGCTAACTGGGCACTGGTGGAGTAGGCAAAATCAATAGGAATGATGGTTAAAGCAGGGCATTCTGGATAAGGCAGTATCTAGTCTGCTGGAATACAGTCAACTTTCTTAGATTTAGCTGCTTATCCCATTTCTTTTTCAGGTTTATGCAACAAAATTAGATTCATGAGGCCTGGTGCCAAAAAAGTGGGGGGAAGTGAAGAGGAAAAAACAGAAATGATCTCTTGCATCTTAAGCTATGTATAATTATAATAATAGCTCTTTGTGTTAAGTAGGATTTGTCAGAATCAGGATATTGATTCCAATGTACTCCCAAATAGCTTTTTATAAGATTAAGAAATAATGGGCTTCTGTTGCATCAGTCAGCATTTTTATCTATTGAGAGCCTGTTTAGGGGAACTTTCCATCTCATTAATGCCAAACTTTATAAAGTCTCTGAATAGAGTGCATTATTGGGGAAAAAAATAGTTGTAAATATTTGTGACATTTTTTTCATGCCCCCCCCCCCCCAAACCTGAAATCATGATAAGGAATATATTATAGAAGCATGTTTTACTAGATTAAGATGACTTCCTTTGAAAAAAATGTTATATAGACTCTCATTAATTGGTATAACCAGCTACTAATGTCTTGTACATATCAGGAAAAAAAAAAATCTGCATTAAAATTGCTTTAAAGTGCCAAACGTTACTGTTGGGGTTCCAAGTCACACCCCCTAACAGAATCAAAACTCTGAGGCAGGCATATTCCTCAAAGCATAGATTTATTAAGTATGTCATGTTGGCACATCTGAGGAGACCTGACTCTAAAGTCCCTCGGGTTTCCCCCTAGTTAAAAATACATTTTTTCCTCCCACTGCCCATGCAGACCATCACATGGCTGAATCAGATCACAGTCCAAAGTTCACCTGGACTAGCGTCCTGCCTTCTCACATCTGGTGGGAATGTTCTTGGTCTTCAGAGGGAAGACTTTTATTATTTTTTTACAAAGCCCTTGCTATCTCTACCTCCCCTTTCCCATTCCCACAGCTCACTCCACCTCCACTGTGGCAGTCTTGGGGATGCCAAGGGCCATGAAAAATGGCTCCAGGGCTGACAGTTTCTTGTTGTGACTACAACTCTATATTTATTAAAGCAGTCTCCTCAAAAGAAATACATTGAATCAGAGTCATTACAGAGGAGATTAACTGCTCATTAAATCCTATAGTACAATAGACTCCCTCTTTTTCCTCTTTTTTGGAGCCTGTAGACCAGAGGTTCAAACTGGTGGCCCATGGGCCAGATTCGTCATGCGCTGGTCACACCCACCTCTGCTCCGCAAAGGGGAAAAATGTTATAAAATGTCACGTGATGAAATGTGATGCTGTGAGTTTGACACCCATACTGTAAATTCTATTCAGGGTAGACTCAGGGTGACCGATAGATGGAATGGAGCATTTAGTGGCTGGATATCTTTCCTGACACCTATGCAGAGTTTGCAGCAGATATTTTTTCTTTGTGCCCTAGAAGAGAAACATCGACCACTATCTAGGATTGAATTCTCAACCTTCCAAATGGGAGATAAGCATCTTCACCATTAGCCCACTATGCTGATCTAGAGTACAATAGACAAGTAATACAAATTTTCATATTGTAAGCTGAAGTATTATATTTTCTCAGCAAGTTATCTTAGATGGGTGTCTGAAGTATCTAGGTAGATGATGCTGGGGATATATATTTGGAATACTGCATTCTTCTGAAAGAAACTTGAAAACAAAAGCTGTAAAATCCATGTGTGAGTGGAACATCTTTATTCCAGCTATGGGACATCTTGGGGCAATTATATACCAAGCGCAACATCTAGGGAAAAATATGTTTCTAAAAATGTGTGCTGCATAGGCTTCACTGAAAAAGAAAAGAACATTAAAAGGGGAGGTGAAATGAAATGCAAATAAAGTGCACAGCTGATGTTTCCATCGCTCAAGTACTGCAGAACAGGTTGCCATGGTACCTCGAGAAAGGCCATTCTTAGCACTTTGGTTGTTCCTGATCTCGTCAATTGGTATAGCATGCTGGATTGGCATTAAGTTGATTATCCATCTCTTCTTGACCTCTACAAACACTAAGGTCAGTAAGAGAATTCACCTCATCCTCCTCTAAGGTCTTATCCCATTTTTCAATGACCAAATATGACACTGGTGAATGACTGTACCAGCTGTGGGAAGATTCTGCTGAAATTGAAATAATCTTCAGTACAGTTACAAAGTATAGTGATGCTTATATTTGATGGTCCAGGACTCTTTTTGAGTCCCTGGGGTCCCTCAGGATGAGAGTGATTATAAATTTATTTTCTTTAATTTTTTTTTTTGGGGGGGGGAATTTAAGGAAAATTTTAAACAAAAATTTAGCAAATGTTTAGGACATTTATTATACCCTTTAATAACCTTGCAAAAATGAGTTGTCAGAAATGAAATCTTGGAATGCAACACTCAGTGAGACATGCTAATTTTAAATTAATCTTCAAGTCATAGAAAGGTACTTAATCTACTAATATCTTTGCAAGAAGGATAGGAAGGTTGAATTACATGCTTTAAAAAAAAACCTCTGGCCACCTCCCTGCGGGGCATTTTAAGAGGAGGAGGATAGATAGAAAAGTTATTGATATTGATGGAAAGGAATGGTGTGTCTGGATCTCCTTTATGCATAATTTTTCCATCAGCAAGGAAAATATTTCACTAATTTAATTTTGATCTTTTCCTGACCATTTCTTTAGCTTGTCCTGCCTTCTTTTCAGAGTACAGCTGATGACAGCAAAGAATAAATGAAGCTCTGGCTCAAAATTAAGTTACACAGTATGGACCACATACACAGACAATGAGAAAGATAAAGTTAAAATATGCAGAGAATATCAGATTCAGGAAGCCTGAAATTTGTATAGACCAATGACATCTCTCTCTCTTTCTCTCTGTGCACTTGCTGAAGTGTGCAAATCAAATTCAGAAATTCTTTTTTTAGGCTGAAGGTATTTCTTTAAAACTTGCATAGATCCTGCAAAATTATCAGCTTATTTTTGTTTTGAAAATAGTGCCACCAAGTGGAATTATATTTAGTTAATAGTTATCTACATGGTTAAAAGCATTATGCTTTCATTTGGAAAAAGAATGAAATTTATATCTATACCAATGTATTCAAGCATTCACACTTCTGCATGTATAACAAAGATATGAATAATGAAATGATATGTTTTGGTAAAAATTCAAGGGAGGCTTTACACTGTTTAATTTATGCATAAATGTTCTAGTGTCAAATGAGGGATAATAAAATCACCAAATTAATGGTAAACCTAACTTAACAAAAATTAGGTGCTATTTAGTGCAATCAAAGTCTTGGAGGCCTATTTCTGTTTCAGGTACTTTTGGATTCAGTATATGGTAATCAAGGAAAGCCTTTTGTTTATGAAAAAAATAAGGAAAGACAATACTATCTTCTAGGAAGCAATAAAATTTTAAAAGTATAATGCTAACTTCTAAGAAAGAGAGAAGAACGGGGCGGGGGGGGGGAATTCTACCAGTTTGCACCTATTCTGTAGAACCGGTTGTTAACATTCTAAGCAGTTTGGAGAACCAGTTGTTAGAACATATTACTGGCCTGATCCTGTAAGGAAGGCAGGAAGGAAACATTCTGGTGTTGCTTACAGAAACTGCCTCTCTGTTAACTCTTATTACATTCTTGGCAGGACTAGACTTCCTGTCTCAGGAACTGCTCTGGAGGTTTTTTTTTCCCCTCCTTTGCTGGTACTTTGCTTGTGTGGAGTGACCATGCAAAATTACAATGACACTGAAGAAAGTGACTTATGACCACTTTTCACACTTACGATTGTTGCAGCATCCCCACAGACATGAGAGACCAGGCGAGGAGATGCATACCTCAATGTGAGTGATATTGAGTTGACCACACCCAGTCAATAACATGACCACCAAGCCATGTCCACCACCTAAGCCACACCTACAGAATCCGTTGTTAAAAATTTGAATGCCACCCCTGGAGAGGAACCTTGACTGTCAGAAAATTCTGATGAGAGTGACCTTACCTAACCCTCCTCAAATCAGGACCTTGCAGATTAGGTCTATACTGAGAGGCTTCTGACCAATTTTTATAAATCAGACAATAATCAATCACATCTGGGAATGCTTGCTTTCTTCATAAAGGTCACTAGAAAGATAGCTACCTGCCTTGCCAAAATAAGGAGAAATTTATTTTACCTTGTCTTTGGCAAACTTTACTTAACTATTCAGAGAACAAGGCCATGCCAAAGGAGTGCGTTTTTATACCTGGTGTGTTACACGAAGGAAGAGGCAAGACAATCAGATAGAATAGATAGCCACAGCACTTAGTCTTATACCACTTCATAGCGCTTTGCTACCTCTCAAGTGATTTACAGAATCAGCATATTGTCCCCAACATCTAGGTCATCATTTTTCCAACCTTAGAAGGATAGAAGGCTGAATCAACTTTGAACAGGTAAAGATGTTTAAGATGAACTCATCTAGTGTGGTAAATATTCCATTACATTATATTGTGTAAAATTCTCAAAAAGGAAAAAGGAGAACCAAATAGAGCGTTAAATAAAGAAGTTGATCAAGTGAATTACAGTGATCAAGAGATTAAAAAATGATTCCCCTACATGGAATGATGGAAACATTTAAAAATATTAAAAGGGAAGAAAAACCTTAACATTTATTAAATGAGGGCGTAGAGAAAGTGTACAAAGAAAAATGTCTCTTTCACAACATAATTCAGGGTCACCCAATTAAAATGATAATCAGTCTATTTAGATAGAGGAATAAAAATGTTTCTTCGTGTGATAAATCATTAATGAAAGATATTTTGCTTTTACCAAATGTGACACTGAACATTGATAGAGAGGGTTCAAAAATGATTAGATCTCAAACTTCTACAGGAAATATTTTTGTCTCCCTATTTCCTACTTCCCCCGCCCCCTACAAAAACATATTTCAAGACATTGTGTTATGAAAAGTAGATATCTTTTTTGCACAATAGCTCCCAGTTCAATGAACAACATCTATGTTTGGGGAGTTGGTGTTCATTATATCTAGAAGTCACCAGGTTAAGAGATTTGGCTTTGTATTTTTAATTTTTCCAGCTATTTGCCTCAAGAATGTTTCAGTGGGTGTTCACTATCTATTAAAGATTATTAAAGAAAAACATCTTTGTGAATGCCAAACTACATTATGTGGACAATATATACGTGATATATTGATCTGTTTTACCAACATATTCATCCCCTGAGCAATATCCCTTTCCTTAAATTGTTTCACCCTCATGATAACTTAGGTGAGTTATCTTTTATCTAAAGTTCATTTTTAAATGTCATTCTGTTGAAACTGTAGTCACATAAACAAAAGCCTTTATAAACATTCTAAAGAAGTCTGCTTTAGAATAAGTGCTCTGAAGGTTGCAATAATCTATTCTTTATAATGAAAAACAGGAAATAGGAATTGATTTTCTACTTGTGGAAGTCTTACTGAATAAAAAGGAATCATTCTTCTACATAAACCTATTCTCCTTTACAATATATTTTTTCATAGGGTAAGAGTTAAATTTTATAAACCAACAGTGAAATGACAATTTAGTGAAGAATCTGACAGCAGGTAAAATTATACCAAGGAAAAAATAGAGGGATTGGTAAGCTTGTACCATAGCTGATGCAGAAATGTCTATCAGGTCTTTTGTTATCATGAAAATAATCTAACTTTCTTAACTTCCATGCAAAGTAATTCTATCAAAAACAATACACTAATAGAAGAGACAGTGATTTAGAAACACTGAATAATGCTAATAGTGCAGGTTCAAGGAGTACATTGCTGGCCCATGCAAAACAGCAGTCCAAAGGGAACAGTAGAGTAAGACTTGGTGCTAGAGAGTCCACAAAGGGTATTTTCAAGTCCTTTTACACATGGGCTAACAATGGCTGACTTCCCTATCAATTTAGCCACTTGAATGAGAATTTATGGACTTATGATGATTTACAGCAATTAAAAGTTAGTGTGTTTATTGGCAAAAAGAGTCTTAATTTTAAGTGCTAGAATCATTAGAATATATCTTGGGTTTCTTTGGAGTGGGTGAGGGAATTTGTCTGATGTTTACTCCTGCTATAAACATCAGTCTCTGCTTCTGCAGCTCCAGCTCCATCAGGCTCTTCTCTCCCCCTCCTCTCACTTTCTGCCAGGGCAAGGACCACTCTCAGGCTGCCCCACGAGATGCTTGATCCCACCGGAGCTGCCCCAATCAGCAAATTCTGTGCTGGGGCAATGGCACATGTGCCCACAGAGAGGGCTCTGAGTGCTACTGTGGCATGTGTGCCATAGGTTCACCACCACTGCTCTAATCTCACAGCAGATCTCTACAGTAGTGATCCCAGATTCCTAAATATAACACTGTTTGATCAAAGGGAACAAGAGCATAGCCATTTTGTCTGCTCTGGACAGACAGAAGCCATAGAAGACGGTTCCTCAAATAAATGCCATGTAGGGTCTTATAAGTGATAACCAGCACTTTAAATCACACCTGAACAGCTCTGTTTTTTTCTTCATGATGAACATTTATTAACTGTTTTTTAAATGATGTTCATTTATTTCTTAGACTGTATCTTTCATTCTCTGACTGTCCAGTATGCCCATGGACCTTGTTTTTTTAATAACTGAAACAAGGGCTTAATCCCTTATGCAGACACTGTGAACTACAGAGCATAGAATCCAACATATATTGTAGTCTAAAAGGTATCTGACTTCAAAAGCATTTTCATTAAATAAACCTGAATAAAAACCTTCCCAGATGCCTGCTACAGCAGAAATATCAGGGACATTTTTTATTCATTTTGCCTAAATCTAAATAACAGAGGTTGTTCATATGTTGCTAATTCTAGATCTTCCTTATATCCTTGTTCGACTTTTATTGTATGGTTGTGGGTATCCCTGCACTAATCTTGCTCTTCTCTGTACTTTTTAATCACTTTTTTCATGATTTTATACTCCTTTTCAAAAGGTAGGCTTTTTATTTATATACAATAGTTCTGATGCAAAGATTATTCTTTCCACTCATAGCAAAAGTATAATTACTAATAAAACTATGCTATCCATAGGTCTGTGTGAGTGGTGTGGTAGCCTAGTGGTAGAGTTCTCACCTCACAATCAGGAGACTGTGAGTTCAATCTTAGGTAGAGGCAGATATTTCTCTCTCTGGGCACACTGAGAATATATCTGCTGAATAAAACTCCGCATTGGCGAAAGGAAGGGCATCCAGCCAGTAAACTTTCCGCTCCATTCAGTTGTCCAGTCTCCAACCTGCAAGAGATTATGGGGTCATTAAAAGAGAATGATGATACATAGGTCTGTGCAAAAGCTCTTTGCAGAAGGGGGACAGCTTCAGAAATGTAAAATTTCTCTCTCAATAACTATTATCTGATTTAAGTCTGATAGAATCCTAATTATGATTTTAAGACACCATTTTGCTTCTTGGATTAATTTTGAGAACTACTAGGGCACTTCCTAGCGAGCATAAAGTTTGAAGCACTCTATCACTGCTGAGTTTTCAATAGAAGATTCTGGCTCCATAACAAAATTGTATACTTCACCTGAAATGCAGTAAATCACATAAACCTATTAAAGATGGTTACAACACAACCTGTGTAGCTTCTACTGAACAGACTGGAATTTGCATATCAAAACATGAATGACAATCAAATTATAAGATAAGAGTTGGCATCCTTATCAATTTTATCAATTGAATCAACTTTTAAACTAAATTTTTACTTGACTACCTTATGTTTATGTATAAATATATGACAGACACAGTTAGCCATGAAGTGGCATAGAGATAGTACAGTATAAATTTATTTAAAACACTGCACATCAACAGCAACTCTAAACTACTGATGAATCCAACATCAAATGCATTTTTGTTCAATATTGTATGCTTTATGGCTCCCATGAAATGCTAAGGTGAGATTCCAGAGCATTATTCTCACAAGCATAACTGTTCTGACTGTTTTCATTTTCTCCAACCTCCTCATATCCTGAGAGAATGTTCCCTTCTGGGCTTATAGCCAATATGGTAGCCATGCAACTGGCACTTGTTGAGCCCATGTTGTAATCATTATTTCCGAGGGAGAGGCGTAAATCTGATTTCTCTTTTTCTGTTTTACTGGCAGCTGCTGCTGCAGCCGCTGCTGCAGCTGCTTCTTTTTCCTCCCGATGCATATCTTGATATACCTGATGCATGATAAATTGTGTTGTATTTCGAGGGGCTCGCATCCCAGGAGCTCTCCACTCACATAGGTTCATTGGACGGAGTCGTCCCTTTATTGCACTACGCATATATGCCATCAAACGCTGTTTTCTGATGAAACGCTTTCGATTAATTTTATGATGCTGTTTTTGACAGATCTTACAGAATCTGGGCTTTCGCTGGTGAGCTGCAATGTGGCAATACTTTATTTGATTATTCTTCTGTGATCTCCTTCCCCTCCAATAGCTTCTTTTCTTCTTCCTCAATCTACCATTTCTAGAAAATCTACAACTCTTCCATTGTGAGGATAGATTACCTTTGTACTGCTGAATTTTAGTATTATAATGCTTGCAGTGAGACACTCGAGGATTGTATTTTGCCGCATTTGCTGCTCTCCCTGCCATTACAGGCCATTGATTATGATATCCATGTTGCAAAGACAGTTGCAGATAACACAGTCGTCCTTGTCTCCACATCTTAGGTGGAGAATAGTGGGAACTTTGTTTCAAATAGGATCTTCTCCACCATTTATATTTGCTCTCTTGCCAGAGATCTCCTTACCAAGGTATTCTTGTGCTGTTATTGTTGTGTTGTTTGTTATGTATAAAACAGTTTGCTTCTTCTGCTTTTAATGAGATGGGCTCCCACTATTAGTTGTCCAACTGTCTCACTTCCTGATTTACTTTTTTGTTTTCCTTCTCATTTATGACTCTCCTCCTAGCCTTGTATCGTGCTTGTAACACAATGAAATGCTGAACTGAGGTATTGCTTCAACCCAGACTCAGTGGGTTTTTTGTTGTCACAGCACTGACGTTGGTGACTTCTTTCCTCTTGGGACTGCTGTGTAGATTGAACAAAGCATCTTCATCACCCTAGACAACAGGGAACCAATCATAAAGCAATGGGCGTGGCTGAAACTGAGCATTCCAATGGCCAGCAAACTGAAATAGGACTAATACTACTCATATTGTTTGTCTGAAACCTTGTAAAAGAAAAGCCTGAGACTCTATAACATCTGTCCTATATACCTGCAATAATAGGCATGTTAATGTACATGTTCTAGCCAAATATAATTTAATCCAAAATAATTTTTGGAACTCTTAACTTAGCATAATATGTTTCTCCCTTGTTTTTGCTGACATCTTCTTTGTAGATCCTTGCATCTCATTCAAAATGTTCTTCAATTCTTAGGTTTAGGAATCACAGAGACTTCTGCGAGAAGCAGGAAGATAAATCTTAAATAAGACTTTTCACAAGGAACATAAGATCCAAGCCATTAGAATATGGGCTTATACAATGATCAAATACCTCAATAATTCCAGTAAATGCAAGCTAAAGTAATTAGGCTTCCATGTAAAGTAGAATAAAGGGCTAAACCTTTTTCATTCCCCTAGAATAGATGGTAAATTTATTGCTTGAACCAGAGCTAGATGTGTATTTTAGACAAAGTAAGACACTAATCTCAGGCAACAAATATTGAGTGATTAAACCAAACCAAGCTGCCATTCATATGACCTGTTTGGTTTTTAAGCTTGATGTACGAGATTGTTGAAATAAAATACACTGCCAGTTGAAATGGAAATACTATGTCATCTTGTGTGCTTGAGCCACAAAATTTTTTAGCCAAGGCATTTTGAAAATTACAGGATTTTTTTTTCAAACAAGAGTGAAAGTCTCCCATTCATTATGTATCTCCTTTATCATCTGCCTGTATTTAGTTGCATATTTTGGACATGTATAATTCTGAACATTCCAAGCGACATTTGAGCATTAACTTCTGTTAATTTGGCAGTTAAGAGATGCAAAGATTCTAGTTCTAGCATGTCCTGGCATTGACAGTTTTCACTAGAACTGAAAGTAATCATTTTAAAAAACAAATGCTGTTTCTTTCCCCTAAAAAATAAACTTTACAAAAACATACAGGGAATCTCTCTCACCCTCTCTCTTTCTAACTTCATCTACATTGCTTAATTTTATTTTCTAGACCATCTCTAGGTCAGTGTTTCTCAACTCTTAACGCCTTGAAGATGTTGGATTTTCACTCTGGGGAATTCTGGGAGTTTCCAAGGTTGAGAAACATCACCTTAGATAATTTGTTCATCAAAGAGCATATAAATATTGACACAGTCCTATAGTATAGCATTTCACCCATCCTCCAGATGTGTTGAAGTACAACTCTCATAATTTATGTTGGTAGATAGAGGTTTTATGTTGACTTAACACATGAGGGCAGTACTAGACTGCAAAATAATCATGACATAAATATAAATGAAGCATAGTAGAGCACTTACAGAGAGAGAGAGAGAGAGAGAGAGAGAGATCCTTCTTTTTATCACATTTTTATAAAGAACTCAAATATCTAATACTGCTTCCTCCTCTTTTCTTCACAAGGACCTGCATTCTAACCTCTGGCCCACCACATGTAAGGATATATTATATGCATCCTTAATACTATGATAAACTATCGTTAAAATCATGAGGGATGTAAGAACTAAGACTTTAAGGATATGCCTATCCCTTACAAAAAGATCTTGATCTTCTAAGAATTTAAGCTTTTAAGAAACCAACTTTTGCACTTGAAAATATCTCACTTACTACAATATTAAATATATGAACAACAACATTTGTATAGCTTATGCTATGTGTCTGGTTAGGGTTAGGATTCTATAAGTATTTAATATACTTTGCTCAGTTTTACTGTGAAGGTATGAGAAGTATTTTTTTATTTATTCATTTTGATGTTGTCTTCATTTCTTAATTATAGGTCTGATGGGTGTTTGGAGAATTATGGGTTGGGAAAATTTAAGTTAATTAAGTTATTATTATTAAAAGAAAAAAATGAAAAAAACTGCACATATTGCTTATCCACATTTTCCACATTTCCTGGCTTTCACATTTTATGGTGGCACATGCCAAGTTGTGATAAATCCATATTTAAGCAAATTTAAAATTCATTCTGGCCCATTTTATGTATATATGACTCCAGCATGCTAAGCATAGATACATTCTAGTATGTTACAGGTAAAATGAGTTGACTGAGACATACGGATGATTTTATTATTTCTATACATGAAGCTTGTTTCACATGTTTGAATTTTATTATGTACTGGCCCTATATATTACTGTTTTACTGCAATAAAGAATTCACAATTCTACAAAAGAACACAAGCCTTTTTAATGTTAAATATTAAACAAACTAATGAAAAATAGTTTTGTATCTAACTGGCATCAGTTTAAATGAAGGATTGCAGACTTTATGAAACTTTGATTTTGTCCAGCATGGCCCTTGGTCATCTTATTTAAAAAAAAAAGTAAAATAGTTTTGCATATGTTGGGAATATAAAATATAACCAAAATCAAAATAATGTGATTCATTTACTATTCACATTGGATTTTTATAGTTTTACTATTGCAATTTTAATTAATTTAAGATGAATAAATTTGGAACATAATATGAGAAGACAGCTGTATCGAGAAGTCTATAATGATAAAAAGAAAAGAAGATGATGGTTTACAGGAAAGTGGACAGATTCAGTAGCAGTGGATACAACATTGGAAGATCTGAATAATTAGTTTGGTGCAGATCATCTTGGAAAAGTTTCACTTATATGATCTCTAACAGAGTTGACATCTACTTGATGGTATATAAGTAGTAAAATAGTAAAATGGTAATCACAAATACCTAGCTTTTCTAAGATTTCTACTTTCCCCTTCACCAATCATTTCAGCTCCCCTCTGCAGGTAGTCCCCAACTTATGACTGTAATTGAGTCTAAAATGTATGTTGTTAAGTGAGAAATTTGTGAATTTTGCCCCATTTTATAACTTTTCTTGCCACATTTGTTAAGTGACTCACTGCAGTTGTTAAGTTAGTAGCACAATTGTTAAGTGAATCTGGTTTCCCCCCTGACTTTGCTTGTCAGAAGGTCACAAAAGGGGATTGCATGATTCTGGGACACTGCAACCGTCATAAATGTGAGTCAGTTGTCAAGCATCCGAATGTAAATCATGTGACCATGGGGATGCTACAATGGTCAGAAGTGTGAAAAATGGTCATAGGTCACATTTTTCAGTGTTGTTGTAACTTTGAATGGCCACTAAATGAACTGCTATAAGTTGAGGACTACCTGTATTGTTTACAAGACCATATAGAAACACTATGTACATCAATAGTACTTAAAATCAGTATATATTTATTGATTAAGTATATATGTCATACCCCTGGTGGAGACTAACTCTGAGGGAGAGGAGGAACAGCCAACAGGGAGTGGAAATGTGGCTCCAGAGGTTGCGGCGGAGGCTGGGGAAGGGCAGTCAGAGGGGGACCCAGGCCCATCCCCTCTCCATCCCAAGGCATGCAGGGAGGAGAGGATAAGGGAGAGACATGATCTACAAGAGAGGGGAGGGCATTGAACCTGTTCATGGGCTGCAGCTGTGACAACTGGATAAGAGGACGGACATGCGTACAGACCAGTGCTGGAAACAAAGCATGGAAATAGCTCTAGTTTATTGTTCCTCTCTGAGTTTGGCATCCTTCCCAGTGTGTGTTCTGATATCTGTGGACATCTTCCAGCCCTTATCTTGCCTGGCTTGTGTTGTTTTTCATTCTTTATAATTTAAAGAATTTCCTCCTTCTTGTAACTGGTTGTGTGGGAGTTTTTTGTTTCCAGTCAAAGGTATTTGGAACTTGGAAGCAAAGTGAAGGAATCAAAGGGGCTTCACCTGTTTTTTGTGACTGTGTTTATGTTGTATCCCACCCTGGGTCATCACAATATATTTATTACTTTACCTTAATGAAACTATATTCTATTACTATGTGTTAAAATAATATGTGCCATGTTTTTAAAGCAGTATATTACTTGTGAAAGAAATAATGTTATACAACACTACTGTTACTGTCCAAGCTTAGGAATAGCTTCCAACAGGCAAACAGGGCAGGCACGTATATGCATATGGAGCCAAAATACAATGAAAATTATGGCATACTTGCAGACAAAGCGATTGGAGACTTTCAGGGAGTGGAACTGGTATGTGATCCAAATTATTACTAGTGATGTAAAGATGGTACAAGTCAATCATATCCTACAGAAAAGGAAAAAAATCCAAATATAGAAGGGATTTCCTTTCATCTCAGTCAAAATGAAGCATGATATTCTAGCAAGCAGAGTTTCTTTAAATATTCCAACAGCAAGAGGAAGCTAAAGGAGACAATAAACTCTTTTTAATTTTTTTTTAAATATAAACTTTATTGGTCTTTTATGTCTTTTAAAAGCAAAATAAAAACTTAATCTTAACATTAACTGTTCTGTGACATCCATTTCATCCATTTCCATCTTTTGTGCATATTTATAAATATATACAGTATTATGCAATTATATAGAATTTTCAATAAATTGCTTATCTTAAATTTCTTCATTTTCTATCTGTCTTAATTTTATCCAATTACACCACATATCCCAAATTTTATAATATTGAGACTTATCCTTGTCATTAACATTAGGGTCAGTTGGCCATTTCAGCAAAGGTCATAATTTTTTTGAATAATCAGTTCACCAGGGGGTACACATTTGTATTTCCAACATTGTGCGTAAGATATTCTGGCAGCCGTTAAGATGTGTAATATAATTTTTTTTTCATATATCTTTTTGAGTATTCCTAACAGAAATATTTCAGGTTCCAACTTAATTAGTACCTTAAGAATTGTTTTATTTTAAGCAATATTTTCAGGCTTCTGAACAACAATCATATTCTACATGATAGAAAGTACCGTTTCTTACTACATTTCCAGCATGCCAGATTCATGTTGGGGTATATTTTTGCCAGTCTGATGCCATCTGTAGAACATTTTATAAATATTTTCTTTGTATGTTGAGGATTTTGTTAATTTATAATTTTGGTTCCATATACTTTCCCATTCTGTTAAATTTAGGTTATGTCCAAGCTATCATACATCCCTTAACAATTTCTTCTTCTAGTTATAGTTCTAATAAATATTTATAAATTTTTGTTATGTTTTTTTCGTTGGGGCCTATTAGAATTGTATACAATTGTTGTAATTCTGTTTATATTCCATAATCTTCTATTTCTTTTTTATGTCTGGTTTGTAATTGAAGATATGGCCACCAGTCAATGTGTATTCCTTGTCTTTGCAAATCCTGATTAGATTTTAATTTCCCCTGTTCATCTAAAACATCTTTGTATTTAGTCATTTTACATAAGTCCAAATTATTGGGATGTATCATAGCTTCCATCATGGATAGCCAAATCAGAATTTTCATATAGTGTCTCCTTTTAATTTTAATCCCAATTTTGTATTAATTAATCTCTAATCAAGGATCTGTGGAAATATAATTGCTTTTTGGTTCCTGTATCCCACAAAAAAGAATGCCATCCTTTTTGCAGATCATGGGTCTTCTGTAGTCTTCTTGCAGTCTTCTGTATTAAATGTTTTACATACTTATATAATGAGATGGATCAAGATTGTCTCAATTAAAGCTTATTTGTTAGATTGTCTCTATAAGGAAAATATGTCTGGAATAGTCTTAGTATTTATTAATTTCTGTCCTAAATACCCAGAAATGTATATTTTTATTTTATACAATAGATTGTATTACTCATCATCTAACCCATGCCTGTCAAACTTCCGGCCCATGGACGGATGCATCACACCCTGGCCATGTCCATGCCTGGTTTAGCAAAGCGGGAAAAGGTCCTAATATGTCACGTGATGCCACCGTGAAAATGTGAGTTTGACACGCCTGATCTAACCCTAAAGATTTAGAGGTTAGAGACACATGTTTAAATTAATCCACATTTCTTTATAAACCCAAACTGAGCACAAGCTTGCTTTTTTAAATGAAAATTAAATTTATAAGAATAAGAATTAAATCTTCCCTTATACAATTTCTGGCAAATATAAATAATGTTTTTATTTCAAGGTCTTTTTCTAGTACCAAATGTATATGTTATTTTTTTTAAAAAAAAATTGCTGGAACCCAACAATTCGGAAAAATGCAGAATTAAGGAATTTTTCAATTAGTTCTGCACACCCAACATGTTTTTGAATTGAATCTTGTTGAATCACAAACTTTTCCTTTTTAATAGAGGGAACTTTCAGAAACTCTTTGTAATTTTGTCCCAAAGATGCTTTTTTCAAGAGGCAACTGGACTTTCTAGTTTTTCTTTAAAGACATTTCGCTTCTTAGATGAGAAGTGAAACGTCTTCAAAGAAAAACTGGAAAGTCCAGTTGCCTCTTGAAAAAAGCATCTTTGGGACAACCATGACATGAATGACTGAGAATCTCCATAAACTCTTTTGCAATTTTGTATTGTTTAGTGAACTGTTAAAAGATAAGTATGCTGTTATTATGCCTATTTTTTTTTTAATGATTTTAGATCTCTGAATAAAATGCAGCATATAGTTTTATAATTTTGTGCTTCCACTAGATGGCATATTTGCTTTGAAACAAAGATAGTAGATCTTTGGTAACTATTTTGTCACAATATATTTTCATTTGATTTTATTTCTCTTCAATTAGAATTCAATTTTCATCAATAATGATGCATTCAGTTCACTTCTACATCCACTGTAGCTTTATTAATAAAACTTTCTCATATATACTATATTAATTAATCCAGAGTATAGTGGCATCTATATTCTGTAAATCTAGAATAGAAATATTCTACATTTATAGAATGTTCCATAAATATCATAAGCAAGAATAAACTATGTGAGAAAAATTAATCTGTCATTTGTTGAAAGAAATGATTAAATGATTTTTTTCTGTTTATTTTTGTAGGGAAACATTAATTGTAGTACTATTAATGGTAATAATAGTAGCTTTTTAATGTCTTTAATAGATTTATGGATTAGATTAATTTAATAGATTTATGGATTAGATTAATTTATTTTTGATGATATTTTAATTGTTGGTGAGGAGCTGCTCAAAGTTCAATATAGCATGGGCAGCTATATCAGTGTTTTAAATAAATAAATACTTCAATAATAATTTAAATGCTGCTAAAAAGCTAACTTGCAAATTTAGTGTTAAGTTCTGCGCATGGGTGCAAGGAACGGAGACGAGACAGTGAGCAGTGAACTTCAACTCTTTATTAATCATTCTGAACAGAGCAAAACCCTAGGGCAGCAGCAGCCCTTTTAAAGGGTAGGCTGCTGACCTATTAGCCAATGAGAAACATGGAAGTGTTAAACCCTTGAACCAATGCGAGTGGCTCGTTAACAGCCAATCAGATTCCCCAGAACGGACCAATCCGATATCGCTATTATTGGCCAATCAGAAGTGCAGGATTAGAACCCTGCTTTTTCTTTAAGGCTTGTTAAAACTTTATTTAAGCGCTTTTATTAGTTCATAACACCCCTTCCCCCCGGGTTCCGTTTGAGGGGTGCGGTGACGTAATCCCTAAGATATGTAGGTTGTTTTAACTGTCTATTAGATTTGCGCTGTCCCACCGGTTCCTGTCTGTAGTCTGGTTTCGGTGGGACGTTTACTGGTACAGGCAGTTCCGCATCCTCACTGGATGACTCAGTGCCGCTAATTCTGTTGTTGTTGTCCTCCGATCTTTGCGGGCTAGCCTCCGTTGAGGTATTCCTCTGTGGCAAGGACATTCCCCTCCTTGATTCTTCTTCATTTATCGCACCCGATTGCTGACTTCCTTCGCTTCTGCTTTCCACCATCTCAAATTTGGTTTCTTTGACATCCCCTCCCCCCTCAGTTTGGGAGTCACAGAAGTCATGGGAACTGGGTTGTAGCCTAGAGCGAAGCTGATCTATATGGCATTTCCATATTTTTCCATCGCAGGTTTGCACACGGTATGATCTGGGCCTGGTGGTTTGAATTACGGTTGCTTCGACCCATTATGGTTCGCCGGAGAGGTTTTTGGTGAAAACTAAGTCGCCTACCTTGAACTCGTGGCATTTTCCGCTAGATCCACAGGGTTTCTCTGGCTGGTAGGACGGGTGAAGCCGGTCGAGGTGGGAACGGAGCTTGTGTCCCATCAACAGTTCAGCTGGAGTCTTGTTGGTGACGCTGTGCGGAGTGATGTGTTGGAGTAGGAGTATACTGTTTATTTTGTCGTCAATGTCCCCATAGTCCATTTTGTGGAGAGTTTTTTTAACAAATTGTACCATGTGCTTGGCCCTGCCGTTAGCCACAGGGTGCGCTGGTGAAGTTAGTGCATGGCGGATACCCCGGTCCGCTAAGTATTGTTCAAACACCAGGGTGGTGAACTGGGGTCCGTTGTCGGAGACCAGAACGTCTGGCAGCCCGTGCGTTGTGAATAGCCTATTCAATTTTTGGATGATGGACTCGGTTGTAGTATTCTTCATTTTGTGGATCTCGAGCGAGTTGGAATAGGCATCCACTGTTAGGAGGAACGTATATCCCTTAGTAGGTCCCGCAAAGTCAATGTAGATGTGGGACCATGGCCCCTGGGGGGTTTCCCATTCTGTTGGAGTTGCTCTAGGTGGGGCACTGCTGACTTCTTGGAACTTTAAACAAGTCTTTACCCAGGCTTCGATCAGTTTGTCGATGCCCGGCCACCATGTGTAGCTTTGTGTGATCGCTTTAATATGCACGATGCCAGGGTGACCGTCATGCAATGTTTTCAATACTGCTCGTTGTAACCACTCTGGGACGATGACTCTATCTCCGCATAGGATGCAGCCTTTTTGCAAAAAAAGTTCTGTTTGCTGGTTTCTGAAAGGGGTGAAGTCGTCAGGGGTTTGTTCTACTGGCCATCCTCGTTCGACCTAGTTAAGAACTCGCGCCAAGACAGGATCTCGTTTTGTTTCAATCGCAATGTCTCTGGCTGTTAGCGGCGGTGAATGTAGAATTTCAACCTGGAGTGTCATAAGAGTTAGAGCTGGGTCGTTGACGGTTTCCGGAAGTGGGGCACGGCTCAATGCATCAGCATGGGGAATGGCTTTCCCCGGGCAGTGTTGTAATTTATAGTTGTACGCAGCTAAGAACTCCGACCAGCGAATCATTCTAGGTGACAATATATAGGGGGTTGGCTTGTCTCCTGCTATAATCCCCAGCAAAGGTTTGTGGTCGGTAACAATAATAAAAACTCGTCCATACACATATTGATGAAACTGTTTCACAGCAGATACAACAGCAAGAGCCTCTTTGTTTATTTGGCTATAGTTATGTTCAGCCTTTGATAGGGTCCTTGAAAAATAGGCAATAGGGGCCTCACTACCATTTGGTAACACATGACTCAAAATAGCTCCTACTCCAAATGTTGACGCGTCACATGTAATTGTTAAAGGCAAAGTCTCGTTATACTGCATTAAAACAGCATCTGAGGTTGGTAAGTTTTTCACTTGTCGGAATGCGTGCTCCTCTCGGTGTCCCCAGACCCAGGTTGCTTTTTTGTCGAGAAGTCTATGTAGGGGCTCAGCTACAGTCGCTTTCTGGGGCAAGAAGATGTTGTAAAAGTTAATGAGCCCCAGGAAAGCTTGGAGATCAGTCTTATTTCTGGGTCTTGGGGTGTTCTTCATTGCTTTTAGTTTGCTATTAGTGGGGTGAATGCCTTGTTTATCGATTAGGTACCCCAGGAACTCTACTTTATCTGTACACAGTTGACATTTATTTTTTTTAACCTTAAGGCCAGAGTCTTTAAATTTCTGGAGAACCATTTTAAGACCCTTTTCTAGTATTTCTCTATTCGGGGCAGCAATTAAAACATCATCAAAGTATGGCACGACCCCCTTGATCCCTTGCAAGAGCCTCTCCATCAGACTTTGAAAAATCCCTGGGGCTACGCTCACTCCGAATTGGAGTCGGTTGCACTTAAAGGCACCTCGGTGCGTAAAGATCGTCTGTGCCTCTGCTGTTTTTTTATCTACAGGCAGTTGTTGGTACGCCTGTGCTAAATCCAATTTAGTAAAGACTTTTCCGCCCCCCAGGGAATGGAGAAGGTGTTGTACCACTGGCACCAGGTAAGCATTCTGTTGAAGGGCATGATTAAGGGTGGCCTGATAGTCCCCACAAATCCTTAACGATCCATCCGGTTTGATGGGTGTTAAGATTGGGGTTTCCCAACGAGCTTGGTCAGTTGGTTCTAAAACACCCTGGGCTATTAATTTTTTGAGCTGCTCGTCAATCTTTGGTTTAAGGGCAAAAGGTACCCGACGAGGCTTAAGGTGGATGGGGGCTACTTCAGGGTTAAGGTTAAATGATATCAGGGTCCCCTTGTACTTGCCTAGTTTGTCTGCAAAGATGTCCTGGAATTCCTGGACGAGGGCCTCCTCCCAGTCATCGCTTCTGCCGGCTACCTTGATCCCGAGTGGGGCGAACCATTGAAGGCCTAACAAGCTAGGCCGGTCACAGTCGATGAAGGTCAGTGGAAATGACGCAGTACGATTTTTGAATGATACTTGGACTTGGCTGGATCCGACAACCGGAATTCGGTTCCCCTGATAATCTTTGAGTATGATTCTTTGGGGGGGGTCTGGACGCTGGACGACAGGGATCAATTGTTTAAGGGTCTTCCAGGAAACCATTGAGAGGGACGATCCTGAATCGACTTCCATCACGCAAGGCTGGTTTTCGATGGCGACCTTCACTCGGATCTTCTTTGCATCTAGTGATAAGGCTTGACCGATTGTAATGGTTTGGTGTGCCTCTTCTCGTCTCGTTGAAATGGTCAGTGGTTTATTTCTGTAGGAGTGGTTGTTCCATTGGTGGTTCAAGTGTTCCCGACTCACAGGACGATTCCCTGTGGTCTGGCAGTAGTTGTTTCCCCTCTGAAGTGGGCTGGATCCTTGCTTGCTTCTACAGACCTTCCTGATGTGGCCTCTTTTACCACAGAAATGGCAGAGCGTGTCAAGAAATTTGCAGTCTGATCGCGGGTGGTTTGCCCCACAACCCACGCATTGGCGTGGTAGTCTTTGATTCACTGGTGGCGTTGGTCACGTTCAGACCGGAGCCAGTTGACCTCCTCCTCGTCACTTTCTGATGGTGATTCAAGGTCCTCGTGGTGGGTTGCTGTTGCATGCCACTCTAAGCGAGGTGAGGTATCGCTGGCGAGTTGATGGAGCGGTGTGTTGGTGCGGTGCATTCGGGCAGCTGATTTCCTGGTTGCTTCTGCTGCAGTAGCATCCTTGATGACATCAGCAAGGTTGATGTCCCCTTTTGCCATGATCTTGCTCTGTGTTGTCTGGTCAACTAATCCCAGAACTGTTCGGTCTCTCGGAGCTTCTTCGAGGTCTGCGAACCCACAGAGGCCTCCCAGGTTCTGGAGATCCGCGATGAAATCTGCAACGCTATCTCCTTTCTGCTGGTCCCTCTGGTAAAATTCATGTCTTCGGACAAGCGTTGGTATGTTGGGTGCATAGTGGGCCTGTAGAAGAGGTGCGAGGACGTCCCAGTCCATGGTTTTCACCTCAGCCATTTTCGCTAGTGCCTTGGCCATCTTAAAGACGGCAGGCCCCCAATGGGTCAGGAACACTGCTCGCTTTTTCCCCATAGTGGCATCCTTCAAGTTGTTGGTCTCCAGAAACATCCGGAACCAGTCTATGTACAAGTCCCAGTCTTCTTGTGCTGAGTCAAATGGAGCGGGTGGTATGGCGCCGCCAGACATGGTATCCTTTGTCGATGCCCCTTCAGCCACGTGCTCTGTTTGGTGCTCTGTAGTGTTCAGTCAGCTCTGATGTCTCCGCATCCCACCTTCGTCGCCAGTATTAAGTTCTGCGCATGGGTGCAAGGAACGGAGACGAGGCAGTGAACAGTGAACTTCAACTCTTTATTAATCATTCTGAACAGAGCAAAACCCTAGGGCAGCAGCAGCCCTTTTATAGGGTAGGCTGCTGACCTATTAGCCAATGAGAAACATGGAAGTGTTAAACCCTTGAACCAATGCGAGTGGCTCGTTAACAGCCAATCAGATTCCCCAGAACGGACCAATCCGATATCGCTATTATCGGCCAATCAGAAGTGCAGGATTAGAACCCTGCTTTTTCTTTAAGGTTTGTTAAAACTTTATTTAAGCGCTTTTATTAGTTCATAACATTTAGATTCCTTAAAAATTTGTTATAATCACCATAGATCTCATAAAGATTTCAAACCTGGGATCCTTGAATGCTTTGGGGAGAGAAATCTGACACAAATCTCCTCTTCTCCCGGACTAGTCTTAGGTGGATGCATGTCCAAATATCTTGGCAAGATTGAGAAACACTGCAATAGAATGACATTACACCAGGGGATTTATACTCTATCACTATCTGATGAAATTTTGTAGTGGTGTAAGTATTGTAACAGCAAATCTTCAAAGGGGCAGAATTCTTGGCTGAATCTCTCTTCTGGAGCCTTTTGCCCAGCAATATAATTGAAACTGAAAGAGTTTTCTGCTTAAAGAATTGTCAAGAAGTTTTGAGAAAATGAATGAGAAGAATCTTGATGCCTCCATGGCAGAAAATGCCTTATCACAGCAAATTGCATTTTATTATTGTATGTGCTACAAGGACTCTTCTTCACATGTCTAAAGCTATATTCAGCAAGTAATAAATTAGTATTAATTGAAAATGCAAAATAGCTTATTTAATATGTATAAGAATAAAATTTGAATTTATAATTAGTACATAATTCACTCTTGCAAGAGATGCTGTTAGGCGATATTGATTTAAAAATCTTTTGCAAGTATTTTAATATTAACTATGATAATTATCTATGATGGCAAGGGGGAAGCCATAAAGGAAAAGGAGCTGATGATAGTTATGATAATGGTGATAATGCTGATTCTAATTTTCAGGGTAACAATTTGCCAAAGCTGCTTTTGAGATATAAAAACACTACAGCATTTAAAATAAGCATACAACAAACATCTATGACTCTTTGCACAAAGCAGTTGGCAATAATGGGCTTTTGAAACAAGGAAGAATCCAAATGAGTTGATTCTCAAGTGCTTTTTCTTTTTCTTCATTACCTCTTCCTTTAGAGCAGGGATGTCAAACTCAAATTCATTGAAGGCCACATTAGGATTGTGTTCTACCTTGGTGGGCCAGGGTGGGCATGGCCAGCTCAACATCACTCGTGTGATCAAATGCCACTTTTCCTAGTAGTTTGTTTTTCTAGCTTTCTGCCAGTGAAAACAGAGCTCATGAGGGCTATGTGTGGGGGCTCTGTTTTCAGCTGCAAAGGCTACCTGCAGCCCCCTGCCAGTGAAAATGGAGCTTGGAAGGGCTGTGCGCAGTCCTCATGAGTTCTGTTTTTGCTGGAAGAGGCACCGCAGGCTGGTCCTTCACTGTTTCCAAGGAAGCCCTGTGGGCCAGATTTAAGCACCCCGTATGTTAGATCCGGCCTGTAGGCCTTGAGTTTTATATCCCTGCTTTAGAGGTTCTTTCTGGAAGGATTGTTCCTTACCCTAAACCAGTATTTGTTAACCTTAGCTACTTTAAGAGATATGGACTTCAACTCCTAGAATTCTCCAGCTAGGTTGGTAAAATGAGGACCCAGGTTGTTGAGGACAATATGCTGTCTCTGCAAACCACTTAGAAAGGACTGAAAAGTACTATGAAGTGGTATATAAATCAAAATGCTGTTGTTATTAAAATAGTATAACATAATTCAGCTTTCATAAATTGTGAATTGTGTTCTAAGTTCAATGAGACTTAAAATTATGTCATTTTTTTAAAAAATACAGTTAATGAATTATCCCATCAATTCTAAATTCAAATCAGTTTTATGAAAACTTATTTCATTTATACTTGACATATATACAAACTACAGGACTTTGACATGTACACATAAATCTATTTTCAACATCCAATTGTACAATAGAAAGTCCATTATATGCAATTCTTTCAATACTCCAGAACAAATAACTTCAAGGGGAATGTGATGTCAGGACATTCAGAGGAGCATAAAACAACTTGACATTCCTAATCTATCTAACTTCCAACTTCCTTTAAAAATTGCAAAGAAAGGTAAAATATGATAATCAATTCTTTACCAATTTAATCAATAGAGAAGTCTTATTTTTCAAAATGAAGTCATAGAAATAATATAGCTGCATGAAGTGATGCTGGAATTCTTGATTTCAAGAAAAACTAAAACTAAGCATAGGGTTTTTTTTTAAAGGAAGAAACAGATTTCAATATTACTACTAATTAGAATCCATGTCAGAAGAAATAAACAGGAACAGAAAATCAGTCAGAACAAGACTATCACAAGAACCAATGTGGGGTTACAGAAAGTTTATTGAAGTTCTGAAATTAAAAAGGACACTCATGGGAGATGAAAAAAAGATCAAGTCATTCCTAATGGAATGTAACATCCAGTGAAAATTTACAATAAAAGGGAAAATAGCATTTATTGGGGAAATGGCATTTTAAAAGAGGCAGCACTGAGAGAATACCCTGGAAGTAGGCAATGGCATAGCATATACTCCTTATAAATATTTTTGTCTCGCAAAATGTTCAAGTAGGGAAGGGATATACATTTGTATATGTATTTTACACAAATAAAAGTAAAGAGAACCGGAAGACAGCCTTTATGAAATAGAGAAGGGAAGAAAAGGACAGGAACAAGGAGTTTAGAAGCTAGCTTGTAGGCTTGTATGTATAATGTACAGCTTAGAAGCGGGGAGAGGAGAGAAAGGAAGACAAGTATATTTTTTCACTGCAGTGATTGCTCAATGCTTGAGGACTAATGGAGCCTCCAACCTGGATGGTCAAAAGAGGATCTTGTCTTCAGGGCTTGACACAATTTTAGGTTATGTCATTTCAGATTACTCAGGAAATCTATGTTTCTCAGTTCAGGAAATGAACAGGAAGAGGCTGTGTTTGACTCCTCAAAATCCAGGCAGCATCCTTGGGACTGAAACAGCATTTTAAATGTTGTGAAAGATCCCAACAATCTTCTGCTTACATTGTTCACACAGTCTGGGATTAATTTCAAGCCATTAAAGAGGCATGGCTCCAAATAACTCAGAAATGTATAATGAACATATTAGCAGCAACAAATGTATAATGAACATATTAGCAGCAATTAACAACACGATCCATTCCTGTTTTAGCTTTGTTTACTTAAAATATAATGCACAAAGTCATTTATAGAAGGGTTGTTTAGTACAGCCACCCCCAATCTTTTTGGCACCAGGGACTGATTCCATGGAGAGAGGTTTTTCCATTGACCAAAGCGGGTGTGGTTTTGTGTACTGCCTGCATCCTGTTGTGAATCAATAAATGCTTAATAAAGATAATTAAGAGCTTGAAGTAAAGTGCAGGGTTCAGGCCCTGCACTTCTGATTGTCCAATAATAGAGACATCAGATTGGTCCGTTCAGGGGAATCTGATTGGCTATTAACGAGCCTCTTCCATTGGTTAATGGAGCTAGTGCTCCCTGTGTTTCATTGGTTAAATAAGTTAAGAGTTGCCTATATAAAGGGGCCCATCATGGCCATTGTGTTGAGCTGTTTAACATGTAAATAAAGAGTTTGAAGTTCACTGTTTCACTGGCTCGTCTCCATCCTTGCACCCATGCTCAGAACATAACACTGGCGACGAGGGTGGGATGTGGAGACATCAGAGCTTATTGAACGATGAAGAACCATAACCGAGCACGTGGCTGAATGCACCAACGGCGGAACCATGTCCGGCAGCATCATACCACCCGCTCCATTCGACCCGGCACAAGAAGACTGGGACTCATATATGGATCGCTTCCAGATGTTTCTGGAAACCAACAATTTAAAGGATGCCACTACCAGAAAGAAACAAGTGGTATTTCTAACTCATTGCGGGCCAACCATATTCAAGATGGCCAAGGCACTAGCAAAACTGGCAGAAGTAAAATCCATGGATTGGGACGTCCTCAAACCACTACTAAGGGCTCACTACGCACCGACCGTGCCAACGCTTGTGAGAAGGCATGGATTCTATCAGAGAAGTCAGCAGAAGGGCGAAAGTGTTGCTGATTTCATCGTGGATCTCCGGAATCTGGGAGGCCTATGCGAGTTTACCGACTTAGAAGAAGCCCTAAGAGACCGAATCGTTCTGGGATTAGATGCACTAGGCATTCAGAGTATGTTAATGGCAAAGGGCGACATCACCCTTAAAGACGCCATAGCTGAAGCTACTGCAGCAGAAGCAACCAGGAAGTCGACTGCCCAAATGCGCCACACACACGCAACGGTTCGCCAACGAGCCAGCGACATTTCACCTCAGTCAGAGGGACAGCTAGAAACGGCCCACCACGAGGACCTCGACTCCTCGTCAGATAGCGACGAGGAAGAGGTCCATCGACTTCGGTCCGAACGGGACCAATGCCAGAAATCACAGTACCAATGCGCCGGGTGTGGAGCAAGCCACCCCCGGTCAGAATGCAAATTCCTCGACATGCTCTGCCATGTGTGCAGGAAAAGAGGCCATATAGGACGGGTCTGTAGAAGCAAGCCAGGACTCAGCCAGCCGTCAAGGGGTGCTAACTATCGCCAACCGACGGGAAGTCATCCCGTGAAGCGAGAACCTGTGAACCACCAATGGAACAACCACTCCTACAGAAACAAAACCCTAAACCACCCAATGAAGCGAGAAGAAGCTCACCAAACGATCACGATTGGTCACGCCTCGTCACTGGACGCCAAGAAGATCCGAGTGAAAGTGGCCATCGAAAACCAGCCCTGCCTGATGGAAGTCGATTCAGGATCGTCCCTCTCGATGGTTTCCTGGAAGACCCTCAAGCAGCTCATCCCCACTATCCGTAGACAAGACCTCCGGTTCCAAAGACTCATACTTAAGGACTATCAAGGAAATCGAATCCCGGTTGTTGGATCCAGCCGAGTATGGGTATCATTTAAGAACCGTACAGCATTTTTACCCTGACTGTAATCGACAGGGATCGGCCTAGTTTGTTTGGCCTCCAATGGTTCGCTCCACTTGGAATTGAAGTAGCCGGCATTCACTGAACCTACAGCAGCAATTGGGAAGAAGACCTCGTCCACGAATTCCAGGACATCTTTGCAGAAAAATTAGGCGAGTACAAAGGGACCCCGATATCGTTTAACCTCAATCCCGAAATAGCTCCCATCCGCCTTAAGCCTCATCGAGTTCCCTTTGCCCTTAAACCAAAGATTGATGAGCAGCTTGATAAATTAATAGCCCAGGGAGTGCTAGAACCAACCGATCACTCTCCCTGGAAAACCCCAATCATAATGCCCATCAAGCCGGATGGATCAATAAGAATTTGTGGGGACTACCGAGCCACCCTGAACCACGCCCTTCAACAAAATGCTTACCCGGTACCAGTGGTACAACACCTCCTCCATTCCCTGGGGGGCGGAAAAGTCTTCACTAAACTAGACTTAGCCCAGGCATACCAACAACTGCCTGTTGACAAAAAAACGGCAGAGGCCCAAATAATTGTTACGCACAGAGGCGCGTTTAAATGTAACCGGCTCCAGTTCGGAGTGAGCGTAGCCCTGGGAATCTTTCAAAGCTTAATGGAGAGGCTATTACAAGGGATAAAAGGTGTTGTTCTATATTTTGATGATGTGTTAATTGCAGCCCCAAACTAGAAAATACTAAAGGAATGCCTGAGGTTGGTTCTCCGGAGATTTAAAGATTCCGGTCTTAAAGTTAAAAAGAACAAGTGTTATTTGTGTATGGATCGTGTAGAATTTTGGGGATATTTAATTGATAGTCAAGGCATTCACCCCACTGATAACAAACTCAGGGCGATCAAGAACGCCCCCAAACCCCGGAACAAGGCTGACCTCCAGGCTTTTCTGGGCCTTATCAATTTTTATAACGTTTTCCTGCCTCACAAAGCAACCGTAGCTGAGCCGCTACATCGTTTATTGGACAAAAAAGCAACCTGGGTTTGGGGACATAGAGAAGAACAGGCGTTTTGACACGGAAAAGATTTATTGACTTCTGACTCTGTCCTGATGCAGTATAACGAGACTTTGCCTTTAACGATCACGTGTGATACATCCCCATTCGGGGTGGCCGCCATTTTAAGCCACGTTTTGCAAAACGGTAATGAAGCCCCTGTTGCTTATTTCTCAAAGACGTTATCACAAACAGAATGCAACTACAGTCAACTTGACAAGGAGGCCCTTGCTATAGTCTCCGCGGTAAAGAGATTTCATGAATATGTGTATGGCCGAGCATTTACCATAGTGACTGACCACAAACCTTTGCTGGGAATAATTGCGGGAGATAGGCCAACACTGTATATATTATCTCCCAGAATGACCCGCTGGTCAGAATTTTTGGCGGCATACAATTACAAATTACAACATCACTCAGGGAAAGCCATTCCCCATGCCGATGCATTGAGCCGTGCACCTCTTCCAGAGACTATTGATGACCCCGCTCCAATGGTCACAACGCTGCAGATCGAGACACTGCAAACGCCACCATTAACGGCCCAGGATATTGTGATGGAAACAAAATGCGACCCCATTTTAGCACGAGTCCTCAGTTGGGTCGAGCGGGGATGGCCGTTAGACCAAATATCTGATGACAATGCCCCCATTCAAAAATCGGCAAACGGAACTATTTTCTCAAAAGGGCTGCATTATCTGGGGTGATAGAGTTGTCGTCCCAGAGCGGTTGCGACCAGCAATACTAAGGACCTTGCATGATGGCCACCCCGGCATCGTGCGTATGAAAGCCCTCGCACAAAGCTACACATGGTGGCCAGGTATTGACAAGCAGATAGAGACATGGGCAAAAGCCTGTCGCAAATGCCAGGAAGTAAGCAATGCCCCTCCCAAAGCAACCCCAACCGAATGGGAAATGCCGAGGGGACCATGGTCCCGTATTCATTTGAACTTTGCAGGTCCTACTAAGGGACACACATTCTTACTGACGGTGGATGCCTACTCGAACTGGCTTGAAATCCATGAAATGAGGAATACAACGACCGAAGCAGTCATCAGAAAATTGGACAGACTCTTTGCGACACATGGATCTCCAGATGTTCTGGTATCCGACAACGGGCCGTAATTTACTGCGCTGTCCTTCGAACAGTACCTGGCGGACCACGATATCCGACATGCGCTGACTTCGCCGGCACATCCTGCGGCCAACAGAAGGGCCGAGCGCATGGTACAATTCTTCAAGAAAACCTTGCATAAGATGGACTATGGTGACATAGAAGACAAGATTAACTGGATACTCCTTTTACAGCATATCACTCTGCACAGCGTCACCAATAAAACTCCCGTCGAGTTATTAATGGGATGGAAGCTCCGCTCCCACCTCAACCGCCTACATCCAGCATATGAACCTGAAAAGCCACACGGTTCTAGCGGGAAGTCGCAAATTCCAGGTAGGCGATTTGGTTTTCGCTAGGAACTTTTCAGGCGATCCGTTGTGGGTTGAGGCAACAATAGTACAAGTAACTGGCCCTAGATCGTTCCATGTAAAATGCCGCGACAACAGAATTTGGAAATGCCACATTGATCAGCTGCGATCAAGGCTACAGTCGGGGATCGCCGAGCCCCTGATTTCCAAACCGAGGGGGGAGGAGATAGCGAGGAAGCTGAATTCGAAGCGGCAGAAAGTTTCAGTGGTAGTAATGACTGTTCAGAGGCAGCATGCGATGGAATCGGAATGGGGATGGCCTCGCCTCAAGGAAATGCCGAAAGCAGTAGCGATGACGAAAATTCAAATGCGGAATGGGAGGCACCTTTTTCACCAGATAACGTCCTACTCCAACAAGACTGTAGCCAAATATCAGGAGGACAACGAAAATCCAATAGCAAATCGAAACAACCGGCCTACCTCAAGGACTACGTGACCGCACCCATTAAACGGAACCCAGGGGAAGAGGTGATGTGAATCAATAAATGTTTAATAAAGATAATTAAGAGCTTGAAGTAAAGTGCGACATCAGATTGATCCGTTCAGGGGAATCTGATTGGCTATTAACGAGCCTCTTTCATTGGTTAATGGAGCTAGCGCTCCCTGTGTTTCATTGATTAAATAAGTTAAGAGTTGCCTATATAAAGGGGCCCATCATGGCCATTGTGTTGAGCTGTTTAACATGTAAATAAAGAGTTTGAAGTTCACTGTTTCACTGGCTCGTCTCCATCCTTGCACCCATGCTTAGAACATAACACATCCCATGTATGGGGCTTCACTTGTTTATATGGCTCAGTTTCTGGCATGCTATGGATCGGTGCCGGTCCACAGAAGAGGAATGGGGACCCCTAGTTTAGGGTTCCAGCTCTAAAAGGGCCATAGTTGCTCTCACTTTAAGGCATATGCTGTCCTCAGAGATATACCTGAGCCTTATATTTCTGGCATTCAGGAAAATATCAAAAACCCCTTTTTAATGGACATCTGGCAAATACCTAAAAACTAAGGAAATCTTTTAATTATGTTATAAATATGATTTATTAATATGGCTACCTATTTCTGTGCTATTATTTATTGTAACCTGAACAGCATCTTGATTGTGGACACTGTATAATAATTTAGACAAACACAAACCACAGAAATATGTTTCATCAGACAGCTGTGAAGGGCAAAACAAAAATTGAGATTCATACAAAAATGATCAGGGCATATTCATTTGTTTTGAAAGCTTAAATCATAAATTTTATCCTAGAATGCTGAGTGAATTTGATGATGGCTGGTGAAACTTTATAAATTATCTTGAGAAAACTTGTATGGATTAATTGTTTAAGTACCAAATGAATTGAAGATGACCCATAGTCCAAGCCATCAGAAAAAGAAAAGAGGGAGAGGTTAATGAAATGCATACTGGTTTAATAACCATATCTGGAAAAATTCTAGAGCAAATTATAAGGGAACCAGTTGGAAAGCCCTCAAAAACAATGACATAGATTTGCTAAGAACAAGTCTTAGCAGAGTAAACTTTTTAGTCTCAATTTAATAAGGTAAACGTAGCTTGATATCTATTCATTTCATTTTCATTTCAATGAATTTAGCAAAATAATAAATGATACTCATATTTCTAAGACAATAAACTATTGATCCAGTGGATATTAAATTAATGTAATGGCTTGGAAATCTCATGAAATTGTTCTATAAGATTCAGTCCTGTATATTGTATTTTTCAACATTTTTATGAATGAGATTTTTGAAGAAGCTGGAAAAATTTAACAAATTTGAAAATGTCACCAATCCATTTAAGATAGTTAATATAGCAGAAAACAGAAAACAATAAGTACAGTTTGGTAAGACATAGAAATTGACTGAAAATATTAGAGTGAAATTTAATGAAGGCAAGTGTACTTTTACCTATAGGGGGGTGTCAAATTCAGAACTAAAGATTGGTTGATAATAGTAATGTAATAAAGATCTTGATGTAGTACTTGATTAAAACAAAGTAAATCAGCAGTGTAATTTATCAGTCAAAGAAGCAAATGCCATTTTAGGCTTTATTAACATAAAATAATTAGAAGTAAGAGTCTCATGTTATTCTACATTGATCAAACCCAATATGACAATATTCTGTCAAGCGCACACTTTAAGGATTCAAAGTAAGTGAAAATGTTTAGAGCAGGGGTGTCAAACTCAAGGCCCCCATCTCAGATTTGGCCTGCGATGTGGTCGGATCCAGCCTGTAGGGCTATCCTGGTCTACCCAGTGCAGAGGAAAAATCAGGCCAGCATGGTTTCAGCCTGATCTATCCAATGAGAAGAGGAAAAATCAGGCCAGTATGGCTTTGTCCCAGTCTATCCAATGTAAACAAGAAACATCGGATCAGCATGGATGCAGCCCAGTCGACCCAGTGTGAAGAGGAAACATGCCAGCAGTTTGGGGAGTGGCATCAAGCTGGCCACCTCCACCCAGTTGGCCAGGCCCCATTCAGGTAGCCACACACACCCTGCCCCCCCAAGGTTAATCACAGCATTGATGCAGCCCTCAGTGAAATTGAGTTTAACATCCTTGGTTTAGAGAATGCCTTGAAGATGATCAGAAATACCTGTGAAAAAAGAATGAAGAAGTGGCAGTATATAATATAATGGAGATGCCACATAGAAGGTCAAGATCTATTTTACATCAAGTCCAGAGTGCAAAACATGTATTAATAGATTTAAGGCAGATTCTTAACTTCCTATTAGTAAAAGCAATTAATTAACAAAACTCATTTCATAGACAGTTGATAGACTGTTCAGTCAGAGGTTAAACAACCATCTGTTGAAGATGTTTTAATTAAATCCTTGCAATAAATAGGGAGTTGGCTGAATGGCAAAAAAAGACCCTTTTCAATTACATATGTCTATGAGTTTCTATGCAGAAAGATTTTAAAAGTCACATGAGTGGAAATATGATAAAACAATTGACCCAATTAAAAGCTTTCAGGCATGCTTTTAGTTAATTGCATTGTTAATATTTCAACTTTCTACATAAAATAATTTTATCTCACATTCTGTCAATTTATGGAAAGAAATCTCCATTTACTAATATGATAAAGTGAGATTAAAGTGAGATTATCATGCATGAAGTATCATAATATATGTGGGTTTTCCTCCCAATAGTTGAACTTCACACAATGAATTCATTCCTATGAATCTTTAATTGGATATAAGTTCCATTGCACTGAATGTAATTTACTCCTAATTACATATGTAAATACTGTCAGCATTCCAGCAACCCTCACTCCACCCAATAATTCTGAGACAAACATCTTCTCAAAGGTTCAATTTTATTTGGATTTGGATTTTATTTCACACATAATATAAGGATCCTTAACAATATCATGTATGTATGTTTGTGGACATTTTCCCAGAAAAGCAGTAGATATTAGAAAAAGGAAAACCTGTAAATTAGACCAGTAGATAGATTAACTTGGATTAATCAGTAGATAGATTAACCTGGAAACCTTTTTTAAAGCTATTGCAAGAAACTGTATAACAAGAACTTGATAATATGGTAGTCCTCGTTTCATTAGGGTGAAAATATATAAGAATGGAGATCCTTAGAGTATATGTGTGTATCTCTGAAACATATTGTTGCCATCTGTCATTTTGAAAGGAAGACAGTTTATAAAGAAATGGACTTGGGGAAAAATTATATATATATATATAAAACCCCCCAAGAAACAGGAAATCAAGGCAGATGTTTTCTGGAAGAAGCCTAGAGGGAGAAATGCATTTCAGATATCTTGGCACAGTACTATATTGCTTCTATTATAAATATGCAACATACTGTACTCGTGAGAAGGGCAAGCATTCATTTTTTCTCAGTGGAATACTAAACAATATCTCTTTTTAAAAAAGAAATTTTGAGTAATAATTATACCATGTTTTAGGAAAAAAATGTATTAAGATTAACAGATGTATGAAATTGGGCATGTCATAACTGCATAAATACCCAAGGGAGGAAAGAATGATAATTAATATCCTTTCTCTAATTACCATTATGTTGAGGGTAGGGTATATCTTCAGAAGAGAGTATGTGTAGCTCAGGGTCGAATTGTGGGCTCCTTGGTACTCTCTGAACTTGACTGTTTTCTTGTAGGTGTTTCATTACCAAACTAAATAACATCATCAGTTTCTGCTAAGAACCGCTATAGATGTTTCTGCTATAGATGCTAAGAACCATCTCTATCACCGCATTGTGAGACAGCTGTAGCTTCCAAATACTCTTCAAGGTTAGCCCCACATAAGCAAACTGCAGTAGTCCAAACATGAGATGACTAGGGCTTGAGTAACTGACCTCAGGGATCCCTGACCTAGGAAAGGCAGTAACTGGTGCACAAGATGAAGTTGTTCAAACCCTGAATGCTGCTCTTATATACGAATGAAGCATTTCCTGTTTTTATTTTGGATATAAAATTGAGGGAAATTGAGTGTTCTCAAGTTCAGTTGAGAAAAAATGAAATTGATTGAAACAATTTCTAGATAAAGACTGCATATTAACAAGATATGAATAGTGCCCTTCTGTCCTGGTTTTTTTAATTAAACATTCACTCAGGGTTATTACATATCATGACTAGCATTGCTGAGAAAATAAAATATTAAATAAAATTATTAATCTCTATAATTGAATTCTGCTGCTTTATTTATGAATTTTTCATTCAACCTTTTCCCCCTTAACTAAGCATATAGTTTCAATTTCTTTCAAATGAGCCTATTCCCTCAGATGAAAGCAGCTATATTTTAAAATGGATTCTGGAGTGGTTTCAATTGCTTATTTATTGGCTTCCCTGCTTAAAACTCTAGATAATCTAAATGATGTAGATCACAATATGCAGGTAGACCTCAACTTAGAACACTTCACTTAGTAACAGTTCAAAGTTACAATGGAACTGACAAAAGCGACTTATGACCATTTTTCACACTTACAACCATTGCAGCATCCCTTTGGCCACGTGATCAAAATTCAGATGCTTGGCAACTGGTTCATATTTATGACTGTTGCAGTGTCCTGGTTGTCATGTAATCACCTTTTGCAAACTTCTGACAAGCAAAGTCAATGGGGAAGCCAGGTTCACTTAACAATTGGGTTACTAGCTCAAGAACTGCAATGATTCACTTAACAAATGTGACAACAAAAGTTTTAAATGGAGCAAAACAAATGTCTCACTTAGCAACATAAATTTTGAGTTCAGTTGTGATCGTAAGTCAAGGACAACCTATAGTATATGTTGGGAATACTTTTAGTCAGGGTAAAAAGGATTGTTATTACAATTTTAAGTTAAATATAGAAATTACCCTGATTGGTGGTCGTGAAAGGTATTTCTTGTTTTTGGGCAATCAGAATTTTACCTTTTATTTTGGCAATAGCAGTTCTATAGAATTATTAGGAGCTGTGTTTTCCAAAAGCAAAGTCTAGTATTTAAGTATTTTGATTATTTGAATCCCATTGTTCATTGTGAAAATTATTTTTCAGTACACATATTCATTCCATGAATGTTTTTGTCACAGTCACTGCTGATATTTAAGTAGACAAGAAGTTTAATTAAGAAAAGGTGAAATATGAGGAATGGTTTAATTCTGTTTGATGTTTGTATGTCATTTTTGGAAATTGGTCTTTTTTTTAACCTTTTCAACACAATGGGCAAAATCAGGCAACAGAATGTCCACACAAAACTATCTTAGATTTGTATCATGTTTGCTCTTCAGGTTTTGTGTTTCGCACGTTTCACTTCAAATCTAAACCAAGCATATAACAATAAATAATGGTTTAAGTTATTGTGCACTTTGGCAGTTTGAATCTCACCAGACTCAAGGTTGACTCAGTGTTCCATCCTTCCAAGGATGGTAAAATGAGGACCCAGATTGTTGGGAGCAATAGGCTGACTGTAAACTGCCTAGAGAGGGCTGTAAAACCACTCTGAAGCAGTGTATAAGTGCTATTGTTATTGCAATCTGAACCTCCCCCCCCCCCCCAAAAGCTATTAAAGAATGAAAGAGAAAAGGGATGGGATTCTTATCGCTTTTAGCAGACTCCTATTCATCATAATTAATATTCTAATGGGACCCTCAGGGTACAGTGATGCAATAATACCAACTCACCTTTACCAATTTGAAGAGGGCAAAGCTGCTCCTCAAAAGCAGCTATACCTTTTCTTTTTGTGTACTCAAGTATCCAATAGAAGAAATTTCATACCTTTTAGTTTTCAGAAATATGAAAGGCTAATTTTTCTGCTATTCTGTCTATTCTGTTTTATATACAACCCTGGGCAAGGTGACCTGGATTTGCAAGGAGACAATTTGCTTCAATTTTCAATCCTTTTCTGTTACCTCAAACTCTTCTCTACCTCTTACCTGTCATTTGTTAAACGCCAGGAGAACCTTCTATCCAAATACTGTGTTTGACAGAAGCCTTTTCAGTTCTGATAAAGGCATGCTGGGAAAGCAGAGACATATGTTCTGCTGCACAGTTTGAAAAAGTTTGGAGTGAAACATGCCAGTTAAGGTCTGCTTGGTTTTTTGAGGAGTGCCTTCTTCAGAAACAGTTGCTGAAGTTTAGCAAGTACAAAGCTACAAAGACTTGTGAAGCAGAACACAGCCAAGACAGCTGCTTGACTTCACTTTGAAGTGGCCGTGCTGATTTGCAAAGTAGAGCTTCTCTTGGACTTTCATTGACGGGAAGTTTGAAGACTGACAAAGCCTTTTTATAGACATCAAAAGAAGGGACTGTGATTAGATCATGATAGCAATATATCAATTCTTCTTCTATGACTGAGAAGCAGTATGCACATTTTAATTTTAATTTCATATTTATTGAATTTATTTGATTTATCAATTGCTTACAAAATAATAGATATAAGTATAAACATGAGTAAGAATATAGGAAAAAGGTACAAATAAATGGGGACAATAGGATAGGGACGGTAGGCACAATGGTGCATTTCTGCACGCACCTTACAGACCTCATGTGAAGCATAGGCTAAAAACAAAAGGGTTTGTTTTCAAAACCATTTGTGGTTTAGTTTGCTTCTAGATTTACATTGCTAAATTTGCAAATCAATCTTTTTGAAACTGATACATATTTTGTGTTGTGTTGTATTGTTTTGCTTATTTTTATTTCAAAATAATCCTCAGGAGTCAAGTGGCTGTCATAACACTCTTATGCTTCTAATAAAACACATTAAATTTGTGTCCATTCTAATAATTTATAAAAATTAGGATATTCTACCAATAATAAGCGTATGCTTAGGCACTCCTGGGATTACTCGGATAACCCTCATAAAAGAAATATTGATGAAAACGTGATTACATTTTGTAATTCTGAGGAACATTTTGAAGCTCACCTTTAGAGTAAAAATGAATAAAAACTACCCTACTGAATGCACTCCTTCCTAGTCCCTTTCTCCTGCTGGACCTAATCATATCTTTCTTGTTCTCATGTTTGCCTCCTTATAACATTTCCTTTTTCCAGTTGTCTCTGCTTGGAAACACCCGCATAAATTATTTACTTGAATAATATTTTTCCCTTAAGTCTTCTCTTCTGAACAATAACTCCCTTAGCAGGAAATTTTTCAAAAAGTTCCAAGTTTCTAGGACTTGGAAACCAAGTGAGAAATTGAAGCCAATATATCATCTCATCCGCAGTTTTGAGGAACAGTAAGTTTTCAACACTTTCTATTATTGTTAGTTATCACAACAAGATTATTCAAATAAATCCAGTCTACTATTTCAGACTACTACCCATTCTGAAGATTTTCACCAACACAATGAGAAGAATGGAATGGAAACTGAGATCATCTTCCTAAAGTTGCAATCTGCAAAGAAAATGAACTTTCCTAAACATCTTGAGAACAACTTCAAATCTCAAAGAATAAGAAACCATAACATAGAACACTTAGAAGCAGTTGAAAATCATGTTTAGCTGTTAAAGTTCTAGTGTTTTTTTTTTCACAAGATAGGTTCTGCTCCAGATCAATGATGAGTCTGAAAGCAGACTCACTCACTGTTTTCAGACTGCTCAATCCAAAGATTTCTAATAGATGAAAAGTAGTTAACAAGCAGTTAGTGAATGTGACTAGAAAAGGAAAACAACCATGGTTTGAATATGGTGACTATTCCCTCATCTCCCAATACTCAAAACTAGGTGGAGACTGTGCTCATGTTACTTCCTCATAAGTCTGTTTTGAAGACAGAGAAAATTAGTAATTAGACATCACATCAAGACTGCCTTCAAAACAGACAGAAAAATAGCAGCCATCCTTAGAAACCCCAAAGATAAAATTGACCTGGAAAACCAAGGCATATACGAAGTCCCCTGTGCATCATGCCCAGCCACATACATTGGACAGACCAATAGAAGAATAAGTACCCGCCTGGATGAACACAAAAATGCAGTCAAAAAGCTGGAACATACTTCCTCACTAGTCCAACACATGAAAGCCACAGGTCATAGCATCAACTTCAATGGCACCAAAACACTAGCCACTACAGAAAACCCCAGCCACAGAATCATCAGAGAAGCCATAGAGATTGAAAAAAGACCAGACAGCATGAATAGAAGGGATGATTCCACCAGACTGTCAATCATTTGGAAGCCTGCACTCACAAAAAAAAAAAAAATCTCCACACCACAAGCCAGGCAAACACCTGGGCACAAACAGATCCCCCCTGATACCTCCAGCTCAAACACACCCCAACCAGGCACCCAGATGAAACCTATCTTCCTAACTAATGATAGCCGTCCATTTACCCGGAGCCAAGCTGCACTAAAGGCCTCCCATAAAGTAACACAATGTTGCCAGCCAATCAAGATACAAAAAGAACCTAAAAACAGACAGAAGATATTAGAAACACCAATCAAGCAGAACACAGCAAACTCCAAGACCAATAAACACAGACCAAGACTCCCAACCAATCAGGATGAAGAAAAAACCATTCTGGCACAGCAATAGGCTGCCCCAAATTCAAATCTGAAACCACTGTAAAAGTCTGACTCACAGATGAACACTATACAGAAGCCTGATGATGGCAGATGAGATTCTGCTGAAACGTTGCTACAACTTTAAAAGCACAACTACTATGACGTGGGAAAATACCCGAACTAAGCTGAATGCCATATATGTAAGTACCCACGAAAACAAATATATATATATATATATATATATATATATATATATATATATATATGTATATGTATATGTATATGTATATGTATATGTATATGTATATGTATATGTATATGTATATGTATATGTATATGTATATGTATATGTATATATATATATGTATATGTATATATATATATATGTATATATGGATCTTTGGTTATTCGGGTTTTCTCCCGCGTAAGATTGGAAGTATCTAGGCAATGTTTCGATGAAGTCTCATTCATCATCTTCAGGCTTGGTCTTCAGCTCTGTGCTTCTCAGAGTGATGTGAGCTTGCAGCTGCTTCTTCCTTTTAACTGCTAGTGGGGGTGTGACTTGATTGGGTGGGGACTTGGCTGTGTTCTGATTGGGTGTGGGTGTGTTCTCATTGGTTGGGGCTTTGGCTGTGTTCTGATTGGTTGAAGGTTGGCTGTGTTCTGATTGGTTGGAGGCGTGTTCTGTTCAGGTGGGGACTTGGTTGTGCTCTGGTTAGTTCAGAACACAGCCAAAGCCCCAACCAATGAGAACACACCCACACCCAATCAGAACACAACCAAGCCCCCACCCAATCAAGTCACACCCCCACTAGCAGTTAAAAGGAAGAAGCAGCTGCAAGCTCACATCACTCTGAGAAGCACAGAGCTGAAGACCAAGCCTGAAGATGATGAATGAGACTTCATCGAAACATTGCCTAGATACTTCCAATCTTATGCAGGAGAAAACCCGAATAACCAAAGATACACACACACACACTCACACACTCACACATACACATACACATACACATACACATACACGTACATATATATATACTGATTACCAATCTGATTGAAAACAGCCTATTAAATATTATTGTTGCAACTGAATCATGTTAAATGCCAATGACCTAGGGTGTTTCTAAAATAAAATAATAAAATATAAAATAAATACTAAAAATAAAATAAAAAGTATGTCTAGAAATTAGTCATTTAAAATGAAATAAAATTGGAATGGACATGTTTCAGAAAAATTGTTTATTTATTTTTGCTTCATAAAACAACATTATCAAATATAGTTACATATTTAATATAATCTGAATTTAACAGAACTCCTGGTGACTTCATAGAGACACCATTTCCTTTCCAAGGAAAATGGGCAGATATTGTGCTCTGGACTCAAACCAGTCTTCAAGGGGCATCCCCTGCTGGAAGAGAGAGTTATGTATGTTACTGGAATGGTATATCCATAATAACAAGACTTTTTTTGGATTTCTAATTAGAGTCTAGCAACGACCATATAATAATAATACATCTAACAATGACTATATACTCACATGTGGAATCTCCCTTGCACAAATAATAGATAAAGTTTATTTCATGGGCCTATCTAAGACACTGTTGCTTAGGGCTAGTCTGCCTGGTTATCTGAACTAATTATCATATAATTATTTCCGAAGAACATAAATAGATAATATCATCCTTTATTAATCTACCACTCAAAGTGACTCCAGAGTACACTTTTCTGCTCCATTTTCAAAGTGTGTCTCTAAAGTGCTTTTGCAAAAGGCAACTGGACTTTCTTTGTTTTTTCTTGAAGACATTTTGCTTCTGCCTAGCAGAGGCGATGAAGCTTTTTGTATGAGAAGTGAAAGGTCTTCAAGGAAAAAAGCACCTTTGAGACAACCATGACCTGGATGATTAAGAATCTCCATAGATTTTCAAAGAATATTTTCCCATGTTATATTGTCACTAATGCTTCTATCTGTTTTGGACAACATACAGGTAGTCCTTGTCTTCTGACCACAATTGAGCCCAAAATTTCTCTTGCTAAGTGAAACATTTGTTAAGTGAACTTTGCCCCATTTTATGACCTTTTGTGCCACAGTTGTTAAGTGAATCACTGCAATTGTTAAGTTAGTAACATAGTTGTTATATGAATCTGGCTTTGCCATTGACTTTGCTTGTCAGAAAGTAGAAAAAATGTGGACTTGTGAGGATGCTAAAAAATATTGGACTAAAATCCACATCTGGTTGGAATAAATGACAAAAAAACATATAGACTTGAAACCAGAGATATTTTTATTGGGAATTTTACCTGAAATATATCGTAAAGACTTGAAATACCTGATTGTAAATGTATTAACAATAGCTAGGCTTGTATTTGCTAAAAATTGGAAAAATGAGAAAATACCCTCACAGGAGGAAATCATTAAGAAAATTTTGGAATGTGCTGAAATGAGTAGATTGACATTTGAAATTAGAGAACAAGAGGATAAACAATTTTATAAAATTTGGGATCTATTCTATCAATGATTAGACAATAAAATACAGTAATGAAATATGTAGACTTTTAGAAAATAATAAATATATAAAGATGTACTTCTTTCTTATTATATCTACAAAATGATTTTAGGATAGATTTGGGATGATAATAAGAACTGTTATGAAACAAACTAAATAAATTATGATTATCTTGTAAAACATGAATGAATAAAAGTATAGTCAAATGATTGATTAATAATGATATTAAGGTATTTAATTTTTGATTGAAAATATGAGATTATATGCAATGTAATTGTAATTGAAGACTACGAAATGGAAGCACAAAACAATTTGTAAACCAACCGGCACACCGTATGCACACATATGGAAGATGGCTTGATGTTTTTATGTTTTGTTTGTTTATGTTTGTTTTGAAAAACCAATAAAAATTAAAAAAAAAAGAAAGAAAGTAGAAAAAGTGTGATCATGTGACCATGGGACACTACAACTGTCATAAATATGAGTCAGCTGCCAAGTGGCTGAATTTTAATCACAGGACCATGGGCATGCTGCAGTGGTCATAAGTGTGAAAAACGGTCATAAGTCATTTTTTCAGTGCCATTGTAACATTGAATGATCACTAAATGAACGGTTGTAAGTCACAGACTAAAGCAAACTTTAGCTTACTGTGTACTAACACCAGCAATTTATTGGATACTTAAAATAGAACTGTTCAAACAAGTCAATGCGTGTGTGTGTGTGTGTGTGTGTGTTCAATTTCACTTTTATTATATAGTATGCAAGAATATAAGATATATCCAGACAGAGCCAAGGCAAGTAATTAGCAAACCAGGAAGGCACTTCCAGTGGGAAGACTAGACCGTGTGAGATTGAATACATCTGGAAGTGGATTTGGATTGAGGCAATTAAATTCCAAGAACAGTATGATCCCCAAACACTATACTGCAGAATTACCCAGGCATAATCATAACAACCATGATTAAATGGGTAAGCTGCTACAATGGGGATTGATGAAAATTGTTAAGTCTGGAGCATGGGTGCGAAAGATGGAGACGAGCCAGTAGAAAGAGTGAACTTCAAACTCTTTATTTACATACTGTGACAGTTCAGCTCAAAGCTGCTCAAACCTTACTTATATAGGCAACTCATTAACTATTAAACCAATAGCGAACCTGGAGCGCTAGCTCCGCTTAACCAATGGGAATGGTCCATTAATGGCCAATCGGATGCTCCTGAACGGGCCAATCCGATCGTGCCATTAACAGCCAATCAGAAGTGCAGGGCCAGAACCCTGCACTAGACTTCAAGCTCAATGATAACTTTATTGGTATTTATGCATTCACAACACCCCTTTCCCCTGGCTTCTGCCCATGGGGCGCGGTTACATAGTCCTTAAGGTAGGACGGTTGTTTAGTCCTTTGGATTTTTGCAAGGCGCCTGGCAGTTGGCTGCACTCTTGCTGAGGTAGATCGTTGTTTAGCAGTAAGGGTGCCTCTGGTTCCGAGTTCACGTTCTCATTGTCATCAATATCACTGGCCATTTCCTGAGGTGCATTCCCTCCAGTCCCTGGTTCCTGTTCCTGCATTTCCATTCCATTATCAGTCTCTTTGAAAATGTTTCCTTCGAATAGTAATTTGTTTTCCTGTGTATCTCCCCCCCCCTCAGTTTGATCAAAAGGGAGTTCGGAATTACGAGGTGGTAGCCGCGATCGTAGCTGATTTATGTGGCGCTTCCAAAGTCTATCGTCAGGGCACTGAACAAGGGATGATCTAGGGCGGTTACGCGGATTATGGTCGCCTCAACCCACAGCGGATCGCCCGAAAAGTTTTTAGCGAATACTAGATCACCTACCTGGAAGGTACAACATCGGCTGCTGGATCCGAGTGGCTTTTCAGGTTCATAGGCTGGGTGTAACCGATCGAGGTAGGAGCAGAGCTTTCGTCCCATTAGCAGTTTGTTGGTGACACTGTGAGGTGTAATGTGTTGTAGGAAAAGGATCCGGTTGATTTTTTCGTCGATGTTGTCGTAATTAATCTTTTGAAGAGTCTTTTTGACGAATTGAACCATGCGCTCAGCCCTACTGTTTGCAGTAGGGTGCTCAGGCGAAGTGAGCGCATGTCGAATGCCCCGGTCAGCCAAGTACTGCTCAATAGGTAGCGCGGTAAATGGGGCCAGTCGTCGGATACCAGAATGTCTGGTAATCCGTGGATTGCAAAAAGTCTTTCTAGTCTTTTGATGACTGCATCAGTGGTTGTGCTGCTCATTCGGTGAATCTCGAGCCAATTCGAGTAGGCGTCGACAGTTAGCAGGAATGTGTGGCCTTTGGTCGGCCCAGCAAAATCCAGGTGGATGCGGGACCAGGGTCCCCGCGGCATCTCCCATTCAGTCGGGGTTGCCTTTGGTGGAGCGTTGCTTACTTCTTGGCATCTCTTGCAAGTTTTAACCCATGATTCGATTTGTGTATCGATGCCTGGCCACCACGCATAGCTTCGTGCGAGGCCCTTCATGCGCACGATGCCAGGGTGGCCATCGTACAAGGTTCTTAGCAGTGTCTGTTGGAGTCGTTCTGGGATAACGACTCTATCGCCCCAGATGACATAGCCTTTCTGCGAGAACAACTCTGTTTGACGACTTTTGAATGGTGTAAAGTTGTCTGGTACTTGGTCCAATGGCCATCCATGTTCCACCCACGTGAGGACTCGCGCCAAGATGGGGTCGCGTTTTGTTTCTCTAGCGATGTCACGGGCAGTCAACGGTGTCATGTGGAGTGTCTTGATTTGCAACACTGTCATCATTGGTGCAAGATCGTTGATGGGTTCAGGAAGCGGTGTACGGCTCAGCGTGTCGGCGTGGGGAATGGCTTTACCCAGACAATATTGTAGCCGATAATTGTAGGCACCCAAGAATTCTGACCAGTGAGTCATTCTGGGAGAAAGTATGTAGGGAGTTGGCTTGTCCCCAGCAATGATCCCCAGCAATGGTTTGTGGTCAGTTACAATGGTGAAATTCCGGCTGTACACGTATTCATGAAACCTTTTAACTGCTGATACAATCACCAGGGCTTCCTTCTCGATTTGGCTGTAATTTTGCTCGGTTTTCAAGAGTGTCTTTGAGAAGTAAGCAACAGGGGCTTTGTTACCGTTAGGTAACACATGGCTCAAAATGGCACCCACTCCAAAAGGCGATGCATCACAGGTTATGTTTATTGGCAAAGTCTCACTGTACTGCATCAGCACGGCGTCCGAAGTCAGTAGTTTTTTTACATTACGGAACGCCTGCTCTTCTTTGTGACCCCATACCCAGTTTGCTCTTTTGTCTAAAAGGTAATGTAACGATTCAGCGACAGTCACTTTGTGTGGCAAGAAAAGATTATAGAAGTTGATGAGGCCTAAGAATGCCTGGAGGTCGGTTTTGTTCTGGGGTCTGGGAGCGTTCTTTATTGCTCTTAATTTACTATCAGTAGGGTGAATACCCTGGCTGTCAATTAGGTACCCTAAGAATTCAACACGATCAGTACACATTTTGCATTTATTTTTTTTAACTTTCAGGCCTGCTTCCTGAAATTTTTTTAATACTAATCTTAAATGCTCCCGCAAGATTTTTTGAGTGGGGGCAGCAATAAGCACATCATCGAAATAGGGGACAACGCCCTTGATTCCCTGCAATAGTCTCTCCATTAGGCTCTGAAAGATCCCTGGGGCTACACTGACTCCGAATTGAAGCCGCATTCACTTAAAAGCACCTCGGTGTGTTACAATAGTCTGTGCCTGTGCCGTTGTTTCGTCAACCGGCAATTGCTGGTAACCTGAGCTAAGTCTAGTTTAGCGAAGACTTTTCCACCTCCCAGGGAATGGAGGAGGTGCTGTACCACCGGCACTGGATATGGGTTCTGTTGCAGGGTGTGGTTTAGGGTGGCTCGGCAGTCCCCGCAAATTCTAATGGAACCGTCTGGCTTAATGGGTGTCACAATCGGCGTTTCCCAAGGGGAGTAATCTGTTGGCTTTAAAACTCCCTGGGCAATCAATTTATCAAGCTGCTCATCGATTTTCGGTTTTAGAGCGAACGGAACTCGATGAGGCTTAAGGCGGATGGGAGCTACCTTTGGATTAAGGCTAAAAGATATCGGGGTCCCCTTGTACTCGCCTAGCTTTTCCTCGAAGACGTCCTGGAATTCGTGGGCGAGGTCTTCCTCCCAGTCACGGCCATTGATTCAGTTAATGCCTGCCACTTCTATGCCGAGTGGTGCGAACCACTGTAGGCCCAACAGGCTAGGCCGGTCCTTATCGATCACCGTCAGGGGTAAGTACGCCGTGCGGTTCTTGAATGTAACCCGGACTCGACTGGATCCTGCAACTGGAATTCGGTTCCCCTGGTAGTCTTTTAGGATGAGCCGTTGAAATTGAAGGTCTTGGCGCCGGATAGTGGGCATGAGTTGCTTGAGGGTCTTCCATGAGACCATCGAGAGAGATGATCCCGAGTCTACTTCCATTGGGCAGGGCTGATTTTCAATGTTCACGTTGACCCGAATTTTCTGAGCGTCTAATGAAGAGGCATGGCCAATAGTGAGTGTTTGGTGAGCCTCTTCTCGTCTCGCTGGATGATTCACAGATCAGTTTCCATAGGAGTGGTTAACTGGTTCTTGCAATTCCCTGTCGATTGGTGGAGATTGATTCCTTTCGAGGTCTGGCTGGGTTTGAGAAGGCTTCTGAAGACCCGTCCGATGTGGCCTCGTTTCCCGCACTTATGGCAGAGTGCGTTGCGGAATTTGCAGTCAGAGCGAAAATGGTTGGTCCCACAGCCAGCGCAGGGTTGTTGGGACTTTGGGTGTCGTTCCCGATCGGTCCGCAGGCAATGGACTTCTTCTTCGTTGCTGTCTGACGACAAAGAGAGGTCCTCATGATGGGCTGTTGAATGTCGCCGTTCTGCATTAGGTGAAATGTTGCTGTCCGGTTGGTGGTTTGGAGTGCGAATTCGGCGTAGTTGAGCAGCTGACTTCTTGGTTGCCTCAGCTGCTGGAGCTTCAGCTATGGCATCTTTAAGGGTGATTTCGCCCTTTGCCATTATTTTTCTCTGCACGTTTAGAGCGTCTAGTCCAAGGACTACTCTGTCTCTCAAAGCCTCTTCCAGGTTGGCGAAATCGCAAAGGCCTCCCAAGTTCCGGAGGTCTGCAACGAAATTGGCAAAGCTTTCTCCCTTCCGCTGGTTCCGTTGATAGAACTCGTGTCGTCTTATGAGCGTTGGAACGGTGGGTGCGTAGTAGGCCCTTAGCAGCGGTTCGAGGACGTCCCAGTCCATGGCCTTCATCTCAGCCAATTTCGCTAATGCCTTGGCCATCTTAAAAGCCGTTGGGCCGCAGTGCGTCAGGAATACCGCCCGTTTCTTTCCGGCCATTGCATCCTTCAGATTATTTGTTCCTAAAAACATTTGGAAACAATCCATGTAAGACTCCCAAGCTTCTTGATCTGGATCAAATGGAGCAGGTGGTATTGCACCGCCAGACATGGTTCCGCCGTTGTGCGCTTCCGTCATGTGCTTAGTTGGCTCCGATGTCATCCAATCCCACCCTCGTCGCCACAGCATGGGTGCAAAAGATGGAGACGAGCCAGTAGAAACAGTGAACTTCAAACTCTTTATTTACATACTGTGACAGCTCAGCTCAAAGCTGCTCAAACCTTACTTATATAGGCAACTCATTAACTTTTAAACCAATAGCGAACCTGGAGCGCTAGCTCCGCTTAACCAATGGGAATGGTCCGTTAATGGTCAATCGGATGTTCCTGAACGGGCCAATCCGATCGTGCCATTAACAGCCAATCAGAAATGCAGGGCCAGAACCCTGCACTAGACTTCAAGCTCAATGATAACTTTATTGGTATTTATGCATTCACAACAAAAATATTTGGTAATAACGGATATTTATCCAATAAAGGCAGGTCTTTTGAATGATTCATATCAATAACTTTGATATTTTTTCCTTGACATTTAAAGCAGATTTAGTTGACTAACTTTATTATTTTTAATCTAATGGCTGATTTTACAATGCAGCTTTTGTTAACCCCATTTGTAACTTGCACCTCACATACTACAAATCATTCACTGAAGAAAAGAAGTATTGATATGGAACGAAAAGTATGCATAAATCTGATGTCCAAAAACAGGCTACTACACTCATGGCTTTTATTTATTTATTTTTTTAAAGAAATAATTTATAAATTCTGTTTATAATATTAGAAATTCATGAAACACTTTTACCGCTGAGGTTGGTTTGACTCAAACATTCTGATATTAAATGTTTGAAAGAAGGCCTTTGTGAAGCAGATTTTCTCATGAAAGTATGAGATTCCAATGGGAATAGTAAACAATAGAAGGCCTTCATTTTCCTCTTGTGTATTTCAGGTTTTTTGAAATAGCTAATAGGCAGAACATACAGGCAGCTAAATCTCTGCACTTTCATTTTTTATTCAAAGGTTAACAGTACTGAACTTTTAAACAATGCTTTATTTAGAATATTCTTTTGATGTTTCATGCTACTAAAAGAAGTATACTTTCCAGTGACTGGATGAAGATAACAAGTATCTTATTACAAACATTAAATGAGATGCTTTTTTCTCTCTATTTGCATGTTATTCCAAAACATACATTGAATTTTACAAGTTTGTAATCTCGGGCTACTTTGCTATCATAAATGTTACCTAGAACTATTAATATAGAGGGACCGTAGATATTTATTTATTTGATGTTCTGAATCTGATGAGATCCCACCCCTGAAAGGACCTAATGGTAAAGACTGCAATGACGACACTATTAAAGCCAACATCTTTAACACATTCTTTGGCTCAGTATTTGTAAACAGCAATGGATCATGCCCAGTTTTTCTTAGTCAAACCACAGACAACTACAATGATCTAATACATATTGATTTTACAGAAGGCAATGTTGAAAAAGCACTACACAATCTAAAACCATCTCTATCTATTGGACTGGAGGGAATCTGTGCCTACTTCTTAAAAAAGCTATCCACTGCCATAGCCGAACCTCTAAGCATAATCTTTGAAAAATCTTTCAGGACCAGCTCCTTGCCAAAACTATGGTCACAAGCCACAGTCATCCCCATCTTCAAAAAGGGGGACCCCAGCCTAGTTGAAAATCACAGACCAATCTTTTTATGCTGAGTCATCTGTAAAGTCATAGAATCAGTTATTAACCAATCCATTATCCTCCACTTAGAGACAAACAACCTACTCTCTAATAAACAATTTGATTTAAAAAAAAACTATCCTGTAATCTGCAACTCTTACACTGCAAAAACATTTGGACTATACAACTTGATCAGGGCAAAGCAATAGATGCAATCTACATAGACTTCTGTAAAGCCTTTGATTCAGTGGTACACGACAAACTACTCCTAAAACTAAAATCTTACGGTATCTCTGGACACCTGCATAGCTGGATAGAAGCATTCCTGTCAAACAGACAACAAATGGTTAAAATTGGGAGTGTCCTATCAAATTCTGTACCTGTCAACAGTGATGTCCCCCAAGGCAGTGTTCTAGGACCAACTCTTTTCATACTCTACATAAATGACCTCTGATCATATTAAGAGCAACTGTGTTCTCTTTGCTGATGATGTAAAGCTATTTAACACCACAGACAATACTGTTACCCTTCAAAAAGATCTTGACTATGTATCAGAATGGTCAAACAAATGGCAACTTCAAATCTAAACAAATAAATGCTCTGTCTTACATATTGGCAAAAAAAATCAGAAAATAAAATACAGGCTGAATAGTCAAGACCTTGTTGATGATCCAAACTCTGTCAATGATCTTAGAGTACTCATCTCTAATGATCTAAGTGCTAGAGCCCATTGTAACTACATAGCCAAGAAGGCAAAGAGTATAAAGCTTGTCACACTATTTTGTCTGACCAAGTCTCTGAGGTTGCTTGATTTTGTGTTTCTATTTTGTCTATTCCTCTTCTTTATGACCAGTATTAATCTTGATGGTTTTCCATTCATTATTATTATATCTTTTATTCATTAAACATGAAACTCAGTCAACTGAACATTTAAAAATGTATTACAAATACCAGTGACTGGTGCTAATGGTTGATATGGGTTGCTGTCAGAATCCTAGGTATCAACCAAGTATCTTCTTTAAATATATGATGTTCCAAGTAGAGCAGTTTTTTGCAGTTCTGCTGGTGTTATTGCAAGAAGCTGCAATTTCTTAATGCATCATGTAAAATTCTTGGACATGGTACCAAGTGCCCTGATGACAATGGGTATCAATGGTACATGTTTCATCCATAACTGTATAGTTTTGATGGCCAGGTCACTATATTTTGTGATTTTTTTTCCAGTTCTTTTTCTTCAACTTTGGCATCTTCTGGTACAGTGATATCAATAAATTGTACACTTTGGCCCTTGACAACCATAATATCTGGTGTGTTGTGTTCCAAATGGCGATCTGTCTGTATTCAAAAGTCCCACAAGATCTTCACCATCTCATTTTCGATAATTTTTCCACTTTATGTTCCCATGACTTCTTCTTCTTCTTCTTCTTCTTCTTCTTCTTCTTCTTCTTCTTATTATTATTATTATTATTATTATTATTATTATTATCATCAAGATCATCATCATCATCATTATTTTCTTACCTTTTATTTCTATTTAGATATTTAATATGTATGTGTTTCTTTATCGATCTGATATGCGTATAGTATTCTTTATAGATTAAGTCATCCAGATCTAATATGGAGAAAATAAGCTTTCAATAGACAGGGTTTACAAATATTTGATTGTTTTACAAACTTATCATCACTCTTTGAGTAAATCTTCAAACACGCTTTGCTGTTATATAGAAATGAAGAATATTTTATTTTTAAAAAAATGATAGAATGACATTCTCTACGTATGTGTAGTTCAAACACATATCCATCTTCATTTTCTACCCAATAGATTAATGTATGTTTTACTTTTTAATTGTAAAATAATGGAGCAGCTTAAATGGTAAATAAAAGGGGAAGATTGTTGATGTTAGTTCCATAATTAAACATAGCAATCTGATATTTACATTACTGTAATACTATATCTATAAAATTATACTATTTTTGCTTAACAATTCCTGAATATCCAGGCCTAGATGCATACAATATACCACAACAAAACCTATTTTAAACTATTTTTGTTGGCTTGTAGAATCCATCTCTTAATATTTAAAGTAAAGGAGTTACTAGGAAAACAAAAATACTTCAATATTGCAGGAAAAAATAAAACATATGGAAAGCATAATAAATCAAATGTGTTCATTAACACATAATAAATCAAAGGTGTTCATTAAATCATTATATTACAAAGTATCTTTAAATAACAAGAGCCCGAAGGAGTTGAAAGCACAGCATGAGGTCCAATGGAATTGGGGGTTTGATTCCATTGCCATCCAAGCGGAGGTAACGGAGCTGTGGTAAATTTCTCTCATCAACATAATCTCCCGGGATAGGAATTGGACATACTTGAGTTCCATTAAGACCTAAAAAAAACACCAAATAAATATGAGTAGTAGTAATAAACTTATTAGATTACTAGGTAAAAGTTATTGATACTTTTGAATTTATTATTATTATTTGCATTGCTCAGGAGTCAGTAAGATCACCAGTTAACATCATGTTCTTCTTTCTCTTATGGAAGGTGAGAAAGATAACAAAATAAAGATGTTTTGTTGGTCAACCATCAATTAAGTGGCAAGGGTACCTTCAATGTCATTTCTGAAATTATAAAGAGGTTTGAGGTTTGTTTTTGTTTTGTTTTGCCTCAGCAGACAACAGCAGACAAAAGCTGGCCTTGTCTAGGATCAAAAGCTAAACAGGGTCAAATCTGGTTAGAACTTAGATGGGAATTTTACAAAAATAGCTTCTAATCTTTAGGTGAAGACTAGAGGTGGAAGTTGAAATATGAAGAAAGTATCACTTCTCAATGGTTGTCAAGGAGTCAAGCTCAACACAAGGTGACTTTATTTTTTTAATTGCATTTGCAATTAATTGCAGGAGTTCTCAACCCCCCTAAATAGCATTGTCTGTCTGTCTGTCTATCTGTCTATCTATCTATCTATCTATCTATCTATCTATCTATCTATCTATCATCTATCTATCCATCCACAGTTGTTGGGAATCAGGATGGTATGTAAATTTAATAAATAAATCTAAGAATTGCAATCAAAGTGATGTCACTGATAATTTAAAGGGGAGTTTAATGCAAAGACATATTTAATTTAATATTTAATTTCTTCCTTTCTTTACATCTTTTCAAGAGGGTTACAAAAAGGGCTACAAATATCAGACAAATAATTATACAATTTGAGGGTGCTCTTATTTGAATTTCTCTGTCTTTTTTTTAAAGATAAAGGACCCTTGCAGGAAGAGAAAAAATGTCCACCTTAATTTTTGCCAGTTTTTTTCCTTAAAAGGTCAGAAACTCATTGAAATGTCTTCAGAACTTTATGAATGGCAAATTTTCTTGAAATAAGAGAGTTTTAAAACTAAAAAAGCATTGTGTTGAATAACAGTGTATTTTTATTAAAAAATAGAATCCAAAACATTAAGAATAAGGCCTTCAAGAATGCACATACAATATTGTGAATTTCACAGAGCATTTCTATATGCTTTTTAACAGGAAGCAGGTGCAGTTAGTTTGTTTTTCCATGGATTGATTCATGTGATTCAGTTGCCTGAAATGGAGATGTATGGCTTTTATTTTGTAATTTGAGACTTATAATACATTTTGGAGTATTCTTATTTATTAGAGATTTCAGTTTTCTATTGTGATTGGTTTTTTTGCAATAAACTCTCAACATTTCCAACTGTACAATAGTGAATTGTTCTCATTAATGAATATCCATGTATACATTATAAGAAGACATACTATAAAATGTGTGGCTGGTTTCACTAATTTAAGATATTATCTCCAGCTTATGTCTTCAACTCCCATACCATCTATTTATCTACTACTAAACTTGATACCTCTGCTTGTCATACAATTCAACCATCTGATTGAACCTTCCTATTACTTTACGTTCACATGAAAAAGGAGAGAATATTAAAGTTACTGAGAGTCAGATGGCATGTCAATTTAATACATTATTATGGTTGGCTACAGAGGCAGCCAGATGCTTAGACTGCATTTAGTATATTTACCCTCCTATCAAGTCCTTCCCAGGGACCTGGGATAAGCAGATGTTCTTGGGTGATATTATTATTTTTTTTGGTTGCACAGTCAGATGTTTAGATTGGATTTGGCATTTTTATCCACATATCAAATTCTTCCATTATTACTATTATTCTGATGTCTCTTCCTAGTTTGGGTAGCCAAAGCTTTGTTGTTAATACTATCTTAATTAGTTCTTGTATTGTTGAAGCGATAGACATTTCAATAGATAAAATACATCAAATAATCTACATAATTTGTGTTTCTGATTTCTGTCTAGTTCTGATTAAATAAGCAGTTTTGAGTTTTCCATTCTAAAATTATTTCACTTGGATTCTGACTGGGCAGATCCTAATGCTGCCAGGGCAGTCTCATGTTAATTGGACTGAATTTGATTCTGATTACAATTGATTACAATGAGGTGAATAAGATCCTCTGAACTAACCTGTTTATTACATCCAGACCTTTCTTGGATTGGGAAGATGATCTGGGAGGAGACCATGCAATGGTTGGATCTATGCAATAGTGTCAGCCTCTTTGAGAGCAGAAACAATCCCTTTGAGCTTGAAGGAGATAATGTTATCTCCTTTCTCGAGGGGATCTCATGAACTTTGCCACTGTAGACAGTTAATGTCCAGTTTCCAGTCTTCCCTTTATGGCTATTATTATATATTCAATTACCTTTTGCAGTGCTGGTATAGAAGTATTGTATTCATTCTCATATTATTATTGTACTCTCAGTATGTTTTGATTACATTGGCTATGGTATCCTGCTAACCAGTTTAAGAATAGGAATTGGAAAACTTGTGCTTCAGTGATTTGCTTTCTTCCTCAGTAGTCAATTCTAATTGCCATTGAATAGGGAAAAGATTGTGCCCATAATCCTTCACTAATGGGGTCCCTTAGGGCTCAACGTTCTTACTTCTCTCCTCATTTAACATTTGCATAAAACTGCTTGGTATTGTTATCCATAAGTTCAGAATCTAGTATCATCATATTGTACTGATTGTATATACCAGGGGTGTCAAACTGATGGCCCGTGGGCCAGATGCATTATGTTTAGGCCACGCCACTGTAGCAATCTGATGTGGTGAGTTTGACACCTGTGGTATATACCAATTAATACAGACTATATGGCAGACCAGGGGAAGCTGTCAGCGTAATTATCCAGTATCTGGAAACTGTTCAAGAGGAAGGTAAGGGGAACAGTTCCATACTCAATCCTGTCAATACTGAGTGCTGTGGCTGTTTGGGACTCCCTAGATCAGCACTTCATAGCTATCACTATAGCAGCACAAGAAATATTGTTCTTCGATAAGTTGCACTTTGGCAACACAATTCGGAAATTCTCCTGCTTTGAGTTCTTGTTCAAGAAATCTAGAAGGGCTGCCATGTGCAGTAATTGTGCAACCTTTCTTGGAGGCCCTTCAGACAGTCAGTTTTGCCCTATTCAATTTCTGATGTGACTATTGTAATGTATATTGGATTGCCTTTGAATACCATGCAAAATTATATCTTATTCAGTAGGCAGTGATATAGGCAATTGTGGAAATTTCTTATTATACCCTTTCTCATCACTGCTTAGAGAGCTGCATTAGTTATGCGTTGGCTTCCCAGTGCAATTCAAGATATTGGTTGTCATTTATAAAGTATTTCATGGCATAGAGTTTAGTTCTTTGAGGGAATGTATGCCTCTAATAGTTTCTATCTATTTAGTATAATTGCACAAAGTTGGTGTACTTTGGGTGCTTCCAGTTAAACATTGTTATTTTGCATGACCAAGGATGCATGCCTTCTCTGACATGATCCTAGTGTCTGCAACAGCATGCGAGATACATACATGTCTTACCCCTTCAAATATTCTGAATGTATCCGAAGTCTTTTTTTTTTTTTCTGCTGCCTTGCATTAGGGTAGTCATGGAGCTTTTGACAATTATTTGTTTGTTATTTATATGGCTTTTCATGAGCACTAATATTTTTATTTTATATATTCTTTAGAAAGAATATGAGTCACAGGGAATGTTTTTGGATTTGGGATGCCTTGAAAACTAATAAATAAATATATAAATAATAAGGTATCATTTTATATGTAAACAATTTCAAAATCCTGCTTTTTTATTCTGCTGTATGAAAATCCAATGCATATTATTCAGAAGAGAGACCTCTAAGTACAAGATGGCAAATTTATGTAAATGGTAGGAAAACAGATTTACTGCAAAAACTTGGGCCATATACACTTACTATTGATTCTGTTGTTATCAAGATGAAGATGTTCAAGATGGATACCGATAGCTGGGATTATGGTGAGTTCATTGTACGATAGCTGAAGATCAAGAAGGGATGAAATATTAAAGACTTTGCTTGGTAAACCTCCATCAGTTAATTTATTGTTGTTCAGCCGTAGGGAAACTAATCTGAGCATTGCATCAAAATAATTTTCTGGTATTGCTTCAATAGAATTACTGTCCAAAAATAGCTGGTTCACATTAGCAGAAAGGGTTGGTGGCATTTTTGTAAGGAAATTTTGAGCAACATTGAGTTGCATGAGACTGCTCAGTCCTTGGAAGGTGTTGCTTGACAGAGCGGTGTCCAGCAGTTTGTTTTGATGTAAGTCTAACATAGTTAGGTTTTCCAAATTGTTGAAGACACCTTGAGGGATTGTACTGATTTTGTTTCGTGCTAAACACAATTGTTCAAGGCTTCTTGGCAGGGGATCTGGCACTTCTTCTAAATAGTTGTCTTCCAGGTACAAGTAGAGTAAACTTTTTAAATTGTTAAACGCACCTTTTTCAATTCCATTGGTAGTAATTTTGTTATTGTTCAGATTTATCCATTTTAATTGGATGGCATTCACAAAGGACTTCTCTGTAATTGTTTCAATAAGATTGTTTTGGAGATAGAGGTACCAGATTCCTGGTGGGATGACAGGTATTTCTTTAATTGCCTTGCTATCACAGTATAAAGCATTGGGGAAGTTTGGAGGACAGAAACATTTCTGTGGACACTCAAAGGTATAAAAGAACCAGTAGTGTGGATCAGATTCATCATCCGTTGTTCTCATAGTGCGAGTCCACACAATATTGGCTAAGAAGGATACCAAAAGGCTGGAACAAAATATTATATTCATAGTTTACCTTAAAAAGAGGGCAAAATTAAGTTACAGAATACACATCTTTTGTTTCCAGTAACAAATAACATTAATTTTATAATAAAATTTGAAATTTGAAAGTTTATATTCTCATAATAGTAAAATATATAAGTTTATATTCTCATAATAGTAAAATATAGTGTTATATCATTTCTGTCTGTTCCTCTACTGCAACATTTATTTTAAAAAGTATTGCTTAGTATTGCTAATTTGTGCAATAGTCTAGAGTCCTTATAAGTTGCTACTCAACTAAGCTGCATCCACATTTAATATTTGTTTAAAAGAAACTTTAAAAGAAGTTTGATTCACTAACTGGTACCAAATAAGTTTATTCTGCCCTACTCTTAACCTGGAAATATATTTATCTACCCAAAAAACCAAAAAACCAAATAACAGTCCACCATACATCAAATGATTGACACCACTGCTTTTATTGACAGCTTTCCAGCTTTAGTCCAATGATTCTTTAAATAATTTTTGTATTATATGATGATAAAGTATTTGGGTCAGATTTTCTAGGTCCAGATCCTTTTATTCATACAAGAAGAACATCAAAGAATATTAGAGCTGCTCTTTGGGCAAGTATCCTCTATAACAGGAGAACTATGTTTTTATTCCCCATCCTACAAATTATTGGCTTCTTCTAAACAAATGTAATTACTTTGAAAACATATTCTGTTAAGATATTCCCTTCTGTTGCTTGACATATAGATTTCTTTGCCAAGATCCATTCTTTAAAAAATCACATTGAAGTTAACTTTTTTCATTGCTTGTGTAAAATGAATACACAAGCCAATTTTGTATTATAGGGTAGCATTTGTACAATTATTAAATAGAATATCTGAAATTGTAAGGATCTTAATTGATACAAATAAGTATTTCAAAAAGGAGAGACCAGATGGTAAACATATACTGAAGTGCTCTAAGTACATCAGTTAATAACAAACAATATTATTGTTGAAAATTAAAGGGAGTATTAAAGAAACAGGAAAACACTATGTTGCTTTCTATATGGTTTGGTGAGGGTGGTGGGGTTGCCTATGTTAATATACTGTTTCTCTACAACATGAAATCCAGCATTATAATGTTTTGATAGGATTTGAAATGGATGAATAACAACCTTCAAAATTTCTTGGTATATAAACTCAGAGAGAGACACAGAGGGAGACTAAATAATTTTAAGGGAATACTGTAATTTGTTAATACATTAATTTGGCATCTCCTTCTGTTACATAAACATACATGCTCATTCCCAACATTTTCCTGTACAGGTTTGGTTCAGAAGGCACTTGAAAAATCATTAAAAATAAACAACTTTCCTTTCAAAACTAATTGTAGTTTCATTTCTCAGAAATTTGTAGCATTCCAGTCTAAAATATATAGGTACATCATCCCAAATACCTGATTGTTTTTTTTTCTAATTGAACACTGTTTCAGATTCTAACTTACCTCAGCTTGGGTTCTTCTTTCTATGATAACTGTTGCTAGACTACAGTATATGAGATGATCAGGCAACAGGCAGTGTTTTATGAATACAACCTCATATATATGTGTGTGTGTGTGCATCAGTGACGACAAATTTAACCCCTAAAATAGCTACTTACCTCAGCACCTACACAATAGAATACAGGAAATTCTGTAATTCCCATCAAGATGCTTTTGGAGTCATTCCCGTAAATACTAAGCTCAAGTTTAAAATTATGGACTGATTATAGTAGAAATCAATAATATTAATGCAGATACATTCAGATATTTGCATTCATTTTCAAGCTACTCTAATTAGAGAACAAAGAATTCAAACTAGTGCCATCTGTTCCTGTGGAAACCTTTTATTTGATTTTGATGAAAAACAGATGCAGGAATGCTTTTACATATATTATGCTTGATTAGGAAGACTAGAGAAATTCAGAACTCTTGATGAAATATGTTTGCTACTATTGGAAGAGTTTGATACAATTCTTGCTCTTTCCATGAACAAGAAAAAATTATTGTTTCCAAAATAAGTACATTTTCCAGGATTAAAACTTTGTCATGTATTCTAAATTTTGCTTTTACAATCACTCTCTATTTATATTCTTTATCTTAAATCATTTTAATAATTTCTTTAGTTTTAATAATTTCTTCACATCTGGCTTTCCAACTAAGGATGTGACACATAGGAGGAAGAAAAGATAGGATCAAAAATCATTTCTATTAACATAACCAGATGTCTGTTTTATTGGCTGATTCAGCTGATGATGTAGGATAAGAGATACTTATATAAGCTGACAAGTCTCATTGAGTAAGGATGGATCCATCTCATCTAGTACAATCAACATATACTTGCAGCAGCTTTCTAGGTTTTCACAACAGAGCATCTGATCTAACATCAAAGTATACATTTATCTTAATGTTTTCCACTGCTGAAGAGCAAACAAGCAGAATGACCTACATGTTTCATCAGTAGTTGTTGAGAAGAAGGAACAGAGTTCTGTGGAGTCTGCTTCAACATCAAAGAGGTCTAGTTTAATTAACTTTTGAAAATGCCTTATTGGCTACTGGATTCTTACATAACCAGTACTTGCATGATCCTACAATCAATAGCCAGTGCTTCTCAACAGAGACAATGAATTTAAGTCCCCCTACTATCTTCTTTCCTCATGAAGTCAATTTTATGAAAAGATGCTATCTGTTTGATATAGTGTACAAAAATATCATATGAGCATTTTGCAGACTTCTGAAAAACTTTGCATTATGAAACAGATAGATAATCCAATCTGTATTCTGTCTGTGCCACTTTCACATAAAATTATCCACAAATCTTGCTAATCATTAAAGTTGCAAGAAAACAGAATGCTAACATTTCTATGTAAATAATATGGATAATATGGATTAAACAAGTGCCTTAGAAAAATGGAAAAGATTAGAATTAGAAGAATTATCAGAAAAGGGGAGAAGTAAGAGAAAGAACAATTACTCAACCACTGCACTAATTTTCCATGAAAAAAGGCTTTTGCATATGCTGTTCAAACAATAAAGTTATATATGGAAAGAAAAATGGCAAATGAAATGGCAAGTGTTAAATAGACAATGAAAAATAAGAGAATGTAAGAAATTTACTTTTGTTTCACTGACTATTGCAAGTGTCTTTAATAAGTCTAGCAGAATACCTGATTATTCTTCTGAGAAATTTTTAAAATGAAAAAGTTCAAAATAAGGAAGAGAATGAAGAGGATGCATATTGTCCTGTTATCTCTAATTTATACAGCAAATATATAAAGAAAAGGTTGGATTGAATGAGATGCCAGCTGGAATCAAACTGGAGTTGAAAATATTAACAATTTTTGAATATGCAAATGTACGTACCTAAGAAAAAAAGGAAAAAAGTTAATGTGGAATTGCACAATTAAGATAGAGTAAGATAAAGAAGAGAGATACCTTTGATTATGGATTTAATTACAGTTACTGTAGTAACTGTATCAAAGAACCAGCTGGTCAGTCCTGAATCAGATAGAAAATCCTTAGGATTCAATTTCAAAGCAGGTAAAATTTGGCACTCTCATTGAAGTAGTTCCTTAAAAGAATTAGTTCCTTCTGTCTTTGCTTGGGAATTGTATGGGCTTAGAAAAATAAGTGTTAAGAGTTGAGATAGACCTCTCACACAAACAAAAACACATATACATGCTCACCAAAATTCTTGTATGTGTCCTTTTTGAACTCATAATGATATAGTGATGATCTTTTGATTTAAAATTAATTATTTTGGAGAAAAAGTAGTCTTTCAGGTACATTTAAATTCATTATTCAAAGTTTTAACACTGAATTTCAAATAAATGTAGTTATGAGTATGCTATGTAGAAAATTTCAGGGAATGTGAAAGCTTGAATAATTCAGTTTTAAAGATAAGTATTTTGAAATGTACTAAGTTAATTAAAGTCCCATGAAAATACAACCTTTCAGTGCATCTGCTGCTATCTCTGTGCTGTTTTCTGTTGATGAATACCTAAAGGCTGTAATTCAAATAGTAACCTTTTTCATCTTCAGTAAAATTATGGTCTGACAAACTAACTTTACTAGCCATCCTGTTGTTGTTGTTTTTTCATCTTACTTGTTTGGATAAATCTGTGTGCAACATATCTTCTGTAAAACAACTAAAACCTCTACTATCAATTAAAAGATTAACATCAGGAAGGAGGAACAAAAGTTAATTGAAAACAAACAGTTATATGCAAACTTAAGTTATTATTTTATCAGTTCTGTTTCTCTTATTTTGATCAGTTATCTATGAAAATAATTTCATTGTTCTTTTATTCAGAAATTATACCCTGCAGATAGACAAAATTATTTAGCCCATTCCAGAAGCAAACTAATGTTCAAAGTCCTTTAAGGAGCCTAACATTCAATAATTAAGATTAGAAAACTGTGTGTAGTTATCCTTAGACTCTCTATCATGTTTTCTTTTGAGAAAGTTGTGATTTCAATGAACATGCTGAGTTGTCCCATACCTTTTTCATCTCTGTTCCTTTAACAAATTCCATTCACAGAAGCTATCTTAATTATTCCTAATTGCTTAATGAAACTTCCATGGCCAGAGCCAATATTTGTATACCAGCAAGTTGCAAACATTAACCAATTCTCTGATCAGTTTAGAAACATCTGATTAGTGACTGAAAAGGAAAGGGGTTTTTTATTCAAAAGTGTTAAGACACTGAGTTCTACCACATCACTATTAGTTCCATACTTCCATTATCCCAAATCAACCATAGTTACACTCTTTCCACTATCTTGGCTTTAAGGTAACAAAATTATGATAGCATGGTCCCTAACCCTAACCATTTACAAGACTGGAGAATTATTTAGACTTTTTGGGAAGAGATGGAGCCAGCTATACCTTAAATGGTTTATTTTTTCTTTGCAAGCCCTTAAATAACCTAACCTTGAACCATATCCAAATATGATTCAAGCCAAAGCCAACTGGCAACAATGCAGCTTCCAAAGTAGTGTGGATTACTTGAATATCCCAGTTCATCAATTTTATACCAGCGATAGTTTTAAATATTTTTCAGTAATCCAATCCCATGTAACTAAGATATGAGTGACTGTGATAAGAGTCTCCCAATCCAGGAATGGGTGCAAATTGATAAATGAGACAAAACCGTTCCTCCTACATCTGCCAACAGCTGATTGAGAAGGATCTGCTAGTCCAGGAACACTCTCAAATTGTAAATTACCTTTAAATAGGGAAGTACATCTCCATACAGAAACATATGCAGCAGCCAAAAAAGCTAATGCAATCCTAAATTTCATTAAAAGAGGGATACAATCAATATCAATACCACTCTATAAAGCCTTAGTAAAACCACACCTAGAGAACTGCATCCAGTTTTGGTCACCCCATTATAAAAAAGATGTTAAGACTCCAGAAAAAGTGCAGAGAAGAGCAACCAGGATGATTAGGGGACTGGAGACTAAGGCATATTGTTCTGTACCTTAATTTGAATTCTTGGAATCCCTGCGCTTTGATTGGCCAAAGCGCGGGGCGATCGGATTGGTTAGGCGAGCCACGCCGATTGGCTCGCTGAGAATCTCCCGCGATTGGTAGATTCGAATCACGGGAGATTCAAAGCGGTGCCATTGGCCGTGGCCGCTGCGGCTTGAAAATAAAAAGCCACAAAGTTTTCCGGAGAGCCAGTTCGGTTCCTAGCTACAATAAAGAGCTTGATACAAAGTCACCGACTCCTGGCCTCTTTCCAAACGGACACAACACTGGTGACGAGATGGGATACTGATCCTGAACCGAAGCACGTGTCCGACAGAAGCCAGCCAACTGACGAGATGGCCAACATCGCGCCACCAACAACCTTCAACCCCGCTAGCGAGGACTGGGAATCTTACATGGATAGATTCCGCATGTTCCTTGAATGCAACGACCTGAAGGACGCCACCGTACCGAAGAAACGACCCGTCTTCCTAACGCACTGTGGGCCCGCAGTGTTTAAGATGGCAAAAGCGCTAGCCAAGTCCGCCGACATTACCGCGATGGATTGGGATGACCTCGAGCCATTACTCTGGAGACACTATGCTCCAGATGTACCCATCCTCATCCGACGGCACAAATTTTATCGGCAGGACCAGCGGTGGGGCGAGAGTTTCAGTGATTTCGTCACAGAGCTGTGGCGCCTTGGAGGACTATGTGAGTTCTCCAATATGAACGAGGCCCTGCGGGACCGAATCATGCTCGGCCTTTGGGACCCCGTTCTCCAAAGTCAGCTGATGGCCAAGGGCAACATTGCCCTCGCTGATGCCATCACCGAAGCCACGGCAGCCGAAGCCACCCGACAATCAGCAGACCGCATGCAGAGACCGAACGCCGGGGACCACACTGCAAACAACCACCCTGCAAGGTCGGCCAAGGCCCAACCTGAAACTACCACCCACCAGGGCGAACTCCACTCCACCTTGGGTACTATAGACGAGGAGGAAGAAATCCACTGTCTCCAGGCAGGCTGCGACCAGTGCAGCCGGCGAAATCGTAAGTCAAGGACCGCGTGTGCCAGTTGCGGAGGCGACCACCCCAGATCCGAATGCCGGTTCTTCGACTCAGTCTGCCGGCACTGCGACAAAAAGGGCCACATTGTCCGCGTCTGCCGCCTCAAGAAAACCCACAGCCCCAGACGATGGGACCCGAGCGAGTGGAGACGAGAGAGCACACCACCCTGGACCAGAGACTGCCCAGCCGACAACTGTTGGGACCGGAACGGACGAGCCCAACGAGGTGGCGAGACCCAGCGGAGAGAAGAGACACATCAGACGGTCAGCATCGGCCATGCAACAACCCCCGACGCCTCAAAAGTCTACGTAGAGGTAGGCATCGAAGGCGAACCCTGTAAAATGGAGGTAGACTCCGGGTCCTACCTCTCAATGGTAGCCTGGCAAGAAATTAAATGCTTGGTGCCTACCATCCAGAGAAGGGGACTAGAAAACCAGAGACTAATCCTCAAAGACTACCAGGGAAACTGCATCCCTGTAGTCGGAACAGGACAGTTCACAGTAACCTACAAGGGGCACACCGAAAGACTTCCCTTGACCATCGTCGATCGAGACCGACCTAGCCTGCTGGGACTTCAATGGTTCGCACCACTTGGCATTGCAGTCACGGGCATCGACCACATCGCCGAAGCCGACTGGGAGCAGCAACTGGCCCGGGAATTCCAAGAAGTGTTTGACGGCACCCTAGGCAAGTACTGAGGGCCCCCTATATCCTTCAGCCTAGACCCAAACGTTACCCCGAAATGCCTAAAACCAAGGCGGATACCTTTCGCACTCAAACCAAAAATCGACGAGCAAATTGACAAGCTTGTCAAGCAAGGGATCCTACAACCCATAGACCACGCCCGGTGGGAGACCCCAATAGTCACCCCAATCAAGCCTGATGGGTCAGTGAGAATCTGCGGGGACTATAAGGCCACCCTAAATGGTGCCTTACAGCAAAGCGCTTATCCCGTCCCAGTAGTGCAACATCTCCTACACTCACTGGGAGGGGGCAAAGTTTTCGCGAAACTCAACCTGGCCCAAGCATACTAGCAACTGCCGGTCGACAAGGAAACTGCAGAGGCGCAAACCATAGTCACCCACTGGGGAGCCTTTAGATGTACCCGACTCCAATTCGGAGTCAGCGTGGCACCTGGAATTTTCCAGAGCCTCATGGAAAGACTCTTACAAGGCATCAAGGGGGTGATACCCTACTTCGACGATGTACTAGTATCGGCAACCAACCAGGCCGAACTAGAGAGTCGCCTAAAGGAGGTGTTAACGAAATTCAAAGAAACCGGGCTGAAAGTGAAGAGGGAAAAATGCCAGCTGTATACAGAGCGGGTCAAATTCCTAGGATACCCCCTAGACCGACACGGCATTCACCCCACCGACAAAAAAATTAAAGCCATCAAAGAAGCCCCCACACCCAGGTCAAAAACAGAACTGCAGGCATTTCTGGGGCTACTTAACTTTTATAATGTCTTCCTGCCCCAAAAGGCGACCGCAGCGGAGCCTTTGCATAGGCTTTTGGACAAGGCGGCTACCTGGACTTGGGGGAAACGCGAAGAAGCCGCCTTCAGGAAAACCAAGGACCTGCTCCCTTCGGATGCCATCCTCATCCAGTACAACGAGAATCTACCACTAGCCATCACATGCGACGCATCACCCTTCGGCGTCAGCGCTGTCCTCAGCCACACTCTCCCTGACGGAAAGGAAGCACCCATCGCGTTCTTTTCAAGGACCCTCATCAAACCGGAGCGGAACTACAGCCAGCTGAACAAAGAGGCTTTGGCTATTGTCACCGCAGTGAAAAGGTTTCATGAGTACCTCTATGGCCGGACGTTTACCATCATCACTGACCACAAACTGCTGCTGGGAATACTCGCAGGGAACAGGGCCACCCCGAACATTCTGTCTCCCAGAATGACAAGGTGGTCTGAATTCCTGGCCGCCTACAACTACAGACTCACACACCGACCCGGTAAGACTATCTCCCATGCGGATGCCTTAAGCCGCTCACCGTTACCTGAACCAGACACTGACCCAGCACCCACGACGACCACCCTCAGCATAGAGACTCTACCTGACCTACCCATAACCACATCAGACACTGCTCGAGAAACTAATAAAGACAAACGTCTGGCGTGGGTTTTGCACTGGGTAGAGAAAGGGTGGCCGGAAAAGGACAACGACAAGACTTTCAAGACATTCCGGAACCAGCAAATGGAACTCTTGTTACTAAAAGGGTGTATACTATTGGGGGATAGGGTGGTCATCCCAGAAAAACTACAAGGGAAAGTACTGGAACTGCTACACGAGGGGCACCCGGGCATCATTAGAACGAAAGCCCTGGCCAGAAGTTACGCTTGGTGGCCAGGGATGGACAAACAGATCGAGGCCTGGGTAGCAAGATGTCAACGATGCCAGGAAACTAGACCAAGCCCACCCACAGCACCCATCCTAGAGTGGGAAACCCCCAGGGGACCTTGGTCTAGAATCCACATAGATTTCGCCTGGCCCACAAAAGGACACACTTTCTTTATAACCGTAGACGCTTACTCCAACTGGCTGGAGGTAAGCAACATGAGAACAACCACCACGGAAGCCGTGACCAAAGAACTCTGCAAACTCTTCACAACACACGGCCTTCCAGACGTCCTCGTGTCCGACAACGGGCCCCAATTCACCTCACTGGAATTTGAAAAATTCCTAGCTGAAAGGGGCATATGACACGCACTGACAGCCCCGGCGCATCTGGCGGCGAACGGAAGGGCGGAACGGATGGTTCAATTCACAAAAAAAACCATCCAGAAAATAGACCACGGGGAGATCCAAGACAAAATAAATAAATTACTCTTCATACAGCACATAACCCCGAACACCACAACAAATAAAAGCCCAGCAGAACTGCTAATGGGGAGGAAAATAAGGTCCCCACTCAATAGACTACACCCCATTTACAACCCAGAGAAACCCCCAGACTCCACCAGCAAACACCGAACCTTCACACCAGGTGATGCCGTCTACGTGAAGAACCTAACCGGAGACCCATTATGGGTACCAGCAATCATAACACAGCTAACAGGCCCACGCTCGTACCGGCTACAAACAACCGACGGACGAGCATGGAAACGCCACATTGATCAGTTAATATCGAGGACTGCCACAAAAGACACTACCGACATGCAACCAAACGAAACCAACCCCCTCAACACAAACCAAGAGGGGAGGGGATACCCCGGGAACCAAAACCCAGAAGAAAGAAACCAGCCATACTCACCTGCAAGCAGCTTGCACGAAACCTCACCAGGGAGAGACAGCCAGGCCAGCTCAACCAACCTGGGAAGACCGAGTGGGAGCGGCAAAACCCGCAGCTCAACCAACCCGGATAGCCCAGGAGGGAGCTGCGAAGAGCGGCCCGGCCAGACAGACCAGGCAGTTCTCACGACGGAGTCAAGAGAAACAGAGACCCCGACTGAACCGGCCGGGATCCAACCGACGACTGACCTGCGCAGGTCCAGTCGGCAAAGACGGAGCCCCGCTTACCTATGGGACTATGCTACGTAAGGACCAAACCAAGAGGGGAGGGGTGTTCTGTATCTTAATTTGAATTCTTGGAATCCCCGTGCTTTGATTGACCAAAGCACGGGGCGATCGTATTGGTTAGGCGAGCCGCACTGATTGGCTCGCTGAGAATCTCCCGCGATTGGTAGATTCAAATCGCGGGAAATTCAAAGTGGTGCCATTGGCCGCGGCCGCCGCGGCTTGAAAATAAAAAGCCACAAAGTTTTCCGGAGAGCCAGTTCGGTTCCTAGCTACAATAAAGAGCTTGATACAAAGTCACCGACTCCTGGCTTCTTTCCAAACAGACACAACACATATGAAGAACAGTTACAGGAACTGGGCTTGGCTAGTCTAGTGAAGAGAAAGATCAGGAGAGACATGATAGCAGTTTTCCAATATTTGAAGGGCTGCCACAGAGAGGAAGGGGTCAAGCTATTTTCTAAAGTGCCTGTAAGCCAGACAAGGAATAATGGATGGAAACTGAACAAGGAGAGATTTAACCTGGAAATAAGGAGAAACTTTCTGACAGTGAGAACAATCAACCAATGGAACAGCTTGCCCTCAGAAGTTGTTGGAGCACCATCACTTGAGACCTTCAAGAAGAGATTGGACTGCCATTTGTCAGAAATGGTGTAGGGTCTCCCGTTTGAGTGGGGGGTTTGAACTAGATGACCTATAAGGTCCTTTCCAACTCTGATTATCTGTATTTAGTATTTCCTAGAATCATTTGACCCATAAAACAAATGCCATCCTTTTTGGAAGATACAATATGAGTCTGTTCTTTTCTTCAGACACTGGGTCAGCACTTCTACTGCATCATCTGATAATAGTGAACTCTGTTCTAATGAATAACCTCCCATAGCAGTTTTATGTAAACATTAAAAAAAAAAGTAGTTCAGAACCCTGTACTACTTAAAAAAAAAAATTACATCTTCGAGTAGCTCAGCCCTCCTCAACTAGAACCAGTCCTTCAAGAAGGAGGAAAGTTATTGCAAAACAATGCAACCCATGCCTGGAGATTGTCAGTCATTCAGATCATAGCTGTCTCAAATATGCTTTTTCAAAAGGCAACAGCTATCTTTTGAAAAAAACATATTTGAGAGTATATCCCAGGGCAATCCATGGAAGTGATCTAGAACTATATCATGGTTTATTGATTGATTGATTGATTGATTGATTGATTTTTTGATTTGATTTGATTTGTCAATTGCTTACAAGATAATAGGTATAAGTATATACATAGTTATGAATACATGGATACATATAAGAAAAATAAAAAAGATATAAAAGATATAATAGGACAGGGATAGTAGGCACTTTGGTGCATTTATGCACGCCTCCTGCAGACCTCTTAGGAAAGGGGTGAGGTCAATAGTAGACAGTCTAAGGTTAAAGTTTTTGGGGTTTGGGGAAGAAACTACAGGGTCAAGTAGAGTATTCCAGACATTGACTACTCTGTTGCTGAAGTTGTATTTCCTGCAATCACGTTTGGTGATTAGACCTGGTTGTTACCGTTCCCAAAGAATGTAAATCAGGCCTCTGGCTGACCCCACCCCTCTCTGCCCACTTCTACACTGCCTGCCCATCAGTCCTTATCATGCATGAGCAATGTTGCACACATGTGCAACACTGCTGCCTGCAGCCTGCTCTTGTGCACCTTCCAGGCCAGCCATTGCTGCCTGCCTTCCGCTGCAGCCCTGCCTTTTCTGATCTCCCTGGGTGAGTGAGGCTCTGCAAGCCCCAGTCGCCTTCCACCCCACTTGCCTTTTGCTGCCACCTTCAGTCATCTTTCCTCCCACTTGCCTTTTGCTGCCACTGCTTGTTGCCTCCCCCACTTGCCTTTTGTTGCTGCTGCCAGTTGCCTTTCCCCCACCACTTGCCTTCCACTGAGGAACACATGGAGAGGCTGTATAGGATCTGGCCAGGTCAGCAGCTGCTTTTCTCACCTGCTGCTGCACAGCGGAAAGCTTCCAAGTCCCCTTCCCATTAGAAACAGCTCCCAGGCATGCAGAGTGTTAAGTCTGGAGCATGGGTGCGAAAGATGGAGATGAGCCAGTAGAAACAGTGAACTTCAAACTCTTTATTTACATAATGTGACAGCTCAGCTCAATGGCTGCTCAAGCCTTACTTATATAGGCAACTCATTAACTACTCAACCAATAGCGAACCTGGAGTGCTAGCTCCTTTTAACCAATAGGAATGGTCTGCTAGTGGCCAATCGGATGCCTCCAAACAGGCCAATCCGATCGGGCCATCAACAGCCAATCAGAAGTGCAGGGCCAGAACCCTGCACTAGACTTCAAGCTTAATGATAACTTTATTGGTATTATGCATTCACAACACCCCTTTCCCCTGGCTTCTGCCCACGGGGCACGGTTACATAGTCCTTAAGGTAGGACAGTTGTTAGTCTTTTCAATTTTCGCAAGGTGCCAGTCGGTTGGCTGCACTCTTGCTGAGGTAGATCGTTGTTTAGTGGTAAGGTTGCCTCTGGTTCTGAGTTCGCGTTCTTGTTGTCATCAATGTCACTGGCCATTTCCTGAGGTGCACTCACTCCGGTCCCAAGTTCCTGTTCCTGCGTTTCCATTCCAATATCAGTCTCTTCAAAGGGGTTTCCTTCGAATAATAATTCGTTTTCCTCTGTATCTCCCCCCCCCTCAGTTTGATCAAAGGGGAGTTCGGAATTGCGAGGTGATAGCCGCGATCGTACCTGATCTATGTGGCGCTTCCAAGTCTATCATCAGGGCACTGAATGAGGTATGATCTAGGGCCGGTTACACGGATTACGGTCACTTCTACCCACAGCAGATCGCCCGAAAAGTTTTTAGCGAATACAAGATCGCCTACCTGGAAGGTATGGCATCGGCTGCTGGATCCGAGTGGCTTTTCGGGTTCATAGGCTGGGTGTAAATGGTCGAGGTGCTTTCGTCCCATTAGTAGTTTGGCAGGAGTTTTGTTGGTGATGCTGTGAGGTGTAATGTGCTGCAGGAAGAGTATCCAGTTGATTTTTTCGTCGATGTTATCGTAATCGATCTTTTGCAGAGTCCTTTTGCCAAATTGAACATGCGCTCAGCCCTACCATTTGCAGCAGGGTGCGCAGGTGAAGTGAGCACATGTCGAATGCCCCGGTCAGCCAAGTAGTGCTCAAAAGGTAGCGCGGTAAATTGGGGCCCATTGTCGGATACCAGGACGTCTGGTAATCTGTGGGTTGCAAAAAGTCTTTGTAGTCTTTTGATGACTGTGTCAGTGGTTGTATTTCTCATTTGGTGAATCTTGAGCCAGTTCGAGTAGGCATCGACAGTTAGCAGAAATGTGTGGCCTTTGGTTGGCCCAGCAAAATCCAGATGGATGCGGGACCAGGATCCCCGCGGCATCTCATATTCGGTTGGGGTTGCCTTTGGTGGAGCGTTGCTTACTTCTTGGCATGTCTTGCAAGTTTTAACCCATGATTCGATTTGCCTATCGATGCCTGGACACCACGTGTAGCTTCGTGCAAGGCCCTTCATGCGCACGATGCCAGGGTGGCCATCGTGCAAGGTTCTTAGCAGCGTTTGTTGGAGTCGTTCTGGGATAACGACTCTATCACCCCAGATGACACAGCCCTTCTGCGAGAACAACTCTGTTTGATGACTTTTGAATGGAGCAAAGTCGTCTGGTACTTGGTCCAATGGCCATCCGCGTTCCACCCATGTGAGGACTTGCGCCAAGATGGAGTCATGTTTTGTTTCTCTCGCGATGTCACGGGCAGTCAATGGTGGTGTGTGGAGTGTCTCGATCTGCAACGCTGTCATCGTTGGTGCAGGATCGTTGATAGTTTCAGGGAGCGGTGTACGGCTCAGTGTATCAGCGTGGCGAATGGCCTTACCGGGATGATATTGTAGCCGATAATTGTAGGCAGCCAAGAATTCTGACCAGCGGGTCATTCGGGGAGATAGTATGCAGGGAGTTGGTTTGTCCCCAGCAATGATCCCCAGCAATGGTTTGTGGTCAGTTACAATGGTGAAATTTCGGCCGTACACGTATTCATGAAACCTCTTAACTGCTGACACCATTGCCAAGGCTTCTTAATCAATTTGGCTGTAATTTCGCTCGGTTTCCGAGAGCGTCTTTGAAAAGTAAGCAACAGGGGCTTCGTTACCGTTAGGTAACACATGACTCAAAATGGTGCCTACTCCAAAAGGCGATGCATCACAGGTTATGTTTAATGGCAAAGTCTCATTGTATTGCATAAGCATGGCATCCGAAGTCAGTAGTTTTTTCACATTACGGAACGCCTGCTCTTCTTTGTGACCCCATACCCAGTTTGCTCTTTTGTCTAAAAGACGATGTAGCGGTTCAGCAACAGTCACTTTGTGTGGCAAGAAAAGATTATAGAAGTTGATGAGGCCTCAGAACACCTGGAGGTTGGTCTTGTTCTGGGGTCTGGGAGCGTTTTCTATTGCTCTTAATTTACTATCAGTAGGGTGAATACCCTGACTGTCAATTTGGTACCCTAAGAATTCAACACGGTCGGTACACATTTTGCATTTATTTTTTTTAACTTTCAGGCCTGCTTCCTGAAATTTTTGCAATACTAATCTTAAACGCTCCCGCAAAATTTTTTGAGTGGGGGCAGCAATAAGTACGTCATCGAAATAGGGGACAACACCCTTGATCCCCTGCAACAGTCTCTCCATTAGGCTCTGAAAGATCGCTGGGGCTACACTGACTCTGAATTGAAGCCTTGTACACTTAAATGCATCACGGTGTGTTACGATAGTCTGTGCCTGTGCCATTGTTTCGTCAACTGGCAATTGTTGGTAAGCCTGAGCTAAGTCTAATTTAGCAAAGACTTTTCCGCCCCCCAGGGAATGGAGGAGGTGCTGTACTACCGGCAACAGATACGGGTTCTGTTGCAGGGCATGGTTTAGGGTGGCCCGGTAATCCCCGCAAATTCTAATGGAGCCGTCCGGTTTAATAGGTGTCACAATTGGCGTTTCCCAAGGGGAATGATCCATTGGCTTTAAAACTCCCTGGACAATCAACTTATCAAACTGCTCGTCGATTTTCGGTTTTAGAGCGAACGGAACTCGACGAGGCTTAAGGCGGATGGGCGCTATCTTTGGATTAAGGCTAAAGGATATCAGGGTCCCCTTGTACTCGCCTAACTTTTCCTCAAAGACGTCCCTGAATTCGTGGGCGAGGTCTTCCTCCCAATCATGGCCATCGATTCGATTAATGCTTGCCACTTCTATGCCGAGTGGTGCAAACCAATGTAGGCCCAACAGGCTAGGCCGGTCCTTATCAATCACCGTCAGGGGTAAGTACGCCGTGCAGTTCTTGAATGTAACTTGGACTCAGCTGGATCCCGCAACTGGAATTCAGTTCCCCTGGTAGTCCTTTAGGATGAGCCATTGAAATTGAAGGTCTTGGCGTCGGATTGTGGGAACGAGTTGCTTGAGGGTCTTCCATGAGACCATCGAGAGAGATGATCCCGAGTCTACTTCCATTGGGCAGGGTCGATTTTCAATGTTCACGTTGACCTGAATTTTCTGAGAGTCTAATGAAGAGACATGGCCAATAGTGAGTGTGTGGTGTGCCTCTTCTCGTCTCACTGGACGATTCACGGGTCGGTTTCCGTAGGAGTGGTTTACTGATTCTTGCCTTACAGGGCGATTCCCTGTCGATTTCCAGGGATTGGTTCCTTTCAAGGTCGGGCTGGGTCCAAGTATGCTTCTGCAGACCCGCCCGATGTGGCCTCGTTTTCCACACTCATGGCAGAGTGCATCACAGAATTTGCAGTCAACGTGAAAATGGTTGGCCCCGCAGCCAGTGCAGGGCCATTGTTGGGACCTTTGGTGTTGTTCCCGGTTGGTCTGCAGGCGATGGACCTCTTCTTCGTCACTGTCAGATGACGAAGAGAGGTCCTCATGATTGGCCATGGAACTTCGCCGTTCTGCATTGGGTGAAATGTCGCCGTCTGGTTGGTGGTTTGGAGTGCGAATTTGGCACAGTTGAGCAGCCAACTTCTTGGTTGCCTCAGCTGCTGTAGCTTCAGCTATGACATCTTTAAGGGTGATGTCGCCCTTTGCCGTTATTTTACTCTGCACGTTTAGAGCGTCTAGTCTAAGGACTACTCTGTCTCTCAAGGCCTCTTCCAGGTTGGCGAAATCGCAAAGGCCTCCCAAGTTCCGGAGGTCTGCCACGAAATCAGCGACGCTTTCTCCTTTCCGCTGGTTCCGTTGATAGAACTCGTGTCGTTTTACGAGCGTTGGAATGGTGGGTGCATAGTGGGCCCTTAGCAGCGGTTCGAGGATGTCCCAGTCCATGGCCTTCACCTTAGCTGGTTTTGCTAATGCCTTAGCCATCTTAAAAACCGTTGGGCTGCAGTGCGTCAGAAACACTGCCTGTTTCTTTCCGGCCGTTGCATCCTTCAGATTGTTTGTTTCTAAAAACATCTGGAAACAATCCATGTAAGACTCCCAGTCCTCTTGAGTTGGATCAAATGGAGCGGGTGGTATTGCGCTGCCGGACATGGTTCCGCTGTTGTGCGCTTCCATCACGTGCTTAGTTGACTCTGATCCCACCTTCGTCACCAGTGTTAAGTCTGGAGCATGGGTGCAAAAGATGGAGACGAGCCAGTAGAAACAGTGAACTTCAAACTCTTTATTTACATAATGTGACAGCTCAGCTCAACGGCTGCTCAAGCCTTACTTATATAGGCAACCCATTAACTACTCAACCAATAGCGAACCTGGAGTGCTAGCTCCTTTTAACCAATAGGAATGGTCTGCTAGTGGCCAATTGGATGCCTCCAAATGGGCCAATCCGATCGGGCCATCAACAGCCAATCAGAAGTGCAGGGCCAGAACCCTGCACTAGACTTCAAGCTTAATGATAACTTTATTGGTATTATGCATTCACAACACAGAGAGTAGCAGGTTTCAACCTGGCTTGCTTCTCTGCTTGCCTGGGAGCCATTTCCAATGGGAGGGGGGACTTGGAAGCTTTCCACTGTGCAGGGAAACTCTTGCTCTCCCCAAAACAGCAGGAGGTGATAGAATAGAAGCAGCCACTAACCTAGCTGGAGCCTCCAGAGCCTCCACATGTTCCTTCCTGCTACTGTTGATGAGAGACAAGCATTTCCCAGCACAGTGGAAAGCTTTCAAGTCCCCCCCCCCCGCATTAGAAACGGCCCCTGGGCAAGCAGAGAAGCAAACCAGGTTGAATCCTGCTTCTCTCTGCTTGCCCGGGAGCCATTTCCGATGGGGGGGATTTGGAAGCTTTCTGCTGTTTTGGGAAACTCTTGCTCTCCCAAAAGCAGCAGCAGGAAAGAACATGTGGAGAGGCTCCTGTCAGCAAGATACCCTTTGATTGAGTCTGGGACAGCTGGTGGTGGCTGTGGGGAGCAGAGTCTGGGAGACCCGATGCAGCACATATGCATGGATTGCGGGGGGGCAGACTGGTCCTGGAAGCACCGACACCACCGGAATCACCATTGCCACCTTGCTGCTGCTACATCCCCCACCCTCTGCAGGTATGGTGAGCCTGAGCCCTGGGACTGCCTTAACTGTTGCTTCCACTGGCTGTTTTCCATGCCAAGAGTGGAGGTGAGAGAGAGAGAGAGAGAGAGCAGCCCTTTTGGTATGGAGAAAAGTCGTGTGTCTTCCCATATTCCTCTCACTACGAGGAGCCCCTTTAAACTTAGCACACTTCACAAATGAGGAGGAGGGGATGAGGCTGCTCAAGGAGAAAGGAATATGGGGAGATGCACAACTTTTCTCCACACTGAGCTGCTCTTGCTAGTGACTCCAGACTGTTTTGCCCAGCTAAGACTAGCTCAGGGTTCCCCAAACTTGCTGGCTGGAGAATTCTGGGAGTTGAAGTCCACAAGTCTTATAGTTGCCAGGTTTGGGGACCTCTGGACTATATTATCAAGGAAAAGAGTGACATGCAACACATGCCTTGCAAAATTTAGTAATACTGCAGATTGGCTGTTTACATTGAAATCAAGTGCAAGATAGTGATGGCAGGTAATTTATTGGGCAGCTTAATTTGGTATTTATTTCAGTAGGCTGATATTAGAAAGCTAAACAGGATCAGACCTGGTAAGTACTTGGTTGGGAAGCCAACACAAAATAGGATGTGGGGAGGAATGGGGTTGGGAAGGAAAGAAGGAAGGAAGGAAAATAAGATAAGATGACATTTATTGTCATTTTTTTTACTGTATGTACACTGGCACATATTAAAAGTGAAATATATATATATACATATACATATACATATACATACACATACATAAAAGACATGCACACATAAAATCACATGCACACATAAAATCATTGCCCATTTTGAATACAGAGCGGAAAGGAAGAAAGAATATTGGATACATATGTGTGTGAAAAATGTGTGTGAGAAGAACTGCAAAGAAATAGGATTATAAAAAAACAGCTTCCAATCTTAGCAGTTGTAGATGAGAGAGAGAAAGAGAAATGAGAAACAGAGAGAGGGAGAAAGAGAAAGAGAGATGAGAAAGAAAAAGAAAGAGATGAGAGAGACAGAGATAAGAAAGAGAGAGGGAGAAAGAAAGACAGAGACAGAGATACCTGTTTAAAAGAAAATAGAAAAATGGCTCTTTGAGTGTTTAAGGTTGCAGACCCCTGGGTTAGGCAAACACCATGGTTGTTAAGTGAACTTTGTGATCATTAAGCAAACACTGGTTAAACAAGTCCATTTTCCCCAATGGGCATTTTTAACCTGAAACCAGAAGGAATTGTTTGAAACTGGCAAAAAACATAAAAAATCTCAGTCACAAGACTGTGTGGGATGTTGTAACTGGTCCTAAGTGTGTGTGTATGTATGTATGGTTATCAAAATTCCAAAAACAGGTCAAGTAGCTCTGGGGAGGTCAGTCGTAAATTAGAACACTTGCTAAGCAACTGGTCATTAAGCGAGGATCATTTATATTTGGTTTGCCAGTCACATGGCCACCTAGCTACACCCACCCCAGTCACACCCACCCCAGTTACATGACCAACTAGCCACACCCAGTCAATCACATGACCACCTAGCCATGCCCAGTCAGCAAGCCATGTCCATCCAGTCACATGACCACCAAGTCATACCCACAAATTACAGAACAGGTTGTTAAGAAATTTGAATCCCACCCCTGGACATATTGCGTTGTGCCAAATAATGAATGTGCTGCTGTGTTCTGGATCAACTAAAGTTTCATAATGCTCTTCAAGGGAATCCCCAATACTTAGTAGAATACATTGCAATAGTCCGATCAGGAGGTAACTAAGCTGCCATGAGTGATCATAAGTAATACTTCCTGGATTTAAACTAACTGGTGTACTAGATGAAATTGTGCAAAGGCTATGGCCCTGTCTATGGCTGCCACCTGCTGCATGAAGGACTCCAGGAGAAGCCCCAGATTATGCACCAATTGAAAATCACTAAATGTTGGCTGTCTGATATTTTGGGCAGTAGATTACCAATATTCTTAGAAGTTTAAATGTCAAAAGGCAACATTTTGTGATGATGTGGCTTGGCTCCCATTGAAGTCAAATGAAATTATAACAAGATCCAGATATTTAGTTTCTTCCAAAAGTAGTCTGTGCATATATATTTCTCCCCTCTGTCAACTGATTTTGTTGGAATGATTTCAATTTGTTCATTGGTTATAAATATGCACACTCTTATACAAAGAGCTTTTAGATAAAGATTCTGTCTGTAAAATATAACCCAGAAAAAATTATACTAAAATGGAATTTGAGAGTTAAGAACAGAGTCAGATCCCTTTGGAAAGGGGACACATTCATATATTTAGATACAAATGTAAAGTCAGAATAAAATGCAAACTAATGAAAAAGGATTTGTGACAGAATCCAGAATGCAATATTTGAGTGTATCAGTAATTTTTACCTTAGCAATACATCTTGAAGTTGCCAAATTCAGCTTAAGAGCTTGGTGTAAGAACTTCAGCTGCATACTGGTACACATATGCACACATACATAGCATCTCATTTTGCAAAGCTTTATTGAGTCTGCTTTAAGAAACAAATTCTCATAGTTGTGCTTTACTGCTCATGCCTCAAGGGATGTGATAGGAAAAGCAATGAATTTTTCATCCTCCACCTATTGGCTGCATTCACAAGTAGGGATTACATTCAGAAGTTAGGGCAAAAAGAAGCAGCAAAAAGAATCTCCTGGACAGAAGACTGCTAGCTCATGACTTTCTTCGGTTGATGATTATGAGCAATGAGAAAACCCCAAGAAAGAAGACTTTTCAGAATTGTGTGCAATATATGAAAAATCCTGTGGCAAGGTTGAGATTAAGGTTTTCATAAAAGAATGCTTATACAGTGTGTCCATCTAATAGCTATTTTTTCTGAATGTTTTTCAATCTTAATTAGAGATGTCAACTCCAGTCAACTCTATAATTACAATGTCCTTACTATTTTCATAATATACATCATACAGGTAATCCTCAGAATAACTGCAGTTAACAGTAATAGAGTTGGAAGGGAACTTGGAGATCATCTAGTCCAACACCCTGCTCTTACAGGAGACCTATACTATTTCTGATAGATGGCTTCAGTCTCTTCTTAAAAGCCTCCAGTGTTGGGCCACCCACAATTTCTGAAGGCAACTTTTTATGAATATTTTTAAATTTTAACTGGAGATGTCATATCCAGTCAACTTTTTCAATAACTGTGAAGTTGTAAAATTACTAGTATAGTTGTTAAGTGAATCTGGCTTCCCCATTAACTTTTTTTTAGTGGTTGCAAAAGGTGATCATATGACCCCAGGATGCTGCAACATCATAAATATGGTTCAGATGCTAAGCATCTGAATTTGATCATATGACCAAGGGGTCATATGCACAAAAAATGGTAATAAGTTGTAAAATGGTCATAAGTCACTTTTTCAGTGCCCTTGTTCAATTCAGTTATACAATTTGTTAATGCAAATTGTGCCATAAATGTTTTCCTTGTTGCCTAATCTGCATCTTATTGATTTTAGGGATTCTTATGATGGTAATTTGTAAATTACATTCTCTATGCACTGGAGAAAGGCTATGGGTATAAGTCATTCTCCAGTCATAGCAGAATTAAAAGCCTGATATGATAATAATTAAAAAGGTTTTGTTTGAAGAATCTTTAAAAACTAGAATGCATAAAACAATTTATTTAATGTGAATGTAGCATTACATTCACCAAAGTATTTTTTTCAAAAAAACCTTTAGTTTACATCAATCTACATTTTTTAAAAAATGTAATTCTATTTTCACAATAATATACACTCAATATTTTTCATTTGCTATGTTTTTATTTTCTAAAGTCATTTAATATAGCATGCAAAAAATAAGAGTATAACAATAATAGTATTTTTACTGTAAAATAACCATTCCTTTAAAGTTTTAAACTGACCTCAATAGAACAAAATAAAATGCATTAATAAAATAAAAACTTTAAAATGTCGCTGTTTTCTCAATTCTTCACGAATATGCTGATTGTAATATTTAATTTTATTTTCCTTTATATATATATATAAAGAATTTATATAGCTATATTGAATTATTGTTTTATGTAATGTAATGAAAAGTATAAAATAGAAGAGATTTCAAAGTGTGAACTACTGTACATATCTGGTCCAGCCTTAAGTACTAAATATACTATCTTGATGAGAAAATGCCTGACTTCTGCAAACCTGAGTAGATGTTCACACCGACAAGGAGAGTGGTATGTGTTTATTGTAGGTATACACCAGTGCTTTTAAAAAACTTTTTCAAACTCAGGCTGTATATAGCTATGTTAAGAAGACAGTCTAAGAAATAAACATGACAACATTGTTGTCTACAATCTATGGGACTTCCTAGCTTTACAAAAAAAAATCTGCATCACAGGCATTCTAGAATATACACATTAAAAAAAATACCAGCCACACAATAATGCTGTTTATTAACAAAATAAAGGATCTTATACCAGGTGACATTTTAGTACTAAAGTATTACTATGGTGTGTAAAGCATCATGAGAAGAAAGTACTGTATAATCATTTCAAAGAAATTTCAGTGGCCACTCGGAGACAGTTGTACATTTCCTGTGGAAGATCAGCTCTTGTGATATTATTTCCATCCAGACGCAGATGTGATACCCTGGAATAGGCTAGAATCCCGACAACCTTACAAAAGCTGTTCACTGAAAATTCTGTAATATAAATAACATAATATTAGAATATAACTTTCACAATCCACCTAGGATATTTCCAAATAGAACTCCTGGCTAGCAGCTTTTAGGTTCTTTGGCTAGTTAAATTCTGTTTCCTATAAATTATATACATATTATATAATACCCAGATATCAGACATTATGCTTAAAGTTTTGACATGAAAAATTGAAACACAAAAAATACATCTAAGTAAGAGCTTTTAGTTTTAAGCAATGACCAATGGTTATCTATGCTAGTTCCCTAATTTGTGAAGTGAAAGCAAGATCTCTGGACTTCTGCTGTTGCGAGCTATAGTACATATTATTCTTTGAGAAAATTGCAGGTTTTTATCATAATAGCTATTATTTTTAAAAAGACATGGAATGAACATAAAGACTGGGATAAAATAGTTACATGAGAATTGATAATTATATACAGGTTATCTCATTTAACTATTACCAACACCTTTCTTTCTTCTCTTTTTTTAATGGAAGTATTACTTACTGGTAATTTCGTTGACTTGGAGGTAGTAGTTTTCAAGGTGCTCACTGACTGTTGGAATGCTCTTTAGCTGATTATAGGAGAGATCCAGCTCCACAAGTGAAGAGATATTGAAAACATTGCTTGGTATTCCAGAATCTGTCAACTTATTGTGAGAAAGACGTAAAAACTGCAGTACTTTTAAATCCTGGAAATACTGATCGGGAACGCCGGTAATCTGATTATTATCAAAATACAGCATCAATAAATTATTAGGCAGTCCTGTAGGCAGTTTAGTCAGTTTATTATTGCTCAAGTCCAGATACAAGAGAGATTTTAAGCCTTTAAAAACTCCAGAGAGTGTACCTTCAGTCAGATCATTGTGCTGTAGGTGAATGACAGTCAGGTTCACTAGTCCCTCTAGTGTATTGGGGGTGATTTTGGAAATCTGGTTATGAGTGAGTTGCAGGTCATCCAGGGTATTGGGAAGTGGCCCAACAACTTCAGTTAAATTGTTGTGATTGATGTGCAGCTTTTTTAAATTCTTTAATTTTGCAAAGACTTTGCCTTTAATATTGGAATTTTTCAGTTGGTTATTGTCTAGAATTAGCCACTCCAGATCTGTCACATTCTCAAAAGCATTATCTTCTATGCCTTCAAGCAGATTATTGCGGAGATACAGGTATTTGATTCCTTTAGGAATAATGGGGAAACTCTTCAGTTTAAGATCATCACAATACATGGCTGAGGGGTAAGTTATAGGGCAATTACATTCTGGTGCACAGACTGCAGATGATAGTTCTAACATTGAAAAAAAATAACTAAAATCTGGATCAACACCATAATCATATTGACAGAATATGCCGCTGATCAAAAAAAGGAAGAAAGGAAGAGAAGTCAGATACATCTTTGTGCTCAGGATTGTTCCTGTTAAGGGAAATAAAAAACATAGTTACCTTAATGTTGTTATAAGGAAGCATACTAGAAGAACAAAGTAAAGCAAAATGTAACTTCTATATGTGTGTGTGTGTGTGTGTGTGTGTGTGTGTGTGTGTGTGTGGCACATGCACACACACACACACAGAACTTCACCTTGTGGCTGCAGAACTGCGAGCAACCAGACGGAATGGGTAGGGCTTATATTAGGCACACACATAAAACATGTTAGGGTTTATTTTCAGGATAGGTCTTATTTTCAGGGAAACAGTACAATTTTTTGAAAACTATAGTATTTATTATGCTTAGATGTTTAGGTTATTATTACAATATTATATTAATTATTTACAGCTTTCATCAATGACTAAATAATACAAGTAGCAATAAGTGAAAACTTCTGATATGGCAATGGTTATTAAATATTTATACAGAAAATAAACATTCTATAATGTTGTAATGTTATTATATATTGATGATGTAAATTTTATATGAAAGTACAGAGATTTTTTAATGTATTATTAACAATTCTAATTGCTAAAATGTTGACTGAAAACTTCTAGAGATTAAGGAAATGGATCACTTGGGCCAACCATTATATTCCAAATATCTGTCTATGTGGGCAAAAATACCTTTATTCATGGAGGGGAAAAATGGAAGGCATACACATGTTGCTAAGTAGTTTATTTGGAAGTTTACCTACTGGCTCATCTATCAAAACATAATGGTTGCAAAATGCTGATATATCATTTATTTTATAATGAGCATGTCCAATAAATCCAGCATAATGACTAATTTCAGTTAAAAAAAAAACAGGGAGGAAATCCATAAACAAATGTGTACATATACAGAGATAAAAATATACTCATAGACTGTCTCTCTCTTCCTCTCCCCCTCCCCCGCTCTCTCTGTATACATACACTTTACTCCAATTGTATGAAACCACTTGTGCTAGGATAATACAAAACTGGCAAAAAGAGAAACCTTGGATAGTGTTCAATGCATTTATTATGAGAGGAATTACTTATTAATGACATGTTTTAATTCCTTTATATGAGTATGATGTATTTTTGCATCTGGAAAATTATAGGTTTGTTCACCATATCTGGAAAAGGATATAATGCTGGAGCTAAGATTATGAGAGGATCCATTAGTTGTTTTACAAGAAAAGGCTGGAGTGTTTGGGATTCTTTAGCTTCAAAAAAGGACTTCTAAAGGCAACATTGTTTTGTTGAATAAAATCATGCATATTACAAGAAAAATAGGAAAGTAGAGTTCTATCTCTCTGCTTCTCAAAATGCTAGGACAAGATGTCATCCAGCATAGATGTTTAGAAAGATACTTAGAACAGGGAAAAGAATACAGTGAATACTTCAGGCATTTTATCATGAGAAATAGTGATGGCCACCTAACCTAGATAGATATACTTTTCAATTGGAAAATGCCAGGAATCATACAATGTAGGTAGTATTCAAATTAAATAAAGAAATGGGATTTAATACATTTATGATTAAGTCTATGTAGGACTACTATTCTTGAAACTTGATGCTATCTATGGGTTGGAGACTTCCCAGATGTTAGTTGAAAAGAAGAATGATGGGAAAGCAATTTGTCTCCATCATTGGCCTGTGAGAAACAAAATGCTGGACTTGATCCAAGAAATGTATTCTTATATTCTTCCTTTTTTTTGAATATGTAACTAACTGAATAAATTAATTCATAAATAAATTCATCCAAGATCAGATTCACCAGATTCATATTCTACTTTTCTGGGAAGCATTCTTATACTTCCCTTTGAATGAATCATCATTTGATCTTAGACAAAAGCCCCATTTTAAGAAAGGAAAAACCAGAGTTGATGGTTTTATAAATTCTGAGTGATGGCTCCCAGTGTTGTTATTTAGGCTGAGTAAACCTCAGATGCCAAAGGAAGGAAATTGGCTTAAACATCTATATATGAAATGTATTGAATGACTATGAACATAACAACATTATATGTTCCATAATGGATCATATCTCTGGCCCATCTAGTCTAGCATGGACTAGTTCTCAGAATAGCTAACTGTCTGTAGAAAGAAGCGGATTTCTCTCCAGGCAGATTATAAGACCATCATAAAGGCTAACAGCCATTGATCTTCATGACTTCTATGTATTGATCCAAAGGTCTTGCAAAGCCAAACAATTTGGTAGCTATACCACATCTTAATAGTGAATTTCAAAACTTAATTATCTGCATTGTGAAAAAAAAATGTTTCCTGATTCTTCCAGTATTTACTTTAATTAGGATAACCTCTGGTTTGAGTGTTTTGGAGAGGGAAAGTAATTGCTTTTTATTCATTTTATTCATGGCATGCATAATTTTATATACCTCAATCATATCCCATCTTGTTGGCCTTCTCTGAACCTTTCTAGTTCCACTATCTCCTTTTTGAGGTATGGCTAGCAAACCTGCACACAATATTGTAGATGCAATTACACTATTTATATAAGGACATTAAAATATTGCTCTTCTTAATAGCAATACTTTTTCTTATTATTCCTATTATGCTATTGGCCATTCTTACAGTGGATAAACACTGCATTGACAGTTTCTTGAACTTCAATATTTACTTCAAGATCTCATTCCACAACAATCTGCTAACTCTGATCTCATTTATGTTATTCTAGATAAGATGCTGACCAAGTTCTTGGGTTTAGAACTGATTTGTTAATGTTTCATAAAGGATTTTGTTTCAGTATTGGGCAGAAATGATATTCGGTTCAATTTACATGAAACATTTTATGCTGGCTTCAATTAGTGTAAGCTACCAGTACAACTTAGATTCAGTAACCAAAATCAATCTATAGTTAAACTGGCAGAAGCAATTATACATTACTGTTTTTTCAATTAATTATGTTGATATACATTAGATGAGTTATCTTTGGAAATCTGTGTCAATACTTATTTTAAAATGAGTTAGACATGGATGCACATTTAGTCTTCCCTTTAACTTCTATATTAATTCCAATATTCAAATTTTGTATAGCATTGGGTTTCTCCATACATTGTTGGCAAATAAACTCATTTTCAAATTAGGTAGGAAGGTCAAAGGCAGGGATTCTTACTATAGGTCTACAAATAGATTTCAGGAGGTCTGTGAATTTGGATGAGAAAAGCAATTGCAAATTTATTTTCACCAACTTTTAACTGAAATTTAGCTTCATCAATAACAATGTTATTGATTTAATGGATTAATAAAGAAGTTCATGTTTACTATATTATATTATTACTTTTAATATATTGATAATTACATTTGAGTATAATTGGGTTTATTTATAGTGTAATCTATATCTATTTTATTTAATTTTTTTATTAAAGATACTTAATAATCTTTATTAAAGATACTTAATATTTATACTTTTTTCTAAAAGCTCTCAAAAGGTGTTACAGGCAATGAAAGCAAAGAAAAATTGATCTTCCACTATTTCACACTAAAAGCTACTTCATATACCTGGAGTCAACTGCTTCCAATCAGGCAATTTTACTAAAATCCAGGTACTGACCCATATAGACCTTTAAAGGTGAAAACCAACACCTAGAATTGCACCTGAAAGACAGTGGCAATCTAATTATAACCATAACTACTCAAACTGCTGCACTATGAATCAGCAATATATTCTAAGTGGATCTCACGGCCAGCTCCATGTGATAAATATGGTAATATAATAGTCCAATCAAGAAGTTACTGAGGTATGAATAACTATGAGAAGAGTTTCCCAATCTAATAATGGTCATAACTGGCACAAAAGATAAAACCATGTGAGGGCCTTTCTGGCCACAGCAGTGATCTGCCAATAACAAGAAATAACTTCAAAGCCAGTTCAACATGGATGGGTGGGGAGAAGGATGATCACAACCAAAACCAAAGATAGAATAACACTGGCATTAGATGGCTTATCAGACACAATTAATCTTATCTTGATGACGTTTGTTCTAAGTCTGCTTTTAGAATTTAAGAGCATCAAGAAAGATCCTCACCTGCATTTCCAATTTGTTTGGATAAAGTTAAACCCTAACTCTGCCCTGACAGATGATCTCCACCAATGGCTTCATATAAATGTTAAATAGTGTTTGTTGATAACTGCTGCTGCTTGGAGAAAAAAGCCAAGAAACCAGTGGGTTTTCATCCAAATTATTTATGATATTGAGGCTTGAGAAAGCCAGTTCAGAAACAAATCAACAAGTTTGGGGGCTAACAGAGATTTGGACTGACAATTTTTCACTTTACTTAATTATTTCACCAATGACTTTTCCATCTCACATAGTCAAATGCTTATTGACTAGGCTTAATGTTTTTCCATTCATGATGCTAGAAGGGAGTTTTTGTAATAACTTTAATACCAAATTTCCTCTATCATTGTTGGGGTGGGAAATATTTTCTTACTAGCAAATCTGTCTGTAAGAATATGTAAAAGAATATGTAAATTTGCCGTTTTTGCTGAATAGCAAGGGTTCTCAGTTTAATATTGGTAATACTTACACAGTGATTTACTGTTGTTTTAATATGACTTGTTATCTATTTTATTAAATGCATGGCTTTTGATTGTGCTATTTTCACATTTTTATTGTATTTATGGTACATTACTATTTTGATCTGTGTGATTAGTAAAACACCTGTCCCTTCTCATCTATCTATCTATCTATCTATCTATCTATCTATCTATCTATCTATCATCATCTATCCTATTTATCATCTATATCATGTCATCAATCTATTTATCATCTATCATCAATCTCCGCCAATCTCTGATGGGACAGTATGCATAATTGAATCCAACCACCATTTTATTGCCCCAATAAATACCTATAGAAGGGTGAGGAAAGAGATAAGAAAGATGGATTGTATATGAATTCTCATAAGTGGTAAATTATGTCTTCAGCTTCAATTTTAATGCTGCAAAATGTTTAATGTTTATACAGAAGCTATTCTGGACCTGAAGCTAAACCCAAAACATGATGAAAATATAAGGCTGTGCTGCAGATCATGGACCACAGAAACCAGGTAAATAGAAAGAGCCAAAACCTAAGGACAGATAAAGGGGCAAACAGCATTAGTAAATATATTATTGGTAGAAACACGTCTAAAAATGGTTTACTTTGTTATATGTTGTTACTTCGTTTTTTTTTGTTTCACACTGAAGTTCCTATACTGAGCTATTGTCAGTATTGTCAGGAAAACCCACATTTTAAAAAAAATAATAATTATAATAACATTCACAGAATTTGGTTTTAAAGGGTTTATGGATTTTTTGGTTGAGTATGGCACCCAGAATCTATCAGAGGTGGGTAGTTATAACAAATATAAATAAATAAATAATCACAAAGAAGTTTTGCCCTTCTGCATTTTCATGTAAAATTGCACTTCCTAATTGTTATTATGGATGATTTAATGTTTATTGAGGATAAATTAGGAGCAAATGTATACATCAATGAAGACTATATATGGAATGATAAATTTCAATACTTTAATAAAAAAGCTGAGACTTCTGTAGATAATTGTATGAAACAGCCATGACTGGATATTTACAATTTTGATATAGAGTAGGACAAGGGCCAAATTCAATGGTATGCAAATCGACTTCCTCTCATGATATGATATCCTCTTGCTCTAAACTTCTCTGTTATATCCTCTGAATGCACTCAGCCTAGTTTTATTCCAGCATCTTCCAAACATTTGGAGTAGGTTTGGCCAACAAACAGAGAGTATAATGGGATGAGTAGATGCAGTTCACTCAGTTGTCAGTATAAAAGCCATATAGTTATTTCTCTCACAGCTTAAAAATAATTAGTCACTTTATTAAATAATAAAAGATGTATTGATTTCAGAATCCATAAGAACCACCAACCCCATGAAATTATTCCATTGAAGATGTTTGTGGTATGAGGTTTAATAGATAGCTGAGTTACAATGAAATTTGCATCTTTGAAGTAAAGCTGATCACAGCTGCATTTGAATGCATAGATATACAACAATATAATCTGGTATAATTTATTACTTTGCCAAATATATCTTCATGGAAGGACATATTGGATTTATAAGAAACAAGTCCCTACATTAATGCCCCAAAAACTACTTTTCCCCAATTCTCTTTTTGAATGGAAAAGGAGGGCAAGAATTAATGAATTAAACAAAAATACCATTTTGTCTAAGACATTATTTTTGCACTAGTGAAGAATTACAAAATATCATAGCTAGCAACAATGTCAGTTGAAAAAAATGGGGGGGGGGGCTTTAAAGTAACATGATTGATTATAGCTGAATGTATAATAACTGAAGTTTTGTTTCTGATCAGTAAATTATTATGCATTTTGGCATATATTTATGGAATATTTGAATTTGTCTAATATATGTTTGTACCTATCAGGCAATTCTGTGGCTTGCAAATTTATATATCAAATATATACAGTGTGAAACTAATATTGTTTTATGTAATTGAATTGCCTTTGTAGTTACTGGAAAGATCCCTATCGGTTATAGTGCAGCTCTTGTACAGATTTAACTGTAAATGTTTTTCTATAACAACATAGTATTAACTGTAAATGAGTAACCTTAGTTGTAGTTACAGTACACTGATCTGAGTTGGTTGATTAGAGATACTTTATAATCTTTCCTTTAACAGTGTAGCAACATTTCCTGCTTCTATTTAAAAGAAAATTATAGAAATATAATAAAATAAGGCCTTGTTTAGAATCATACACTTTGGTATTGGAAATATTTCTTATATATTTCTTATCTATTTACTACTTTATACTTTTTGTATCCCTTTGACTTACTGTATTACAGACTGGTAAACCACTCTGTAGAAAATATTAATAAAGGATATTAATATTTAGTTAAACATTTCCAAATATTATAGAGTAGTTTTACAATTTTTCAGACTTAAAGATTTGCTTCAATATGCTAATATAGTAAAAATTTCCAACGAAAAGTGCAGTATTACATTTGTTATTCATGTGAATAATCTATGAATATAAAAAAAATCAAAGATAATATTTTTCATGCAAGATTATACTTTCTGAAATTTGTGAGACCCTTCCTTGCTCTGTGTACATTTTATAAACTTGTTTAAATGAATATATTATTTCTTAAAAGATCAGCAGGAACCAGAAATTAGCGAAGTATTTACATATTTCTCTAGTACAAATGTTTGAACATATTCCTATGAACATCTGCTAAAAATTTGCATGCAAGGGCTACAATTGTCATTTGGCACCTTCCCTCAGATGGAAAAATCTTTTTCACTAGTAGTTAAAGAGTGAATCTTGTTCTGTACACTTTTCTTTTTCAAAATTTCATACTAAAACCATCACTGTTGTCCCATAAAAGTTTAATTAACATGTACATTGCTAGATGAATAACCTTTAATAGTTTTGTTGTTTTTCAGTAACATGAACTATTGTTTTATCAATGAAATTTTCAGAGTAATCCACCTATTTGATATAAGAGTTCTTGATAACAAATTTAAATATTTATTAGATAGATATTGTGCTCCTCCCTATGGTATGGAATAGTTCTTCTGGAAGTGATTAAATTTTGCAAAAAATTTGCAAAGAAATGCAACAATAACCCACAAAACATGAAGAGCATTTTAACATAAGCTCAGAAAACAAATTCACAACAGCAGTTGTGTCCAATCTGCAAACTGACAAAGGTGAATCGTATTCTCAGTACTGCTTTGTTCAGTTGCTTGATTCTAAGTGTTAAAACATGCAAGAGAACTTACCTTTCTGACTTGAAACTGCTTGCTTTAATTCCCACAGCAGATTCAGTAAGGGAGTGGATCGAACAATATATGCTATAAACAGTGTCAGATGGTAACTGGCTGCCAGATCCTCTGTGATTCAAGGGTTTAGGGGGGAAAATCCTAGTCACGCTGTTGTCTGAAGCTTCTATGTCATCATGGTATTCTGGCATGGGATATGTAAAACTGCTGCTGTCTCTAATCAAATGCAGGTGGAGGCTGAAAAGGGTAAAAGACAACCCATCTGTTCTCTCAATGGAATGAGAGATAACCCCTTTAAGCAACCTAAGAAAAGTTCAAGCTCTGCTATAGCACAAACAACAAACTTCTAAAGGGAGACATTATTCTAAACAATGTCCAGATTGCAAACAGACGTTTCATTTCCCCAACTCACTATATAACCTTTGGCAAGATCTAACAAATAACCCTCAAGCGTTAGTTCAACCACACTTTTTTAACCAAGTGACTCATTCACTTTTTCATTATTTTTTCCCTCCTAAGTTATGTACAGCCTAAATGTCTCACTAAACTTACTTATTTCTAAAAGTTTTCACAGTACAAAATAAGGAAGGAACCATGTACATTTTTCCTTTGTCATATCAAACAAAAATGTTCATTTGCACAGATTAAGATTCTATATGTTGTTTATGGTATATGTATTCATCTAAATATTTACATAACAGCAATGAATTTTCTGTAATAGAGATAAATAGTTGGCAGCTTCCTAAAAGTACACAAACATTTGTCACTTTTAGGACTATTAGTATCTGGAACCAATCAACTTTCTTATTTATGGTTGCTGTTCAAGAATGCATCCTAAAGCTTGGATGCAAATATTGTTGAAACAGACATTGCCAAAAATGGAAATAATAATAATAATAAAATGATTGGTAAAACACTAAAGTATTTATTCCGGGTTTAATATCACCAAGAAACTCCCACGAGAAGGCCTTGTTTGTCTGGGATAGATGCTTCCTTTAAGGGCCTAAGTGACAAGAAGTATGAACTTTTCAAAATCACCTAGAAAGAATATCAAAGAAAAAAGTTATCAACTTATATTTATGGTATGTAATATTTGTAGGAGAGTTAACAATGGATAACTAAATTTGTACATCTTCAGAGGTTTGGTTCGCTGGCTGAATGCCAAAATGCACTATGATGTACTGTGACACGGCTGCAGAGATGTGGCTTGCTATTTCAAAGCAAGAAAAATATTTGTCTGGTGATACATAGCTTCATCTAAATAACTATGTGACCCACTGAGCTTACATATTCGTTGTGGTGCTGGGGAGAGAAGAAACAAAAGGAAAAATGTGAAACAGTAGCAGACAAAAGATGGGAAAATGAATGAGAGAAAGAGAAAGAAAGAGATAGGATCTTATATTCTTTTAACCTTTCTGGAGTCCAAAAATAGTCAAAGATGAACAATATATAATTTTTTATATGAATTACATAATTTACTCTGGAAGCCATGTTTCAGCAAGTCAACTTTCATATCCCCAGTTTGCAAAATGTCACCTCAATATCATTGTACAGATTTTTTTTTCAATTTGTCTTTAAGCAATGACATTCTTAAATGTCTATTTGCAGATTTTGCAGGCCAAAAGAGCATATCAACAACTGATAGACAATTGTAAAATAACATATCTGCAAAATCAAAAAATGCTTTCCAACAATACAATTTTTTAAATGTCCATGTGACAATAAAAGAGAGTTAGAACAAATATTGGCAAGAACTTAGCAAAAAAAAAAAAAAAAAAGCCATAGAGTTGAAATCCAAAATCCATTATTTAATCTGAAATACTTTTTTTTCTAATTTCAGTAAAGCAAGCATTTAAAAACTTCTAAAACTCTATTACCACTAATACATTTGTTGTATTATTATACAATATATTTCATATATTTAAATTATCATAGAATTTCTTTAATAAGTACTTAAAGTATTTGTAGCAGCTTTTTGTCTCACTGTTTACTGTATTCCTCATTATGAGTCCATGATTTGTGCAAAATTATAGGGTTAACAGTTTTTCTGAAAATGTAGGAGGGTATACAAGGCACCACTTTCTAAATTACTAAAATTACATATTTTAGGATTATCATGGTTGCTTTAGAAACTGATCCTGATCATTTTACTTTGTTTTGAGTGCTGTGAAGCTAAGTAGCTATGGATGCAGAAGGATGTAGAAAGAGCTGGGAGGGTCTGCATGATCCTGGAAAAAGACAAAGCTGCTTTAATTTTTGGAAAAGAAGTAATTCATGATTTCTTCAATGACTTCCAAAGCGGCAATTTCAAAGACTTGCATAGTTCCAACAACAACAAATTTAATGACACAGATTGTATTAAATGTCTTTTAAGGGTCCTTTGCAATGTTATTTTACATGAGCATACCTCTAGTTTCAGAATGTACTGAAAGTATTGATGAAGAACACACATGATTTAAAATGCAATCATATCTGAGTTTGTGTTGTCTTTCTGCATGAATGAATTTGAGCCAGTAATGAAGCCTATTGATTGCCTGAATTAGTCTCTGCAGTTTTCTTGGCAAAGTTTCAGGAGTGGTTTGCCATTGCTTTCTTCCCAAAACTAAGAAAGAGTGATTGGTCCAAGATCATCCAACTAGTTTCTTAGACTGGCTAGTTAAACCACTGCACCAAACTGGTTCTCATCTCTGAGTTAACTCTCAATTACTTATCTATATTTAAGTAAAACATTTAGATTTTAATCTTACTGAGTTCAGTAAGGATTAAATCCAGGAAATAGATACTGAAGCATAGATTTAATCTGTTAAATAGAATTGTACAAATCCTTATGCAAGCATCTGGTCTATGCACAGAGCAACCCATTAAACTTACTCAATGGAAACACAAAACATTGGTGGAAGGCTTGGTGCTAGAGCTTTGTGGATTGCTCTATCCTTGCAGCAAAGCCTTCTGGGTAGACCATCTAATGTCAAAATGTGCATCATGATGCAATTGATCAATGTACATATTGACATCACATGTCTTGATATTAGTACTAAATTATGTCCCATATGAGAATAATATGTTCAGAAGTATATTGAAGGGTATGATAAACCTTCAAGCCTTCTATTTCACAAGTTTGAGAGTGATTTGAGCAGGTGTAATTGTATATTTCATAGTTGCTGTATATTATACATTGTCAACTTTTTATTTTTCATAATTTGTTTATTGTGAGTTTACATAATGAGCCAGTTTAAAGAAGCAGTATACATGTTTTAATAAGTAAAGATAAATAAATGAAAGCAAAGAATTTGTGCTTCTTTCAGGCACCAGAATGGCCGAGGCACATGACAAACACACTGGGAGTCAAGAAATATTTAGAAACATTTTGCCTTTTTCTGTCATTGCCCACTTCTAGTATACAACTTATACCAGTCTTTACCTTGGTTTCATACAACGGCAATGTTTTACAAGGTTTAAATCAATACTTTATTTGAATAAAAACTTGTATCCCATTTTATCCTTTAATTTAAATGGAGGGAAAAAGAAAAGCAGCTGGAGCTGCTGACCAGTGCTCCATTCATGCCATTGCATGCTCCAAAAGTTTCGCACAACCCATATCTGCTTACCATAGTAAAGTGAAACAAAACATGGTTTCCAAATTTCAAATTCTATAAACAAGAAATGTATACAGAAATGCATTACTAGTACATTGGAAACATAGTATGAAACATCATGAAAAACAGTTTGCTTCAGCACTATGGGTTTTTTTTTTCAACCGAGGGTTTCTGCATTTCAACACCTTTGATTTTAAATAACTTAGGCATTAGAACTACTAGTTTTATTTATAGCTAAAGTACACAAATAACATTAGATTATTGTTTGATCATAGTGTCTTTGTAATGTCATGACAGCATTTTCCATCCTATTTTTCAGCTGAAATATGATTTTAAATCTTTTGATCCTTTGAGTTAGAATTCAGGATCCTTGGTAAAAGTTCAGAGCATTTTCATCTGCATTTTTTTAAAAAAAGTTTCCCTCAGACCAGCTTAACATCTGAAGATTTCATTGACATATTTTGTTGGCAGCCATTAAGAAATAATTGCCTAGCCTCTAGCCTTGGCATATACAGGATGCCTTATGTTTGAGTACGGATAAAAACTGACTTTACTTAATGTACTTCATTTGTCAATATTGACTAAGAGTAGCTGGGTAGTACTCTATCTGTCCTTCATTACAAATATATTTGTACCTTAGGTATATAAAAAGATCCTTTCACAAAATTTCTTACAAAATTTCTTCCATAAAATTTTTTACTAGAAAAGTAAAAAAAAAAAAAACCTAACCAAATTAAATTAAAGATATAAGGGAATATGATAGGTTTAAAGGAACCAACACCTATCACTGTTCCTTTCTCTTGATACACATAGTCTTTTCACTATGTCCATATCCTGATTTATATATTGTCTTTAGTAAATGCTAATAATGCCTGTAGTGAATATACTATTATCTATCTATCTATCTATCTATCTATCTATCTATCTATCCATCTATCTATCTATCTATCTACTATCTTCTGTCTATGTACATCTATCTAATAAACTTGTATGTTGCCCATCTTGCCATAGATGACAGACATTCAATTAAAATGTACCAGAAAACATTAAAACAATGAATAAGGATTATATAATAATATTTAAAATTCAATTAAAATTAACCAGGATAAGATGTAGAGAAGCAAAGTGTACCTAAGGATTAGGTGGGGTGTCATCTACTCCATTAGCCACAACCAAAGTGCTATGCCCAGTGGTAGGATTCATTTTTTTTTTTTTTACCACCAGTTCTGTGGGCATGCCTTGGTGGATGTGGCAGGGGACGGATGCTGTAAAATCTCCAGTCAGAAGTGGTATTTTCCATTTCTTTGAACTACTCAAACATTTTTGCTACCTGTTCTCCAGAACTGGTCAGAACCTGCTGAACCTGCTACATCACCAATGGGAACCCAGGATAGTTGACACAGCTATGTCTTCAAGACCAAAAAGGTGGATAGATCAACTATATACTGTTGTTTGCTAGATAGAAGATGTTTTGACCATCAAATCATGAGCTTTTTTGCAAACCCTATGAGTGAGATACGTGATATCTAAATATGACAAATAAACAAACAAGTAGCACTTGCCATTAAAAATATTGCACATGCAACATGAAAGAATACAACTGTACTTTTAAAGAAATAAATAAACATATGCATTATTACTTCCATCTGAAGAAGAATATAAAATTGGGCCCACATTTTAGCAACAATCTAATTTTCTTGGATTTTATTTTTAGAACTACAACCAGACTTTGATTTATATAGAAGGGTATGACACTGAACTTCAACAAGTAAAAGCATTCATTATTTTAAATAGGGAGGCCCCAAATCTATAATTCACTTTGCCTAACATCCACACAGCACTTACTTTTCAAACGGAAAATATTAGGACATATAATAAGTCTTTGGGAATTTGTGGTCATTTTAGACTTGTTTTTTATTCCTAAAATGGAAATGAGAGATTTGAGGATTTACAGGGTTGTATTTCTGTACAACCTATTAGCTGACCACAAGATTCTTTACTGAAACACTATATCATTTTTATGGGAATTAAGAATTATGTATTGCCTTTTTGCACTTCTTCAAAATATATAAAATTGATTACCATTAACCCATGTTGTTTCTTACTTACTTATTTCACAATGCACAAAGAAGGAGTCTGGAAAAAAAATCAGAGTGCTTTGACAATACAAGATACTTTTAGATTCTTCCTAATGTAAGGAAATAGAAATGCACATATACAAAAAAGAGAATTGTCAAAATTAATATCTTGGTGAAGTATCTGGGTGATAAATTACATAAAGGTTTTGTATTTGACATCAATAATGATACTGGTTTTTTTTTACTAATTTTACATCTCAATTTATTACAGTTACAAAATTACATTAGAATTATAACTAATCTAAAACAAGTGAATAAATCACCAAGCATTGTCTACTAAGGCTTCTCTATCTAATCTTGAAAAATCCAGACAACCACTAGATAGTAGACAAGAGATGCATAAAACTATCTAAAAACATTTCAGATATCTTGTGGTAGCTCTATTTTTTTATACATTACAATTAATCTTGTAATGAGAAAAAATAAGATTTGGAAAAGACAACTATCTTTTTCTCTTTCATATTTAAAGAAAAGGACTGTGTTGTAAATACAGATATAAACTATAGATTTACTCTTTTATGTGATTAAGAGCCAGAATTTTGTGTCTTCCCCAACAAAAGAGGAAGACGAGGAGGAGGAGAGGGAGGGGGAGAAAGAGGAGGAGGAGGAGGAGGAGGAGGAGGAGGAGGAGGAGGAGGAGGAGGAGGAAGAAGAAGAAGAAGAAGAAGAAGAAGAAGAAGAAGAAGAAGAAGAAGAAGAAGAAGAAGAAGAAGAAGAAGAAGATGATGATTAGTGCTGTCATCATCTTATTATTTTACATCTTACTATAAATGAGAACTATAAGTTCTATAAGGCTTACAGTTCCAAAGGTTGCCATGGAAGCCAATATTTAAAACCCTATTTAGAAGTTTTATCTAACCTGGTTTGTGTGAACTTTTTCACTCTTTCTGGGATTTTTTTCTGAAGGACATCCTGATGCTAAGCCTGTATCAGTTAGCCTGTATACAATGTATTTTGTGTTTTGTGTTTGTTTGTTACAGAAGAGAACACTTCGTGAGGAGAATTCAGCACATTGTCTAGCTTGGGATGTCCTTTTGATATCATTATCAGGACTGTCTACAATGATTGGAGAAAGGGGGAACTATTTTTTCAACAGAACACTTCAAATTGTAGTGGCAAAGGTGAAACATTGGTCTTGAAGCCCCTGACTGATGCTACAAGGTTCAGTCTTGTCTCCAATATAATATGTGGTTTCATGAATAAATTCATTATGCTCAATTTTACATTTATACCCTATGCTATAGAGAGATGATGTCTATCTCCTATTCCAAGGAACTTGAAGACTGGTTGTGGATGGGAGAGAAAAGATTGGAATTAAACCAAGTAAATTGGAATTGTGGTTTGTTCATCCAGATTTTCTGTTGACACTAATGTTTTATTTAGACAGATTTCAATTATCTGTGAGCTTTCAATTACCGGTGAGCTTTGCAATTTGGGATGCATAAATGGATGATACTCAAACATCAGGTAAAAACTATAGTTAGAGGGACCTTTCACCAGTTTCCTTCCTACACCCATTGTGACTATAACCTTTACCATCTAGTTCGACCAAATCTGTTCCACATCTCCACATGAAGCTCCCTTTAAATACTATTTAGAAACTTCAGCTGGGCCAGAAGGCAACAGCCCATGTAACATCCAATGTGAAATAAATTATTTTGCTAGCAATTAAAGAGATTAAAGAAAAAATAAGAAAGTCTAAATTAGAGGCTGAAATAGTACATGGAATGGAAGAACAAGAAAAGTATAAAATGTATGTTAGTATGATATATAAATTATTTGAAAAATTATACACAAGTTATAAATATATTGATGAAATAAAACATAATATAATTTTATTAGTTGTGGAGACAATTCTGTGATGTGAAGCTGGCTTGACTGAATCCATCTTGGAGCTAGAGTGTTGCCAGATGTATTTGAAAAAGATATTGAATCAATAATTAAAGAAGGATGAAAAAAAATGTCATTTTTTTTCTGATTATGTAATGGCTTGTGTGTCATGATCACATATATAATTTTTCATTTTATCACCCTATGGAAATTATGAAGATGGTTTAAATTATGCAATAATTTAGTTTGCTGAGGCTGACAAAGTTGCAGTAAAATATTGTACTTTTGGAAAACAACACTGAAACTCATTTCTCATATATGGAATGAGACATCAAGCAGATGTGGGGGGGGGAACCAAGTGGAATTGGGAGATTCATCATTGGATTAACTGAAACTCTGGTCATTCTTCTCAAGCCAATGAATCCAATTTTTGTGTTAGTTTCTCAACTCCAAATTCACACTGCTTTTCCATTTATTCACTTTTCAAGGACTGCCAACTAGAAAAATAGAAATTTATTTGGTAAAATGAAGAACACTTTTTCCCTTTTCTTGCTTCATTTTACTGGATATCCTACATAAGAATACAAAGCCCAAAACCTGAGGAATCATAGAATGAAATTCTTCTGAAGATAGTACGACACAAGGAGGCTAAGCAGCATCTCTTCAGATCTCTAAAGCATTATATACAGTGCATACAAAGGAAAGAGGAATCTGTTTGGTTGAAAAGAGACCATCATAGAAATGATTGCTGATATTTTCTGTTTCCATGAAGCATGAAACCAAAAGGAATTACTATAATTTAATCAATTGTGGCAACAGTCATATTTAAACATCAACAATAAACTTAAGTATTTATCTTGGATGGCAAAGTATTTTAATATATCAATTAATTGTTGACTTAAAAGGTAAATTTAGTATTGGTTCAATTATAGTTTCTACTCATTATCTGGTAACAATGTAAAGTTTTGTTTACACTTGAAATAACAGAAAGAAACAGAAACAGAAGCTTTGAATACCTATGTTAGGGATAACTGGCATATATCTAATTTTTATATCTTGCTCCTAGATAACCATCTGAAAATTATAACTGTCCATAATTCAGCAGACCTAAAGTTTTTGCCACCTATGGTTTTGCCATGTTACACATCTTTTTGGATGTGAATCAAGGGATTAGTGATTACCTTATGGATAACCTGGCACCTGCCCATTTCATTAAGTCTGACAGTATGGATAAGTTCCAGATCCTTTCTCTTAAATGTTGCCAACTTGTAGGGCCTAACAGCATGCCTCCTTGGTAGTTGCCTCCTTCCTTTGGAAGATCCCACCCCACACCTAGAGATCCAGTAGGTTCTAGCCTCCCAGTCTTCTGAAACAGTAACACTTGGTCATTCCCTTTACCTTAGGAATAGCAGGACACTGGACCTATGTAAGGTCTAAAGTTATGTAGAGGTGTCAGACATAAACTAGAAATAAACATTGGTTTTCAGCAAAAACATTGCAAATCAGAGTCACATGGCCACGGGACATTGCAAATGGTCCTAAATGTGACCTGGTTATTAAGTACCTGAAATACAATCATGTGACTGTGAGGGGGGACTGCTGTCAGAAATTTTTAATTGGGTCATAAATACCTTTTGGGGGATATGCTAAATAACTGGTTGTAAAGTGAAGACTACCTGTAATAACTACAAGATAAATGGCAGATAATTCTTAGTAAAGGTAAAGGTTTTCTTCTAGGGGTCAGTGCTTTGTTTCTTAGCTGAGAGAGCCAGCATTGCCTGAAAACACTTCTGTGGTCATGTGGCCAGCATTCACGGAGGCATGTGGAGTGCTGTTACTTTCCACCAAAGTGGTACCTATTTATTTTCTTGCATTTACATGCTTTCAAACTGCAAGGTGGGCAGGCACTGGGGCAAGTAAAAGGAGTTCACTCCATGGTCCACTCCATGTCATTGTATAATACTCAAGTGATGAATCTGGGCTATCAGCTTTCCAGCCAAGATGCTCATCATCTTAACCACTGAATCATCACGTCCCTTATTCTTAGTGATCATACATAAATTATTTTCCAATTTTTGGATTTTTTTACAGATTTATTTTCTGAAAATATAGAAATATTCAATTAGATACTGTGAGATTTTTTTTTTTAAATGAATATATCTTCTAGAAATCTCTTTTGCCAAATCAACAGTTTCAGCTGAGTGAAATATTTTAATTCCTAGTTTTGGGGAATTTTTTTAGGAACCCTAAAAAAACCCTAAAAGGGGCAATATTTTTCAAATTATGAAGCCTTTATGATGATAATTTTAAAAACAGGTAGGAACCCCTTGTGTAAGATACTGTTAAGTACTTGGACATGGGTTGGAGTAAATGGAGACAGCCTCTGAATAGTTACTTTTAGCTCTTTATTAGCATAGTGACTTCTCAAAACAACAGTGAACCCTGCCTGATATAGGCAACCTTTGTGAGAATTGTCCAATAGCGAGCTATGAACGGAAGTATTTTAAACCAATAATAATCCTCTGTTAAGGGCCAATCGGATTCCTAAGAACTAGCCAATCCGATCTGGCCGCCTAACAGCCAATCAGAAGTGCAGGGCCAGAACCCTGCACTTAACCTCAAGCTCATACTTTATTAACTATGGTACATACATAACACCCCTTCCCCCTGGCTTCTTAATTATGGTGTAGTTATATAATCCTTTAAGTAGGATGGTTGTCTTTTAAGTCTTTCGGATTTTCGTTGGACTGGTTGATTGCAATCCTGTTGAGGTAGATTGTTGTTTGGCAGTGTCTCTGCTTCTTGCTCAGGTGCAATTTCTTGTGGTGCAAACAATTCTCCTTCCTGCTCCATTTCTTGAGTCTCACTTGTTTCGTCGCTCTCTTCGAGCAGGTTCCCTGGAACCTCATCTTCTTCTTTTGTACCTCCCCCCCCTCGGTTTGGTCATGGGGGAGTTGTTGACTGGCCGTTATGAGTCGTGACCGTAATTGGTCGATATGCCATTTCCACAGTCTATTGTCACAGCATTTCACTACATAGGATTTGGGGCCGGTCACTCGTACTACTGTTGCTTCTATCCATAACGGGTCGCCTGATAAGTTCCGTGCGTAAACACGGTCTCCTACCTGGAACGTGCGATAGCGGCCACTGGATCCTATTGGCTTTTCTGGTTCGTAAGCAGGGTGCAACCAGTCGAGGTGGGAACAGAGTCTTCATCCCATCAGTAGTTCTGCGGGAGTTCTGCCGGTGACGCTATGTGGAGTTATGTGTTGCAAAAAAAAGAATTTGGTTGACTTTGTCATCGATATTGTCATAGTCCATTTTTTGCAAAATCTTTTTAACAAATTGGATCATGAGTTCCGCTCGGCCATTGGTCGCAGGGTGCGCAGGCGAGGTGAGCGCATGGCGGATGCTGCAGTCAGCGAGGTACTGCTCGAACATCAATGCCGTGAACTGTGGCCCGTTATCAGACACCAGGACGTCAGGCAATCCGTGGATTGCAAAGAATCTATTTAGGATCTTAATCACTGCCATAGAAATTGTGGCCGTCAGGAACTTACAGTTTCGCGTGACTTCGGGGCAGCAGGAATTCGCGACCGCTCGTGATTCCTGCTGCGCTTGCCGCCGAGGTACCCCCGATCCAGATGGGTCAGGGCGATATGGCTGCCCTGTAGGGACAGCCGAAGAGAGAGGGGAGCCGGACAGGGGGTTGGGGGTGTCACAGACCCCCTCCTCGTCCTGGAAAACCCCTTTTTCCCAAGGCGGTGGAGCGGCGGTCAGCAATGGCCACCACGAAGAAGCCAGCAACCGGACAAGAATGTGCTGGAGGAAGCAAGAAGAGTGAAAGTTCTGTCTGAGCCGGGTCAAGTAACATCTTTCAAATTTGTTGGAACTGAGCTGTTTGAATTGCTGGAGGATACATTGTATCCCTAAGAAGATCGAAAGCGGCGGAGAAGCTGTTAAAGGGAACTTTTTTTTTTCTTCACTCTCCCACCCCATGGAAACAGCAGATATGAAATATGTTTGGACATTGAAGGTGAATTATTCTGAAAGTTGAAGCTAAGGGACAAAAGGGTTCCTGGACATTGAAAAACTTAAGAAATTGGAAAACCCTTATTAGAGGTATGGATTTCTGATTATTTAAAATTGATGTTGCAAGTGGGAAGGGAGAGGAAAAAAAATTGGAGCAGAAGCTGAAAAAGGAGGAGATTGCCTAGAATCCCAAAGAAAGGTATATGGTAATTGGACCTCTTTGATTAAACATTAACCCCAGAAAGAGAAAGAGAAAAGTATTAATTTTTGGAATTTTTTTTGAATTATTTTTGATTAAAAATACTTGTGGTTGTTTTGGGAAAAGTTTCTCTTTTCATGATGGCATCGCTTGTGGATGAACTAAAGACTGAATATCAAAAATATAAAAAGGAAGATACTTTGGGCACTTTGTTTCAATTTTTAGAAATGGCGTTATGTACTTATGAAAAGTTGATTACGCAGCAGAAGGACTGGAACAAAGAAGAAGAGGAAGAAGAAGCCATCTTTGATGAACAATGGGTTCTTTCCGGGGAGGAGGAGAAAAAGGATAAGAAAAGGGGATTTTAAGAATTATAAAAACAACCAAAAAAGAGAAAAATGAGCGGAAAGGTGGAGGCAAGGTTGGAAAGCAAAGGAAAGGGAGTAAGAAAAGGGAAGAGGAGAGACAAAGGGGTAAAAAGGGCAAGGAGAAGAATAAGCAAGAGAGAAAGGGGGGGAGGAGAAGCCTCAATGGGGGGAAGCAAGATCTAAAGAAAAAAAGTTTATTCAGAGACAATGGGTGAATTTAATTTAGGATAAAAGAGGGATTCTGGAGGGTACATAAGATTGTGTTTTTATGTGTATTTAGAGTATAAAATTCATTGTGTAATTTTAGAATCTTTTAAACAGAATCCCAAGAAAAATTGTTATATGAAGTACTTTTAAGTTAGGGTAATGAGTTATAGACGTTACTCCAAATAGTGTATAGGAGAAGTATAGTAAAAGAAAAAAGATGAATGGATAGTTGGAAATAGAACAGATAAAGAATGTTATTGAAAATGATAATAAGATATGGAAGGATATATAAAGGTTTTGTTATGTTTTTTTGGATTTTTTATATTGATAAAAGGCAATAAAATTTTAATTAACAAGAAATAATTTGGATGAAAAGGAGAAGCTGGGATAAGATATGAAGTTAAATAGATAAAGTATTGATACTATAATTTGGAATTGTTATGTTCCATTGGTTTTCTTCTTTTATTATTTTTTCTTAGAAAAGAATTTATAAGCTGTTATGCCTTGATTCTTTGTGCATTGTTTTTATAAAATTGATAAAAATGGTTTATATATATATATAAAAAAAGAAAATGATAATAAGATATGGAAGGATATATAAAGTGAATATGATGTTTGAATTTGGGTCTGTGTGAAGAGTTTCAACCCGGGATCAGACAGCCTTCAGAAAAGATCTTTTAGTTTTGTTTATGTTTTGTGTTTTGTATGTTTGTGTATTGTGTTTTCTGAAAAATTAATAAAGTTTGTTTTAAAAAAAGAAGAAGTTGTGGCCGTCATACGATGAACTTCTAACCAATTGGAATATGCTTCGACTGTCAGCAGGAAGGTATATCCTTTGGTTGGCCCTGCGAAATCCAGGTGGATTCTGGACCAGGGTCCACGTGGCGTTTCCCATTCAGTAGGCATGGTTTTTGGTGGGGCGTTGCTGGCTTGTTGGCAACTGGTACACGCTTTGACCCACTGCTCGATTTGCCGATCCATGCCCGGCCACCATGCGTAGCTTCGTGCGAGTGCTTTCATCTGCACGATGCTTGGGTGGCCCTCGTGCAGGGTTTGTAGTAGCATCTTCTGGAGTCGTTCTGAGACAACAACTCTATCGCCCCAGATGACACAGCCTTTTTGTGAAAAAAGTTCAGTCTGTCTTGCTTTAAATGGCGTGAAGTCATCTGGGACTTGGTCCAATGGCCATCCGCGTTCTACCCATCCTAGGACTCGGGCTAGGGTGTGGTCTCGTTTGGTTTCTCTCACGATGTCTCGGGCGGACATAGGTGGCGAGTTGAGTGTTTCGATCTGCAACGTGGTTGCCGTTGGTGCTGGATCGTCGAGAGTCTCTGGAAGCGGTACTCGGCTTAATGCGTCGGCGTGGGGAATGGCTTTCCCCGGTCGATATTGAAGGCAATAATTATAAGCAGCGAGGAATTCTGACCATCGGGTCATTCTAGGGGATAATATGTAGGGGGTTGGCTTGTCCCCGGCTACTATCCCTAGCAACGGTTTGTGGTCAGTTATAATGGTGAATGTCCCCCGTTTCATATTCATGAAATTTCTTTACAGCAGCAACGATTGCGAGAGCTTCTTTATCAATTTGTCCATAGTTCCGCTCTGTATGTGAAAGAGTTTTCGAAAAGTATGCAACAGGGGCTTCGTTCCCATTAGGCAGTACATGACTCAAAATGGCGCCCACCCCGAAGGGCGAGGCATCGCAGGTTATAACTAGTGGTAAAGTCTCGTTATACTGCATAAGTACAGAGTCAGATGTGAGCAATTTTTTAACATTCCGGAACGCTTGTTCTTCCCGGTAACCCCATACCCACAATGCTTTTTTATCTAATAACTGGTGTAACGGTTCAGCAACAGTCGCCTTATGCGGTAAAAATACATTATAAAAATTAATGAGGCCTAAGAATGCCTGGAGATCGGCCTTGTTACGTGGCCTGGGGGCATTTTTTATCGCCTTTAATTTACTTTCGGTAGGGTGGATGCCCTGGCTTTCAATCCGATACCCTAGAAACTCAACACTGTCAGTATATAAGTGACATTTATTTTTTTTCACCTTAAGTCCTGCCTCTTGGAATTTTTTAAGAACACTTTTCAAATGATCTTGCAAAAATTTTTTGGTAAGGGCTGCAATTAGTACGTCATTAAAATACGGAACCATGCCCTTGATTCCCTGTAACAACCTTTCCATGAGGCTTTGGAATATCCCCGGGGCTACACTAACCCCAAATTGCAATCGAGTACATTTAAAAGCACCTCTGTGTGTTACAATTGTTTGGGCCTGAGCTGTCTTTTCATCCACTGGTAGTTGTTGATAAGCTTGAGCTAAATCTAATTTAGGGAAAACCTTTCCGCCCCCTAAGGAATGGAGGAGGTGCTGCACCACCGGAACTGGATACGCATTCTGCTGTAGGGCGTGGTTTAAAGTGGCCCGGTAGTCCCCACAAATTCGGATTGACCCATCTGGCTTAATGGGCGTTACAACAGGGGTTTCCCATGGAGAGTGATCGATGGGCTTCAACACCCCTTGAGCAATTAACTTATCGAGTTGTTCGTCGATCTTAGCTTTAAGAGCGAATGGAACTCGACGGGGCTTCAAGCGAATTGGGGCTACTTTTGGATCTAAACTAAATGAGATTGGGGTCCCCTTATACTCGCCTAAACGGTCTGCGAAAACGTCGCTGAACTCAGAAACAAGGTCTTCCTCCCACTCACAACCACCAACTCAGTTCACGCCGGCCACCTCGATGCCTAGTGGCGCAAACCATTGGAGGCCTAATAGACTAGGCCTATCTTTGTCGATGATCGTTAGAGGTAAGTACGCTGTATGGTTTTTGAAGGAGACTCGGACTCGGTAGGACCCGACCCCAGGGATTCGATTTCCTTGGTAGTCCTTGAGGATGAGGAGTTGAAATTGGAGGTCTTGGCATTGGATTGTGGGGATAAGTTGCTTGAGTGTCTTCCAAGACACCATCGAGAGGGACGATCCTGAGTCGACCTCCATGTGGCAAGGCTGGTTCTCGATGGCTACCGTGACTCAAATTTTCTTAGTGTCCATGACTGAGGCGTGACCTATCGTGATAGTATGGTGAGCCTCTTCTTTTTGTAAAGTGCAATTTCTGTAGGAGTGGTTTACTGGTTCTCGCCTAACAGGACGGTTTCCTGACGATTGGCGATAGTTGGCCCCTTTTGAGGCCTGGCTGGGTCCTGGTAAGCTGCGGCAGACCCGGCTGATGTGGCCTCGTTTCCCGCACTCATGGCAGAATGCGTCGCTGAATTTGCATTCGGCCCTGGCATGGTTTGCTCCACAGCCAGCGCAAGGGCGTAAGGGCTTAGGGCGAGGATCCCGGTCGGACCGCATTCGATGGACCCCTTCTTCATCACTGTCTGGTGACGAAGAGAGGTCCTCGTGGTGCATCGTAACGAGCTGCCCTTCTGAGTTGGGTAAGATTTCGCCGGTCGGTTGTGTTGCCGAAGTGCGGCTTCGCCGTAATTGTGCAGCCGACTTTTTGGTCGCCTTCGCAGCCGTGGCTTCGGCAATGGCGTCAGCAAGGCTGATGTTGCCTTTTGCCATCAGCTTGCTCTGCACGCCTAGCGCATCTAATCCCAGAATTACTCGGTCTCTTAGTGCTTCTTCTAAATCAGCGAACCCGCAGAGGCCTCCTAAATTTCGGATGTCTGCCACGAAATCGGCCACGCTCTCTCCTTTTCGCTGGTTCCTTTGATAAAACTCGTGACATCTCATGAGTGTAGGCACAGTTGGTGCGTAATGATCTCTCAGGATGGGTTCGAGGTCGTCCCAGCTCATGGCCTTCACTTCTCGAAGTTTGGCGAGTGCTTTTGCCATTTTAAAAACAGCCGGGCCGCAGTGCATCAGGAACAGTGCCCGCTTTTTTGCTGGTGTGGCGTCCTTCAAATTATTCGTCTCAAGAAACATTTGGAAGCTATCCATGTAGGATTTCCAATCCTCTTGGTTTGGATCGAACGGAGTGGGTGGTACGATGCTGCTGGACATGGTTCCGTTGTTGGCGTCGTCTTCCACATGCTCGGTCTTGCTTCCTGACTTCTTAGGTTCAGACGTCTCCAAATCCCACCTTCGTCGCCAGTGTTAAGTACTTGGACATGGGTTGGAGTAAATGGAGACAGCCTCTGAATAGTGACTTTTAGCTCTTTATTAGCATAGTGACTTCTCAAAACAACAACAGTGAACCCTGCCTTATGTAGGCAACCTTTGTGAGAATTGTCCAATAGCGAGCTATGAACGGAAGTATTTTAAACCAATAATAATCCTCTGTTAAGGGCCAATCGGATTCCTAAGAACTAGCCAATCCGATCTGGCCTCCTAACAGCCAATCAGAAGTGCAGGGCCAGAACCCTGCACTTAACCTCAAGCTCATACTTTATTAACTATGGTACATACATAACAGATACCATTCAACTCCTTTGCTATAGGCTGATGCCAAGATTTTGATAGCTGTTTTGACAAGAGGATTATACAAGCTACTAACTTTAATTGTTCACCCAGCCCAGATCAATATGTGATTTATGATCATTTAATAAGAAAACCCATGTGGTATAGTGATTGACATCCTGCACTATAAGGAAGGAGATCCAAGTTCTAGTCCTCTCATAACCATCTGGTCAACCTTGTAGCAGTACTCCCTCTAAAACCCGATCTGCAAAAAAGCCAGTTGCTAAACAAAAGCATTGTTGAATCATGCATTAATAGCTTTGTTCAGTATGAACAAACAGACCCGTAGATAGATACATAGATAGATGTAGGTGTAGATAGATATAGATATATTTTATTTATTTATTTTATTTGGTTTGTCAATTGCTTACAAGATAATAGGTATAAGTAAAAACATATGAAAACATATATACATATACATATATATTTGGTTTTTGTGAGGGTTAGATATAAAGAAATTCTATTGTGAAATTGTATAAAATATTAATGATGTAATCAGGTTTATCAACAGTTTCAGGAGATGTAGCAAACTTTTATAAAAGTGTATACAAGCCTCATCTAATGAAAATAATATATTCCTGTCTTATTAACAGTGAGATAATTAGTTTTAGAAGCAGTTCATTTTTAAAAGGAAATAGATAACAATCAACTACAACATTATGAATTAAAAATTCTCTGAAGAACAGAATATCTGTTAATAGGATATTATTCACATGCTGTGTAGCTCTATGACATCACATTTTTCTTTTAGTTCAAAAAGCATGTAAGAAAAATGTCTGATCACTAGAGGCCACTATCACACTTATTGGTTAACTACTTGGCTTTCGTGAAGGTACTTGGACAAGGAATTAAGGGCCATGAGGATTAAAGATAAATCCATCCATCCTATAGTATCGCATTTTTCAACTCTTGGGTTCTCAAAATCCCAATCCTAGTTTGATCAACTTAATTTTGTAAGAATTTTCAATTTGCTCACATTGTTTGGCTTCTTTATCTAAAGTTTGGTTTTTCTATTTCTGCCAAGTTTTTTATGAGCTTGGCTACTTTTCTTGGACAAAATATTAATTCTTTTTGTTTACATTTATGTCCTATTCAAAAAGAAATTGGGGAATTAACAACCATAAATTGCATTAAATATTGGCTTATTAAAGAGAAGCTCCCTTAGGATGGGCTCCAGCACAAATCTCAGAGCTCAGAAGACCAAACCTCTAGTCCAGGTGACTGACCCAATTGGATCTACAATTTCTGGGATCCTGCAATTATTCTGGGACACACATATTTGCCTTCATTTGTAAATATCTCAGTTTCAGAGTTATAAATATGTATCAGAAGAGAGAAATTTAATGCCTCTTTCCAAGAGGCACTACTATCATGCTATTAATTTTAAGAATAAACTTGTGTGTATCTCTGTCTGTCTGTCTGTCTGTCTCTTTTTTTCTCTCTCTATGCATGTTCACCTTCATGTATGTTTGTATGCAGACCATAAAAGCAGGGGTGGGATACAACAGGGTTAACTACCAGTTTGGGATTTATGACCTTCCCTGCAGGCTGTGAGCCGTGAGCCTGTTAATCGTCATTAGCATGCTGCGTGCCAAGAAGCAGCCTTTGAAACAGCCCTCTTTTCTTGTTTTTTTAACTGCAGCTGTGCCTCGTTTGGCAGCTGAAGTTGAAAAATCAGGAAATATAGATCAAGTAAGAGCCTGGGTGGGCGGGTGAGCAAAAACATCAGCAGACATAGAACCGGTTCTATATCTGCTGTTCTTCGGAGCTACTGGTTCTACAGAGGTGGACAGAACTGGTAGAAACCCATCCCTGCATAAAAGCACAAAGTATTCCCATTATCTGTTTTAATATCTCCCTTACTTAAGTATTATCCTAAAGACTTATTTCCTCCAAAGTTGTTTTGGTAATAGAATCATACACTCCCCAATATAACATAGCTGTTTTAAATAGCTCAGAGATAAATTCAATAATTGCATTATCAAACTCTTTTTGAAATTTTCATAAACAAACCCACTAACACTAATGGTGATGGAATGTCCAAGCATGCATTTTTCCAATTACCGATACATAAAGCAGTAATTTTATTTGGGAAAAAGTCATGAGGAAAATTATGAAAATACAAATATTTTATTCCATTCACAATGTTCTTCCTTCAGAATCCAGTACAAAACCCTTGTGGTTTTATTGTTATTAAATTTTACTAGCTGCCCCATTGCCTTCAATCTGTTGACCTATCTGTAAGATAATGCCTAATTGCAGTTTTGTGTTTTGTGATTTTTTTTTATGACTTCCAGAAGGTTTTAATCAGGAAGGATGAGAATTTTAGCTGATTTAATGCATGGAAGGTATAGAATAAGTTACTCCAAACAAATCCTATCAGATATGTTGACTTTGAATTCATATAAATATTCAAGTGACACAATTATAGAAGCTGGACTTCAGCATAGTAGAGGACATCATGTTGGGGAAGACTGACACAGAACATAGGCTGGATATAGTTTTACTTTGGTATGATCAAAATCTTAATTGAAATAATATTTGTTGTTGATAGTGTGAGTCTTTTAAAAATATTTCTGTTTAAATATTATTATTATTTTATCTTTGGACAACACTGGCTTCCTCATCCAAGAAAATTAAGATAAGTACTGTGCTTTAAAAGTCAGACACAACTGCACAGGGAAACCTTTTATCTTTTATTATTATTGAAATGTCAATAAATATTTGGTAAAAGTCACATAATATTTCTTATCATACTACTGGTATTGTCTCCAAATTAGGGGATTACAGAGTCATAAAAAGGGAGGATTTTTTTTTTAATATTGCATATTCTATATTTTTTCATAAATAGCACTGTGGTGGCCTAGAAGTGGAGCTCTTGACTCACAATCAGGAAGCTGGGAGTTTGATCCTAGTACAGATTTTTTTTTTTCCTCTGGGCACAAAGAGAAAATATCTGCTGTGACCTCCCCATAGGTGTTAGGGAAGATATCCGGCCAGTAAATGTTCAGCTCCATTCAGTTTCCCCAATTCCACTCTAATGAAAGGAATTACATGGTTGTTAAAAGAAAAAAAATCTGATTTCCGGTTTTTACGTGGCTTCGGGGCAGCAGGAATTCGCGACCGCTCACGATTCCTGCTGTGCTAGCCGCCGAGGTACCCCCGATCCAAATGGGTCAGGGGGATATGGCTGCCCTGTAGGGACAGCCGAAGAGAGAGGGGAGCTGGACAGGGGGTTGGGAGTGCCACAGACCCCCTCCTCGTCCTGAAAAACCCCTTTTTCCCAAGGGGGTGGAGCGGTGGTCAGCAATGGCCACCACGAAGAAGTCTGCAACCGGGTAAGATCGTGCTGGAGGAAGCAAGAAAAGTGAAAGTGCTGGCTGAGCTGGGTCAATCAACATATTTAAATTCGCTGGAACTGAGCTGTCTGAATTGCTGGAGGATACATTGTATCCCTATGAAGATCGAAAGCAGCGGAGAAGCTGTTAAAGGGAACTTTTTTTTTTTCTTCACTCTCCCACCCCATGAAAAAAGCAGAAGAAGATTTGAAATTTGTTTGGGCACTGAAGGTGAAATATTCTGAAAGTTGCTTGGACATTGGACTTAAAAATTTAAGAAATTGGAAAACCTTTATCAGAGGGATGGATTTCTGATCATTTAAAAATTGATGTTGCAAGTGGGAAGGGAGCGGAAAAATATTGGAGCAGAAGTGGAAAAAGGAGGAGATTGCCAAGAATACTAAAAAAAGAAATATGGTAATTGGACCTCTTTGATTAAACAGTAACCCCAGAAAGAGAAATAGAAGAAGGAAGAAAAGTATTAACTTTTGGAACTTTCTTTTTGAATTACTTTTGACTAAAAATACTTGGGTGGTTGTTTTGGGGAAAGTTTTTCTTTTCAGGATGGCATTGCTTGTGGATGAACTAAAGATTGAATATCAAAAATATAAAAAGGAAGAACAAGATGGAAAAGATACTTTGGGCACTTCATTTCAATTTTTAGAAATGGCGTTATGTACTTATGAAAAGTTGATTATGCAGCAGAATGACTGGGACAAAGAAGAAGAGGAACAAGAAGCCATCTTTGATGAACAATGGGTTTTTTCCGGGGAGGAGGAGAAAGAGGATAAGAAAAAGGGGATTTTAAGGTTTGAAAAAACAACCCAAAAAAAGAAAAATGAGAGGAATGGTGGAGGCAAGGTTAGAAAGCAAAGGAAAGGGAGTAAGAAAAGGGAAGAGGAGAGACAAAGGGGTAAAAAGGGCAAGGAGAAGAATAAGCAAGAGAGAAAGCGGGGGAGGAGAAGCCTCAATGGTGGGAAGCAAGATCTAAAGAAAAAAAGCTTATTTAGAGACAATGGGTGAATCTAATTAAGGATAAAAGGGGGATTCTGGAAGGTATATAAGATTGTGTTTTTATATGTGTATTTAGAGTATAAAATTTATTGTGTAAATTTAGAATTTATTAAACAGAATCCCAAGATAAATTAAGTGTTATATGAAGTACTTTTAAGTTAGGGTAAAGGCATCACTCCAAATAGTGTATAGGAGAAGTATAGTAAAAGAAAAAAGATGAATGGATAGTTGGAAATAGAACAGACAAAGAATATTATTGAAAATGGTTATAAGCTGTTATGCTTTGATTGTTTGTGCACTGTTTTTGTAAAATTAATAAAATTGGTTTATAAAAAGAAAAGAAGAGAAAATGATAACAAGATATGGAAGGATATATAAAATGAATATGATGTTTGAATTTGTGTCTGTGTGAAGAGTTTTAACCCGGGATCAGGCAGCCTTCAGAAAAGATGTTTTAGTTTATGTCTTGTGTATTGTGTTTGTAAAATTAATAAAATTTGTTTAAAAAAGAAAAAAGAAAAAAATTCTATATTTTTCATAAAATTCTATATTTATTAGGATATGTGACAATCCAGGTTTTAACTTTAGCTATTTTATTTTATGAAAATCTATATCCAGACTATATGATAACTAACTGGATTTAACTGCTTTGAATAGCACTAGAAATGATTGTTAATCTGTGCCTTTGCAATAGGTTCATTCCTGCTGCTTTAGATGGCAGAGTCTATATAACACACACCAGGATCTTGGAGTTTGCCAGTACTGTTTAATATAAAATATACATACATTGAAAATACTGTATTTTGAACAATTAAGAGGTATCCAGATTTTTCTTTAATGTATCATGTTGAAAGAAATGCAGTTAAATTTGGAGATAAGGTTCCCAGAAATGTACAGCCATTTTTGATATTCTTGCTATTACATAAACCAGTTATAATGATGTAAAAATAAACATTGTTTTCATTATCTAGATAATGTTCTTCTGGCCACGATGATCTCCTGTAAGTCTAGGTATTGCTGACCAATAATCTGAATATTTCTTTACATTACATTTGAAAACAGTATTAAAATTCAAATTAGTTAAAGTGGGTGAATGGCCACTGTTGCATTTAAGAGCAATTCATTAATGTAGTTGGCCAGTGTTGCTTAATTTATACATGCTTGCAGACTTAATGGTCACAATCCACACAGTTATTTCTCAAAGATGCCCAAATTAATGAGAATTCTATTTGAATATTTTTATCATATTATGGAGCAGTCATTGTGTGAATAAGGAGAAATAAATTGCACTTTGAAAACATTAGCTTTATCACCTAGAAGGTATGGATGACAATGGAGAATTAGAGAATGAAGGAGGAATTTGTGGACATAGCTCCAAGTCCTTTTCCTGATGCTAAATGATAAAGGCAAGATTACCTAATGTTCATTGTAAATTCAATTACATAGTGACTGTTCCTGGTGACTTTCATTACAAGATGAGTGAGGCACCAGCATCTCCATTCCATGGAAACACAAATAAAAGTGTCAGTAGCCAGGGTCATGAACATATTTTGAGCCTGTAGAATATTTTCCTAATTGTACATAAATTATCTGGGAAGATCTAAACATAAAATCATAGAAAAGAAAAGAGGTATATATTAAAATAGCATTTTAACCAAAAATATTAACAAAAGCAACCTTTCCATATTGCTTTTCTGAATATCTGATATTTTGACACCTGCACTTATCATTTAATTTAATTTTTAAACAGGTGAGAGTTTATTAAGACTTGATTGATTAATTTTTTAAATAAAAAGTATGCCTCATTATTTTGTCCTCCAAATACTTTTTGTGTGTGGCTGTAGAGTAAAAATATGCTTTATACTATTTCTAATTATGAAATGCTTGATCAATATTTACCCCCAAATCTCATGCACAATGGAATATTGAAAAAAATCTGTTATGCTGACCTAAGGGAGAGATACCACAAACTATATCATGTGTTGTTGATGAAGCAAAACAAAAACAAAGTAAATTTACTTATTTTTCTCTGGAAATTATCTAATGGCTCTTTTCCAAATACAATAATCTTCACTCTGCAATTAAGTCTCCAATATCAGGCTTTAATATTTACCAGCAATTTTAAAAAGCAACAGGTATTTAAGTGGAAACACTTTTGTGCATTTATTTGTAGTTTCCAAGTTGTATTACAGATCGTTCATAGATGCATCGGAAAGCAGATGGCTGAATTTCCCAGAATTGCACAGGGTTACTAAACAGGCTTACTCCTGAATAAGCAGCTTTTTTGCTATTGTATCCAACAGGACAGAAATCATTTGGGCCAATGGCAGCAATATTGTTGTTGTGAAGGTAGACAACCTAAAAATCCAAAACAGAAGTAAAACTGTTTTGTTGTAGTCAATTGTAATAAGGCAAAAATAATATATAAGAATATCTAAATGTTTAAGTCAAAATACTTTCCAACTTTATCCATTCTCATTGCAAACCCCTAAACACATGTAATCAGTTTATTTCTATGGAATAACAAGGAAATTTCAGTGCCTTATCATGTTGTCGTCTATCACTTGCATATATTTGTACAAAATTGCCAAGGTTTCCCTGCATAATTAAATTTAAAAAGTTACTAAATTAGGCAATATTTATAGTTTGCAAAGTGCTGTCATGTTTTGTATTCAGGAAATTACTATTTTACATTATTTTTATAAATACATTACGTTAATATTATCGTATGTTTATTATAATCTCTGGGGTTAAGGTTCTTGCGTAAACTCTCATCTAGATACTTATCATGAATCCAGGCTAACTTTCTTTCAGGTTTGCTGCTGTACAGTATTTACCATCTTCAGACCATTGCTTTCTATCAACACATGGATGATCATGTTATTAAAATGGCAATTACTGAGGCTATCATTCTGAAACCAAAATGCAGCATTTTTCTGCACATGTCCTTTTCAGGTCAAGACACCTCTCCAATATAGTGCATTTTATATGTGAGTTTAACAATATTTCTAATTATTCTTCTTAGGATATACTTTACCTGTATGTATTTGTGTTCTCCTAGTCCAGCAGGTACTTTGACCAAATCATTGTTGTCTAAATGGAATTCTCTCAAATGTGGCACATTGATTAAAGATCCATTTTCCACACTAGCAATGCGATTGTAACTGAGGCCAAGCCTATAAGGAGAAAAACATTGTGCCAACTATGCTGAAGTAAGTTTGTTTCTGTATGTTCATTAAACATAATTTAACATTTCTTGTGATTTCATTTGTATTCTAAAAATTCTATGCATTTTTATCAATGCTTCAAGCTGGATGTGCAATTTCACAGAAACCAGATGCCTGTATAGAGATGATGATAATAATAATAATAATAATAATAATAATAATAATAATAATAATAATAATAATAATAATTCTTTAGTGAGATTCACAGCCTTTGGGGCTGGTTGGTAGCGCAACAGCTTGATTCCTAACCAAGGGCCTGGGAACTGTTAAGGTAGCGTTGGAGGATATAAGCTGTTCCAAGTAGGGTGGTCTTTTGTAGAATCAGGGTATTTGTTAAGCCTGGGTTCCCCAGCCAGGGTTAAGGAGACAAGCTAAACAGAATGTGCAGTGTTAGTCAGATAGGCACACAGATAAATGAGTGAGATAAGTTTGTATGCTTGTTAACATACAGTAAAAATAACAGATACGCTTGTGCTATCAAAAATATAGTTTATTCCATTTAGAGATTATAGCATAGTCAAAATAACAGTCCATTACTCATGTATCGTTTTAGTCAGTCCATTCAAGGATATTCAATAAGCAAAGTCCATGTAGAATATCCAATGTCAGTTCACTTACAAATCAGTCCTTTCTCTCTCCCGTTCCAGAAGGGGAAAAATGCAGTCTTGAATCCATCCAGTAATTAGGGATCATAAAGCCAGAGAGAGCAAGCTGCAGTGCCTTGCTTCTTTTATGGTGCTTTTTACAACCACTCCCTTAATTACATTCCTACAGTTAAAGTTGCAGACACTTTAACTAATAAACCATGATAACATATTTATTATTTTACCTAAACCAGTTAGGGTAAACAATGTTATCCCTAACATTCTCCCCTTTTAGGTAAATATAATAATATTATAACTATTTACATCTTTAAATCATATTTGTTACAACTCTCTTTAAACTTAATTACTCCTTGAGCTTTTGTAAATTGGTCTGCAATGTTTTCTTCCGTTATGCAGTATTCCAATTTAATTAGCCCATTCTTTACAGATTCTCTAACATTTAAGTGTCTTAAATCAGTATGATTTGATCTAGTTTTTACAGCAATATTAGTAGCTAACTTTATGGCTGCCTGGTTGTCCTCGTACACAATAATGGAATCTTTAACAGTTATACCCATGTCTAATAATAACTGTTTGTACAGAATTAAGTCAGTGCATAGTAATGACAGACATGAAAATTCCGCTTCCATCGTGGACAAGCTAATATGCTGTTGTATGATTGACTTCCACCCTATTAGTGTCTTACCAAATAATATAGCCATCCCAGATGTTGATTTTCTAGTGTTTATATCAGTTGCAAAACTTGCATCTGCATAGGCACTAAGACTCAAATCACCCTTTGGTTTTATATACAATGCATGGTTCATTGTTCCTTTAAGTTATCTTAAAATTCTTTTTAATGATTGCCAATGACATTGATGTGGATCTGAATTAAAACGTGCCAGTTGATTAACACTATAAGCTATATCTGGCCTTGACCAATTGCTTATATATGATAAGCTACCAATCAAAGATTGATATATAGACTTATCAAATTTGGGACTTTGATCATCAGTTTGGCAAACTTCCTGACTCATTGGAGTCTTTGCCGGTTTACAAAGTTCCATTTTATATGTTTTCATTAATTGGCAAATTTTATCTTCTTGAGATATCTTAAATCCATTTTTTGTTTTGTTAATTGTCAATCCTAGATACCTTTTAATTTAACCTAAATGCTTTAATTTTATCTTTTTGGCTAATAATGATATAATCTCATTAGCTTCATTATTAGTCTTAGTTATCAAAGCAATATCATCTGTAAATAATAACAATAATGACACCGTTCCATTATTTTCTCTTTTAAACACACATGGATCTGCTAAACCAGATTTAAAACCTATATTGTTTAATTCTTTCACAATATATTGGTTCCACTCAAAGCCAGATTGTTTCAACCCGTAAAGACTCTTTTTGAGTTTCCAACAATCATTACTATTTACTTCATTGTCTTTTATAATAACTGGCTTTTTCAAATATATAGTGTGCTGCAATGGTGCATACAAATAATCAGTTTCTACATCTAAATGGTTAATGACATAGTTTTTCTTAGCTGCCCACACTAAAGCTGCTCTTAAAGATATTGCTTTAAGACTTGGTGCAAAAACTTCATCGTAATCAGATGCAGTTTGATTAAATCCTTGAGCTACCAACCTAGCTTTATCAGAAACAGTCCCATCATTTCCAGTTTTTACTTTAAATATCCATTTGCACCCGATGGATTTTTCTCCTGGAGGTAATTTAGCATCTTCATATACTTTCATTACCTTTAATGAATTTAGTTCTTTTTCCATTGCCTTTTGCCAATTCTCCTGATCCTTAGCAGGATACATCTTAAGTTCATCTACACTAGTTGGAACTTTAGTTACTTGGCAAACTATACTTGCTTGATACCTATCAGGTGGTCTAGTTACACGTGTAGTACGTCTAGGTATTACAGGACTTACAGGTGGACTTTCATTTATTAACTGTTCTTGATTATCTAACTCTTCTTATAACTAGTCTGTTCTTTCTGCCTTTTGTAGGATTCAATAATTACTTCATTATTTAAATCTTGCTCTAATCTATTCCATCCTACATGTTCTAGGAATTTAGCACTAGCACTGGTGTAAACTCTAGATGTACCTGGTTCCCAGAATCTATAAGATCTATGATTAGATTCATATCCTACAAAAAATAATCTTTTAGCTCTACGCTGTCCTTTGTGTCTGAGTTGTGTAGGGATATGCACCTATGCTGGTGCTCCAAATGTGTGCATGTAACTTAAATCAGGTTTTGTACCATGCCACAGTGTGAATGATAATTCACCTGTTGTTGAATTAACAACATTATTCAATATATGATTACCACACATTATTGCTTCTCCCCACAAATTGTCAGGTAATCCTGAATCAGGCAACATAGTCCGTGCCATTGACTGCAGTGTTTGGCCTCTTCTCTCTTTAAAGGCATTATGTTGTGGCCTATATGGTGCAGACTTTTTATGTTGAATATCTAACATTCTAAGTCTATTCTGGAATTTATTATTTGTAAATTCCACACCATTATCTGTTATAAGAGTTACTAATTTCTTTCTGCAAATTTTATCCAATTAAAGATATTTAGATACGTTTCAGTTTTGCTCTTCATTAAATAGCAAAACTCATATCTAGAATAGTGGTCCATTATACTTAATATGTATCGAGCTCCTCCTACACTTGGTTTTTTCGGACCTATTAAATTGGCAAATACTACTTCTAAAGGCTCTTTGGTAGTAAATCCATCAACTCTATTAGCCGGTATGACCCTGCTTTTGCTTTGATTACAAGCAAAACATTGCAAATACTTATTACAAGGTTTTAAACTTATTCCTTTAGATAATTGAACAGTTCTCTTAAGTATTTTAAAATTTAAATGCCCTAGCCGTAGGTATAACAAGTGAATACATTCATCATGAGGTTTCTTATTATCATAAACCGTGTTAGCCACCTCTAAACCATTATCATTTAATACATATAATTCACCTCTTAAAGATGCAGTAATTTTCTTATCTTCTTTTTCAATTATGCAGTTATCTCCTTTAAAGTTAACTACATATTCTAGTTTAACCAAAATTCTAACTGAAATTAAATTAAACTTAAGTTGTGGTACATATAACATTTTTACATTCTCTTTTATGAAAGAACAATATGCTATACCTTGACCTTTAGCTTTCAGTTTCCAGCCATTGGCTAACGATATCTGCTGTGTACTCTGGGACATTTTAATAAAATTTTTGTTATGATTTGTTATACAGTGGGATGTTCCACTGTCAATCACCCATAAATTATTTTTTACAGCTCCGTTAATATACATGGCTAACTCTAAATTTTTATTTATCTTTTGATGACTTTTAGTATTCTGGCCAGTGTTCTGGCTCTTTGCTTTTTTACAAAATCTTGCCAAATGTCCTCTTCCTCCACAATTAAAACACTTTTTAATTGCGTATGCAGTAGGAGATTCATTATCTTCTTTTTGAGGTTGCTGCCTCCTTAACTGATGTCTTTCAAGTCTTCTTCTGTCCTCTTCAATCAATCTGCCAGTTATATCAGTTAAAGTTAAACTTTCCTTAGGCAAAATTTCAAGGGAAGTGATGTAATTATCATAACTTATGTCAAGTGAAGATAGAATTATGTTGACTTGGTGTAGTTCAGAGAAAATATGCTCTTTCTTGTGCAGTTCTTGAAAAATGCTTTTTATAGAATTCAAATGACTCAGCATATCACCATTCGTCTAGAGATGCGTCCTGAAAAGCTTCCGTGTTAGATTTATGTGAGCACCAACGTTATCTCGGACATAAATCCTTTTCAGCTTCTGCCAACACCCAACAGCTGTTTGCTCTCCACGGATATGAACAAATTGCTGGTCAGTTAATGTTAGTCCTATTATGCAAATAGCTTGTTCATTCTTCTGTTTAAATTCTTTTATCTTTTGTCTATCTTCCTCAATCTCTGGATCCCATTCCTCTACGTTTGGTGGGTTTTCTATTATGTTCCACAGACCTTCTCTTCGTAGAAGCAGACTACATTTCATAGACCATGATACATAGTTTGTTCCATCCAGCTTGGATATAAGGGACAAACTTTGTAGATTGACTTGTGCCATGTTTTCTTTATATGGATATAAAACTATAATTAATAAAACACAGCTGTCTGTTTACTGTAATGTATAACAACACAAACTCTCACTTTTACATAAATCTGTTTTATCCTAGTTAAACTGACTTTGCAGCCTCCGGGCCCATAACCAGTGTTAAGCCTGGGTTCCTCAACCAGGGTTAAGGAGACAAGCTAAACAGAATGTGCAGCGTTAGTCAGATAGGCACACAGATAAATGAGTGAGATAAGTTTGTATGTTTGTTAACATACAGTAAAAATAACAGATACACTTGTGCTATCAAAAATATAGTTTATTCCATTTAGAGATTATAGCATAGTCAAAATAACAGTCCATTACTCATGTATTGTTTTAGTCAGTCCATTCAAGGATATTCAATTAGCAAAGTCCGTGTAGAATATCCAGTGTCAGTTCACTTATAAATCAGTCCTTTCTCTCTCCCGTTCCAGTAGGGGAAAAACGCAGTCTTGAATCCATCCAGTAATTAGGGATCATAAAGCCAGAGAGAGCAAGCTGCAGTGCCTTGCTTCTTTTATGGTGCTTTTTACAACCACTCCCTTAATTACATTCCTACAGTTAAAGTTGCAGACACTTTAACTAACAAACCATGATAACATATTTATTATTTTACCTAAACCAGTTAGGGTAAACAATGTTATCCCTAACAGTATTCAAGTCTGATAAATTCAGAATTTCCAAATAGCTAAGTAGCCCTTTAGGTATTGCTCCAAGGGCTCCAATTACAATTGGGATAACACATGATTTCTTTTTCCAAAGTCACTCAAGTTCAATTTGTCAGTCCCGATACTTCGTGATTTTTTTCTTGCTGTGCATCTTCAATTTGTGCATCACCAGGTATTGCAATGTCAATGAATCAAACTTTTTTCTTTTCAACTGTTGTTATGTCAAGTGTGTTGCGAGCCAAGTGCCTGTCAGTCTGAATTCTGAAGTGTCACAAGATCTTGACTTTTTCATTCTCCAGAACCTTCTCAACCTGATGTTCCCAGTTACTCAGATCCAAACTTTTGGCACAGTTTCCAGTGAATGATTTTAGCAACTCAGTTATGGTGTTCTAGGTAGTCAGTTTGTGAAATTTTTCTGCACCCACTGATTAAATGGTCAGCTGTTTCATCTTTTTCATTATAGAGGAGGCATTTTCTGTTGGTGGTGACATGTTGAATCTTTGCCTTCATGCAATTTGTGGCTAAGGCTTGTTTGATCCCAGAGTAGGTGTAGACATAATAGTTTGACTGTCGTTGGATGGAAATTGTAATAGATAAAGAAAGCTTTTCAAATCTTACAGAAAGCTGCATAGCTTCATTTAAGACCCATATTTTGGGGGCATTCTGTTTTTACATATTCAAGCATATAGTCTTATTATCTGAAATTTTACTCCATAAATCTCTTCTAACCCACATCAGTTTTTAAAATATTCGGTTATTGAATTTTAACCTACCTTAATATTAAAATAATGAAGGCTAACTGATCAAGATTAGACAAACTAGTTAATGGGAAAAACTAGTTAATATAACTAATTAAAACTAGTATTTTAAAATGTATGTTTTCTATAGTAGCTTTAATATTGATATTCTTCTATAGTTCTAATCTTCTTTGCAAACGTATTAGGCATGATCAAAACCAAAAGATCTCACTGTTACAAAGTGAGATCTGCCTTAATATATTAATATATATATATATATATATATATATATAAATCATACTTAGCCAAATTGGGAAGGTCACTTAAACTATCTGCATCAATTTTGCTGATTTTGTTGCCATCAAGATGAAGTTCTGTCAGAGATATAGGAAGACCTAAAATTTTAAAAAAATGTGTTTATGTATATATGTTGCATACAACTGCAAAATTCTAAGAACATTACTTTTTGAATTTATATATCATGTGACACTGATGAAACACATTTTTGCACTTTAATTAACAGCATTTTTTTTTTTCTGTTGGCACTGAGTCACTGGATCTCTTACATACAAATTACTGTTAAGCTCATTTGTCAGTTCTTATGATAATGCAATCATGCAACAAGAAAGACTTACTGAAATTCAATGACCTTTTCCATTTAAAACATCTTGAAAAATTATAGCCAGAAGTATGAGTGATTTTTGGATTAACTCTTCACCATGTCTTTACTGCAATTAACATACACTCTTGTTCGGATGTGAAAGGATTCTCTCCTACTTTCTATTGTTTAAGAAGAGTGAATTTTGGAACGTATTGCATCAATCTTAGAATGTTTCAGTTGCTAGAATCCTTAATTAGTTTGCTATGTCAGGTCTCATATACCAAGTAAGGAATCAACATATTGAGCTACAGAAGTACAAATCATCTTGATAAACACTAAATACAGAATACGATAATATAAGGACAAGACTGTGAGATTGATGTGCTGAAAATGTAATTTGCTTCCATTTAGCTCACAAGCATTTGTATTGTTCCAACTCTTCCACAAACATTCAGATTCGTTTCCTACATCTGAATGTGTATAGGGGTTATATAATATACTTGTACAGTATATTAAACTGTTGCAGTCCTGCTTCTTGAGATATGTTAGCAAGAATCACTGAAGTAGAGAGACTGAAATTGGAATATCATTCCTCTCCCAATAGGCTGAAAGACAGGCTATACATTTTGACTCTTACAGTAACAAATCTATATATTTGTAAGAAAGACTTGAAAACTATTTTAGCCACTTTCTTTTCTTTTGTTCCATTTGGAATTGGACCTGCAACTTAGATATTCATAACAAATACACTGTTAGACTAGAAATGTGTATACTGAAAAGATTCTGAGAAGTTGTAAAGAAGCTATGTTCTTATTGCATACATCTCTCCTATGGAATTCCAGTCTGTCAGTTGAAGTACTCTATTTAATAGGCATTCTTTGCATCTATGTATTCCTTTATCCAATGCAATAGTGGAAAATGGCAACCATTTCTTGTTAGGGGGACAGAAAAAAGTTATATAAAGAAAAGTAAACTCAAAACATTAGCAAAATAAAAAGTGTTTTTTAATTAGTAGCCATTTTCCTTAAGTTGAGAATTAAAAATATCTAAATACCAATTTAAGGTATTACTAAGATTAAAATGCATTTATCCTAATTTCAGAACATTAAGATTTTCTCATATGATGTATTCCTTATATTTAGATTTTATATATATTTTTAAATGAAATATAAACAACAGAGTACTTGAATGCTGATGTTTCACATAATCTCTAAAAACAGGTTTTTACCTTTAGGAATAGAAGTTATATTTGTGTCTGAAATACGGATGTAGGAGAGCTTCTTCATCCCTAGAAAGGCTCCATTTTCAATCCCCGAGCTTTTTAATGGATTGGTGCCCAATTCTAAAATACATTAGCAAAAAATAAAAAACAAGCAAACAGTATACTAGTTATAGAATCATCATGACCAAGTTATATATTAATTCTAACTTTTCTAGTTAATTTTGCTGTATATAAGGGAAAGCAATGCAGTTAATTGTTTTATCTCTATAACATTATTTTTGATTTTGAAGGAAATGGATAAAAGGCATCTGTCTACCATCTATCAGAATGTCCTTTACCTGACAGTATTCTCTGATTTTTAAATATGTGAAATGTTGTTCATTAAAAATAAATAGAATGCTTATTGGCAAGACTAAAAAGTGAAATAGTTTTATTGATCTAATGTATGAAGTATCTATCAATTAGCTACCAAGCCAGATCAACTGCTGATTTTAATATTTAGGGCCCTAAGTAATTTGGAACCAAGAGAAGTGACACATGCTCCCTCCTGCTACCAGCCAGGTAGATTGCTAAGATTGCTAAGATTGCAAATTGAATTTTGGGAGTCATTCCAAATGCTTAGGATATATCGAAGGCACCAATGATTGTTATCTAGGCCTTTGTTAAATGCAATCCTTCATCCAGATCTTCCTTTTATGAACTTCGTGCCAATTGTTTTTGTGGTTTTTATTCACCTCTCTTTTTAAATTGAATATGTTATTTTTCTACATTTGTAAAGATTTTGATCTTTGTAATAATAGGTGGCAAACAAAAACATTAAGCAAGGAAATAATATTATTTCTGCAATACTCCCTTTAATTTTTTTTTCTTACCTTAAACATTTAAATGTTACTAGCAAAATAAAATATCATTTCCTTGCAGTTGTGTTAATGTGTATTTCTCAGTTTCTTCATTTGGCAGATAATTTAATACTGTGATTAGTTGATTCCTGATTTCTTTTCCAACCATCATTAACCAGTGAGAAAAACTGTCTCAAATTGCTTTCCCAGATATGTGGCATGGAAAAGTTGAGTGGAAGTGGGGAAGTGCTTTTGCTAACATTGTGACCTGTCTCTAGGGCTGGAATAAATAAAATTGGCAGAAATGTCTTAAAATATGTAATGGTTACATATGGGATAAATCTATTTGCAACATACAGCAAACCCATATCAATCTCTTGTATAGAAAATATTTTCTATTTATTTAAACACAGGTATGTTCTTCTTTTAAAACATGACAGGTCATGTATTTGAAAAAAACACTTTAATACTTTTGAACGTTAAAATATATGTGTGTATAAAAAGAAGTTGCGCAAAGTCTAAATGATAGCTTGCAGAGTGCTGCTTAAGCATTATGTAAACATGAGTCTCTGCAGAAAGTGCCAACTTCCTGTGCAGCTCAAGCCCAACTGGCCATGAAGAGTAGAAGCCAGAGATTGGGAAAGAAGGGTATGCCTGTAGCAGCCAAATGTGTTCAATGGAAGCTGATGAGAACTCTGCCTCTGAGTGCATAATAGCAAACTTCACCAAGGAACGTATGTATTGTAAATGTTTCAGGAGACCAGGAAAAGTGTTGCTTCAAATGCAGAAAAGCTAGATAAAAAGAAGATTCTTCCAAGATAGATTGAGGTTGGATAAAAGTTGTACATGTGAACATACTTTAAAAATGTTTAGTGGGTTAGTCTTGACATTTATATCCCAATGCAACCCAAAATGTCTCTTGATAATAGAATTCAATGTATGATGCAAATAAACATGAATTTAATGACCTCAGCATGAATCATACTACACATCTCATAAATGAGGGGGGGGGAATCATTTTTTTAAATACTGAACTTATACTTTTTTAAATTTAATTTTCTTTGGAAATTTACCTTAATAATCCAATAAAGAAGCTCTAATGAAGTTTGGATTTCACCAAATTTCAACAATATTTTCCATTTTACCAGCTAATAAGTTCCTCTTATAAACTTTTATTTATAAGTAGTGGTGCATACCTATTACAATCATACTATTCAGTCCACTGAAGGCAGATTTCTTTAATTTGACAATATCATTTTCATGTGCACGCAGTTCCTGCAAACTTTTTGGCATGTTTTCTGGAAGTTCCTTCAAGTTGTTTTTGGAAAGATAAAGTCTCTCCAGTTTCTTGAGTGGAGAAAAAGCTCCAGGACTGATTTTGCTGATTTTGTTGTTAACAAGGATCAATGCCTGAATAGTAAAGTAGGACAGTTGTTAATGCCAGACAGGAAACATAATATCAGAAGCAAGATTATAAACATTCACCAGAATGCTTGTATGCTTATCTCCCAATAGCTTGTTTTGAATTTTATTTTTGAAATACATGTTGGCAGTGCTACTTTTATGCAGTCAGTATTTATATGAGTTCAAAATGAAATGTGGTTTGGCTGAAATTTTAAAATGACTGCCAATAGAGTGGGAGAAATACTTGGATTAAGATTGTGGAAGAAAGAAAGGAACTTTAACTCTGCCTTGACACTGCCTCTATCACACTTACTTCAATTTTCAAAAATTTCACAAAAAGGAGGATATAAAAATTTGCTGAGAAATCTTATTTAGCTTTTTAAATGGAATGAGAGCTCAACTTCAATTATAGCTCATTCAGTAAGAACCATGAAAACTAAGGGCACATCCAGATAACCAGTCTTTTGAATCCTTCTGTATCCATTTTAAAAAAGGTAAAGGTTTTTCCTTGCCCAGTTGTATTTGATTCCATTTCTTAGCAGAGTGAGCCAGTGTTGTATGCTGATATTTCCATGGTCATGTAGCCAGCATGACTATACAATAAGGGATATGTAATGCTGCTACTTTCCCACCAAAATGGTCATATTTATCTATTTGCATTTGCATGCTTTCAAACTGCTAGGTGAGCAGAAGCTGGGGCAAGTAACAGAAGCATATCCTGTCATGTGGCAGTTGGTCTCAAACCTGGGAAAGTTGACAAGCTCAGTGTCTTTAACCCCTGAGTCATCACACCCCACTTTCCATTTTAAAATATACCTAAAATTGAAGCAGGTTCTTTGTTGTTGTTTTTTTCAGATATCCAGTGGTGGTATCCTATTAGCCTAGAAGCTCATTGTTATTGGATTGGTGCTAGCTGTGGAAGCTTGAGGCTGTGAAAGTGGGCATCATTATATTTTCAGATATATTTCAGATATTTGGTTGGTTGGGCCTGTGGGAATCAGCAAAGAGTCACTTGAACAAGGATGTCTGAACAAAAGAAGAAGAGACATACTTCTATGTACAGAATGGTGGTTTATTTCATTTCTTTCCCTTGTACTGTGGGGGAAGAAAAACGGCTGAAAGTAGAATGCTCTCCTTGCATAATATCTAATCTCTAGCCATTCTGTGAATGCTGGTATGCCAAGTAATAAATGAACTTTGGGCATCTTTCTCCTTCATCATCTGCTACTTTTAAAGAGTATTTATCCATCAATTTAATAATTGAAGTAGATCATAATGGCTTACAAAGTCAAGTCCCTGGTGACAATTTGAACATTAGTTACTAATATCAAACCAAAGCTAGGGCATCTAAATCAGTCGCTCTCTGCACAATGAATGCTAACATGATTGAATTAAGTTTCAGATTGTGAACCAAATGTTCATAAAATATTTCAAACTAATTACAATTTTTGAATGATGAAACAAATTGTTTCTCTAGATTCCATTAAGGCTAGAATGAAAATTATAGTTTAAAATTTATGTTTATAGAAATTTATAGCGAGAAGGCAGAGCCTTCTCATAGATCGCAAATCTCTGTGGCTATGGTCTGTACTCTTTCATTGGAGAGCCCGATCATTACAATTAGGGGCTGAAGCTGCCTTGAAGGGGCGGTGAAGTAAGGGGAAGCCGCAAGCCAGGTTGAGGGGAGCCGCATCTCCCCCCTTTGGGCTTGGTCTTTTCCCCCCGAAGGTGACTGCAGCGGTGGTTTAAAATGGTCACCCTGAAGAGGAGGACTCAGCTGGATTAAGATTTGTGCAGGAGGGAAGAAAGAGGTGGATAACATCTGCACCGGGACAACTGGGCAATACAACTAAACAAAAGTACCCAGGGATTAAGGTAACATGGAATTTTTAAGAAAAGGAAAGTGAGTGGCAAAATTAAAAAGGGACAGGAAAAAAAAAATATTTTTGACAGCTAAGCGGGGCTTCAAACTGGGAAAGGAAGAAGCTGGAACTAAAGATTTAACTAAATTTAACTAAAATAAACAGGCATAAGATAAAGCTGGACTTAAGATTGTCAAAAAATAATAATAATAAAGTTTACAAATTGGAGACTGGATTGTGCTGGAATATTGAGGTTCGAAAAACCCTAAATAAAAAAATAGGAGAAAAAGGTGAAGACTTTGTATCATGGAAAGTGCCACCTTTTGACAAAACTTGAGCCCAAATAAAAGGGAAAACATCCTGTTCCTGAATGAACTTGTGTGGATATAACATTAAAGAAATACTGAAACAAAGTAAGAATCTTAAAAGTGATAGCAGAACCAGATTAAGAAAAAAGCAAGGAAAGACTGACTGTGGGATTGATCTATGTTTTTGGTATAGACCCTGGGCTGGAATAATTGAGAACTTTAGAAAATTGAAATAAGAAAGAAGGAAAGTAAAAGTGGGTTTTTTTTGTGGACTTTAACGATCATAAAATATAAGAGTGTGTAGTGATGATATCTCTTTGGGAATTAAAAATGGAACTTAAAAATATGAGAGAATTACTACAGGAAAGAGGCGAATCACTTTGCTCTGTGTTAGAAAAAATGGAAATGGCGATTGAAGAACAAGAAGAAAGAGCTTCAGAGAACAAGGAGTCAATTCAAAGAGAAGACATCTTAAATAGACAATTAATACAAAGAACACTACAAAGAAGTGGGGGAAGAAGGAAGACTAAAAAGTTGAGATTTAAGAAGGCAATCAAAAAGGGGAATACCTGTGAAGTCGGGAAAGGCAGAAAGACCCAGCAGAAAAGGGGAAAGGAAGATATTAAGAAAGAGAGGGATATAAACTGGAATGAGAAAAGATATGGGGAAAAGAGGGAGAGGAGAAGCAGTAAGAAACAGGTGCATGAAATAAAGAAATACGAAAATAGTAAAATGTTGAAAATACAAGAGAGTGGGAAGACTAAGAGAGTGAAATTTGAGAGATGGGGGAGTCAAAAAGCTAGAATTGATAAGAAAGGAAGGGGAAAAGGAAAGAGAAGTCATAAAGACTTTAAACAAGATGCTAAAAAATGAATTTTTTCAGAGATAAGGGGTAAGATAAATTTATAAAAATGATTCTGCAAAAGTACATAAGAATTTATTGTAGATATTAGTATTTGAAGCTGAGTTAGAAAATTAAAATATTATATGAGTTAAAAATGTATTAAAGGGAAGCCATGATTTAATTATAGAGTTTAATTTCTTATGAAATATTGTTTTTATTGTTTAAGAATTAATAATAAGTCTAATTTCCTATGAAACATTGTTCTTACTATATTATAAATTTAATATTCCTTTTTCATTTTTTTTTTTAGTTTTATTATTACTTATTAAATTCAATATTATTTGTTTGTTTTTATTATTTTGAAATGTAATACTTAGAATGTACAGAGCAGAATCAGTACGTAAAATATGTATTATTTTAAGTGTTATTTAGGGGAAAGATAAAAAGTTGTCATACTTCAACCAATGCTTACAGGAGAAATATTGTATTAGATAGAAAGGATAAATAGGTAATTGAAAGAAAACAGACTAAAGATGCAAATATAAGTATTTAAACCGAGATGGAATAAATAAAACAGAATTAAAAGAATGAGTAGGAGGGAGAAAATATATGAAAAATAGAGAATGTTAAATAAGATAAGAGATAGTATATTAAGTGAGTACAAACTTTGATTGATGTCTATATAAAAAGAGTTAACCCGGGGTAAGTCGCTTTCTAAAAAGAAGTTTTATGCATTTATGTTTTGTGTAATGTTTGTTTAAGTTTGACAGGATGTGGAAGAGAACTAATGAAATTATATTCAATGAGTATATATACTTTAAGGCAAAAGAAATATAATTAAATAGAAGGAAAGGGAGTAATAAAGAGAAGATTGGAAAAGATATGAAGTTGATTAGATAAGATAAATATATATATTAAATTATAGAAATGTGATAATTTGGAATTATCTTCTTTTTAAATTAGATGGCTTATTTGTTTCTTTTAGAAAAGATATTCTAGGTCACTACCTCCTATGTTCTGTTTGTTTGTGTATTGTATTTAAAAAAAAACTAATAAAGTCTGTCCAAAAAAAAAAATGTTGAAAAGAAATTGTTTTTTCAGAGATAATGGTTGATGAATTAAAAAGGGGATTCTGCAGGGTAACAAGGGGTAATAAGAATATTTCTGCAATTAAAAATGTTTAGAACATAGGGTAATATGGATACTGATAACTCTTATTAAAAATCAAGGGGAGGAAATATGTTGCAGAATCCAAATGAAAAGATGTAATGATTATTATTGTAACCTTAAAAATAATGGCTTATTGGGAATCAAGATGAGGGAATAAAGGTATATTTTAATCATTGAGGTGTCACACTCAAAGCATAAAAGGGGGGAAACCTATGCTTGTTTTTTTTTCTTTAGTGTTAAAATTTGTATTAATCTAGAATTTATAAAAAGAATGTGTAATGGAAAGGGAATATGACAAACTAAAGAACCAACTAAATTAATAAATTAATATAGACTATTAAAAGCAAGGAGAGACATTGGTAACATTATTATTATTATTATTATTATTATTATTATTATTATTATTATTATTATTATTAGGCAAACATATTGTTTATCTTTATTTTTAAAATAAATATTAAAGGATTATATTTGAAATAATTGAAATGAAACAAAAAGATATTTTGATTGAGATTAATGAAAGAGGCTAGAATTAATGTGTTTGTTTCTCTCCTTACTGAAAATTTGGAATGGAAAAGGTAATAATAGAATTAAGTATGCATATATGAATGTATAATTGCTGTCATATTTGTGTGTAAAGGTGATGACCCGGAAATATGTTGTCCACTAAAAAGAGATTTTTGTTTTTAATGTGAAAAACTGAATAAAATTTGTTTTTTTAAAAAAAGAAATTTATAGCATTTATAGTTGAAATACAAATATTTTATATGAGTATTCATTTGAGAAAAATTCAGGATTCAAGTCCTAATAGCAGAAATGAATCTAGTAGTGCACTTCTTTTCCCTAGTGAACAGTTTAAACAATCTTCTTACACAATTAGGATATTTCCTTGGGTACAGCTTTTTACTACCTCTCAATCACTTGAAAAGTGCTTGAAGTTGAAATTTAATCAACTTCATTTCTGCTAGTTTGGAAACATTGAGAAGAGCTAGAACACACCATGTCTGAATTGTTTTTCCCTCTAAAAAACTAATAGGAATATTTAAAATTGGATCTCAAAGATTGCCTTAAAGATCTCAAAGATTGCATTATCTGCATCTTCTCCTTGGTTGGATAGATGATAGTCGACTCTAACAACTGTATGAGATATGTAGATAAATATAGATGTAGGTTTTGTAGATATATAGATATTATTTCTGTCCCTTTCCTTCAGAAAGGCTTCATTCCTCAAGTTTTTGCTATAGTTATTAAAACATGTTTGTTCATCTTATTTATTTTTCATGCAAGTTGCACTCGTATTAAGTACAATCATGGAGTAATATTCTTTCTGACATTTAATATCATTTTACAGAATAATTCAATAGGTGCCAAAATTATTCTAAAACCTAGGTTTCAGCATCTTCCTTTTATATTGATCCCTTCCTGCAATATCCATGCAGTTAAATAACTGTCCTCCTCATACTTTGCTTATTTCAAATTTCCTTGCATCTTTTCTAGTCTCCCTATCCACAAGTGAATTTGTTGCACAATTATCTTCTTTTAACCTTCATTCTTGTTTCAGTCCTGGAGAAATCTGCTCTTCATAGCTAGGGCTGAAAGACAGTTGTCCAAACATATAATGCTATTTCAGGTTTCAGCTAAGTTTGGCAGAAGATTCACAGACCTCACCTGACTACTTTATTCCAAACAAGAATGAAACATCAAATCCATCCATTGATTGCCCAGTATGGTCCAAAGAAGACAGATGTTTACATATTTATAGTTCAAATTCTCTTGAATGAATGGATGCTTGTCAAGTTGCTTGGAAGCCTTGGGAAGCAGTTGAGACTTGTTTACATATTGGTCCTCCTAGGCTTGAGAAACTACTGGTTTCTATATTATTCTTACAATAGAGCTGAATCCAGGAAAGTTTTGTTTATAAAGAAGTCATTTTGTCCCATCACTCTTCCAAAAATAACCTTTTACAGACTTTTTCTGACATAAATAAATACTTTAAAGGACTTTAAATTAATACTTTAAATGAACCCTTGACTTTTACAGTTTAAAAAACAACAACCAAGGCAATATAGAAAACTTCCAATAAACTATTAACACCGAGCTCAACTGACTAGGGCCTGGAGGAAGATGTTTCACAGATTTCCTAATGCCCAAGAAGATCCAGACCATCTGGTTCTCAGAGTGAGGTGTGGCTGGCCCATAGTGCAGGTATTACAACAGAGAAAAACATCTTCGATGTCTCACCACATGATAAAGTTTCATAAAAGGAACCTGGACAGCATCCACATGTCAGATCTGTTGGCCTGGAAAGAAATCCTAGGGAAGGAACATTTCACAAAGAGTCTGGTCCTTGCTATATAGTGCTTTAACAGTGAAAATCAGAACCTTGGGTTGCACCTTGGAGGTACACTGGGATCCAGTGCAGCTCCAGCAGCAATTAGTTAAATTGGTGCTCCTAAAATAATGCATACCACTATACTCAGGATCAGCTGAAGCTTCTGAATGTTCTTCAACAGCAGCCCGCATAGACCAAAGGCATGAATGACTATCATTGATGCACAAAATGGATTTGTGCAAAAGAGCTCATAGCCAGGGCTGCTACCTGCTGTATGAGTCAGAAGCCTTCCAAATCTCCAAATCAAAATATAGGAATTATTGAAATGCTAGCAGGAGAGTTTAAAATTTTACTAGATTCCAGATATGGAAAATGCAATAATGGTCAAGGCAGTGGAAAATAGCTGTTTCTTTTCCAGTTCAATTAAAAAACAGTGCTAAATTGCACTCAAATCACCAAACAATTGCACCTTTCTCACATGCTATAATGATAATGTTCAAAATGTTCTATTCCAGATTTGCAAATATGTGGAATGAGAACTACCAGATGTATAATTTGAAATCAGAAGAGACAGGCCGACATTACTAACAAACAACGTTTAGTCAAAAGGTAAGAAACAGTAACAACTCCAGTTTCCTTAGTATCTTTCTGATAGATGGGACTGAACAAAACTTTAATAAGTATCTTGCTGAAGGTGAAAAGAGAGAGTCCAAACATTGATGTGCAACAACAGCAAAGATTATATTAATATAAAATTACCCCTGCATTGCAAATATACAGAGAAAAATAACAAGACTTTTTCTTCTTAGGCTAGAATGATTTTCATAACTATATCCACAAAATAGAGAGTTGCCATTTGGAAGAAAGACTATGGCAGATCTAGATAAAACAATAAAGTACAGAAATATTATCCTGATGATAAATGTACATATTGTTAAGACTATGATTTTTGAATTGTAATATATGGTTGTGAAACTGGATCATTCCAAAATCTGAAGGAAGAAAAATATGCCTTTAAACTGTGCTGTTAAAAAAATTGAGAATACCATAGACTAGAAGAAGAACAAATAATTCCATACAAGATAAAATAAAGTCAGAAGCCTGAAAAATGAAACTAACACTTAAATATTTTAAATGTGTAAGTCAAAAACCAGTTTGGAGAAGATCCTTTAGACATTTTTTTAAAAAAGACAAAATATCTAATTGTTATTAATAATAGTTCAAGCATGAGCTAAGAATTCTGACAATCATTGTGAAACATTCATAAAAAGTATTAGAGTTTCTCGTTAAAGCTAGATTGATTCTCTCTTTGATTTGCTTCTTGCCCTGCCTTCAGGTGCTTTGTAGAATAGATTAGCCCCATCTTCTTTGCGGCAGCCTCTTAGATCCTGGTACACTACTATCATGTCACCTCTAATCCTTCTTGTCATTAAAGTAGACCAGTGGTGGGATTCAAATTTTTTACTACCTATCCAGTGGGTGTGGCTTGGTGGGCATGGTAGGAGAAGGATACAGTAAACTCTCCAGTCAGAGGTGGTATTTGCTGGTTTTCTGAACTACTCAAAATTTCCACTACCGATTTTCCAGAACTGGTCAGAACCTGCTGAATACAATCTCTGAAATAGACATATCCAATTCCTTCAGATGTTCTTCATATGTTTTAGCCTCCAATCCCCTAATTATCTTTGTTTCTCTTCTCTGCACTCTTTCTCACATCCTGACATACTTGTTTTTATATCGTGGCAATCAAAACTGGATGAAATATTCCAACTGTGGTCCTACCAGGTCATTATAAAGTAGTACTAACACCAGAGGTGGTATTTAGTAGGTTCTGACCAGTTCTGGAGAATCGGTAGCAGAAATTTGATCTTTGATTCTATCCCTCTGTTACTGCAGCATAGGATATCACCAGTTTTTATGACAGCTGCAGTACACTGCTGGCTCATATTTAAGTGATTGTCCATTAGGACTCCAAAATTTCACAGTTACATCTATTAAGCCAGGTGTCATTTATTCTATGCCTATGCATTTGATTTTTCTTGCCTAAATGTAGAACATAGACTTTTTTCAGCATTAAATTTCATTTTGTTAGATGGAGCCAGTGTTCAAATCTGTCAAGATCCTTCTATATCTTGCGCTTATCTTCTGGAGTATTGGTTATTCCTGCCATCTTGGTGTTACCTGCAAATATGATGAGTACCCCTCATCTAAATTATTGATGAAAACATTGAAGAATACTGAGCTAAAGTCACAGTCCTGAGGTATACAACTGCTTACCACGTTAATGCGGTTACATGTTGAGCATGGTTGATGGGAATTAAGGCAGTTAGGAATCCATTTGGTGGTGATGCTGTCTAACCCATATTTTTCTATCTTACCAAAAAGTAGGTTGTAGAATACTTTATCAAATTCCTTACAGCATTTCTCTGGTCCACTAATTTTGTCACTTTGTCAAAGAATGCAATAAAATTCATCTGGCATGATCTGTTTTTGACAAACCCATAGTTACGACTTTGTTACCTTCTAAGTAGAAAACAGATGGAAACAACTGAAAAATAAGAAGAACCAATAATTCAACCCAAAATTCCATTATGGTCAATGACAGCAAGATTAAAAAATACAAAAATAATGACCCATCTACAGCAAAAGCTGCATATGAGTTATATGAAATCTTGATGCTAAGACTTTAAAAAATTGAAGAAGAAAAATTAAATAATGTACCAGAAACAGAAACATAAAATATAAGATATAAATGCAATTTTAAAAAGTAACAAAAAGGTTACACAGTATCATCCCTACACGATTAGGAAATCTTATGTCTTCTTACAGAAATTCCTGCAGCAGAGCATAGCAGAAACAATTGATGATGAGAGAATTCTGATTTGCAAGCAGGAACCAAACTTCCTCTCTCTCATGATAATTTTGCTTTTGTTAGGAGGTGATAAAGGCATGCCTATCCAAAACTTTATGTAGAAAGAGCAATGGAAGAATACAGGAGAGGGGTTTTCAGATTCATTTGAACTACAAGGATATCATCATTCAGTAAGTTGGAAGTGACTGAATAAAAACAACGTGAACAAAATCAACCAATCAGTAGCAGGATTTGTTTATTTAACACATTTATATAGTCAACCATCTTCTAGTCAACTCTAGGTGGCTCCAGAATTAATCTACTACTCTTGTCTCTCATCTTCATTCCTACACTTTTTGTGACAACCATAACTACAATGACAATCAAATATATACATTGCAAGGCTTATACAGAATAATCTATTTGCTTTTTCTTTTTAGTGAATTATAAATTTAGAAACGATTACATATATTCATGCTATTATTTCTGCTTACCTATTTTCTCATTATACACTTGAATATTAAGAGAACAGCTCTGAATTATTTGGAGAACAATACTTTTTCATGGACAAGTTCCTTTATACAGTATATTATTCTAACCATTGTAGTACAGCTGCAAAACATTTTTATTCACTAAATGAATCATCTTATTTGCAAGACTGGGTAAAAACAGATGGCTTCTCTCTTTATGCTTTGATTTTTAGCCATTTGAAATTCTTTCATCATTAGTTATACACAAGATATCTGTAAAAGTAGCACATGTTAAAGAAAGGAACAGTAATGAAAATCAAAATGTTCTAAATAGCTCTGGGGAAAAAAGTGAGAAGGAAAAGTGTCTGCAAAAAGTAAAGAAATTGCCATTTTGAACAGTTTGTGTTGTAGTGCATTCTGTCCTTGCTGTATATCATTTCCTGTTCATCATCAGTAAAAATAGGAGGTATGTTTTACAGATGGGACTGTTGTGCATATCTAGATGTGCATATGGTTTTAATTCTAGGTTCTAAGCAGCAATGGCCATATTTGGGAGAAGAAAAGGTCATGCACAGTTTAACAGCACTGGAAGGAGTCTCCCCACCCCATCATCCCCTCCTAAAACCATTTACTATTCAAGGGAAGGTATAGGAATACTTTTCAGTCCAAGATAATTGCAAGAACATTCGTTGGCAGAGTAAAATCTAACCTGTTTTAATACCAGTCCCTAAACATTACTGAGTTTGGATTGTCAAATAAAGACTGCTAAGCAACTTCTTTTTTGAGAATATAAGAAAGAAGGGAAGGAAGGAAGGCTCTTCCATAGACATTGATACCAACATGTTAACTTGACAAGTAATCCTACTCTTTCAATTACAACAATCTAAATTAAAAGTGAATTGAATTGCATTTGCTTGTAAAAAGTTTCACCTTCCAAGTTGAAATGGATATGCTTTTTTAAAAAATTGTTTATTTTCCTTGATCATGTAACAACAGTATCATTAGAAGCAAGGCAGAGTCAATCTGGACCAGGTTTCAGAGAAATTATACATGGTTGACATCAGAAGCTGAGTTTCATCCATATGTTATGTGAACGAAAAATTACAAAATTAGATTTATTCTAGGCTTGAGGTATACCATCAGACACTGTTGAACTGTTGTGATGCCCTGTCACATTGCTTCATAATACATTTTGTTTCTAGGATTAGAACTTAGAACTTCTGGTATAGAACATTCTATGTTAATCATCATCAGAGGCAATCCAAAGAATTCTGAAGTTTCTTTTGAACTAGACAATATAATACTAAACAACATAATTTGAACCAATGGATTAATATCCAAAAGAAGGGAAAGCCATGGATCAGCTCCAATGTAATGTAAGAAGAAATAATGTAAAAACAAACGTGTCAGAACAGACCAAGTCCAGCATTCTGTTTTTTCACAGTAGCTAACCAGTTGGCCCCGGAAGATGGTGATGAACACATACCCCTTATTCACTATTGTTTCTTTGTAACTAATATTTGGAGCTACAGTAATATTAAGTCTTCAAGACTAATAGCTTAAAAACTAAATGAATTTAATTTTCTCTTAAACCATGTATGCATACTAATGGATATTAAAATCTTCTTGATAATGAATTGCATAGATTAATTGTGAATAAGAGTTTTCCTTTCTATTTCCTTTCAATCAGATTTACTGGAAGAAGTCTGGTTTTAGATTTGGAAGGGAAGGAAAGAAGTTCTCTCTATTCTTTTTCACGGTTTCTTAAAGACATAGTGGACATAAATAGAAGTGTTTGCCTCTTGAGCATTTATAATGTGTAATATATAAAATCATCTATTAACAATACTTCTGTGATGCATGCATAGGATCACGGTGCATTGGCTTTACCCAAACCATTATTACTGGCAACCAGTTAAGCACTTCCCCTTCCCTCCCTTCCTCCCGCCCGCCTTCCCTCACGGATTTTATGAGAAAGAGAAATCCTGTCAACAGTGTATTGATGGCATGGCACGCCTAAGCTCCAAATAAACCTCAATTGATGGCTTTATGTAGATGTTAAGTAGTTAAAAGAACTATGCAAGAGGCAAGGTATACTTGCCATGGAAACAGAAAAAGCTCTTTTTTGGAGAATGGCCATCTTCTGGAAACATTAGCAGCCCTGAATTCCTAGATATACATTCCAAGAAATTCCTTAGATTTAAGAATTATCTTATTATCAAACATCAAATATAGTATTTCCATTGGCAATTGTAAATCTCTCTCTCTCTCTTTCTCCCTCCCTCCCTCCGTCCTCTCTCTCATACACCCAGGAGATTGGCCTGGAGTATTTTCTTTCCTGCTTCTCTTTTTTCCGCTCCCATTTGATCACTTCCTTTTGTTCTTTTCTGTTAACCTTGAAAGAAGGTTATGCTATATGCCATATTTAGATGGAAAATTGGGATGAAGGTATTTGTACATTATCCCTTTGTACACTATCCCTTTAACACTAATACCATAGGGTGTTTCACTATAACTTACATGAAGATCCTTCAGATTTTTGAAATCTCCATCCTTTATTTCAGTTATTTTATTGTTCTGTAAGTCAAGTAGAGTAGTATCTGGGGGAAGATCTTTCGGAACTTCCTTCAAACCTATAAGGGAGCAGGGATGAAAGATTATTTCAAGCAAAAGAATAAAGATACCTGAAAGAAGTTAATTATATTTTAGACTTTCAACTTAACCAAAACTACTGCAAACAAATATATACTAGACCTTATTACCTAAAAGTTATGAAAACAAATTCATATTCAATTTGTAATATAAATCATTATGATCCTTTCTCTTTTTATCTATGAGGAATTTTTGAAAGCACATACAGTTGAAATGCTATTCATATTGATGTGAAAGGATTAAGAAGCCAATCCTAATCATAGTTCCCAATTTCTTTAATATTCTCAGATATCCATCGCTTTTTCATTTTTCACTATTGCAAACTAGTGGTTTATGCATGCATGCATGTAAAATAAATAAGAAAGTTAGGCAAAAAGTTAGTTAGGCAAAAAGTTAGTTCCACGTTCTAATTATGGTCAGTTAGAACGAGATTATAATTCTGTGCAACAATCTGTGACCAGACTTGGAAACTTTCTCAATATCATATTCTTCAGGTTTCACCTGACAAATGTTTGAAGAAAGGTCTTGTTTGGGTTCAGTTATTTGTCAAGAGTAAATTGTATATAATTAGTATGGGCAGATCAAGAATTTGTTTAATTGGATATGTATCCTTCTACTAAAATAAACTATGAAATTATTTCTGTAACGATCACAATTTCAAAATGCATTTCAAAAAGGACTAATATGCTCACATGACTGATCACAATGGAAATGCTCATTTTATTGGATTAATAAAAGCTAAACATATTTCTTGATTAAATATATGATTTTTATTATTTCTTTTTGAAACTGAGGCTATATTCAGATTGCCTGTGTTTGTGTATGTTTATGGGAATATGTGCATACATATTTATGTGTTGTGTGAAGAATGTATTTCTACTTATCTGTCTAAGCTTCAATACCATCAGATAGATTGCTTAAAATGTGCAGCCATTTTTAAATACAGTTTACATAGAATTAAAATTATTTCATACAATCTCACACTTTATCCATAGTCTAAATGACCTATTGTATAGTCTTGTAGCATGTGTTCCTGGGCTCTATGTTATTATTGCATGACCAAAAAAAATAGGACCACACAACTATGGAATATAAAAATAGGGTTTTTAGTATTGTTTTGTAATAAAATAACAAATTGTAAAAAGATAATTGAAGTGACTTAACTTGTTGATCATCAATTTAACTTTATTTTAGCAGATTTATATCTCAATTTTTTTCTCCATCAAAAAGCCAGTATGGCATGAATGAATTTCCAGATGTCTCCCTTCTAGGCACTAAACACAGTTAAAGCAATTTATGTCAGAAGTTAACTATATCAAGTACATCATCTATGTAGCAATTTCTTTTGCAGTATTCCATTTTTTTTTCCAGGATTCAAATTGCACAAAATATTTGAGTAAAGCTAACTTCTGATCAGTCATGTAATCAAGCTGAAACCTGTTATGATCTACAACATTATCTTTCAGCAGGCCCTTTGTTCTGGATGCCTTATATGATGCAGTATATTCTATCAAGGTATAAATTTCACTGGTGTGCAAAAAAAGTGCTTAGAATATGAGATATGCTAATCCTTAATGGCATTTTTAAAGTTCTGATGTGCCAATCATTGTTGCATTTGGTGATAATGAATTAAAAATGTAATTATTGCTGCTGTATTAAGAAAGTATGATACTTTGTATTTAAAATGTCTAATGTGGTTTATTATTTTTGCTTAATTATATGAAATATATCATTTTTGCAAATATTATCAAAATTAAATAGAATTAAATCAAAACTATAACACTTCCAGATTCTTACTCGTCCCTTTTATACAATATTTTTTCAGAGAAAGTAACTCACTGTTGGTTTCCTCTTGTTTAAACCACAAATTCCTTGCCTCTGTTTCAAAGCCTAAATCCTATAAATTGTGAGGCTGTAAAAATGAGCTGTGAACTTTGTCTTGGTTTTAATACCTAATGAGCATTTGATTTTTAAGGATTAAGATAAGACACCTTGCCACATATGTCATTTCTTAGCTGTCAGATTTCTTACAAACACAGGTTGAATACATTTGTATAATTTAGCCTTTCTGGATTTTTATCAGCTTATAATACTGTACATGAAATAGATCCAACGTTAAGAAACCATGTGGCAATTTGGATTGCTTTTCTGTAGCATTCCTCCATTTATTATTCACACATGACTCAGGCTTAGCCTAATGATCAATATATGTTGATTGGTTTTTTTTTTATAGAATAAATTCTAGCTGCCAATAAATACTAATATAGTCTAATATAGTCATATTTCTAAAAGGGAATTTCTGAAAATTCAAGGAACTGGTAACATAGAAGTTGGAAGGATAATCATGAATATCAAATATTCTAGAACTGAAGGGTTATTTGAAAGATTATTTAAAATCCCAATAACAGAAACTTAGAAGATAAAGAAATTAATATCAAGTCCAAGGGACTCCCAACATGGTCAGTAGGCAATGTGGTAAAGAAAGTATTAGAGAAAGGGATTTGTTTGCAAATGGTAACAAAAATATACAAATACTTGCAAAAAATACAAAACTAGAAGAAAATAGCAATGGATGCAAAACAGGATATTAAGAATGTATTAAAATTAAAAAATCTTAAGTTTAAATAGTTTAAACATTTAAATACATCAGCTGGTGAAAATCAGAGAGAAAGATAAAAGAAGTAAGTTTTCCAGAGACGTTTTAAATATGAATATTTAGCTTTTTTCCCCTGAAATACTGAAAACAAACAGAGCACTAGATTCATTCCAGATGGTATCCATCTGATAGTTCTGAAAGAATTCAACTATGAAATTGTTTATCTTCTAATAAATATATGTATCGTGTTGCTAAGAAGGTCTACATCAGAGAAGAATGGGAAGTCAACATGATGGAAAACAGAGAATAAAAATAAATTATACATTCTTGCCAAAGGAACCATACAAATGGTTAGATTCCTCCCTTATTGGGAGTAATGCCTTTTAATGAACCAAAATGAGTGAACTGCAAAATGGCTATTCTTCTGGGGCCACCTAAATTCAAATAACCAATTAACTAATACTAATTCGGTCAAATTCTTGAAAATAAGTCACTCAGAATGTAAGAAAGGTAAAGGTAAAGGTTTCCCTGTCCAGTCATGTCTGACTTTAGGGCAAGAGCTCATTTCTGTTTCTTAGCAGAGGGAGACAATATTATCTGAAGATACTTCCATGGTCATGGGACCAGCGTGACTATACATTGAGGAACACAGAACACTGTTATATTCCCACTGAAGTGGTAGTTATTTGTCTACTTGCATTTATATGCTTTTGAACTGCTAGGTGGGCAGGAGCTGAGGCAAGTAACAGGAACTCATGCTATTGTGCAACACTCAGGTCTCGAACCTAGAGTGTCAGTTTTCCAGCTACAAATTCAGCATTTTTAAGCTGCTAAACCATTGTGCCTGTAGAATCAGTGAATCAATCTGCCTTTGTCTATTTGAATGGAATTATAGCTGTGGATTCAATTAAAATATGATATTGTGGATGCAACAAAGAATTCGGAAATCTATGTGTTAAGTTCTGCGCATGGGTGCAAGGAGCAGAGACGAGGCAGTGAACAGTGAACTTCAACTCTTTATTAAACATCTGAACAGAGCAATCACCTAGGGAGTAGCAGCCCTTTTATAGGGTTGGCTGCTGTCCTATTAGCCAATGAAAGAGATGGAAGTGTTAAACCCTTGAATCAATGAGAGTTGGCCCATCAACAGCCAATCAGATTTCCCAGAAAGGACCAATCCGATGTCGCTATTATCGGCCAATCAGAAGTGCAGGATTAGAACCCTGCTTTTTACTGAAGGTTGTTAAAACTTTATTAAACGCCTTTATTAATTCATAACACTATGTGTACCCCTCCCCGTGTGTGTGTGCGTGTGTGTGTGTGTGTGTGTGTTTCCTTAAGACCAGTTATGAAATTTAATCTCCACTCAATTGTTATACAGTTAAATCAGTACTTTCACTAACTACCAAATTTGGCCAACATGCAATTTAAAAAATATGTCTATGCAATTAACATGCAATGGAATAATATTTTACTAACTAATTGATTAGTTCAAGCACAATTTAAGGTTATACAAGAAGTGGTACTCAATATTTTGATGTTTGGCAATAATACCATTTTCTAGTTTTGTCCATTAGAAATGGAGAAATCTGCAGAGCAGCAATGAGCCTTGCTATAGCATAGCAACTTTAATTCACTTGGAGTTTGGGGAACTTCTACTGCTGACTGCAAAGCTTTGCTGATGTGGGAAGAAAGGAAGGCAGATTTCCTATTTATTTAGCCCAGTAATTTGGAATAGAACAACATATACTTAGGTATATGAGCAATGCATATCATTTGTTAGAATTATAAAATATGTTGATGAATTGGGATATAATCTTTGAATCTTTGACAGGACATTTGAGCAGACAATCTGTGGAACTCTGTCATATCCTTTGGAATTACTTGTGGCAACACAGCTACCTAGCAGGCAACCTAACAATTTCCTCTTTTACAGTAAGGACAGTATTTATCTTAAGAATTCTATAAATATATGTAAATGGAACACTTCATTGAAAGAAAACTATACTCAAAATTCCATAGCATCATTTGTAGTTATGTCAACCATTTCATTTTAAAAACATTAAAAAAACATTTTAAGAAAAAGTCAACTATGAATACAAGATAGATATATCCTTTAGAAGTTTGTGAAACCATCACAGGATTTTAAACTTAAATATGTTTCTCTTATTTTTTGCATACTAAGCTTTTTGATAAGCAAAAGAAGCATCTTAACTGCATCTGCTCAGGTATTTTCAAAACTGAAGAAAATATACTTCAGACAATAATTCAGTGCAGATGAATATAGATAACAATTAATATACACCCATTTTTTCAAATGTTTATAAAACAATCCTTTAAAAGGTTTTGGATGAATGGTCTGATTCAGGTATGATCAAAAATATTATATATGCTTATACTATCAGTAAATCCAAAAATTATATCCAGAAATTCACAATGTGCTCAAAAAATTAGTATAGCCTACTGTTTAAATTTTTATATAATTTTTATGATTCCAGTAGGAAATTTAAGAAAACTTGAAATTCCTTTTAAGATATAGGGCCAAAAGTCTTCAGTTAACACTCCTATTTTATTTTTCTATATACTCCTTATCACTTAAGAATGATGCAACTCATAATGTGAACACAAATACTAAACCAAAATTTTGTAATGTAGAAAAAAAACTTTCAAAGAGTTTTCAGTTCATGGATTACTTTGTCGTCACTGCCTTTATATACAAAACATAGCAGGATTTCAGATTTATGGTATCAATGTTTGACATTCAACTTGTTTTAAAAATGAATTATCAGGTGATGATGACACTTCTTTTCAAGCAAGTGAACGATATAAAGATAAATTTCAGTTTTTTGGCATCCTAAATGGTTGAGAATGACCGATGAATACAAATATTTCTTAACTTTCTGACAATTACATGATTTCTGTATAGCTATATAGCTATATTTCTACTAAATAGTCAAAGCCTCTGGAAAATGACCTCTTACACAACTTAAAGAAATATTAAAACATGATGAATGTGCTCACATATTAGAAACAGTTTGTAACTGGAATAAAAATCTAAAATGATGAGAAGACCTGAAGGCAGAAAACAACTCAGGAGATAAAAAGCTATTTCCATTATACTTGCAACTTATTATAGTTTAAGGAAATTAGGAAAACTTTAAAATATAATGGTATTATAGCCTTTAAATATTTTTCATTCGTGTTCGGATTATTTATTATTGATACATTGCACTGAATTATTTTTCTTCTGCCTCAGCCAGTCTTAAAAAATACATCTCCAGCATGGGTAGAAAGAGGACAAAATAGATTATTAATGGTACATGAATAAATTGCAGTTAAACCAATGAATTATATGAAGTCCCCATTATCACATCTCCTTATTTAATTATATGATATCCCTTTTGTTCTTCATATGATAAGAAATAAAAGACAGGATAAAATGAATGGAAAGGAACTGGAAATCAAGGCCTTACTTTTCTACATGTTGATAAGATTATTCAACATAACATCACATATTTCAATTTATTTAGAGGAAATTCAATACATTGAACACAGTGTTATCGCAGAATTCAAACTAATTTAAATCAACCAAAACAAGCATTTCATTCAACTTACCTAAATCAGAACACTGAACAACCCGGAGGTGGCACTGACAACGAAATGGGCATGTTGGAATAAGAGGATATCTTTCAGGTTCAGGCGTTCCAGATCCTGCTTCATCTTCAAGCATAAAATCAAACAAGCCTCTTTGATAAAATGGTTTGGCCAAGCAAAGTGGCAGGAATAGAAGAAAAAGGATAGCCAGTTTCATGATTTAGTTCATCTATTCAACAGAGCAGGAATGAATCTAGAAGTCAAAGCAAAAGTGTACAGGATGAAACATAGTTTAGGTATCTTTTGCACATTTATCATTTAAGAAGCTTCTGGTATCACAGTATTCTGGTGCCATTGTCCAGATGTCAAAAGGATCCAAAGGATCCAGTACTTTGTCAAACTGACAACAGATCATTGTGTTGTTAAAACCCAAACTGTACCTATTTCATACATGTGTGTGATGCCATAATGCATATACTAAGGAGGCAGGGCTTGTATTACAGCAGCATGATGCATCTTGTGTTATTTGACACCTTCTGACCCCATGCAAACACTTCCAGTTATGGTATTTCTGGTCCATCTGTTCTTGCATGATATTGTTATTATATCTTATATTATATAGCTTTCAGGTAGGGTTTGGATCTTAAAAAGTTCTTTATTGAATTATTTTAAAACATTTTTAGCATTATGGGTTTTTTTTCCTTTTAAATGAATAGAATGAAAGTAAAATGTGGGCATGTTTGTCTATCTATCCACATGTAAATACAATGAGGGGTTGTATTTTCACAATTTATACAAGAAACAGAGAACCATTGTAACGCAGAGTTACAAAAAGCAACATAGAGACAATTGTTATATAAGTGATTTGACTTACATTTAATTAATAACATATGCCTTTACTAGAACAATAATGATGAATAAAAGTGATACAAACTTTCCATCTCTAGTTTTTAGTCAACATAGAAACAGGACTGAAATCTTTTCCCCCTACATTTTATATTTGGATGATTATTCTGAAGTTCTAAAACTGGGTTTCAAGTGGGTGAGATTGACTGGGGTTCAAGTGGGTGAGGTTGGTTGACTGATTTTGACAATCAACAAAGTTATCAGGTAGTAACACCCTATGAAAAGAAGTTTCAATTCTTAAAATGAACTTTAGGCATCATTTTAAAGAGAAAAAAATCTTCAGTTATCATAGTAGTGCAAATGAACTTTAAGCTGATAAAATGGTAGGGTACTTAAATTAGTAATTAGGCAACTGATATTTCATTGAAGATTCAGGTCTTCTGAGGTGAATGATGCAAGAAGAAATGGGAGGAGCTGAAAATATTTCTATAAATAGAAATATATCAACAGTAGCGACTTTCAAATTTCTAGGTATATCATATCACATGACCTAAAATGGACACCTAACATCAAAAACATCATCAAAAAAGCACAACAAAGAATGTTCTTTCTGTACCAACTCAGAAAGCTCAAACTGACCAAGGAGCTGCTGATACAGTTCTACAGAAGAGTTATTGAGTCTGTCATCTGCACCTCTATAACTGTCTGGTTTGGTTCTGCAACCCAACAGGACACACACAGACTTCAGAGGATAATTAGGACTATTAGGACAGTTACTAACAATCTGCCTTCAATCGAGGGCTGTGCATGAGTCAAAAAGAAGGCTGTGAAAATATTTATAGACTCCTCACATCCCAGATATAAACTGTTTCAACTCCTTCCCTCAAAACGACGCTATAGAGCACTGTACATCAGAACAACTAGACACAAGGACAGTTTTTTCCAAAAACCATCACTCTGCTAAACAAATAATTCCCTCAGTACTGTTCAACTATTTACAAAATCTGCACTATTATTACTATTAATCTTCTCATCACTCCTTATCACCCATCCCCTCCCACTTGTGATTGTATGACTGTAACTTTGTCACTTGTATCATTATGATTTATATTGACTGTTTCCTAGTATGTTTTGATTGCTTATGGTACCCTATGACTATCATTAAGTATTGTACCTTATGATTCTGGACTCTTGATGAATGTATCTTTTCTTTTATGTATCCTGTGAGCACCAAGATAAATTCTTTGTGTGTCCAATCGCACTTGGCCAATAAAAAATGAAGAATTCTATTTGATATATAAAGCTCCTTTTGTATACTTAAATTGTATACAAGAGCAAAAGCAAACAAAAGCCAAATCACAAAAAGATTGATATTATTGATATTGATATTATTAAAAAGTGAAGCCACATTCATTGCTCAATAAACAAATGAAATGAACACAAATGTGCACTGTTCTTAATACAGTTTTTAGAATAAAATATGTTGTCTTTTGTTATTTCATTGAATCTAATTTAGATGGTATCACTGTGGCATGAATTCTGCCCTTTTATTGATCCTAATTAGGGTCAATAATTATTTATTAGCATAAGTCTCATGAGACAAATGGTTGACAATTGACAATTATTTCCCACATGAACACTGACATTATGAACAGGAAAAATGTTCTTTACTTGTTTGTGCTTTATATATATTTGTGGCATGAGACCTTGCTATTTGCCAAAAAGATATGAAAACTATATCTTATACCAAAAAACATCATGTCATTTTATTGAAATAGTAATTTACTAGGTGATCTATTTAATTGTAGGAAAATTAGAGTGGAAGTAACAAAATTATGGAATTATACTTTCAGAGAAATCCTTGTACAGAGTAGGGAATGAAATCCAGTCAGGTTTTCCAGAGGTAGAAATTATTCAAGACTTAGAGAAATTTTTGCTTCTCTTTTAAGCTTTCCATAAATGGTTGCAGAGAATGAATCAAAGAATGGAGAAAAGAAGGAAAAAAACTCCTTTCTACTTTGTGAAACATTGGATTATCCTCATGATTCCTTCCTACCTTTTGTTTCCATAATCATTTTATGGGAGAAAGGCAGGAGAGGAAAATGCCCCAAAACAACCTCTTAAGTTGCATTATGGGATATAAACTTTGACCCAGATCTCCCAGTTCAGTCCTAACACTCCAGAGCTAACTACCTCAACCCAAAGCTATGTAGATAGTTTAGATGGAGTGTCCAGAAATTTTAGCCAATTTCCTTAATTTGCATTAGGGTATAGTGAATAAATATATTTTTCTATTTCAAAAGAATATCAGGGGAATGCATGCTCTAGGTCATTAAAATTAAAATATATACTAAAATTGATGTTTTGGCATATAGACTAATTCATTCATTCTCTAATAGTAATGAAATATCATGACATAAAACAAAGGGGTGCTTTTGATTAGATAGTGTATACTTTAAAGGATTGTTTTCAATTAAAGATTAATTTTAATTATTGGTTTGGAGGTGTAAATGGTATATGAATATTACATTTAAATCACAACCAATTCTCATACATTATTAAAATGCTGTCTTTAAAAATATTTTAATAATCTAGTAATTAAACAAGGTCTTCTGCCCTTAACAATGGGCTTATCCTGCTTTATTCTTTAGTAACTGTAGAATCTTTCATCCATTTCTCCATGACTGCATAATGGGAGTGAATCCCAAGAGCCTAATGAAAAATTCTTCTGCAAAAAATTTGAATAGGAAATTCAGAATAAACATGCATGGTTATGAAGAAACATATAAAGCCTCTGAATTCCTCAAGCAACAAAAACTTCAAATGAATTATGAGAAACATATTTTGAAACAAGACATTACATTACACTGAGCACAGAGGTGGTGCTGCATACTACATTTTGTTGTGGTATTTCTATCCAGAGTTTTCGATGAATCAGCTGTAGCCACAATCCTTGGAATAAATATTTAACTTAACTGACTGGTGGAAGACAATACTTTATCTTGCTTTTAGACAAGAGGAAACTACAGTTCTGTTTTACTTCAGAATTATCCTTTTACAATCATCCTTTGATAAAGTAAATGGATTTCAGCTGTAAATGGATTTCAGGTACCCCAAACTTACTAGGTATTTCTAACTGGTGAGTTAAATATGGTATTCTTCAGGATGCAGTCAGAGTCTTAGAAAAACACATGAATATCAATTTTCAGATGGAGTGAGTATCTGCTTTTACAGTTCTTTGCGTTCACCACTGTACAGCTCCTTTGTCTTTAGTACTGTTCAGCTGAGAATTTCCCTGTCTAAAATATGTAATCACTACGTACGAAATATTCAACTTTAGAATGTTTTGAAGGATCTTTGATCCTATGAAGACTGGATTCCCTCTTTTATTTAAAATAATCATTGGGAAGAAAAAGATTCCAGTTTTTCAAGTGCAAGTATGAAATCTCACAGTTCTTTCATCTTACAATATCACCCACTCCAAACTCCACAATGCAAGAAAATCCATAGCTGCAAAATGCCTTAAGAAGCATTCTAAAAATAACAGCAACAAAGATCTCCCTAAAATGTAAAATATGACCAGGAAATATAAAATGTTCTCAATAATGTTCTCAAATATTACAGATACAACATTTCCCCCCACAACATTTCTCCCACAACTAAGAACTTTTCTTACACTCTCAGAAAGATTTTGCTTTTTAAAAGTGAAAATACATTCAGAACTATTATTAATGAAAGCCATACCTTTTCATCCAGGGATTTGCAACAGGCACTCTTGGAGCTGAGATGCAATTAACCGAAAAGAGCCAGGCAGAAGAGCCTGCAGGTGTGGAAAGGAGGAGGGGTAGTTGAGTGAGGCGAGACTGTCACTTGGTAAGAACCCCTCCTGCTGCTTCTATTCCAAAGCACAGTTAAAAAGCAATGTTTTCCTCAATGAAAAGACTCCAGGCTGCTGACACCCACAGTACATCATATGGTAATGATATGTCTCCTGAATTGTAGCCAGAAACTTTATCAGCCCCCATTTTTTCCTTTTTCCTTTATTTCTTTTTCATGTGTTCAACTTCCTAAATACTTTTACAGATTAGCAAGAATAATGGATGTCTTTTTTTTTCCTTTAGCATTCCCAACTATGAACTTAATTTGAGGATTTTCTAGCCTTGGAGCATTTTTTCCCCAGCTTTGAGTTATATATCAGAGGAAGAAACTTATTCAGAAAGTTTTTTTTTTTTAAAAAAAAAAGATACTGAAAGAAGTGGAAGATGAGCTAAATTTGACATGATATAGAATTACACTAGAGAGTAAATGATAAATAATAGATTTTCTCGCAAGTATCTTTTCTATAATTGCAATAAAGTAATTTAACAGGTGTTTATAAACTGTTTGGGACCGTAATCCTATATCCCTTACTTCTACTGAATATATTTCTAGAATGATACTTCTCACAAATGATCACAAATGTGTCATACTGCCAATTTTAAATAATAAAATGTGTTATACTGATAATTTTAAATAACACAATAAGTGCACAATAGATATTTGCATGAACCAAATTCTAACATAGGCCCAGCAAAATCACATTTTTATTTCTTTATTTTAATTTGAAATGATACATATCACACCTTTTGATGATATATTGTAATGTGACTCTCTGAACTGCAAAACTTGTACTTTGCATGTCCCAGTGAGGATAACAATAATAATTGGCCTTTAAAGTTACCCATAATTCCTGTTTTAGGGGGGTGGAAAGATCCCAGTGTTGTTTGTTTCATAGCACACAGGACCAGGATTGAGAGCCAACTATCAAATAAATAAATGGGACTTCTCTGGATTTTTACCTTCCTTTTACAAAAACAGTGGATTTGTGACTCTGTTTAGACTTGCACCATTCTCCATCCCTTCAGGCTGCATCCAGGTGTGAATGCTATCAGCTTAAGAGAGGAAGAGAGGAAGAGGTGTGTTATAAGACCTGGAGGTTTGGAATTAATAGTTCCTTTATTTGAATATGGTTAAAAGGAAACCAAAACTTCTTTAGGTTAAGAGGTTCATTCAAATTTGACTTATATTGGTTCTGTCAGAGAAAACTTTTTTTATATATATATTTTATGTGGCTCTCCTTCCATTCCCTCAGCCTTCCAAAGCATTTTAAGACAGTCATACAATTGTCACCTTGAAATACTAACATGCAGGCATCAATCCATGTTTCTTCCAACTATATAACAGAATAACAAAATAACAGAGTTGGAAATTATTCCGTTTCCATTGGTTGTCCAATCTCTTCTTAAAAACCTCTAGTGATGGCGTACTCAAAACTTCTGGAAGTAAATCATTCCACTGATCAATGATTCTAACTATTAGAAAAAATCTCCTTAGCTTGGTTTTCTCTTCAATTAATTTCCATTCATTGCTTCTTATCCTGCCTTCAAGTGTTTTGAAGAATACTTGGTGGCAGTCCCTTAGATACTGGAACATTGCTATCATGTTCCCTCTATCCTTCTTTTCATTAAACTTGACATACTCAATTCCAATAAGAAGTCAAATATAATCCATCAGGGCCTTGAGTTGGCTTCTGAAATAAAAAGAATCCATATTTCCACCCCATGTAGAAAAGGAAACATTTAGTACATGCAACAACTATGATTATACATGCAATATGACATCTAGGGGATGGGGTGACATTAAATAGTACATAAAGATATGAATTGGGAAGGAGAGTGAGATAATCAATGAAGAGAGAGAAGAAGGAAATTAACCAAGGCAGGTTTTAAGGTTTTCATAGGAACTGTCAACATGTCTAGCATATGATTGGGTTTATTGACGAGACTGCCTGTGACTCTAATAGAGGATTCCAAATACAGGTTGTTGGAGAAAACCCCAAGCCCCTGAAACACCACTATCACAGATGTCAAAAAGGAAATGATGCTATTTGAGATTTGCCACTATGGATAATGAAGTGGAAACAGCACAATGGTGCTGATAACAGGCACAAAAGTGTTTGTGAAGGTGCCCCTAATGTTTCAGGATCATATGAATATAATATTTATTCTCCTTCTACTGATTTTGAGGCATTACAGGAGCTATAAGGAATTTGGCCCATGTGGAAATATCTCTACCTCCATGATCTGACCTTGGAAAAAGAAGACACCTTTATCTAATTATCTGATCTGCTTAGTATTAAAAGCAGGATCTGGTGTGTGCCCACCCATGTGTGCTGGGACCACAATCACATGTGATAAGCCCATTATCACTTTGGGTGCCACTAATTCATAAGTTGCACTGGAACCTTCCCCCAGGGATAGATGTTGAAGTCACCCAAATGAAGAAAACTGGAATCTTCAATAGCATATCCAAAGTATCTTCCAGGGGATATGATGTTTCTCTACTCAGCTGTTACAATTAGGTGCAGCTTTTTAAGTTTGCCATGATTATGGCTGCAGCTCATTTCCAGCCTTGGGGTTATAATGACCAAAGGACCAAAAATCTGGGTGGGCAAATTTCCAACAGGGCTCCCTTGTTGCTCTGTTGCCAATTTTTAGATATAGAATAGAATAGAATAGAATAGAATAGAATAGAATAGAATAGAATAGAATAGAATACTTTATTGGCCAAGGGTGATTGGACACAAGGAATTTGTCTTGGTGTAAATACTCTCAGTATACATAAAGAAAAGGTACATTCATTAAGAATCAAGAATCATAACATACAACACAATGATAGTCATAAGGTACAATCAACAATCAAATCATACTAGGAAACGGTCAAGTGGGAGGGGATGGGTGATAAGGAGTGGTGAGAAGTTTAACAGTAATAGTAGTGTACACTTTGTAAATAATTGGACAGTGTTGAGGGAATTATTTGTTTAGCAGAGTGATGGCTTTCGGGAAAAAACTGTTCTTGTGTCTAGTTGTTCTGGTGTACAGTGCTCTATAGTGTCGTTTTGAGGGAAGGAGTTGAAACAGTTTATGTCTGGGATGCGAAGGGTCTGTAAATATTTTCACAGCCCCCTTTTTGATTCTTGCAGTATATAGGTCCTCAATTGAAAGTAGGTGGGTAGTAATTATTTTTTCTGCAGTCCTAATTATCCTCTGAAGTCTGTGTGTGTCCTGTTGGGTTGCAGAACCAAACCAGACAGTTATAGAGGTGCAGATGATAGACTCAATAATTCCTTAGTAGAACTGTATCAGCAGTTTCTTGGGAAGTTTGGCATATTTATCCAACACTTTTTTTATATAGATTGGTACTATTCTATATACAGCTTCATTTACCAACAAAAGCTGGACACCAAGTTATTCCAAAATTCAATCACCCAGGCCCAAGACTGAATAAAAATGAAACAATAAATAAAATTGTGCCACATTTATTTTAAGGCTAATTGACTTCCACCTATCATTTCCCAATTTTGCTGCCTTTACTAGATTAAAAAATGGATTCTAAATAAAGGAATTTTTTTTTTCCCAGTAGTCTTTTCAAAACCATTTCAAGTATGATTTGCAAGTAATAAGTAATATCACAGTAAACTATGTACAAAATGTTTCCACTAAATATACTGGAGACAGCAGCTTGGCTTTATATTAACGAAAATATTTCTTGGACCTCAAAGGGAAGGTTCAGTCTGTCTGGAAACATTTTATTCCTTCTTCTGTGAAATCATATCTGAAAAATTCTTAATCAAAAATGAAAACACAATGTGGACTTGTGTTTATAATTAAAATAGAGAGGATAGTTAAATTGAACCTACTTGCAATTCAGGTCTGTGTTTTAGTTCAGTAATGTCCTATATTTCATCAAGGAAAAATACAGATAGAATACAATTCTACAATAAAGCTTTGCACAGCATTGACTAGTATAACTCCAGGGAATAATCTTGACTGGCCTTATATTTTACAAGATGCTTTTATGTATTTTGCCTTTACAAATGAAAAAAAAAAAACTTCTAACTTTTGTCTTATTCCATCCTACTAATGAACAAAGGATTTTCCCCATGTTATAATAAAGACCTGACATATGAAAAGGTCTGCATCATATAGAGCAAAATTATTTGGATTTTAGATTAATAATGTTGAACACAGGCAAGATGAAATTATCATTTGATCATCACAATTCTATATCACATGAAGTGTTATATCTTGAAAGTGTGACACAGTCTTTGAGGAAGCAGATTGTGACTTAGAAGTGTTCTGGACTCCTAAATTCTGCTTGATAGTCAGGTAAAGACACTGACTGGTCATTCATTATAGCCATTCCCTAGAGTAAAAATATTTGGCTACTGCAACCCATATGGTTAGTTTACTGCAATGTACTGTATTTTAATGGGATAGGCGCAGTGACTCAGTGGCTTAAAAGATGTCAGAGAAGTTTATACTCTGGCAGTTTGAGTCCTACCCCTATATGACAGAATGAACTCCTGTCACATGCCTCAGTTCCTGCCAATCTAGCAGTTTGAAAACATGTAAAGGAAAGTAGACAAATAGGTACCACTTTGGTGGGAAGGTAACAACATTCCATATTTCGCCATATGCTTTGTGCTGAAGCATGATGTCACTGCTGGCCACATGACTGCAGAAATATCTTTGCACAGCACAGGTTGAATGGTTTAAAGAAACAGATGAGCACGATTCCCTAAAGTTGGCTATGATTAGTAGAGTAAAATCCATAGGAACTCCTTTTCCTACTTTCCATCTTTGAAGACTATATATTTGGTTCAAAAGTCTGATTGATTATTGGTTGCTATATTCACATTATAGATATTGGGTGATCTTGCACTAGTTATTAATAGGTTTATGAGTTCATAAGTTTGATTTATAAAGCTATATATAACTTGGCCTCAAGATACTTGCAGTACTACTGACTCCAACCTTTGTTGACTAAGGAAGTTCTCCTGGGAGAAGGTGATGGTAGTATTGTATTTTCATGAGGTATGGGAGCTGAAGCTAGGAAACCTTGTTTTCTATCATTATTTGGAATAAACTCCATCTTTACTGGTCTTCTGTGTATGAATTCTTCAGGCCCAAGTGCATTGTTTTTATTCACTACATCTAATCAAATGGGCTTCCTATTGCCAGAACAAGGTCTGCAGGGTATACTGAATGTTTAGCATTTAAGAATACAATGCCACCCCTTGGTCTGGCATATTTCAGTTATGCTAGAACCATAATTCTCAAAATTTGCATCCAGAATAGCTAGGAATAATCATTGCTACATATTTGAATATGCTACAACCATGTGAGATGATCTGGAAATAATTTTATAAAGAAATGAGAAAAGCACAAACAACATTTTCTGAACAATTCTTCACATTTCTTTTCTCTGGATCATTAATAATTTTTTTAAAAAGGACTCAAATAATATTATATTGTGTTGCACATCATCCATAGTTTGAAGGAACTAGCAAGGAAATAATCATAGGTAGAAAAAGCTAGATAAATATCAACTGTCTTGAACAAATAAGATCAATATTGAGTTCTGGCCATCAATTTCCTGTCAATTTTCCCACTAACTACCCAAAGGCCTCATTATATCATAACAAATGAAAATTTGTCTCATATTTTCAAGCTGTAATTATACCAATATTTGAAGTAACAGAATGGATGTAGTCTTCCAACATTTGTCCAAGAAGACTAGAAGCAATGGATGGAAACTAATCAAGGAGAGAAGCAACCTAGAACCAAGGAGAAGTTTCCAGACAGTTAGACAAAGTAATCAGTGAAACAACAACTTGCCTTCAGAAGCTGTGAAAGCTCCAGCACTGGAAGCTTGTAAGAAAAGATTGGACAACCATTTGTCTGAAATGGTATAGAGCTTCCTGCCTAAGCAGGGAGTTGGATGAGAAGAATTCCAAGGTTTTTTCCAGTACTGTTATTCTGTACCTACAAAAGTTTTACAGGAATTATTCCCAAGGCAGAATATTTCTCTAGAGAAATGTAATCCCAGCATTTATGAAGGGCTGTTACTATACCACAGCTGTCAAAATTATGTAAGTTTTAAATTACATTTGACCTGTATACATACAGTGTAGGAGAAGCTCATTTATTTGACTGATATTTCTTCACAAATTTTTGATTATATTCTGTACTGAAGATAAGAGTACTGGCAGTGAACTTAATAATTAAGCAAAACCAAACAAATATTCACAGAAGTTCACAGCTGGATAACTTTTGAGTTGAATTCTTCCACATTTGGAATACTGTAGCTAGCTGAGGGAGAATTCTGGGAGTTGAAGTCCACTCATCTTCAAGCTGCCAGGGTTGAGAAAACCTCAAACGCTCTCTCTTGATCTCTTATTTCTTATATCAGGACTTTCAAACTCGCAGCCATAGGTTGGATGCATCACACGCTGGCCACACCCATGCCCAGTTTAATGAAGGGGAGAAAGTCATGACATGTCATGTGATGCTGCTGTGATGATGAAAGTTTGACACCCCTGCCTTACATTGAGTAGATGTGTGGTATTCTGCCAGCTGGCAGGGGAATTTGGGGAGTTAAAGTCGACCCACCTTCAAGCTGCTGAGGTTGAGAAACATTGGAATACTGTATCTTAATATCTCTTTCCTTATGTTGAGTTGATGTGTATTGGCTATTATAAGTCCAGAGTACTAAATCAATAAACAAAACAAAAGCACCAAAAGCAAGCTTGAAATTCCCAAATAATCTAATCATTAATTAAATGGATGTCTTCTTGTTAATTATTATTATTTTTATCTTCTGTACATATTCATGACTCATATCAAAAGAGACTTGATTTGGATGATCAGCTTAACTATATTAAAAAATAAATCTTCGGTCATCATCAAATCTGACTATTTTGGTAGTCTATATGTTTTGTAGATAACATGGAAATCATTCCACAGCATTATTTATTGTATCTAAATAAATTTACTTTTTAATACTCCCCCCCATAATTCTTTACAATAGTATGTAAAGAATTCTTTACAATAGTATAAATGAATAAATTCTTTACAATAGTATAAATGAATAAATGACCCCCACAGAAAATTCTGGAGTGTAAACCAAAGTGATAATTACACTAATTAATATCAAAGCTTATTAATTAAAATATAGTCAAACATTTTGTTCTTAATAATTTACTGTAAATAAATTGCACAAATGGGAGGAGAGAATTGTATAATTTATTTCTAATTCATTTTTGCTTTTTTTCATTTCATTTCATTAATTCACTATTTTTTTTTTTCTGAGAAAGAAAAAAAGAAATTATTTACAAAGTTATGGTTGGCTGTTCCTTTGCTCTGCTTGTAGCTTTTTTGACTTAGTACTGATATATTTCCTGTTGAACTTGCTTATTGCAATTATTTCATAATCTCATGCTGTAGCAGGTTTACTGTATCATTAATTCTATTAATGTGGATATTTCACTATGCAGGATAATAAAACTCTAATGAAAAAATCTACATTCTAACTCATTTAGTAAACTAGTCAAATAGTCATCAAAATGAATGTGAGCATTTTTAATGAAACAGTGGGATTTCCATGAAATGTATTGGTAGGTTTTTTTCATGGACTGGAAAAAAAAAACCAGAAATGTGGTATGGTGCTCATAGCCATGCAAATTATCACTCTAACACTGTTTATTTTGTATAGAGGTGCTGGGCTGTTCAGAGATTCAATGTTCATGAAATGCATACTCTGACTTATGTCTGGAAATTATCTAGTGCTTGAGCTATTATCACATAACATATGCCATCTTAATTCAACAGTTCATTGGTAACTAGACTGTTATCAAAAGCATAAATCTCCAAACTATTCAGATTATAGCTAATCAAGAAAATATTTTAGTTCTTATCTAAGAACTGCACAAGATTTTTTTATAAAAATTCACCAAAATTCAATGTAATGCTGCTAACTATAGACCATTCTTTTAAGTGTTGATATGTCCATTCTTTCCCTTACACTTTTAAAGTGTATCCTTATATGAAGACAAACAGAAGTTTTGACTGGCCACCATTTCAGTCACAGTCATTAAGTAAAATAGACACATATGATGAAAAGTAAATGATTAAATTTACTTTATCAAGTTTTCCTGCTGGTAAAGGAACAATCTCCATTATTTCTCTTACTCTTATGCATCACCTCCTTAACCCTTTATATAATTTTTTCAAGGTTGACTCAACCTTCCATTCTTCTGAGGTGGATAAAATGAGGACCCAAATTGCTGGGGGCAATATGCTGGATCTGTAAACTGCTTAGACACAGTTGTAAAGCACTGTAAAGCAGTATATAAGTCAAAGTCCTATGCTTATTGCTATTTGCTAAGACAAAGCTATTATGATATTATGGCTGCTGACAGTCTTGTTCCTTGGGTTGCTTTGATAAATGTGAAAACTGGTATGTTATTTTTATTTTTTCATTTGAAATTATTCACATATATGTACAATATAGGAATAGGGAATGCATTGCTAAAATTAAACAAGATATTTTAGTTAATAAACACTACTAGTGTATAATCATGAGCAGATATTTATTTTCAGTGCATTAGAGCACTTCTGTGATTGTGTTAGTATTTTCTTTACTATTATTTTCCTTGATCACAGCATGATGGGAATCTAATTTCATACAGCCAGAATAAAAGCAATACTATATTTTAATGTAAGGTACAGAGCCTTACATTCCCAGATTATACAACTGTTATATCAGAAATACCTATCTGCATTTTTTTTTCTAGCAAGCTTTGGGTTTCTAGCTTATCCAAACTTTTGTCCCAAAGATTTCATTTATTGTATTTTTTGGTTAGGGTTATTTCCTACCTTTTCTCCAGTAGTTTAATGGGATATTCTGGGCATTCCTTCTTCCAAGGCTTGCTCATCTCTCTCTTGAAATACAGAGTTTATGTGGGAAAGACAAGTGTACGGTCAACATGCAGTCCAGTTCAGTTGGTTCTTAATAGGGATTGCTCCAAAAGAGGAGCAGGAATCTCAGAACAATTTATGTACCAGATCCTTCATGAAAATATTAAACCAAGAATTCAGGAAACACCAAATATGCATGGAACATGAAGAAATGCAAACAGTCTAACTCTTTGCAACTGAAAAGTGCAAAGAGTTGGAGTATTACCTCTTTGAAGAACATCTAAAGCATCATTGATGTGTTAAGGAAAAAACAGCAATAGCTCAGAGCCAGGCTAGATGAATTCATTTAACTGAATGAATTCATTACATCTTTGCTATTTCTCTTGTGAATTGAGCAGGAGCAGCAAGAATAGCCTTGCATTCTCAAGGGAAAAACAAAGTTATGCAGCAAAATTTTGCCCTCTTGAGATACAATCCTCAGGATAATTACTGCTGGAATTGAAAAGTTTAAAAGTAGATCTAAGAAATCAAGAGAAGAAATATACTGGTCATTAACTGTAAGAATTAAGTATCATATCTTGGCCATAGGAATCAGATAACAGATAATCAAAGTTGGAAGAGACCTTATAGGTCATCTAATCCAACCCCCACCCACCCACCCAAGCAGGAGACCCTAAACCATTTCTGACAAATGGCAGTCCAATCTCTTTTGAAGGTCTCAAGTGATGGCGCTCCCACAACTTCCAAGGGCAAGCTGTTCCATTGGTTGATTGTTCTCACTGTCAGAAAATTTCTCCTTTTTTCCAGGTTAAATCTCTCCTTCTTCAGTTTCCATCCATTATTCCTTGTCTGCCCTACAGGAGCTTTAGAAAATAGCTTGACCGCTTCCTCTCTGTGGCAGTCTCTCAGATATTGGAAGACTGCTATCATGTCTTCCCTGGTCCTTCTCTTCACTAGACTAGCCAGGCCTAGTTCCTGTAACTGTTCTTCATATGCCTTAGTCTCCAGTCCCCTAATCAGGGGTGGGATTCTACCAGTTCGCACCTATTCTCTAGAACAGGTTGTTAACATTCTAAGCAGTTCGGAGAACTGGTTGTTAGAAGAAATTACTGACCTAATCCTGTAAGAAAGGCAGGAAGGAAACATTCTGGTGTTGCTTATAGAAACTGGCTCTCCATTAACCTTTGTTACATTCTTTGCAGAACTAGACTTCCTGTCTTTGGAACTTCTCTGGAGTTTTTTTCCCTTCCTTTTCTGGTACTTTGCTTTTGTGGAGTGACCATTTAAAGTTACGATGGCACTGAAAAAAGTGACTTATGACCGTTTTTCACACTTATGACTGTTGCATCATCCCCACAGTCATGAGAGGCCAGGTGAAGAGATGCGTGCTTCGATGTGAGTGATATTGAATTGGCCACATCCAGCCAATAACATGACCACCAAGCCATGCCCACCACCTAAGCCACAGCCACAGAACCGGTTGTTAAAAAAATCGAATCCCACCCCTGCCCCTAATCCTCCTGGTTGCTCTTTTCTGCATTTTTTCTAGAGTCTCAACATCTTTTTATAATTTGGTGACCAAAACTGGATGCAGTATTCTAGATGTGGTCTTACTAAGGCTTTATAGAGTGACATTAGTACCACACTTGATCTTGATTGAATCCTCTGTTAATGCATTAGCTTTTTTGGCGGCTGCTACACACTGCTGGCTCATATTTAGCTGATTGTCCATGAAGACTCCAAGATCCCTCTCACAGTTACTGCTTTTGAGCCTGGTTTCACCCAGTCTATATGTGTACTTTTGGTTTTTCTTGCCCAAGTGTAGGACTTTACTTTTCTCTACATTGAATTTCATTTGAATTTCTAGTCTGTCAAGATCCATCTAGATCTTGATCCTATCTTCTTGGGTGTTAGCTATTCCTGCCAGCTTAGTATCATCTGCAAATTTGGTAAGTTCCCCTTCTATTCCCTCATCTGTCATTAATGAGATATTGAAGAGTAATGGGCCTAAAACAGAACCTTGTGGCACCCCAGTTGATGGTGGCAGCAGTTAGAGTAGATATTTTCTTGATCATCACTTTTTTAATGTAATGAATACATTATTTCTAATTGATCACAATAATAACAGCCATTGTAATCCTATTAATATGTGCTTCTGTGGACTAGGAACATCTCTTGGGGAAAACTATGGAACATTGCATAGGAATGCAACATGTGGAAATAATGAGTTCCCTGGGTGACAGATGGGTGGAACTGAGATGAGAACCAGCAGAAAAAGTAATTAGATTATCTGTAGCCATATATGACTGAGAATAACTGGTGAGTATTTACTTAGAAAAAAAGACTGCTTGTTTTCTATATGAAACTTAAGAATCAGTTAATTTGTGTATATTTATATGGAAACAGGATGATTTGTTTGATTGTTTATGATGAAACGCAAGGACAATAAGAATTTTTAAATGGACAAAATTATTTCATTACTACAAAGAGTGCTGTTAGGAAAAATTGACCTTGAAGTAAAGGAAAATAGAACAACATGGAGTGAAAGTGAAGAGTTGGACAAACAGGAGATAGGGAAAAGGATGTTAGTGGAATGATGCAATAAAAGGGATTGTAAGGGATTGTAAGCAATTGGGGCTATGAACACATCTTTCCCTCTGCTTATAAATTGGAACTACTCACTCAGATAGCACAATAAAAATAGGGGCAGAATGTCCCAGACTTCTAACCCTTCTACATGGTCCAGTAAGATACCATGGGAAGTGGTACTGAATACTGTGAGTCTGATAAGACAAGAAGGGCACACTCAATATTCAAGTTGCAGCAAAGATCACTGACAAGGAACAACCAGTTCCATTTTTGTGGGGGTTGTGCTTACAGCCCAACACCGTGCAGTATGTTTGGCATTTGCCAGAGAACACCAAGATTGGCAAATTCGCCACTGGCGCCCTGTGCTCTTCACAGATGAAAGCAGGTTCACACTGAGCACATGTGACAGACGTGATGTGATGACCTGTAGTCTCTCAAAATAACCTGTTATGTATGTATATAGTTGAATAAAGTGTGAGCTTGGGGTAAAGTGCAGGGTTCTGGCCCTGCACTTCTGATTGGTTGTTAAGCGGCCAGATCGGATTGGTCAATTCTAAAAAATCCGATTGGCCCTTAAGGGAGGTTTGTTATTGGTTTAAGAGCTAGCGTTCCCAGCTCTCTATTGGTCAATTTTCACAAGGGTTGCCCCTGTTGCATACTTTTCAAAGACTCTTTCACATGCAGAGCGGAACTATGGACAAATTGATAAGGAGGCTCTTGCAATCGTTTCAGCTGTAAAGAAATTTCATGAATATGTGTATGGAAGGACATTTACCATTGTGACTGACCACAAACCGTTGCTTGGGATAATAGCCGGGGAAAAGCCAACCCCCTACATATTATCCCCGAGAATGACTCGATGGTCAGAATTTCTAGCTGCTTATAATTATTGCCTGCAATATCGCCCAGGGAAAGCCATTCCCCACGCTGACGCATTAAGTAGAACGCCGCTTCCAGAGACTCTCGACAATCCGGCACCAATGGCAACTACGTTGCAGATCGAAACACTCAACTCGCCGCCTATGACCGCCCGAGACATCATGAGAGAAACCAAATGAGACCACACCCTAGCTTGAATCCTAGGCTGGGTGGAACGCGGATGGCCATTGGATCGAATCCCAGATGACTTCGCGCCATTTAAAGCAAGACAAACTGAATTTTTTTCTCAAAAAGGCTGTGTCATCTGGGGTGATAGAGTCATTGTCCCAGAGCAACTCCAAAAGACGCTACTACAAATCCTGCATGAGGGCCACCCCGGGATTGTGCGGATGAAAGCACTTGCACGAAGCTACGCATGGTGGCCAGGCATGGACCAACAAATCGAGCAATGAGTCAAGGCCTGTACCAAGTGCCAACAGACCAGCAACGCCCCACCAAAAGCCATGCCTATGGAATGGGAGACGCCACGTGGACCCTGGTCCAGAATCCACCTGGACTTCGCAGGGCCGACCAAAGGACATACCTTCTTATTGACTGTCGATGCATACTCCAATTGGTTAGAAATTCATCGAATGACGGCCACAATTTCCGAAGCAGTGATTAAAGTCCTCAATAGACTCTTTGCAACCCATGGTTTGCCAGACATCCTGGTGTCCGATAATGGGCCACAATTTACAGCGCTAATATTGAACAGTACCTTGCTGACCAAGGCATCCGCCATGCGCTCACCTCGCCTGCACACCCTGCGACCAATGACCGAGCGGAACGCATGGTCCAATTTGTTAAAAAGACTTTACAGAAATTGGACTATGATAATATCGATGATAAAGTCAACCAAATTCTTCTATTGCAACACATCACTCCACATAGCGTCACTGGCAGAACTCCCGCAAAACTACTAATGGGGCGAAAACTCCACTCCCGCCTCGACCGTTTGCACCCTGCTTACGAACCGGAAAAGCCTATAGGATCCACTGGATGCTATCGCACTTTCCAGGTAGGCGACAACGTTTATGCACGGAATTTATCGGGTGACCCCATATGGATAGAAGCAACTGTAGTACGTGTAACCGGGCCCAAATCCTATATAGTAAAATGCTGTGACAATAGACTGTGGAAATGGCATATCAACCAATTACGGTCACGACTCACAACGGCCAGTCAACAACTCCCCCATGACCAAACTGAGGGGGGGGGAGGAACAGAAGAAGACGACGTTCCAGGAAACCTGTTAGAAGCAAGCGATGAATCAAGCGAGACTCAGGAAATGGAACAGGAAGAAGAATTATTTGCACCATTGGAAATTGCACCCGAGCGAGAAGCAGAACTACTGCCAAACAACATTCTACCTCAAGAGGACTGCACTCAACTAGTCCAGCGAAAATCAGAAAGACTCAAAAGACAACCATCCTATTTAAAGGATTATATAACCACACCATAGTTTAAGAAGCCAGGGGGAAGGGGTGTTATGTATGTATATAGTTGAATAAAGTGTGAGCTTGGGGTAAAGTGCAGGGTTCTGGCCCTGCACTTCTGATTGGTTGTTAAGTGGCCAGATCGGATTGGTCAGTTCTAAAGAATTCGATTGGCCCTGAACGGAGGTTTATTATTGGTTTAAGAGCTAGCGTTCCTAGCTCTCTATTGGTCAATTTTCACAAGGGTTGCCTATATAAGGCAGAGTTTGCTGTTATGTTCACAAGTCACTATGTAATAAAGAGCTGAAAGTTCACCAACCAAGACTGTCTCCAATTTACTTCAACCCATGTCAGAATACTTAACATAACCCAAAACCCAAAACATACATTAAAGTCCAGTAAGGCCTTCAACTTAACTTCACTGTTTTATTAGGCACAGTTTAAAGTCACAAAAGTAAATAATGAGGCAAAAAGAAAACCAAAACAAACCGCATTGATGAGAGTTCCGAAGCAAGACAAGATAACTAATCATAAACTCCAGGAAAATAACCAAGGAGAGTCCATGGGAAGAACTCCAGCAAAGATAAACCTCTTTCAAAGTAAACACTAAACTTTGACTCCAGCAATTCTGACTACGCAGTTACAAACTTATATACATATCTCTCTATACAAATCTATGGATTTGTATAGATTTTGTATGACAGTATACAGGTAGTGTTATTTTCAAATGCTTTTCTAATCATCCCCAGTCTCTTTGCCACATATATATCAATCCTGCAAGCCATGAGGAGGATCAGGGTAATCTCCTCCTGAATAGACCTCGCTTTCCCCCTGATCCTCTCCTCTCTTCATGACCTAGAATGAATAGGGGATGGGCCTGGATCCTCCTCTGATTGCTCAGCCAGCCTGTGCCATTCCCCAGCCTCCTCCACCACCTCTGGAACCACACTCCCACTCCCTGTTGGCTGTTCCTCTCTTCCTCAGAGTCAGTCTCCAGCAGGGACATGACACGTGACAGGATCTGGAGAAACTGTGGAGAACATTCTTCTGCCTGCAACATTCTCCAGCATGACCAGTTTGGCAGTGGATCAGTAATGGTGTGGGGTGGCATTTCTTTAGGGGGCTGCACAGCCCTCCATGTGCTCACCAGAGGTAGTCTGACTGCCATTAGGTACTGAGATGAGATCCTCAGACCTCTTGTGAGACCATATGCCCTGGGTTTCTCCTAATGCACGACAGTGCTAGACCTCATGTGGCTGGAGTGTGTCAGCAGTTCCTGCAAGATGAAGGCATTGATGCTATGGACTGGCCTGCCTGTTCCCCAGACCTGAATCCAATTGAGCACATCTGGGACATCATGTCTGGCTCCATCCACCAATGCCACATTGCACCACAGACTGTCCAGGAGTTGGGGGATGCTTTAGTCCAGGTGTGGGAGGAGATCCCTCAGGAGACCATCTGCCACCTCATCAGGAGTATGCCCAGGCATTGTAGGGAAGTCATACAGGCATGTGGAGGCCACACACACTACTGAGCCTCATTTTGACTTGTTTTAAGGACATTACATCAAAGTTGGATCAGTCTGTGGTGTTTGTTTTTTATACTTTAATTTTGAGTGTAAATCCAAATCCAGACCTCCATGGGTTGCTAAATTTGATTTCCATTGATAATTTTTGTGTGATTTTGTTGTCAGCACATTCAACTATGCAATGAACAAAGTATTTAATAAGAATATTTCATTCATTCAGATCTAGGATGTCTTATTTTTGTGTTCCCTTTATTTTTTTGATCAGTGTACTTTGCAGCCATTATAAATTGTTGGTTGGCTTTAACTGCTATCTTTTATTAAATTAGAAATGAACAGTCCACCAATTGTTGTATTAAAAAAATAAATTATAGATCTTTTTCAGCTCTGCAGAATTTTTTGTAATAATTTTTGACCTGAATTGTACACAATGTTCTAAATATAGTTTCACTATGGATTTGTATAGATTTCGTACGACAGTATACAGGTAGTGTTGTTTTCAAATGTTTTTCTAATCATTCCCAATCTGTTTGCCACATATATATCGATAATTTCATCTAGTTATTCATTATAATCCCTAATAATCACCAATTGAAACTTCATCAGTATATATTTGTTGGGTATTTTTGACTTGTGTGGGTTTTTTTTAAGTTACTTCTTTGCCTTGAGTTTTATTTTTCATCCTAATGCATTAAGTCAAGTACTGATTCATGAAAGGATTCATCTCTGAGAAAGTCAGAGTAATGGAAAAAACATACAATCAAGACTGCTCCAATAATATAAAGGAGAAAAGTATATTATAGGTAGTCTTCGGGGAAAGAAATAATATATGACTGAATGCAAGAAATATGTTTTTCATTGCATAGACACTGTTTGAAAAAGAAATAATAAACCTGAAACAAATACTGAACTTGCTGGCTGGCAACACACAAAAATGTTTTCAGAATATCATAAATGTGAATCAGAGACTTTGCATGGAGAGAATTAAATGTATTAGATGAATTTTGCTGAGTTTATTTTGATTGCATGCAAGACAGAATGATTGATGGTTACAAAATAAGCAATCCGGTTTTGCTGACAATTGCAGCGTTTGTTAAACTTTTGGCACTCCTAGCTAGTACTTTCTGCAATTCAACTACTGTTTTGAGTATTATTAGAAACCATTACTTTGCAAAGTACAGTATTTTGTAGCATACAATACAGCATACACAAGGGTAGTATAGATTTACAAAGAAATCTAAAACATAATGTTTCACTGATAATGTCCAGAATGTGACAGTCCATTAATCTAGAGCTGTAACCCTAGTCTATAAGTCGAGTAATATTTTATGAATGGCTTAATTCAGCATTGCACCTTTGACAATGTAGACCAACCAGTTCTCAGTGTGATTTGCTCTTTCTTTCTAGCAAAAATCATTGTCTTATTTCCATATTGAGACATCTGTAGAATAAATATAGATCTGTGCCTTGCTAACAAACCACTGAATTAAACATCTGTGGAGCATAACACAGCATAACATGTATTTATTTATTTACTTATTTATTGGAAACAAATGTTTTAAAACCAACTTTTAGAAACAAATTTGGCAACTTATAACTAACAAACCATTATATATAACCAACCAACTAAACAAAAAGCCAGAAAAATCTGGTGCCATAACCACACTTCTCTTCTGCAGCCCACATTTTCAGTTCATTCGTCCAGTGGCTGTGGAAAGAGCCAAGTTTTAAATTCTTTTTAGAAAGATAAAAGGATGGAGGCCTGTTGGATCTCAGAGTTGAGAGTGTTCCATTGTGCAGGGGCTGCAATGGAAAAGCATACTTACAAAGACCCACAAGATAGTTATATTTGAAAAAAGGAATCAGGAGCATGCCTATCCTATTCTCTCTGGCAGGATAGGCAGATACACTCAGAAAGAGGTTGTCCTGCATATAACCTCATTCTGTGCTACTGTAGGACTTAAAAGATGATAACTAGCATCTTGAATTGCAACCATTAGAAAACTGTGTGACAATGCAATTTGTGCAACAGGTTTGTAATATGGGTAAACCTAGGGAAACCAACATTGCGTGTTATCATAAAGCATTTTATGACAAATACAAAATCTCATAAAACATTTCCTATGGTGATGTGTTATACAGTTCAACATGGGCTATTTTCAAGGTAGACACATACCTGAATATTTCCCTGAATTTTTAAGAATGATTGGAATCTCTATCATTGTCAAAAGCATTGGGAAATCTGGTAAGAAAATATTACTGAAGCAATGATCCAGCAGGAAATACGACTTCAGCAACAGAGTGGTCAATGTCTGGAATACTCTACCTGACTCTGTGGTTTCTTCCCCAAACCCCAAAAACATTAACCTTAGACTGTCTACTATTGACCTCACCCCTTTCCTAAGAGGTCTGTAGGGGGCGTGCATAAGCGCACCAACGTGCCTACCGTCCCTATCCTATTGTTTCTTTTATTTTTTTTAATTTTTCTTATATGTATCCATGTATTCCTAACTTTGTTTTTACTTTTGCCTGTTATCTTGTAAGCAATTGACAAAACAAACAAACAAACAAACAAATAAATAAATAAAAGATGCCATCTTGCTGGTGATTAGGTGACAGAACCAAGCAAAAGAAAGACTAAACTTGTATCATTTATTGCTGTCTCTCATATTAGCTTCCCTCATATTTCCATCAATGAGTGATGCTTTAGAAAGTTTAACTTCTGATACTGATACTTAGAAGAGATCCCTACCCCTTTTTTGTTTTTTCATAGGTCAACCTTGCTACCATCTTCCGCTTGCCAGGGTTATTTATGGGTACATAAAGAATGCCATGAATATCCTTGCTCAAAACAAACATTGTGATGTATGCTTTTAAGGAGATATTATATTGGACACCTTACTAAGGGATAATTCCAAAATATATTTAGGTAAGGTAAATATTTTTCAGATATTTTTCAGATACTAGCCTCCTTTAGAATTGATCAATTCCAGTTTCCAACTGCAATATATTTTTAATTATCATTGAGTGTTGGTCAAGGTTTCACTTTTTTTCCAATTCAATTGTTTCCAATTCTGGGAGACTGCCTGGACAGTCCCTACAATTTTATTTACAAAGTTTTCAAGAAGTTGTTTCTCACTCACTCCTTCCTAGGGCTGAAAGTGAGTAGCCCATGGTCACCCTGAGAATAGAACTCACTGTCTCCTGGTTTCTAGCCCAGTGGCTGTCTTCATGAGTATACCGTGGAGAAACTGCTTTGATGTAGAAGATACAGAAAATATTGAGGATCTTATGTTTATGCAATGAAGAAAAAGAATTCACACAAAAAAGAGGAATTCACAAGAAAATAGAATTTGATTCAATGAGTTCTGCCACAAATAAATAACACTTAAAATTCGGTATTGGGATCTCAGCCAACTCATGGCTTAGTTGAACTTCCTAGCTGCTGCATCACTTGAAGGGACAGCAACGACTTATCAATGGTAGAAATAGTTCAAAACAATCTTGGTGTGCATTTTTCTGCTTAAAGTATATTATTTCTTGTTGTGTCACCTTGAGTTTTCCAGCCCCTTTGGGCTAATATGCTTTAATTTTCTTCAGGCTAACCTATATTTCATTGGCTACTTGAAGCCCTTCAACTGATACACTTGTCATGCATTTTAATGTTTCTATACTTCACTTCACCAGCAATACTAAAATAACATGATGGTAATAGCATGAAATTCTCACAGCATAGAGAAAATACTAGCAAAATATTTTCTTTGTTTTTTAAATCACATGCAAGTTTTAATCAGTGTAAGATTTTGTGATTTTTCCAGTACTTCAGGAGTTCAACTTCAGCTCCTAGATAATTATCTGTTGAATTAGAGCTCAGATCAGAAATAATTGGAAAGACACAGATTGATTGGGAAAGATTTCTTTAAGAAATATGACAGGGCAAATGTATGGCTTTAATCCACGAGAGACAGCATGTTTTGATAGAAGATGTAGGTGAATATAGAGATAAATCAGTAGATGGGAAGCTCCAGAAATTCACATCACTATTTTTGTATTGGTTTCATCCCATCTGCACCTTGAACTATTTAAAAATGGAACAGGATGTGCTTACACCAGATATTTTAGAGAGATATTATGGAAGGGTTGGCTGTTGGATTGGAAAGCAAGGCACCTAAGCTGCAGAAAATAGTTCTTCCTATTTCTATTTACATCAAGATGAGTGGGAATGCTAAACTGTTCCTTGGAGCATTTTATGTCTATGGAGACTCTCAATCATCTAGGTCATGGTTGTCTCAAATGTGCATTTTCCAAAAGGTATCTGGACTTTCCTTTGAAAATGTTTTGCTTTTCATTCAAGAAGCTTCTTCAGTTCTCAGTTCAGTTCAGTTACTTGTTCCTTGGGCACTTTTGCCTTTAATGTCTGTGTAATTTGGCAGCAACTTCAGAAGATGCTTGGTAGACTAAAGGCAGACTATTGTAGTACTCTACCTAGGTAGTATCTTGGCTGTACATCTCTGTTTTACATTGTATCAGGGGTGATATTCTACCAGTTTGGCCTCACTCGGCCAAACCACTATCTCCAAGGATCATCTGTGAGTGAACTGGTTCGTTCCAATGATCAACTGCTGGGCCTGCCTGCCTGCCCTGGCTCTATACTGTCCTTTATTTCCTGGTTTTGAAGCTCTGCTATGGATTGCCGCATGTCAGCTGTTGAACACACAGGGAGAGTGCAGGATTGCAGGAGGTCAATATCAAACCCTCTACGCATGTGCGAAGCACACATTTGGTGTGCACACACAAAGTGCACCCACCTAGCCATGCCCACAGAACCAATGGTAAAAATAGTTGAATCCCACCACTGCATTCTATGATATCTTTATTTATTATTATTTATTTATTGAATTTATATTGCCTCTTATTCACCCATGGCGACTCAAGGCGGCTTACAGAATGTAAAACCATATTTAAAAAAATAAAAACTAACAAAAAGAATCAAATAAATTAATAAAGTACAATAGAACAAAATCTGGAAAAAAACAAATAAAAAATCATCCCCAACTTCCAGCTCCACCCCAATGACAGCAGATCACACGAGCCATTTGATGGGTTCCATCTCTCTCTGGGTTCCCCAGGTCCGCTGGCAGAACCAGGTCTTCAGTGCCTTCTGGAAGAGTATTAGAAAGGAAGCCATTCTAATCTTTGGGGGAATGATGTACCAAAGAGAGGGAACCACCATGGAGAAGGCCCTTCTTTTGATTCCCACCAGGTGCACCTCCCTCAGGGACAAGAGCCTCAGCATTCCCTGCCTCCCCGCTCTAATGGGTTGGGTAGATGTGACCTTCAAGAGATGTTTCCTCAGATAACCTGGTCCCAAGCCATGAAAGGTTTTAAAGGTGACAACCAGCTCCTTGAATTGCACCCAGAAACAAATCGGCAACCAATGCAGCTCCTGCAGGAGAAGTGAAAATGTGCACACCAGGGTCTGCACAAAACCCCCTTGCATTTTGCATCAACATTCCAGATGTTCTTCAAAGGCAGTCCCATGTAGAGTGCATCACAATAAGCAAGACGAAAAGTGACTAGGGCATGAGCGACTGTGAGTAGGGACTGCCGGTCCAGGAAAAGGTGTAACTGGTGCACAACCTGCAGTTGCACAAAGGCCTTCCTGGCCATGACCACCACCTGCTCTTTGAGCAGGAGTCATGAGTCCAGGAAAACTCCTAGATTCTGCACAGGGTCTGTTTGGGGTAGTGCCCAAACCCCATCCAAGATCAAAGGTAGCAATTCTCCCTGAGCCAACGAACCCCAAACCCAGAGCCACTCAGTCTTGCAAGGGTTTAGTTTCAACCCATTGCTCTCCATCCAGCCCCTAACAGCCTCCAGGCACTGTGAGAGGGAGGACACAGCAACACTTATCTCACCATGGGCCGAGACATACAGCTGAGTATCATCAGAACATTGGTCCATGGTGACGGATGATCTCACTCAGCAACTTCATATAAATGTTGAACAGGAGCGGAGAGAGTATCTTCTAGGTATATTTGTTTATGGAAATCTGAATAAAATGCTCTTAGATATGTAACAGCAACAGCTGTTTTCTACATCAATGAACTTTATGTAACCTATTTCATAATGTTCTACAGAGCTTATTTTCATTTGCAGTAGATGGGAAAATTACAAGCAAAATGCAAGAATGTGCAATACAAGCATTTAAGAACAGCCCAGTTCTTTTGTATAGCATGAATTTGTAATAGGACCTCAACCAGATGTTTTCCAATACTTAAAGGCAACTGTAGGAAGACAGAAAAAGAAGAGGGGGAAAAAGGGTCTGTAGTTAAGAGATTTGCTGTTCTACAAGAGACTTTTTAAAAATAATTTATCAACAGTACTGTGAAGTACAAGATTATCGCAGTAAACTGACAGGTCTGGTGAAATCATTTCCCTTCAAACAGTCATTCCACTAGGCGTGTCTAATATTATCTGAGCATCTCTAGAACTGGTCTAATTATCATCTGGCAGTTTTGCAGCCCTATTCACAGTAGAAAATGTGATTTGATTTTTTTAAAAAACAGGTAAGATCTATTGGAACTTCTCTTAATTATGATTGGCTGTAAGCTATTCTTTGTTTTTTAGTTTTACACAGGGAATTTGTCGTGGTGTAAATACTCTCAGTATACATAAAAGAAAAGATATATTCGTTAAGAATCAAGAATCATAACGTACAACACTTAACAATAGTCATCGGGTACAAAAACTATTATTTAATGAATAATTGAAGTTGTATGAGAGTTCTATGAATTTTGTGATATTTTGGTATTCTTACTCAAAATCTTGTAAAATGTTGTGAAAATAACAAAAAAAAAAGTGAACTTGAGTGAATTTCTAATATTTCGTTTATTAATGCCTGTACCAGAGATCTCCCTTGCAAACTATTTATATGGACCAGAGGTTGATAATACTTAAATTTTCATCATACATTCAATTACAAATTAGTCCTTAGATGGGCAGAAATACAAACTTGTTTGTAAACAAAAAGAAGTTAGTAGAAATTTTAAAGCTCCAGAATTAATTATTTCCAACTGCATTTTACAAAATGAACTTTAATATTGTGCACACTGCATTTAATGTAACGTATATACTTTAGCACCCATAGTACAATTTAATTCTTCAAAGCCTTTGAGACTAGTTTTTCTTCCCTTGGCTCTTCCCCATGCTCACAAAAAGGACTATAGCCAATATGCATTTGGCAAGGAGGCAAGAGCCAGCTGTATGGACTGCTTTTAATTATGTTATTTTTCCATAAAGCTATGAAGCCAAATTTATGTTTTCTCCTATTTCACAAACACATTCTGATTCAGCAAGAAATGAATGAATCTCAACACTTTTATCAGTTTATCTTAAAAGAAGGAAAGGAGAAGAAGAATCAACAAAATTAACCATGACTCAGAATTGGTTTTGCTAGTAATAGGTCAAAAAGGAAGTATGCCAGTTAGCAGGATTGCTTTAACTGGGAAAAAATATTTATATTCACTGAAGGAAGCTTTTTAAAATAATAAATAGGTACCTTTTGAAGGGCTTTAACACTTACTTAGTTATGCTGATTTTTTAAAACAGTACTTATTGGCATCCTTCCTTCCTTTTTAAATCTACACATGAGGAATATATTAGAGTATCAATTACAAATTTAAGATACAGACCTATAGATAATTAAGGGGGAAAACATTCTATTGCATTCAATGAAACAAATTTTTGAGAAGTCAAGTGCTTCCTCAGGTTACATTTAAAACTTTATTATAAAGCCTCTGTATCATGCATTTGCAGAAAAAAAAATGTAAAAATTAGATACTGAGGACAGTATGTCAGTTTATTTCAAGGGTTTGAAAATGACTATCTTTAGTATATAATTTCATCTGTGTTTATGTCCTGCTCCAGGATCTCACATGATAATTTTTAAATTAAGTTTTATGTACAAAATAAGACTTTTCTGCTTACCTAGAGATTTCAACAATAAATTTACTGAACTGTAATATCTACCACAATGTTTTATGCTACTTCCCCAATTTTCTGTGTTTTCTTCTATAATTGACCTTGTTTTGATTATGTTTATATTTTAAATTAATTGTGTTTAGATTTTTGGCACATGTATGCAACTAAAATATTATGTGCAACCTTACAATTTCAGCCATTCTAAGAATGGTCAGACTGCCTATATTCTTGACAACATATAGCAGGGGTCCCCAACCCCAGTCCATGGACCAGTACCAGTATACGGCCCATTAGGAAACAGACCATGCAAGCAGCAATCAAGCATGCCAAGCTCCATTTGCTCATGTGCTGGATTAGGTTGTGTGAAACTATCCACTCCTGCTGCTACCACCACTGCCAGGCCACAGAGCCAGTCCACAGAGCCAGAAAAGTTGGGGACTACGACATATATGAGACTCCAGATATTCTGCTCTGTCCAGTATTTTCCACTTTCATTCTAAACAAAGAAAGTCCAGTTGTCTTTTGTAAAAAGCACATTGGGACCATCTTCCATTTACCAACTATAATTCTGTCTTTGGGGCTTCAGAGTTTCTTCTCCTGCAATGCAGCAAATGTGATTCAAATGGACCCAAGTTGTGGATTTTGTATTTACCAATGGAATTTGCCATGTACAAACTTGAGTCCATATAGCTTTACCATACAGCATATAGCTTAAATTATATGAATGTTATGCTTTTTATTTTAATAGGAACTTTCATTTGACAATATGTGAGCAGTAGATGTCCTTTCATTTGATCTCAGAGTTTGATAGTCCTTATCTTATGCAGCAAGGTTATACCTTATCTAATTCACTGTAAAACTAAAGCTGCAAACCTATGTCAATTTTTTATATTAATATCAATTAAATATTGTTATATTTGAATATAATGTGTGAGAGAGTCTGTTATAATGGAGAACCAAAAATTATTATCAAATGTCATCTGAAATCATTTCTGTGTCCTAAGCCAAGAAAATATTTGATTGAGGCTCAAACACTGTTAAGCTCTGACAGTTAAATAACCATGCATTTTTAATTCATTAAGAGGGTTATTGGCAGAAAAATGTAGACTGATCTATCAAGACAACTATCTGACAAAAACATGCTTTAAATTTCCTGTTAACAAAGTGCTAGAAATTGAAATATTGAGACTCTGATGACTTACAGAGAAAAAGATATGAGTACATGGTTTCTAGTCTACTTATTTTTACATGAAACTTTTGCAAACTAAATCACTATTCTGCATAATATTCCTATGCAATATGAGATTATATAGAATCAACATATAGACTACATATGAGATGGAAAATAAAAATTATAATTTTAAAATCATGATTTTTGAAAAAAATGTAAAGATGTAAAGAGAGTCCATTTTGGTTTTTAGAAATTGAATATCAAATTTATTAATTTATGTATTTATTTATTGTCGTGTCCGAAAGGAAGCTCAGAGTCGGTGACTTTCAGTAAAAGCTCTTTATTTTTAATAGTTGAACCGAACCGGCAAAAGGCAAAAAGCCTGCGGCTTTTATACCTTTTTGCCGCGGCAGCCGCGGCCAATGGCAGCAATTCAAGTCTCCCGCTCTTGGTTTGCACCAATCACGGGAGACTTCAATCGGGCCAATCGGCGCGGCTCGCCTGGCCAATCAGAAATCCCCGCGCCTTAGCCAATCAAGGCACGGGGATTTCGAGTAGTCCATTTTAATACATAACACCCCTCCCCTCTTGGTATGGTCCCTCACGTGGTGTAGTCACGCAGGTAGGCGGGGCTCCGTCGGGTCCTAGTTGACCTGCGCAGCTCACTTTCTTGTTGTAACTCGGCCGGAGCGGTCATCTTTCTGGCTGCTCCTGCCTCTGTGAGAACCGGCTGGATGATCGGGCCGGTTCTCTCGCCGTGGCTCCCGCCTGGGCCTACCGGGTCGGTTGAGTCACAGATTTCGCCGCTCCCGCTTGGCTTCTCCGAGTCGGTAGAGTTGGCCAGACGGCTCTTCTCCGGATGGGACTCGCGAAGGCTGCGTTCCGGTGAGTTTTTCAGTTTTATTTTTTCTTGCGGTTGTTTTACCGGGTATTCCCTCCCCCCTTGGTTCGTGTCTTGGGGGTTGAGGTCAGTCATTGCTCGTGACCTTAGCTGGTCGATATGTCGTTTCCAGGCTCGCCCATCGATGGTTTGGAGCCGGTACGACCGAGGACCAGTGACTTGCGTTATGACGGCTGGGATCCATAGGGGGTCCCCCGTCATGTTTTTGGCGTAGACTAAGTCGCCTGGTTCGAAAGTCCGGTACCTGGAGCTGGAGTCTGGTGGCCGCTCCGGGTTATAGGTCGGGTGTAGACGGTCGAGTGGGGACCGCAGCTTCCTGCCCATCAGAAGCTCTGCAGGGCTTTTGTTAGTTGTGGTATTTGGCGTGATGTGCTGTATGAAGAGTAGTTTGTTGATTTTATCGTTGATCTCCCCGTGGTCCATTTTCCGGAGGGTCTTTTTTGTAAACTGGACCATCCGTTCCGCCCTACCGTTCGCCGCCGGATGCGCCGGTGCTGTCAATGCGTGGCGGATGCCCTTCTCTGCCAGGAACCGTTCGAAGTCGATGGAGGTGAATTGGGGCCCATTATCTGAGACGATGACGTCTGGGAGGCCGTGTGTGGAAAACAGTTTACACAGTTCTTTTATGACAGCCTCTGTGGTGGTGGATTTCATGTCAGCCACCTCCAACCAATTTGAGTATGCATCGACTGTGATTAGAAAAGTGTGTCCATTTGTGGGGCCAGCAAAGTCTAAATGGATTCTGGACCAGGGTCCCCGTGGTGTTTCCCAGTCCCGGATAGGTGCTGCGGGTGGGCTGGATCTGGTCTCCTGGCACCGGTGGCATTTGGCGACCCACGCTTCAATTTGTTTGTCCATCCCTGGCCACCAAGCATAACTCCTGGCCAGGGCTTTAGTCCTGACGATGCCAGGATGACCCTCATGTAACATCTCTAGGACCCTGTTTTGCAATTTGTCCGGAATTACTACCCGATCACCCCACAGGATACATCCTCTTAACAGTGAAAGTTCAGTCTGGCGCTGCCGGAATGTTTTAAAAGTCTCGTCTTTGTCTTTTTCCGGCCAGCCTTTTTCTAACCAATGTAAGATTTGTGCCAATTGCCTGTCCTTAATGGTTTCTCTGGCAATGTCAGATGCGGTTATGGGCAAATTCTCAATACTCAGGGTGTTTGTTGTTGGTGCAGGGTCAGGGTCAGAGTCCGGCAAGGGCGAGCGGCTTAAGGCGTCCGCGTGCGAAATTTTCTTACCTGGCTTGTGCAGCAGTTCGTAGCTGTAGGCTGCCAGGAATTCAGACCATCTTGTCATGCGGGGCGACAAGATGTTTGGCGTGGCACGGTTTCCAGTGAGGATGCCCAGCAACGGTTTATGATCAGTCACTATTTTGAATGGGCGACCGTATAGGTACTCATGGAAACGCTTAACGGCGGCAACTATAGCCAAAGCTTCTTTGTCCAGCTGGCTATAGTTCCGTTCCGGTTTAGTCAGAGTTCTGGAGAAAAATGCGATAGGTGCTTCTCTCTGGTCTGGGAGGGTATGGCTGAGGACAGCGCCGACGCCGAAAGGTGATGCGTCGCAAGTGACAGCTAAGGGCAAGGTTTCACTGAATTGCATCAGAACGGCGTCGGAGGTGAGGAGGTCCTTGGTTTTTTGAAAGGCGGCTTGCTCTCGTCTCCCCCAAGTCCAGGATGCCTTCTTGTCCAGGAGTCTATGTAAAGGTTCCGCCGCCGTTGCCTTTTGAGGTAGGAAGACATTATAAAAGTTAAGTAAGCCTAGGAACGCTTGTAGATCTGTTTTGGACTTCGGGGTGGGGGCTTCCTTGATGGCTTTCACCTTTTTAGTTGTAGGATGGATGCCCTGCCGGTCTAGGAGGTAGCCCAAAAATTCTATTTGCTTTGTACAAAGTTGGCATTTTTCGCGTTTGACTTTAAGTCCTGTTTCTTTAAATTTTGTTAAGACTTGTCTTAGTCGGTTTTCTAATTCCGCTTCGTTTGGCGCCGCCACTAACACGTCATCGAAATAGGGCACCACCCCCTTGATGCCTTGTAGTAAACGTTCCATCAGGCTCTGGAAGATGCCTGGTGCCACGCTGACTCCAAATTGGAGTCTGTTACACTTGAAGGCCCCCCGGTGTGTCACAATTGTTTGGGCTTCCGCCGTTTTCTCGTCCACAGGTAGTTGTTGGTATGCCTGGGCGAGGTCGAGTTTGGCAAAAAATTTTCCCCCTCCCAGTGAGTGCAGTAAATGTTGCACTATTGGGACTGGGTAGGCACTTTGCTGTAGCGCGCTGTTTAGGGTGGCCTTATAGTCCCCGCAGATTCTCACGGACCCGTCTGGTTTTATTGGGGTCACTATAGGGGTCTCCCATCTGGCGTGGTCTATCGGTTGTAATACCCCTTGTTTGACGAGTTTGTCGATCTGCTCGTCAATTTTTGGCTTTAACGCGAAAGGTACCCTTCTAGGTTTAAGCCGCTTAGGGGGAACCCTTGGGTCTAAATCAAACGAGATAAGGGGCCCCTGATACTTGCCCAAGCCTCCATCGAAGACCTCCTGGAACTCCTGGACTAGCCGCTGTTCCCAAGCTTCAATGGAGACTTGGTTGACACCTGTCAGCGCGATGTTAAGCGGGGCGAACCATTGTAGACCCAGCAGGCTCGGGCGGTCGTGGTCGACTATTGTGAGTGGTAGTTGTTCGGTGTGGCCTTTGTAGGTTATACTGAAGTTCTTGGTGCCCACTACCGGAACGCGATTACCTTGATAGTCTTTTATGATGATCTTTTGGGCATGCACGTTTCTTCTTTGTAGTGTAGGCACTAGTTTTTTTATTTCGCGCCATGCAATCATGGAAAGGTAGGATCCGGAATCCACTTCCATTTTGCATGGCCGGCCTTCGATGTGGACTTCTACATGTACTTTCCTGGCGCCGTCGGAGATGGCGTGGCCGATGGTCACCGTCTGGTGGGTTTCTTCTTTTCGCCGACCTTCGCCGCTTCTTTGAGATCGTTGCTTCTGGTCCCACCGACCTGCTGGTTGGCGCTCTCTGGCTCTGGGCAGGGAGCTTTCTCTTCTTCTGTCTTGCTGTTCCCATTTGGGCGGGCTGCGGGTCTTCCTCTGGCGGCAGACTCGAGCGATGTGGCCCCTTCGGTCACAATGCCTGCAGATAGCGTCAAAGAATCGGCATTCTGACCTGGGGTGGTCGCCGCCGCACCCGGCGCAGTTGGTCCTCGACCTACGACCTTTCCGGCTTCTTTGGTCTCCGCGTCCCGTCTGCACGCGATGTATGTCCTCCTCGTCATCTGACGTGCTGGAGGTTGACTGGTAATCGCCGTAGTGTGCGGTTGTTTCATTTCTTGTGTCGGCCGACCTCGCGGGGTTGTTGTTTCCGCCCTTCGCGTCAGATCTTCGCATGGTGTCTGCTGACGTGCGGGTTGCTTCTGCGGCTGCTGCCGCGGTGAGGGCATCGGCCAAGCTGATGTCGCCTTTGGCCATAAGTCGGCTCTGGAGTGTCGAATCCCATAAGCCTAGTACGAAGCGGTCTCTTATGAGACTGTTCAAACCTTCAAACTCGCAGAGTCCTCCTAGGCGCCGTAACTCTGCGACGAAATCGCTCAATTTTTCATCTGGCTTCTGGTTTCGGCGGTAAAATTCGTTGCGCCGTATTAGAATGGGGACCTCGGGGGCGTAATGGCGCCGCAGTATTGGTTCAAGGACGTCCCAGTCCATGGCGGTTGCGTCTGCCGGCTTGGCTAATGCCTTAGCCATCTGGAAGACCTCTGGTCCGCAGTGTGTAAGGAAGACAGCGCGTTTTAGCGGGCCCGGGGCGTCCTTCATGCCGGCACATTCTAGGTACATCCGGAACCGATCCGAATACGATTCCCAGTCCTCGGCGGCGGGGTTGAAGGGAGCGGGCGGTGCTATCTTTGCCATCTTAGTGTTGTCGCTGGTTCTTAGGTGGACACGGGGTTCGGTTCAGGGGCGAGATCCCACCCTCATCGCCAGTGTCGTGTCTGAAAGGAAGCTCAGAGTCGGTGACTTTCAGTAAAAGCTCTTTATTTTTAATAGTTGAACCGAACCGGCAAAAGGCAAAAAGCCTGCGGCTTTTATACCTTTTTGCCGCGGCGGCCGCGGCCAATGGCAGCGATTCAAGTCTCCCGCTCTTGGTTTGCACCAATCACGGGAGACTTCAATCGGGCCAATCGGCGCGGCTCGCCTGGCCAATCAGAAATCCCCGCGCCTTAGCCAATCAAGGCATGGGGATTTCGAGCAGTCCATTTTAATACATAACATTTATCACATTTCTATATAGCCTATATCACCTAAGTGATTCTAAGCAGCTTACAGTAAAAATATAAAAAGTGGTCTAGAAGCATAAATAAAAACAGAAATAAAATGAAGAACAATATTAAGAACATTGTTTTATTAAGTAATATTAAGAACAATATTAAAATTAAAATATTACAGATTTTTAAAGGTGGAAGGAGGGCCCTCCTTTCATTCTCCAACACACACACCCATGCCAACTAACCCTCTTAAGACTATTTTGGAAGTTCTGTGGAAGTAAGATGTTCCAAAGGGCAGGGGCAACGACAGAGAAAACTGTCTTCTTGGATCACACTGGTCAAAATTCGTTTTAATTGATGGTATCGATTGAACATTCTTCTAATATTAATTCTATTACTACTACAACCATTACTACCAATATTGCTAATAATAATAGCATTATTATTATTAATATTCTAATAATAATAGCACTTAGACTTGTACACAGCTTCAGAGTCCTTTTCAACATTCTCTAAGTGGTTTAGAAAGTCAGCACGTTGCCCCCAACAATCTGAAACCTCATTTTACCAACCTTGGAAGGATAGAAGGCTGAGTCAACCCTAAATCAGTCATGATCTAAATGCTCGCAGTTGGCAGAATTAGCCTGCAATGCTGCATTTTAACCATTGCATCACCACTATTTTTGTATTATAATAATAGCAGCATAGGAGAGAGATTTGTGATGTTCCCAGTGACTCAGGTTTTATATATTTTGCAGCAGCAGGCTTTTCCCAATCTGACACCCTCCAGATGCATTGGGAGTGTAATTTTTCAGAATTTCCAGCCAGCAAGTCTTTTGGGAATTATAGAGTCCAAACATCCAGAAGGAGCCAGGTTGGGGAAGACAAATTAAGATTTAAGCATTAATCACTTTTCCAGGCAAGCACAGGAGAGAATTGAACTGAACTTTTAATAAGGATTTTAATACAACTTCTAAACATCTGAACCAGCAGATGTTTGTCCTTTCATCAACCTATGTAAATTGATTCTTCCTTCAATCTTTATGCATTTTTGCAGGATTCAAAGAGTGACATTATTTTTTGCCTATTTTATTCAATCCTATGTGATTTTTGCCAACGCAACAGTTGTTTTAATGATTAAGAAATTCCTCCACATGTGGAAATATATACAACTCTATGCAATGGTAATGAGGAAAGAAAGATTAGTGTGAAGGAAGCTGAATTTGAAGAAGGTTTTTAAAAAATATTTAAAGATGAGGGACCTGAGCTTTCAAAATGACTCAAATACTATGGTCACAAACAACTACACTTTTTTCAAGCAGCCATTAATAATAATTTCATTTTCTGTCCACACACATGTACAGCTTTATTCACATCCAGGTGAATGTAAACTCACATTTGTACAGCCAGGTTGAGGATTTACTTGTTATTTAATCCTATGGTATTAAAAAACAAAATGTGGGATCAGAAATACAAGAAAAGGCAGAAATTAAAATTCCATCAATAGAATTCTACTGAGCAAAATCAGGATCATAGAGATTACTTTTCTTTTTTTACTATGAAAATCTCTGGAAGAAAATCAAGATTAAAATTAGTGTTAAGTCTGGAGCATGGGTGCGAATAATGGAGATGAGCCGGTAGAAACAGTGAACTTCAAACTCTTTATTTACATGGTGTAACAGCTCAAACTGGAGGGCTGCTATAGCCTTCCTTATGTAGGCAACTTATTAAATATTCAACCAATAGCAATCCTAGAGCGCTAGCTCCATTAACCAATGAGAATGGCCTGTTAATGGCCAATCAGATGCTCCTGAACGGACCAATCCAATCCTGCCATTAACAGCCAATCAGAAGTGCAGGGCCAGAACCCTGCACTTGACTTCAAGCTCAAGATAACTTTATTTGGCATTATTCATTCACAACACCCCTTTCCCCCGGCTTCTGCCCACGGGGCACGGTTACATAGTCCTTGAGGTAGGACGGTTGTTTTATCAGTCTTTTTGATTTTCGCAAAGTGCCTGGCGGTTGGCTGCACTTCTGTAGAGGTAGATCGTTGTTTAATGGTAGGGGTGCCTCTGGTTCCGAGTTCGCGTTCCCATCGTTACCGATATCACTGGCCACTCCCTGAGGTGAACTCACTCCGGTCCCCAGTTCCTGTTCCTGCGTTTCAGTTCCATTTTCAGTCCCTTCAAAAGGTTTTCCTCTAGTTGCAATTCGTTTTCCTCTGTATCTCCCCCCACCTCAGTTTGGTCATAAGGGAGTTCAGAATGGCGTGACGGTAGCCGCGATCATAGTTGATCTATGTGGCACTTCCAAAGTCTATCAGGGCACTGAACGAGGTATGATCTTGGGCTGGTTACGTGGATTATGGTCGCTTCTACCCACAGCGGATCGCCCGATAGGTTTTTAGTGAATACTAAATCGCCTACCTGGAAGGTACGGCATCGGACGCTGGATCCGAGTGGCTTTTCTGGTTCGTAGGCTGGGTGTAACCGATCGAGGTGGGAGCAGAGCTTTCGTCCCATTAGCAGCTCAGCGGGAGTTTTGTTGGTGACGCTGTAAGGTGTGATGTGCTGTAGGAAAAGGATTCGGTTGATTTTCTCGTCAATGTTGTCGTAGTCTATCTTTTGTAGAGTCCTTTTGATGAATTGTACCATGCGCTCAGCCCTACCGTTGGCTGCAGGGTGCACAGGCGAAATAAGTGCATGTCGGATACTGCGGTCAGCCAGGTACTGTTCAAAAGACAGCGCGGTAAATTGGGGCCCTTTGTCGGATACCAGAATGTCTGGTAATCCGTAGGTTGCAAACAGTCTTTCCAGTCTTTTGATGACCGCTTCGGTGGTCATATTCCTCATTCGGTGAATCTCGAGCCAATTTGAGTAGGCGTCAATGGTTAGCAAAAACGTGTGGCCTTTGGTTGGCCCAGCAAAGTTCAGATGGATGCGGGACCAGGGTCCCCGCGGCGTCTCCCATTTGGTAGGGGTTGCCTTTGGTGGAGCGTTGCTTACTTCTTGGCATCTCTGGCAAGTTTTAACCCATGATTCGATTTGTCTGTCGATGCCTGGCCACCACGCGTAGCTTCATGCGAGGCCCTTCATGCGCACAATGCCAGGGTGGCCATCATGCAAGGTTCTTAGCAGTGCCTGTTGGAGTCGTTCTGGGATAACGACTCTATCGCCCCAGATGATACAGCCCTTTAGCGAGAACAACTCTGTTTGATGGCTTTTGAATGGTGCAAAGTCATTTGATACTTGGTCCAATGGCCATCCGCGTTCCACCCATGTGAGGGCTCACGCCAAGATGGGGTCGCGTTTTGTTTCTCTCGCGATGTCACGGGCAGTTAATGGTGGCATATGGAGTGTCTCGATCTGCAATGTTGTCATCGTTGGTGCAGGATCGTTGATGGTTTCAGGGAGCGGTGCATGGCTCAAAGCATCGGCGTGGGGAATGGCTTTACTGGGATGATATTTTAGCTGATAATTGTAGGCAGCCAAGAATTCTGACCAGCGGGTCATCCTGGGAGAAAGTATGTAGGGAGTTGGCTTGTCCCCAGCGATGACCCCCCAGCAATGGTTTGTGGTCAGTTACAATGGTAAAAGCCCAGTCGTACACGTACTCATGGAATCTTTTAACAGCTGATACAATTGCCAGGGCCTCTTTATCGATCTGGCTGTAATTTCGCTCGGTTTTTGAGAGCGTTTTTGAAAAGTAAGCAACAGGGGCTTCGCTACCATTAGGTAATACATGGCTCAAAATGGCGCCCACTCCAAAAGGCGATGCATCACATGTGATATTTAACGGCAAGGTCTCATTGTACTGCATTAGTACGGCGTCAGAAGTCAGTAGTTGTTTTACATTACGGAACGCCTGCTCTTCTCTGTGACCCCATACCCAAATTGCTTTTTTATCTAGAAGGCGATGTAAAGGTTCAGCGACAGTCACCTTGTGCGGCAAGAATACATTATAGAAATTGATGAGGCCTAAGAACACCTGGAGGTCAGCTTTGTTCCGGGGTCTGGGAGCGTTTTTTATTGCTCTCAATTTGCTATCGGTAGGGTGAATACCCTGACTGTCAATTAAGTACCCTAAGAATTCAACAAGATCTGTACACAGCTTGCACTTATTTTTTTTCACTTTAAGGCCTGCTTCTTGGAATTTTTGTAAAACCAGTCTTAAACGATCCCGTAAAATTTTTGGAGTGGGGGCAGCAATGAGCACATTGTCAAAATAAGGATAACGCCTTTGATCCCCTGCAATAGTCTCTCCATTAGTCTCTGAAAGATCCCTGGGGCTACACTGACTCTAAATTGAAGCCACGTACACTTAAAGGCACCTCGGTGTGTTACGATAGTCTGTGCCTGTGCCGTTTTTTCGTCAACCGGCAGTTGCTGATAAGCCTGAGCTAAGTCTAGTTTAGCGAAGACTTTTCTACCCCCCAGGGAATGGTGTTGCACCACCAGCACCGGATATGGATTTTGTTGCAGGGCATGGTTTAGGGTGGCTCGATAGTCCCCACAAATTCTAATGGAGCCGTCCGGCTTAATTGGGGTCACGATTGGTGTTTCCCATGGGGAGTGGTCGGTTGGCTTTAAAACTCCCTGGGCTATCAACTTATCAAGCTGTTCGTCGATTTTTGGCTTTAGAGCGAACGGGACTCGACGAGGCTTAAGGCAGATGGGAGCTATCTTTGGATTAAGGCTAAAGGATATCGGAGTCCCCTTGTACTCGCCTAGCTTTTCCGCAAAGACGTCCCTGAATTCGTGGGTGAGATCTTCTTCCCAGTCACTGCTGCCGATTCGGTTAATGCCTGCCACTTCAATGCCGAGTGGTGCAAACCATTGCAGGCCTAACAGGCAGGCCGGTCCATGTCGATCACCGTCAGGGGTAAGTACGCCGTGCGGTTCTTGAATGCAACCAGACTCTACTGGATCCTAGGACTGGAATCCGGTTCCCCTGGTAGTGCTTTAACATGAGCCGTTGGAATTGAAGGTCTTGGCGCCGGATATTGGGGATGAGTTGCTTGAGGGTCTTCCAGGAGACCATTGACAGAGACGACCCCAAATCAACTTCCATTTGACAAGGCTGATTTTCGATGTCCACTTTGACCTGAATTTTCTTAGCGTCTAGTGAAGAGGCATGGCTGATAGTGAGTGTTTGCTGGGCCTCTTCCCGTCTCGTTTGGCGATTCACGGGTCGGTTTCTGTAGGAGTGGTTTGCTGGTTCTCGCCTTACAGGGCGATTCCCTGTCGACTGGCAGAGATTGGTACCCTTCGCGGTCTGGCTGGGTCCGAGGAGACTTCTGCAGACCCGTTCGATGTGGCCTCATTTCCCGCACTCGTGGCATAGCGCGTCGCAGAATTTGCAATCGGAGCAGTAATGGTTGGCGCCGCAGCCAGCGCACGGTTGCTGGGACTTCGGGTAATGGTCCTAATTGGACCACAGGCGATGGACCTCTTCTTCGTTGCTGTCTGACGATGAAGAGACGTCCTCATGGTGGGTCATCTGCCTTAGGTGAAACTTCACTGGCCGGTTGGTGTGGTGGAGCGCGATTTCGGCGTAATTGGGCAGCTGACTTCTTGGTTGCCTCCGCTGCTGTAGCTTCAGCTATGGCATCTTTAAGGGTGATGTCGCCCTTTGCCATTATTTTGCTCTGTATGTTTAGAGCGTCTAACCCAAGAACTACTTGGTCTCTCAAAGCCTCCTCTAGGTCGGTGAAATCGCAAAGGCCTCCCAAGTTCCGGAGGTCTGCAACGAAATCGGCAACGCTTTCTCCTTTCCGCTGGTTTCTTTGATAGAACTCGTGTCGTCTTATGAGCATTGGAACAGTCGGTGCATAGTGGGCCCTTAGTAGTGGTTCGAGGACGTCCCAGTCCATGGCCTTCACTTCAGCCGGTTTCGCTAATGCCTTAACCATTTTGAATACCGTCGGGCCGCAGTGCGTTTGGAATACCGCCTGTTTCTTCCCGGTTGTGGCATCCTTCAGATTATTTTTTTTCCAAAAACATTTGGAAATGGTCCATGTAGGAGTCCCAGTCCTCTTGAGCTGGATCGAACGGAGCGGGTGGTACTGCGCCGCCGGACATGGTTCCGCCATTGTGCGCTTCAGCCAAGTGCTTAGTTGTCTTTGTCGTTGGCTCTGATGTCATCCAATCCCATCCTCGTCGCCAGTGTTAAGTCTGGAGCATGGGTGCGAATAATGGAGACGAGCTGGTAGAAACAGTGAACTTCAAACTCTTTATTTACATGGTGTGACAGCTCAAACTGGAGGGCTGCTAGAGCCTTCCTTCTATAGGCAACTTATTAACTATTCAACCAATAGCAAACCTGGAGTGCTAGCTCCGTTAACCAATGGGAATGGCCTGTTAATGGCCAATCAGATGCTCCTGAACGGACCAATCCGATCCTGCCATTTACAGCCAATCAGAAGTGCAGGGCCAGAACCCTGCACTTGACTTCAAGCTCAAGATAACTTTATTTGGCATTATTCATTCACAACAATTAGAATATTGTCAATTGTCCTCTTTTTATAACTGTGAAATCTACTAAAATTTTGGGAACTTAAACAAAGAAGGACTGGTAGAAACAAAATTAGCAACATGCCTACCTTGCAACCTAAACCCTTTCTTCTTTTTTTTTAAGGAAGGTACGTTTTGTAGTTATACAATCAAAAGATGTTTTTTATATTGTTTTAAAAGAGTCTAGAAAGAGTGCAGAGAAGAGCAATAAAGATGGAGACTAAAACATATGAAGAACAGTTGCACGGATTGGGTATCTCTAGTTTAATGAAAAGAAGGACTAAGGGTGACATGATAGCAGTGATCCAATATCTAGGGGGCTGCCACAAAATTCTCCAATGCACCTGAAAGCAGGACAAGAAGCAGTGAATGGAATCTAATCAGGGAAAAAAGCATTCTAGAATGAAGGAGCATTCTAGAATTGTTCCTGACAGAACAATTAATCAGTCATTAACCACTTGTCTCCAGAAGTTGTGGGTGCTTCAATACTGGAGGCTTTTAAGAAGAGATTAGACAATTGTTTATCTGAAATGTTATTGACTTTCCTGTCTGAATGGGGGTGGGAGTGGACTAAAGATCTCCAAGGTCTGTTCCAACTCTATATACCTGTTATTCTGTTCATAGTCCATCATTGAATCAATCTCAAAGAATTGTAAAAATGGCAGTGACCAAGTACCAAACAATATATGAGCCTAGCAGTTTCTATGTGACTGGCTACTGGACAGGAAATAGGGTGCAAGAGACTGTTGCCAATTGGAGTTGCATCTGATGTACTACTACTAGTCTGGAAGACAACATAGGACAAAAAGCAACCATTTTGAAACAGGCTTCAAATATAAGTATGGGGGACATTTCCAATGGGTTGGTAGTAAATAGATGGCAACATATTCTGTTCCTATACTCAAGAAGTGATGGGTTGCCTGAACAGGCAATGGGGCAAGCAGAAAATATCTTGCTAATGAAAGATGCCTTCAGATACAGATTGCTCATGCTACTTTAAAGCTCAGGAGTAGCTCATGCTACTTTAAAGCTCATGCTACTTTAAAGCGCAGGCCACAAATGGCCTGCAGCAAGGCAGTCCTCGACTTACAATGTTTCATTTAGTGACCATTTGAAGTTACAACAGTACTGAAGAAAGTGATTTATGACAGTTTTCACACTTGCAATCATTGCAGCATCCCCATGGTCATGTGATCAAAATTCAGACACTTGGCAACTGACTCCTATTTATGATGATTGCAGTGTCCTGGGGTCATGAGATCATTTTCTGACAAGCAAAATAAATGGAGAAACCAGATTCACCTAACAATCATGTTACTAACAACTGCAGCGATTCACTTAACAGATTCACTGTGGCAAGAAAGGTCGTAAAATAAGGCAAAACACATTTTAAAGAATGCCTCAATTAGGAACAGAAATTTTGGGCTTAATTGTTGTTGTAAGTCAAGGACTACCTGTATAAAATATTTCTAACCACTGCGTGTTTTATATTAATTAGGCCTACAGAATATTTCTGAGGACAGTTTACGTTCATGTCATGCTTCACAGCATGAATATTGCCTCAATTTAAGTGGGATATTGAGTATGCTATGCAAAGAATGTATTGAACTGGAAGTAATTCTATCTTCCAACCATGTGAGTAAAAATGAGCCTAGGTAGGTAAGTGACCTAAATTCCTAAACAGAACACTTTTGTTAGTTTTGGAAATAAAGTCTCCTAATTCCATTCTTTCCCTTTGAAGATTAATCCAGAATTTGTATGAGATATCTTAAGATAAAAAAGAAGAAACAGCTGCATTTTTAAAAAAATATATGTCCTACCCATTCCCTTGTGTTTCTTTCTTTTGAGGGAGGGGTGGGGTGGAACAATAAAAAAGTTCTATAATTAGTTAGACTCTATAGTTAGAATAAAAAAGTTGCATTATTTTAATTACTTTAATAATGATACAGCATTTTGACATAATGTAATATTGGTCTTTCATTTATTTCCTTGATTTACAAGTGTGTGTTTTGCTTTTGCCTAAAATAGAAATCTGAGCTTGTGTCTGAAACTGTGGGGCACTCTTGTGCAGGAAAGGGGAAAGGTATAGCAATTACTTAAGGATTCAGCTTCCCAATACTATATTTCTGTCTTTTAAGAAACAACCACATCTTCTTATTAAGAGACATTGCAATCAGTTTTGATATACCTTTAAAATAGTAATACTAAACAAGAGATTCTCCAGTATTGAGCCACATATGACTTCGACCTCAGGGGTTCATAAGAGTTATGAAAAGTAGGACCAGCATATGATAAAGGTCACACAAGTGATCTGGTATTTTCCTCCAGTTTATTCTAAATAATTATTAGATCCAAGAAGATTCACAGGTATTTGTGGTATTGTTATAGCCGATACCTTCCAACAGCATCTAGTTGAAAACAAGCTCTTTCCACATGAGCAGAAATGAAACTGCCCAAATAGCAGAGGAACAAAAGATCAGCTTTTAATTGACAAGTTGGCTGGGAAAACTGCAAGAGAAGAAAGACCAATGTGAATACAGCCTTGATTATTTACAAGATGGCATTTGACTTTTTGCCACATGATTAGATGCCAAGAAATAACAGGTATCAGTAGAAATATAAGAAACTTTGTGCAAAGATCAATGACACAGTCTGACACTCTCTAGCAGAGTGAGAGTGACACACTCTTTACACTCTGCAAGAGGGAAATTCCCTGAGGATGGGCTTAAGCACAATCCAAAAACTCAGAAGACTAAACCTCTGGTCCCAGTGACTGACTCAGATTGCATCCTAGGACATTTGCCTTCATTTGTGAAAGATCAATGACACAAGGGAAGATAAACTTGCTTGACAATGATGACAGATTGGGAGAGGTTAATATCAAGAAAGGAACCTTTCAAGAGACAGATTATCATCACTATTATTTGTTATTGCACTGATTCCTCTGTCAACAATAATGAACGAATCAGGTCATGGCTATTAAATATCAAAATATCTGCCAGATTATCACATCTCCTTTACATGGGCAATCTGAAACTGTATGGAAAAACATCATCTGAAGCAGAAAATTATTGCTCCACCCTGTCCATATATACAGCCAAGATATTACAATAGAGTTTGGATTGGACATATGTCATCTTTACCATCAACAGGGAAAAAAATAAGGAATCAAAAGGCCATATTTAAATAATAACAAATGTAATTATTATTGCCAAGTTTGCTCCTTTTTGAAAAGTCAAGTGTGGGGTTTGCTGAGCCTGTTTAACTTATTTTCAAATCTAGCCTCAAATACCTATGGCAGTATTCTTTTTAATTAGGTACAATTGTTACTCTACTGTATATCACTGGGAAAAGAGGAATTCTAGACTGCAGTCATGAAATAAGGCAAGAAGGTAGAAAAACTCATGTCTTAAGTAATTTGGAGACCCTGTTGTGAGTATTCTTATAAAATTACTGCTATGGCAGGCCTATCACAGTTTCTTATCAAAGCAGAGAATGATGATGTTACTTTCAAAATGATGATCAAGTTTATGTCTGAGGATTGTTGTTGTTCTCATTCTGAACTTTTAGCCCTGACTTTAGCCATCCACCAGGAGTTTTAGAATGCTTTAGATGTGGATTATGTGGTGCCCAGAAGATGATGATTCATGACAATCATCTATGACCAAATCTGGCAGGAAACCTAGTGGCCACTAACAGAGGTGTTCAAATGGAAATTAGCACCTACAGTCAACACAAATCTAGTTTCATTATATTTACCAAAGAATTTTCATTAAAAAGAACTTGAAAGTGACTTCAAGCTATATAATTCAGATTTTATGAGGTCATTCCTGGCATATATAAAATACATAGTTCTATCATTGTATAATTATTGCTGTTACAATGTATTCAGCTCTGCATCTACAAGCAAAGTAGTTGAAACAACTTACAGTTATATAAATATATATAGGAAAATTGTTGCTGTTGCATAGATAAATTACTCAGGAAGGGTTGAATGGTTTCCTTAATCACATATGATTGCATTCAGATATGGAGTTCTAATTTCTCTTCAATTTTGAAAACCTATGGTTGGATAGAAACCCCCCCCACACACACACACACACTTATTTAACATTTCTGATAAAAAAAAGTGCTGGCAAATCAGAAAAGTAAATACAAATCCATCCACAAATAAGTAATTTTTTTTCAAAGCCTAATTCAATTACTTTCTTCATTCTTATCCCCAAAAGCAATAACAAAAGAAATTTCAGAATTGGACCATGTCCAAGGCATAAAAAAAAAAACTAGCAAGGATGTGTTGGCAACTAACAGGGAAAAAAATGTGGGACCACCTAGATAGAAGCATTGTTCTGTTCATTTCAACAGGCAGAACTAACACAAAAGAGAAGCAATTAACAGTACTGAAGTAGAAAAGCAAATTGACAAATGGCACAATTTGCTTATATGAAACTTCTGGAAGAACAGTTTTGCAACAAGGAGGAGACAAAAGCAGACTTTCTTTTTAGTTTCAACAATTCTCAGACCACTTTAATGGACCTCTTGTGTGTCTCAGTTTGCATGAGTACCACTGCTGTAAATGATGGTACATTACCCACAATAACGATCAGAACTTTTACACTATCAGCAAGAGAGTGGGAGGAAAGTTTATTTTTAATCAAAATGCCATTTCTAGAATTTGCAGTAACAGAATACTTCTGAACTGGGATTGAAGTCCATGTTTAATCATGACTTTGGGCCAATCTACCATCCAGGCTTATTATTTTAGAAATAAATTGGAGGAAATAATATTATGGCTAATGCATTGAATTCTTAGGAAATGGCAAGATGTTTCTGACCAAGTATTATCTATTATAACTATTAAATTCCTAAGGATTTAACAGATGGAAAATGGTAAACCGCAGAGAGCAACCAGTCTCACAACATCTGAATCACTTGAATCCAAGATAATTAAATTAGAACCAAATGTGTTAAACCACTAAATTCCTAATTTAACCAATGATGAGATAGAGGAAGGTAAAGCTGGAGGGACAAGTCCCATTCTTCATCCAAATTCATCTGTTGCTGTACTTCATCCTAGTTTCAACTTGGAAGAATCTCAATTTTTTCTTGATTAAGTACATTATATTCCAAAAGCATTTCATCAATAACGTACACGCCTCATGTTTGTTTGTACAAGAATGGACAAGAAAAAGCTGGGAAAAACTGAAGTTTTCCTGGAGTATTGCATCCTAGAGATATTACAGAGACCAGGAAAAATGTCAGCAGCAAACCATGAAGCTCAATAATCCTTCCCTTGGCAGACAGAATACCTGCTGGTTGATCTCAGTGAACATGGGGGAAACTATATTGCAAAAATGTTGAGAAAGAAAAGATAGTTGACAATAGCCTGTCACAAATAAAAGTCTTTTCAAACAGCATCAACTTCCTGACTCTACAGAGAAGCCAGTAAGGACTAAAGTTTATCGAAAGTTAAAATTCTACTATTCCTTAAGCTTGAAAATAATAAACAAGTAAAAATATATCCTAATTTCTTTCAACCCCAATTCTATGCTGGAAACAATCTATGTTGTAATTTGCTAAATTAACCCCTTTATACAGAACATTTATTTTAACAGTTTGCTTTAACCACAGCAAGGAAAAACAGGCTGATGAAAAAACCACAAAAACACAGTGTATAAGAATGTAAGGAATGATGTATTGCCATATAAAGAAATGATGCCTGTGTAAGGAAGTCAGAACTCTGCTTGACAAATTGCCTTTTGGGTTACATTTCTGTGCTTATGTATGTACCAGGACATTTCCTGTTTACAACTCTGATGAAGGGATGACTCTAGTTTAAATTAAATTAATGTGATGCTGATCCAAACATAACATTTTATTGGAGATTGTAGAAGAAATCATTAGTTCTTATAGAGAATTGAATACATTACATTGTAGGAGTATTCTACTTTTAGTCAAAAGAATACCATTTAGTTCCTTGATTTAGTTGATGGTGGAAATAATGGACAATAATATGAAAATACTTTTAATACAAATTTATGCTCCAAGTGATAATCAAGAATAATTTTATAGAAAATTACATATGAAAATAATTGAATTGGACTATGTTAATATTTGCATGATGTGAGACTTCAATGGAATAGTAGATGATAAATTGGACTATAAAACACAGAAAACAATAAAGCAAAGTAGAAAGACTCTTCCAAAATCCTTTGGAATAGATGAGATACACTTAAAAGATGTCTGGAGAGAAAGAAATGCTAAAACTAAACAATACACTTTTTATTCAAATAGACACTCATCATATCTAGAATAGATATGATATGGATGTCAATGGAATTCTAATATACAGGAAATTGATATAGAAACAAGTACTTGGGCAAACCACAATCCAATGACAATTAAATGGAAAGGACAAAGAAGAAGATCTAGATGGACCTTAAACAATACTATATTAAAAGAAAAAACACTTTGTACAGAAAATGGAGAAAGAATTGACTTTTTTTCTTTAAAGAAAACAAAAAAGAGGATACATCAATGCAGAATCTTTGGGATACAATTCCAATTAGATTAGGGAAAGATTATTTTGAAGATTTAAATAAAATAGTGTTGAAATATATTTGGCAGGGAAAGAAAGCGAGAATAAAATTAAAATTGTCACAAGATGCTAGAACAAGAGGAGGATTTGGCCTGCCTAATTGGGAATTATACTATCAGGCAACAAACTTGATGAAGGTTAAGGAATGGATAACATAAAGAAATACTAGATTATTAACATTAGAAGGACATGATATGATGTTGGGATGGCATGCCTTCTTATGGTACAAGGGAACTAAAACACAAGGGTATTTCAGAAGACATTATATATGAGAGGCTTTGTTATTAAACTGGGAGAAGACTAAAAAGTAATGTTATTTAAAAATTCTAGTCTGGTTATTGACTATTGAAGCATTTTCATATCCAATAACATACAAAAAGGAACAAACATTAGATATGGTGAAATATTGAATGGAAAGGGTGAAGTTAAATCTATGCAAAAATTAGAAGAACAAGGTATAAAGATGAATTGGTTTTCATATGTGCATATACACTCTAGATATGACAAAGATCTTAAAACAGAAGGTTTTTATGATAAATTGACTGATTTAGATAAAAATTTGGTACTGATGAAAAGGTGATTAAAAGATTATATGGACATTTATTAGAGGTTAAGCTAGAAGAAGAACAAGTTAAAGAAACAATGATTGCTTGGGGGGAAAATTTTGGACATGGGATTGATTTAGAGAAATGGCAAAAACTGTGGTCTCAAAATTTTAAAATGACAATGTCAACAGCACATAAAGAAAATTTGTTTCAGATGTTTTACAGGTGGCACTTACCCCCAATGAGAATAGCAAGAATGTTTAAGAATAAATCCAAAAAATGCTCAAAATGTCATCAGATACCGGGTTCATATTACCATATGTGGTGGACATATGCAGAAGCTAAAAGATATTGGACTAAAATATAAGTTGCTCTTTTTAAATAAAATAGCCAATATTTACATACATGGAGTGTTGTGAGTTAATTTTGTGAGTTTTCTTGCTAGCAAATTTTATGAGAGCTTGCAAGCAAATTTTAAGTGACAGACTCAGGTTGCCGAATGCAGATACATAGGTCTCTAAGTGAATCTGTGATTCTGTGAGCAACTCAATCTGCCTTCCTGCTTTGCCTGCTTTTGGGTAAAAGTTGCTCTTTTTTATAAAAAAAAAATCAATATTTACATCAATATTTATAATATTTACATACAAGCCATGCCCACCCAGTCACATGACCAGCAAGCCATGCTGTCAGCAAGCCCCACCCACCCAGTCACATGTCTACCAAGCCACACCCACAAATTAGGCCATACCCACAGAACCGGTTGTTAAGAAATTTGAATCCCACTCCTGGTAATAACTAACACTTTGAATTGCACCCAGAAGCACACTGGGAGCTGGTGCAGACCATAGCAGTGGAGTCATTCTAGGGACTCAAATAATTGCTCAATCTGCCACATTCTGCACCAGTTGAAGCTTGCAAATGTTCTTCAAGTGTAGCCCCATGTAGAACACATTGTAGTAGTCCAAATGTGTGATGGCAAGGGCTTGAATAATTAGGCACAAGGACTCTTTATCCAGGAAAGGCTGCAACTGTCACACCAACCAAAGTTGCACAAAGGTTCTCCCATGACTGTTGCCTGCTCTTCAAGCAGGAATTGCAAGCCGAGAGAACCCCAAGTTGCAAACTGGGTCAGTCTAGGACAGTATCACCTTACCCAGAACTAATTTTGTTAAAATCTCAAATCTTGTAGCTCTGTGCACCCAAATCCATTTGGTCTTACCTGTGTTTTTAAAAGAGTTATAAGGGAAAACCCATTCTATCATTGCTAGGTCAAAAGAAAGTGGATCTTTAATCAGAGTTCTTAATTTCTCAAGATTGTTAATTGCTGGATTTAATTTTTATTGTGTTTTTAAAGGATAGATTCTCTTTTCTTTGGAAATAATAAAATGAAAGACTAAAGCTATATATTAAAGGCCAGTGAACAATAAGTAGGTGGACTCTCCTTCCATCTACTTTTGACATAGTTATGTTCAGGCCCTAACCCACAATCTTTATGATTGTCCTGCCTTAGGTAGCTCAAGTGGTTGTCCTTGGATATGCAAAATATTGCTGTTCCAAACCATTTTACTTCATAGGATTTTAAGAACAGCTCCACGTACTGATCTTTGTGGTTTTGCCTGCCCTACTTCTTGAGTCTTTGTTTTGTACTTTGGTTGCAGGAACCCAAAACTTATCATTAAAAGCAGCCAGCACTGAAAGATTTCCGATCCTTTAAAAAGCACATTAAATATTATTAAGAGTCAAAACCACATTATGACGCAGTTATGTTGAAAAACAAAACTAAACAGATTCTTTGTAGTTCAGACCAAACTATCCTACCAATGTGTACAAAGGCTCCAGACAGGAGGAGGAAAAAGATTAGATTACATTTTTGCTTTCATCCTTACATTTCTAGAGATGTGTTGAATTATAGTATGTGCACTTCAGAAAGAGTATCACCAGAGAGACTATTTATTTAATAAAAGACTGCTTTATGTTGTAATGCAAAGGAATACTAGTTATCACATAGGGGCTTTTTTAACTAAAATTGCTCCATTTATGTCCTGTTTTTTCCTCAGGAACTGAAAGTATTCCTACCTACCATTTTTCCCTGCAGCTACAGATTTGGGTGATAGATTGGACCAAGATAAAATAACTGGTCCCAAGTTACTGACTTCCACAAAATAAAACATGGGTTACCCTATTGCCAGTCCAGCTGTCAGCCTTCAAGATTTTCTTCCTTTGCTTTGCATTTTTCGGCTGTCATTGAATGGAGCACCATCTGACACCAGCATTTTAATACTTATATATTAGCATGCTCATGAATTAAAGCCAATAATTCTGTTTCAAACTGAGCATTGCCATTTAGCCTGGGTAGGTAAATTTTTCAGTTGTTCTCATTCACTTTAATTAACTAGCACTTGCTATAGAATTCTTTCAAAAGAAATAAGAATTTCTTTTTGACAGTAAGGCTTTTCTTAAAATTGTTTAGATATCAGGATGCAATGGTGTGTATTTGTATATGTACCTGTGTAGTGGATCCCCACACTTCCATTAAATTCCACAATATTAACAATTTATTAAATGTATATGCCTCCCAACTCCCAGTGGCCCTGAGTGATTAGGAACTTATCTCATTTGGCTTGAAATATAAAGAATTTTCTCTTGACAAATTCAGATAAATCATTCATCTAACTTAGACATCTGTGCCCAACCCAATTAGATCCCATGAAATTTTCCTTTTTTACTTCCTCTTATGTAAAAGCAGATAAGCTTTATTTAAAAACCCCTTTATTCAGTTTAGAATAATCCAACTCTCATAATATAAGAACAGAAAAATGAGGCTAGTTCTTCTGACAAATGAAAAAAAGTGCATTTTTCTTCTGATTTCCAATTATATCTGATGGGGAAGGGGCTTGCAGCTCAGCAGTGGTAACATCCAGAAACATAGCCTTCAAGGCCTGCTCTGTCTTAACACTAGGCTTTGGTAGACACCAGCTGTCTGATAAGCTAAGAAAAATGTTATTCCCAACAGATCTTTATGAACTGAGAAGCTTTTAAAAAAATGGGACAGAAAACAGGCTTATTCAGTTCTATCAAACAAATTAAAAGAACACATGAACAGAATAAATTAGGAATGTAATATCTCATTACAAAAATGTCTCCTTTTCTTTTCAGCCCCAAAGTAACATCACTTTCAAAGTTAGAAAAACATTTTCAGCAATGTCAAACTCAGTAATGCTCTGGCTGAAATTCACAGCTATGGGTCCGCCTGGCTCCCCTGGCTCCCAGACAGACAGAGGCAGACTACACAAGCGCCATCTAACTTTCTAAGTGATAATAACAGCAGTTTTGGATAGAAGAATTTTAAAATGTATTGCATGCATTCTAGATTAAAGCCAGGCATTTTATTCTTACTGAAATCTATAAACAATGTGATTTCTTGGTTTCTGAATTTAGCTTTTGTATTAGTCACTCTATTTCAGTATTTTATTTTGATTTATTTTTGCAATATTATTTCTTACTCTGTTGGTATTGGATAGTTTGTGAATGGTTTATTTTAGGAAGAAACAGAAGTGAGCTACACTAACACTAAATGAGAAAACCTTTCAATTAGCCAGTGGCAGTTAAAATCAGATGGTTCTTCCTTTCCTTTTCAATATCACACATTATTTAGCACTGGTATTTGATCTGCCTATCCATTCACTTGCTGCCATATCTAGAGGTTTTGGAGATTCACAGTGTGGTGAGTCACTTACAGTAATGTTTGCAATACTAGACATGATTGAAAGGAAGGAGGGAAAAAAAAGATACAGAGCTGCTGCTAAAGTTGTTGTGATGTAATTGTCCCCTTTTTGTCTTCTACAGATAAGCTGGACTTCAGGTTACAGAATCACCCACCAGCACTTTGGCCATGGCAGTTGACATGATCATGAGTGTTAGGTTTTGAGCATGGGCGAGAAAGAATGGAGACAAGCCTCTGAACGGTGAACTTCAGCTCTTTATTTACATAGTGACTTCTTCAATTCAACAGCAGTAAAACCTGCCTTATATAGGCAAACCCTGTAACGTTTAACCAATAACAAGCTAGGAACGCTAGCTCTTATAACCAATAAGAACTCTCTGTTAAGGGCCAATCGGATTCCCCGGAATGGGCCAATCCGGTCTGGCCGCTTAATAGCCAATCAGAAGTGCAGGGCCAGAACCTTACTCCAAGCTCACACTTTATTAATCTTATTGCATACACAACACCCCTTCCCCCTGGTTTCTTATTTCAGGGCGCAGTTACATAGTCCCTTAGGTAGGACGGTTGTCTTTTTAGTCTCTTTGATTTTCGTTGTATCGGCTGGTTGCAATCATGCTGAGGTAGATCGTTGTTTGGCAGTGGAGCTGTTTCTGGTTCAGAGTTCACTTCTACGTCGTTGCCCACATTTTCTGTAATTCCCTGAGGTGCAACCGTTTCTCCCTCCGGCTCTGCTTCCTGAGTTTCTATTAAACCGTCGTTTCCTTCGAACTGGTTTTCTAGGAATTCATCTTCTTCCGTACCTCCCCCCCAAGTTTGGTCAAAGGGAATTTGCGGACTGGCCGCTGAAAGCCACGATCGTAATTGGTCGATATGCCGTTTCCAAAGTTTATCATCAAGGCATTGCACAAGGTAGGATCTGGGGCCGGTTACATGTACTACTGTCGCTTCCACCCACAATGGGTCACCCGATAGGTTTTTTGCATAAACTAGGTCTCCTACCTGGAAGGTGCGACAGCGGCCGCTGGATCCTAGTGGTTTCTCCGGTTCATAAGCCGGGTGCAGCCAGTCGAGGTGGGAGTGGAGCTTTCATCCCATTAGCAGTTCAGCGGGAGTTTTGTTGGTGACTCTATGTGGGGTGATGTGTTGCAAGAAGAGGATTTGATTGACCTTGTCATCAATGTTGTCGTACTCTACCTTTTGCAAGGTTTTCTTCACAAATTGGACCATGAGTTCTGCTCGGCCATTGGTTGCATGGTGCACAGGCGAGGTGAGCACATGGCGGATGCCGCGGTGCTCAAATGCTAGTGCAGTAAATTGTGGGCCGTTATCGGATACCAGGACGTCTGGTAATCCGTGGGTTGCAAAGAGTCTGTTTAAAATTTTGATAACCACCTCGGAGGTCGTAGTCGTCATGCGATGAATTTCAAGCCAATTCAAGTAGGCATCGACGGTAAGCAGGAAAGTGTGGCCTTTGGTTGGCCCCGCAAAGTCCAGGTGAATTCGGGACCAGGGTCCATGTGGTGTCTCCCATTCAGGAGGCATGGCTTTTGGTGGGGCGTTGCTGACTTCTTGGCATTTGGGACAAGCTTTAACCCACTGTTCGATTTGCTTGTCAATGCCCGGCCACCATGTGTAGCTTCGCGCCAGGGCTTTCATTCGCACGATGCCGTGGTGGCCATCATGCAAAGTTCTCAGTAGCGCTTTTCGGAGCCGTTCTGGGATAACGACTCTATCGCCCCAGATGACACAGCCTTTCTGGGAGAAGAGCTCGGTCTGTCGAGACTTGAAGGTTGTGAAGTCATCTGATAACTGGTCCAATGGCCATCCGCGTTCTACCCAGCCTAGGACTCGTGCTAGGGTGTGGTCTCGTTTGGTTTCTCTTGCGATATCTCGGGCGGTCAGTGGCGGCGAGTTGAGTGCCTCGATTTGCAACGTGGTTACCGTTGGTGCCGGATCGTCGAGAGTCTCTGGAAGCGGTGCTCGGCTCAATGCGTCGGCGTGGGGAATGGCTTTCCCCAGGCGGTATTGCAGCCGATAGTTATAAGCAGCTAAGAATTCTGACCATCGGGTCATCCTAGGGGATAATATGTAGGGAGTCGGCTTATCTCCGGCTATTATCCCTAACAAAGGTTTGTGGTCAGTCACAATAGTAAAAGCCCTACCATACACGTATTCGTGAAATCTTTTCACAGCTGAGACAATTGCGAGGGCTTCTTTATCAATTTGTCCATAGTTCCGCTCCGTTTTTGACAGAGTCTTTGAAAAATATGCAACAGGGGCTTCATTCCCATTAGGCAGTACGTGGCTCAAAATGGCGCCCACCCCGAAAGGCGATGCATCACAGGTTATAACTAATGGCAAAGTCTCGTTATACTACAGAGTCAGAAGTGAGCAGATTTTTAACATTTCGGAACACCTGTTCTTCACGGTAACCCCATAACCTATTTGCTTTTTTATTTAACAATCGGTGTAACGGTTCAGCGACAGTTGCTTTGTAAGGTAAAAATACATTATAAAAATTGATGAGGCCCAGGAACGCCTGGAGATCGGCCTTGTTTTGTGGCCTGGGAGCATTTTTTATTGCTTTTAATTTACTTTTGGTAGGGTGAATGCCCTGGCTATCAATCCGGTACCCTAAAAACTCAACACTGTCAATACACAATTTACATTTCTTTTTTTTAACCTTAAGACTGGCCTCTTGGAATTTTTTTAGGACTAATTTTAACCGGTCCTGTAAGATTTTTTTTGTAGGGGCTGCAATTAATACATTGTCAAAATAGGGGACCACGCCCTTAATTTCTTGCAATAACCTTTCCATAAGGCTCTGAAAAATCCCCGGGGCTACACTGACTCCAAATTGCAGCCGGGTGCATTTAAAGCACCTCGGTGCGTCACAATAGTTTGGGCCTGTGCCGTTTTTTCATCTACTGGTAATTGCTGATATGCCTGAGCTAAATCCAATTTAGCGAAAACTTTCCCACCCCCCAGTGAATGGAGGAGGTGCTGCACCACCGGAACTGGATATGCGTTCTGCTGCAGGGCGTGGTTCAAAGTGGCCCGGTAGTCCCCACAAATTCGGATTGACCCTCTCTGGCTTAATGGGTGCTACAATAGGGGTTTCCCATGGGGAGTGATCGATGGGCTCCAACACCCCCTGAGCTATCAGTTTGTCAAGTTGTTTGTCGATTTTTGATTTTAAAGCAAACGGAACTCGACGGGGCTTTAGGCGAATGGGAGCTATTTTTGGATCTAAGCTGAATGAGATCAGGGTCCCCTTGTACTTGCCTAAGCTGTCCGCGAAGATGTCCCTGAACTCATAGATAAGGTCTTCCTCCCAGTCACAGCCACCGACCTGGTTTACGCCGGCCACTTCAATGCTGAGTGGCGCGAACCATTTGAGGCCCAGTAGGCTAGGCCTATCTCTATTGATGACCGTTAAAGGTAAGTACGCTGTGTGCTTCTTGAAGGAGACTCAGACTCTGCAGCACCCAACAACGGGAATTCGATTCCCCTGGTAGTCCTTGAGGATGAGGCGTTGGAACCGGAGATCTTGGCGTTGAATTGTGGGGATGAGTTGCTTGAGTGTCTTCCAAGACACCATCGAGAGGGACGATCCCGAGTCGACCTCCATGTGGCAAGGCTGGTTCTCGATGGCTACCATGACTCGGATTTTCTTAGTGTCCAAGGCTGAGGCATGACCGATAGTGATAGTATGGTGAGCCTCTTCTCTCTGCAAAGCTCGATTTCTGTAGGAGTGGTTTACTGGCTCTCGCCTTACAGGATGGTTTCCTGTCGATTGGCGATTGTTAGACCCCTTTGAGGCCTGGCTGGGTCCTGGCAAGCTGCGGCAGACCCGTCCGATGTGGCCTCGTTTCCCACACTCATGGCAGAGTGTGTCGCGGAATTTGCATTCGGACCTGGCATGGTTGGCTCCACAGCCAGCGTAAGGGCATAAGGGCTTTGGGTGGTGGTCCCGGTCAGACCGCAGTCGATGGACCCCTTCTTCGTCACTGTCTGACAATGAAGAGAGGTCCTCGTGGTGCGTTGTCGTGAGCTGCCCTTCTGAACTAGGTGAGATTTTGCTGGCCGGTGGTGGTACCGGAGTGCAGTTTTGGCGTAGTTGTGCAGCCGACTTCCTGGTTGCTTCTGCTGCAGTAGCATCGGCAATGGCGTTGGCAAGGCTGATGTCGCCTTTTGCCATCAGCTTGCTTTGAACACCTGGTGCATCTAATCCCAGAACTATGCGATCTCTTCATGCTTCTTCTAGATTGGTGAATCTGCAGAGGCCTCCCAAATTTCAGAGATCTGCTATGAAGTCAGCCGCGCTTTCTCCCTTTCGCTGGCTTCTTTGATAAAACTCGTGATGTCTCACAAGGTAGGCACGGTCAGAGCGTCGTGGTCTCACAGGATAGGTTTGAGGTCGTCCCAATCCATGGCCTTCACTTCTCGGGGTTTGGCTAGTGCTTTAGCCATCTTAAATACGGTTGGACCGCAATGCGTTAGGAACACCGCCCGTTTCTTCCCCGCTGTGGCGTCCTTTAAGTTGTTCGTCTCTAGGAACATTTGGAAACGATCCATGTAAGACTCCCAGTCTTCTTGTGATGGATCGAACGGAGTGGGTGGTACGATGCCGCCGGACATGGTTCCATTGTTGGCGTCGTCTGTCACGTGCTCGGTGTTCTTCGAAGTTTCGTTGGTTCAGATATCTCCATATCCCATCCTCATCGCCAGTGTTAGGTTTTGAGCATGGGCGAGAAAGAATGGAGACAAGCCTCTGAACGGTGAACTTCAGCTCTTTATTTGCATAGTGAGTTCTTCAATTCAACAGCAGTAAAACATGCCTCATATAGGCAAACCCTGTAACATTTAACCAATAACAAGCTAGGAATGCTAGCTCTTATAACCAATAAGAACTCTCTGTTAAGGGCCAATCGGATTCCCCGGAACAGGCCAATCCAGTCCGGCCGCTTAACAGCCAATCAGAAGTGCAGGGCCAGAACCCTGCACTTACTCCAAGCTCACACTTTATTAATCTTATTGCATACACAACAATGAGGTCAACTTATCCAGAGAGAAATAAGTTAGGGACACTGACTGTAAATTTATTTCTGGCTCAAGAGATTTGGTTTCATATTCAAAATAATTAGTATGCCAAAGATAATGATAGGAATTTGTTTGCAGTTTTATTATGACATGGTGTTGCTGCAATATTTAGCTGGAGAAGGTTGCTTGTGTCCATGCAGGCCTCTAAATGTATGCATGAGAATCAGAGGTGGTATTCAGAAGGTTCTGACCACTGCTGGAGAACCGATAGTGGAAATTTTGAGTAGTTCCGCAAATACCACCTCGGACTGGAGATTTTACAGTATCCTTCACCTGCCACACCCACCAAGCCACAGAACCGGTAGTAAAATAATTTGAAGGAATTCGGACCACCTTGTCATTCTGGGATATAGGATTTTCGGGGTGGCCCAGTTCCCTGCCAGGATGCCCAGCAACGGCTTGTGGTCTGTGATAATGGTGAACGTGCGGCCGTAGAGGTACTCGTGGAACCTCTTCACTGCTGTGACAATGGCTAGGGCTTCCTTGTCCAGCTGGCTATAGCTCCTCTGTGGTTTGGTGAGTGTCCTCGAGAAGAAAGCGATGGGTGCTTCTCTTCCATCCGGGAGTGTGTGGCTGAGGACAGCGCCAACGCCGAAGGGTGAGGCGTCGCATGTGACGGCAAGTGGTAGGGTCTCATTGTATTGGATGAGGACAGCATCTGAGGTGAGCAGGTCTTTGGTTTTCCTGAAGGCGGCTTCCTCGCGTTTCCCCCAAGTCCAGGTGGCCACCTTGTCCAAAAGCCTATGCAAAGGCTCCGCCAAGGTCGCCTTTTGGAGCAGGAAAACGTTGTAAAAATTAAGCAGTCCCAGAAATGCCTGCAGTTCCATTTTATTCCTGGGTGTGGGGGCCTCCTTAATGGCTCTGATTTTGTTTGTGGTTGGGTGGATGCCAGGCCGGTCTAGGAGATACCCCAGGAACTCGACCCACTCTGTGTAAAGCTGGCATTTTTCTCTCTTCACTTTTAGTCCGGTTTCCTTGAATTTCATTAGCACCTCCCTTAGCCGACCCTCTAGTTCTAGCTGGTTGGTTGCAGACACCAGCACATCGTTGAAGTAGGGCACCACCCACTTAATTCCTTGCAAAAGCCTCTCCATGAGGCTCTGGAAAATTCCAGGCCCCACGCTGACTCCAAACTGGAGTCGGTTACAGCGAAACGCTCCCCGGTGGATGACGATGGTTTGCGACTCAGCGGTTTCTGCATCAACCGGCAGCTGTTGGTATGCTTGTGCCAGGTCGAGCTTCGCAAAAACCTTGCCTCCCCCCAGTGAGTGTAGAAGGTGCTGCACTACTGGGACGGGGTAGGCACTTTGTTGTAAGGCGCAATTTAGGGTGGCCTTATAGTCCCCGCAGATTCTTACCGACCCATTGAGCTTGACTGGGGTTACTATTGGGGTCTCCCACTGGGCGTGGTCAATTGGTTGTAGGACCCCTTGCTTGACGAGCTTGTCAATTTGCTCGTCTATTTTTGGCCTGAGTGCAAAGGGTACCCGCCTTGGTTTTAGGCGTATCGGGGGAATGTTGGGGTCTAGGCTGAAGGAGATGGGGGGCCCTCGGTACTTGCCTAGGGTGCCGTCGAACACTTCCTGGAAGTCCCGTGCCAGTTGCTGTTCCCAATTGGTCTCGGCGGTGTGGTTGATGCCCATGACTTCGATGCCGAGCGGTGCAAACCATTGCAGTCCCAAAAGGCTGGGTCGGTCTCAGTCCACGATCATCAGGGGAAGCTTTGCAGTTTGGCCCTTGAATGTTACCTTGAATTGTCTGGTTCCGACTACCGGGATGCGATTTCCCTAGTAGTCCTTGATTATTAGTCTCTGGTTCTCCAGTCCCTTCTTGTGGATGGTAGGCACCAAGCGTTTGATTTCTTGCCAGGCGACCATGGAGAGGTAGGACCCAGAGTCCACCTCCATTTTGCATGGCTCGCCTTTGATGCCAACCTCCACGTAGACTTTTCGGGCATCGGTGGTTGATGCGTGGCCGATGATGATGGTCTGGTGGGTTTCCTCCTTCCACCGGGTTTCGCCACCTCGTCGGTTCCGTCTGCTCTGGTCCCATCAGCTGTCGGCTTGGCAATCTCTGGCTCTGGGGGGTGTGCTGTCCCATCTCTGCTCGCTGTGGTCCCGCCATCGGGGGCTGTAGGCCTTCCTCAATCGTCAGACTCGGGCGATGTGACCCTTTTTTCTGCAGTGCTGGCAGACTGCATCGAAGAAACAGCACTCTGCTCGAGGGTGGTCACCTCCGCACCCAGCACATGTGGTCCCCAACTTACGACCCCGCTGATTTCGCTGGTCACGTCCCATCTGGAGCCGGTGGATCTCCTCCTCCTCGTCCGTGGTGTCGGAGGTGGAGTGGAATTCGCCATGATGGGTGGTGGTCTCGCAGTGACTTGCTTCCGGGTGGGCCTCAGTCACCCGTCCTGGGTCGGTGGTCACAGTGCGGTCTCCGGTGTCTGGTCTCCGCATGCGGTTCGCCGATTTCTGGGTTGCCTCGGCTCCGGTGGCTTCAGCAATGGCGTCGGCGAGGGCGATGTCTCTTTTGGCCATCAGTCAGCTCTGTAGGACTGGGTCTCGGAGTCCGAGTACGACGCGGTCCTGTAAGGCCTCATCCATGTCCGAGAACCTGCACATGCCCCCTAGGCTTCGCAGTTCAGCCACAAAATCGCTGATGCTCTCGCCTGCACTCTGGTACCGCCGGTAGAAATCGTGCCGCCTGATGAGGGTGGGCACAGCAGGGGCATAGTGGTTCCGGAGCAATGGTTCGAGGTCGGCCCAGTCCATCTCCTTGACGTCCGCGGGTTTCGCTAGAGCTTTTTGTCATCTTGAACACTGCGGGCCCGCAGTGTGTCAGGAAGATGGCTCTTTTCTTCGGCCCGGTGGCATCCTACATGTTGCTACATTCGAGGAACATGAGGAATCTGTCTGTGTATGATTCCCAGTCCTCGGTAGCGTGATTGAAGGGCGCGGGTGATGTGATGCTGTCCATCTCGTCGGTCTCGCTTCCTTCGGACACGTGTTGGTGGGGAATTAGCCTTGGAATCCCACCCTCATCGCCAGTGTTATGTCCGGCGCAGCAAAGAGACCAGGACTCAGTGACTTGGTTCAGCTCATTTATTGGTCCCGAGAATGGCTCGGGTTCCGGGGGAAAACTGCGGCTTTTTATTCCCAAGCCACAGCGGCCGCGACCAATGGCACCACTTTGAATCTCCCGCAATTAGTTTCCACAAATCGCGGCAGATCAGAGAGGCTTGCTCGACCAATCGGATACCTGCGCGCTTTGACCAATCACAGCACGGCGTCTACAAGAATGTAAATGACCGTATAAAACAAATCCCACCACTGATGAGAGTGTCCCTTTCTATAAACTGCAGCTGTTGGTTCATTTACTTTAAATGTGTGTGTGTTGACTGCAAAATGGCATAAATTACAAGTAAAAGTAGTGATATTTTACAGTCAAATCTTTATTGATATTGACTATGTTTTATTGTTTCTCAAAAAGCTAGAGTGGAACATTTTAATCCAAATTACAAATTGCATCTCAGTGGATGACAGGTTGTACAAATCAGATAACAATGCAGTACAATTCTAAAAAAAAAAAAAAAAAAAAATACAGTTCTTGGTCCTGGTAGCTTGGTCCTGGTACCACCACCAACAAAAATTGCATTGAGAAAATGGAAAATATTAATAAAGTCCACTGCTAAGCTAAAATGCTTGTGTTTTGATTTGTGTTTTTTTTTTTTTTTTTTACAGAGATTCTTTTTTCCAAATCCTTGGTGAGAAATGCTGGAAAAATAGTGCTTAATAGAAGGACATTCCTGGGAACGCCCTACCATTTTAGCCACTGGAATCTTGTGAGGATTGAGATTAGCAGAGATGCTAAACTTTCCAGAAACCACTGTTCATCCAGACAGAATCACATTACAGTCCAACTGTGTCTGAGAACCCTGTGGAGAAATGTTGAGGGAGGTGGGCAGAGGTAATACTGAATGAATGAACTACTGGGTGGGGGGAAGTAAAGAGGGTAATAGTAAGAAGCAGTAACTATGATTTACAATCATACACTAATTTCAGGTTGCCAAACAAGGGTTTGGATTTCAGAGACGGGGAGCTAATAGTGAGTCACATGATCCTGATTCAAAAATTGGAATATCAGGTTGAAGGTCATGCATCAAATTAAGGAAGACACTTTCTGAATTCAGCAAATCCTTTTCTCTCTCTGGGACATGTTTTTGGCAAGCTATAGTATGCAGCTGCAGGTCTCAATTGCTACTCTGTGAGTATGTCTGTTTTAATATTCCAATTTTTTATTTGTGAATGTGCCCAGGCCGAATGTTTGTTTGTCCTTTTGCATTCGTGTTTGTGTGTACACATGCATACATCTCAAATCCTTCTTGTTGTGAATTAATAAAAGTGCTTAAATAAAGATTATTAAAACCTTTAGAAAAGTGCAGGGTTCTGGCCCTGCACTTCTTATTGGCCGATAATAGCGACATCTGATAGGTCCGTTCAGGAGAATCTGATTGGCTATTAGTGGGCCTCTTTCATTGGTTAAGGGAACTAATGCTTCCCGTTTCTTATTGGTTATTTGATCAGCAGCTTGCCTATAAAAAGGGCTATTGCTGCCGTAGTTTTTGCTCAGTTCCACAATGTTAAATAAAGAGTTGAAGTTCACTGTTCATCGTCTCGTCTCCACTTCTTGCGCCCATGCGCAGAACATAACACTGGCGACGAGGATGGGATTTGGAGATGTCAGAGCTGACTGAGCACTACAGAACGCTAAACAGAGCACGTGGCTGAAGACGCACCAACGGCTGAACCATGTCTAGCAGCATCATACCACCCGCTCCATTCGACCTGGCACAAGAAGACTGGGACTCATATATGGACCGATTCCAGATGTTTCTGGAGACCAACAACTTGAAGGATGCCACTACCGGAAAGAAGCGAGCGGTATTCCTAACTCACTGCGGGCCGACCGTGTTTAAGATGACCAAGGCACGAGCCAAACCGGCTGAGGTGAAGTCCATGGACTGGGACGTCCTCGAGCCCCTTCTACAGGCCCACTATACACCAACCGTACCAACGCTTGTTCGAAGACATGAATTTTATCAGAGAGACCAGCAGAAGGGAGAAAGCGTTGCAGATTTCATTGCGGATCTCCGGAATTTGGGAGGCCTCTGCGGGATTGCTGACCTCAAAGAGGCCCTGAGATACCGAATAGTTCTGGGATTAGATGTGCTAGCTACACAAAGTAAGCTGATGGCGAAAGGTGACGTTAGCCTCACAGATGCCATCGCTGATGCTACTGCAGCAGAAGCAACCAGGAAGTCAGCTGCACGAATGCGCTGCACCCACGCCCCACTCCGCCAACTCGCCGGCGAAATCTCACCTCACCTGGAAGGACAGGCAACGACAGCCCGCCACGAGGACCTCGAATCGTCATCAGAAAGTGATGAAGAAGAGGTCAACCAGCTCCGGTCTGAAGGAGACCAACACCATCAACGTAACCAGAGAGTGCAGTACCAATGCGCTGGTTGTGGGGCAAACCACCCACGATCAGACTGCAAATTCCTCGACGCGCTCTGCCATGTGTGCGGGAAAAGAAGTCACATCAGAAGAGTCTGTAGAAGCAAGCAAGGATCCGGACCACCTCAGAGGGGGACCAACTACCACCAGCCCACAGGAAGTCATCCTGTGAATCAGGAATACTTAACCCACCAATGGAACAACCACTTGTACAGAAACAAACCACCAGCCTAGTCAACGAAACGAGAAGAGGCACACCAAACCATTACAATTGGTCACGCTTCATCATTAGACACCAAGAAGATCCGGGTGAAGGTCGCCATCGAAAACCAGCCCTGCATGATGGAAGTTGATTCAGGATCGTCCCTCTCGATGGTTTCCTGGAAGACCCTTAAACAATTAATTCCCATCGTCCGGCGGCAAGACCTCAGATTCCAAAGAGTCATACTCAAGGACTATCAGGGAAATCGAACTCCAGTCATTGGATCCAGCAAAGTCCGTGTCTCATTTAAAAATCGTACTGCATCCCTACCACTAACCATAGTCGACAGGGATCGGCCTAGTTTGTTAGGCCTCCAATGGTTCACCCCACTTGGAATTGAAGGAGCCAGCATTCACCGAACCAACAGCAACGACTGGGAAGAGGCCATCGTCCGGGAGTTCCAGGACATCTTTACAGCTAAATTAGGCGAGTACAAGGGCACCCCGATATTATTTAACCTTAACCCCGAAGTAGCTCCCATCCGCCTTAACCCTTGTCGAGTTCCATTTGCCCTTAAACCAAAGATTGATGAGCAGCTTGATAAATTAATAGCCCAGGTTGTGTTAAAACCAACCAACCACGCTCCCTGGGAAACCCCAATCGTAACACCCATCAAGCCGGATGGATCGTTAAGAATTTGTGAGGACTACCGAGCCACCCTGAATCACGCCCTTCAGCAGAACGCTTACCCGGTACTGGTGGTACAACACCTTCTCCATTCCCTGGGGGGCGGAAAAGTCTTCGCTAAATTGGATTTAGCACAGGCATACCAACAACTACCTGCAGATAAAAAAATGGCAGAGGCACAAACGATCGTTACGCACTGAGGTGCATTTAAGTGCAACCGACTCCAATTCGGAGTTAGCGTAGCCCCAGGAATCTTTCAGAGCTTGATGGACAGAATACTACAGGGTATAAAAGGGGTTGTACCTTATTTTGATGATGTTTTAATTGCTGTTCCGACTAGAAAAATACTAAGGGAGCGCCTGAGGTTAGTTCTCCAGAAATTTAAAGACTCTGGCCTTAAAGTAAAAAAAAAAAGTGTCAACTGTGTACGGATAAAGTAGAATGTTTTGGGTACTTAATCGATAAACAAGGCATTCACCCCACTGATCGCAAGCTAAGAGCAATCAAAAATGCCCCAAGGCCCAGAAATAAGACTGATCTCCAAGCTTTCCTGGGCCTTATCAATTTTTACAACGTGTTCCTGCCCCACAAAGCGACCGTAGCCAAGCCCCTACATCGTCTGTTGGACAAAAAGGCAACCTGGGTCTGGGGACACCGAGAGGAACACGCGTTCTGACAAGTAAAAAACTTATTGACTTCAGATGCTGTTTTGATGCAGTATAATGAGACTTTGCCTTTAACGATTGCATGTGATGCATCACCATTCGGAGTGGATGCCATTTTGAGCCATGTGTTACAAAAAAGCAGTGAAGCCTCTATTGCCTACTTTTCAAAAACGCTATCAAAAGCTGAACGTAACTATAGTCAAATCGATAAAGAGGCTCTTGCTTTCGTTTCTGCTGTTAAACGATTTCATGAATATATTTATGGGTGAGTTTTTACTATAGTTACTGACCACAAACCTTTGCTGGGGATTATAGCGGGGGACAAGCCAACCCCTTATATATTATCTCCCAGAATGACTCGCTGGTCGGAATTCTTGGCTGCATATAATTATAAGCTGCAACACCGCCCGGGCAAAGCCATCCCCCACACTGACGCATAAGCCGTGCACCACTTCTGGAAACCGTTGACGACCCAGATCAAACCGTCACAACGCTCCAGATTGAGACACTTCAATCACCACCACTGACAGCTCGAGATATCGCGATCGAAACTAAATGCGATCCCATTTTGGCACGAGTTCTTAGCTGGGTCGAGTGAGGATAGCCATTGGATCAAATCCCTGACAACTTCAGTCCTTTCAAGAATTGACAGACGGAACTGTTTTCCCAGAAAGGCTGCATCATTTGGGTGGATAGAGACGTAGTCCCAGAGCGGCTGCAATGAGTGGTATTGAAAACCTGACATGAAGGCCACCCCGGCATCATGCGCATGAAGGCGCTCGCATGAAGCTACGCATGGTGGCTGGGTATCGACAAGCAAATCGAGGCCTGGGTAAAGACTTGTTGCAAATGCCAGGAAGCTAGCAATGCCCCACCGAAAGCAACCCCAACAGAGTAGGAAACACCCAGAGGACCATGGTCCCGTATTCATATTGACTTTGTGGGACCTACTAAAGGACACACATTCTTATTAACGGTGGATGCCTACTCAAACTGACTTGAAATCCATGAAATGAAAAGTACCACAACCGAATCCGTCATCAGGAAATTGGACAGATTATTCACAACCCATGGACTGCCAGACGTTCTGGTATCTGACAACGGCCCCCAGTTTACCACGTTTTTTTTTTTAACAGTATTTGGCGGACTGTGGTATTCGCCATGCGCTAACTTCGCTGGTGCATCCTGCGGCCAATGGAAGAGCCGAGCACATGGTACAATTTGTCAAAAAGACTTACATAAAATGGATTATGGCAATATCGAAGATAAGATTAACCGGATACTCTTTCTTCAACACATCTCTCCGCACAGTGTCACCAACAAGACTCCGGCTGAATTGTTAATGGGACGAAAACTCCGCTCCCACCTTGACCGACTACACCCATCTTGCGAACCAGAAAAATCACACGGATCCAGTGGGAAATGCCGCAAATTCCAGATAGGTGACTTAGTCTTTGCTAGAACCTTTTCTGGCGATCCTTTGTGGATCGAGGCAACTGTAATCCAAGTCACAGGACCCAGGTCGTACCGAGTAAAAAGTCACGACGGAAGAATATGGAAGCGCCATATTGATTATCTGCATTCAAGGCTGCAACCTGGTTTCTGCGACTCCGGTAACTTCCAAACTGAGGGGAGAGGAGATGCCGAGGAGACCGAGTTCGAAACGGCAGAAAGCACGAGTGGAAGAAGTGAGCATTCAGACTTAACGCATAAAGAGGGATCAGAGAGGGTAGTGGACTTGCCTCAAAGAGACACCTCATGAGAGGCAAGCCCACAAAGGCTAGAGGAAAACGAGGACATTAGCAGCACTGAGTTTTTAAATGAAGGACCGGAGGCACCCTACTCACCAGAAAACGTCCCGCCCAAACAAGATTATAAAAAGTACCGGGGGGACAGCGAAAATCTAATAGATAATCTAAACAACCTGCCTACCTCAAAGATTACATCACCGCACCCCTTAAATGGAACCCGGGGGGAAGGGGTGTTGTGAATTAATAAAAGTGCTTAAATAAAGATTATTAAAACCTTTAGAAAAGTGCAGATGGCACACTAGGACACACCATATACCAGAAGAAAACACATCAACCGCTACCTCAACACCCAATCCCACCACCACCCAGCACAGATAAACTCCGTGGCTAAAACACTAATTACTAGAACCAAACGCCTGACAGACAAGACACACATTAAGACTGAACTATGCAACCTGACTAAAATATTGACAGCTAACGGCTTCCACAAAAGCAAAATCACCAACTTGATCCACAAAAACACACTGAGACATAATAGAGACCCAGAAGATGAACAGACCCATGGAACAGCTGTCCTGCCCTACATAAGAGGCACTACAGACAAAATTAGTAAGATTCTATACAGACACCACATCAAGACTGCCTTCAAAACAGACAGAAAAATAGCAGCCATCCTCAGGAACCCCATAGATAAAATTGACCTGGAAAACCAAGGCATATATGAAGTCCCTTGTGCATCATGCCCGGCCACATACATTGGACAGACCAATAGAAGAATAAGCACCCGCCTGGATGAACACAAAAATGCAGTCAAAAAGCTGGAACACACTTCCTCACTAGTCCAACACATGGAAGCCACAGGTCATAACATCAACTTCAATGGCACCAAAACTCTAGCCACTATAGAAAATCCCAGCCACAGAATCATCTGAGAAGCCATAGAGATTGAAAAAAGACCAGAAAGCATGAACAGAAGAGATGATTCCACCAGGCTGTCAATCATTTGGAAGCCTGCACTCACAAACAAAAAATCTCCACACCACAAGCCAGGCAAACACCTGGGCACAAACAGATCCCCCCTGATACCTCCAGCTCAAACACACCCCAACCAGGCACCCAGATGAAACCCAGGTTCTTAACTAATGATAGCCGTCCATTTACCCGAAGCCAAGCTGCACTAAAGGCCTCCAATAAAGTAACACATAAAAATGGCGGCGCGCACGGACGCAGCGGCTTATGGCTCTCCTGTTCGGTGCTCTTCTTTGTTGTTTGTATACGTCTTTTCTGTTTATCTGTGGACTATTGGCTCTACGATCCAATTATACTCACGACTGGACATCATAGGCATAGGAAACCGACACCAGACGTCTGTTTCGAGTGCTTTTCATCGTTTACATAACATCCCTGACGAGATAGCGAGACCAGCGGGCTCTCCGTGGATTGTTGTCGGGACTAGGAGGCGGCGCAGACGGAGGAGGGAGAGGAAGCAGAGGCGAGGCTGTAGGTCTGGTGTTATGCTAAGGCTGAGGAAACATCCATACAAGCCACCTCTTCCGAGTCTGTATCTTGCCAACGCCAGATCCCTGGTACATAAAACGGACTATCTGAACTTACAACTCGCTGGTAATCGCTATGTTCGAGACTGCTGCGTTATGGTAATTACCGAAACTTGGTTACATCCCGGGATTCCTGACGCTAGCATGCAGCTTGCAGGTCGTACTTTTTTACGCTGGGATAGAACGAGGGACTCTGGTAAGAGTAGAGGGGGGGGGCTCTGTATTTATGTACATGAGAACTGGTGTAATAACGGGACAATTATAGACAATCACTGTTCCCCTGATCTCGAGTATATGTCTGTAAGATGTCGGCCTTTTTTTCTACCGAGAGAGCTAACTGTCGTGATTGTTACGGTGGTGTATATTCCACCCGGTGCAAACACGGATAAGGCACTCTCTCTCCTGCTGAACACCATAAATGAACAGCAACGGGTTCATCCCGATGGTGTTCACGTCATTGCAGGAGATTTCAATCAGGCCAATCTGAAAACTGTACTCCCGAAATTCTACCAGCATGTTAAGTGTGCTACGAGGGGAGGAAATACTCTGGATCACGTTTATACCAACATCAAACATGCATACAGAGCCATACCCCTCCCCCATCTTGGGCTTTCAGATCATCTCTCCCTCCTGTTACCCCCAGCCTATACCCCCCTCAGATGTAGGGGCAGGCCTATCATAAAGACTATTACGACCTGGCCGGAGGATGCACTCAGCAGACTACAAGACTGCTTTGAGCAGACAGATTGGAATACGTTTCAACATCAGGAGCTGGAAATGTACACGAGTACGGTGCTGGACTATATCAAGTTCTGCATCGGAAATGTGACTGTAGATAAAAACATCCGGGTTTTCCCAAACCAGAAACCCTGGATGACCACTCAAGTCCGCAGACTCCTCAAAGCCCGGGACGTAGCCTTCAGGTCAGGTGACAGAGTCCTGTATACAGCCGCTCGAGCCGACTTGAGGAAGGGGATCATAAAAGCCAAGATAGACCACAGGAGGAGCATAGAGCTCCATCTGTCCAGCCATAACACACGGGAGGTGTGGAAGGGCATACATGACATTACTAATTACAGGGGCTGTCATGCGACAACAGAACATCCGAGTGCAGCGCTAGCAGAGGAGCTGAACAACTTCTTTGCTCGTTTTGAAGTCCCTCAACATCATAAAGCTGTACCAGCCCTATTCCCACCTTCAACTATACCCAGCTCCACTATTCCACCCAGTACACTTTCTGTGACGGAGGATGACGTCAGATGGGTGCTCCGTGCGGTGAATCCCAGGAAGGCAGCCGGTCCAGACGGAGTTCCTGGCAAGGTGCTCAAGGCATGTGCTCCCCAGCTTGCTTCCATCTTCAAAGACATCTTTAACCTCTCCTTGGCCCAGGCAGTTATACCATCTTGTCTGAAATCTGCTATAATTATCCCTGTGCCGAAGAAATCCCCCATCTCCAGCCTCAATGACTATCGTCCAGTGGCGCTTACTCCTGTAGTTATGAAGTGCTTTGAGAGGCTGGTGCTCCGGCACATCATCAATCATCTCCCCCTGGATTTCGACCCTCACCAGTTTGCCTACCGTACAAACCGGTCTACAGAGGACGCTATAGCCATAGCTCTGCACGCTGCGCTGAGCCACCTGGAGCAGCAGCAGAGCTATGTCCGGATGCTCTTTGTGGACTACAGCTCTGCCTTTAACACAATTATCCCAGGAATACTGGTTAAAAAACTGGACATATTAGGTCTGCCTTCCCCTACATGTGCCTGGATAAAAGACTTCCTAAGCGATCGGCCCCAGACTGTGAGGCTTGGCCCCCACCTCTCTTCCACTTGTACACTCAGCACTGGCTCCCCACAGGGCTGCGTGCTGAGCCCACTCCTGTACTGCCTCTACACCCACGACTGTAGTCCACAGCACGACAGCAACCTCATTGTGAAGTTTGCTGATGACACCACAGTGGTTGGACTCATTTCGAAGGGAGACGAGGCAGCTTACAGGAAGGAGGTCCTGATGTTAACAGCTTGGTGTTCGGACAACAACTTAGTTCTGAACACCAAGAAAACTAAGGAACTCATTGTGGATTTTAGGAGGCATAACACCGATTTGGCTCCCCTTTACATCGATGGAGAGCAGGTGGAGAGGATCCACACCTTCCGGTTTCTGGGTGTCATCATTGCTGATAAAATCTCTTGGACGGAAAATACCACGGCGGTCATTAAGAAGGCCCAGCAGAGACTCCATTTCCTGCGGGTGCTCAGGAAGCACAACCTGGACTCTAACCTGCTGATTACCTTCTACCGTGCGTCCATTGAAAGTCTGTTGACATACTGCATCACAGTGTGGTATGGCAACTGCACCATGGCAGACAGGAAGAGATTACAGAGGGTAGTCAAAGCAGCTCAGAAGATCATCGGCTGCCCTCTTCCCTCCCTGTCGGACATTTATTCCTCCCGCTGTCTTAGTAGAGCTGTGAACATCATAAAAGACAGTTCTCATCCTGGTTATGGACTGTTTGACCTGTTGCCCTCAGGGAGGCGTTACAGGAGCATCTGGTCAAGGACAAACCGCCTTAAAAACAGTTTTTTTCCCTAAAGCCATAACTACCTTGAACTTACACATGCACTGATTTTAAATACTGCCAGATACACTGTAAATAATTGTGAACAAATCTTGTGCAATATGATCACTATTGTTGTTGTGTTGGTGGGCATGTGCAATAATTCCTACTGGGACAGGCACAGTAGGGTATTTTTATTCTTTTATTCTTTTATTCTTTTTACTCTTTTTATCATAATTTTTTAGAGATTTATGTATATTTCTGGTGTGTATGTTGCACTGAAGGACGAGTCGCTTAATTTCACTGTGTATGCGTATGATGCAAATTGTACACGTGGATAGTGACAATAAAGGTATTCTGATTCTGATTCTGATTCTGAACACAATGTTGCCAGCCAATCAAGATACAAAAAGAGCCAAAAAACAGACAGAAGATATTAGAAGCAGAACACAGCAAACTCCAAGACCAATAAACACACACCAAGACTTTCAACCAATCAGGATGAAGAAAAAGCCATTCTGTCACAGCAATAGGCTGCCCCAAATTGAAATCTGAAACCACTGTAAAAGTCTGACTCACAGACGAACACTATACAGAAGCCTGATGATGGCAGATGAGATTCTGCTGAAACGTTGCTACAACTTTAAAAGCACCATTACTGTGACGTGGGAAAATATTCGAACAAACCTGAATGCCATACATGTAAGTACCCGCGAAAACTTAAGAAAACATATATATGTATATGTATATGTGTGTGTGTGTGTATCTATCTATCTATGTATCTATCTATCTATCTATCTATCTATCTATCATCTATCTATCTATCTATTCTTAAGTTTTCACGGGTACTTACATGTATGGCATTCAGCTTTGTTCGGGTATTTTCCCACGTCATAGTAGTGGTGCTTTTAAAGTTGTAGCAACGTTTCAGCAGAATCTCATCTGCCATCATCAGGCTTCTGTATGGTGTTCATCTATGAGTCAGACTTTTACCCAATCAAGTCACACCCCCACTAGCAGTTAAAAGGAAGAAGCAGCTGCAAGCTCACATCACTCTGAGAAGCACAGAGCTGAAGACCAAGCCTGAAATGATGAATGAGACTTCATCAAAACTTTGCCTAGATACTTCCAATCTTACACGGGAGAAAACCCGAATAACCAAAGATCTATCATCGATTTAAAGTTGTAGCAACATTTCAGCAGAATCTCATCTGCCATCATCAGGCTTCTGTATAGGGTTTTCTATACAGAAGCCTGATGATGGCAGATGAGATTCTGCTGAAACGTTGCTACAACTTTAAAAGCACCACTACTATGACGTGGGAAAATACCCGAACAAAGCTGAATGCCAGACATATATATATATGTATACATTTGTTTTCTTAAGTTTTCACGGGTACTTACATGTCTGGCATTCAGCTTTGTTTGGGTATTTTCCCATGTGGTGCTTTTAAAGTTGTAGCAACGTTTCAGCAGAATCTCATCTGCCATCATCAGGCTTCTGTATGGTGTTTGTGAGTCAGACTTTTACAGTGGTTTCAGATTTAAATTTGGGGCAGCCTATTGCTGTGTCAGAATGGTTTTTTCTTCCTCCTGATTGGTTGAGAGTCTTGGTCTGTGTTTATTGGTCTTGGAGTTTGCTGTGTTCTGCTACTAGTATCTTCTGTCTGTTTTTTTTGGGGGGGGCTCTTTTTGTATCTTGATTGGCTGGCAACATTGTGTTACTTTATTGGAGGCCTTTAGTGCAGCTTGGCTTCGGGTAAATGGACAGCTATCATTAGTTAAGAACCTGGGTTTCATCTGGGTGCCTGGTTGGGGTGTGTTTGAGCTGGAGGTATCAGGGGGGATCTGTTTGTGCCCAGGTGTTTGCCTGGCTTGTGGTGTGGAGATTTTTTTTGTTTGTGAGTGCAGGCTTCCAAATGATTGACAGCCTGGTGGAATCATCTCTTCTGTTCATGCTTTCTGGTCTTTTTTCAATCTCTATGGCTTCTCAGATGATTCTGTGGCTGGGATTTTCTATGGTGGCTAGGGTTTTGGTGCCATTGAAGTTGATGTTATGACCTGTGGCTTCCATGTGTTGGACAAGTGAGGAAGTGTGTTCCAGCTTTTTGACTGCATTTTTGTGTTCATCTAGGCGGGTGCTTATTCTTCTATTGGTCTGTCCAATGTATGTGGCCGGGCATGATGCACAGGGGACTTCATATATGCCAATCAAGATACAAAAAGAGCCCCCCCCAAAAAAAACAGACAGAAGATACTAGTAGCAGAACACAGCAAACTCCAAGACCAATAAACACAGACCAAGACTCTCAACCAATCAGGAGGAAGAAAAAACCATTCTGACACAGCAATAGGCTGCCCCAAATTTAAATCTGAAACCACTGTAAAAGTCTGACTCACAAACACCATACAGAAGCCTGATGATGGCAGATGAGATTCTGCAGAAACGTTGCTACAACTTTAAAAGCACCACGTGGGAAAATACCCGAACAAAGCTGAATGCCAGACATATATATATATATATATATATATATATATATATATATATATATATATATATATATATATATATATATATATATATATATATATATATATCTTTGGTTATTCGGGTTTTCTCCCGCGTAAGATTGGAAGTATCTAGGCAATGTTTCGATGAAATCTCATTCATCATCTTCAGGCTTGGTCTTCAGCTCTGTGCTTCTCAGAGTGATGTGAGCTTGCAGCTGCTTCTTCCTTTTAACTGCTAGTGGGGGCGTGACTTGATTGGGTGGGGGCTTGGCTGTGTTCTGATTGGGTAGGGGGGTGTTCTCATTGTTTGGGGGTTTGGGTGTGTTCTGATTGGTTGGGGGGTTGGCTGTGTTCTGATTGGCTGGAGGTGTGTTCTGTTCAGGTGGGGGCTTGACTGTGCTCAGGTTAGTCTTAGTTGCTGGGGGATTTGAGCTGGTGAGCTGTGATCTTGCTGTTCGGCTTCGAGTTCGTGGTCGTGCTGCATCTTCATGGTGGGGGTCAGTTCGCTTCATGTATGGCTCAGAGGGGTTTGAAGTGGGTAGTGATGCAGCTCCAGTGAGGCTTCTGGTCCGTGGTCGTGTCTCATCTTCTGTGTGGGTGTGAGTCTGCTTTCTACGTGGAAGTGTGGTGGTGGCATCTTGTGTGGCTCTCAGGGGTATGGGTCTGGTGTCATTCTTCATGTTAGGTACTCGTCTATTCATGAGGGTGGGTTTCCAAATGGCTGGTAGGCGGGAGGTATCATCTCGTCTATTCATGCTATGTGTGTGTTTTTCTATCTCTGTGGCTTCTCTGATTATTCTGCTGCTGAAGTGTTCGGTTTTGGCGATAGTTCTGGTATTTTTAAAGTCAATCTCATGTCCTGTGGCTTTGAGGTGTTGGACCAGGGAAGAGGTCGGTTCTTCCTTTTTGATTGGGTTCTTATGTTCTTCAATGCGTGCACTTATTCTTCTGTTATTTTGTCCAATGTATGTGGTGGGGCAGGCAGTGCAAGGGATTTCGTATACTCCTTGATTTTCCAACTCGATTTTGTCCTTAGGGTCTCTTAGGATGGTGGATATCTTTCTGTTTGTGCAGAATGCTGTCTTAATGTTGTGTTTTTGGAGAATCTTGCTGATTTTGTCTGTAGTGCCTTTTATATATGGGAGGAGGGCTTTGCCATTCTCTTGTTCTCTGTCTTGGATTTTGGTTGGGATTTCTTTTTGGATTAGGTGGGTGATCTTCTTTCTTTGGAATCCATTGGCTGTCAGCACGCCGGTGAAAGTGTATAGTTCGGTCTCTAGGTGTTGTTCGTCGGCTAAGCATTTTGTTCTGGAGATGAGTGTCTCGGCTACGGAATTGATCTGTGCTGGGTGATGGTGTGAGAGTGCGTGTAGATAGCGGTTTGTATGTGTTTTCTTCTGGTAGATGGTGTGTCCTAGGGAGCCATTGGATTTTTTTGTATACTAAGACATCTAGGAAGGGAAGTTGGTTGTTAGCTTCTGTTTCCATGGTGAATTGTATTTTGGGGTGTAGGCTGTTGAGGTGTGTGAGGAAGTTGTTCAGTTTTTCTTTCCCGTGTGGCCAGATTATGAAGGTGTCATCTACGTATCTAAGCCAGAGTTTGGGTTTGTGATCATATTTTTCTAGAGCGTGTGTTTCAAAGTGTTCCATGTAGAGGTTAGCGATGACAGGTGAGAGGGGTGATCCCATGGGTGCTCCTTCTATTTGTTTGTATTTTTGTCCATTGTAGGTGAAGTATGTATTGGATAGGCAGTGGTTGGTCAGATCTAGGATGTGCTTGGGGGGGTTGTATTTGTTTTGGATGGCTGTCAAGGCTTCTTTTATTGGTACTTGGCTGAAGAGGGATATGACATCGAAGCTCACTAGTAGGTCACTGGGTTGTAAGTTTTGTTTCTTTATGATCTCAATGAACTGTAATGAGTTTCTTATGTGTGAGTTGATGGATTCTGCATCGCTGCATCACTACCCACTTCAAACCCCTCTAAGCCATACATGAAGCGAACTGACCCCCACCATGAAGATTCAGCACAACCACGAACTCGAAGCCAAACAGCAAGATCACAGCTCACCAGCTCAAATCCCCCAGCAACTAAGACTAACCTGAGCACAACCAAGCCCCCACCTGAACAGAACATGCCTCCAGCCAATCAGAACACAGCCAACCCCCCCCAACCAATCAGAATACACCCAAACCCCCAAACAATGAGAATACCCCCCCACCCAATCAGAACACAGCCAAACCCCCACCCAATCAAGTCACACCCCCACTAGCAGTTAAAAGGAAGAAGCAGCTGCAAGCTCACATCACTCTGAGAAGCATAGAGCTGAAGACCAAGCCTGAAGATGATGAATGAGACTTCATCGAAACATTGCCTAGATACTTCCAATCTTACGCGGGAGAAAACCCAAATAACCAAAGATCCACATACAAATACCCGCGAGAACCTCAGAAAACATATATATATATATATATAAACATACATACATACACACACACGCACACACACACACATACAGGTTTTGGTGTGTTTGGGTCTAACATTGAGAGTATCTTGGTGACGTTTCGATGAGGTCCCACTCGCCATCTTCAGGCTGGTGCTTTCGGCTTTATGCTTGTGCGAGCAAAGCATGATCAGAACTGACATTTCTCTATAAATATTAATGGGGAGGTTGGCTATGTTGTTATTTCTTGATTGGTTGATGGAGTTGATGTTTGCAGATAGGTCTATACATATATTAGTATAGAATAGTAAAGTATAGCATAGCATAGCATAGTAATACAATGCAGTATAATATAATACAATATATAATTCAAACAAACTGAAAGCAAACAAATAAGCTAAAGGGAAATAATATACCAACAGAGTATTAGATTGGAGACAGCATCAAACATCACTTGAAACAACAGTAGAATGATAGTCACAATGCTAGAAAATTCATTTAATACAATAGATTTACTGTGCAATACAGTGGATTGCATTTTTCACACATATATGCAGTCCTTGGATTATGACCACTCATTCAGTAACAGTTCAACATTAGAACAGATAATTTCCAACACATACACACAGACACAGACATCAGTCCTCAAAGCTCTTAATCCTCTGTTATGTCTTTTAAGGAAAAAATGTTGGATGTTTTGGTAATATGTTTTGCTTGTGTCAGAAAAGGTCCTTGAGGACCATAAGGCTATGTTGGTGCAGCAGACGACCACTGAGCAGGCTGCCTATGCAGAGTTAATTTGGTTTCTAGGAAAGATGTCTAGCATCTCACAAATGTTCACTTTGCAATCTTATAAAACTTTGCATACATTTGCAAAACTGCAAAGGGCAAAACATATGTATTCATCATCTGTAAACTACAATTTAATTCACTATATCCCTCTAGTCTCAAATATCTCCACATCATAATATGTATGGTGGCTTCCTTCTAATTTAACTAACAACAATGACTTTCCCCTTTTAATATGCATCTTTTCTTTCCTGTGTAACTTCTGCCTTAAATTATTTCTCTGAACTGTGCATAAAGTCCAGCAGAACACTTGGACTCTGTAAATATTTAAGGAAGTTTAGCTATGGTATAATTTGAGTGTAAAAAGAGAGTAAGGAATACATTTGATTGGGAACCATAATAAAATAGAATATCAATTATAAAGGAATGTTACAGTTCTGGAAAATTATGAATTATTTTAAATTGGGTAAAACTATTCTGCATGAGAGTTAATCTAGGGCATAGAAACATTAATTCCTAAGTCTTTCACTCATTTTATCTTTCCCATTTTGTTGTTGCTGTTCTTTATTCTTTTAAAATTTTACATCATAAAGAGACATTTTGCATTTTCTATGCTCATCTAATTGTAATGGCAGAGATGACAAAAAGGGCTTTTTGCTGCCACACGGGGAAGCCCTGCAAAATTAGAGAGGTGACCATAGACTAATATGGAGATGATAAATACAGGACATTGATGACAAGTTTCTCTTGACAAGGAAGGACCCACTTGATATAGAAGCCAAAGCTAATGAAAAATGATTTCAGTTATCACATTTATGGCTTAGGCCCTTGTGGGGAGGTTTTTTCTTTATTAGTTCCTTGCAGAGAATGTTCCTCTACTCTCTGGGCTTCTGCAACCTATACCAATGCTTGTGGAGATCTTGGGTTTGAAAAACTGCACTCTAAGTAGTTGGGTTTCAGCTATGCTTCTACTTTAAGATATGAATTTCCTCCATAGGCATGCAATGACATCTGTTTACAGTTATATTTACTGCAAGAATGGCCACTGTCTTTCCTTAGATTATATCTTAAACCCATCAGGACATTCCCCAGAAATTGCAATCACTATATTTAAAGTGATAGGGACAGATCCCTAAAAAGGAGAGGTGTTGGCACATTGGAAAGCATATACTGACTTGGTGATGTCAGGGGGTCACCTTTGGAATCATTTAAGTATTCGAACTATTTTGAATCAAATACAACAAATTAGTGCACTGGATGACTATTAAATTGCTAACCTCCCTCATTGTATTGAAGACTATTATTGTTTATCTGCTGGTTCATTCTCTTAAAGTAGTATTGTAATTTATTTTTCAGTAAAATTAAAAGGTAGAAAATAGAGGGTTTTTTAAAAATAAAACAAAGGGAGATAAAAAACATAAGGGTATGTTGGAAATTGTACTGTGGGCAGGGTCAAAGCTGAGTCACAGACAAATTGCTAATATAGAAAATTAACACATTAAATGAAAATTAAGGTTCATGCCTAGAATGCTATGTAGCTTCTCAGTTCTTTCTACAACATAATAAGTAAAGCATTGGCTTAAATAAAAATGTGAAATGAAACAAGATGGACAATTTATAAATGATATTAGATATAATCTGGATATTTGTGTTGTTATTGCACTTATTTATCCATCAGTATAAATAAACATTTTCAATATATCTTGATCACTTTCCAGCTATGTTTGCAAAACCATTTAAAAAAAATAAGTATCTAAAGCAGGGCTGTCAAATTCCCGTTCTGCAGGTCAGATGGATTACGCGCTGGCCATGCCTACATCCGATAAAAAAGTCCCAATACGTCATGTGACGCTGCCATGATGACGTGAGTTTGACACCCCTGACCTAAAGAATAATCAAAATCTTTTTTTTTTTAAAAAAAAGTTTTTATTAATTTTCTACAAACAAACAAGACAGACAAAACATAAAAACATCAACTCTTATATATACATCTAGTGTGTCAGTTGGTTCATCATTTTTGTGCATTCATTCTGTAGTCTCAATTACAATTATGTTACATAACAACTCATATTGTCAGTCCAAACTTATATATCCTAATATCACTAAAAAAAGATTTTGACTATATTTTTAATCATTCATGCTTAATGAGCTAACAATACTTTAAACCAGTTTACTCTATAACAAATCATCTGATCATATCAAATCAATCCTAAGAAATCCTTTATAAATATAATATCAAATAGCAAAATAATAGCAAAATAAAGATATTCCTTACTATCTAGCATTCTGAATATTCTATTATCGTGTTTTATCATCTAACCATTTATAAAAAAGATCCCAAATTTCGTAAAATTGTTTATCCTCTTGCTCTCTAATTTCAAATGTCAATCTGCTCATCTCAGCACATTCCAATATTTTCTTAATAATTTCTTCCTGTAATGGTATTTTCTCATTCTTCCAATTTTTAGCAAATACAATCCTGGCCGCTGTTAATACATTTACAATCAGGTATTTCAAATCTTTACTATATATATCAGGTAAAATTCCCAATAAGAAGATCTCTGGTTTCAAATCTATATGTTTCTTTGTCATTTTTTCCAACCACATGCGAATTATAGTCCAATATTTTCTAGCATCCTCACAAGTCCACCACATATGGTAATACGAGCCGGGTATCTGATGACATTTCCAGCATTTTTCAGATTTGTTCTTAAACATTCTTGCTATTCTTGTCGGAGGAAAGTGCCACCTGTAAAACATCTTATACAAGTTTTCTTTATATGCTGTTGACATTGTCATTTTATAATTTTGAGACCACAATTTCTGCCATTTCTCTAAATCAATCCCATATCCAAAATTCTTCCCCCAAACAATCATAGTTTCTTTGACTTGTTCTTCCTCTAATTTCATTCCCAGTAAATAACCATATAATTTTTTAATCACCTTCTCATCAGTACCCATCAAGATCTTATCTAAATCAGTCTGTTTATCATAAAATCCCTCCGTTTTAGAATCTTCATCATACCTTGAGTGTATTTGTGCATATGAAAACCAATTCATCCTTATACCTTGTTCTTCTAAGTTTTGGATCGATTTAAGTTCACCCTTTTCATCCAAAAGTTCCCCATATCTAACTGTTTGTTCCTTCTTGTAAATTATAGGATAGGAAAATGCTTCAATGGTAGATAACCAGACTGGAATTTTCAAATAACATTGTCTTTTTATCTTCTCCCAATTTAACCACAAAGACTCCCGTACATAATGTCTTCTAAAATAACCCTGTGTTTTAGTTCCCTTATACCATAAAAAAGCATGCCAACCCAACAGCAAGTCATGTCCTTCCAATGTCAACAACCTATGTTTCCTTAATGTTATCCATTCTTTGACCCACATCAAACTTGCAGCTTGATAATACAATTCCCAATTAGGCAGACCAAAACCTCCTCTAATTCTAGCATCTTGCAAAAGCTTTAGCTTTATTCTCGCTTTTTTACCTTGCCATATAAACTTCAACATAATTTTATTTAAATCTTCAAAATAGTCTTTTCCAAGCCTAATTGGTATTGTTTGAAACAAAAATAAAATTCTAGGTAAAATATTCATCTTAATTGTTGAAATTCTCCCTATTAATGACAATTGCAAGTTTTCCCATTTCTTCAAATCTGTAGTTATCTGTTGTTTAAGTTTAATATAATTATTCTCCTTTAATGTGCTACATCTTGTTGTCAAATATATCCCCAAATACTTAACCTTATTTGTAACTTGAATTTTCAAAAGATCTGCCAATTCTTCTCTCTGTCTCAATAACATATTCTTTGTCAAAATCTTTGTTTTATCTTTATTTATTTTCAAACCAGCCACCTCTCCATATGACTCTATCCTTTCCAGTAACTTTGGAGCTGTTTCAATCGGATCTTCCAAAATAAAAGCTAAATCATCAGCAAAAGCTTGTAGCTTAAATTCTTCCTTCTTAATTTTCATTCCTTTTATGCTTTTATCATCCCTAATATTTCTATTCAACACTTCCAAGGTCAACACAAATAGCAAAGGAGATAGGGGGCATCCTTGTCTTGTGCCTTTCCTTATATTAATAAAATCTGTAAGTTCCCCCTCCATCATTACCCTTGCTGTCTGTTTATTATATATAGCTTCTATTGCTTGAATAAATTTTTTAGCAAAACCCATCTGCTCCAATAATAATAACATAAATCTCCAATTCACATTGTCAAATGCTTTTTGAGCATCTAGGAATATCAAAGCCATTTGCTTTTCAGGATGAGCCTCATAATATTCCAAAGTGTCCAAAATTACTCTCATATTGTCTCTAATTTGTCTCTTTGGCAGAAATCCATTTTGATCTGAGTGAATAAAATTATTTAAATATTTTTTCAGTCTTTCTGCTAAGATTGAAGCAAAGATTTTATAGTCTGCATTCAATAAAGAAATAGGTCTATAATTCTTAATTTGCGATGGGTCAGTCTCTTCCTTTGGTATAAGTGTAATATAAGCCTCTGACCATGTTTTAGGTATCATCTTTTTTAACATAACTTCATTCATAACTTCTAACAATGGGATGCTCAATAATTCTTGAAATGTTTTATAAAATTCTACTGGAAGCCCATCTGGGCCCGGAGCTTTCCCATTATTTTGTCTCTTGAATGCTTCATTTAGTTCCATCATTGTTATATTGCTTTCTAGCATTTCTTCAGTCTCTTTAGGTATCTTTAGTAAATTAGCTTCCTGTAAATACTGTTTACTTTTTCTTCATCAATATTCTCTTGTTTATATAGTTGCCCATAAAAATCTCGAATAATTTCTTTTTTCTCCTTATTCCCATAACAAACTTGGCCTTGTTCATCTATTAACTTCAATATTTTTCTTGATTCCTTCTCTTTTCTCAATTTATATGCTAGCCATCTACCTGGTTTATTTGCATCTTCAAAATAATTCTGTTTAGAATTTCTAATTTTCTGTGCCAGTTCTTCTTTCTCTATTAATTCCATTTTATGTTTGATTACATCCAGCTTCAATTTAATATCCTTTTTCTGTGGCATTTTCTGTAATTCTTTTTCAAGAGTTTTATACTCATTTTCCAAGGCCTTAGAAGCTTGCCTTTTCCTAATATTCTTTTTTCTTGTATAATCTATTATCAAACCTCTAGCGTATGCCTTCATAGTGTCCCACACATTTTGCGTTGAAGTATCTTCTTTTTTATTTTCTCTGAAGAAAAAAGCCAATTCCTTCTCCATCCATTGTGTAAAATCTTTCTCCTTTAAAATAGTATTATTTAATGTCCATCTCGATCTTTTTTTTTGTCCCTTCCATTTAATTGTCATTGGGCTATGATCTGCCCAGGTACTTGTTTCAATGCTTGTTTCTTTAATATTAGATATTAGTTCTGTTGAGATCCAAATCATATCTAATCTGGACCATGATAAATGTCTATTTGAATAAAAAGTATATTGTTTAGCTTTAGCGTTTCTTTCTCTCCAAATATCTTTTAAAGTTAATTCATCTGTCATTTTAAAAAAGGACCTTGGGAGAGCCTTTCTATTTTGCTTTATTGTTGTTGCTATATAGTCCAGTTTATTGTCCACAATTCCATTAAAATCTCCCATCATAATTATATTAACATAGTCCAGTCCAATTATTTTCATGTGCAGCTTTTTATAAAATTCTTCTTGTTTATCATTCGGAGCATAAATTGCAATCAAGAGTATTTTTATATTATTGTCCATTATTTCTACCATTAATACTCTTCCATCTTCATCCGAGTAAATCAATTTTGCTGGAATAGCCTCTTTAATGTATAAAACCACACCTCTTTTCTTACATTGAGTCAAAGAGGTAAATATTTTCCCTAATTTTGGTTGTAATAGCAATTGTTCATGTTGTTTTTTAATGTGAACTTCTTGTAAACAAATTATATCAAATTTTAATTTCTCTAGTTTATGAAAAGTTTTCCTTCTTTTAACTGCTGAATTAAGTCCGTTTATATTCATTGTAATCAGTTTTTTTTCCTCCATGATTATGCTTTATATTTAGGTCTAACAGCTCTCGTGGATCTCACTTCACGCTGTTCTTTGTTATCAATCTGTCCCCCTATTGCTCCTTTCTCTTTTTCAGTCTCCAGTTGTTCATCTTGAAACTCAATTAATGAACCCTCTTTCTCTGCTTCCTCTCTTCTTCCTCCAAAAAATTCTGCATGAAAAAGTTCTGCTTTCTCAATTGAGTCAATTCTATGTCTCTGCTCTTGCCACGTAAACATTAATCCTTCTGGAATCAGCCATCTATAATTCACTTCGTTTTCCAATAGTATTTTGGTCAGAAATCGATATTCTCTTCTCATCTCTCTCACTCTTCTAGGTATTTGTTTTAAAACCACAACCTCTTTATCCTTGTATTTCAGTATTTTCTCTCTTGCTACTTGTAATATTTGCGTTTTAATGGATTTTTTGGTAAATCTAATATGGACTTCCCTGGGTAATTTATTTCTCATCGCATATCTTGTATAGACTCGGTATATCTCATCTATTCCATCCATTATCTTTTCCTCTGTAATTTCCAAAGCCTCTGCCAAAATTTCTATCATTACTGCTGCCAAATTTTCTCCTTTTTCCTCCTCTATATTTTGAAATCTGAGGTAAAATTCTGACCTTTCCATCTCCCACCTCAACATCCCACCTTTTTCTTGTTCAACCACTGTTAATCTGCTGTCAATATTTCCAATCTTCTTCTCTCTTTGTTTTCCTTCTTCCTCAATTTTTTGGAATCTCTCCTCATACTTAACCATCATTTGTTTAATATTTTCAACTTTTTCATCAGTCTTCTCTATTCTTTGTTCAATATTTTCTGTTCTTTGTTCAATATTTCCTGTTCTTTGTTCAATGATATCTGATTTTGTCTTGAGTTCTTGGATTCCTTGCATAATCATCTGTAACTGTAAAGTTATTTTTTCTTGTTCCTTATCTTGCTTCAACATTGTCTGAATTAAACGTTGTCCTCCAGCTGGTGGGGAAGCAGAGGTAGAAGCAGAAATGCCAGATGGTATTGGTTTCTTGCTCATTTCAATATTTCCAAAACTTCAAGTTCTTCTTAACTTTTAATCCAACTGGTAGAGCAGCCAATTATAATCCAAAATGGAGAACTCCAATAGTAAAAAACACGAGACCAAAGAAGAAACAAAAAAAAAAGGAAGAAGAAAGATCTTCAGGTTCTTCTAGACCCTAATCCAATTACGAGATAGTTCACCATAAAAAAGGAAAAAATAGAAAGGAAAAAACAAACAAATCCAAAAATAATAATATTGATTAAGAGCAAAGAAAAAGGAAAAAGCAAAAAGAGAAAAAAGAAAAACAAAAAACAAAAAGTTCCTTCAGATTCTTCACACCTTAATCCAATTAAAAAATCTCAATAATCCAAAAAAAAATAAAAAAAAATTCAACCACAACAACAAAATAGTCCAAAAAGATAAATATGAAAAGCAAAAACGTCCCAATAGAAAAGAAAAGAAAAATAAAGAAGAAAAGAGAAAAAACTCTGAGGCTTTCCCTTTAAAGTAAAAGGCAAAAATAAAAATATTACTAAAATTAAGATTTAGAAAAAGGCTGGCGAATGGGGTATATATAAGAAGACACACTGCACTTTGTTATTTATCCAAGGCTCTTGTTATGACTCTCTTCTCCAGCAGCTTCAAAGCCAAACCTCAAGTGTTGATAACAGTCCAGGAAAGCACCTGCAATAATATTTTACTGTGCTCTCCCTCTATCTTATCAGGTTAAAAAGTCCTTGAGATGAGGTCTTTTTGCAATTCTCTCCAATTCAAATAAAGATACTTTCAAGCCTCTAGTTGGCAGTGTTACAAAGTTTCTTAATGCTCTTTCTCCCCCCCCGCCAGAGAAAAGGAATAATATATGCAGAAAAAAAAGGAAAAAATAGCCAAAGGGAGCCTCTATCCTAAAGAAAGTTAAAAAATCAAAGGAAGCATAAAACTATATATAAAAGAAAATTCAATCCAGTTATCTACAAAGTCACAGTAAAATCTTTCCCAAAAAGTATAAAGAAAAGAAAAAAAAAAAACCAAGCCTCAATTTGACATCACTTTAAAAAACGCCGCTCAAAACAATTTCAGTCAAAAAAAAAATCTCACAGCTTTCTTCTTTATATCGAATGAACTTTCCAACCTTAGCGAATTTACAGCACAAAAGAGTTTTTCTCACCCAGCCGACACACTTCACTTCAATCACTTTCCTTCCGGAGCTGTCCCGACTTCAGCAGCTATGGAGGCTGCCTCTCCGCCGCCAGCAAAAGGGCTTCTTCCGGATCTAACCAGAGATTTTGCGATATCTCTGGGATCCTGGAACAATGCCCTTCACGATCACCGTCTCTACGGGACGGTTTAGGTCCGTTAGGACCGACCAGAGGCGAAAATATCGGCTGCGATCTCAGAGCCCTGAGATCGCAGCTGTATCGCCGGAACGAAGCTCCGCCTTCTCCAAGAATAATCAAAATCTTTAATGTCTTCATGTTAGTACAGAAAACTAATGAAACCATAATCAAAGCAAACATTTACCAAAAAAATCTGCTTCTGAAAAATTATCATTTTCTCTCCTTAAGGGTAAAACTGGAGCAAAGGCTTCCTGGAAGATTGCTTTGTCTTACAACATAAAAAAATAAAATGCTGTCGAGTTGATTCCTGGTGACTGTATATATGTCATTTTCTTGACCGTACTATAGAAGTTATTTCTTCTGGGACTTTCTTTTGAAGCAGAATCATCTTACAAAACAGTGAATAGAAAAGAGAATGATATTTAAGAAGCTAGTGTACAAATAGCTTCCTAATTTGAAATCAACATCAAGTTGGAAATAAACTGCTATGCAGTGCAAATCTTAATAGACATTTTAAACTCATAAACTATACAAGATACCAGGTGGGCTACAATATTTATCTAGTATTTTGTACCACATACAATTTCCAAACTTTTTGGAATTATTAGTATTGTTAAGTCTGGAGCATGGGTGCGAATAATGGAGACGAGCCGGTAGAACAGTGAACTTCAAACTCTTTATTTACATGGTGTGACAGCTCAAACTGGAGGGCTGCTATAGCCTTCCTTATATAGGCAACTTATTAGATATTCAACCAATAGTAATTCTTGAGTGCTAGCTCCGTTAACCAATGAGAGTGGCCTGTTAATGGCCAATCAGATGTTCCTGAATGGACCAATCCGATCCTGCCATTAACAGCCAATCAGAAGTGCAGGGCCAGAACCCTGCACTTGACTTCAAGCTCAAGTTAACTTTATTTGGCATTATTCATTCACAACAAGTATAATTTGATGTCACTCAAAATAAGTAAGAACCTCTTGTTGGGTAATATTCATGCAGCTAGTAATACAATCAAATTCCAAAGCAATCAGTCAAGGTCCCAGGTGCCAAAGCATGAACAATGCTTTGTCTGGGAGCATTGCCGTTTGCTGAATATGTACTTTATAATTAAGACCACTTCTATTAAGTGTAGGTGGCTGTTCAGAACTACTACATTCCCTGAAATGTTCTGACTTGTTTACACTGAAGTACTATTCATTTCAAAGAAAAATCTGGTTACTGCTCTGTAATTGGAGGTCCTTTGCAAATTCACACATATGAGTCATCCGCCTATTCAAAGCTGTTTGGGACTTTCTAATGTATGGCAGAAGCCTTATACCATAAGGCAGGATGCAGAGTGATGCTGCAAATACAAAAGAACCAAAAGTTAATGTCAGATCAGGTGCAATAAGTAGAACGGTTCCATAGCTGACTGTTTGTAGTGCAGCAATTGTATTCTTTATCATAGTCTTTTTGGATTCACATACATAATTAACAAACTTGCTCAAAGAAGGCATAAGGTGACTGAAGAATGGATAATCTGTCCAAAGGTTGTATCCCTTTGGAATGGATCCAGTCTATAAAACTGGATAAAAATGGATGGCTGAAAACATATGGTTGCCCAATTTACCTCTGTTCAGCAAAATGCTCTGGAAGCAGAGCAGAAGTGGGCTACTGCCAGTTCATATCAGTTCGGGTGAACCAGTAGTTAAGATACTGTTGCAGTTTGGTGAACTGGCAAATCCCACTACTGGCTATCCCTGCCCCCACTCATTTTAGGGCCTGTTTTCTGGGGCAATTTGGGGTGTTTTTTGGCCAGTTTGGGGGCATTTTTTGGGGCCAAAAGACCCCCAAAATAACCTGAAAATGGCCCAAAAAAACAGCCTGAAAAACGGCCTGAAAACAGCCCAAAAAAATGGCCTGAAAATGGCCAAAAAGATGGCCAAAAATAGGCCAAAAATGGGTAGGTCGGAGCCAGCCAGTGGTGGGATTAGCCCAACTAGCTGAATCCTACTTCTGCCTTTGAGGTGAGTGGTCAGGAGGGAGGGTTGGGTGTGATGAGTGATATGACCCACCCAGTCACATGACCAACCAGCCACGCCTACCCAGCCAGAGAAACGGTTGTTAAGTTATTCCAATCCCACCATTGTCTGGAAGAAGACAATACTATGTTGTTCTTACTGTCACTATGGATAAGATGCCACATGGCTGTTTAGTCAGCTCATAATAAAGTTGATTGTTGTGCTTACCTATGTGAAAGAAATGCTGAGGGGAAAATTCATAGCTGATTTTTCAGTTGTTTCTTGAAGAGATTAGAGAAGCACCTGATAATTTCAGTACTTAGTCGTAGGCTTAGGTAAAGGAGCTACATAAATCAGAGTCTGTTGCTTTTATATCTTGAAATAGAGGGTGGGACAGCAACTGCTTTCTAAACAATACAAAATAATGCAGTATTTATAAGAATCTCTAAAAGGCAGAACAACAATTTATGCCCATCTGAAGAGAACTGGCACTTGTGAAACAGGACCTAAGGCAGAAAGCTAAGTGCAATCGGATGGACAAAATAACTCTACATATGATAGATAACAGAAAATAAGAAATCTGATACAATAAATGGCTCAAACATAAGTGTGTTATCCCTGTAGCAATTAAAAAAGACAACTAATGAAGGTTTGGCTGGAGCTATACCAAGCCATGTTAGTTTAGCCCTGCCACATACATTGGACAGACCCCAAAGATAAAATTGACCTGGAAAACCAAGGTGTATATGAAGTCCCCTGTGCATCATGCCCGGCCACATACATTGGACAGACCAATAGAAGAATAAATACCCGCCTGGATGAAAACAAAAATGTAGTAAAAAAGCTGGAACACACTTCCTCACTAGTCCAACACATGAAAGCAACAGGTCATAGCATAGACTTCAATGGCACCAAAACCCTAGCCACTATAGAAAACCCCAGCCACAGAATTATCAGAGAAGCCATAGAGGTTGAAAAAAGATCTGAAAGCATGAATAGAAGAGATGATTCCACCAGACTGTCAATTATTTGGAAGCCTGCACTCACAAACAAAAAAATCTCCACATCACTAGCCAGGCAAACACCTGGGCACAAACAGATCCCTCCTGATACCTCCAGCTCAAACACACCCCAACTAGGCACCCAGATGAAACCTAGCTTCCTAACAAATGATAGCCGTCCATTTACCCGGAGCCAAGCTACACTAAAAGCCTCCAATACAGGAACACAATGTTGCCAGCCAATCAAGACAAAAAAAGCCACAAAACAGACAGAAGATATTAGAAACACCAATCAAGCAGAACACAGCAAACTCTAAGACCAATAAACACAGATCAAGACTCCCAACCAATTAGGATGAAGAAAAAACCATTCTGGCACAGCAGTAGGCTAGCCCCAAATTTAAAACTGAAACAACTGTAAAAGTCTGACTCAAGACAAACACAATACAGAAGCCTGATGATGGCAGATGAGATTCTGCCGAAATGTTGCTACAACTTTAAAAGCACAACTATAATGACGTGGGAAAATACCCAAACAAAGCTGAATACCATACATGTAAGTACCCGCGAAAATGTAAGAATATGTATGTATGTTATTCAGCTTTGTTCGGGTATTTTCTCACGTCATTGTGGTTGTGCTTTTAAAGTTGTAGCAATGTTTCAGCAGAATCTCATCTGCCATCATCAGGCTTCTGTATTTTGTGTGTGTGTGTGTGTATATATATATATATATATATATATGTTTTCTTAAGTTTTCGCGGGTACTTACATGTCTGGCATTCAGCTTTGTTCAGGTATTTTCCCACGTCATAATAGTGGTGCTGCCCCAAATTTAAATCTGACGTGGGAAAATACCCGAACAAAGCTGAATGCCAGACATATATATATATATATATATATATATATATATATATATATATATATATATAGAGAGAGAGAGAGAGAGAGAGAGAGAGAGAGAGAGAGAGAGAGAGAAAGTATATATGTTATGCAAAATATTAAACACTTTCTATAGATTGAAATACAATGAAATATTGTGGAAGAGATTATAAAAGAGCACAAAAGTGCACTTTTTGTTGAAGGCTCATATCTATACTTTGTGTATATGTATATGTATCAAAAGTAATTTTACAATTAACACTCTTCTTTAATTGTGTTCCATTTCCTGCCTCTAAAAAAATCAGTATATATGTTCAAACTTGAAAGCTTGAAAGCATTGTATTCACACCCAATTCTATGTCAGTGTGATTCAAGTATTATATATCTGCAGTATATTTACAGTAATTTTTAACAATGGAGAAAACTATTACAGCTGTTGAATTATAATTTTTAACAACATCTAGTAGGAGGACATTTAGACATCATTGTAAAATTAATATATACATAGGACTACAGGGTTTTTTCCCCATTGCACTTACATTTAGTTATATCAGTAGTTTATCCCCTATGTCCAAGATCATTGTCCTAAATGAAAAGGTATTGTATCACAAAAAGCATAATGATTTTTTTTTCTTGGAATGTCTGATCCATTATTTCATGATCTGTATTAATTGCAGTCAAAAATGTTCTCAATCCAAATTCCTGCACTTCTAGTTAATTATTGAAGTGTCTGATCTCATCTACCTAAAAGAAATATTTTAGGTTGGGATAAACTGATATGGGCCTCTTGCTCTAATCTGTTACCTCCAAGCCAAACTGAACCATGAATCAACTCAGGCAGCAAATAAGCCCAGCCTTTTCTCCAAGTAACTGAACTGTAGATATGAAATAATTAATTATTTAATTAGCATTAATTTTATAATTATAATTATTTTATAAGACCACTAATATATAGTAATATTTTACACACACACACACACACACACACACACATGATTTTAATTGCCTGGACTGAAACAAGAAGTTAAGTATATCTATGTTTAAAATGCTTTGATTATTAGAAACAATTTTCCTTAATTTTCTCCCCTCTAGTTTTTAAACATTTGATTACTGAAAACATCCAAGCAGTTCCCCTCTAGGAGCATAGTTTTTATTATTTCCCCATACATCATTTTTATACTCATGTTTCTTGCTGATGGATGACATTTACCCATACAGGTGTATGCATGCCTCAACGGATTTAGCAGTAGGGATTTTTTTTCCATCATTACTGTTCTTATTCATTTTTACATACCAGAGCTATCCATCTTGAAAATATAGTAAATACTGAATCAAATTATTTAATACAACGTTTATACATGTAGTATAAACAGGAATGCCATAACAAGGCACACTCGGGTAAATAACAAATAGAACTTTTTTTCATCAGCACATTTAATATCTCCTTAAATTTCAGTTAACAAAGAAATTTATAGCATAGTTTATAGCAGCATACAAATAAAATGTTCTGGCAACATGTTGAAAAGATTTGCAAAGAGTAATCAGATAAGATTGTAGAACAGACCTAAAACAAAAATGGCTGAATGGAAAACAAATGTGTAGGATTGGGGATACTTCAATACAATGACTCTGCACTAACTCAACACAAGCTCTACATAATTATGGTCTTGTGATATCAAGCAATATTTGAGAGCTAAGCTGATTTATTTTTAGTTCAGCTGTTGTGTAGCTGAACAATGGCATTAATCTTCTCTGTGGATTTTGTGGACATACCATTCTCTGTGGACTTTGTTTAGGTCATCTATATCTCCATTTTTAAGAATGCTTACATCCACACCACTGCACATGAGAAAGGAGGCTTGATTGCTTGCACTCTTTCTCATAGGTTCCCTTAGGATTTAGACAAATGCATTTATAGTATGAGTGAAAGTGCTTCTCCTAGGCTTATGGAAGCTCTGAACTTGGAAGTGATTCTTAAGAATTATGGTTCATCTTCAAATTGCTTTTGAATTCGGAATGCTGGCAGTATAGAAAGGCGTTGAGAAAGCCTGCAGTGCTTTGCAGTTATTTTCAATTCACATTCCTGCTAATAAAAATAAGCATCCTTGAATCACTGACCAATAAAATGTATTGAGCCCTTCTTTCAAACCTACAGTATCTTTCATATCAATCAAATCACAGTATTATCAACAATGGAACCAGCTTTACATGACAAGGCACAGGTAAATTTAAGGATTGTGAAGCACTTCGGTTTATCTTTGAATTTATAGTACTGCAACAACTGTAGTAAATTTACAAAATATTGTATTATATATTAAAAGTAAAACAAAATTTATAAAAAACAGAGGGTACTAACATACAAAGCTGTACATGTTGAATGGGATATGGATAATAAAATTGTGATTCATGGAATCCAAAATGTCATTTGCATTGTCTTAAAAATCAGATCAAAACAAGTTATTTCTGAATCAAGGAAGAATTTAATAATAACTAGAAAAGTTATCCTGACAACTCTCCACTATATGTTCCAATCTAATAGACCTATTAAAATTTTTCACTTATTTATTCACCAAAATGAGTTAGTGGTAGGATAAAGAGGAGGTTCCCAATGACCAAAAAGAATGATGAGATTAGATAATAGTTCTGTAAAACTAATAGATATAGTTATTCGTTAAAGCCTATCTATACAAAGGAACTTTGTATTGCCCTTCAAATTTGTAGAGTTGATTATATTCTTGGTGCCAAACCTGTGTTTAACAGAAAGCCCTTTCAAAAAATTATGTGCTTATTTACCGTATATACTCGAGTATAAGCCAAGTTTTTCAGCACATTTTTTGTGCTGAAAAAAAACCCCTCGGCTTATACTTGAGTCAGATTCCCCTCTGAAAAAAAAATGGTGTGGAGCTCCGAAGCTGGGCAGCCGCTTCCCTGCTTCCGTGTTTCCTTTGCAACTTTTAAGCATGGGGGTAATCGGAAGCAGAAAAGTTCTTGCTTGAGGATATATTGTTTTTTCTTTTTTTAACTGTTTTTTTTGGGGGGAAGACCCACCGCCATGTGAGAATGCTCAGACACGAAATCTATCCAACCGAAAATAAGTGTGTGTGTGTGTGTGGGGATTTTAACAGAGGGAAGATGTAGGGAGAAGGCAAAAGCGACAGAAGATCCTTCAGGGGAAACTGAGGGGGAGACTCACCCTTGGTCCAGATGAGCCCCCTTCCCCTTCCTCAAGGCTGAGAAAACAACGCGAGCCGAGGTTGCTTCGGCTCCACTCAGCTTTGTTTCCTCAGCTCCAGCTGCTTTCAGTCCACTCGGGAGGAGGGGGAGGAGGAGGTGGTGGCAGCTCACGTTTTCTGAGCTCTAGGCTGAGAAAGCAATGCGAGCTGAGGTCGTTCCACTCAGCTTCATTTCCTCAGCTCCAGCTGCTTTCAGTCCAGTCGGGAGGAGGGGGAGGAGGAGGTGGTGGCAGCTCATGTTGTTTTCTGAGCTCTAGGCTGAGAAAGCAACGCGAGCCGAGGTCGCTCCACTCAGCTTCATTTCCTCAGCTCCAGCTGCTTTCAGTCCACTCAGGAGGAGTGGGAGGAGGAGGTGATGGTGGCAGCTCGCGTTGTTTTCTGATAGTGAGATCATTTCCCAAATTAATTGATTCACTAACCCAAAAGAAGAAGATGTTGATGACAGTGGGAGGCAGGAGTCACTCTCTCCCTTGCAAGAAAAAACCAAGAGCCGTTCTTATGATCTCTCTCTCTCTCTCTCCCCCCCCAATAAAGTCAAGCCCTTTCCAGCACGCACGCGCGATCCGCCCCCGCCGCTTTGCACCTTGCAAATGCAAAAACCCTGGGGTTTTGCATTTGCAAAGTGCAAAGGGGCGGGGGCGGATCGCGCGCGCGTGCTGGAAAAGGCTTGATCTTAGGGGGGGGAGAGAGAGAGAGAGAGAGAGATATCATAAGAACGGCTCTTGGTTTTTTCTTGCAAGGGAGAGAGTGACTCCTGCCTATCACTGTCATCATCATCATCTTTTGGGTTAGTGAATCAATTAAACCTTTCATGATAGTGAGATCGTTTCCCAAATTTCCCTTAAATCAGGGAAGAAATCAGAAACAAACCTTTGGGCTGAGAATAAGCCTGTTCCTATGATGCCATTTTTGTTCACTGCAGTGTGAAAAGTGTGAAAAAACACACTTCTTTTTCTTCATCTTCTTGTTACCTATTTACTGGTCTCTTTCAAAGAGGAAATTGTGAACATCAAACTTATTCTCAACTGTCCTAGTGAAAGTTTTTATTGGTATCTATTTTTATTTTTGAAATTTACCAGTAGCTGATGCATTTCCCACCCTCGACTTATACTTGAGTCAATAAGTTTTCCCAGTTTTTTGTGGTTAAATTAGGTGCCTCGGCTTATATTCGGGTTGACTTATACTCGAGTATATACGGTATATCCCTGGCTATGTGAACTTCAGTATTTATTACAACTGAAAACTACAGACTTGTGCTTGGGGACAAGAGACAATTGCAGTCAAACCAGGTATGTTGGCATGCAATATATAATGAAAAATACTTCCAAGGTTCCCTAGGTATTGAATATGAGCTTCCCTAAACAAAAAACTTCCCCCCCACCCGCCAAGCAGTAGACAACATCCTGCTGGAATGACTGTAAATCTTTGAAAAATTCATCATTATTCTTGGTCAATAAGTAGACTCTATATTTTCCACAGGTGGCAGAGTGATGCAACTAATCCCTAAGTCCAAAACAGATATTTCAATGGCCTGAATAGGTCAGCCCTATTAAATAGGTCAGGAATGTAGGTTCAAGCTGAATACACATTCAGAGTAGTACAATTTAGGATGTTCAGAGTCAGGCTGACTATTCTACAATGCTACATAGAATCTTTGATGGCACAATGGTTAGAATGCAATATTGCAGGTTAGCTGCACACAGCCAGGATTTTGATCCTGACTGGCTCAAGATTGACTCCGCTTTCCATCCTTCTGAGGTTGATAAAATGAGGATCCAGATTGCTGGGGATAATATGCCGATTCTGTAAACTTGCTTAGAGAGTGCTGTAAAGCACTGTGGAGAAGAATATAAGTCTAAGTGTTATTGCTATTGTTTTATTGCTATTGATCTCATTATGTTGAATAATTAAAGTTGTGTCTTAATTTAATCCATGTTTCCATGTTCATTTCATTATATATGGCTTTGGTCACAATCTAGGAAACTGAACAATTCAAAGTCTTATAACTTGTCTTACATTTTTTTAAAATTCATTATTAAGCTTCTATGTCATCCATCTTGCCAAGGCAATTCTAGGCTGTTTACAATTAATTCAAAATCTTATTATGAAGTTGAGAAGAGGAAGACATTTAAAGGTTTCAAGTGAGAGGCATGGGGAGTTAAAATACATTCCATTTTGACACAGAGCTTCTCTAAACCAAAGAAATTAGAAAGTTATTTAAAGAAACATATTGTAAACAAAATTAGTTTACAATATAAATATGATATTTCATCAAAACTTTTAAATCCATAAACTAATTGGCGCTATTTGTCTATAATTGTACTGTTTCTTATTAAATATTGTAAATCAATGCAGTAACAGTTTTTTCAGATTTTTTTAAAAGTTTTAAGACAAACGCAACTAATACAGAATAAAGAAAACAAAGAAAGAAAAGGAGAAAAGATAAAAGTGCAAAAAGAAAAAAAAGAGAAAAAAGTTTCCAACTTCTTTTGAAACAAATATAGATTAAATTACAAAGTTAACTTTTTATGGTTATAAAAAAGCCACTTTTTTTCTATTATCTATTTTTTTTCTAATAAAAAAATCATACAGTAAATGCCCTTTTTGTCTATTTCATGCAAAAAATCTCTGAGGTGTTTCCAGTCCACCATAAATGATCAATGCAGTAATGTTAAATGAAGTTTTTTCTCCATTCTGGAAATATAGCCTTCAGGTTGTACAGTTATCTTTGCAGCACTGTCACACACAACAAAATTTCCACATACAGTAGAACTTTCTTGTATTTTCCTGACTGTATTCAATATTTCAGAAAGGATATTTTTAAAAAAATATTAAATATCCACCTGTACAGTGGATATAACAATATTAATTTTGAAGAGTTTATTAGCATAATATATATAATTTAAATTAACATTGCTTAACCACCCATCTCTCTTTGGGCAGTGCCAGAATACATAGCAATGTATCATTTTATATCAGTGAGAGATCCCATCAACAACATCTGAAGGTTGACATATTTTTCACTATGGTTTAATCTCAACATAGTAATCTAACTGTGAGCAAAAATTCTCTATTCCAAATGAAATTCAGAATTTCCAGTCTATTTGCCAAGAAGACAAAGAATATTACATTGCAATTTATAAGAGGCGTCTAAAACTGTGAAAATATCAAATTTTGCAAAAAGGACATGCCTTTCCCTTTATTCAAAAAAAAGATACTGTTCTTAACTTTATATTTATATTCCCAGAAGTAGATTTTGCACATTTTTTTTGAAGTTGAAGAAATTTTCTTCTCACAAACTTAAACATAAGCTTTATGACATTTTTTGGAGCAACTTTTATTCTATTGACAAATAGATTTAATTCGAGTTATGGTATATTCACGGGTGGGTTTCTACCGGTTCTGTTCACCTCTGTAGAACCGGTAGCTCTGAAGAGCAGCAGATATAGAACCAGTTAGATGTCTGCTGATGTTTTTGCCCACCCACCCACCTGGGCTCTTACCTGACTTTATTTCCAAATTTTTTTAACTTCAGCCGCCATGCAAGGCACAGCTGCAGTTAAAAAAGCAGGGAAAAGGGGCTTTTTGAAAGGCTGCTTCTCTGCACGCAGCATGCTGATGACGATTTACAGGAGCACGCTGGCAGCGTGCAGGGAAGCACTTCGTAAATCACTGAATCTTGTAAATGACCGAACTGGTAGTTAACCCTGCCAGATCCCACCCCGGGTATATTCCTTGTGTTCTTCATGTTCATCCATCTCAATCCATGGTAATTCCATGCACATATCAATGTAATTTTCCTGGCAACATTATGACAACAATTTTTCATTGTCTTTTTTCAGCTTATTTGTTTTCAGTTTTGCTTATAGGCCTAATAATTCCTGGTGGTTTCCCATCCAAGTACTGAATAAAGTTAGATTCTGCTTAGCTTTTTTCACAAAGCTTGCTAAGTACTAAAGTATAGCTTGCTAAGTACTAAAAAGTACTATTTATACTAAATCAGGAAAATACAAGTATAGGTTGTCCTCTACTTATAATAGCTTATGTAGTGACTGTTCAAGTTACCACAGCAATGAAAAAACTGACATGACCAGGAATTAATCACAGATCAGCACAAATGTTAAACATTAAAATAAATGCATTCTCTAGAGACATGACCATTTTTCACACTTATGACAGTTGCAGCATTCCCATGGACATGTGATGAAGACACTTAGCAAGTGACTTATATTTCTGACAGATACAATGTCTCAGGGTCATGTGGTCACCTTTTGCAATCTTCTGACAAGCAAAGTCAATGGGGAAACCAGATTCATTTAGCCACCAAGTTATCAACTTAACTGCAGTGATTCACTTTATAAATGTGGCAAGAAAGGTCATAAAATTCACTTATCAAGGACAGTTGATACATTACCTGTACATTACAGAATTCATTTAGGTATGAACATCACCACCTATTAATGTATTTGCCTATCTGTTGTGTTTTAATTCAATATTTTTTCTCTGGGAGCTGAAGGTGGCATATATAGAAATCTCCATTATTGTATCTCTATAATAAGTTTGTGAAATAAATTGAGATGAAAAACTCTCATCTATAATCCATCCAGAATCATCCCCTAAACTCTGCAGTGGAATGTAGACTTGAACTTTGTCTAATAATATGAAGTACTAATGAAATTAATAAAATGTAATGGTTACATTGCATTGGTTCTCCTTGTTCAACTTCAGAAGGATTCTTCAGATTTTAATTTTGCCTTGGGATAATAAAGAAAAGACAAGCTTAGACATTTATACATTAAAACAAATAAATTAAGTGAATTGAAAAATTATGGAATGGTAACAAAGCATTTGGCTGTGTGGAAGTGTTTTTTCATCTTCAGATCAGAGAATGAATCCAGTAGGTATTATTTCTATCAGCCATTTGAAGAAGAAAACTAAAAATAATATGTCAGGTTTTTTTTCAAAACATAATTAATTCATAAATTATTTCATCAATCATGGTCTACGTTCTTTAAACCACTCAAGCCTACTTGTGTTCTTTCAACAATGCCATACTAATAAAAGAATTTCAGGAATAGTGAGCTGAAATAGTTCAAATTAGACAGTCTTTTTGTACCATTTTATGCTCTGCAGCTTGAGACATTAAAAGAGAAATGATAGAAGCAAAGAAATATAATACAAATCACTAGAAAAAGATTGCATGCATCATAATAAAGTTATTCATTTGTTTAAGTCATTCAGTTGATTGCAGTGTGGTTTACAGATGCATGTAATTTTTATTTTGTACCCATATCTGACTTACAGAGGAAGTGCCAAATGCCAAAAGGAGACAATTGAGGTGTTCTGATCTAGGCTTCCCCAACAGCAGAAAGCCAAGTCCTCATCCAGATTAAACTCCTTTTATTTAATTTACAATGAATTTCCTCTTCAGCAAAGTCCCAGCCAACAGTTCTTCAAAATAGTTTCCAATTACAGACCTTTATCAGGCTTGAAGAGTGGCCAGACCAATGTCTTTCAGATGCTGCAATACTTGGCAAGCATGCTGGAATGAACTAATTGTTTCCTGCAAAACTCCAGTCCCCTTTTGCTTCTCTTTTATTCTCTAGGACATTCACTATCCACCTGTGGCCTTACTCCCAAGTTGGCCCTTGTTCCTCAGCTGTACCCTTCTTCTGGCAACTCTGCACATGTGCACACTAGGAACAAGCTCTAGCTGTTCTTCTGACTCCGAAGGCAGCTGATAACTGTCAGACAGCCCTGACCCCATCTCTGCCTCTGATGCAGAGCACTGATCAGAGCCTTTGCCAGACTCCAGGACTGGCCCATGTTCCTCCCCAACCTTCTCACTGTCCAAATCTGCTGCCAGCTCCATTCGGCCACAAGAGGAGAAAGTTATTTGTAGCCAGAAAATAACACAAAGTTCTGTCACTCCAGCCTGTTTTAATATATGTAAGCCATTCTCCTTCTATCCTGCATCTTGGCTTCCTCATTCACCCCTCTTATTGATGCTAGGTTGATGCACAAAAGTGTTGTTTAAATTACATTGAAATTGGGGAGTCTATGTTTGTACTTGGGCCATTGAGGTTACAGGCTAGTGCTAAAACCATTAATTAATGAACTAGAAACTCCAGGCAAATGGCTAACTTGGTGGAAAGTCTGATGGCCCAGCTCAATGCAAGGGTTTCTCCAACCATCAATGGAAGAACAGCACAACCTGCAATGGTAGAACAGCAAAAGTGACAAACCTGTCATCCTGAAGTTATGTAACCAGCAATATTTGGAGATGGAACTTAAATATAGCAAAACCTCTTGATAACTGTAATTGTTAAGATATTGCTGACACTTCCCCATTCTCTGAAATAAATTACCCAGTGTTTATTTGCAACTGTTTGCCTATTATACAAAACACTATTGAGCAAAATATTTAGATGATTGTTTACATACCGATGGCAAATAATGTGTACTTTACAGAATTTTATCAAATTATAAAATTATTTGTCTGTCACATCTGAATATATATTCTTGACAGTATTATTGCTTATCTTATAGCCTTTTTGTTTGCAACAATTACCTAACTCAGTAAAGAGGTCATTAGAAATTGACAGATTGAGTAGTTGATAATCCTAGTTCTTATTTCCTCTTCTTCTTCTCAAATAAAAACCAATTTTCTCATTCCTTGTCACGTCAGATATTTTTATATTGTATTTTATATTATTGACCGCCATCTGCTAATTCCTCTTTGAATTTCAAGTAATGTAGGTGGAAGACAATATTTTCCCCCTTTCTTTAAAGTAGAGTATCTTTAAAGCAGAGCACTGTTGTGGTTTCTAAAAACAACTCTCAAAACCCTTTCAAATACTAGCATACTTAGGATTTTCAGAACAAAATGATAATATACTAATGCAATTTTCTGTATATTACAAGAGAATGCAACAGGTACAAATAAGTACAGAAACAAAGCAATAAAATAAAATAAAATATTAAGACATGGTGGAAGCTGTAGTCCTCACACTTATGCCAAACACATAATTAGGAGAAGTGAATGTAAACTTGAGACAACATGCCATCATGCAGAGTGAGTTGCGTAGTGTTGTGGTTTCTGACTCTGTATGTTTTGTTTCCATGAAAACTCAAGGAGGTTTACAATGCCAGATTCATAGCATCTATCCCTTCCAAAGTTTGTCAAATAAACATTCTCGTTATATTGTCTATATTGTTTCCCTCATGAAACATAATTAAAGTATGTATTTGTAGTGTATGATATTTAAATTTGGCCAGTCAGGAAGAAAAGGTAAAACTTTAAGATATGCCAAACATATCTTACAATTTGGAAGTCTCTCTCCTCCACACATCATAAGAGAAAAAGTGGTAGTAGACATTTTTTTCAAAAACTGTAACACTTGTTCTTCATTATAAGAAATATGCATGTTATGAATTGCATCAAGCAATTAGACATTAGATATGCCACAAAGGATTACAAATATGATGCATACCCATGTCTATATAAAATTATACGCACATTATAAATATTTTTGTTTGTTTTGCATAGTGGTTATCCTGCCTTCATTAATTAAATTGATGAACTCTCATGTAATTGATACAGATTTATAAGGTTTCTAGGCTTGTTTTCTTAGCATTCCATATAGCTCTTTACAATAGAATAACAGAGCTGGGGGGACTTTGGTCCAACACCCTGCTCAATCAGGAAACGCTATACCATTTCAGACAAATCGTTGTCCAGTTTCTTGTTAAAAACCTCCAGTACTGGAACATCCACAAGTTCTGCAGGCAAGTCATTTTACTTGATTAATTGTTCTGTCAGGAAATTTGTCCTTAGTCCTAGGTTGGTTCTCTTCTTGATTATTTTCCATCCATTTGTTCTGCCTTCAGGTACTTTGGAAAATAGGTTGACCCTCTTTTCGTTATAGCAGCCCTTAGATATTGGAACACTGCTTTCATGTCACCCCAGTCCTTTTCATTAAATTACATGTACCCAATTCCAGCAACCTTTCTCTGTATGTTTTACTCCTCAGTCTCCTGACCATTTTTATTGCTCTTATCTGCAGTCTTTCTAGAGTCTCAACATCTTTTTTATTTTGTGACAACCAAAATTGTATATATACTTTTTTCCACTTACATTTTATCATTTAAAAAAAAATATATCTGTTCTTTCACTTAAATATTGATTTTCCATCAGTCCAATATATTTTTCCAAACTGGAATCTTAACCGCCATTAAGACAATCTCATATATATATTTTCATTCCATGTACACTATTTAATACACATATGTTACAAATTATTGTTCTTAGCAGTTCATTATTTGGCATATTTTATATCAAAGAAGTGGACCTAATCAGGGCCATATCAATCTCTACCACCATTAGTCAGCAGAAAAGAGTTGTAAAAATTCTTTTGGCTGCCATCTAGTGAATTTCTGAATATTTGCAGCCAAGATCAGTTTGCCCTGGAACAGAAGTTGAAGGAGGGAATAATTAAATCAGCTGAAAAATATGGTGTGAGAGATTTCATCTCAAATAATATTTTCTACTGCATTTTGATTAACAATTTTTTGAAAAGACCATACTTTATATACAAAAAACACAAACTTATGCAACTGAAAATCTAACATTTTGTTTTATCAAACAGTTACTGGCATGTGTGATGTGTCATAAAACATAATGAACTAGATCTTGATGAATTTTGGACTATTTTGTGAGTTCAGAAAGTGCAGAAATTTCCTATCATGCCTTTCTTTAATCTGATATAGCCACTGAAGGGAAAAAGAATTTGTTTCACTGAAACTTTTGCTTAGCTAATCACTTATTTAAATATGGTCATACAGTTGCATACATTATTGGTTTTCCTTAATAAGTAATTTGTAGGCTGAAGTGCAGGAACAAGAAGAATATCACACACAAATGTAAACAGAGCAACAACTGTTTATTCACTCACTTACAAAAAGCTTTAATCAGAAAATAAATATATGAAAGAAAAGTAAATGGATCAAAGAGAAAGGGGAAGATCAACAAAGTTGTGGAATTGAAATAATGTGTTTAAAAAAAGAAAAGGCAGTGTGCAAACCACTGTATAGTTGTGATAGAAGCAAGAATGCTTTGTATGGAAAAAATGGAAAGTGTTGGTATAAACTAGATTCACATTTCTTTTTCTTATTGGTTAATTGCTTCCTTTTATTTATTTCCCTACAACTTCTTCTTTTTTACGTTGCTTATCCCAAAAGATAACAGCACGATGATGGATATTTATGTATTCACATTTTTCCATATACGAGATATTGCATACAACTGAGAGATACACTATATGGTGCACATGGGAGTAGAAGAAACAAAAGATGAACAAGTTTGTCACAAGGAATGGGATTACACAATTTACCTAAACTATAAAATAAGTATTATGCATAGGTGGAAAAATTGTATCTGCTTCTCAAAATATACATGTTAAAGATGAAAAATACTTGTTAAATAGGACCTGGATCTCTGAAGAACCATCTCTGTCCCATAGTTTCTGCCAACTGTAAGACAGAAGAACAGAAGAATAGAGTTGAAAGGGATCTTGGAGGTCTTCTAGTCCAACCCCTTCCTCAGGCAGGAAACCCTATACCATTTCAGACAAATGATTGTCCAATCTTCTCAAAAACTTCCAGTGTTGGAATATTCAAAACTTCTGGAAGCAAGTTGTTCCACTGATTAATTGTTCTGTCAGGAAATGTATCTTTAGATCTAGGTTGCTTCTCTCCTTGATTAGTTTTCATCCATCCGTTGCTTCTTTTCTTTATAAACCTTACAGACTCGATCATGTCATTTGATGAAGAAAACATGGCTTCTCTGCCACATTTCCTTTTTCTTGATATAACCAGTGGTGGGATTCAAATAATTTTACTACTGGTTCTGTGGGTGTGGCTTGGTGGGCGTGGCAGGCAAAGGATACTGCAAAATCCCCATTCCCTCCCCACTCACTAACCTGCTTTCCAGCTCTGTTCTCCTGTGCAGGGCAACCAAAGAAAACCCAGCCAATCAGCTGGGACTCAGGAGGTTCAGAATAGATGGGGGTGGGGCCAGTCAGAGGCAGTATTTGCTGGTTCTCCAAACAACTCAAAATCTCTGCTACTGGTTCTCCAAAACTGGTCAGAACCTGCTGAATACCACCTCTGGTTTGGACCTGAGTTCACAAGCCTTCAGGCAATCTTTATTATATGAGAAAACAAGTATGAACATAACTTAAACATATAAGTATAAACAGGTATAAGTATATGCATAATAAATGAGTATGAATAAATGGGAACAGTAGGATAGGGACGGTAGACATGCTGGTATGTTTATGCATACTCCCTTACAGACCTCTTAGGAATGGAATGAGGTCCACAATGGACAGTTTAAGGTTAAAGTTTTGGTGGGTTTGAGGATGTAACAACAGTCAAGTAATGAGTTCCAGACGTTGACCACTCTATTGCTAAAGTCATATTTTCTGCAATTGAGTTTGGAGCAGTTTACTTTGAGTTTGTATCTATTGTTTGTCCATATGTTATTGTGGTTAAAGCTGAAGTAGTCGTTAACAGGTAGGATGTTGTAGCAGACAATTTTGTGTACTAAGCTTAGATCAAACCGTAGGCAGCATAGTTCTAGGTCCATGATGGTGAACCTATGGCATGTGTACCAGAAGTGGCACACAGAACCATCTCCGCCGGCACGCAAACCTTTGCCCCAGAGGAGGTTCACTGTGCTTGCATTCATCGCCCACCCGCCAGCTGATTGTCAGGTAGCTGCTGTGCATGTGCAGTGGACAGGACACATGCAGGAGACACACATGCATGTGCAGAAACATGCGGTGCGCATGGGGGGTCACACACGCATGCACAGAGGCGTGCAGTGCACAGTTGCACGTACATGCACAGAGGTGTGCAGTGCGCATGCAGGGGGTTTTCTGTGCATGTGCAGGGGGTGTGGAGGCCCACATGCATTGCCTTATGGATGCTAGCACATGTGCACGCACACACTTTTGGCATACAAGGATGAAAAGGTTAGCCATCACTGTTCTAGGTTGTCGAGGTCAAAAATTTCAAGCCTAATAGCACAAGGTTGTGAGCAGAGGAGTGGAGTACTTTTCTCGTGAAATACCTCTGGACTTGCTTAATTGTATTAATGTCTGCTATACAGTGTGGATTCCAGGCAGATGAGCTGTATTCAAAAATTGGTATGGCAAAGGTTTTATTTGCCCTGGTTTGCAGTTCAATGTTACCGGAGAAGAAGCTTCACAAAATTCGGTTAACAGCTCTTAATGCCTTTTTGGCAATGCTATTACAGTAAGCTCTGGGGCTTAGATCTTTTGAAATGAGTACTCCTAGGTCCTTGACAGAGTGAGGGTTGTCTATGAGGTCGTATCTGCCCAGTTTGAATTTAGTGTTCTGATTTTTATTGCCAATGTGTGTAAGACAGAGCATTTGTTGTTTGAGATTTGAAGTTGCCAATTGTTCGACCATTCTGACACATTAGTCAAGGTCGCTTTGTAGGGTAGCAGTATTGTCAGTGGTGTTAAATAGTTTTACATAATCAACAAAGAGGACGTAGTTGCTTATAATATGATTGCAAAGGTCATTTATGTAAATTATAAAGAGAGTGGGTCCTAGAACACTGCCTTGGGGGACACTGCTGTTAACATGCAGGGTTTGATAGGGTACTCCTTATTCTGACTACTTGTTGCCTGTTTGACAGGAATGTAGGAATCCCGTTTAATAGGAATGCTTACAAACTTGGTTTTTCCCAAGCTCTGGGTTCAGTTAGTGGTGTGCCTATTTGATATACATTGTTTGTTTACATTGTAATATACCTATTCCTCTATAATATGAAGTTTATTTGCTGGACATTTAATGTACTTTTTAAAATACTATATTTGTTTTGACTTTGCTATAAAAATTTTGAGCTGGGGTGGTCTTTAAATCAAAATTTTAAAATCAGATAATTCTTTACTGTTCCCCATTTATTCTTTTGATTTTTCACAGGCAATACTAATATCCTTCATTACTGATATATTTGATGGTTCCATAATGGAGATCCCATCCTCATTTTCCAATAATAAAATGCATAAAGTTGTCTTAAATCTAATCCAACTACTTCAGGATTATTTATGCTGGCCACATTCCCATAGTCATAACCCAATCAGTCATTAAGCCACTCAATGTCTTATGCCAATGTTCCTTGCAGCACATAATCACACTAGCTTGGGTTTGAAATCACATTTCAGGAATATCTACCCATGTCCACTAAGATGCTCATAGTTCTTTTTCTGTTAGCCTGGGAAGAAGAGTGGCTTGACTCGCTTTCTCCTCCAAGATGCCAACCTTAGTAATGAGTTTTGTAATGGAAAGTTCTGCTTTTTTAAGGATTTTTTTTTTTTTCATGAAGGAAGAAGTGGGAAAAATGGGATTGGATTTTAGTTTTCCAATAATAGCTAACTATATGGGGTTTATTGTATGTTCCTTGGAGCTAACTGTGATTTGAGCTAAAACTAACTTGTGTGACTTGGTTGATTGGGTCACTTAATTCTTTTGGTTTCCCCATTAGGCATTAAGTCTTTCCTACTGACCCAATTAAGTCTACCAGGAAAACAGATTCACTGTCAATGACCTGCTATGATTTTATCAGTATTTTCTCCAGCCCAATGCCAGAGATTCCCAGATCTAGGATATTTTACATGCTGAGCAAGGGCTAATATGTCAGTAGGTCATGGCCATATCCTACAAGCCATACTCAGGCAATCACATTTTGTATTTTCATGTATGTTTACTGAATGTTGTAAATTATGTAGGCCCACCAACAAGCAATCTAGATTAAATTCTTCCATTTTGTTAACATTCTATTGATCTCAACAAGACTAAAGTGAAATACATTTCAGACTGATTCTCTAGAAAATGACTTATAAACTAAATTCATTTGCTAAGTGAATGCAGAAATCTGTCATCTCTTAGCTATGAAGCAGTTTCACCAGAGAAACAGAAATTTGGTATAAAGCTACTAGTGCCACATAGTGTTGAGAGAGAGAGATGCAGTTACTAAATGCACTTGGGAAACACATAATCCTTCACTGAGCAAACATGCCCTTAATCAATAAAGCATTTCTAGATTAAAAGAAGAAAGAGGTCCCACCACCACCCCACCCTGTTTGTATTACCAATGACTGTTGAATAAAGATCTTAGGAATTTAATCTAGAACCACATGAATGCAAGATTATACATACAACATACATTGCATTTGAACTCTGTTAAAAAGGACAATATCTAACAGCTATAATGTGAATGAAATAAATGAATACTTAAAATAATGAAATATTTTAAGGGTGTATATATGTCTATTAAAATAAATATAGGGCAAATCTTGATTTCTTAATATATATTTTATATGCAACTGTTAACTATTCTTTCTTTCAGTGTGTTTATTGCAGGATATTTTAGTTATTTGGTATATACCATTTCCTAGTGGGCTAAACCACTGTAATAGCAACATTCCACACCTGTGCAGCATACTGAAGGATGGAGAAATCTGTTTCTTATTTTTCCTTCTGAAAGTTTATTTAAGCAGATTTTAATATCAGTGTTTGAAAACCCACTCCCTTCTCAATCTATGTAAAACTGAATGGTTATACACCTTATTGTAATTATACTGTATACTTATTGTACCCAATTATGATTTAGTAAAGAGGATTCCCAATATTCTCTAATATGTTTTTAAATATTTTTGTAAGCATTTTACATTCATATGAAAAGTAATAAAAGTATATTATATATGAAACATATCACATTTTATTAAAATGTAGCTTATGATATAAATGTTGAGGTAATATTTTAAGTTGCAAATTACATTATAAAATCCCTAAAAGTGAGCAAGGACAGTTTGGTTTAATTTTGGTGGTGTGAATTGGACAACTTTGTATGAATCTTTTGACTGAACTGTTTTCCTCAACCTCCTTTTTACTGAATAATTGAAAACTGAAGGGAGAAACAGTGACACCAAGTGACCAATGTGATTATCTAGTGAATGAAACCAACTATTTCTTTCCTAAATCTATTTTTGGGAATAGATTTTGCATATAGTCCCACCCTCTTTGAACTTTTTACCATTTGTAAATGTGAAATGAAATCCTTGTCCACCAAAACAATGCCTGAGCCTAACATACAGATTATGAATCCAAAATGTAATAGATTTGCAGTGTAAGATGAAACTTTACAATAGCAGTATAGATTTAGATACTGTTCACTGTGAAACACTGAGGATTTCACTTAATTATGACTTTATTTTTAGAAAATATCAGAGTAGATCCACTTCCAATAGAAACAACCTTCTGTTTTGCAATATACTGGAAAGTCTTATGACAGGAGCATTAGCCTTATTTAGGAAATCATTTCATTAGAAGATAGGAATATAAGGTTCCATTTGGTCTCATTAGGCCAGAGAAATGCCTAGCTATTATTATGTTATTATGAATGTTCTAGTGCTTGAAAAGGATTCCTTTTGAGATAACACTTGCTTGCAAAAGATATCAAAAGGAACACAGAAGATAGATCCACCCATTAATCAAAACTGTAAATGGAGATTGTGTGACTGCCTTAATTATAGCTATTGTACCTTCAAAAAAAAATCCTGTACTCAAATAAAAGCAATGTGCTTCCTTAATCAAGCCCAAAATATTATAAGAGTTAATAATGTTTCTAAGTCTCAGTAAGAAAAAGGAATTAAATTCAATCATAGACGTTAAACCCCTAAACAAGGGAAGAATCAACACTAATGTTAGGTTTGGAGCATGGGTGAGAAAGAATGGAGACAAGCCTCTGAACGGTGAACTTCAGCTCTTTATTTACATAGTGACTTCTAGCTTCTATAGCAGTTTTAACCCGCCTTATATAGGCAAACCCCATAACTGTTAACCAATAACCAATAGGAACTCTCTGTTAAGGACCAATCGGATTCCCCGGAGCGGGCCAATCCGATCCGGCCATTTAACAACCAATCAGAAGTGCAGGGCCAGAACCCTGCACTTACTCCAGCTCACGCTTTATTAAAACTTTATACATTCACAACAACTAAGATGGCAAAGAATGAGCAGAAAAAGACAACTGTAGCTGCACTGTAAAGTTATATTTAAAATACTTCAACTGCAGGTCAGATATGGAAAACAATAGTCATACATATAGAATAAGTCACACAGAATAAGAACCATTATTATAAGTCAAATTGAAAGAGATTTTATTTCCTGATAAAACCACAGTAAGGGATGGATCTTTCTCATGTGCAAATCCACAAATAGTTTTTGTTATCTACTTCAGTATTATCTCTAACTGGATTGTTTGGCCAAAGAAAACTCATGGTTGTTCAGGTAATGGCTCTTTCTTATCTTAAGAGAAGGGGGACTCCAGGGTTGCCCTTCAGTACAAGATAATCTTTGAGAGGGGGCATATAGTACAAAGGCTTAAACAAGAAAGCACTTTTCATAGTCACATACATGAAATTAGAGCCAAAGCATTTCTTACATTCCTTCTTTCTTTTCTGATTTGATATCTTGAATATAATGGCTTTATGTGTTTTATGAAGAGTTTAAGAATCAGCTTTTGGCCATTTTCCAAAGTGGAGCAAATGAAAAAACAGGAAGAACTGTCATGATCAGAAAATATTTGAACTCTTCCTACCCCTAACATTGAAGACCAGATTTATTTTTTCTTTTTAATAATGCTTTATTGAATTTTTTTCTATTTATACATAATACCAATAGTTATTAAACAGCGCTGTGGCATTATATATACATTTATGTGTCCTATTAAAACTTGCAATGCATAATACTTTCATACCCTCTTATTTATTATATACATTATTGACATTTTCTATTTTTATATCTATTATCTATCCAAATAAACCATGTTCCCCATACTGCATTGCATTCTGTGTCTGTTTTCTCTTTTAATTCCATAGTTAATTTATCTATTTCCACACACTCTAAACTTTTTTTGATTATTAAGCCTTTAGATGTATAGAGTTTTCCTTCCACTACTGAGCATATGAAATTCTTGCTGCTGTTAATATATGTAATATAAGATATTTTATCTTTCTATTATAGTTTTTTTTTAATTATTCTTAAGAGGAATTATTCCCAAGACAAAATCAATTTTGTTTTTAGTTAACTTTAGTTAATCATGTTTGAATCACTTTCAAGTATTTTTTCACTTTGGGACATGTCCACCAAGAATGAAAGAAGGTTGTTGTCCACACTTCCAACAATTTGGTTTTAAGTTTGGGTAAATCTTAGCCAATCTTGAAGGTGCCAAATGCCAATGATAGAACATTTTATGTTAATTTTCCTTATATGCCATTGATTTTGTTATTTTATAATTCATGTTCCAAATTTTTTCCCATTCTTCCAGATCAATAGTATGTCCAACGTTCCTACCTCATGCAATCATCATTCCTTTCACAATTTCTTCCACTCTTTCAAATTCTAATAAATGTTTATATAACTTTGATAATAATTTCTAATTTGTGCCAATCAAGATTTTATCTAGTTTATGTATTTTATTATCTGTTCCAAATTCCTCACTGTCTTTTTTAATATCTTGTTTGAATTTGCATATAGGTCCACCAATCTAATTTTATTCCCTGCTCTTCCAATTTCTGTCTGTTCTTTAAGTTCCCTTGGTCATCTAGTATTTCCCTATACCTAGCCTTTTTCTTAACCTCTGTTCTATTGGGGTGGATTACTGCTTCCAAGGGAGATACCCAGTTTGGAATTTTCAAATAATATTTATTCTTTATTTGTTTCCATGATTGTATCAGCACATTTTTTTATTTTATGTCTATAAAAGTATAGATACGGTTTGTTTTCTTTGTCCCACAGGAAGACATGCCATCATCTTTGTATGTCATGTCCTTCTATGGTTAATATTCTTTTTTTCCTTAGATTGATCCAATCTCATATCCATACAAGTATTGCTGCCTTATAGTATAGTTCCCAATCTAAGCCCAAGGCCAACTCTATCCTGTAAATCTTTTAACTTTATTCGGGCTTTTTTGCCTGCCCAAACAAATTTTGCGATTATTCTATAAAGTTCACTAAAAAAATTCTTATCTAATTTTGTTGGAGTTATTTGAAATAAATATAAAATCTTTGGCAGGACATACACTGTTATAGTTGCTATTCTTCCTAATAACAATAATTGCAGAGGCCTCCATTTTTCCAAATCTTTTTTAATTTGATTGAATAATTTGGTGTAATTGTTTTCTTTTATTGTGGAGCACTTTACTGTTAACCATATTCCTAAATATTTTTTTTTTGTTCCACTACATTTTCTAGCTTCTTTTTATTTCTAATTATTATGTTTTTCACTAGCATTTTGGTTTTGTCTTTGTTAATTTTAAATCCTGAAATCTCTCCATATTTTTCTAATTCCTCTATCAAAATTGGGGCTGATTCTAGTGGCTCCTCAATTAAATAAACCCAAATCATCCACGAATGCTTGTAGTTTAAACTCTTCTTTTTTAATTTTTGTTCCCTATATTTCTGAATTATTCCTAATTTTTATTAATAGTGTATCTAGTGTCAAAATAAAGAGCAGAGGTGCCAATGGGCATCCCCAGACTCCTTTTGTTATTCTAAATGCCTTTGTTATATCTCCATTTATTATTATATTGGTCTTTTGGGGAGAATAAACTCTTTCTATTAATTTTTCAAATCTGTCTCCAAACTTCATTACCTTAATTTGACGTACCATAAATTCCCAATTTAAATTATCGAATGCTTTTTGTGCCACTTGTCTTTCTGGCTGCATTTCATAATATTCTAATATGTTCATTACTATTCTAATGTTTGCAGTAGAAATCCATTCTGATTACCTCTTCTTCTATCTTTATACCATGAAAAAAGAGCAAGAATTTTCAAAACCTCAGGATATTTAAACAGAGCTGTAACCTGTCCCATCATCCTCAAACCTTGCTATTTCCAACAAATATGTCACAAACAAAAAGATCTGGCAAAAGTAGGGTCATTTTATTTGAAAAAGCTCAGCTTGTTGCATTCTAGCTGTCTATGCTCTTGGGGAAGATTATCTTGTTTTTGTAATTATTTGTCTAGTGTAATTTTTATACCTCTATTGCTCTGGAAACCAAAAATGCCATGAGTACTTTTGTTTTTATGGTACTTATTTATTTTATTAATTTATTAAGAAAATGAATATGGCCAACTCACTCATGGTGATCCTTGGTGGCTTACAAAAGTAAAGCCAAATAAACTCCACCTCTACCCACCTTTTTTTTTTCTTTTTTAGCAATCTCCGTTAGATGAGCAAAAGACAGCAGGAAGTAAACAATGCTTAAAAATAGGAAATTTTCTGCTTAGTGTCATTTTATGGGCCACTAGGCAGAAGAAAGGAAAAAGGCATGCCATGGTAATACTGGCACTTAAAATATGTGGAAGATGATAATGGCAACAAAAAACTGGAGCAAGGCAAGTTTATAGCCTGCTGAATTTTAATAGCAAAATCTGAAAGTGCTGGGGGGGACTCAATGAAGCCCATAGGCTAGAAGCTACATGCAGTGGTAAGGTGTAATGGCTAGCATGTTAGATGACCCAGGTTCAAAATCCTGCCCAAACATAATCTACCATGAAGAATGTTGAAACAAGTTGCTTTCTGTCCAAATAAATAATTTTTGGAAGATTTATGTGGGGATTTAATAATATTCTCATCAGTGCTTGATTGTTAGAGGGGAGAAAAATGAAGTAGGTTTTTTATTCTAATGTAGTCCATTTTAACTATATGAGCCCCCAAAGGCCAGTCAAATGTCAATGTAGTTGGTAGCTTTTATATCATTTTTGACATTTGCTATGAATATTTTCCTCATAATTGTTATAGGTAATTAAGCTTCTCAAGTAAGGAAAGTACAACCCCTCAAAATAATTTGTACAATGATTTGTTAAATATTCAGTATTTTGTGGCTTGCAGCTTGTAGAAGCATTATCTGCAATTTGTCTCTGGCCTGCCACTGCTGAATGATGACAATCCTTTGTGACTACAGCTATAAGGATTCCAACCCTAAAGCATCCAAAAAATAATGCTGTATATGGTATCACTCACATAACTGATTGAACAGTGTGTCATCTAATGTGATTAATGTGCTCAAATGCGATATGGCATGTCAGCTGCAGTGCCATAAAGCATTTTGTAAGAAACTTTAATTTCTATGATTAGATATGCGACAGACTGCTTTCATGATCCCATTAGTACATAAGTGGCTGTTATGCATATGAAGTGCTAACATGGTATATAGAGTCAGGAAGACAGTCTTGAAGCAAATATTTTTTTTAAAGATAAACAAAATGATGGAAGTTTTCCTTACATCCTGGGAAAAAAGATTAAATAAAGACTAGGCTCAGTATTTATTTTTGTTTGTTTATGCAAATAATTCATATTATTCAACAATTACTCTGGATAGTGTACCAAGATTGAAACTCAAAAGTGAAAAACAATAAACATCCAAGATAAATCATATCTTCCAAACAAAAAATCACAATAACAGAGTTTATCTAATCTCCTGGACTGAATACATGGGAAACACTGTAGGAGACTCTTTAGCTGACTGGTCTTAAAGGGAGTAAGAAGAATCTAGCAAACCGTAGATAGAAAGAAATTATTTATGCAGAGACCAAGGAAGAGGAGAGAGATTGTGGATAGAGATTGTATCTCTAAATATATCTAAGTCTTCTTTTTTTTTTTCCTCCCAAAATCAGCTGTTCCAAAGATTAGCAGTGCCAGGATTCCCCTCACTTACTTACTGCTTTGCCCAGGAGTCTTCTCTGAGGCCCCAAAACTAAGTGTGGGGATGCTGCTGTGTGCCCCCATGCTTCATTTTCTGCCTTCCTGAGCCCAAGGGAAGCCTTTTTGGAGCATAAATGCCCCCCAGGAGGCTTCCCTGATGCTCAGAAGGCCCAAAATGAAGCACAGGGGAGTACTGCATGCCCTCCTATACTCCATTTTCTGCTTTCCTGAGCCCCAGGGAAGTCTTCTGGGAGCAAAAACATCCCTCCCAAGAGGCTTCTCTGAGGCTAGAAGGCCCCCAAAATGGGGGGGTGTTGTGGAGCGGCGGTTACAGATAGAGACGGAACCAGGCTGAAGCTAAATATTCTAATGAATAAAGGGTCGCCGCGGATGCCAAGGCTAACTGACAGCCAGCTGGCGGTGACAGCTGATGCCGTTTGACAGCTCCCTTTTATAGCCGGCTGTCAAACAGCATCAGCCAATGGGAGCAATCGGCGCTCCCATGTAGGCGGCGGACCAGAGGGAGTCCTTGAACACAGCACTCCTTTCCCCTGGCCACTAGCATGCGTAGTCCTGCAGCCAGGACGGCCGTTTTCGCTCGCAGCCTGTTCTTCGTAGTTCCAGGGGCTTGTCAGTTGCTACCGAGTCCTGTTCTCTCCGGGCGGCGACAGGAGCTTGCAGAGGGTCATCGGTCATCGTAGTCCTGCTGTCCGGCTGCTGCTCAGATGAGTCCTCTCGCAGTGGTCGGTAAGTTGGATTGTCGGGCGGCTGGTAGACCAGGTCCTTCGGTGGGTCGGCTGCGGCAGGCGGCAAGTAGACCGGGTTGTCCGGTGGCTGGTAGACCGGGATTTCAGCAGCAGGCCTCTTCCAGCACCTCCTTAGCTGGGCCACGTGTCTTCTCCAAACTCGACCATCTTCCAGGAGGACTCTGTATGACTATCTGCCCTGGCAGCCATAAGGGGTGCCCTGCATAGTTCCTGGCATAAACCGGGTCTTGCAGGGCAAATTCCCTGGCATGGCTGTCAGAAGCCAGTGGTGTGCTAGAAGCGTAGTGGGGGTGCAACCTGTCCAGGATGGTCCTGAGGTGTCTGCCCATCAAAAGTTCAGCAGGGGACTTGTTGGTAGTGGGGCATGGAGTAGCGTGTTGCGTGAGTAGGTAAGTGGACAGTTTGGAGTGCCAGTCTGCTTGGCCCAGCTTGGCCAAAACTTCCTTCACAGACCTAACAGCCCTCTCTGCCATCCCATTGCTTGCAGGGTGAAAGGGGGCTGTGAGAGCGTATCTGATGCCCAGGTTGGCTGCGAAGATGGTGAATTCATTAGAAATGAATTGGGGGCCTTTATCTGAAACTAAGGTGTCAGGAAGTCCATGTGTAACAAACAGTCTGGTCAAGGCCCTTGTGACAGCCAGTGTTGTGGTGGAGGGTAACAAAGCCACTTCATTCCATTTGGAGAATGAGTCTGCTACAACCAAAAATGTCCTCCCCTGCACAGGGCCAGCCAGGTCAATATGCAGCCTGGCACAAGGGGCCCCCGTATCCTCCCATCTGGTTGGTGCAGCTGTTGGTGGGGCTGCTCTCGTTGCCTGGCAGGGCTGGCATGTGCTAACCCAGTTGGCGATCCGGGCATCCAACCCTGGCCACCAGACGTAGCTGCGGGCCAAGGCCTTCATCCTTACGATGCCAGGATGACCCTCGTGCAGTGCCTTTAAAACTTGTTCTTGCAAGGTGGGTGGTATGACCACCCTTATCCCCCATAACAGACAGCCCTGTAGTGAAGACAACTCCTGCCTGAGGGTCTTAAATGGCATGAATTTAGGGGCGTACTGAATATCCGGCCACCCCCTCCACACCGTCTAGGACTTGGGAAATCACATGGTCTCTTCTGGAGTGGGCAGCAATATCCCAGCTGAGACTGGCAGGTCAAGTTCATTGCAGTCGAAGATTGCGTGGATGGGAACTGAGTCTTCGACTGGTGTTGGCAGGGGGCCTCTGCTGAGGGCGTCTGCATGGCACAGGTTCTTCCCCAGGTGATGTACCAGTGTGTATGATTAAGCAGCCAGAAACAGAGTCCATCTGGTCATTCTTGGGGAAAGTACCTGTGGGGTTTGCTTATCACCAGCTAACAGTGCCAATAGTGGTTTGTGATCCATTACAAATTCAAAACAATGGCCATAGAGAAATTCGTGGAATTTTTTTACAGCAGCCACAGCTGCTAAGGCCTCCTTATCGATCTGACTATAGTTACTCTCTGCAGCAGAGAATGTTCTTGAAAAGTATGCAATGGGTACCTCAGATCCATTTGGGAGCCTATGGCTCAATACTGTCCCTATGCCAAAGAGTGAGGCATCTGAGGCTAACACCAGGGGCAGGTTTTGGTTGAATTGAATTAACACAGCGTTTGAAGTTAAAAGAGACTTCACTACCTGGAAAGCGTTGGCTTCTCTTTGTCCCCAGTGCCAGGGGGCCTTCTTATCTAGGAGCCTATGTAGGGGTTCAGCTACAGAGGCCTTGTGGGGCAGGAAAGATGCATAAAAATTCAGAAGTCCTAAAAAGACCTGCAATTCAGTCTTGTTAGAGGGTGTGGGTACCTCGTGAATAGCTCTAACCTTAGTTTCTATGGGGTGAATTCCAGAGGCGTCAATTCAATAACCAAGGAAGTCCACTTGTTTGGTGGCAATGGTGCATTTGTCTTTTTTCAATTTAAGCCCGTTTTGCCTAAACCTATCAAGGACAGATCTCACTCTGAGTAATAGTTGTGTTTTGTTGGTGGCAGAGACCAAAATGTCATCGAAGTATAGAACCACCCCCGGCAGGCCCTGGAGGATTCTTTCCATGAGTGATTGAAAAATGCCTGGGGCTACGCTAACTCCAAATTGTAAACGTTTACATCTAAAAGCGCCCCTGTGTGTAACTATAGTTTGTAGGTCAGCAGTGTGTTGGTCAATGGGAAATTGCTGATATGCTTGGGACATGTCTAACTTTGCAAAAATTATGCCTGGTTCCAAGGAGTGGAGCAGGTGTTGGATTACAGGTACTGGATATGCACTAATTTGGAGGAAACGGTTGAGGGACGTTTTATAGTCAGCGCAATTTTTCACGCTGCCATCTTTTTTTAAGGGGGTGACTATGGGCATTTCCCACTTGGCGAAATCTACCTGTTCCAGCACTCCTTGTTTCATAAGTTTGTCTAATTCTGCATCCAATTTAGGCCAAATGGTGAAAGGTACTCTTCACGGCTTTAAGTGAATTGGGATGACTTGTGGACCCACATCGAAAGATATAGGGGTGCCTGAATAACAACCTAGTTCACTGCTGAAAACATCAGAGTAGTCCCTAAAGAGGGCATCTACTTCAGAATTTACCACAGAGTGAATCCCTGTAATGTTAAGGCCTAGGGCAGGGAACCAATCTAGGCAAGGAACCAAACTAGGGAGGGCACCATCTATAACCACCAGTGGCAAGTGACCTCTAAAGTTTTGGAATTGAATGAGGAATTTTCCCATACCCAGGACTGGAATGGTCTTCCCCTGGTAGTCCCGAAGAGTCAGGTGGCAGTTGATCAGCTTCTTCTTGGAGAGCGAAGGCAGCAACTTCTTCAGGGTGGCCCACGAGATGATGGAGAGGGCTGACCCAGTGTCTACCTCCATCCAGCAGGGCTTTCCTTCTATAAAAAGAGAAATGCTTATTTTGTTAGACCTAGGGGTGGTATTGTCTGCGTGGTAACACGTGTAGCAATTTTCCACTTGCCTTTGGAAGGAGGCAGAAACTTGAGGTCTTTGTGTGGAAGCCTGCTCGGCTTGGCAAACCCTGGCTATGTGCCCTCTCTTCTGGCAGTTCAGACAGATAATGTTTCTGAACCTCCAAGTTGATCTATGGTGGTTACCCCCGCAGCTCATACAATGGGTTTGCTGTTTGGTTGTCTGGCTCTTGTTTTTCTTAGGTGGCCCTGGGGGGGGGGGGTCTTGGACGAGTGAGGTGGTTTACCTCAAGAGGTTCTTCTTCTTCTTCTTGGGAGACCTCATCATAGTGGATTGTAGCCTGCCCTTGCTTTGAGGTGTTTCCCTGAATTTCAGCTGCTGATAGTTCTGACAACTCAGCAGCCTGAGCTTCCTCAATAGCTAAGGCTAGGGTTAAATCTTTTTTAGCCAGTAACCGCCTCTGTAGCTTTAGGTCCCTAACTCCTCCCACAATTTGGTCAAGCAGCATGTCCTCAAGGTAATCCCTAAATCCACAGTGTATGGCAGCTGATCTTAATGCTGCCATGTACTGACTCACAGTTTCCCCTTCAGCTTGAATTCTCCTCCTAAAAGCCAATCTCCTAGCTATCTGAGAGGATCTGGGGGAATAGTGGTTTGACAAAATTTCCCTCAACTCATCCCAGGGAATAGCCTTTATAGACCACAGGGACACTAGTGCAGAGGCTGTATCAAAAACTGTAGCCCCACAGAAGCTTAAAAAAGAGGACCTTTTCCTCAGGTCCATAGCTTCAGACAAATCAATGACATTTAAAAAGCATTCGAATCTGTTCATATATGATTCCCATGTCTCTGCCCCCGGCTGGAAGTGAGGGAATGTTGGATTTGAGGCCATTGGAGTGGCTGCGTCGGTTTCCTCAACTGAGGGAACTTTGAATCTCCGCTTTTAGAAAAGCGTTTCTGGCTGCGCCTGTCAAGCGGTGTTCGGCTCCTCAGCTGGGGAGCTTTAAAGTTTGTGCTTTTTGGACAGCGTCAGCGGCGGTGACTTCGTTCAGCTTGTAGTGGCTTCAGCTCTTTCTTACTGTGACTTCGGTTCAGTTGTCTTGCCTGGTCGTCTTTGCTGCATCCTGCCCTTATCGCCAGTGTTGTGGAGTGGTGGTTACAGATAGAGATGGAGCCAGGTTGAAGCTAACAAACTTTATTCTAACGAATAAAGGGTTGCCCCAGCTGCCGAGGCTAACTGACAGCCAGCTGGTGGCGACAGCTGATGCCGTTTGACAGCTCCCTTTTATAGCCGGCTGTCAAACGGCATCAGCCAATGGGAACGATCGGCGCTCCCGTGTAGGCGGAGGACCAGAGGGAGGACTGCCATTAGTCCTTGAACACAGCAGGGGGGGCTTCAAAAAGCAAAACCATGCTCACCCAGTCACATGGCCATGTCCCATAGCTACACCCTCTAGCCACACCCACAGAACTGGTAGTAAAAAAATTTTGAATCCCACCACTGATCAGTAGGAATGACAGAGAATAGATATTTCAGATCATAACTGAACTCATACAAACAACTCAGAATTGGTTTTTCCTTGTCTTCCTGTGTGTATATGTGGCTTTGTGGGATCCTTGATGCTCTCTGAGCTTGGTGATTCTTTTGCAGACATTTCATTTCCAAGCTAGGAAACATCATTTGTTAGAAGAGAATGGGGTTATTATAATCTCATCTTGTCTCAAGAGCCTTGGTGGAACAGTGGTTAGAGTGCAGTACTGCAGGCTACCTCTGCTGATAGCCGTCTGCCTGCAATTTGGTAGATAGAATCATACCAGGCTCAAAGTTGACTCAGCCTTCCATCCTTCTGAGGTGGGTAAAATGAGGACCCAAATTGTTGGGAGACAATATGCTGTAAAACTGTTTAAAGAGGGCTGTAAAGCACTGTAAAGCGGTATATAAGTCTTAGTGCTATTGCTATTTTTATATACTTGATCTGTCGGTGGCTTGCTCTGTCAGTGTTGGTGACAGTGTTCTTGGCGGTTCCTTGATTGGCTGTGTTTACCATTAACTTGTTTGTCTGCATCGCTAGTTACTTGATTGAGGTATTGTTCACTTGATTGCTGGCCTAGTTTAATCTTGGTATTAATTTCTGCTCATATGGTGTTGATTGTGACTTTGTATATTTTTAAATTAGCATACATTTATTAGGAACACTAAAATAGTATGAGTCAAAATTAAGAATATGTCCAGAAGTGGCAATATTTTTCTTTGGGGATCTGATACTATTAATTAGAAAACCCATGAGATTTTAAGTAACAAATAGGGGTGAGGGGAGTAAAATCAGTTAGTCTTTACAGACAGTTGCTTTGAGAAAACCTAGGCTTCAATCCCTGTGAAGGTTGAACTAACATGCAAGGTTTTTTTAGTAAGTAGTTCATATTTAGCAGCTAAGAAACAAAATTATAGTAGGAACTTTTCTATGCTAAGAATAATAGAATCAACATAATTTGTTGGTATAGATAAGGGAGATTTTTTTTCATAAGCAAACTGACAAGAATTTGAGTTTCAAAGCATCTCCTGTGGAGGGGGGGGGGAATTCAGTACACCAGCCTATCCATACCCATTCTTATTACTCATTTTTTTTAAAACTAAATGTAGATTAGAAGGTATATGCTGGCATTCAGTTTAAATATACATTGAATTCTTTCACATCTTGATTATATTGGTGGAAAAATGTGTGTTCTAAGAATTATTAATCACTTCCACAAAGCCAAAAGCTTGGGACAAGCTTATTTGAAAATACAGGGCCATAACGGAGAAGCAAAATCTTCTATTCATTAACACTTTGATCTCTGTAGTAGGATCTATTCTTGATTTATCTAATTGCAATTTGAAGCAGATCGTCTCTTTCATCTGTCCTAATGGGAATTTGTAAGGAACAATTGACTATAGAAAATTGAGTCTGATAAAGCCAACTCTCTTGAGATTTGTAAATATCCCTTATGAGAAAAGGCAGTAATCGAATAAAATAGTGACATTTTTCTTGCAATTCTTTTAGGATGAAGAGAGAAGAACCAGGCTGAATTGTCAATTAGTCTGCAACATACATGTAAAATAGATCCTGCGAATGAAATGTCAATGATCCTATGTATTTAGTATTTCTTTTATATTATTTTGAATACTTAAGCTTGTAACTCAAATAACTGATAAATTTGTCATTCATATATATGTACATACTTTCTACATGACTAGAAAAGTTTATTTTACTTACAAGTTAAATTTTAAAAAGTCTTCACGTGTTTCAGAAAATGAAAGCCATTTTCAGTTAAAAACAGTTGTAAATATCAAAGGTGTATGTATTTTCGTACAAATATATATTTTGTACCATAAAAAAGTATTTATCTTGTGATATTAACATTTCTAGTGATGCTCAGTCCTATTTTAAAGGTGATCCCCTGTTCCAGACATTAAGAGTACCAATCAGAAGAATAGGTTTCCATTATTTCAGATTAATCTTTGTCAAGAGAATATAATGTATGTTTCTTATCATTCAACTACAGATCCAGACTTTTTATTTCTCCTGTCATTCACTTTTTCATATCTGGTTCCTTTGATAGATTAATTCCTTAACTATTTCTTCCTATAATGTATATGCACATATAAACACAGAATTTAATCTGAAGCAGGAAAATATTTACTTTCACCTATCTAGTTAAAGTGTGGATCAAACTATCTAAGGTATCTAGTATCAGATACTTGATGGGGTAGAACGTTAATGCACCTATTGTGTTTATGACTATAAAATAGCAAGAACATCATGCCTTTACATTTTAATAATGGATCAGTATTGCATACAAAAATATTTCAAACAATCAAAATATATCAGTCTAATGACTTCAGTGAAGATTTTTCATATATTTATCGTGTTTATTATTCACTGTTCAGAGTTACGAACATAAAATGAGCAGCCTTAAATCAACTAATTAATTACTGTTAAGGGGATCCTGATACCAAATAAACTGTTTCCTTTTATGTTGCATTTCAGAAGTGACTTATTTTGACACTGGAAAGTTCCAAGTTTGTCTGTATATGTATAAAATACATATAGTCTAGAAGTAATATTGCCAAATGTGCAAACACTTAAACAAATTAATATTTTCATTTTTTTAAAGATTGATACTTAGTTCATATTATTTCTTATTTGTGGTTTTTTTTTTTTTTAATAAAGGTGAGAGCCAACAATGTAATCTCTCTTTTCTCTTTTTCTAAAAGTTGGCCTCAAAGGGCTAATACTTAAAGGCTAAGATGTTCTTACAACACACAAGGAACTGTTTGCTTTTATTCTGCTGACGTTTATTTTCCTTTCTTTTATTGTGCAAGGAAATGTGTGTTTTGCTAAAAATAGAATGCACAGCCTAACAACTAGCTTCTGATTGGTTAAAGGCAAAAATCTGCCTAGCCTATGGGAGTAACTGAGAACAAAAGCAACTCAGCTTACATATGTGTGGTGCACTTTATGTACATCAAGCTGCCTAAATATAAAACCAATATACAGAATCATCAAATGCATCCACAAAACCACATGGATGTTTGCCTGTGAATAGCCAAACTCTTTACTGTGGCAAGAAAGAGAAGGAAACAATTTTTGATTTTACAAAACATAAATTGAAAAGATCTTTGTAAAACTTACTGGCACTTTTCAGAAATGTTTGCAATTTTCTCTTGCATAATATTAACATGCTATATAATATGTCCAGGAACAATAATAATGCAAAATAATCATTTCATTAACAAATGTGGATTTTGTAAGGAAAAGTCTTCAGGATTAAGTGCCAGCTACGTTACCCTTATTCTTCCACTAGAGGCCACTATTACATGGGACAATTCATTTTATTCACAGCAGCAGGGAAAGAGAAATTCTAGAGACTTGACTGTTGGCCAATACTTTGTGTGTGTGTTCTTGAATGCATTAGGGGAAGGAACTAGGGTGTAGTCCTTCTTATGCTTGTGAAATTCCAACTGAATTTCTGCCAAAGCCAAATATAACTCCTGGTATATAACAAAGAGGATAAATGTGTTTGGGGATACCTTTTGTTATACCTGCAAACCAATCTTAACAGTGTGGGAGTGCCACAACTTTATCAGATGAACTCAGCCCTCCAATTTATCATTCTGCTGGATAATCTACACTTGCTGGTTTCCCAGAGCTGGCTAAGTGGGGCAGGAGAAAGAAATTTTTTTTAAAGAATGGATTTTTTTGTCCTGTTTCACTTAGCCAGCCCCAAGAACAATCAAAACACTGAAGATCTATGACACTGCACTACTGACAAAATATGGGTAATCCTTGAGTTATGAAGGCCTGCCAATTACATTTGGAACATTACATTATGAAGGCCTGCCTAGAGCGTGCCAATTACATTTGGAACCTGAGGACTTATTTAATTTGATCTTGTTAATTAAATGTTTCCTCCCTGCTTTGCCCAATGCATTCACTAATCGAATGCATAGGTTGAAAGTGCACATGGGATATCTCAGGGTGGGGAAGACCATGTGGGGTGTAGTGCTGGAAAAGGCCACCCAAGGCTTCCCCCAACCCACTGAGATACCTCATGCTTGCTTACAATCCCTTGGGATCCCCATAGTTGCTTCCACGTCCTATCCTGCCCTGCCAGGTCTCCACAGACACTGCTAGACCCCCAGATTCCACTTGCTCTTCCCCACCCCAACTCCCACTGCCTAGTTATTTTTTTAAGACCTCCAGAGTTCCAGAAGAGGCTGATCACATGGCAGAAAAACCAAAGTATTTTACTCAGATGCTAGTGAAGGTATAAGAATGTGAGATCTAAGGAAAACAGCTTAGCCAGCATCTGAATAAAAGACTTCAGATTTTCTGCCATGAGGCCACCTGGGCAATGCCAGAAGCCTTTTGCTTGCTGCTGGTTGGCTGGTTTGAATGAGCATCTTCAGCGATTGGGACATGGCAGCCAATCAATGCAGAGCTTAGAGTTCAGCTCAATGAAACAAACAAACTCCATATTGATTGGCTGCCATGGCCGAATCCCCAAAGAATCAAAACTGTACCATATGCATTGCATTCACTTTTTCAGCATCTATTGTTCGCTGTTTCAATTGGCCAAACAAACTTTGTTATGAGTCGATCAGAAGTCAGCTGATAAAAAGTTTCAGATGAAAATTGTCAAACCTAAGTGAGGCTTTTGCATGATCAAAAATTGCTATCTGAAATTTATTCTATATTCTAGCGATATAATTTATCATGGTTATTCTTATAAATCTGAGTAGGTTTTCATCAGAATCAAGAGTACAAATTCTCTAAGTTACAATAGGGTGAACTAACAGTTTAAAAAAAAGCCTATTTTTAAAAATAGTTCTCTATTACTTTCAGGGACATGATTTAAAAGATGGGTGCATGGCTTTCATTTGGTTGAGGACCACACCAAATTTGACCTGTGATCAGGATAATTTATGAATTTTCTGACTTGGTTTCTAACTTGCTTTAAACTTTCTTCTTTTTTAACTTCAAATATCAACAGCCAGTGAACACCACACCAATGATTATAATATGCTCAGTTCAGATGAAGCTTGGCTGCATTTTTTTCTTTAAACTGGTTTTATTACAAGTAGAAGATAATGATCTGCTATAAACAAGCCTGACTTTTCCCTGATTCTGTTATCTTAGGAACTGTTAGAACTGTTTCTCTTACATAATACAAACCATCCCTTCTTAAAGGGAATTTATTTTCAAGTTCAGTGTCTAATTCCTTGGTTGTTATTGTTTCAAGTATCTTATAAATTATATAGATAATGCAACCTATTCCATTAATTTATCTTAATGCATAAAATTAGAAGGACACATGTGGTCTATAAAATTTAGTGACTCAATGTGACTCTTTCTGAAATATTTTTTCAGTGTAGAAGTAATTAATTTTTCTCAGAAATGGAAAAACAGAAAACGCAGAATAATTTCTTTCTCACATTCTATGCAATAGCACGAGAATATTTTGGGTATGATGATCAAAAATTCTGGATTAAACATTTTTTACTCTGGTCCCTTAAAAATATCAATGTTTTTGTTTTTTTGCTTTATGGTTTCATATAAATTGGGCTTTTGGTATTAATATAACTGAGCTCATGAGCAAAACAAGACTAACATATAGATGCAATGTTGAACAGAGAAATTGTTCTGGCTTTTTTTGTTTTGAATAAAACTATTTAAGTAGAAATATTCTTTATTGAATGAAGGTCATGGGTCCTATCATGGAACATTTTATAGCTAAAGAGCTTAAACAAATAATCAAGGCAATTTGATCATTAAATTCTGAAAATGTGAAGGAATAGATTTATACTCCCAATTTATTGTGAAATAGGTTGGAACAGACGTTTACTCAATTCCATATTTTTGAGGCAGAGAATGCCTATTACTACATTGAGTGTATATGTAAATGTTCTCTCTCCCTTCCACCCACCCCTCTCTCCAAGCTCCCAACAAATAACTCACAAAAAAACACCATGACAAATTTTGAAGTACTCTCGGGATCCTCTGGGGTCCCTATATGTCTCAAGGGATATAAAATTTCTAACATACAAATTAATTTCAGTAATTCATATAACGTCCTGCCATTGTAACTATATATTCTTGTTATTTTGGATCTGAAGTCATTAAGATGTTTGCACAAATGCACTTATTTGAATATTTTCTGCTCTGATTGTGTCTATGAGCTTACAGATGTAGTTATTTGTTGTTTTTCAAAAATATCCTTATATATCTGAGTGTTTACAATATGTTTTGCTCCTATCCACAGCAGTTCAAACATTGATTTAATCTTTCTATCTTGCAATTTTCACTTTTATCATTTTTTTCTATAATCTTGTTTTGCTTAAAGCCTTAATTAGCTAGCTCTCTCTAAAACAATTGTCTAATTAACTGTTTTTCATTTGAATCCATACAGCGGCAATTATAACAGAGGCTTTGAAAAAAAAAACCTTCTCCTCTGATGAATAAGAGGAAATAGAACTATTAAAATTAATGTACTAGAAAGAGGAAAAGACTTTGGAAGAAAATCTGATTCCTGAAAATAAGACAAAAATAGGAAGAAATAATTTATTCTGATTGTTCTGCTTGCAGGTTTTTTCCTTAAACTAATATATAGGCAAATAACAAAAATCAGTTTTTTATATAGCAAATGCATTTGTGCATGTGTATGTCCAGCTTGCAACCTTCTAATTTATGTTTAATCAATTAAAACAGTGAATCCATCAATTTTACCTGGAGTTATTTACATATACTTCATTTAAGAAACTACATTTCCTGTTGTTATCTTTTTCCTCTTATGAAGAGGCTTTTAGACTTACCATCATGAATACATAAACATGGGAAACATATAAAGTGTGAGGAGCATTGTAGTTGGTATGCTAGAAGCTGTGTTCATTCAAGATCAATTCAATTATTTCATTCAACACTGGTTAGTTTTCAAAACTCTTGTTTGCTCCAGGAAAATCTGTTTTTATTTGGATATCACTTTTGGATGTTGCGCTTTTGACGGGGAAAAAATATAAAACTTTGACTTTGGTTTTGTTGATCAGAAAGATTTGCTGTTATAGGATATAGAAGAGGTGTGAAGAAGGTTTTTATTCAGGAAAACTGCCTTTTGAAATTGAGATTGATTGTGAATTCTGATGATGGAAGAACTGGAATGATGTCTACAGTCTCCATTTAAATCAAATCACCAAAAATAATTCTAAACGGCCACCAATTGGGGAGAACAAAGTAGACTCACGAATTGATAGTCTCCATATAAATCACCCAGCTCCATTTAAACAACCCAGCTGATTAGTCAGCCTGAATTTAAATTCCCACTCAGCTGATTGGACAACCTCCACTAAACCCCCACCCAAATCTTATCCTTTCCAAACTCCAAAGTAGAAGATTGGTGAGCTCATTCAAATCTTCTCCATTCAAATCTATTAAACAACAACGCTTCCTCTTAAAAACAAAAACAAAATAAAACAAAAACCAAAAAACGTGATTTTAAGGAAAAATAAAGGAACTTTACACCACAAACCTCCAATACTATACTACCTCAACTATTCAGTTACTATTTCAATATTCTAATTTATTTTGTCCTTTTTCTGAGCAGATAAGGATACTTCCCCCAAACCTGAGCCATGTATTTGTTTTCTATTATCATAAATCTTATCAATTCATTGGAGACATAGGGGCACTTTAAGAAATAAAGATGGAGATGGACACTGATGCTTTAAAAAAATGTTAAAAGTCAGATGATGAAGGGAACCTGGCAGGACCTGCTATGGTTGCGTCTGTAAGCATACTAATACTTCAGGATTAAAATATAATGACCATATTTTATATTGACACTACCTTGTGGTGAGATGACCAATAAAATTTATTAATAAATAAATATTTGTTCATGTATCAGTAGGCATGATACATATACCCTATTCATTCCCCTGTAAGAAAAATCAGATAACCAGCATTTGTTCTGAGCTTTTGAGGGAAGCCTTTGTGAACAAGGGTACCTATTTAACTACTCGCATTTGCATGCTTTCAAACTGCTAGTTTGGCAGTTTGCTGCTAGGTGGAAAGGTAACAGTGCTCCATGATATCATGCTGGCCACATGACCACGGAAATGTCTTTGGACAGTGTTGGTTCAATGGCCTTGAAACAGAGATGAACTCTGACCCCCAGAGTTGGCAATGACTAGTAGAGTCAAATCCACAAGGACTCCTTTATCTTTTATTTGTGAACAATATTAATGGTGAGCATTTGTTCTTTCTCAGGGTAGATAAAGGTAAAGGTTCCCCTTGCACATACATGCTAATTGTTTCCGGCTCTGGGGATGGTGCTCATTTCCATTACAAAGCTGTCCAAAGATGTCTCCATGGTCATGTGGCCAGCATGACTAAATGTCGAAGGTGTACAGAATGCTTTTACCTTCCCACCAAAGTAGTCCCTATTTTTCTACTTGCATTTTACATGCTTTCAAACTGCTAGGTTGGCGGAAGCTGGGACAAATAACGGGAGCTTGTTCCATTATGCAGCACTTGGGATTCAAACCGCTGAACTGCCGACCTTTCTGATTGACAAGCTCAGCGTTTTAGCCACTGAACCATCAGGTCCTTATCTGCCCAATACATACATCTTAACCTACGATACAAATTAAAATGCAACTATTATTTTTTACTTGTACTTTTAATTTTGTAATAGTGTTTTTACAAATATCCTGAATAGATGTATAAAAAAATTATAGCATTTATCAAATCAGTCTAAATAAATTAAATTATGAAATGGGAGGATGTTGATTATCTTCGCTGTATTTTCTAAATGCAACTTTTTTTAAAGCCTTAATTTATCATTTATTATTGATTTTTGTTAACTCATATTGTTTTCAAGGTGAATGGTAACACCTGTAAGAATTTGATCCAAACATTTGTTATTTGTGCATAAATTTCATTTTCTCTGTACAAATATAGTTTTGCTTTTTTAAATGTTTTTCATGATCCAACCTGATTGTCCATTAAATTCTGCCTACTTTAAAGAATCCTTGTTCATTTTCAAGATTTCAGAAGCCTTTTATTTGGACTTAGGATCATGACCAAGCTTTTTGTCAATTTTCTTTTCACTTTTTATCCTTTTTACCATAAACATGGCTGCACAGCCTTTAATTTCTTCATTCAGTCTCCTTGCAATGGTTTTCACTCACTGGTATACTACACTAGTAGACCCAGTTGCAACTGCCTTTCCACTCTGCCTGTTATCAAATAATTCTTATTTTGTTTGTCGCAATAACTTATTTTTTATGTTTTATTTTCTGTATTGAAATATTGTTTTAATGATAGCAATGGTCTCAGTGGAGGGCTAGAGTAAAAGGCTCCATAAAAACAGCCCCTACTGCAAACATAACCAAAGGGATGAGAAAAATAGTGCTCTCTCAGCTGACACATTACTTTCTATTATGCAGAGAAGTTGCAATGTAAAGACAAATGAAGAATACAAGAATCACAGATCTAAAATACAGGTCATGTACAAGAAAATCCTGGTATGTTTATTAGGATATTGTGGGATGGGCAATGACCAGTCAGCACTTTAAAAGATTTTATAGGGAAGAAAATTTATTTGTGTAAAATATTAACCACAGAAAGCAAAATAACATAAAATTAACACCACTGGTAAAACATTCACTGAATTCTTCATTTCCATTTTAATAGTTTGGGTTTTTTTTCCTTAGTCCTGATTAAACTGTCATCATTATTAGATGTTAAAAAGCATGTAACAATTAAAACCCTTCCAAAAATAATTTGAGAGTCATTATTGATCACTACCCTTATCTCCTCTAAAGAAGGGTATCATTTCCACACAATAAGAAGACATGTTTCTTTGATGAAGATGATGGCTGGCTATAGTCCAACTATTGATATTTCTAAATGATTAAATCTGACCTCACTCTTGTCTGCATACAACAAGAGCTTCTATTACATGAGCCAACTTGGTTTTGCCAGCTGCTTTTCTTTCACCCACACAGCTTGCAGCTTTTAAATGAGAGATGCCATAAGCTTCAAGGACGCATTAGTGATAAAGAAGACAGAAAGACAGAAGACAGAAAATAGCAGATAGCTTTAACCTGGGAATAAATAGCGTTTAGCTAAATAAACCTGGAAATGCACAGATACTTGAGAAAAGTTGGTATAAATAAAATAAATGAAATCTGAAGTTATTTCATTCAGCTTCTTAACCACATCTAAGAGAGAGAAATACATGCATTTAATGTTAAATTAAAAGAAATGTTATAATAAATGTTGGTAAGTAAAATGAATATAGAAAGACTGCAGAAGAGACATATGGACCATATATGGAAAAATAGCAATAACAAGAGCACTTAGACTTATATACCGCTACACAGTGCTTTGCAGCCTTCTCTAAGCAGTTTACAGAGTCAGCATATTGCCCACAAAAATCTGGGTCCTTATTTTACCGACCTCAGAAGGATGGAAGGCTGAATTAACCATGATATTAGAAAGGATTACTCTTCTAACAGAATAAATGGTAAACATATAAGCACAGAGAACATAGGGAAAGATGCTGAGAAAGTTGTTCAGACAGGGAAAAAATTATTTGTGAAATCCATTTCAAGAAAGTAATGGAGAGGAGGAGAGCTGCAAACTGGATTTTTGTAGGCCATTGAAACATTTATGAATATAGAAATAAGTTTATTGGATGTTGATTTGAAGAAATAATAAAATAAAATGAATAAGCTTGAATTATGGAATATTTTGCATGAATATGCAGATTGGATACTGAATGTGATAAAAGTGACATATGATAGAAGAAAAGCATGCAGGGGAATAAATGCAAGCTTAGCAAGTGATTCAAAATTGAGAAGTATGATAAAGATACTTGCTGTCTTGGTTGATTAATGTATCTATGATTAATGTATGAGGAATTGTGGTAATTTGAAAGGTTGATTGGGGACATAAATGTGAAAAGTCCTATATAGATATTTTTGGCTGAAAATCTGAATAATTTATGGTGAATGCTGTATGCCATTGCTGGTATGGATCTTAAAATTAATTTATCTATTTATTTATTTTATTTATTTAATGGTATTGCTTGCCTAAAAGCAGTGACTAAAGTCATTGTGTTTAGTAGCCAAGATGGATTAGATTTGTATATACAAATAGGAAAAAATACGGAAAAGATTGATTTTGTCTTTCTTTATAGATTGTTTACTATAGGTGAGCAAATACTGATAGCAAAGAGAACCTAATATTCATCTCTCTTTCTAAGATGGTGCTGAATGGCATATGCCTGTCTTCATTGTTTAGTGTTGCATTTTCAAAATCTTACATTTTCCCCAATAGTTCTCATTCAAACTAGTGAAAAATATTTGCATGTGAAATTTTCATGACTGCAAAAACTGCATTCTGGCATTTACAATGGCATATTTGCATTTCTGCTTGGACCATCAGCAGTACATACCATTCACTGCTTTCTGTGTGCAGGACTGGACAACACTGTCCTCCTTCCATTTTCAGCCTATCACAAATGCACCCTATGCCTGTGTTTTCAAGCTTTGATTCAAAGTTCCTGTTTGATGTTGATTTCCATTGTGTCTTAAGTCCTTCTGACTGAATGGCCTGAAATGCTTCCTTTTTGTCTAATGAAAGCCCCAGTTCCAGTTGGTTGCTATACCTAAGAATCCATTCCAGAGTTTCTGGTGTCCTATATTCTGCAATGGTTTGTAGCAGCTCTTTTTAGAAGGAACTAATCTATAATAGCCACTAACTCAATGACTTTCTTCACCCCATTCTTTCCCATCCCTTCTAGAAGCTTTTCACTCCAATAAATCCTTCCCTCTCTTCAGTTTCTGACCAAGCTGATTATGTACGCAATAAGAACAGTGGAAGGGTGGGCATCCAAGAAGAATTTAGAGCAGTGCTTCTCAAACTTTAGATGTGTGGACTTCATCTGCCAGGATTCTGTGTCAGATGGAGGGGCAGGGCCTGCGCATAAGGCGGCAGCCCCCTCCCTCCAGTGGGCCTGGACAAGTGCTGGAGAGAGATGGGTCCATTTCAGTGCCTGGCCCCCAGATACCTTCAATTCCTCCAAACATTTCTTTGTATACCTGATTTCCAGCTCCATCTCATTTTTCCATCACTTTATCACTATCATGTGCAGAGACACAAAAGTTTGTGGGACTAAAAAAAGTTCAATCAATCAATTCCAACTTCACGAGATCTTTTTGTGTGTGTGCGAGATGTTGATTGATTGAACTTTCATTTTAGTCCCACAAATTTATTTCCCTGCACACGATAGAAGAGAAACACGATGGAGAAATGCAACAGAGTTGGACATCAGATAAGCAAAGAAATGCTTGGGCACAGCAAGGGCATCTGGGCAGTTGTGGGTGGGTCAATCTCCGTGGTGCTGCAATAGAGAAACAAAAAACAGAGCAGCTGGCATGAAGGAAGGTGGAGGCTGCTTTCCCTCTTTCTTCTCCCTACTGCTCCTCCTTCCCTCATGATGGCTGCTCCATTTTCTGTTTTTCCATTAGAGCACAGTGCCCAGGATTCACTTTGATAGCAGGGGGTAATTTAACAACTGATTCTCCCAGGGTCAGGTTGGCCATCACAGGAGGCCCGTCCCACATGTGCAGCGAAGCTGGAAGATGGGAATTGGCCATGACTTCCACAATGGCCAACCTGACCCTGGGTGAACCACGGTTCTCCTCTCGGACCCCCATATATAAAACAGCCCTCTATTTTTAGGCAAATATTTTTAAGAAAAAGTATCATCTTATACTCAGAAAAATATAATATTTTGAGGAACACCGGATTGAAAGAAGATGAATGTGGTTTTAAAACTGAAGGGAGAAAAATCAGTAACCTGACCTGAGATAGGTTTTTTTTTCTAATATTTATATTAAGACTTTTAGATATAATAATACAATATACCATATTTTTCATTCCATAAGACATACTTTTTGCCCCAAAAGTGGGTGATAATGTCTGTGCATTTTATGGAATGAATATTGCATCAAGGTTCTAGTCCAGAAATGGTATTCAGCAGGTTCTGACCAGTTCTGGAGAACCAGTTGTAGAAATTTTGAGTAGTTTGGAGAACCGGCAAATGCCACCTCTGACTGGCCCCGCCCCCATCTATTCTCTCTCTCCCGAGTTCCAGCTGATCAGCTGGGTCTTCTTTTGTTGCCCTGCACAGGAGAATGGAGTTGGAGAACAGGTTAGTGGGGTGTGGAGGGAATGCGATTTTGCAGTAACCTTTCCCTGGAGTGGGGTGGGAATGGAGATTTTAAGTATCCTTCCCCTGCCATGCCCACCAAGCTGCACCACACCCACCAAGCCACTCCCACAGAACCAGTAGTATTTTTTTTTTTTAATCCCACCACTGTTCCAGTCCTTTGGTGAATAGCAGCCGGGCCACTGCAGTGGGCTCCTTTTATAGTGCTGAACCTCTTCTGTCTTCATCATTGCCCACCTCTTCAGTCTCTTTTCCACAGTGCAGGAGTCAATAGATAGAACTGGCACATGAGAGGACACTTATCTGTGGTCCTCTCAGGCTCTGCTTGATCTTTTTCCCCTTGTTTTCCTCATCTAAACCTAGGTGCAACTTATGGTCAGGTGCATCTTATAGTGCGAAAAATATGGCAATACAACTAAAAATGAATTTTATAAAAAGTGCAAAAAAGTTGAGAGGAAATTCCTATCCTTATCATGACAAATATAAACAATTTCATAATCTCTTCATCTAACTTTAATGAACAAAAATGTTTACCAAATCTCATAGTCTTGCAAGATGAATATAATTTAATATTTCATGCATTTTTCTAGCCAAATTATGCATTAACTGTCAATATCTGAACAATATATTTGACAATCCATTTAATGAAGAGGCCATTTATTCTATCTCTAAAATATGCTGATGGACAGGCCTGACTTTGTTTCATTTCATGGAATCTGCTACAGGAGAAGTCTAGAATTTACTTTCAATCCTGTAGCAAATGCTACAGGATATAAATATATAAATATCTCTTTATTGTTTATAATTTAGTATCTTCTGAGATATAGAGTCTGGGGATATTTTCAATTCTACCATTAATTTCAATACCCAGTACATTTTTTTTAACAAGTAATGGTTGAAATTGCTTTGTAATTTCCAGTACAAGAAGAGAGATGAATCCACTGTGCCATTCCTTTGGGAAGTCATCAAATTCTTTTTTATTTACATGGCATATCCATTTTTGTTTCATTTTTAATTTTTAAAACATTCAATTTTTTTCTTTATATCTGACAACAAATTATTATTCAAAGTCTCATTCAAGTTGATCTCATCAAATAGATTTTGTTGAATAACTTTTTCCTGTAACATCTTCCTCTGGGAATACAACATAGCTGACATAATTGATTCAAAATCCCAATGCAATTCCCAGTACAGTTCCACACTCTTGTAAGTTACTTGTCTTATTATGTTTCAATATAAAAGACAGTTTTTCTTTCCAACTAATATATGTATATTTTAAAAATATTTTAAAAGTTCTAATACTCAGAATCAAATACTCCAAAATTTTCAAAGTCCTTAGTCTTTATGTTCCTCAGGAACTGCTCAGCCCAATGGGATGGGCCCATCTCACCTTTCTTGACAGAAGGGCAAGCTGTATATCCTGTCAGTCAAGGAATTTTGGCTGGCAGAGCCCTGGGAAAGAGCCTTCCATGCTGTGGGTCATGTCCTTTGAAACACCCCCTTTCTGCAGGTAAAATCTGCCCTCACCTCCTAACCTTCTGTGTCAGTTGGCTTAAGGCCTCAACAAGGGAGAAACACACTAGAGGTGGTTGATGAAGCAGTAGCAGATCCCACCTCACCACCTGCACATCCTGTTTATCCACCTGCCCATCTTTTTGCCATCCTTTTAACATAATTATTTACCATAATTTTAACTGCAATCCATATCTTTATTGCTACTTGATACTGTATATACTGAGGGAGGAGGAGTTACCTTACAACAAGATAGGCAGTAAACAAATTTAATAAATAAAGTGCATTACACAAAAGCTAAACCTCATCCCCAAATACATAAAATAATCACCTAATTAGTGAAGGTAATTGTTTAAAAAGCTATCCATCAATTGTCATCATCATGTGCAAAGGGTATTTGTGTGTTATCAAAATATTTATAGGTTGTTATGCAAAACATTTCTAGGAGATAATCTATATTCATTGGAGTACAATAGTACAGATTAAAAAGTGTACACATTTTTTGGAAAGCAGCAAGAGAAAAGCAGTATCAATAAGTGGTTTCAGACAGTTTATCATTATTATTTTGTTCCTTCATGCTTTCAACAATCAAATTAGCATAACCAAAGTTAGTTCACCATCACTCATAAAACCCTTCAGGCCTTCAGAACATCCAGTTAGAGAGAAGAATATTGCACATCATGGTTGCCATGTACTGACAACAAGCACTATTTGGCTGATTTGTAACTAACGTGTTTCTCATATAATAAGGCTGGGTCTTGTTTTTTTTTGAGCCCCGAAAAAATGGCTAGGCTGTCTTTTCAGGGGTGACTTAATTCCCCTGCCTTGCATCTTTGGGTGGGCAGGCAGCGACGGCTTGGATGTTGACCTCGGCATTGGTGGGGCACTTCATATCGGGGTCAACGCAGGCAGCACTATATCCAGGTGTGCAACAAAAGTACTTCCTAACAGCCTCCCCACTGTCCCCCCCCCCATTTCACATATTTTAATATAGGCCTTAATTTGGGGGGAGGGGCTTAATTTCATTTCATGCCTATAAAACATGCTGGGACTTCCTATTGGAGGAGGCCGTATTGTTGGAAAAACAGGGTATCATATATTTATGTATGTGATTGTTGTGAAAAAATGTGTCTAATCTACAACTGAGCTTTCTTGGCCTCAGAAGTTACTTAGATAGATTTTTTTTACGTAGTCTCTTGATACAAATATTTAACAAAGCCTTGCTCAAGTGCTATCTGATGTTCTATGATTCTGTCTGGAAGACTCTCATAAAAATGCTCGCATAAGACAGTCTTTACTCCTTGTTCCTTTTAGAAGAAAAAAATCTCAAAATGTTCAAAGTCCAGTGATGACCTTGCTCATGATCATAGTATAATCAGAAATACTTTCATGTTTCCTCGTGGTTTTCATTTTACAGGACATGGCACATTGAAATGCCTGTTCTGACTTTTAATCATATCAGATGAGACAATGAAATATCTTTCTTTTATCCAGCAGCTCAGTAAATAACTCTAGGGTTGCCTAATTTCTTACAATTGCTATTGTGGTAAAGTAATTGTTTAACAATCTTTTAAAACAATTTTGGGATGATTTGTATTTTTTCCTCTGTTTTAATATAGTTTTAATATAGCAATTTAGTTTCACCTGGCCATAATGTTAATTTAGGTGAAACTAAATTGAATTTAAATTTCATTCAGAACTTTTGTCATTTATCTTTATATTCAGGAAGCAGTAGTGTCTTTGGAATAGAGAAATTAAGAAATTAAGAAGCAAACATTCAGTGCTGTGGCACATGTTTTAAATACAAAAGGTTGCTGGTTCAGATACTGGTCCCTTCAGGTAAGTCAGAAAAATGCCCTTGAAACCAGAAAAGACACTGCCAGGCTGTCTGGAATGTACATAGGTAATATGATGCATTCCATGTGTGTGTTTTAAAAAAACACAACTTCCATAATCCCGACATAATTTTTCTATTCCAAAACCATGTCCTCACAGTCCCCAGATACATCACTTGCAAAGACTTGCATTGGAACCACCTGCACTGGTTTATGCCAGAGACTCTGCATTCAATTTTCAAATCCTGATATTTGGTGATTTTTTCAAGTTGTTTCTCGTCAATTCTGCTGTCATCAGGTATGGCAATGTCAATGATCCACACTTTTTTCTTCTTCACAATCATGATATCTGGAATATTGTGTTCCAAAACTTTGTCAGTCTGTATTTGGAAGTCCCACAGTAGTTTGGCATGCTCATTTTCGACCACTTTCTCAGGCTTATGATCCCACCAGTTCTTTGCTAAAGGCAGATGGTAGCTGTGACACAAGTTCCAATGGACCATCTGAGCGACTGTGTTGTGACATTGTTTGTAGTCGGTCTGAGTTATTATGATGATGATGGTGATGATGATGATGATGATGATGCTTCCCTTATCATGCTCTTCTGCATGATCCCCAGCTATTTTAAGCTGTTTTGGTTAAAAGACAACACACTGGTAAAAGTAATCTGTCTATACACTCTGTTGATGGATCTAATTTTGCTGCAATCTAGGGTTTACTGTATTTATAAGTAGCATCAACTGAGCAGGACACATTACAGAATAACAATTCTTTTAGACAACGTCTTGTCACATTTGTAAGCAAAAAACATGAACCTATTTATTTGCATGCATACAAGTTGCTACAATGAATGTAGGATAGCTTTAATTGTTAGCCTATGTGCATTAATATTTCTCATTATCTTGCCCTAGATATTTCAGTGTAATGCACATCTTTACGATGTCATAAGAATGGTCTCAATTTTTTATACACAATTCTCCATTCTGATTACTATGCTTGTCTCACAAAATGAAAGTCTGTAACAAAAGGAATTGGCATTACAGTGCTGCTATAATTCATTCTCCTGACAAAGACAGAAATGAGAAGTGACAACGGAATAAAATGAATTCATTCCTATTCTGTTGCCTCAGATGAAACAGAAAGCAAAAGATAGCACAATGTTAATTCATTCATATTGTGACAGAGATAAGGAACAGTGCAAAAAAAGGTCATTCTCTTTGATTTTGAAGTACTTGGATCACAAATATACATCATGGTTAAACCAATATTCAGAATGGCCTGTTTTTATGCAACCTAACAATCACGTGTGTTCAGTGAAGGGTATTCAGGACACCTAAAGAGAAATCAGAACTAGAGAGCTGAAACTCTTTGTCTAATATACAGATGTTTATTTGTGATATTGTTTTTTGTATACATCAGGAGTGTCAAATTCAAGTGCTCAGATGTGGCTCAAAGGGCCACCCTAGAAATAGCGAAGAACTGGCCCATAGTGCCTCTGCCAGCAAAAATGGAGGCAATATCTCTCAAACAATGACCCAATGGCACACAAATTGTTTAGAAATTTATTTATTTATTCCCATTCTAGAATATAATGCTAAAACTCAAAATGAATACCTTTTCCAGAATTATTTAGTGAAACTTTGGTTGAATCTGAGTCCTGTGAATCACATTATTAGGCAGTTTAGTTAACATTGATACACATTATTGAAATATAATCCACCACCAGTACATGCATCTGATGAGTGCAATCCATGCCATAACACTCCTTCTCTCTATGGTTAAACAGAGGACAGGCTTAAATTGTATATTGGGGCAATTTGAATAAAAGAAGCAAAATTATATTTTAAAGAATAAATTAAGTTAACATCACATTCATCCCACTGATCCCTCTCTGCCAAACTGGTAACCAATATTGCCCTATAACTACTGCCGATATATTGATTATTTTCATTCAAAAGTATATACACTGCTCAAAAAAATAAAGGGAACACAAAAATAAGACATCCTAGATCTGAATGAATGAAATATTCTTATTAAATACATTGTTCATTACATAGTTGAACGTGCTGACAACAAAATCACACAAAAATTATCAATGGAAATGAAATTTAGCAGCCCATGGAGGTCTGGATTTGCAGTTACACTCAAAATTAAAGTGGAAAAAAACACTACAGGCTGATCCAATTTTGATGTAATGTCCTTAAAACAAATCAAAATGAGGCTCAGTAGTGTGTGTGGCCTCCACATGCCTGTATGACCTCCCTACAATGCCTGGGCATGAGATGGTGGATGGTCTCCTGAAGGATCTCCTCCCACACCTGGACTAAAGCATCCCCCAACTCTTGGACAGTCTGTGGTACAATGTGACATTGGTGGAGGGAGCGAGACATGATGTCCCAGATGTGTTCAATTGGATTCAGGTCTGGGGAACGTGCGGGCCAGTGCATAGCATCAATGCCTTCATCTTGCAGGAACTGCTGACACACTCCAGCCACATTAGGTCAAGCATTGTTATTCATTAGGAGGAACCAGGGCCAACTGCACCAGCATATGGTCTCACAAGGGGTCTGAGGATCTCATCTCAGTACCTAATGGCAGTCAGGCTACCTCTGGTGAGCAGCCCCCTAAAGAAATGCCACCCCACCCCATAACTGACCCACTGCCAAACTGGTCATGCTGGAGGATGTTGCAGGCAGCAGAACATTCTCCATGGTGTCTCCAGACCCTGTCACATGTGCTCAGTGTGAACCTGCCTTCATCTGTGAAGAGCACAGGGCACCAGTGGCGAATTTTCCAATCTTGGTGTTCTCTGGCAAATGCCAAATGTCCTGCACGGTGCTGGGCTGTAAGCCAACCCCCACCTGTGGACATTGGGACCTCATATCACCCTCATGGAGTCTGTTTCTGACCATTTGAGCAGCCACATGCACATTTGTGGCCTGCTAGAGGTCATTTTGCAGGGCTCTGGCAGTGCTCCTCCTGTCCCTCCTTGCAGAAAGGCAGAGGTAGCAGTCCTGATGCTGGGCTGTTGCCCTCCTATGGCCTCCTCCATGTCTCCTGATGTACTGGCCTGTCTCCTGGTAGCACCTCCATGCTCTGGACACTACACTAACAGACACAGCAAACCTTCTTGCCACAACTCGCATTGATGTGCCATCCTGGATGAGCTGCACTACCTGAGCCACTTGTGTGGGTTGTAGATTCCGTCTCATGCTACCACTAGAGTGAAAGCACTGCCAGCATTCAAAAGTGACCAAACCATCAGCCAGAAAGCATAGGGACTGAGAAGTGGTCTGTGGTCACCACCTACAGAACCACTCCTTTACTGGGGATGTCTTGCTAACTGCCTATGCTTGCCACCTGTTGTCTATTCCATTTGCACAACAGCATATGAAATTGATTGTCAATCAGTGTTGCTACCTAAGTGGGCAGTTTGATTTCACAGAAGTGTGATTGACTTGGAGTTACATTGTATTGTTTAAGTGTTCCCTTTATTTTTTTGAGCAGTGTATTTCTATTAGTGGCAATGATTATTTATTTAGAAAACATATCTTAGAACATTTTACTTCTGTCAAATCATGGGGTTACATTTCATCCAATGCACTACCTATGAATCAAGAGCCAATCTAGTCTGGAATTGGTCCAAAAGTCTGTTCTCTAGTTGTATTATTACAGAAAGCAAAAGTTGAGCAATATGTCCTGTTGATGGATGAATTTGGTTTCAGGCAGTATCTGAGCTTATCAAAGTCCAATTTGCTTAAGAGATGATAACATTAACACAATTTCTGCTACTCAGTGGGACTGATTACATCTATCTGTCATTCTCTAAAAAAATTGGCACAGCAGTATGAAAAATATCCAGCTATACACAAATTGTAACAGAAACCATTAGAGCATGTGTTTACTGGCAATAAAGAAAGAGCAGCAGAACCTTTTACTACACAAGATGCATGTGGGTGGGTGTTTGTGTAGGTGTGATATGTGTTTTTTATTCATATGTATGTAAAAGCAGTGATTATACTCAGTGGTGGAGTTCAAATAATTTAACAACTGGTTTGCTCAGGACAAGCCTCCCGCGATGCCTAACCTGACCCTGGGAGAATTGATTGTTAAATTACACACACACACACACACACAATCAAAGTGGATCCTGGGCGCTGTGCTGTGCTGCAATAGGGAAACAGGCAATGGAGCGGCCGGCACAAGAGAAGAAGGAGGAGCAGGAAGAAGAAAGAAGGAAAGCAGCTTACTTCCTTCACACTAGTCACTCCATTGCCCATTTGGCTACTGCAGCACAGCGTAGCATCCAGGATCCATTTTGATATGGGGGGGAGTAACAAGCGGTTCATCTGAACTGGTGCGAACAGGCTGAATCCCACCACTGGTTCCACTCTGCCAATTTATTAAAAACAGCTGGAAGAGAAAAGAAACCTCAAAATAATATTTCATTGTGTAACGACTATGACAAATAAGAAAAAAATAGGTAGGCATGTGGGTGTGCAAGTGGGTGCACTTTTATAAATTACTTCTGTGTCCAGTGAGACTTCATGTCAATATGCAGATATGGCTTGAAATGTATTAAGAAAAATCCTAGTGAAGAGCGCTGTTAAGCAATCTGAGATCGATGAAGGGAGATACTGATGAAAGTTAGCCCCGCCAAAAGGGAATAGGGACTGAAGTAGAATTTCATAGTTCTTATTATCACCGAATCCCATTTATTCTTTCTCCATTCCACTCTCCCTCCCTCTCTCATTTTATTTCTCTCAAAGATAGCACAGTTTTGAATTCTTGGGTTTATTCCTATTTTTTCCATATTCCTTACATCAAAGCTATTTTTTCCAGTGAGAGTAAACAATTGTTCTATAAAAAATAGTGAATAATAGAACAGATGGGAAAATGTAAGTTTCAGGCAATAATGTATAGACAGACCTTAAAAAGTTAGCAAGATCAGTTCTGATTAACATTCAGATAGTAGATAACCAGGAAACCCTAAGACTATATATAAGACGAGGAAGTAAGAAATATAGTATATTTCCTGAAAGAAAAGAATGACTGTGTACTGAACTACATGGATATGTACCAGTGGTGGGATTCAAAAAAATTTTTACTACCAGTTCTGTGGGCATGGCTTGGTGGGCATGACATGGCTTGGTGGCTGTGGCAGGGGAAGGATACTACCAAATCTCCATTCCCACCCCACTCCAGGGGGAAGGTTACCACTGGTTTTCTGAACTACTCAAAATTGCCACTACCGGTTCTCCAGAACTGGTCAGAACCTGCTGAATACCACCTCTGATGTATATATGACATTAGCAGGGGTTGAACTCAACTAAAGGAGAGATGATTATTATATTATATTATATTATATTATATTATATTATATTATATTATATTATATTATATTATATTATATTATATTATATTATATTATATTATATTATATTATCCAATGAGGAAAGAATGATGTAAACCTGATGCAGCTCTGAAAATATCAGTTTCTTTTCATGTAACTCCTGAAAGTTCTTTTCATAAAGTGTAAATGAGCTAACATATCTCCACCTTTCAGAAGACGTGCTCTAAACAGTTTATGTGTAAGACATATGTGCACCTATGTTGTCACGAACATAAATCCTCTTCAAATTTTCCCAACACCTAGTAACAGACTCTTCTCCACGAATATGGACTAGCTGCTGGTCACTCGGTGTTACTCCAATTATACAAAGAGCTCGTTCATTGTTTTGTTTAAAGTCAGCAAGCTTCTTGGCATCATCCTCATCATCTGGATCCCAAGCATTTACATCCAGTGGATCCTGAACTGCATTCCATACCCTTCTCTACACAGAAGTAGACTGCACTTCATAGACCAGGAAACATAGTTTGTTCCATTCAACTGGGTTATCAGTGATAGACTTGTTGAAGGGTCTTGTGCCATCTTTACCAGAACAGTAACCCACAATTAAACAGTAAACAGCTGTCTGTATACGGTACTGTGTATTCACACCAACTCTCAGTTATCTGAGCCTGGTATGGTCTGGGCCCATAAGCAGTGTTGAGGTAATTCCCGTTAGGAGAATGAGTGCACACAGGGAGACGTAGCGAGAGTGGTGAACAATAACACACAACCAGCACACAGATACACTGTATAGTAAAATGTAGGTTTTACTTCCAGTAAAACCATTTTTGCTCCACTCCCTGGCATATCCAGAATTCACAGGCCTGTTAAGCAAAGTCCAACAAACAGTCCAAGTCATACACAGTTATAGCAGTCAGTTTTCAGTCCAGGGATAATCCAATAACAAAGTCCAGTATCAAAAACAGTTCAGTAAAAAGACTCACATCAAATCCAAGAATAATGACAATCAGCAACAGTCAATAGGGAAATGCAGGAACAGCAACTCTGGGAAACCAGGTTTCTGGCTCCATCTTATGGCCATTTGAGGAACCACACCCAATTACAATTTTAGCATTCCCTTAAAGAGACAGTATTAAAATGTCTATCCTGGATTATATATTTCCAAGCCAACTGTTAGGTAATTTACATTCCTAACATTATGCTATCCTGACAAAGATTTAATTGAAAAAAATATTGTTTATAACAATCAGAATTATTAATATTCCCATCTATTAAAAAATTTAAAAAAAGTTTAAGGCCAGTATTGTTTTGATGACAACCATATTCTTTGGGCTTCTTGATTAATTTAAATGTTAATATTCCATCTGCATAAAAATTTCATTCAGCTGATCTAGATTTTTAAAATCAGCATAGCATATAGCACATTGTCCCAATTTAATTATAATTTTAAATTAAAGCCATTTCAATAATATTTCTTATCCAAAGCTTTTTGTACCAGTGTGTCCTAGAGACATCTGGATGAGCCCACCTTTGTGTCAAAGTTAATTATTATGATTACTGCTCAGAAAATCAGACATGTAGAAAAAAAGACACCATTTTTCTGCATGTAGTTTGGAATATACATGGAGAAACCATGGTTCTAATATTCTAAATTTTTTAAGGTTGGACTGAAATTATTATTTAAGAGAGAAATGAATAAACCTTCTGTTTTGCTTTCAGGATCCCCCAAAGTAAGGAAACCAAGAAGATTAGAATAGAAAGAAGATTATTTCCAATAAAAAGAATCTTCCAGTTCTCCCAAAATTCAAAGCTTTTGCATTATTCCCTCCTTCCTTCCATCTCCATGGGTACTTTGGGGGTACTGGAAGGCTTTGAGCTCATTTTTATCTTTCTTACTTCTTGTTCATTTTCTGGAATGTCAAGGAACTTTGGGTGAATTTGAATATACATTGGAAATAATCCAACTTACTTACCATACTGACACCCTTAGGCTTTTGCTAATTCTTTAATAACTAGTGCATAAAATTTTGTTTAAAGCTTTAGAAGTAAAATGTAGGTCACCCTTTTTCTTCTTTCTAGTGGAAGACCTATTGCAAAGCATTTTTTAAACATTTTTAACATTAAGCTGATTTAAATAACATTGCATCATGGCTTGAACTCAAAGTCACCTCTGAGTTGAGCTTAACTAGTTGTGAATAATCATATCCATGCAGTGTTCATGACATTACTCTCTTTGGGTTTCCTCCCCCCCAATTTCCCAACTGAGCCTGTAACTCTGAAATTTAGACTGTTCTCTTTCCAAGTGGTTTCAAAGCAAATGTACTATAATTGTAATAATACAAAAACTGTTCAAAATGAGTCTGAATTTTTTTTCTTTTCAAATTATAGAAAGGTATAGAAATGAATTGTCCTTTTCCTTGAAAGGCTGTTTTTGTAGGCATGACCACATGTTTGGAGATGGATTTCAAAAGTGAATTCTTACTAGTGGTGTGGAAAAAAATAATTAAAAAGCAGGGTGGAAAATCCTGCTTGAAAAAAGGTAAAAGAAAGAGAACCAAACTACTGACAGTAATTGGATTACCATGTTGTGTAAATACCTTAAAAGCCAGTATATGCAGGAGTGGGTTTCTACCAGTTTGCACCTATTTGCTAAAACCAGTTGTTAACATTCTAAGTAGTTCAGAGAACTGGTTGTTAGAAGAAATTACTGGCTTAATCCTGTAAGGAAGGCAGGAAGGAAACATTCTGGTGTTGCTTACAGAAACTGCCTCTCCATTAACCTTTATTACATTCTTGGCAGGACTAGACTTCCTGTCTCAGGAACATCTCTGGAATTTTTTTCCCTTCCTTTGCTGGTACTTCGCTTGTGTGGAGTGACCATTCAAAGTTACAATGGCACTGAAAAAAGTGACTTATGACCATTTTTCACACTTACAACTGTTGCAGCATCCCCATAGTCATGAGAGGCCAAGTGAGGAGATGCATGCCTCGATGTGAGTGATATTGAGTTGGCCATACCCAGCCAATAACATGACCACCAAGCCATGTCCACCCAGTCACATGACCACCAAGCCACGCCCACCAACTAAGCCATGCCCACAGAACCAGTTGTTAAAATTTTTGAATCCCACCCCTGAGTGTATGGAGTACACTAATTTTACATACTGCTGGGATGAAAACTGCTGAGAAAGTAGAAGTGGACCAATATTTTTGAATTGGACTATAATATCAGAAGATAAACATTTAGAGACATTAAAATGACTTCAAGTCTTAAGAATGGGCAGAACTGATTTTTTTTAGTGCTTGATTGAGTTTGCAAGGATTTGAAGGTGATGTATTAACTCTTGTCTCTTTCAAGCTTCAAAACATTTTAAAGTGTTCTTTCTTTCTTTCTTTCATTTTCTTCTCTTTTGTTTTTCTTGCAGTGCTCAGAAATCTAAAGGGTATAATTGATGTCTTAAGCCTCTGCATGATTAAGGAATGGTTTTGCCCTTTATATCCCAAGCCTTACTTACCCAAAATGTAGGGAAGGCTTTAAAAATGTGGTCTCTGTTGCAATTACTTGCTGTTTTTTTAAAGCTTCAAATGACTGAACAAAGAAAAAGGATTTCCCCCCTATGAACTATCATCAGCAAGCTTGTTTTCTGCATCAGTTGTATTTCAACATAGAAAATAAATAATTATTTATTTTGGATCTAAAAATAGCATTCCTTTAGATAGCTAAAACAATCGCCCTGAATGCTTTCCTTGCAAAGGATGCTCAGCAACAAGCTAGCTGGCACTTTTGTTCTTTATTGCAATTTCTCAGATACTTCTGGGATAGAATAATCAAGCCTAGCAAGTAATCCCAGGACCTTAGCAGAAAATGTCCAGTTTAAATACTGATGAAGAGACAGGAGAAATAATGCTGATCAGGGCAGATATTGACTCATGGTTTAGGACAGGGGTGTCAAATTGGTGACCTAGAGGCCAGATATTCACACATAAGCCATGCCCACCCAGCTCCGCGAATGGGAAAAACTTCATGAAACATCATGTGATGGCCACATTATGACACGAGTTTGACACTTCTGGTTTAGGATAAGAACAAACACAGTCAGTAAATAGTGAAACTGGAAGAATCATCTCAGTGGAACACAGAGCCAAAGGCAAGAAGTATGAAAAAAAAAAAAAATCTACGCAATGGATTTTCTGTTTCTTTCCATACCCAGCACAGGTCCTTGGTATTATTTCCTAAGCCTGTGTTTTGTCTTATTTTCTTATTAGTGCTCCTATTTTCTCTATTAGTGCAACTTTTCTTCAGTTTTTACACCATTACTGAACCAGGCTGAACCAGTCTAGCCATCCCAATTTTACCCACTTACTGTTATCTTGTTTTGAGAGTCTTGTATTTCAATACTTTGTAACTTCATAGAATATCCCCTGGTTCAATTGTCTGGTTCCTCACATCACAGGACCATTCCCTTTCCATTGAAATAAATGTTTATGTATCCTCTCATTTGTTTTCATGAACCACTCTTCTGATTTCAGTTTTCAAGATTGTATGTCAGAAGAAATTGCAATACAGCAGCCTGGTATGGGTTGTTGAACCTGAGGGTGACAAGAGTGCAATTTGAAATGACTTCGTATAACTTCTTATTATAAAGTAGGAATGTAATATAAAGCAGCAGCCTAAAAGTGGACAGCCAACTGAGCCTGATATTTTAAAGTAGTAGATGGTATGTACCAGAGTGACACAAATCTAAGCCAGGTTCATAGTGATGGCAGGAAATAGGCTACAACTGAAGTCCAAATGATTGGTCAATGTGATTAGGAGCACGACTTGGAAGTATAAAAAGGAGTGTCACATCTGTCATTTTCATAGGTGAACAGAAATTGTCTCCAAACGGTCTGGAAATAGGTATTCTGCTCAATAATTAAAATTGGATTTTTGGTAACCTTTTCTATAATAAAATGAATGAATGTAAAAGAATGAATACAGTATGTCCAATATTCATACCTCAATGAGAGGTTATTGTTAAAAGTCCACACTACAATTTATTTAGAATACACATACTGTAGCTTTTTAGTTAATCTTATTTTAAAATATTGACTCACTTAAACAGTAATTAAAAGTATGCAAGCCTTTTAGATTTTGCTGCCTACTTATAACATTGCAAAATTGTAATGATATTTATTTGGGTTTTTTTCATGTTTATTTATTTGTATATTACCTTTTCTCAACTTACTGATTCATGATAATTTACAGCAAAAATAAAATCTGCACAGTAAGGAACAATAAAGCATTCAAGTAATAGGACTGAAACAAATACAATACTTATACCTCCCCAGTAAATTTAAAAATAAAATATTTTAAAGAGGTGGAACAATAACAAAAAAGGTTGATATGGCATCCGTGCACAAGGGAGGAACTCTGAAAAATAGGTCCATCTTTGGCATCTTCATGAAAATTGTCAGGAAGAAAATCTTATATGAGTAAAGTTTTTGTTGTTTTTGGTTGGCTCCTGAAAGTTCTAGCAGATCTTGAAATGTTTGTAAACCATTTGCTCTTGTCTCCTTCCTTGGGCTAAAAGAGTGTGATAGACCTATATTTCACAAAGAAATGTATATAAGAGCAACCTCTCCTCCCTTATAGTCTTTAACTTGAATCACCCACTGAGGAAGGAGTAGAATCACTGTAAGTTGGTGCCCTTAACCTCCAAATCCTGCTGGAAGGCTAAAAGGAAACTATGATAAATGCCACAATAAAAACAAGAGGTTTGCATTCTCCCTGTCCAGGTCCTGAGAAAACTTCTCCATCAGTGTTGTCTCAGTCTGATATACAGATCTGAAACACTGTTTTAAAAGGTCTAAGTAAATGCTTGGGGCAGCTTTTCTAGCTGAGCCATCACAATTATCTCTAAACATTTCCCAAAAAAGGAAAGATAGAGACTTGGTAACAGTTGTCAAGCATGAATGAATCTGGGTAGTGCCTCTTCAGAAGGAGTGCATCATTGTTCTCTCAATACTGCATCATATTTCATATTGCTCCACTGATCTACTTTGGTTATCATTCTGCCACTTTATTTTCTGCAGTTCTTCATTGAACCAGAAAGCCTGTTGGGATTGGCCAACAAAGAGAAGATCATTAGGTATAATCTCATAAATGGTCCTGGTATCATTTTGTCACCACTGCTCTACAAAATTCAAAACAGAATTCCTTGTCAAATCAATGCCAGAACAATGGATGTTCCATGCCAGAACAATGGATGTCCTGTCCAAACCAAACATCAAAAACTGGTTTGCAAGAATCTTTACTGGAGGACTTCCGGTTGCTAGCTTTCGGCGGCGGCATTCGCAATACCACACGATCCCTGCTGCATTCGCCGCAAGGTTCCCCCGATCCGTTTGGATCTGGGGGATATAGCTGCCCCGTAGAGACAGCTGAAGACAGAGGAATCCGGAAAGGGATTTGCAACCCCCCTCCCCTGCCGGCTAAACCCCCTTTTCCCGAGGTAGAGGAACGGCGGTCAGTAATGGCCGCCACGAAGAAATCTGCAGCCGGACAAGCAGGTGCTGGAGGGAGAAAATTGGAAGAAGTGAAAGTTGCTTGTAACCGGGACAAGACAAGAGTTATAAGCTGCGAATATTCTAAAAGGGAAAGTTTTTTCTTTTCGTTCCACTCTCCTTCTTAAAGTGACAGCAGAGAAAAAAAATCTTTTTGGCTGTGAGAAGGGAGAGGGAAAAAAATTGGAGCAGAATTTGAAAATAAGGAGAAGATTGCCTAGAATTGTAAAGAGTTATAAAATATCAAAAAAAAAAAAAAAAAAACCTTCCAAAAAATATATTTGAAAGGAAACTTTGTGATTACTTTAACTCCAGAAAAAAAAAGTGAAGAAGAAGAAGGTATTTAAAAGAAACAGCCTGTTTGGATTGTTTAGTGACTTTGGAACCTTTGACAATTATTTCTGATTAAAACATCTGGGTGGTTGTTTGGAAAAACTTTTTCTCTACACAATGGCATCATCTGTGGATGGATTGAAACTTATATATCAAAAATATGAAAAAGAAAAACAAGAAGGGAAAGATGGTCTTGGCACTATTTTTCAATTTTTAGAAATGGCGGTTTATAACTATGTGAAGCAGAATGTACAACAGGATGATGGGGATAAAGAAGAAGCCATCTTTGATGATCAAATGACTCTGGTTGGAGAAGGGAAAAAGAAAGAGAAAAAGGAAAAGAGGACTCTAAGATCTGGAAAAACAATCCAAAAAGAGAAGAATAAGGTGAAAAGGGGACATTATGTTAGGAAACAACAGAAAGCGGGAAAGCAGAATAAAAGGGAGGTGGACAGACAAGGTGTTAAAGAGGACAAAGAGAAGGAGAAGCAAGGGAGAAAGGAAGGGATGAGAAGCCTTAATGGTGGGGAGCAAGATGTTAAGAAGCAAAAGTTTTTTAGAGATAATGGATAAACTTTATTATTAAAGGGATTCTAGAAAGGTACATAAGACTGCATTTTTATATTTATATTTAGAAATAACCATATAAAATTGGAAATAATATGTAATTTAAAATGTGATAAAATATTTAATATAAACTAGTGAAATTTTTGTTAAGAAAAAGGGAGTACTGTAATGAAATATGACTTAAGATTGTGATGTGGGGGGGTAATAATAATTTTCGGAAAGCATAAGTGTTCTACAAAGGCATGATATTTAATTGAAATGACGTAGAAGAAGGAGGAACACTGTAATGAAATAATGAGTTATAATATGTGATGTGGGGGGAGAATAATTATGGAAAATAGGGCTCCCATAAAAGTATGTGATTTAACTGAAAAGTAATGTGTTAAACATTCAAGATATAAATGAATATTAATACTAATGAATAGATTTGTATTATTTTTGACAACATAGTATAATTTTAGAATGTACCAGACAAAATCCCAACGTAAGTTAAGTGTTTCATATTAAGTATTACAAATATAGGGGAAAGAGATAAAGGCATCATATTCCATATAGTGTACAGGAGAAGTTTTTCTTTTTTTTTAAAGAAGAAAAATATATGGATGGTTGGAATAGAACAGACAAAGAATGATAAATATTATGATATGAATTGAGAGGAGATAAATAAAATAAAATTGAGAAAATTTAAAAGAGAGGAGAAGTCATGTAGAAAATTGAAAATGTTAATAAGATATGAAATGGTATATAAAAGGAATATGAATTTGAATTTGTGTCTGTACCAAGAGTTATAACCCGGGACTAAGCAACTTTCAGAAAAGAGATTTTTTACGCTTTTATGTCTTGTGTTCTTGTGTATTTGTGTATTGTCTGTCTTGAAGAATTAATAAAACTTGTTTTAAAAAAAAAAGAATCTTTACTGAAAATTTAGCAAAAACATGCAGCAACAGATAGGTTGTGTTTGCAAATATACATATAGTGCACCAAATTTCCAAATCCTAGATAGATTATATACAAGCAAAAAGTCAGCATCCAAGGGGAGAATAGAGTGGAATAGGGTGGAAGATAAGAGGTTAATCAGTTCATTGTTCAGAACACCATGAATCCCAATGTTGTCAGTCAGTCTATGTCGCGTTGAGCGACCGGCCCGGCAGACCTTCTTCTTCTAGTCCGTTAAGTTTTGGCGGGACCCTCGCGAGGGTGGACCAGAATTTAGGCACCAAGAAAAGACACCGGACATTTAGATGCTTGAAGTGAGGAAGCACATCGCGCCTGGGGCAGATGGAGTGGTCCAGGCCCCGATTGCTCTGCTACAACCTCCTTTATTGTGTTCTTTAGGTAGGGAGGGGTTAGGAGTACAAAGAACAAAGAAATAAGCAGTTTATGCCATATAAGAATATCTACAGAACAAGGGAATGCATAGCTCATATATCATGACTATATATCACTGACATGTCTCAAGGATTTTTCAAGCTAGCCGGGCGTTATCTATGGCGTGATTAGCCAAAGTTGTCATGTCCTTGCAAGATAAGTTTTCCTGTATGTCAGGGCATTTTTGTGGTTCTGATTTCCGTGTACGTGTCTTTTAAAAGAACACTAATGGCAACATTTTATAATACATTCACAATTCCTCCTTTTCTTTAAATTTTGGCACAAAGTGGTCCAGGAGAGAGTCCTGTTCCTCTAGAGTGGCGCCGCAGGAGGACAACGAGCTCTTCAGCTCAAAGTGCTCCTGCGGTCCGGTCTCGTCCAAGGTGGGAATGTCACACACCGAACCACCATCACATAAGTACCTTTTTGGAGGAGTTTCTTCATCTGACTCGGTGTCTGAGGACCATCCGAGTAGCGGTTGCTTAGCAGGATCTGTTGATGCAAGGGCAGAGGCTAACAAATTTATAGATTTTTGGGTATTACTAACTTCAGTATCTAGCACGTTCAAGCGATTTTTTAAGAAGCGAAGCACTCGGCCAAATATACAAGGGCCAATGGTACAAATTAATACAAACAAAATAAGTGGCCCTATTAATGCAGAAAGTAAGGTAGTCAACCATGGGGAAAAATTAAACATGCCTTGAAACCAGGAATTGTGTTGTTGTCTCTTGTTTTAACGGTCTTTGAGGCGTTTTCTTAACTCTGCCATAGAGTCTTTTACAATACCTGAATGGTCTGCATAAAAGCAACATTCTTCTTTTAAGGCAACACACAACCCCCCTTTGTTTAGAAAGAGCAAATCCAGACCTCTTCTGTTTTGTAAAGCTACTTCTGCAAGAGAAGATAGTGAAGCCTGTAAGGCGGAAATGGAAGTTTCAATGTGTTTTAAATCTTCATCTATTTGCAAGCTGAGAGTGGCTAACTGTTGATGCCCTACAGCTAGAGCAGTCACTCCTGTGGCAGCTCCTGCTGCGCCTAACCCGAGGAGTACTGATAATGTTAATGCAGTGGCTATTTCTCTTTTTTGGTGGAGAGGGAATTGAGGAGGTTCTAACATTGTAATCAGTTCAGGGCCTGGGTAATAAGAAATCTTTGGAAGTAATTGGACTTGTATGCAAAAAGCGTTTTCTGACAATAGAACATCCCCATGTACACAGGCAGTGGCGCCCGTGGAGCAAGCCCAAATAGAATTATTACCAGGAATAAAAAAATAGCCAGTTAGACGGTCTGTGAGGTTACCTCCTGATGTAGTATATAGAGCGCCCATGGCTCCGTGTGTGTCTGGTGATTTTTGTAAGGCTGAATTTCTATTTTTTGGGAGATATACATCACAGTGATACCTGGAAGAAGCATTGTAACAATATTGAGAATAATTGGTAGGTATATTACCAATGCAACAACCTGTGCCTATTATATCTGTGATAGTGATGGAGGAGGTATTCCATCGGCAGAGTGTATTGTTTGTGGAATTGGAGATTGCTTCCCCTGATGCCACTGCTTCATAAAAGGGAGGTGAATCAGAAATACAAAGCCAACATTCATTGGTTTTAGCTGAATCATTAAGGGTTACCTTGAGTAAAGAAAGGGAAGAGTTCACTAATTGAAAAAATGGGTTTTGGGCAGAATCCTGTTTCTGTAGAAAAGTTGATTTAAGATTAAGATTGGGACCCATATCGTATTTTTTCAGTTGAATAGAAAGGCGTACCATGAAGATGTTGCCCTCATCCTTTTCCCCATCCCACTGGTGACCCCCCCATGTGAATCCAGACATCCATTTGGCCCGTGGTAGTGCCTTTCCGACCTCAGTAAAGGTAAGGATAAGAGGGTTTAACCTTTGGCCACAACACGGTCATGGATTGCATGGTATTTGTTCTCTAGTTCTAGTAATGTGTAAATAGTCATTTTTGGTAGGTGGGGTCCACCAGATGTGACCCGTAGAAACACAGTCCCATTTTTTACAGTATCTATCCACAACCCCTCCGCATGCCGCACGTGAAGATCCAGTAGAATGAGATGGACGAAAATACAATCCGTAGTTGTCTGCAGGGGCAGGAGAGCAGGAGCCTTGTTTGTCCCATACATCAGCTTGTAGTTTCTTGTCACTGAATTTGATGACTCCTGTACCCATTTCGGCAAAATCCATGTACAATGGCGGGAACCAGGGCCACCTGGTGTAATTGGTGGTGGAGTTCAGCACTTGTCCTTGAAAATCAAGGATAGTCCAAGTGTAAGTCTGCGGTTGGTGCTGGTTGGAGGATGCTGGAACGGATCGGCGGAGGCGAAGTCCCCTGGGACGTAGTAGGCGTCGGTACCAGGTAAGCATTGGTCTGGAGGCGGAGGCATATCCTGTGACCATTTCTTTGGAGGAGAGGTTAAAATTCAGAAAGACAGGAAAGGACAAGAGAAGCAGGAAAATCAGAATGATGTTAGGAGAAGCATTAAATTGTGAAGAGACAGGAGAGGTCCAGGGAAGCAAAAAGATCACAGGGAGCATCTTTGGGAGGCTTGCCATGATAGGGTCTGACACAGCGACCAGGAACCCAGAGCACCCGGTCAGGAAGTTGTACGGCAGCATAACCTCTTCCCCAGGTGATAAGTTGTGCAGGTCCTTTCCACTGTGGATCTGGAAGTTGTCTGAAATAGACAAGGGGACGGGAAGAGGGGGCTGTTGGCTTAAAAAAGTGACGGGATGCTGCAGTGCAGGGAAGGGTCCCAGTAAGATTAAGAAAGTTAAGAGTATATAGAGTGATATTTAAGAGATTTTGTAATGTCAGGAGGTTCAGGGGGCCTAATGCCTTTTTCCCCATCTGCCGGTCAAGGGCTTGTTTCAAGGTCTGATTAGCCCTTTCTACAATAGCCTGTCCTTGACTATTAAAGGGTATACCAAATGTGTGCGTGATGGTCCACTTACGACAGAACTCTGCAAAGGGAGAACAGGTATAAGCAGGTCCATTGTCTGTTTTGAGATTTTGTGGACATCCCAGCGTTACGAAAGTCCGAAGACAATGATTGATTACATTTTTTGTTGCTTCTCCCCTTTGCAAAGTTGCCATGATAAACCCAGAGTAAGTGTCTACAGACACATGAATGTACTTCCAGGGTGCAAAGAAAGAATGGTGGGTGACATCCATTTGCCACATGTCACAAGCTTTAGTACCCCTAGGGTTAACACCTTCGGGAATGCCCTTGGCTTGTAAACTGCAGGTTGGGCATTGTTGGATTATTGCAGTGGCCTCTTGGTTCGTGATGCCAAATTGTCGAACCAAGGCCTTTCTATTTTGGTGGAAATAGTCATGACTTTCCCCAGCCAAAATTGGTTGAGAGCATGGGGAAGCAGTCATAACTTTGCAGGCCTCATCGGCCATTTGGTTTCCTTCAGAAAGGAATCTGGGCAGTTGTTGGTGACTTCTAATATGGGCAACAAATAAAGGTGTCTTTCTTTCTTTGAGCAAGGCCTGAAGCTGTAAAAAGAGTGTCATTAGAGAAGGAGGGGTCATAGGGGAAATATATGCATCAAACATATGTACAACCATTTGAGTCACATACAAACTATCAGAGATAACATTTAAAGATTCATTAGAAAAGAGGGAGAGAGCCAAGATAAAGGCAGCCAATTCAGACTGCTGTGCGGATGGCTGGGGAGTGGTCAAGCATTTATGCCACTGGCCATCCCTGTACCATGCGCATGCTCCAATGGTCTTGGATCCATCTATAAACACAGTAAGTGTTTCCTTTAATGGCTGCTGAACAAGAGGAGAGGTTAGCACAAATGGAACGGTCCTGAGTACCTGTAAACGGGGATCTGGAGGGAGGTGGCATGATACTTGACCGCACCACTCTTCCAGAGCGTCCTGTAAAACGGTCGATGCTTGTAGGAGGGGTTCCCATTGGGTAATCTTAAAGGGAACATACAATGTAAATATATCCAACCCCATCATGGCCTTAGCCCTTTTCCTTCCTTTTTCAATAAGAGAAGCCATTTGCATTGTTCTTGTGAATATTGAAGTTCTAGGAGTGTGTGGGAGATGTAACCATTCTAAAATGTGCAGGCGTTTGGTATGGGAGAGTTGAACTACAATTGCGGTTAAAAGGTGGTGTGTGGAGAGGATGGCAAGGGAGGGTGGTGTATTTGCAAGAGCAAGGTCCACCCACTGGGTGGCCAGGGCTTTGTTTACTTGTTGCAAGGCTTGCAAATGTTCCTCGGATAGGATGACTTTGTCTGCTGGGTTCTTCAAGCCTACAAGTGCTTGGAACAGAGGCGATAACATGTATGTTGTTAGGGCAAGATATGGTCGAGCCCAGTTAATGACCCCCAAACACTGTTGTAGTTGGACCAAGGTGGTGGGTTGAGGGAGTGTGAGTGCGGGGATATGGGGAGATGCTGTGGACATCAGAACTTTGTGGCCTAGATATTGCATTGGGTATTGGGTTTGAATTTTTTCAGGGGCTACGTGCAGTCCTGCTTGTGCTAATATGTTTAGTAGCAAAGAAAAGGTTTTTTGAATTGTTCCTTTTGGGCCATTTGCTGCAATTAAAATATCATCCATGTAATGATACACAAGAAAATCAGGAAATTGAGATCGATAGGGGCATAAAGCCCTGTCTACAAAAAATTGACACATTGTGGGTGAGTTTAACATACCTTGAGGCAAGACTTTCCATTGGTATGGCGAGGTAGGTTTGGAATTATTAAGTTCAGGAATAGTGAAAGCAAAAAGCATTCTATCCTTTTGTGCCAATGGTATGGAAAAGAAGCAATCTTTTAAGTCTATGATGACCAGGTCAAACCCTTCAGGAATAAGATTAGGATTGGGCAGGCCACATTGTAACGGCCCCATGGGTTGAAGTATGGAATTGATAGCCCTGAGATCCTGCAGGAGGCGCCACTTACTGGATTTTTTCTTGATAACAAACACTGGGGTGTTGTAGGGACTAGTAGATGTTTCAATATGACCCTCATTCAACTGCTGCTGAACAAGAAGGTGTAAGGCCTGCAATTTCTCTTTAGTGAGTGGCCATTGATCAACCCATACCGGAATGGGTGTTTTTAGGGAAAGATCAAGAGGAGCAATGTATGTTTGCGTAGCCATGAGTGTGATTATGGCAGTTGGATAGAAGCATGAAATTGAGAAAGCAAGTCACGACCCCACAAATTGCAATGCAAGGGTAAAATGTAGGGTTCAGATAAACAGTGATGTTAGAATGCTTAGTGACAGCAGAAAGCCAGTGAGAGCTGACCTTAGCGGCCTGTGCTCCGCCCACACCCTGCACCGAGGATGCTTCCGCAAGGGACCAAGAGGAGGGCCATTCGGCGGAGCAGATGATGGAAACGTCAGCGCCGGTATCAATCAGACCCTCGAAAAGACGACCATTAAGCGTGACAGTAAGAGTAGGTTTTGAAGCCTGCACTGGTTGCTGCAAAGCAAACAAGGACAGAGCGTCAGAAGGGGGCAGAAGTATAAGAGTAGCGATGATCGTCCCCTTTTTTTAGAGAAAAGCATCTATCCCCTATTCTGGCCAAAGAAAGCTGTTTTAAGTCTGATGAATCATACAGATAGGGAGCAGCGACCACGCCCTCAATTGTGAGCGAGGAGTTAGGAATGAGCAAAACAGGGTTAGAGGGAGGAAGGGTTTTAAGAAATGTGATGACAAGGGGAAGAGAAAACACAGCGCCAGGGTCATCATACACAAGATCTTCGGCCAATTCTACCAGGAAGGTGGTGGCGGAAAACTCAGCCTTTGTGGCGGGGTTAGCTGAAAACCCCTCAATTAGTTTCCCGGAGATTGGGGAAGAGGAGGAGGATTGCTGCGGCATTGCGAAGCCCAATGATACCCTTTACGGCATCGGGGGCAGATAGTTTTAGGTTTGGACGGAGGAGGAGGCCCTTTTGCTTGGCCACGAGGTGCACCTCCCCCCCCGGCTTTCGACACTGGTTTTTAAAGTGTCCAGGTTTTCCACAATTAAAGCAATTGCCATTGCGCGCTACGGGAAAAGCATCAGGAGCACAATTACCAGAGGGGGAGGCAGTAACAGAGGAAGGTAAAGAGGTAGTGATAGCAGCGGCAAGAGCATTCGTTTTATGAGAAGTTGTGCCCACAATTCTACAAAGTTGCAAAAATTCAGCCAGGGTTGCTCCTGGTTTGTTGGCCACGGGTTGAAGGATTTTTTGGCAATCATGATTAGCGTTGGAAAAGGCAAGTTTCATGAGCAATTCTTGTTTGGCTGTGGAATTATCTATTTGCCTATCCAAGGCTGTTTGCAGGCGGCTGATGAAAGAAGCATATGGCTCATTTGGCTCCTGCATGATTTTTAAGAAAGTTTGGGTAGACTGAGAATCTGAATCATCCACCCGCTTAAGAGCATTCATGGCACACATGTGAATTATGGCAAAACTGCGACGGGGGGAATTTTGTTGTTGGACTAGCATCGCGGATTGCCCTTTCCCCAATAGTTGATCTGCAGTGACTCCTGCGGGTAAGCCTCTTTGAATTTCTGCTTCTACCCCTTTTTCATATTCAGATTGCCAAACAACATATTGAGCTGGAGTCATGAGCATTGAAAAAAGCATTTTCCAGTCATATAGTAACATAACAGTGTTAGTAGTAACTAAGGAATCAAGTATCCCCCTCGTGAAAGGAGAATGTAGACCGTAGGTGGTTACAGCATCCTTAATCTGTTTCAAAACTTTAAATTTGATGTTGTTATACACGTTTCCTCCCACCGCCCCTGGGACAATGGTCATAGGAAAAGCCGAAGGGCTTTCAACTTCCAGAGAAAGAGGAGAGGAAAGGAGTTCAGTAATAGTGCCTCCGAGAGGTTGATGTGGAGAGAAATCGGACACAGGGGCTGAAGGGGAGGGGGAGGTGTCAGGGTAGGGAGGAAGAGGTAGAGAAGTGGAGTCAAGATGGGCAGTGAGAGGGGCAGTAGTTTTGGGGTCGGAAGTGGAAGAAGAGGATGGTTCTAGAGACGAAGAGGGAGGATAGAGGGTGTTGATGGCTGCCATAACAGCCTTCCAGGAAGTCAGAATATCTACGGGAGTCCGTGGGGTATCATGAAGATATTTTCCTATCCGCTCCCAAGTGGAGGATTTGAGCGTTCCTCCAGAGGGATAGACAGGACAATATTTTTCTATGTAAAGTAAAAGATTAGTCAGGGATTTTTTAGAGATAGAGAAAATTGTAGTGCCATTAGATTTTTGACAAGAATTAGCCTTCTTCACAAGTGCGTAAAGTTCGTCCCTATGTACTGACAAAACTTTGGAAAGTGGGGAGCCCATTACTTATGATTGTACAAAGCCTTTGCCAGGTGCATAGTAATAGGAGTGAAGGCAGTGTTCCTCTAGACAGAGGCAACACCGTGAGACCAGAAGACCGAAGGACGAAGGATCCCGGACGAGCCCCCAGCTGTCGCGTTGAGCGACCGGCCTGGCAGACCTTCTTTTTCTAGTCCGTTAAGTTTTGGCAGGACCCTCGCGAGGGTGGACCAGAATTTAGGCACCAAGAAAAGACACTGGACATTTAGATGCTTGAAGTGAGGAAGCACATCGCGCCTGGGGCAGATGGAGTGGTCCCGGCCCCGATTGCTCTGCTACAACCTCCTTTATTGTGTTCTTTAGGTAGGGAGGGGTTAGGAGTACAAAGAACAAAGAAATAAGCAGTTTATGCCATATAAGAATATCTACAGAACAAGGGAATGCATAGCTCATATATCATGACTATATATCACTGACATGTCTCAAGGATTTTTCAAGCTAGCCGGGCGTTATCTATGGCGTGATTAGCTAAAGTTGTCGTGTCCTTGCAAGATAAGTTTTCCTGTATGTCAGGGCATTTTTGTGGTTCTGATTTCCGTGTACGTGTCTTTTAAAAGAACACTAATGGCAACATTTTATAATACATTCACAAGTCTATATTCCAAGGAGTAGACAGCAGATTTAGGAAAGAAACATACATTTTTTTGGCAAAGTAGAATGATTGTTTACAACAGAGTTCCTGTTTTTACTTGTGGCTATACCACTAGGTAGGATTCAATTTGGCCAGAAGGTACAGAAACCTTTTGCTTTATTCTGTGCAAGATTTGGTGTGCCTGAGGGCTGGCTGGTCACTCTAGCTCCTGTTGCTCATCTTCTGACTTCAGACACAGATGCTCTTGATGATTACTGGCTGAGTCAGCCTCAAGTATCTGGTTATTTTCATCCTTGTGAAGCTGGTTTCATCTGGCATATCCAGAGCAGGTTTCTCACTGTCAGAATCTCCTGAGTCAGAACTGGCCACAGCAATAGGGAGTCCCCAAGCATCCATTGGATTCCATCTTGATAAATAAGGTGTCTGGAGTAATCTATCTGAACCACTCTTTTTCTTCTATAGGATCATCCACCTAATGTTTTGTCCATGATAAAGGAGCAGTGACAATATCTTTATTATCTAGATCAATTCTCAATTACTCTGAAAAAAGAGACCTAAGTAGCTTGGGCCCAAAATTGCTTGAAAAAGCCTATGATTACCGTGGAGGCCCTGTTTCCTGAGGTCTTCCAGATTCCAGGTTATATTCAGTGAAGTTCTTCCCAATCTAAAGGCAAATGACTAGAAAGTGATTTTACGGGATAACAGGATAACTAGTATACCATCAGAATCCTTAGACTTATTTTAGATACAACAATTCATACTTAGAAATCTCCAGACTAGAACTCATGATCATAAGTATTGTTTCTTTAATTAACTCCAGCTGCCCCAGCACCAAGGTTTCTGATGGACCAAAAATATGGGCCAGAAGATTTTTGACAAGCTAACATAATCATTGTCATTCAACTAGATCTTGGTTATACATATGAGTTCTGCCAGTTTGCTGACTGCTACATCTTGTATAAAGACTATCTTACAGCAGACAAATCTGATATTTACCATCAATTTGACTTTCTGACTTTTCATGATTTTAAGTTCTAGAGTAAATTATCAAAGGGATATCATTTTTCATCATTTTCTTTGTGCTGTAAATCCTGATAAATATTTATAAAAGTATTTGTTGTATGTAAGAAGTAGGCAAGGAGGCTCCCCCATCTATCTATCTATCTATCTATCTATCTATCTATCTATCTATCTATCTATCTATCTATCTCCCCCCCTCCCTCTCGTTACTAAAGTATCCAATTACAGGTTATGGTAGGTTGACTTCATATCTATATAGTTCATCTACTCCCACAACTATAGTGATAGCTGCAAAACTGGAGGGTTCTAAATGAGAAAATAGAGCAATTAATGAAATAATAAATTTATCAACAACTATTAGTTTATTGTCTTGTCTAACTACTATTTATTGTCTTCTATACTAGAGACAGTAGATATAATATCAACTGCTAGGGAACATGAGCTGCTACTACCACATGAGGATGCTGTTACATTGATATCCAGCTTGTGGGATTCTGTAGATAATTCAGATGGACAGAGAACACTGGACTAACCAGGCCATCCTTCATCCACCAGGCTGTTCTTCAGAAGTACTGATTTCAACTCTTAGAATTTTCTAGCTGCTACTATTTTTGCTAAAATGAATTATAACTATTTTTCTGGTCTTCTCTATGGCTGTTAATTCTACTTGAACCCATCCCATTGTTCCAGCTATGTATCTAATGGCTGGAATTGCCTGAATGTTATTTACCCTTGATGGTATTTCTTCCACCATGTTTGGACTTTAATTTCTTTTTCAGTCTCATTATTTCTTCATTTCTACCCTTCTTGATTTCAACATGTTTAATGTTGTCAGTTTGAAGGATAGCCAGATATTTGTAGTGATCTGATGTGACCAAGTCGCCAGAATTATTCATTAGAAGATTTGGATATGAATGTAATAACAACTACCAAGACCATCAAGTGGAGAAGGTTTTGGAAAATGAGCAAGTTAAGATCTTAAGGGACTTTGAAACACAAAGATTTCATTACATGATTAATATACAGTAACAGTTATTGAAAAGAAGAAAATCTGGTTCATTGAATGATGCTAGGATTAAGGATTAAGGGAAAACATTTGGGGGAAAAATACAAAATACAGGATTTGCACATTGAAGGTGAATACTTATAGAAAAAGAAACTTGCTGTGATTGCAGAGTGATACCTAAAGGACTCCCTCAATATCTGGAAACATTGGAATTATCAGACCTGAACATCCCAACTTGACAAACACCTTGCTTGGAACTGTCTACATTTTTAGATGCTACCTTAATAATTCTTAGGCCCCTGGTTAGGACTTAATTTATTAAATTTCCACCAGTCTTAGTCTGAGAATTTAACTGTAGATTACTCATGTTTGATTTTTTTTTAAAGCTACCCAAACAGCAGAGGAACAAAATATGAGCTCCTCATTGACAAGATAATTTTGAGAAACTAGAAGAGAAGGAAGATCAATTTGAGCATAGCTTGGATTCATTACAAGAAGTCACTGCATTCCCTATAACATGATTGGAAAATCAAGTGCCTAGAAATAACAGCAGCCAATAGAAATATCAGAAGCTTTGTGCAAAGATTAAAAGCATAATGGAAGACACAGCTGCTGATCAGCAGTGACAGCATGGAAGAGACTCACTATCACCACTACTGTGTGTCCTTGCACTGATTACTCTCAATTCTGAACAGATCAGACCATGCCTCTCTAACTTCAAAAAATCTTTGAGTACTTCCCAAAGATCTGGGGCAGCTAAATTATTATTATTATTATCTTAATGAAATGACAAAACAAACAAAATGTTAAAAAGTTATGATATTTATGTAATTACTTACCAAGAACGTCTAAATTATATTAAAGTAACCAAAATATCTTTACAATCCCCAAGGCTACATTCCCTACAACATGATTGAGCATCCCTAATGTTTGGAGATTGAAAGCTGAAAAGTTTGATATGCTCTAAATGTCATCTGACTCCCAGTGACTCTGAGCAATTTGAAAATTGTTAAAAATATTTACAAACAATGGACAATACAAAAAACAACAACACAAAATGAAAGGACAAAGTTTGCAAAGAAAACAAACCCGGAAGAGAATAAAGGAAAGGAAAAAAAAAGGAGACTTCAATCATGCTTCTCAAAGGCCTAGGTGAACCACCAGATCTTCAGGATCTCTTAAAATTCCAATAGGGTGGGAGCCCTGCAAATCTTGGAGGAAATCTATTTCCAAAAGGCAGACACTATGACAGAGAAGGCATGGTACCCAGGTACCAACAGATGGCATTGTTTAATCAACAGAACCCAGAGTTGTGGATTTGACTCCATTATTGAGGTTCTCCTAAATGATTTAATCCCTTTTTGCATCTCTCCATAGACTTCGTTTGTTGCAGTTAGCTTAGACATACTTTATGTCATGTTAAATATGCCATTTGAAAGCATATCTCAATTGACTGCTTTCACAGTAAAGGAGAAAGAGCCAGATGGTGCCCTATTCCAGAATGTTGCTATTGCTTTTTCCTGTTGAGAATTGATATTTCTTTTCCTCCCCATCCTTTTAGGATTCCCATGAGCGCTGCTCACTGCAGAAAACATCTTTGGGGCAAATAGTAGTGTTGCCCAAATCATTTTGCTGTGCAGATGGTGAATAAGATGCTTAAGGAGTCCTGTAAATAACTCGATACTATTAATTATTTCACACTATACGTTTTTTGTGTTCATGTTTTCTATTCACAGAAACTGTTCTGTAGGGCACTAATATATGCTACAAATGAATGTATTTTAAATGTTGGTGTTATAATTTATAATTTAGACAAGGTAAAAAAAAGGCTAGAATAATTTTCAGCAGCTAAATTGCTTGATGTACTACTTAGATGTATTAATCTTTAAGAGGAAGCTTTATACAAGACAAAGATCTATAAAGGAATATACAAATCAGATCCTACCACTTTCCTAAATCCTTTTAATCCAGCGCTCAATGTGAGCAATGACCCAGTTCTAAAAAATTTTAGTGAGTTCAGCCTCTTAATCACATTATCCAGCTTGCCTGTTACAAACTTTGAAAGGAAACTGATAAGGAGCATAACTAAAAATGTTGATAAGTTCATTGCTTTGGCATATGGGCTATTGTAAAGGAGTTAGGTTCATCGGATCCTTGCCCATGTTACTAAGAACATTTAAAGTAAATATTGATATTTCTTGGTTGCAGCTTGTAACAGTGACAGGGAGTTCAAGGTTTGATATTAAAGAATGTTTCACCCAAGCATGAAAAGTTATCATCAAATGAAAATCATTGATTTTTTTTAAAGAATGCCAAACATTAAGTACATAAAAAGAGGCTTCTAAAATAACAGCAGAAGATTGCCTATTTTGCAATCCATGCAGTAAGTTACTTAGTCAATTTGCAGTTCACATAATGGTCAGCAAGCTAACTATGGGAAGTCTATAAGCAAGTTGTCCACAATATTATCTCCTGGCTGCAGTGATATCCAAGAGAAAATTCCAAGTTTTTGAGTTTGATGTGTGGGGGTATGTGTGTTTATTTGATAGGATGGACCTATCCTGTAGAAACAATATCATTGACACTTCCCTCAAGGGACAGCTGATGAATGGCAACAACAAAATATGGAAGTAAAATCTATATGTTGGGCTTCCTCTAAATATATATGGATTTTAGATCTTTAGTCCAGAATACAGTGGTACACAGAGAGATTGATGCTTCTAAATTTGCCTATACAACATCTCTACTGAGCAAGCTGCACTGCCTCCCAGTTTCCTTCTGAGTGCAATTCAAGGTGAGTGCCATTACCTTATATGACATAGGGCTAGGTTATCTGTGTTCTTACTTGTCTCTAAGAACATCTATCCATCTTTCCAGACTAGAGATGGTGGGCCCACTCCTAGAGTCTTCCCTTAAACATTGGCATCTTATGGGATCTAAGAAGCTTTCCTTTTCCTGCCCCGTGGAAAATCTTTCCTCTTGAATTTCAGTATGCCCCACCTTCCTAGCCTTCCAAAAAGCAATTAATATCTGACTTTTCCCCCAGATATCAAATAAGGTGAGGTGGATGAGAGGATTGAATGAGGGTCTCAATGTTGGAAGCTTAACTTTGGTGACAGATTTTTCATGTTTATGGTTTTAATTAATATATGTATTATGTTGTTTTTCATGGATGTTTTAATTGTTGTCTGGGATATTCCAAGAATTTGATATAAGATGGGTAGCAATATAAATGTTTTAAAGAAAGAAAGAAACCTGCAATGACCATTATTAAAAATGCTGAAGTCTGCACATAAAAAAGCTCCCAAGCTGTGGAATACATGAAAACAAACATTCAAACAAACCATTCTATAGACCACAGGTGATGATTTGGGGAGAGGGGTGGGGGAAATTATTACAATAGGATACAGAAATTCATCAATCCTCCAAAAAGAAAAAAGAAACTAAACAAAAAACACTCATGAGGAGAAAACACAGCAAACGAAACTGTCCATTCTGTGGAAATAAAAAGAAATAAAATGAGAAGTATTTAAGTTGTTAATTACAGGAGAAACAATTGTTTAGACTAGCTGGTGAAAGTTTTCACCCATCTGAGTGAAAGCATTTCTGAGCTTCACAACTGTTATGCTCACATATGTCCTGAGCATTTTTATTCTTTTTTGAGATTCAAATATGATTTTAAAAAGATCATTATCTGTATATAGTTTCCAATGCTGAAGCATACTTTGATAGGAATCCCTTCTTTGTTTGATGCTTGGGCAATTGCTTCCTTCCAAACATCACTCCTCTTGAGCTCTTGAATTAGTGTACTTACTAAAGCTACTTGAATAAAGAAATAGCTCTTATTGTACCATGTTTCTCCAACAATACGACCTCCCCCAGTAGGAAGACGCAGCATGTTTTCTAGGCATAAAATGAAATTAAGCCCCTCCTCCCAAATTTAGGCCTATTTTAAAACATGCAAAATGGGGGAAAGGGCAGGGGGACTTGCCGTTAGGAGTGCCCCACGGGCAACAATTCCTCGCCACCAGCTGTTGCTAATGGGTGATCATGGCAGAGCATGGAGAACTCCCTACTCCTGCCAAGCACCTTTGCGGCAGGCCCAAAACCTTCAGCACCCACCGCTGTTGATTTCCCTTCTGCCCATGCCACCGCCATGTTTGGAGCTGCCACTTCCACATTTGGAGCATCACTGCTGTTTGGAGCACTGCTGCCGTTTGGAGCTGCCGCTTCTGTATTTGAAGCTGCCACTTCTGCATTTGGAGCTGCCGCTGCATTTGGAGCTGCCGCTTCCACGTTTGGAGCACTGCCACTGTTTGGAGCACCACCGCCATTTGGAGCACCGCCACCACTCCTAACACGGCGGCAGCTCCAAATGTGGAAGTGGCAGCTCCAAACATGATGGTGGTGCTCCAAATGGCGGCGGCACTCCAAACACAGAAGCAGCAGCTCCAAACATGGTGGTGGAATGGGCAGAAGGGAAAGCAACAGCGGTGGGTGCCAAAGGTCTTGGGTCTGCAGCAAAGGTGTTTGGTGGGAGTAGGGAGCTCTCTGCGCTTCGCCATGATCACCCGTTAGGAGTGGCTGGTGGCGAGGCTACCTGCGGGGTGCTCTAGATGATGATGCAAGGGGGGGGGAATTAAGTCACCCCTGAAAAGACGGCCTAGCCATTTTTTCGGGGCTCAAAAAAATATAAGATCCAGCCTTATTTTATGAGAAACACGGTAGCTCAATATACGATTGAAAGAACAGCAATAGTTAATTTGCTTCTGATCAATAACACTTTATTGGACATTGAGTGGTTCTAACGGTTTCTCTGGTGACGAAAAAGATTCACTTATTTTTGAAGTCATAATTCAAACAGATACCTTTAAGATGTTAGAAAGAGAAAAGAAATCAATACTGGAAAATCATATTTATGGTTACATCTACAAAAACTTTGCTATTTATTAACTTCAGAAATTAATAATGAAACCAGGGAAGGGTAAAATTATACTGTACAAGGCAGCAACTTGCAAACCAGCACTGAACAAGAGTGGAACTAGTTTCATCATGCCTTTATATTTTGCAGAAAAAAAAAGAAAGAAAAAAATGACATGGAAAGCATACATAATTGTTCATTCCAAGGCCGGTTTTCAAAGAAAAACAAAGAAATTCTAGTTTGCAAGAGGCTATTCTTGAAAAGTATCCTGAAGCAACAATTGGTTCAAAATGTGGCTGCCCACATGGTTCTGTACAAGACTAGATTTGAACATATGTCGTCTCTCTTGAGGGAGCTGCACTGGCTGCATTGCTTCTGGGTCCCAATCTCATCTGTAAAGCCCTACATAGCCTAGGACCAGGTTATTTGAAGGACCATATTTTCTCAATTATATCTACACAACCCACCAGAGCAGGGAGATAGGAGATATTACAGCCACCCCTCCTAAGGAGGTCCATCTAGTGGTACCAGGAGGAAAGGTTTTTTCTATGGTGGTTTTTTCTATGGTGGTTTTCTCTCTGTGGAACATCATCCCACTTTGCCCCCACCCCTCACCCCACTTTGACGCTCTTTTGTTTTCAGGGAGACCTCAAGTGGTTGATTGGACTGTTGTCACCAGGGGATTAGTCACCAGGGGTTTATTGGGTTTTGCATTGAGATTTTAGTTCTGTAATCTGCCCAAAGTCACCATGAGTAAGTTTGGTGGCCATGTACAATATGTTTTGTTAATAAATAAAAAATAAAGTTAATAAAGTCCACATTTTACAGCAATTATCATCTTCAAAATGCCCCAAAACTAAGCAGAATCTCTGGCTTGACTAATTTAATTTCTTGTATTTGCTAAGCGAGTCCAGTCTCTTGTTTGGTATATTCCTGTTAATTCTTTCCTCTGATATCTGCTACATTTAATTTCTGACATTGCCACATTTGCTTAAAACACATTACTGAGCCAATTTTATATTTTGTAAAATGCTATATCAATTCTATCTATTTTATCAGATATTTAGGCTGAGTGTGTTTATTTAAATACGGTATACAATTTTCCTAAGATAAAAAACATTTAAATAGCATTGCAATAACACTAAAATTGGTTGTATCCCATTTTGGTTGCAAGAACATAGACTTCTTTTCTAGCTTGTTAAAAAGTGATTTATTCAGCTTAATTTTTAGATTCAAAATAGGAGTTTGTTTCTGTGCTCTGTAGAGCAGTGCTGCTGGCTGTTTTTATTTTGGTCTTAACTATGTTTTCTGGGTATTTTAATTTTTACCATTATCTATTCTGAGCATCACTTGTTTGCAAAAAGCCAAAATATATATCTGACAAATAAATACAATTGTTCATCCCCAAGTAACATCATCTAGAGCAAAAAACTGTCTCATCAAAATTTATTGGGGCAATTTCTAATCCAGTCTGGGAATAATGCTAGTTGAAAGACTTTAGATACTGTAAGAAGAGAGCTATATTACTGTGGCTAGTATCATAACTATAGAGGCTATGGCTAGTAACTATAGAGAAGTATAGTGTTATTAATTCTGATTTTTCAGTGAAATCTCACCCCAAAACACAAATAAACTTAGTAGCCTGAACTTTAAATGGATATTTGTTGAGTTTCATCGTTCTTTACTCATCACCTTATGAAGGATAGAGCTGAAATGATCATATGTTAATGCTCTCAGCTCTTGCAATGTGCAATGCACATTGAAGCTGTTTGTGCCTAGAGCAAATATGGGCTATGTGTTAAGTCCTGAGCATGGGTGCAAGGAACGGAGACGAGACATCGAACGGTGACTTCAACTCTTTATTGTGAAATAAGAACAGAGCAAATACTTGGTCAGCAGCAGCTCTTTTATAGAGCTGGCTGCTGTCAAAACATCCAATGATTTGAGTTTACCACTCTCACAAGCGTCCAATCAGAGAGGCTCGTTAACAGCCAATCAGACTGGCCAGAAACAACCAATCACAACTCTCTATTCGCGGGCCAATGAGAAGTGCAGGATTACGAGCCTGCTGCAAAGTAAAGCTATTTAGGGTTGTTACTGCTGCATTGGCTTAGTCCACAACACCCCTCCCCCCTAGGTTCCGTCTGAGGGGTAGGGTGACGTACTCTCGTAAATAGGCAGGTCGCTTCACCTGTCTGCCTGACCTGCGCTGTTCCACCGGTTTCTGTCCTGGCTCTGGTTCTGGTGGGCTGTCAGCTGGGCTGGATGGTGAAAACTGTCCCACTGCTCCTTCGAATGGCTCCGGCTGTTCTCCCTGCTTCCGCCATGCTGTCTTCCAGGTTCCCCGGATCTGCTACCATCGTGGTGCTGTCACACGGCGATGCCACTCCCTGGCTTGGTTCTCCTTCTGGCAGTGAGTATCCCCTGGTTGGTTGTGTAGACTGCTGGGTTTCGGTTGTTAAGTCATCTGTTATTTCTTTTTCGGCCTCCTCGATGTTCCTTCCCCCCTCCCCCAGTTAGAGATTCAGGGGCTGAGATAGGACTAGGTGCTAGTCTGGAACAGAGTTGGTCTATGTGGCGCTTCCACATCTTACCATCTGCAGTTTGTAGGGGATAGGATTGGGGTCCCATAAGTTGTGTTATGGTAGCGGGAACCCACAATGGGTCACCTGAGAAGTTTTTCACAAACACGGGGTCACCTTCCTGGAATGCCCGACACTTGCTGCTGGATCCTGGGTGTTGTTCAGTCGTGTAATTTGGGTGGAGGCAATCGAGATGCAAGCGAAGTTTCCGGCCCATCAGGAGTTCAGCTGGGGTTCTGTTCGTGGGGGTTATGTGCTGGAGGAGAAGCATCCGGGTTATTTTGTCGTCAATGTCGCTGTGGTCCATTTTGTGCAGTCTTTTTTACAAATTGAACCATTCGCTCTTAGCCCTACCATTGGCCGCAGGGTGAGCTGGCGATGTTAAGGCATGATGGGTGCTCCGATCTGCCAGGTACTGTTCAAATGCCAGGGCAGTGAATTGGGGGCCATTATCAGAGACCAGGACATCTGGCAATCCATGGGTAGTGAATAGCTTATTCATTTTTTTAGTAACCACCTCTGTGGTGGTGCTTTTCATCTTGTGGACCTCGAGCCAGTTAGAATAGGCATCCACTGTTAGGAGGAAAGTGTGTCCTCTTGTGGGTCCCACAAAATCAATGTGGATATGGGACCAAGGACCTTGAGGCATTTCCCACTGAGTTGGGGGAGTTTTTGGAGGATTAGAGCAAGTCTCCTGTCATTTGCTGCACTTTGCTACCCAGGTCTCTATCTGTTTGTCTAACCCAGGCCACCATGCATAACTCCTGGCCAATGCCTTCATCCGCACGATGCCTGGATGTCCATCGTACAACATTTTTAATACCTTATGTTGCAATTTCTCCGGGATTACAACTCTGTCTCCCCACAAGATGCAGCCCTTTTGGGAGAATAGTTCTGTCTGTCGATTTCTGAATGATTTGAAAGTATCGTTGGGTGTGCTGACCGGCCAACCCCGTTCCACCCAGCTGAGGACTCGTGCCAAAACAGGCTCCTTTTTTGTTTCTGAGGCGATGTCTCAAGCAGTCAGCGGCGGCGATTTAAGGGTTTCGATTTGCAATATGGCTTAGGTTGGAGCTGGGTCCTCTATGACATCTGGTAGTAGAGAGCGGCTCAAAGCGTCAGCGTGGGGAATGGTTTTCCCCGGGTGGTGTTGTAATCAGTAATCGTAGGCGGCTAAAAATTCCGACCAACATGTCATTCTTGGTGATAAGATATGGGGAGTTGGTTTGTTTCCCGCCAGAATACCAAGTAGCGGCTTGTGGTCTGTAATTGTGGCAAAGGGTCTCCCATACACATATTCATGGAAACGTTTAATTGCGGATATAATAGCAAGAGCCTCTTTATCAAGTTGACTATAGTTCCTTTCAGTCTTAGACAAGGTTCTTGAAAAGAATGCAATAGGTGCCTCATTCCCATTTGGTAGGACATGGCTTAAAATGGCTCCCACTCCGAATGGTGAGGCATCACAGGTAACTGTTAAGGGTAGAGTCTCGTTGTATTGCATCAATGCAGCATCGGAGGTTAAGAGGTCTTTTACTTGTTGGAATGCCCGTTCTTCACGCCGTCCCCAGACCCAGAAAGCCTTTTTGTCGAGAAGTCTATGTAGGGGCTCAGCTACGGTCGCCTTCTGGGGCAAGAAGATGTTATAAAAGTTAATGAGTCCCAGGAAGGCTTGGAGGTCTGTCTTATTCTTAGGTCTCAGGGCATTTTTTATTGCGGTTAGTTTTTTTTTCGGTGGGGTGGATTCCTTGTCTGTCGAGAAGGTATCCCAGGAACTCCACTCTCTCCGTACAAAGTTGACACTTGTCCCTTTTTACTTTCAGGTCAGCATCTTTAAATTTCTGAAGAACTTTTTGGAGTCATTGTACTAATAACTCTTTTGTGGAGGCAGCTATTAAGACATCGTCAAAATAAGGCACGACGCCTTTTATGCCTTGTAATAGTCTCTCCATTAAACTTTGGAAAATGCCAGGCACCAGGCTTACTCCGAATTGGAGTCTATTGCACTTGAAGGCGCCTCTATGTGTAACTATTGTCTGGGCTTCTGCAGTTGTCGCGTCTACAGGTAGTTGCTGGTATACCTGAGCTAAGTCCAATTTCGCAAATATTTTTCCGCCACCCAGGGAGTGAAGAAGGTGTTGGACCACCGGTACTGGGTAAGCGCTCTGTTGAAGGGCATGATTTAGGGTGGCCTGGTAATCCCCACAAATTCTTAATGAACCATCTGGCTTCATGGGCGTTACTATTGGAATTTCCCAGCGGGCATGGTCAATCGGCCCTGGGCTATCAGTTTATCTAACTGCTCATCGATCTTCGGCTTGAGTTCAAAAGGCACCCGACGAGGCTTAAGCCGAATGGGAGCTACATCGGGGCTGAGATTAAATGATATAGGGGTCCCCTTGTACTTGCCTAATGTTCCTGTGAACACGTCCTGGAATTCCTGGATGAGGGCCTCTTCCCAGTCGTTGCTTCTGGTTTGGTGTATGCCGGCTAGTTCAATCCCGAGTGAGGCAAACCACGGTAACCCTAACAAACTGGGCCGGTCACGATCGACGACAGTCAGGGAAAGCGTCGCGGTGCGGTCCTTGAAGGATACTTGGATGTGGCTGGAACTGACAACTGGAATTCTGTTGCCCTGATAGTCTTTTAGGATGATTCGTTGAGTGCTGAGGTCCTGGCGGTAGATGGCAAGGATCAGCTGTTTGAGGGTTTTCCAGGATACCATCGATAGGGATGACCCCGAATCGACTTCCATCACGCACAGTCGATTCTCAATAGTAAACCTTACGCAGATCTTTCTTGCATCGAACGATGAAGTGTGGCTGATAATAATGGTTTGGTGTGCCTCTTCTCGTCTCATTGAAAAGGCAGGTGCTCAATTTCTGTAGCAGTAGTGGTTGTTCCATTAGTGGTTCAGATGGTCCCGATTTTCAGGTGGTTTGCCTGTCTCCCGGCGGAGGTTGTTCTCCCTTCGGCTGGGACTGGACTCTCGCTTGCTTCTGCAGACCTTCGCGATGTGGCCTCTTTTCCCGCAGGTATGGCAGAGTGCGTCGAGGAATTTGCAGTCCGATCGCAGGTGGTTTGCCCTGCAACCAGCACATTGGTGCGGAAGTCTCTGGTTCGTTTGCTCTCGTTTCGAGCAAGCCAGTTTACCTCTTCTTCCTCACTGTCTGAGAATGACTTGAGGTCTTCGTGGTGGGCGGTAATAGCATGCTTCTCAGCGGAGAGCGGGCTATCATTAGCGAGTTGGTGAAGCAGTGCGTTTGCTTGGCACATTCGAGCAGCTGACTTCCTGGTTGCTTCTGCGGCAGTAGCGTTGGCGATGACATCTGCAAGGCTGATGTCTCCTTTCACCATGAGTTTACTCTGCACTGTGGTTGCATCTAATCCCAGAACTATGCGGTCTCTCAGGGCTTGCTCGAGGTTTGCAAAACCACAAAGGCCTCCTAAGTTCCGGAGGTCGGCTACGAAATCCCAGAGCTCTCATTCTTCCATTGGTCCCTCTGGTAAAACTCGTGTCTTCGTATCAGTGTAGGTACTGCGGGTGCGTAATGGACCCAGAGGATCGGGGCGAGGTTATCCCAATCACTTCCGCCGGTTTGGCAAGTGCTTTAGCCATTTTGAAAACGGCGGGGCTGCAGTGAGTCAGGAACACCGCTCGTTTCTTGCCAGGCATAGCATCTTTAAATTGTTGGTCTCTAGGAACATCTGGAAACGATCTATATACGAGTCCCAGTCTTCGGTTGCTGGGTCAAATGGAGCGGGTGGTATGGCACCGCTGGTCATTTTGCCGTTTGTTGCGTGCGCTCTTCAGCCACGTGCTCTGTCTTGTTCGATGAGTACTTAGTCAGCTCTATCATCTCCGCATCCCATCCTCATCGCCAGTGTTAAGTCCTGAGCATGGGCGCAAGGAACAGAGACGAGACATCGAACGGTGACTTCAACTCTTTATTGCGAAATAAGAACAGAGCAAATACTTGGACAGCAGCAGCTCTTTTATAGAGCTGGCTGCTGTCAAAACATCCAATGATTTGAGTTTACTGCTCTCACAAGCGTCCAATCAGAGAGGCCCATTAACAGCCAATCAGATTTGCCAGAAACGACCAATCATGACTCGCTATTCGTGGCCCAATGAGAAGTGCAGGATTACGAGCCTGCTGCAAAGTAAAGCTATTTAGGGTTGTTACTGCTGCATTGGCTTAGTCCACAACACTATGTTTACTGGTACTCTTATTTTCCTCAGAGACAAAGATATCAAACTAGATTTTTCATCTGCCAAAGCCCTTGGCGGAAGCCTGTTCCATCATAATTATCCTCCATTTTCACTATAGTGTTTATATTTGATCCTCCAATCTTAGACAGGTTATTTCCATTTCTTCTGCTCAAGCCATTAAACTTTCACTCATGTCTAGGTTTTATATGTCAGCAAGAATGACCTAGTTTTTTTCAGGGGTGGGGAGGAGAATGCTGGCAACTTCACTCACAATTCACTTTATCTCAAAGGCATTTTAAACAGCTTGCCGGAAAAGAGAAATAACAGCACTAAATGTCAGCAAATGGACAAGTTCCATTTGTATGCATGTCAGGGAAGACACTTGACATTGTTTATTGGTGTAATACAAAGCGGCTTGGCTCTTTGCTGCTCCCTGTTAGGTCTTAATTATGTAGTGAATTCCAACAGATAATTTAAGATTCCCATACAACTCTCAATTACATTGTCAATCATAAATTGTGTGTTTTCCATTTGGATACTTTGCAGATTATTGAGACTGTGAGGGTCGGGCAGGTAAAACAGAAAAATCTCAGAAAAGAAAATAATGTCTCTTTTGGAATAGGGTTTTTTTTTTTTTTAGCAAAGAACAAAGCATCCTAGCTTTCTTTGTCAAAGCTGTATTTTGAAAATTATTCAGGTTATCCTTAAAATTCTGTGAATTGTTGAAAAAATAGCCCATTGCAAATGCATTCCCCACTTTTCTATTACTCCCAGAAATTCCAATAGCAACTTTTGCTTATAAGCTCACCCAGTCTCCTTCAACCTATCTTCAAACGCCATGGTTCAGACAGAAGAAATGGTGCTAGGTTTCCTGTAGTTTCTAGGATCCTCTTCTGTTGGCTGCAAGACCCTTTTGAAGTAAAAAAGAAAAAAACAGATTAAATTATATGGTACTTTGTAAAACAGAGTAAGCATATTTTTTTAAACTGAATACTTTCTATAATTCCCACCCACCCACCTTCTGCAAAAACAAACAAGCGAACAAACAGACTTGGGTTTAACCATTTTGTATGACTGCTCCATCCAGTGTGGCCGTTTGCCTTCTTGATGAAAGATTCCCCTGCCTGTATGCAAACAGCTTCACATATCCTTGTAAGAAAACATTCACAGCCAGTTGAATTGACCCTAAGTAGTGACAGGGAGAAGAATTATTTCTAGTCACTTATCATATCACAAAGATAGTATGGCAGCCTGCTGACCTAATAGGAGGGGATAAATCATAGTAAGGTCACATTGATGGGTTTATGTGAATATTCCAATGTCATCCTGTAATTTATACTATATCTGCCTTTTCCTTTTGTCTTGTCTTTTCAATGTAGCAGGCCAAAGTTATATCAACTTTGGTTCTTATTTTGAGACTATTCAGCAAAGTGCCAAAAAAGTGCTGGAATTTTTCTGATATATTGTATACATGCTCATAATGTAATTTTGCATCTTCTTAGTGACTTGATTGCTCTCTAGATGAGCCAAGCTTGGGTCACAACATTGACCATCTGCAAGGTCTTCCAGTTGAGGAGCAATTGGCATGCAGAATAAATCTGTTCAAAGGTCTTCTCGGCCACAACTGTCATCTACTCTTCAAGCAGGAATTATGAGTCCAAAAAAAAAAAAAAAATCCAAGTTATGCACCAGTGCTGAATGCAGAAGCACATCTCCATCCTAAACCAGTGATAAAAACTTCCTAATTTAGAGAGGCAAAACAGCCATAAGCACTGCCTTATCAGGATCTGCACAAAGTCTATTTTTCTTTGTTCAGAACTGTGCAACCTCCAGACAATGATTCAGTACATGAATAGTTTAATCTGTGTAGGGTCAAGAAATAAAGATGGATTCCATCAGCACACTTATATTATATTATTGTTGTTCAGCTGCCAAGTCATTCTTGAGGCAAACCACTTCAGCATATAAGTCCCCACTCCTAACCTTTGCAATCCAGAAGCTGCTGTCCTGCTTCTGGTTTCAATTGGGTTACTGTGTGTTATCACACAATTACTTTGGAAGTAAGCAATTTATTCAAAGACAAAATGATAATAACACACAAGGAATTCACTAAAATACAGTCTTGGCAAGAAACTTGCTGAAAGCTTTTGCTTTTAGCAGGAACATGCAGAAGAACAGTCAAAATCCAGTCTAAAGTTCCAAGAGTCAGATCAGCATTATCAGCCAGTCCAGAGGTCAGAATTCCACAAAGAAAATCTGCAGAAATGTGACACAAGTGCCAAAATTCAGACAATTGTTTCCAAAAATGATTATGTGTTAGCTTTTTAAATCAAGCTACAGCTGTCAGCCTTCAGTAAAAGGATTTACTCCTTTATTTGATAAGAAGCCTCATTGAACATTTCTGCTCTACTCACCAGTTTGTAACTGGGAGGCCTGATGTCATCATCATCTGACTCTTCAGCTGTTCAGGTGGTACCTTTGTATTTGATTAGCCATAAGAACTCCAGCTTTAACTACATAATTCTACACATGTTGTACTTAGGGCAGAAGTCTCATTGTATAACATGTTATAACACGTATAACATCGCATCAAACTTGATTGCAGGAAATATGACTTCAGCAACAGAGTGGTCAATGTCTGGAATACTCTACCTGACTCTGTTTTTTCCCCCAAACCCCAAAAACTTTAACCTTAGACTGTCTATTATTGACCTCACCCCTTTCCTAAGAGGTATGCATAAGCGCACCAAGGTGCTTACTGTCCCTGTCCTATTGTTTCCTTTATTTTTTTTAATTTTTCTTATATGTATCCATGTATTCATAACTATGTTTTTACTTATACCTATTATCTTGTAAGCAATTGACAAATAAAAATAAAATAAAAATAAATAAAATAGAGATGCATACTACGCATATCCCTAATACATGTATCTGTATAAGGGATGTTGTGGCTCAGTGGCTAAGACATTGAGTTTATCAATTGAAAGATCGGCAGTTCAGCGGTTCAAATCCCTATACCACATAATGGGGTGAGCCATTACTTTCCCAGCTTCTACCAACCTAGCAATTCAAAAGCACATAAAAATGCAAGTAGAAAAATAGGGATCAGCTTTGGTGGGAAGTTAACAGCATTCCATGCACCTTTGGCATTTAGTCATGCCAACCACATGACCAGTGAGACATCTTCAGACAGCGCTAGCTCTCCGACTTTGTAACAGAGATGAGCACCACCCGCTAGAACCAGAAATTAGCATGCCTGTGTGAGGGGAACCTTTACCTTTACCTCATACATGTATTCAGGACTTCAGTCAAATGTCTGTTGCAGTGAAAACAAGAAGAAAAACATCTTGAGGAATGTAAATATTCTTATCACATTTCTGCAATCATGATGTGCCTTTCTGCCATTTGTTACCATAAATTTGATTCTCAGGATAAATTCTGGTTTATTTTAATGTTATTTGATGATGAAGAAAGTGCCTTCCTAAGTGGTAGAATATATATGAGAATCCAAGATATAAAGTCAGAAATAAAAAATATCAGATAATTAAACAGAATAATGTAATGATGATATTTCATTTATTCTCCAATCCCTGGCTTACATAGTTTAGAGCAAACAGGCAAATCTAATTTTAGAAATAAGAGAATAAAAATGTGTCACCTATCATGGAAACATTAATTTTCTGCAATCCAGGATAGTGTTTTTCATACAAGACTAAAAACTCTTGTGCACATTTCTGCATTTCTGGAAGTAATAAGGTGAACATGAGCAAATGAAGAACTGCAGGGAAATCCAATCCGCATATACTGTAACAATGCCAACCCATCAATTATATTTGTTAACATTTTTCAATCACCCTGCATCAATATGTTTTATAGTTGAACATAATTCATTAGTGGTGGTAAGAAAATAATGCATGTCAGATTTTGATTTGGGACCAGAACGAAAAACATAATTTATTTTTTTTAAATAATGTGAAGAACGGCTGCAGGACTTTGGTTTTGCTAGTCTAAAAAAAGAAGAAGAGTTGGGGTGACATGATAGCAGCATTCCAATACTGCCACAAAGAAGAGAGGGTCAAATTATTCTTCAAAGTACTGGAGGGAGGACAAAAAACAATGGCTGGAAACTAATCAAAGAGAGAAGCAACTTCCTAACAGTGAGGACAATTAACCAGTGGAACAGAAATCATGGATGCTCGATCACTAGAAGTTTTTAAGAAGAATCAAGACAGTCACTTATCTGAAATAGTATAGGTTCTTCTGCTTAAGCAGGGGGCTGGACTAGGAGACCTCCAAGATCCCTTTCAGCTCATTCATTCTGTTGTATGAAATGCTCATTGCAATAAACATGGGATATTTTCTTTAATCTGGAGATCACAATTTCTGCAGTCTTTTGGCTGCTTCTGAAATCTTCACTAAGTTTCCATAATGCCTTCAAATTCTTACACTCCATAATATTTTCATATAGGGACCTTAAATGATAACTTCACAGGTACCCAAATGTTAAATCCCAGGAAATCATAAACTGGTACCAAAACCTGGTACAATGCTGATGGCATTTTAAAATTAAAAGACTACATCAGTTTTCTGATATTGGGTATCTATAAGTTTATGTTGCATTCATGTGCAGAAGTGATTTTACTTAAATCCAAGAAAATGAATTCAGCATTCCAAGAAATCAAAATGAGAACAACATAAAATAAAATTCAAAATTGTAATAAATCTATCAGACTTGTTAAAATGCATGGAAGAATTTGTAAAGACCATCAAGTGTAAAAAAGTTTGCCATATTTTTGCACTATAAAACACTCCAGACCATAAGACGCTGGCTTTTGGTGAGAAAAACAAGAAAAAAAAATCTGCCTCCCAGCAGTTTGCCTCCTTGCAGGAAACAGCCAACAGCTTGTTTAGCTTCAGCACAGCTTGATTTAGCATAAGCAGCTGATTGGCAGTTGGATAAGCCTCCTGGAATACCATTGATCAGCTGTTCCAGGCTGTGGGGATCACTGCTGTCCATTGCTACCATCACCACCCATCACCTCCGCCACCTATCGCTGCTCAGTGTGCCCCATTTTTGGCATCTGCGTGCTCTGTTTTCAGCCCATTCCAGGTGGTGGGGATTGCTGCCGCCATCTGAAATGGGCCGAAAACAGGATGTGCAAAGGCCAAAAATGGGGTGTGTGAAGGCCAAAAACAGGACGCACAGGCTGAAAATGAGCCACACGGAGGCAGCAATAGGCAATGGTAATCTCTGCAGCCTGAAACAGCTGATCATTGGGAGGCCAACCCAACCAACAAACAGCTGCTTGTGCTAATCAGGCTGTGCTGAGGCTGCCCAGGCTGTTTGCTGCAAGGAGACAAATTTCTGGGAAGCAGAGGTTGAAGAGTGGGAGCTGGCGGGTAGGCAGGGTTTCAGCAACATTCGCTCTATAAATCGCACAGACATTTCCACTCACTTTTTTTTGGGAGGGGGGGGAGAGAAGTGCATCTTACAGTGCAGAAAATATGGTATATACCTGACACATGCATAAAATGACACATTTAAATAATTAACATGTTGTCTCATTCTGAAACATGTTGTAGCTTTATTCATTTACAAAATGTGATTCAGTTTAATTTGTCTTTAAGAATTTGTCTAGAAGAATGAGTCAGTAGCTTTGACAGAGTTAGTCAGTCAAAAGAAAAGTGATGCTGATAGCCATCTTTCTATTTCTTTCAAAAATCTTGATTGACTAGAATCATCTGAATTTCATTTGTTGCATAAACAGATCAAAACAAAAGTACGTTTAAATGAATAAATTAATCATAAGGTCCTAGCACTTTATGATCTGTACGAATAACTAGAATGGATGTTTATTCTATTTTCCTTAATTCCTTTTCCATACTTACTATGAAGACAGACAATTTAAATGTGTATGATTCTAACAGTTCCTTGAAAGCATTTTAGAAAGCCTGAAATAATGAGGAAAGTTCCCTGATCTCTTTCTAAAAAAAAGTATATTCCAAAATTTAGAATTGATTGTTTTACACTAGATGTCATTCAGACAACCCAAAGAGAAACAATGACCCTCAGTGACATATTGTTAATTCACTTTGTTAATCCCTCTCCCTGTTCTTTTTTATCACCTGTCAGAAAATTCACTTGTCAACAGTGAGGAAGCCTTGGCTTATATCTTGCTTTCCTTCTTGGCTTTTGGGTATTTTGCTTGTTTTTGCATAATAAATACCCCAAATAAGGGTTTTAAAGTTTTTGCATTATGATTTTTTAATCAATATTATTGATAAAATACTAATACTATTACTGTATGTTATTGTTATTGTTCTTGTGTGGATTTTTTCAAATGAACCAAGGCAGACATCTATTGTACACTTTTCTAAAGGATTATCTTAACTATGTGAAAACACAGACTTAAACAATTTTTTATTTTATAATATATATCAACATAACAAATCCTTCTTTAGTCTGTTAAGATTGCTACCAGGTCACATGTTCCTTCCTAATCATAGCATGACAATTTTCCATATCCTTCACCTTTAGCCTTGCTCTGTTATATTCACAGAACCTTCTTGTTCTGTTCAGCTCCAGAGTCAGTACCATATTTCATCTTTTCATTGGTTGTACTTATATAACATTACATAAGTCTATGTGATGCAGGAGGAATTAATTTATTTACCTGATTTATACATTAGACCTAACTAAACTTGCCATCTGTGCACATAAAAAGATGGTCATAATATGTAGCCAAGAAAGATGAATAATTGAAATAACTCCTGTCTTTAAAATAATATAAATCCTGGGGCAGAGCTAGCATCACGACGATACGGCAAGCGATCTTGGAGGTCTGCGATTGCTGCCGATATCTTTGCTCCTGGACAATCCTATCGGATCTAAACCATCCCGAAGAGACGGTGAAAGTGAAGAGTGCATCCTGTCAATCCCAGGGACATCACAAAGTCCCTGGTAGATCCAGGAGAAGCTCTTCTTGCCAGCAGCAAAGATACAGCCATTAAAGCTGCTGAAGTTGGGACAGCTCCAAAACAGAAGAGAACAGAAAGAGAGAGTGTGCCAGTTTGGTGAAAACTTTTTCTTTATTCTAAGATCTGAAAGGACACCCTAAGGAAAAGAAATAATCTGTAAAAGTTTTGACAGAAGTGATTAAGCGGCAATTTTAAACAGGAATGTCAAAGTATATTTTATATATATTTTATATTTTGAAACTGGACTGGTTTTTTCTTTTTCATCTATTTTTTTCTCCTTTTTGATTTTGTAACTATTTTAGGCTAGAGACTCCCATTTAGTTATTTCTTTTTTTAAAATATCTTTTTCTTTTTTTTATTAATTCTTATTGCATTTTGCTTGGAAAAGGAGGGGGAAAATGAAAACAAAGAAACTTTGTAACACTGCCAATTAGAGGCTTGGAAATAAAGATAAGACAAAGATCTTGACAAAGAATATGCTATCAAGACAAAAGGAAGAACTGGCAGACCTATTGAAAATTCAGGTCATGAATAAGATCAAGTACTTGGGGATATACTTGACAGCAAAATGTAGTACACTAAAAGAAAATAATTATATCAAACTTAAACAGCAGATAGCGCTAAATTTGGCGAAATGGGAAAATTTACAACTGTCATTAATAGGGAGAATATCAACAATCAAGATGAATATATTACCCAGAATTTTATATTTGTTTCAAACAATTCCAATTAGGCTTGGAAAAGACTACTTTGAAGATTTAAATAAAATTGTGTGGAAATGTATATGGCAAGGTAAGAAAGTGAGAATAAAGTTAAAACTTTTGCAAAGTGCTAGAATAAGAGGAGGATTTGGTTTGCCTAATTGGGAGTTGTATTACTAAGCTACAAATTTGATGTGGGTTAAGGAATGGATAACATTAAGAAATGCTAGATTGTTGACCTTAGAAGGACATGATCTGTTGTTGGGGTGGCATGCTGTTCTATGGTATAAAGGAACTAAAACACAAGGGTACTTTAGAAGACATTATATACTCTGTGGTTAAACTGGGAGAAGATTAAAAGACAATGTTATTTGAAAATTCCAGTCTGGCTATTGACTATTGAAGCATTTTCTTATCCTATAATATACAAAAAGGAACAAACAGTTAGATATGGTGAAATATTGAATGAAAAGGGTGAACTTACATCTATACAAAAATTAGAGGAACAAGGTATAAAGATGAATTCGTTTTCATATGTGCAAATACATTCAAGGTATGATAAAGATTTTAAAACAGAAGGTTTCTATGATAAACTGACTGATTTAGATAAGATTTTGACAGGTACTGAGGAAAAGGTGATTAAAAAATTGTATGGATATTTATTAGAAATTAAACTAGAAGAAGAACAAGTTAAAGAAACAATGATTGCTTGGGGGAAGAATTTTGGATATGGGATTGCTAGAGAAATGGCAAAAATTGTGGTCTCAAAATTATAAAATGATAATGTCAACAGCATATAAAGAAAATTTGTATTTTACAGGTGGCATTTTCCCTGGACAAGAATAGCAAGAATGTTCAAGAATAAATCCGAAAAATGTTGGAAATGTCATCAAACACCTGGCTCATATTATCATATGTGGTGGACTTGTGCAGATGCTAAAAAATACTGGACTAAAATCCACACGTAGTTGGAAAAAATGACAAAAAAGCATATAGACTTGAAACCAGAGATATTTTTATTGGGAATTTTACCTGAAATATATAGTGAAGATTTGAAATACCTGTTGTAAATGTATTAACAGCGGCTAAGATTCTATTTTCTAAAAACTGGAAAAATGAGAAAATATCATCACAGGAAGAAATTATTAAGAAAATATTGGAATGTGCTGAAATGAGCAGATTGACATTTGAAATTAGAGAACAGGATGATAAACAATTTTATAAAGTTTGGGATCTATACTATCAATGGTTAGACAATAAAGTATAGTAACGAAATATGTAGACTTTTAGAAAATACTAAATATATAAAGATGTATTCTTTTCTTATTATATCTACAAAATGTTTTTAGGATAGATTTGGGATCATAATATGAATTGTCACAAAACAAATTAAGTAAAATATGATTATTTTCCAAAGCATGAATGAATAAAAGCATAGTCAAATGATTGATTAATAATGATACCAATGTATTTAATATTGAATTGAAAATATGAAATCATATACAATGTAACTGTAATTGAAGACTACGAAATGGAAGCACAAAACAATTTGTAAACCAGCCGGCACACTGTATATATGGAAGATGGCCTGATGTTTTTATGTTTTGTTTGTTTATGTTTGTTTTAAAAACCAATAAAAAATTTTTTTTAAATAATAATAATACAAATCCTATCTATTAGCAGCCATTGTCAAAGAATAACTTTTGCAATAAAGATCTTCTAGATATTATTAAAAGATTCAAAAGAAAATGGTGGTCACAACTTTTAACTGAATAAGAAGATATTGGGAAGTACCCAAACTGGCAAGGAAAGAGGATCAAATGCAAAGAAAGCCTAGACTTAGTCATTGCAAAATGTAAAAGGGCCAGAATAAGAACTTCCTGAATTCCATGGAGCCTTATCTAATTTTTCCCAACTGGAAGACTGGGAGATTCCTGGCAGAAAATAATAAAGTAGTTAGCTTGAATTCTGCGTGTGTGGATCTAGTTATTCGTGCCTGACTGAAAATAAAAACAAAAAATGTCAAAAAATGTAAGCTATTGCCTGCTTACAAGGTTTAAATTTCAAAAAATGACAAGGAGTTGTCATTTTCAAATAAGAAGTTAACACAAGAATCTAACTTTTTAGGTACACATATTGTTACTCTGACCCATCACTGAACATGTTAAATTAGTGCTGGTTTTTCAATTTCCTTGGTTTAGAAGGTGCTGTAACTTTGTGCTGTGTACATTTTTTCCCTTTTATAACATCTTTCCAAATGAACATCTATGAATTAAAAAAACACTTCTCTTCCTTGCTTCTCAACTGCTGGAATTCTTTGACCTCTTGAGCAATATTTTTATTAATGTCCAGTTAAATATATTCTTGCCAATTTTCATAGGGCTATGTATCCTTTACAAAAGCAGGGAGACATTTTTCAGTGACATTTGGAAATAATAGCAAACAGGTTTAAAACTTTGAAGAAAAAAGAGCTTATATAAAATGTGTTTAAAAAACTTCCACTGACTTTAAAAAAAAAAAAATTTGGCAATAGCTTCATGAATCTGCGAGCAGGATTTCATGTCCTATCATTATTGCTGCAACAACAATGAAATATCATCCCATCATGTCATTTAGTTACACATTGTCTATCAGATGGTGTAATGGTATGTGTGCATGACCTTGGGAGATGGGAAGCAGAGATGCTGCCTAGAGAGTGATCACATAAGAGAGGGCAGAGCTCATAGCTACACAATAGATAGAAAAATAAGCTTAAAAAGCACCTCTCCTTTGAGTTCTCAGACTGTAAAGGAGATGGCAGGAGATTTCAAACTTACAAGATTCTATTAATGTATTGTAATGTAATGTATTCTTAATAAATAAGTAGTTCATCTGGTCATGTTTCCCATCTGGTCTACCTGGGAAGGCTGACAGATGGACATCTCAGAGCCTCCCATGAGCAACTTGCCAGACTTTATACCAACATTATGGGGTTTTTTGGCACATAACAAAATAGACTGTGGCTCAGCTTTTTTCCATCTCCTTGATATGCTCAGACAATTGTTTATCACTGACTAAGAGTTTTTTAAAAGTCAGTTAATTTGTATGATTGTAAAACCACAGATCAGACCAAACCTTGTACAAGAGCTCATCTGAGATAATCAAAGTGTCATGAAATCTCAGCTAAGAATAGTTACCTCCCACCAAATTTCATTAACATTCCCCAGGAGCCGCCAAGCTTTCAAATGCTTAGATTTTATTTATTTAATGCAGGGAGGAATGAGCTTTCTTGGGATTCTGAAGATGCCACATTCTTTTAATTAACCTCATTTTTCTTAAAAAACAAATCAAACCACAGATAAAGGTGAAAAATGTATTACTTAGCAATAAATAATAAAACATACAATAAAAACAATACCAAGAATAAAAGACGGGCAATGAAAATGTAAAAATATCAAAGCAGAATTAATAAATGTATTAAAAAGATCTAACAACAAACCAAGATTCAAGCAACAATTTTTGGATGTATGGGATAAGCAAAAAGAATTTTGCCTATTATGTTTTTCGAAAAGGATAACTCTTTCCCAAATTATAGTCAAGTTTTCTAGTATATCCCAACATCTCCCATTTTTTATATGTCAATTTTTTCATAACGATTTTCCATAATTTTAAGTGCTTCCTTCCAATTTTATTAGATCTACATAAATATTATATCTCCTCAGTTAATTCCTCAGTCATATGTTATTTGTTAAAGTTCTTGTTGAAATAGCAAGCAGAGATCTTCTAGTGTTGTTTTTAGTAGGTAGGATCTCCACTTTTTCTTTATCTTTGTATAATGTCAATACCTCTAATCTGAAAATAGCTGTTAGGGGTCTAATAATTAATTATTTACTTTCTCATTCTAGTACATAATCTCTTTTCCAAGAGAAGACATTAAAAACCAGGCTAAGCTTGAATATTGCTTCCTTTCTTCCTTTGGTTCTAAATTTAAATTTAGACGCATTTGGCCATGTTCTTTTCTTCTCATTTGAGATAGTCTTATTAACATTTTCCAACTGGCCTCCTACATTTGTATAGCTAATTTGTAATTCCATGTAAGGGTTTTCATTGCTTTTATAATCACTTTTTCCATTGCTGCTATAATTTGGTTTTTTCTTTTTTTAATTTTTCTTTTCTTGGGTGTATAGCATTCATGTTTGATGTAAAAAGTTTTCATTTCTTTCATTTCTCTTCAATTCTCAATAAAATATCAAAATCATTGTTTGCTATCAATTTGCTTTCCTTAGTGATCAACATTAGTAACAAATAAACAAACTCTGGGGATAATTAAAGTTACAGCAATCTGAATTTGTATTTCAAGGAACAGGACAGTTTGTTTCCTTTTCTGACTCTAACCTCTAGATTTTCTAATACTTTAATCACTTACTAGTTTCCAGTAGTAACACTGTATTTTGCCCACCACTATTTTTTCCCCAAAATCGTGAAGGGGGAAATTTCTTCTTTTCTTTTTCTCTTTCTCTTTCTCTTACTAAAAGTGCTTTTTCAAAAAGCAATTGGACTTTCTTGTTCCCTCCACCCATTTTGGAGATGTTTCATTTCTCATCTAAGAAGTTTCTTCAGTTCTGAACAATTCTTGGATAAGATATCTTCAAATAATTTAAAAAAAACAAAAACAAAGGAAGTCTACTCGCCTTTGAAAAAGCAGCTTTGGGACAACCATGACCTGGATGACTGAGAATCTCCGTAGACACTTCTTCTTTCTACTTTTTTTCTTTTTCACATCCCACCTTTTCCCCTGTTTTTTCCTGTTTGTATTTTTTGTAACTTGCATTGACTTTTATTCTTTTCATGTATAATTCTTGGTAAAATTACTTGGGAAAAAAAAACAAAATAGAATTTAAAGCCGATGTATATGAAGCCAAATGTGACGTTCAGCTATGTCAGTCCTTCTCAAATAGTGGGGCGTGCCCCCCTGGGGGGGTGCAAGGCTCCGTCAAGGGGGGCGCGTTTGACCTCGGAGAACATGCTTTTTTATTTTGATTTTTTTACTGTCCTAGAATAAAGTGCAATTGCACTTCCACTACATTAGGGGGCAGTGGCGCTCTCATTGGCAGAGTGTGCGCAGGGAGCATTCGCTCGGTGGTGTAGGAGTTTTGTTTGCACTGAGCATGCGGGCTTTGCACATAGCACAGAGTTTGAGTATGATACTATTTATAGTCACGCGGGGGCGCGAGATGTTTTATTCTTACTAGGGGGGGGCATGACAGAAAATAATTGAGAAGCACTGAGCTATGTTGATATCATATTATGACTATGTTTATTCAGAAGACAATTCTGCTTCTTTCTATTCCTTCCCGCCTCTTTGCAACTATAGATAATTAACAAGTGAAGATAGAATTCAAAGGTGGAAATAAAATACAACATTTTAAACCTCCCGAGCTTATACAAAGTATGTTGCTTACGGTGCCACATTATTGATTCCTGAAATAGACTGAAAATAAGGAAAGTTTATATTTGTACATTTTAAAAAGGAAATATTTATATAGTTTTTAATATTATCAGTCTGCAAGTTCAAAGAGATTATCACCAGCATACTAGCAGCTGTTTCTAAAAGATATCGCACTGAGAAGATTATAAGGAGATAGTTGCATTAGTTCACATGCCCTCTGTGTTTATTCCAATAATGAGGGGGGTAGATGTGAAATCAGTTTACTGAAGTCAATGAGGGTACAATTTTCTTGCCGATAACCTTCTCTGTGTTGTAGAACCAGTGATGCACAGCTGCAAGAAGAATGGTGGAGGGTTGTTTCTGCATTTGATGGATGGTTGGAGTTTTAACCTTAGCTCATGAGCACATTCTGCTGTTTGGTTCTTCTTAAAGCAATCCTATGGTACTCAAACACAAAAGAACAGTGTACTGTAGAAGTGCCAACCATCGACATAGGTCAATCAAGCAGAATGGGAAGAGTTCTCAGAAAGGTTTTAGGATCTTTGAAATTTAGCAAAGGGTTGTGCTTGGCTGACCCTACAAGCTGCAGTTTCCCAACCTAGATCTACCATTACAAAGAGCATCTATATATTTGACAAGTTTGCAAAGTTTCCCGTTTTCCTTATCACACTGCCTTACTTCAGTCATCACTAAAATCTTTTAATTTGCAATACCCTTTTTATTCATCTTTTGTCACTCACTGTTTGACGTATTTTGCAGATGTTCCCATATCTCTTTGTAGGCAGTATCAAGTGTACAATGTATAACACCACACATATAAATATGTATTCAAAAGGAAAATGCAGCAAGGCCTAGATTGTATCATTAACTCTGGCTGCGTTGCCATGACAATTATGAGTTGTATGGTAAAGCCAACTTTGGGTTTTTTTCTCTCCTTCTTTTTTCAATCTGATATACAAATCACATGATTTACAAGGGCAGACTAGTTACAATTGAATGCCAAACTGAATTGGTTTCTTAATACAATTTCATAAAAATGTAGATAAATGACAAAATAACATAATAACATGTCAAAAAGCATAAAAAAATGTAACAATGTGCAGGATACATCTGCTCAGACTAACTACAGCTTTATTTAATGGTGAGGAAAAATGTGTCTGGAACCCAAGATATCTGTAAATTGCCAGGTTTACATTTGTGTACTTCAGAGGTGTATTAATAAAATGTTAAATAAGGTCTGCTTTTTTTCTCTCCATTAATCTCACCTGTTTTAGCAAAGGGATTACTTTCTGTTTCAGCACAAACACAACATTCATGTCCAGGACAAAAATATATTCTATATACAAGGAGAGGTGGGGAGGGAGGGTGGGAGGAAGAATAAGAATGAGCAAGGCAGAAGAATGTGAATACTTTCCAAACAATCTATTTATTAGGATCTATTTGTTATATTACTATTGAGTAATATAAGAAATAATTATAACACCTTAGCATAATTTTCCACATGGAACACTCAACATAATACTTATTTTTAGTAAATTAACAGAAGTTTATCTTTGCCATATAAAAAACATCAATATTATGACTATTATTTCAGATATTAACATTAGTTTTGCAGAATGGAAAATGTTTGGAAGCTTATGTTCATGAGTTCTTTTGCCACTGTCTTGATGCAATAAAATGATTTAATACATATGGACCAAGAAGATGGTTTATCTCCCTTTAATGTGGATAAACTATCATGAACAGAGAATATATGCCTGGGATACACATCCCAAGTCACCCACCAAAGATCGTTAGGAACTAGGTTTCAGGTTTTATAAGTGGTTTTTCACATCAGAGAAGTTACATCAAGTTGGCGAAAAACATATATTTGCCTGCTTTATGCCAGTTGAAGAAGATAAGAATTTCATATAAATGGTTTATTTTATTTCAGAAATCCTGATTGAAAACACAAGAATTAGAACAGCACCAAAAACACCCTTTTTTGTATCTGTCAGTCTTGTGTCTGCTGAGCTCCTCCACCCTTCTTAATTGTTTCTGAAGAAATGTTTGCATTCTACTGACTCTTAAAGAAAGAATAAAGAAAACTAAACAAAAAAATTCAGACTTGATCTTACAGTCTAGGAAAAGCGTTGCTTAAATTTACAGCAGCATTTCAATGAATAGATCGTTTTAATTCTGAGAGTTTCAAAATGACACACGTTTGTAAGGTATCATTAGATCACTCATTTGATTTAATGTTTACTGTCTGCCTGGCTGTCAGGTCAAAATTATTCTAATGACTGATACAGTAATTTCTTGCTTTCCAGGTGCTTTGAGACCACAACTAAAGTCTCAAGGTGATTATACATTCCTCCCTTTCCAAGAATGTTTCCTCACACTTCAGTGACTTCAAGACATCTTATTAACACAACTTTAAAACTTTAGAAGAAAGATGTTGAAAGGTGGAATAGATTTAAAGCAATGTGTGGAAAGCAGGGGAGGGGGGGGGAATGGTTTTATTTGCCAAAGAAAGCAAAATAAAGGATTTGCCTCATTAAAACAAGTTTTGTTTCAGGCAGAAACCCTTTGGGTTTCTCTCTGGCAACTTGTTCTTTGGTGAGATATAGTTTTCCTAGAGCTCCTACTTTCATCCCTATTGACATATCACACCTAATCAATGATATATTTTGAAATGGCATTTGCATAATAAATATCACATTGTATATATAACTACTAGTGTTGGGAAATAGACTATGGATGAGCTGTTAACTGTGGATTTTTGACTAGTGTAACCAGAGTTTGGACATCTGAACCAGCTGCAACCTACTGTATGGGAGGTCTTCTTATGAAGGGAAATTGTTTATTTTTCCTTTTCTTTCTGTCCTCTTCACTCTGCATTTAATGTTTACTTTAAATACTGTTTATTTTCAATAGGCGTGATTACCGGGCAATGGAAAAAATCTGTGTTTAACTGCATGACACAAATGTCTGCACATGGAATTTAAAATCATTGCCCTGCCCCAACCAACTACATGCAACAACCTATATTAGCTTTCCAGAGAGTTTCCATTATCATCATTGGCAGCAGACTTTTTGTATAATCTATAGCATTAGATCATTGACAGTATTATTTATAACATGTTTACTACAACACACAGTCCAGATGATAAATGGATTTATGCAAACATCACTGACATTTCTTTAGATTTTTGTTGCATGCATAGCATCTATCTACCTATTTATTCATAATGGAGACAGACAGGGGTGTCTATTTTTTCATACTAAAGATGGATTAATGCTGCTAATATTCAATGCAATTTTTGCATGTTTCTTCTGAAACACTAATTATTACTTATAATTATTACCCATTATTACTTACTAATATTACTTATACATTATTAATTGTTTTTTAGTTAAAGGGTTTCACACAGAATGTAGGAGACTAAAGGTTCAGGATCGGTTAGTATCAACATTATATACTGTACAATCAGGCCAATTTTTATCCATGCTCATAACCTCTATCCTAATAGAAGTATGAAAAGATAATATATTTCCAATTTCAATATTCACAATGATAGATTAGCATTGAAAAAAACTGGAACATAAGGAAAATGTATACAAAGTACTTGTGTTGCCCCCAGGTCCAGTTGGTTGTTTTATCTAGCACTCTGTGGAGCAGTTCTGCGATGGTCACCTTCTGTGGTAAAAAAAACATTGTAGTAGTTGAGTAACCCCAGGAAGGCTTGCAGTTCTGCTTTATTTTGTGGGGCAGGGGTTTCTCATATTGCCTTCAGCTTCCCGTTTGTGGATTGGATGTCAGATGCATTTATCAGGAAGCCCAAAAATTCCATTTGGGGAACGGCTAGGTGGCACTTATTCCTTTTTAATTTCAGTCCAGCTTCCTGGAATCTCCCCAATACTGCCGCAATCACTCTACCAATTGTCTTCTGCTTTCGGCCAAGATGATTACATCCTCAAAATATGGGACTACCCACAGAATTTTGTGCAGTAGCCTTTCCATAATGCTCTGTAACAGGCTGGGGGCGATCTGACTCCGAACTGTAGTTGCTTGCATTTAAAAGTGCCTTGGTGAGTGATGATCATCTGCACTTCAGTGGTTGCCTCATTGACAGGCAGTCGCTGATAGGTCTGGGCCAGGTTTAATTTGGCGAATACAGTTCCTCGACTCAGAGAGTACAGGAGGTGCTGCACTACTGGCATGGGATAGGCGCTTTGTGGGCTTTATTCAGGGTCATCTTGTAGTCAGCACAAATTCTGGTTTAACTGGGATGACGTTTGGGGTCTCCCATTTGGCATGGTCAACCAGCTCAAGGACCCCTTGGGCAATTAATTTATCTAATTGTTCTTCAACTTTGGGCCAGAGAGCAAATGGGACTCACCATGGCTTGAATCAGATAGGGGCTACTTTGGGGTCTAAATTAAATGATATTGGGGTCCCCATGTACTTGCGCAATTTGTTGTCAAAGATGTCGCTGAATTCCCATTCCACTGCTGCTGGGTGCTGGTGGGTGATCTCTGCTGCATGAATGCTGGTGATGTGGATCTGGACCAGCTTGAACCATTCTCTTCCTAGTAGGCTTGGCAGGTTCCAGTCTACTATGGTGAGTGGCAGGTTTCCCTGAAAATGGCTCTATTGTATTTGGGCTGTCTTCCTGCCCACTACAGGTATGCAGCAGCCCTGGTAGTCCTGTAATATAATAGTCTGTGGTTCCAATTGGTCATGCCACAGTTTGGGGTTGTAGTCTTTTGAGGGTGTCCCACAACATCATGGATATGTAGGACCCTGAGTCTACTTCCATCCAGCAGGGCTTGCCTTCAGTGGATACTGTGGCCATTATTTTGTTGGCCTCATAGGCATCGGTGTGTCTCACCTGGGTCAGGGCATAGCCAACGAAGGTGAAGTGCACTTCTTCCCTGGCATCATCTCTCCCTTTGAATTTCCCACCAGGGTCTTCTTCCCTCCCTCTTGTCAGCCATGTTGCCTTGTTGCTGATGATGCCTGCCTACCTTGCTTGTTGGTCAGTTGGCTGGCTCAGCATACTTCTGCGATGCAGCCTCTGCGCTCACATCTTTCGCAGATAGTGTCTTTGAAATGGCATGCCGAGTCGTATGCCTCCGCAACCCCTACACTGTCTATTTCCTTGTTTCCCATCTGGCTTATTGGCCTTCACCTTGTGCACTTCTCCATCGTTGTCCTCGCTTGCTTCGGAGGTGGAGTTGCTTCAGTTGGGGTGGTGATCGACCTTGGTTGCATGGACCATCCTGTTCCTTTGATCCACACTGCTGAGTTGTCAGAGGACTCTGCAGCTTGTGCTTCATCGATGGCTTCCTTGAATGAGACATCTTCCTGGGACCAAGAGTTTCTTTTGGAGCATTTGGTTCCTCATTCCCAGGATGATTCAGTCTCGGATCATCCCTCCAGTTTCTGGGAACCTGCAGTTCTTTTCTATCTTCTGCAGTTCAGCTACAAATGTGTTTATTGTCTCCTCATCTCTCTGGCTCCATGTGTAAAATTTGTGTTGACTCACCAGGTAGGAGGGAGAGGGGATGTAATGTCCCTTGAGTGCCCGTTAAAGTTCATCCCAGGATACACTTTGCAGGTTGTCTGATATGAGGGCATCTGCGATTTTGTACTTCTCGGAGTTGCAGTAAATCAGGAATAAGGCTTTTTTCTTTGCATCGGGGGCTGCTTGGAGTCCCTTGACTTCCAGGTGCAGATCGATTCAGCCCATATATGATGAACATTTCTCCTTTGATGAGTCATAGGGAATCAACATTGGGCAGTGTGCTATGTTGGTCAGCGGGGTCGCGATCATTGTGGTGGCCGGTAAAATGGCATCCAAATTCCCATGAGGTGTCCTTTATTCTCTCCGCAGCTCAGAATCCTACCTTCATCACCAGTGTTAAGTGGGTCCATATAAATGAGAGACAGGATGCTGCAGGAACAGGTAAAACTCTTTTATTGTGTGTTTAAGGAAAAAGCTGCCAGCCGCGGCAGGTGCCGGCTTTTTGTAGCTGATGCTGTCCAAAGCTTCAGCCACTGATGGGACTTTATTTCTCCGCTAGTGGCTGGGCCAATGAGTGGAGTCTGCTGGCCGACTCCACTCTATGGCCATATTTGGTAATACTTAACAGTGTCAACTTTGGGAAATATGGTGGAGGAATTTGAATCTATTTGATCTTAAACCCTGCACTACTTATGATGCTTCATAGCTGATGCTAAAATAGGGACCAAAGAAATCTGTGTCTTTTTTGTTTGCTTTTTCTTGTAATTGGTTTTGATCTGTGACTTGAGGCTTACTGCATATAAGAAACTGTTGCAACAGGCCTTTCAGGAAAGCAGGAATAACATTTCTAGAGGAACAAATGACAAAATTAATTTACTCTAAGAGAAAGCCTGGAATCAATATTATCAACCAGAACATGTTGAATCCTTTCTTTCTTTCTTTCATTATCTCCAAACTGTACTTTATAAACCCTGAAAGTCAAGCTGGGATGTTAGGAAAAGGAAGGAAAATTATTTCACTGTGACAAAGGCTTCCACAATTCTGTCAAAATTTTCATCAAAAAGCAATGAATAATTAGCTACTTTTAATTTCATAATGGTTATTTATAATACTGGAGCTATAATATTTCATTTAAACAAATATTATATGTTTTTATGAAACCAGGAAGGAATTCTTGATAAAGTTTAAAGTTTAAGAAAACCTACAGAAGGATGGGTAAAATGTTAAACTGACAATAGAGCGACTAGAAGTACTTAGGCCAAGGATAACTGTTATGTCAACCTAGATTATATGCCTTCAAGGCTATCAAGAGAACAACCAAATATATGTTATTTCAAAAATGAGGGGTGGGGAAAGCTTACAGTTTAAAAATCTACCCACCCCACATGTACACAAATGACTTGTACATACAGTTTGTCAGCCTCAAGATAACTTCCATAATAAGTATATTCTTTCTTCTAACTGTTGCTTCTCTGCTGCTATGCCAATTTACTTCTTTCGGCTGTCATGACAATGGTGGGAGGGGGGGATCTTGGAGGGGAAGAAGGCTGGAGGTGTTTTGCATTCCTTTGCTGGGTTAGCAAGGGAGGGGGGATTCTTTTCTTTAACTTTCCATTTCTTGGCTAGCCTCTGTCCCCTTTTGTGCAACTGCAAACTTTTATCAAAATATGTCAAGGTCAACTGACAAGAAGCCTCATCACCACCTGGAGATGACCACATGATCATATTCAGAAATTTTAATTGGAAGAATCATTTGAACTTTGGGGGGGTGGGAGCAATTCTATTCCTTTGTATATGTGCTCCACCCGCCAATTTCTCAGTTTCGGAATTGGATCTGTAGTTTCCACTTTATTTTCCAATAAAAGGATAACTTTGCTCTACACCATGGAGTCTGAGTATTTCTTTCTTGGGATCTAAAGGGAGCACAGACTGACATTCCGAAACTCCCACATCAACCCACCCAGAGAGAATAGCAACTTTTCTTGCGAGGGGGTTTCATCTCATGTCGGCTCCAGCCAGTGATGAAGATGACCAGGGAGCTGTGGGGGGCAGTCGATGCTGCTACCAGAGATGCCGACTGCTGACCTGCTGGCCGACCTGATTCTGGAAGAAACCCCAGCTGAGATGCCCAGATGGTCGTTGGGGGTTGGTTGGAGAGACCTTGAAGACCCCCCTCCTCCCAGAATCACTGTAAGACAAAAAGGTGCGAGGGAACGGCTGTGGCAAGAGGGGGAGGAGATGGAATGCAGGCTGGATCAAGCCGGGAAATTCCTTATGGATGTTTCTGAGAGGCTTGGCAGGCTCCAAGGTATGAGGGGGAAGAGGGAGCGAGGTCAGCACGGGGAAGTCGAGCTACCCCCAACCCCCTAGCCCAACTTATGATGGCACAGCCACCCGCCACTGCCCGGGGAGCCCCAGCAATAGGTGTGGTTCCTGGAAAACGCCACCTGCCCCCCCAGATGTGAAGTTTGGAGGAAATCCCAGAGATTTGGGGTTTTTCCTGGTACAAGTTGGGAGCTATATGGCAGAATTTGAAAGGGAGTTCACCTCTGAAGCAGCCAAAGTGAGATGTGTTACCAGAACCCTGGAAGGGATGGTGACTTTGTACAATGATAACTCCCCCCAACTGCGGAGCCTCGATGTTTTCATGACTGCATTGAGGAGAAGGTTTGAGGACCCTCTGGCAGAGAGAAGGGCCAGGATCAGAATGAAGATCCTCATCCAAGGGGGGAGATCGGTGGCAGACTACACCCAAGAATTCAGATAGCTGGTATACCACATCCGAGGCTGGTCCCAGGGGGGCCTGATAGAAGCCTACAAAGATGGCTTAAATGAAGATATATACCACACGTGCATCTCCAGAAGGGATCCACGTGATTTGCAGTTGTGGTACTTGCTGGCAGAAGAGGTGGATATTGATCTAATCTGAAGCAAACGCAGAGGAGGTCCCACCTGGAGAAAACCGCTCCCCCCACATCTCCAAGAGACCTCCACTCCCCAAAAGGGAGGGATGGCAGCAAGAGCCAAGACCACAGCCTGCTTCCGTTGTGGGAAGGAGGGCCATCGGATGGCGGATTGCCGGGTCAAGATGGACCCACTGAAAGCGCGGGGAGGAAGCCCGAAAACCCCTCAACCAAGCCTCGCGAGACTGGGCTGAAGACAAGAGAGGTTGTAGAGGTCATCCTTTCAGCAGGAGAGGAGCTGGGACCTCCAACCCCACTCGACGAGAGCGAGACCGACTCGGAAGATGACATCCCGGTAAGTCCTAAACAAGGGCCCATGACCATCCCAATAAAGTTAAGGGAGCCCACCTCTGGGACCGAGGGAGAGATGTTGGCCTTATTGGACTCGGGGTGCACGAGGTGTGTAATTAACATGAAAGTAGTTAAGGGTATGGGCATTGGACTGAGAACTTTAAGAATGCCCATATCTTTCTGCCAACTGGATGGATCTGTGGTGGGAGGTTGCCCTGCACATTTTATAATGGAACCCCTAGAGATGACCATGGGAAACCACCGTGAGATCCTGTGTTTTATTGTGGACCCTGGGATGGAACAGCCTCTAGTATTGGGACTACCCTGGCTTCGGAAGTGGAATCCCCATGTGAACTGGAGAGAGAGGTGGATACGTATCTGCACCGATCGGCCACCGGAAGGGGAGGAGCAACCCTAGCTGGAAGGGGAGGAGAAATCCCATCTGAAGCTGCAGGTTCCGGCCGAGACAGCTTCTGCAGGTGCCGAATGCATGGAAGGGGAGGAGAAAATCCCGAAGGAGTATTAGGACTTAAGAGAGGTGTTTAGTGAAGAGGCTTCTGACGAGCTCCCCCCTCATCGGTCAACCGATTGTAGTATTGAATTTCTACCGGGGGTGATGCTCCCGAAACTGAAGCTGTATTCGATGACACCGGGGGAGCTGGAGGAACTGAGGGTATTTCGACAAGAACTTGCAACGGGGTTTCATCACACCTGCCAGACCTCAAGTGGCGGCCCCTGTGATGTTCCGCGAGAAGAAAGATGGCTCCAAACGTCTGGTGGTTGACTATAGAAACCTGAACGCAGTGTCCGTAGAGAACGTGTACCCCCTCCCTCTGATGAAGGACATGTTAGCCCACCTGGCAAAGGGGAAGATTTTCACAAAGTTGGACTTGAGGGAGGCGTACTACCGAATCCAGATTAAAGAGGGAGACGAGTGGAAGACTGCGTTCAATTGCCCAATGGGTTGTTCCCAGTGCAATGTTCTCCCTTTCGGCCTACAGGGGGCACCTGCTATTTTCATGCAAATGATCAATCAAGTGCTTCATGAACATTTATACAAGGGGGTTCTGGTATACCTTGATGATATTCTTATCTACATGGAGACTAGAGACGAACATGTGAAACTGGTACGCTCTGTGCTGCACAAGCTGAGGGCCGCCAAATTGTATGCCAAACTATCCAAGTGTGAGTTCCATCAAGAACAAATTGACTACTTGGGATATCGTGTCTCCCCCGAGGACATTGAGATGGACCCAGAGAAAGTGCGAGCTGTATTGGACTGGGCCCCACTGAGAACCCGTACACAGCTTCAAAGTTTTCTTGGATTTGCCAACTTTTATCGGCAATTCATCCCATCTTTTGCTAAAATAGCCATGCCCATCACCAACCTCCTGAAAACAAAGGGGGAATTGAAACCAAAGCCCAGCCAACCATTGAATTGGACCATGGAGTGCCAAGCTGCATTTGAAAAGCTTAAAAGACTTTTTGCTGCAGAACCAGTACTGAAACACCCAGACATGGATGCCCCTTTCGTGATCCAAGCTGATGCGAGAGATGTGGCAGTGGGGGCGGTCTTACTTCAATTAAATGAGAAGGGGACACTACAACTCTGCGCTTACACTTCTCGTAAATTGACTGATACTGAAAGGAGATGGGCCGTTTGGGAGAAGGAAGCGTTTGCAGTCCATTGGGCCTTACTAACTTGGAGGCACTTTCTGAAAGGAGCGAAACACCCATTTGAAGTATGGACTGACCATAAAAATCTGGAACTCCTCGGAAGCTATCCCCTAAGCAAGTTAGGTGGGCTCAGTTTTTCAAGCGATTCAATTTCTCCTTGAAATATATCCCAGGGGGAAAAATTTTTATGGCAGATGCTTTGTCTAGAATGCCTCAATGCAACAGCATCCATAAAGAAGTGATAAGGCCAATCGTGTCCACTACACAGCTGGCTGCCCCTGTAGTTACCCGTGCGCAGAACAGAAACCAGGAGAGGGATCTGTCCACTGACCTGATGGAACGATTTAAGGAGGCTTTGAAAATGGATGAGTGGTTCTTGGCAAATGCGAATAACTGCACCATTCTAGATGGTCTAGTCTGGATAGGTGCGAAATTGTATGTGCCTCAAAACCTGAGAAGCCATGTGTTGCAACAAACTCATGATTCCAAAGTGGCTGGTCATTTTGGTTTTGTGAAGACCCTACATTTGGTGAAACGGCAGTTCTGGTGGCCTTCGTTGAAAAAGGACATTGAGACTTATGTGGTGAGCTGTCCCATTTGCACTTCAGCAAAAAGACCTCCTGGTAAACCACCAGGGCTGCTGCAAAATGTGGCCAAGCCAACTGCTCCTTGGAAGGAAATTTCCATGGACTTTATAGTAGATCTACCCAAGAGCAGTGGACACACAGTCATTTGGGTGGTGACTGTGCCCACTTCATCCCTTGCTCCAAGTTCCCTTCGGTGAAGTCATTGGCCAGACTGTTCATTATTCATGTCTACAGGTTGCATGGTGTACCTGAGCGTGTAGTTTCTGATTGAGGAGTCCAATTTACCTCGAACTTCTGGAGAGAATTTTTGAAGTTAATAGGCTCCACCCAGAGCTTAAGCTCTGCCCACCATCCCCAAACTAATGGGGCTTGTGAGAGAACTAATGGGGTGCTAGAGCAATACCTCAGATGTTACATAAATTATCAGCAAGATGGATCCATTGCCTTTTGTGGAGGTAGCATACAATAACTCTGTTCACAGCAGTACGGGGTTTACTCCTTTCAAACTAGCAACGGGACAAGATTTTGTGCCCATACCTGAACTACCTGGTGAAAACCCCAGTGTTCAGTCGTTGAGCGACTGGATATCTCAACTTCAACTTAATTGGCCGGTCGCCCGTAAAGCTTTGGACGAGGCGCACCAGTCTCATAAGAAATTTGCTGACAGAAAGCAAGCCCTGCAGAGGTCGTATCAGGTGGGCGATAAAGTATTCCTCTCGACCAAGTATTTGCAGACTACCCAGAAATCGAAGAAGTTGGGTCCTAAGTATGTGGGGCCTTTTCCCATTGAGAGGATTGTAAATCCTGTGACTGTTCAATTGACTTTACCAAAGACTCTTCGTCGTATTCATCCAGTTTTCCACGTCAGTTTGTAGAAACCCAAGCATACCTGTGCCTTGAGACCAACCCAGTCTGATCCCCCTGGACCATTGTTGATTGAGGGTGAACAACATTTTGAGATTAAAGAAATTTTAGACTCTAGGAAATGGAGGGGTCATATCCAATATCTTGTAGCTTGGAAACATTTTCCTCCATCCTATGCTGAATGGGTTAATGAGAAAGACATTAGGGCTCCTGAACTGCTCAAGAATTTTTATGCCAAATACCCTGATAAACCATAGAGATGTATATCAATGTTAACATATGATTATGCTATTTTTTCTTACAGGAACTAATGTCCTTCTTCTAGGGGGTCCAAATGTCAGCCTCAAGTTATCTTCCATAATAAGTATATTCTGTCTTCTAACTGTTGCTTCTCTGCTGCTATGCCAATGTACTTCTTTCAGCTGTCATGACAATGGTGGGAGGGGGGATATTGGAGGGGAACAAGGCTGGAGGTGTTTTGCATTCCTTTGCTGGGTTAGCAAGGGAGGGGGGATTCTTTTCTTTAACTTTCCATTTCTTGGCTAGCCTCTGTCCCCTTTTGTGCAACTGCGCAAAATATGTCAAAGTCAACTGACAAGAAGCCTCATCACCACCTGGAGATGACCTGGAGATCATATTCAGAAATTTTAATTGGAAGAATCATTTGAACTTTGGGGGGGGGGGAGCAATTCTATTCCCTTGTATATGTGCTCCACCCGCCAATTTCTCAGTTTCGGAATTGGATCTGTAGTTTCCACTTTATTTTCTAGTAAAAGGATAACTTTGCTCTACACCATGGAGTCTGAATATTTCTTTCTTGGGATCTAAAGGGAGCAGTTAAATAAACGAAGTTCTGAATAAGAATTTCAGGAATAAACCAAGAATTTCAGGAATAACTCTTCGTCAGAATAAATTATGCCAGGTAAGAATTAAGGAAGGAAATATTTTTTCCTTAATGTCGGCATTATTTAAAAGTGATCTTAAAGGAGATGTAACTATTGATCTTAGCATCACTCTGATACATTTAACATCTAAATGGTATTTGCTAAGAAATATAGAAATAGAAACTTTGAATCAGTTTCAGCATCCTACAGATCTGAGGAAATAATATATTGTTGTAACAGCTGCAACTCCACAGGAAATTTCAAGACATGAATTGTCTTATTCTTTCAAATTTTGTAATGTCCCAGTTGAAATTAAAATTCACACGTTTCCTGCTGCACTTATTGAATATACCAAGTGTCTATGTTAATCTTATTTGCTCTGCCAACTTCTGATCTGAGCAATTATGGATCATCACAGAAGAAACAGAGCAACTACTTAATTTATTTATTTTTATTTTTTTTATTTATTGAGAAAATTTATATGGCCACCCCAATTCATGGTGATTCTAGGCTGCTTACAAGGAATTACCGCTATATAAATCTGCAAAGGTTTTTTTTTTCTTTTGCAATTTTGTTAAATATTACATCTCATCAATCCAGTATGTTTCAGTTCCAATTATTAGCTTGAGTCCTTTTTCATTCATTTGTCACAAAACTTAATAAATAAATTACCTATCCAGAGCAGTTTACTACAAGAATGAAGATATTTCATGTTAGTCATTTTATTTTGATGAAATGTATAATATTTTTGAAGTAGCAAAATCATACTTCTATGAAATGAACAGCATAGCAACACTAAAAGACAAATTTACTTCAGTTTAAAAAAACAAAAACAAATGTTGCAATAGGTTCTGTTTCTGACAGTTTCTGTTGTAATGAAGACTGTGAACCTCTATACTATAAAGACCTATGTGTTAATCTCCATCTTAATAATTTGTGGAAAGTAAATGTCCACATTTTCTGCTTCTTTTTTCTTTTGGCAATCAGAAATAATATGCTGCTATTATAGGATAGTTATCTGTAATTGCATTTGATAAAGACAAATTAGAAAGTTATGGAATGGAATGACAGATATCACATATCATCACATACAGCAAGGGAAGTGGTTCTATTCGCCTATTTATGATGGTTGGTATTGCCTATACCTTTCAAAAGGAACATGCTGTTCTTTAAGGGAAACAAATCCTAGCCAAATTCTTAATGTTGGCTTTTAAGAAGAGTTCCATGGAAGTGAAGAAAATTGTTGGCATAATTGGTGTTTCAGAATGTGAGATTGTACTCATTCTAATCTCACATTCTGAAACACCAATTAAGGTGATGTCCAGGTAAACAAATTTTTCCTTCACAAATGCTGATTTCCTTACGCAAACCAGCGCACAAATGCACACAATCACAAATATACTGTACATGAATGGTATATCTGAGGTAAGGGATAAAGGAGATCTAAATAAATGGTCTAGATCAGTGGCCTAAAATTTTGGTTACTTGGTTACATCTTCTTATTTACTTCTTACCAACAATTTTCATTTATTGTCCTTGGGTGTCAAGCTTCAGATTTATTAATATTTAATTCAGTCTCTTTGCCTGTAGCCTTGATTGCTCTTATCTCAGCAGTCCGGTCTACAAGTTGTTTTGTCCTCTTTATGCATGCCAGTTCAATAAGACCTTCAGTTATTTTTATTGCTAAATCAGGATACTGGGGCCAAGACAGTAAATACTGTAGAAATATGCAAGCTTTTGAAACTAATATGGACATTTTTCAAAACAGGAAAAGGAAATCTTGATTAATTCACACCCCTCAGCATTGAATAAATTATCTCTTGATTCTGGTTAAGGACATTACCATATTCTTTCCAACTGCCATGTTACCAGGGAATAGCTATTTAGAAAAGGCAGGATATAAAAATTAAAAGTGGAACCAGAGTTTGACATAAAAGCCAATAAGCTTAAATGCCCCTGCATAGAAAAAAGAGAACTAAAGTGAGAATTGTATTGCCATTCCTTTTGCATACAGTGCGTGTATGTGTGTATATGTGTGTGTGTGTGTGTGTGTGTGTGTGAAAGAGAGAAAGAGAGGGAGGGAGGGAGGAGAGGAAGAAGGAGAAGGGGAAGGGGAGAGGCAGAGGAAGGGAGAGGGAGAGGGGAGGAGGAGAGAGAGGGAGAGAGATAAAGAGAGGGAGGGGAGAGAATGAAAATTAATTTCTCTGAGTGTAGTCTATGTTATTGATTGTTCTATAAGGACATATCAGTTGATGAGCACATTTGGCTGGCACATCATAATGTATAATGAGACTTCATGCTTTTGGGATGAGCAGGGGAGATGCATACTTGCCAAGTAAAACACTGACAGAGATATTCTTTTAAAAATTTGCTTTATCGTCTAAACGTGTTCAATCTTATGATTTCATCATATGCATGCACATGCTTTGTAATTTTGTTTGAGTTCCTAAATGACCTGGAATGTTATAGCCCAAAATATAATAGAAAGTATCCCAATCTAATTATTTTAGTGACATTAATAATTTTGGCATAAGGTAGCTGAAGTTAGACATTTCAAAGTCAAGACAGCCTATTTTACTGCCTGAAGGACTTCCTGACTTTTGCCTGTTTCGATGAGATCATGGCTGTGAGCAGAATTTTCTTTTAATTTGAACCTGTCTTATATTCATTTGTGGTTTCCTTGCCTTCATCAATCAATCCATTAGCCCAGCAACTTCCTCTCCTTCCAAAAGATATCACTGGATTATGTCATAAGTCAATTCCCTGTTGTCCTCACCCAGCTAATGTGTTTTCACATGTGAGAAGGATCATTTACACAAAAGAGTGAGTATCTGTTTGGAAGATCAGACTCCCATCTGCCATGGGGCTGACTGTGTTTGTAGAAATCAATCCTCTGCTCTATCATTTTGAGGCCACAGTGCATATGATCACTGGAACAATGCAGACTAAAGGGATAAAAAAGGGGAGGGACAAATTCTCCTTTGCTCTTTGGGAATTCAAGGTGACTTTCCTCTTTGTGTGCAAATTAGTGTGCTACCACAGATGAACTGACAAGATCAAAGGTAAATAAATGATAGTAAAGAGAGTTTCTGTATCTTCTGTGAAACAGAAACTTTATTTAAACTTATTTTGTGGAAGGATTTTGCTTTTGTTTATACTATTCCATTAGCTCTTTTATATCATTAGGAATACATATATCATCATAAGTTATCAAATTCATTCATTAAATTAACATTTTGTCTTTTCAATAGTTATTCAGAATGCTTTACAATGTACTCCCTACTGCAATTCACAATAACCCTCTAAAATAAATTGAACTAAGAAAAGCAACTGGCCTAAAGTCACATAGACAACTTACTTGGCTGAGTCACTCTGATCACAGTCCATCACTTTAACCATTATTTATGCATTGTTCAAAAGAAAAGAAAAGACTCTCCAAAATATTGTCTTGAAACAAGTTGAAACAATTTATGTCCAGGATGTGAGGGGTCTGTGGATATTTTCACAGCCCTCTTTTTGACTTGTGCTGTATACATGTCCTCAGTGGAAGGCAGGTTGGTAGCAACTGTTTTTTCTGTACTTCTAATCATCCGTTGAAGTCTGTATCTGTCTTGTTTGGTTGCAGAGCCAAACCAGACAGTTACAGAGGTGCAGATGACAATAATTCCACTATAGAACTGAATCAGCAGCTCTTTGGGCAGTTTGAGCTTCCTGAGCTGGCACAAAAAGAAAATTCTTTTTTAATGACATTTTTTATTTAGGTACTATTTTAAGTCTTGAAATATGATAGAAACTTAAAGGTCTAGACTGTTGATACTGTGCTGTCTAGTATTGAAAGAGGTGGTAATTTTTCCTAAAATCTACCACCATAGGAGGGTTTTTCCTAAAATCTACCACCATTTCTACGGTTTTGAGTGTATTTTGTTCAAGATTGTTCTGGTTGCACCACAAGACTAGTTGTTCAATCTCCCATCCGTATGCAGATTCATCGTTGTCTCGAAAGAGACTAATCACTGTTCTATCATCTGCAAACTTCAGTACTTTAACAGAGGGATCTTTTGAGATGCAGTCATTGGTATATAGAGAGAACAGAAATGAGAGAGAGCATGCAGCCCTGTGGGGGTCCTATGCTAATTGTACAGGTACCTGGTGTGATTTTTGCCTAGCTTCACATGCTGCTTCCTGTCCGTTAGGAAACTTATGATCCATTTACAGGTGTGGTCAGGTCCAGCTAGCTGATTTAGTTTAGTTAGAAGAATATCTGGAATGATGGTATTGAATGCTGAGCTGAAGTCTACAAAGAGGACCCTTGCATAGGTCTTTGGAGATTAAAGATGTTGTATCATGTAGTGCAGAATCATATTAACAGCATCATCTGTCGATCTATTTTCCCGGTAGGCAAATTGCAAAGGGTCTAACAGCAGATCCGTGATGGTTTTCAGGTGGGCCAACACTAGTCTTTCAAAGGTCTTCAAAACTACAGATGTTAGGGGACTTCCGGTTTGCGTGGCTTCAGGGCAGCAGGAATTCGCGACAGCTCGCGATTCCTGCTGTGCTAGCCGTCGAGGTACCCCCGATCCAGACGGGTCAGGGGGATATGGCTGCCCTGTAGGGACAGCTGAAGAGAGAGGGGAGTCGGATAGGGAGGTGGGGGTGTCGCAGACCCCCCCCTTCTCCGGGAAAACCCCTTTTTCCCAAGGCGGTGGAGCGGCGGTCAGCAATGGCCGCCATGAAGAAGCCAGCAACCGGGTAAGAACTGTGCTGGAGGAAGTGTGAAGAGTGAAAGTTCTGTCTGAGCCGGGTCAAGTAACACCTTTTAAACTGCCTGGAATTGAGCTGCTTGAATTGCTGGAGGATACATTGTATCCCTAAGAAGAGCGAAAAGCGGCGGAGAAGCTGTTAAAGGGAACTCTTTTTTTTTTTACTCTCCCACCCCACGGAAAAAGCAGAAATATTTGGATATATTAGACATTGAAAGTGGATTGCTTTGAAAGCTGAAGCTAAGAGACAAAGGGATTTTTGGACATTGAAAAATTTAAGAAATTGGAAAATCTCTGCTGGAGGTATGGATTTTTGATTATTTAAAATTGTCATTGCAAGTGGGAAGGGAGAAAAAAAAAATTGGAGCAGAAGCTGAAAAAGGAGGAGATTGTCTAGAACGTCTTTGTGGATCCCAAAAGAAGATATATGGTAATTGGACCTCTTTGATTAAAAATTAATCCAGAAAGAGAAAGAGAAGAAGGAACAAAAGTATTAACTTTTGGAATTTTTTTTTTTCTTTAATTGCTTTTGATTATCTTTGATTAAAAATACTTGTGGTTGTTTTGGAAAAAGTTTCCCTTTTTATAATGGCATTGTTTGTGGATGAACTAGAGATTGAATATCAAAAATATAAAAAAGAAGATACTTTGGGCACTTTGTTTCAATTCTTAGAAATGGCGTTATGTTCTGTTGAAAAGTTGATTACGCAGCAGAAGGACTGGGACAAGGAAGAAGAGGAAGAAGAAGCCATCTTTGATGAACAATGGGTCCCTTCCGGAGAGGAGGAGAAAAAGGATAAGAAAAAGGGGATTTTAAGAATTATAAAAACAACCAAAAGAGAGAAAAATGAGCGAAAAGGTGGAGGCAAGGTTAGAAAGCAAAGGAAAAGGAGTAAGAAAAGCGATGGGAAAAAGCAAAGGGGTAGAAAGGGCAAGGAGAAGAACAAGCAAGAGAGAAAGGGGGGGAGGAGAAGCCTTAATGGGGGGAAGCAAGACTTAAAGAAAAAAAGTTTATTTAGAGACAATGGGTGAATTTAATTTAGATTAAAAGAGGGATTCTGGAGGGTATATAAGATTGTGTTTTTATGTAATTTTAGAATCTTTTAAACAGAATCCCAAGAAAGATTGTAATATGTAGTATTTCTAAGTTAGGGTAATGAGTTATAGATGTTACTCCAATTGGTGTACAGGAGAAGTATAGTAAAAGAAAAAAAAGATGAATGGATAATTGGAAATAAAACAGACAAAGAATGTTGTTGAAAATGGTAATAAGATATGGAAGGATATATATGCTTTTTTTTTTTTTTTGGATTTTGTATATTGATAAAAGGCAATAAAATTTTAATTAATAAATAATTTGGATGGAAAAGAGAAGTAGGGACAAGATATGAAGTTAATATTATATGAAATATTGATATTATAATCTGGAAATGTTATGCCTTATTGGTCTTTTATTATTATTTTTTCTTAGAAAAGAATTTATAAGCTGTTATGCCTTGATTCTTTGTGCATTGTTCTTATAAAACTGATAAAAATGGTTTTTATATATATATATAAAAAAGAAAATGATAATAAGATATGGAAGGAGATATGGGTTGAATATGATGTTTGAATTTGTGTCTGTGTAAAGAGTTTTAACCCGGGAACAGACAACCTTCAGAAAAGATCTTTTAGTTTTGTTTATGTTTTGTGTTTGTATGTTTGTGTATTGTGTTTATGGTAAAACTAACAAAATTTGTTTTTTATTAAAAAAAAAGGAAAAAAGAATCAATAAAACCTTGGAGGAATGTTAGACGAGAATAATTTAAACAAGCCAGAAAGAAAAGAATATGATGACTATAAAATGGATAAATATGGAAGAGAAATGAAATTGAATAGGAGTAAAGAGAAATAATGAGAAATTTGCTGGAAGATATTTGTGTGTCCATATGGAGATGGGATAAATTGGAATTATGCTGTATAAAAATAATGTTTTGTTTGACTTGTAAGGATTTACAATGTTAAGAGGTTTTATGTGTTTATGTATTTAATGGTTAATGATGTGTTGTTTTATCTTTAAAATTAATAAAAATTTGTTTCAAAAAAAAAAAAAACTACAGATGTTAGAGCAACTGGTCTGAAACCATTCAGTTCCTTGATGAAGGGTTTCTTCAGCACTGGGATGATAGTAGAGCATTTGAAGCAAGAAGGAACATAACACATCTCTAGTGATTTATTAAAGATGTAGGTTGAGTAATAATAATATTATTATTGAGTAATAATGTAATAATTAAAGTAATAAATAAATAAAGTAATAATTGAATAATAATGGGCTGAGGTCCCATTACTTGCCCCAGTTCCTTCCCACCCAACAGTTCGAAAGCTTGTAAATGGAGTAGATTAATAGGTAACACTTTGGTGGGAAGCTAACAGCATTCCACACACTTTTGGTATATAGTCATGCTGGCCACATGATCACAGAAAATGTCTTGGCTGAGGGAGCCAACATTGGAGCTGAGCACTACCCCTTACACACAACTGGACAGGGAAATTTTAGCTTTTTAAATCTCCATATATTTACTTAAAATTATTTTTCAGGAGGAGATAGGAGACTTAAATGTAATTTAAGCCAGATTCCATTACCCTATTGTTTGTTTGTTTTATGGAAGAAATAAAAGAGTTCTTGGGGAGTTATTCCTAACAAGAAGTCAAACTAGATAGTAAGCTCTTTACCATAGCACAGTATTTCTCAACCTTAGCAAACTTCATTTCTCAAACTCCCTAGCTAAGTCCACAACAATACCAGAAATTCAACACAACTATCTTGTGTCTGAGATTTGTGTCTTGCAAACAAACATTGACTAAAGAGAAACTTCTATATTTGTGCTGCACACTACAGAGGTGTCAGAGACACCTCATGTAATACTCTTTTCTACCTCTCCTCATGTATCGGTTAATTTCTTATGGTGCCATGCCAAAGTTATCTTGATTCTTTCTGTTGTTCTCATTCAATATGGTAACAGAATAGGAGGGGGGAAATATTGTTGAACTTATGAGTTGGCCAAGATATGTGTGTAAATGTCTTGGTTTTTTTTATTATTCAGTCATTACCAATTTCAGTAGTAGAAGAAACTCTGAGTAGATGCTGAGAATGTAGTTGGTAAGTGATAAGAATATTGTAATTCTTATTACTAAAGTCAAGTGGCAGGGTTCATAGATTCATAAATACAGGTTTTTAGGCTTGCATAAGTGTTATTTTATGGTAATTGTAACTGTACCATGTTATATATAAACATTATAATGTTTGGGTGATTTCATTTTATTTTAGCTTCAAAATAATTTGAGTTGTAGTTGGACACTTAGGGTTTGTTTTTTTTTTTAATCAGCCAAGGTCTGCTTGGGCTGTCACTTGCAGTCTTAAAGTTTTATACTCTTTAAAAATGAATAGAGTACATATAGTCCCAAGCAGCATGTTATATAGTCTTGTTTGCCTTCGCAGATCAGTGATTACCACACTTATTTGCCAAGAAGTATGCTGCTTAAATAGGACTAAATACATGTGGGGGAGTGCATGTTATGTCTCTGTGCCCACACTCAGGCATGCAATTTTGATGTCAGCTCTTGACTCTGTGATCCTTCTTCTATTTTGGCTTTACAGACTGGACATTTATAGAACTGAATGTACTCTTCTGTTTTTATCTCAGAGCAGGAAAGCATGGAAGGAATTGATGCTTCAAATATTTTTTTAGTTGTGGTATCTTGCATTCTCTTATGCAGCTTATAGCAATTGGAGACCATCTCCATCTTGACAAGGAAACAGCTAATCCCTGTTATCATACAAAGCAGTGCGGAGAATCCTCTTGAGAATAAATGTTCCAGTTTTGTGAGAATAGATCTGTGGAAACATGCATGAATTAGCAACAGCAAATGACTGCTTAAGAAAGGAAATCTCTCAGCCATTTTTCATGTTGCTTTGGAAAGGATGTGAGCAATTCAGATATAACTGAATAAATACTGTATAGACAGGACAGATCATCTGTATTCTTACCATGAAATCAAACACACACACACACAATATATATATATTTTCTTAAGTTTTCGTGGGTACTTACATGTCTGGCATTCAGCTTTGTTTGGGTATTTTCCCACGTCATAATAGTGGTGCTTTTAAAGTTGTAGCAACGTTTCAGCAGAATCTCATCTGCCATCATCAGGCTTCTGTATGGTGTTCGTCTGTGAGTCAGACTTTTACAGTGGTTTCAGATTTAAATTTGGGGCAGCCTATTGCTGTGTCAGAATAGTTTTTTCTTCCTCCTGATTGGTTGAAAGTCTTGGTCTGTGTTTATTGGTCTTGGAGTTTGCTGTGTTCTGCTACTAATATCTTCTGTCTGTTTTTTTTTTTTTTCTGCTGAAACATTGCTACAACTTTAAAAGCACCACTATTATGATGTGGGAAAATACCCGAACAAAGCTGAATGCCAGACATATATATATATATATATATATGTCTGGCATTCAGCTTTGTTCGGGTATTTTCCCATGTCATTGTAGTTGTGCTTTTAAAGTTGTAGCAACGTTTCGGCAGAATTTCATCTGCCATCATCAGGCTTCTGTATTGTGTTCATCTGTGAGTCAGACTTTTACAGTTGTTTCAGTTTTAAATTTGGGGCTAGCTTACTGCTGTGCCAGAATGGTTTTTTCTTCATCCTGATTGGTTGGGAGTCTTGGTCCATGTTTATTGGTCTTGGAGTTTGCTGTGTTCTGCTTGATTGGTGTTTCTAATATCTTCTGTCTGTTTTGTGGCTTTTTTTGTCTTGGTTGGCTGGCAACATTGTGTTCCTGTATTGGAAGCTTTTAGTGCAGCTTGGCTCTGAGTAAATGGATGGCTATCATTTGTTAGGAAGCTAGGTTTCATCTGGGTGCCTGGTTGGGGTGTGTTTGAGCTGGAGGTATCGGGGGGGATCTGTTTGTGCCCAGGTGTTTGCCTGGCTTGTGGTGTGGAGATTTTTTTGTTTGTGAGTGCAGGCTTCCAAATAATTGACAGTCTGGTGGAATCATCTCTTCTATTCATGCTTTCAGGTCTTTTTTCAATCTCTATGGATTCTTTGATAATTCTGTGGCTGGGGTTTTCTATAGTGGCTAGATATAGTGCCAATGCTGAACAGGTTTTTGTTTTTGATTTTTGATTTTGCAGCACAAAATCTGCAACTTTTTTTCTTTTGTGGAGGATCACATCACCACTGCTAAGAATTATTGAAATTGTGACAAACACATATATAGTTTGTGGGTTTTTTTAATAAAACTTTATGTGGCGACTCCAGTTTTGATACCTTATTGGACAACATCTGCTGGAATTGCTTGCAAAGGGAAGGCTGGCTAACAAAGATTTGTTTCTTTACAAACATGAAAATAAGCATGAACTCTGTCATACTTTAAAGAATTTGACCAATGAAACATGTGACTCCCTGTTAAGATATACCTCTTTGCTTGGAACCCATAACAGAAAGCCCTCTAGTACATGCACATTTTTCAAGGTCGAAGACTGCCCTAAAAATAATTGTTAGCAGCTGAGAGCAGAAGCAGACAGGACAGAATTATAAAGACAACTGAGCAAGTGAAGGTGGGTTTTAATATTTTTGTGTTTTTAAAATGTTAATAATATTCCCCAGTGCCACTCCTCTTTTCAAAGTATGTAAAGCCTAACACATTTGTTACTTATCAGGTTTCTTTTCCACTTTTTGTTTTCCACCAAAAATTGCCTGGAAATTGAACTGACATTGTTCAATGGCAAAATCTCAAGATATTTTGGGAATCACAAGAGAGATTGAAGTCACATGCTATGCTAAACTGCTCACTTCTCTCGAATTATCATCTGAGCATCTATCAAGGACTTTCTTTTTCTTCAATTAACACACTTGATTTTTCCAACAGATTCATATCTGTACCTGGAGAGCAAAAATGCCATGTGGAAACCAATGTTGATTTAGTTGTTCCAGTGTAAATAAAGAAACAATAACCTAACAGCACGTTTGTTTTATGGAGAGAGAGGAAAAAATCACTGATGTGTTAGAATAGAAAACACAAGCAGTTGATTATTGCCTGTAAATTATGGTTCAGTTCAAGGTGAATAAAATAAATACTTATGATAATGACACTGGGGAATGGATTCCACATAAAGATAACCAAATTAACCAGTAAGAAAAACAATATTGTCTTACACTATGGTGTTTAAACATTACTCAGAAAGATAATGGTAATCCAGTTTTATGAGCAACAGGTTAAAAAATAATGAAGCCCTCCAGGGGGGAAAATAATTAAGAGGAAAAGATTTAATGACTTCCATGATGGGCAGTTTTTGCTATCTTATTATTTTCCCACAGTTGTGTTTATAACTGGATCAATGTGAAAAGCACTCTACCAGTTAAATCTTTATTGCAGTCCTGCCTTCCAGATGTGCTGGATTTCAACTTCCATACCCCAGCCAGCAGACTTCTTGGCCATGCCCACTGGGATTTATAGGAACTGAGATCCAGCACATCTGGAGGGCATCAGGTGAGGGAAGACTGTATCAGAGACTCCAACTCAAAAAAGTATTCTCTCTGAGTATAATTGCCTTGGTAATCTTCCCTGTGGATTTCAATATTTTGAAACCTAAAATGCAATTCAACTATATGGTAAATAGACCTTTTGTGCATATTGACATTTTCTGGAATTCTTAAAATTTTAAGAGCCCTGGCTAGTAGAAAATGCCAGAAAATTCTGACATTGAATAATAAGAATTACTGCCAAGCAGATGTACTTTGCAACTGCTCAGATTTCAAACCCAGATGCTTTATAATCCATACAAATAAAAATCCCCATTTAGGAAGGCTGGTAGGTATCAAATTGATGTTCCATTTTAACATGGGTGTACATTTGCATAACAATCACACTAATTCTATACACATTTTATACAAAATTGAAAAAAGTCACAAAGATGAGATTGAATTTGAATGAATGAATGAATAACTAAATAAATCTGGGCTGATTTAATGCAAAATCCAGGACTGCATACAAATAACCATTTCAATTATTTTCTCTGAGTTTAAGAGTTTAAAAATGAAGAGGTGGAATTTCACAGGCTTCTGAAAGAGTGGGAAATTGTCTGACTGCTTATTCTTGGAAATAGGGCTCTCCCTTAAAGGCAGGGACAGCACAATTGGTTTTCTTTTTCAGAAACATTCTTGGCTATTTGGCCAAATCCGGTTTGCATTATGCACCATGTCAAGAATCTGTTTTCCAAAAGTAATGGTGGATATTTGGGCAAAAATAATTCTGTTAAAGTGATATCAATATTCAGGGCAGGGAGAACAAGGGGAAAACATTTTAGACATATTAGGTCTTCGTTAGTTGAAATGTTTCAGGTCAACTTGAAACACATTCTAAACATTTTAATGTTTTGGAATGTAACTTTTTTTTTTTTTTTAACAGAGTGAGATTCAGATTAGCACTGTTTATTTCAGAGTTTGAGAGGCAAGCTCAGAAAATGGAAAAGAGCAGGATCAGAAAGCAGAAAGAACCAAATAAATAATCACTAATGAGGCATCTGCCATTTAGTCAAAACATCATTGCATTGTCATTGTGCAATGCCTTACTAAATTAGTTTTCCCATATGACATCAGGCTTATCTCACTCTATTATCACTGTTGCTTAGTGACTGGAAAACAATATGAAAAGCTGATTATCTAATCAATGCATATAGAGCAGCACTCTTTTTTTGTGAGAATATGACAGCACTCTTCAAATACTAGAAAAGATGTTATACAGATGAAGGTCAAGACTTGTTACCCCTGTTCCAGAGTGCAAGGTACAGAATAACGGGCTTGCTGTTTTTATTCTTGATTTCATTTTATGTTTTGTCAGCCATTTTGTAAACTGCTGAAAGTTGAATCTGATATCAGTGGTATATAATGCTCTAAAATAAATATATAAAAATAAACTTACACAAAGACAAATTTCAAATGAATAATAGAAGCAACTACATAGCATTTAGAACACAAATGCTATGGAATCATTTGCCTAGAAAGATGATAGGCTTCCCTTTATATCCAGACAGACATCTGTCAGGGTTTTGGGTTTTTTTAATTTTGATTCCTGCATTAAACATGATTTTGATGGCCTAAACAGCTACTTTCTCCTTTTTAATTCCAGGCTTCTGTGATTGTTAACATCCTTCCTAACCCATTTAATTATGTTCTTAATAACATTTGCAATATTTCTAATTGAAGGACATGGACAAAACTTCTACTTCTAATATCTTGCCGAATCTAGAAACTCAGAGAGGTTGAAAGAGGCTTGTACTGATAGTTGAGTTCCTTCTTTGTCTGGAATCATAGGTCAAGAAGGCATAGATTATTGCCTCCTTCTTTTACCCAATTAACTCATTAATGCCAGAAGTATTAAAAAGTGATTGGTGGCATATGTTGACTTTTCTTTTTCTTTGAGTAGTCCAAATACTTTTAAGTTTTATTGTTTCAATAAAACAACAACTTTTATTCCTGAATATTAGTATATTTTTTTTAAAAAGGGGGAAACAATGAGAGAGTACACCCAAAGGATAATTCCTCCACAACATATTCTGAATATATTTAAAATCATCCACTTTATCTTGTTTTCTTCCTTGTTTTGTTGCTAGGCTGAACTGCATGCTTCTTTTATCAATTAACTGTCCAGATAACCTAATTCAGTCATCCGCCAGGATTTTAAATCTCAATTTCCTAAATGATATAAATCTCTTAATGGGTCATCTTTCTTTGTAACCAGAAAACAGCCTCAAGATGAGCTTCAGAAGGCTGAACACTTATGATTAAGGTTGGGCTGCAGTTTACAAATACTGATATTATTCTGATTATTTCAAAATTTATATTATAGTAGTGTTTAGGCATTAAACTTAAAGCATATCTTAAACAAATTCTATCTCAGATTTGTTTTGTTCCCATGTATATATTTACAATGTGTGATTTTTTTCAAAATGTTGACTTCCAATTTATTTGCCTGTACAATTAACTATATATAAAACATTGAAGTTTAGAGAAGATTTTTTTCACAAAATTCTAGTCCATTGCCAACAACTTTGCTGCTGCTTCTTCTATCAGACAATACTGTAATCAAAAAATATTCTCTATTCTTGGGACTTCCTGTTTGAGCTTCTTCGGCGACAGACCGAAACCTCATCTCTCCGAGGCTTCGAACTGTGCTCACCGCTGGAACGCCCCGAGCTGACTGGTTTTGGGGCTAAGCCACCCCGGTGAAGAGCGGGGAGACTGCCTGCAGGGTTGAGGAGAGCTGCATCTCTCCGCCCCAGCTGGCCATTACTCCCTTTCCTGAAGGCGGTTGTAGCGGTCGTCAAAAATGGCCACAACAAAGAAGAACTCAACCAGAAAAGAATGTGCAGGAGGAAGATAAGAAGAGAAAGTTTTGGTTGACCGGGTCAAACAGAAAAAGCAACAAATAAGGTACCCTGGAATTTAAACTTAACAACATTGTTCCCAAAGAAGATTTTGAAGCTGCGAAGGAGAGAGAGAAGGGAAAGGATTAGGTTTTTTTTCTTCCCTTCCTAATACTGACAGCTAAGAGACTTAAGCAAGAAACTGAAAAAAAATTCACTTTGACATTAATAGGCATCTAAGCTGAAAATAAAAGTCAAAGGGATAAATAAAGATTTCTGGACATATAAAAGTTTTTAAAAGCTGGAAAGGAGGGAAAAAAAGGATAGAAGGGCAGGATCTGGAAAAATGGAGGAGACTGCCTGGAATTAAGGAATGGAACTGTAATTAAAAGGAACTTACAGTGAAAATTTAACAAGATTCCTCAAAGATACATTTTAATGGAAACTTGGTAACAAAATAATAGAACCCCAGGAAGAGAAAGTGGAAAAAAGAAGCAAGTAGAAACAGCCTTGGATTATTTGGATTACTTGGTGATTTTTGGTTTTTGCATCTAGATGACTAAAATTAACTGGGTGGTTGTTTAAAGTTTTTAAAATGGTATTACTCTTAGAAGAACTGAAAATGGAACTTTAAAAAATGGAAAGAAGATGCACAAGAAGGGAGAAGTTCTTTTAGCTTCGTGTTTTCAATTCTTAGAAATGGAGAACTGGAACTATGAGAAACAACAAGAAACACTTGCAGAACAAGAAGATTGGGACAAAGAAAAAGCCATCTTTAATGATCAAATAATTTTAAGTGGGGAGAAAAAAGAAAAGGGGGGAAGAGAGTGAAAGGTTTAAGATTAGAAAAAAAATAACCAGAAAGAAGAACAATTTGAAAGATAAGTACAATATTAAAAAGCAACAGAAGAGGGGATTACAGATGAGAGAGTTAGAAGTAGAGAGACAAGGGGGTAAAAAGGAAAGGGGGAAGAAGAGGGGGAAGAAGGCAAGGAAAAGAAGTTGTAAAAGACAGTAACAAGAAATAGAGAAACAGAGAAAAGATGTAAGGATTGTAACCATAAGTTTGTTTAGAGATAATGGGTGAAAATTTAATTGTAAAAGAGATTCTGCAAAGGTACATAAGATAGCTTTGTTATATTACAAATAGAAATAACTTTAGAAAATATGATGATGGATAAAATGCAGTGGGATGTTTGTTAATAAATAAATGAATTAAAATGATTGAGAGAATTAAAAGGGAACATTTTTAATTATTAGTAATGATTAATAAAAATATAAGTGAGAAATATGGGGGGTGGGAAAAAGAATTAACTATGGAAAGTTTATAAGTGTTCCCAAGGAAGTATGATATTCAATTGAAAAGAAATGTTAAAGATGTTAAGATTTTAATATAGATATTGTCTATTTTAAGAATGTACCAAGCAGAATTCGATTGGAAGTTATGTATTATATTGAATGCTATAATCTTAAAGTTATACATTGAAGCTTAAATAAGAGCTTGAATTGATAAAATTAAAGGATATAAAGGTGTCATACTCTAATTGGTAATTACAAGGGAAGTGTTTAATAAGAAAAGATAATGTGAAATTGTAACAGGATAGACAAAAGTATAAATATAATTATTTGAATTGAGATAATCAAAACAAAGTTGAGAAAATTAGAAGAGGGGGAAAAACTATGTAGAAAATATAAAATGATAATAAGATATGGAATAGAATATAAAAATGAACGTGAAATTGAGTTTTGTGTGTCTGTATGAAGAAGTGATAACCTGAGACCATGCTATTTTCAAAAAAGATGTTTTATTTGTATTTTGTTTTTGTGAAAACCCAAATAAAATTTTCAAAAAAAAATAATTCTCTATTCTTATTGGGCTTGTTGATTTTGTTCTTACAAAATCTGGGGAAGAGGGTTTGCTGAAATTACTGATATCTCCTACTTGTGCATACAAGTTGCTGTTTTAGTTTCCTGTAAGAAGGTAGAGAAGGTGAATAAATCCATTATCCACATGATTTCAAATGCTACCGTGTTTCTCACAAAATAAGGCCGGGCCTTTTTTTTTTTTATCCCTGAAAAAACAGCTAAGCCCTCTTTTCAGGGGTGACTTAATTTCCTCCCCCACCTAGAGCAGCCCATACGCACGTACCTCGCCATGAGGCCGTTTCTATTGGCCGATGAAAGGTCCCTGAAGGCAGAGTCCCCAGCTGCTTCAGGCATGGCATGGCTGCCCGTGTCCCCTTGCCTTTAGGCAGTCTCTTTCAGGCAATGGAAGCTCCCCAAATGCAGTCACCAGCCACTTCAATTGGCCGGTAGAAGCGGCCTCAGGGCGAGCGCGCACACACGCACACACACACACACACACACTGCCCTAAAGGCGAGGGAACATGGGTAGCCATGCCACGCCCTGGGGGACTCTGCCTTCAAGGGAAGCTGAGGACTCTGCCTTCAAGGGAGCTTTCGTCTGCCAATAGAAGCAGCCTCATGGCGAAAGGAGTGTGTGTGTGCGCTCGCCCCAAGGCCACTTCTACCAGCTGATCAAAGTGGCTGGTGACTGCACTTGGGGAGCTTCCATCGCCCAAAAGAGACACAGGTAGACACGCCACGCCCTGAAGTGGCTGGGGACTCTGCCTTCAGGGAGCTTCTATCGGCTATCGGAGTATTCTAGCCTAGGCTACCTGCAGGACACTCCTAAAGGCAAGTTTTCCCCCATCCCCCCTGCCCTTCCCCACCCATTTCTCTTCACCTCATGTAGTTCTAATGAACGATGAGAAATGGCGGGGAAACACATGATTTAAATAGGCCTAAATTTTGGGGGCGGGGCTTAATTTCACCTCATGCCTTGAAATCATGCTGGGACTTCCTATTGGTAGAGGCCATATTGTTGGAGAAACATGGTATATTGAATACAAAGTCAGTATGGTGTAATGGTTAAGTTATGGGAGTGAGACCAAAAAGGATTGCATAAGTTTATCCATTGAATATGCCAGAAGCAAGCCAAGCTTGTTGTTTTGAGTATAAAATAAAGGCTGTTCCTAAGTTGAACTCCCAGAGAAAAATGGGATGAAATTATAGCAATAGAGACAATCAATTAAACCAATTTGCAAACTTCAGCAAGAATCTGCAAGAATATTGGGGCAGCATGCCTCCAAATAGGGCAATAACAATAAGACCCATGGTTCCACAGCAAACTATAACAATGCCAAATTTAAAACATGCACATGCTTACTTCATCCCACAAATGCTACCATTAAATACATATGATGCCACTTTTTGAGTGCTGACATTCCCATGATGTCATTGCACATTTTGTCTTCCCCCATCTTGTCTTCCACTATAGACAGAAGATAAAGAGAAAAGAGTTGTCAGAATGGATCAGATCACAGATTTTTACTTTTTAAATATTTTATTTGGTTTTCCCTCCCCGCACCATATGTATATTTTCTCATAATCTATACACAGCAATACAAATTCATCACATTATTCCATGTTAAATTGAACAACATCATGCATATCATAGGAAGGGAGCAAGCAATAGTAAACCAAGGAAACTGAAGGGGTGGGATAGGAAGGGAAGGGAAGGGAAGGGAAGGGAAGGGAAGGAAAGGAAAGGAAAGGAAAGGAAAGGAAAGGAAAGGAAAGGAAAGGAAAGGAAAGGAAAGGAAAGGAAATTATAATGCATGACTTTGAGGGGCTCAAAATATAATCTATCTAACATACGACTGCAAATCATTTGGGTTTGAATTGGGTCAGCCTACAGCATAACATTGTCATATGCCCAGTCAACATACCTCTCTAGCATAAACATAAGCATTCCTTACACATGTATCCATAAATACATTAAAACACCAAGGAGATATCATTCATCTTTATTTTATTTCCTGTTCAGTGACGGTTCAAACACAATGCATTTTTCCTTCGATTTTATTCCATTCTTATGCCATTCAGCAACCACCCTTCAGCTCCATACAAAACATTCCATAGTTCAACACTTCAACCCATCCACTTTATTGTGTATTTTCATTACATTAACAAACACACAAGAAAGGACCTACTGGAGAGCAAAAACCTATCTGTACACTCCTGACTAACTTACTGTACTTTACAAATTGTGTTCTTTTTGTATCCTTTCAAAGATGGGCATCTATTTTAGTGTTATGAAGCTATCTGTAGATCCTGTGCTTTCAATGAGAGCTCTGCTAAAACATCAAACACACTAAACAAACAAATTTATCATAACCTTTGGTATTTTTCTTTTTCAATATAGGAACAAAAATGATAACTGTCAGATCAGATGCAGTCTTCATACACATATAGTATTAAACAAGCAAACCTTATCCAAATGTTAACGTTTCTCCATTACACCAGCAATCTTTCCATTTTTCATCATTCTTACATTTATGACTTATTTTTCCCCATCATATTTTATTGCATACTGACATTATTGGATTCATTTCAACTCTACTCCTTAACAATTTACAATAATTTGCATATATATTTCTAAAATAGCCCTCCCAGTCGTATATATATTGCATATATATTTCTAAAATAGCCCTCCTTTATCATTCTTAGTTCATTTTGTTGGAAGTGTTTTGTTTAGCCCTCTTCATCCACTTTCAAAATAATTCCAATTTCCATGTTTTAAAGGACTGGAATGTATAATAACTGTAGACAAAGGTGGGATCACATAGGATAAAGAGAAAGATATATAGAATTATTGTATGGAGCCAGAAATAGAACTAGGTGATAATAAAAGTATGTTTTTATGCCTACACTGAACTGTTCTACTACAGAAAATAGTAAATATTATTTTGATAATAGACTGGATATGCCTTAATGCCAATTGCTGGGGAGCAAAATAATAAGATTGATTGGTTGATTGATTGATTGATGTGCCCACAGCTTTCTTCTGGATTTCCTGGAGACCTCTGGTTGATCACTTTGAGATAATGCTTGAGCAGATAATCCTTTGACCTAATCCAGTGATCTGTATGTTCTGTATGCTCATATATTCATATGAAAAAGAGAAAATATATCTCCTAAAATTAAAACTATATGGTGAAATATATCCTTCAGTTTTTTTTATAAGGTTTCTTGTTCTCCTCTTTTCTATTCTGTTCTAATGGTTCTTTTAATTTCTGTTCATGCTGTGTTCATTCTTACATTATTATAGTTCTGGAAGCTATAACTATTTTCACTTTGTAATACAGTGTTCTCATTGTGATGCAGATTCCTAGTTGTTTACCAATACAATCGGCAAAGGTCCCGTGGAGTGTCTGATGATGCCTCTTCTTGGAGTTTCATTAAATTGCATAATCCACAGCAGCCTCATATTACTGAAGAGATCACACACACACACACAAACACACACACACACACACACACACAAACCACTTTGCAGCTGGATAAGAACTATGAATAGTTCAGGAACATCCTGCCTATTAAAATTGTAATGTCTTATAAGGAGAAAAAGAAAGAAATCTAAGGAGAAATATTGGAGTCAACACTCCCTGGAGTTTAAGATATCCTAGCTATGTAGATGTGAACAAGAAGCTGTATTTAGACTTGAAAAACCTTGCTTTTCAAAAAAAATTGACCAGCATATTAGCTTGCATTGCTGAATGGCAATATCAACAAGGATGAGACAATGTCAGCCTTTCCTGAGAACACTTTCTAACTTCCTGAAAAAAAAAATATGGCTGCACTTTTCTCATGCCCACAAGGACAAAGCCTCATCAATCTTAAATAAGGAGCATTATTCAGATGCATCTCTCAGTCCCATCTCCTTTGCTGCTGCTGAATGGAATTTCGATAATAATATTTCTCCTGCTCTAAAATAAATTATGTGAATGTGTGTTTTTGCATCTTCAATTTGTGCCTAATTCATCATTCTGGGACTATAAGTTCTAGGAGCAGCAACATCAACTAAAAGCAAAGCACATTTCTTATGCTTAACCACTTAAATTATAAAAGGGGCACGTTTACAGCTCAGTGGGAATTTGTGTGTGTTATGTTTGCAAGTTAAGTGCATTCTTGATTGACTGAGAAAGAGTCTTATGTTCTTTAAAGGGGAACAGGTTTTTGCTGCTGAATCATCCACATAAAAAAGAAGCTAATTAAGCTTTTGACCTGATGTACCATTGTGTACTTGGAATAAGCAAGTTGCTTCATTCTTGCTGGAAACATTAAAGTGCAGCTTCTGTTTTAAATCAGGTAGACTTTTTAAAATAGATTAATGAAACACATTTAGAGTAAAATAAAACAACCCTTGGTTACCCAAAGTTGTATGAATTAAAGAGACAGTCTCTAACTTATAGAACAAAATTATGGCCAAATAGTTATTGAATAAAAATGAATATCAAGGAATGTGCAGGAAATGGTGAAAAAATGGACACATTTAAGAACAGGTGACTTTTTTTTCTCACTATCATGGCTGTCAACTTGACATATTTTAACCTGCAAATATTTCTTTTCCATATAAGCAAACTCATGCCTGTAAATTTTTAAACATCGAGTTTTCTATACAAGAATGACATAAAAATGGTTGTACTGTCTTATAACTGAAAGATCAGCCAACTCTGTGTCTCCTGAATACACCTACATATATAGTTGAAAATCCAGTCCACACAGTACTGCTGATATGTACATACCATCATTCATCATTTTAACCCTTGTCTACAAAGGCCTCTTCCGCATGTTTCTAACCAATACAAGTCCAATTGGGACTTAATGAGGTCATCAGTCCACCTTGTTTTAGGTCTCTTTCATGGATGCTTCTTACCAAGTGGGATCCATTCTATGACTGCCTTGGTCCCCCAGCCATCAATTTTTCTTGCTATGTGACCAGCCCATTTCCATTTCAAGTCTTTTACTGTCTTGATGATATCCTTCACTTCCATTTGTTGTCTAACCCATGTGCAGGTCTTTCTATCTTGTCTCGTAATGTCGAGCATGTATCTTTCCATGGCTCTTTGTCTGTGTGTGTGTGTGTGCGTGTGTGCATGTGTGTGTGTGTGTGTGTTTATTTTTTTCCAATATACATTCATATTGTATGTGAACAGAATTGGTTCTGGGTATAATTAATCCAATTCATCATAACAATATTAGTAGTCTCTATCACATTTGTCAAATTTAAGTAACCCTCATTATAACTAAAAACAAAAACCTAATTACTCATCTTTATCTCTATCTTCATCTATGTCTTTCTTGTTCAATCTAAACATTTCTTTATATGTATAAACAAAATTAATTCTAAGTATCATTCATATTGATCCAATTCACACTAACAATATTAGTAATTTTCCATGGCTCTTTGTGCCATTCTTAACTTTTGTATTGATTGTGGGGTTAGCGTCTATATGTTAGAGCAGGTAGCACATACTGATCAAAAACTTTTCTCTTCAGCCATAGAGGAGATTACATATACCTTGACCAACAGATCTCAATGGAAGGTGATACAATAAAGGAAATTGAATGGTGTGTTAAATGTGGTTAGCAGGCATTCGGCAAGCTAAGCATAATTTTTAAGAATATGAACATACCATTCCGTACTATATATATTTCTCTTTTGGCTATGGGTAGGTGTTAAAAAAAACTGCCTGGAGATGATATACGATTTTCTTCTCAACTTTACCTTTGATGGATATTTTGTACTGTATATAATTATCCCAATTTATACTATGAAGGTATTTTGCCCAGAAAAGGTTTTTGAAAAACCACCACCACAAGGTGAGTCAATAATTACACCCACCCAAAATGAAGCCCTAGCCATTTTTTCGGGGGTCAAAAAAAAATAAGGCCCAGTCATATTTTCAGGGAAACACAGGTATATATGTGTATATACAGTATAGATATATAAATTGATCACAACTTTTAACACATGCCTTTCTGTGGAAATTATTAAGCAGATGCTAACAGATTTTGGCAGAACTTACATAAGCAGTTATTCATTATTTACTTCCCTAGAAATCCAAATAGATATTTATGTTTCAATTCCTGAATGTGTATGTATTTAATCAAAGCCTTTATTAAAAATCTGCATTTTAATTGAAAAGATAAAGCCTTAGTGCACTTAAGTGCTCTGCTGATGTATAGTCCATGTTAAATTTTATTTTCCATGAAGATATACTTGTTCAAATATCTACATGACACGATGATCTTCTTTTTTTTTTTTTTGGAAAAGGTTTTATTAATTTTCTACAAACAAACAAGACAAACAAAACATAAAAACATCAACTCTTATATGTACATCCAGTGTGTCAGTTGGTTCATCATTTTTGTGCATTCATTCTGTAGTCTCAATTACAATTATGTGACATAACAACTCATATTGTCAATCCAAACTTATATATCCTAATATCACTAAAAAAAGAAGTTTTTGACTATATTTTTAATCATTCATGCTTTATGAGCTAATAATACTTTAAACCAGTTTACTCTATAACAAATCATCTAGTCATATCAAATCAATCCTAAAAAATCCTTTATAAATATAATATCAAATAACAAAATAATAGCAAAATAAAGATATTCCTTACTATCTAGCATTCTAAATATTCTATTATCGTATTTTATCATCTAGCCATTTATAAAAAAGATCCCAAATTTCGTAAAATTGTTTATCCTCTTGCTCTCTAATTTCAAATGTCAATCTGCTCATCTCAGCACATTCCAATATTTTCTTAATAATTTCTTCCTGTAATGGTATTTTCTCATTCTTCCAATTTTTAGCAAATACAATCCTGGCCGCTGTTAATACATTTACAATCAGGTATTTCAAATCTTTACTATATATATCAGGTAAAATTCCCAATAAGAAGATCTCTGGTTTCAAGTCTATATGTTTCTTTGTCATTTTTTCCAACCACATGCGAATTATAGTCCAATATTTTCTAGCATCCTCACAAGTCCACCACATATGGTAATATGAGCCGGGTATCTGATGACATTTCCAGCATTTTTCAGATTTATTCTTAAACATTCTTGCTATTCTTGTCGGGGGAAAGTGCCACCTGTAAAACATCTTATACAAGTTTTCTTTATATGCTGTTGACATTGTCATTTTATAATTTTGAGACCACAATTTCTGCCATTTCTCTAAATCAATCCCATATCCAAAATTCTTCCCCCAAACAATCATAGTTTCTTTGACTTGTTCTTCCTCTAATTTCATTCCCAGTAAATAACCATATAGTTTTTTAATCACCTTCTCATCAGTACCCATCAAGATCTTATCTAAATCAGTCTGTTTATCATAAAATCCCTCCGTTTTGGAATCTTCATCATACCTTGAATGTATTTGTGCATATGAAAACCAATTCATCCTTATACCTTGTTCCTCTAAGTTTTGGATCGATTTAAGTTCACCCTTTTCATCCAAAAGTTCCCCATATCTAACTGTTTGTTCCTTCTTGTAGATTATAGGATAGGAAAATGCTTCAATGGTCGATAACCAAACTGGAATTTTCAAATAACATTGTCTTTTTATCTTCTCCCAATTTAACCACAAAGACTCCCGTACATAATGTCTTCTAAAATAACCCTGTGTTTTAGTTCCCTTATACCATAAAAAAGCATGCCAACCCAACAGCAAGTCATGCCCTTCTAATGTCAACAACCTATGTTTCCTTAATGTTATCCATTCTTTGACCCACATCAAACTTGCAGCTTGATAATACAATTCCCAATTAGGCAGACCAAAACCTCCTCTAATTCTAGCATCTTGCAAAAGCTTTAGCTTTATTCTCGCTTTTTTACCTTGCCATATAAACTTCAACATAATTTTATTTAAATCTTCAAAATAGTCTTTTCCAAGCCTAATTGGTATTGTTTGAAACAAAAATAAAATTCTAGGTAAGATATTCATCTTAATTGTTGAAATTCTCCCTATTAATGACAATTGCAAGTTTTCCCACTTCTTCAAATCTGTAGTTATCTGTTGTTTAAGTTTAATATAATTATTCTCCTTTAATGTGCTACATCTTGTTGTCAAATATATCCCCAGATACTTAACCTTATTTGTAACTTGAATTTTCAAAAGATCTGCCAATTCTTCTCTCTGTCTCAATAGCATATTCTTTGTCAAAATCTTTGTTTTGTCTTTATTTATTTTCAAACCAGCCACCTCTCCATATGCCTCTATCCTTTCCAGTAACTTTGGAGCTGTTTCTAGCGGATCTTCCAAAATAAAAGCTAAGTCATCAGCAAAAGCTTGTAGCTTAAATTCTTCCTTCTTAATTTTCATTCCTTTTATGCTTTTATCATCCCTAATATTTCTATTCAACACTTCCAAGGTCAACACAAATAGCAAAGGAGATAGGGGGCATCCTTGTCTTGTGCCTTTCCTTATATTAATAAAATCTGTAAGTTCCCCCTCCATCATTACCCTTGCTGTCTGTTTATTATATATAGCTTCTATTGCTTGAATAAATTTTTTAGCGAAACCCATCTGCTCCAATAATAATAACATAAATCTCCAGTTCACATTGTCAAATGCTTTTTGAGCATCTAGGAATATCAAAGCCATTTGCTTTTCAGGATGAGCCTCATAGTATTCCAAAGTGTCCAAGATTACTCTCATATTGTCTCTAATTTGTCTCTTTGGCAGAAATCCATTTTGATCTGAGTGAATAAAATTATTTAAATATTTTTTAAGTCTTTCTGCTAAGATTGAAGCAAAGATTTTATAGTCTGCGTTCAATAAAGAAATAGGTCTATAATTCTTAATTTGCAATGGGTCAGTCTCTTCCTTTGGTATGAGTGTAATATAAGCCTCTGACCATGTTTTAGGTATCATCTTTTTTAACATGACTTCATTCATAACTTCTAACAATGGGATGCTCAATAATTCTTGAAATGTTTTATAAAATTCTACTGGAAGCCCATCTGGACCCGGAGCTTTCCCATTATTTTGTCTCTTAAATGCTTCATTTAGTTCCATCATTGTTATATTGCTTTCTAGCATTTCTTCAGTCTCTTTAGGTATCTTTGGTAAATTAGCTTCCTGTAAATACTGTTTACTTTTTCTTCATCAATATTCTCTTGTTTATATAGTTGCCCATAAAAATCTCGAATAATTTCTTTTTTCTCCTTATTCCCATAACAAACTTGGCCTTGTTCATCTATTAACTTCAATATTTTTCTTGATTCCTTCTCTTTTCTCAATTTATATGCTAGCCATCTACCTGGTTTATTTGCATCTTCAAAATAATTCTGTTTAGAGTTTCTAATTTTCTGTGCCAGTTCTTCTTTCTCTATTAATTCCATTTTATGTTTGATTACATCCAGCTTCAATTTAATATCCTTTTTCTGTGGCATTTTCTGTAATTCTTTTTCAAGAATTTTATACTCATCTTCCAAGGCCTTAGAAGCTTGCCTTTTCCAAATATTCTTTTTTCTTGTATAATCTATTATCAAACCTCTAGCGTATGCCTTCATTGTATCCCACACATTTTGCATTGAAGTATCTTCTTTTTTATTTTCTCTGAAGAAAAAAGCCAATTCCTTCTCCATCCATTGTGTAAAATCTTTCTCCTTTAAAATAGTATTATTTAATGTCCATCTCGATCTTTTTTTTTGTCCCTTCCATTTAATTGTCATTGGGCTATGATCTGCCCAAGTACTTGTTTCAATATTTGTTTCTTTAATATTAGATATTAGTTCTGTTGAGATCCAAATCATATCTAATCTGGACCATGATAAATGTCTATTTGAATAAAAAGTATATTGTTTAGCTTTAACATTTCTTTCTCTCCAAATATCTTTTAAAGTTAATTCATCTGTCATTTTAAAAAAAGACCTTGGGAGAGCCTTTCTATTTTGCTTTGTTGTTGTTGCTATATAGTCCAGTTTATTGTCCACAATTCCATTAAAATCTCCCATCATAATTATATTAACATAGTCCAGTCCAATTATTTTCAAGTGTAGCTTTTTATAAAACTCTTCTTGTTTATCGTTCGGAGCATAAATTGCAATCAAGAGTATTTTTATATTATTATCCATTATTTCTACCATTAATATTCTTCCATCTTCATCCGTGTAAATCAATTTTGCTGGAATAGCCTCTTTAATGTATAAAACCACACCTCTTTTCTTACATTGAGTCAAAGAAGTAAATATTTTCCCCAATTTTGGCTATAATAACAATTGTTCATGTTGTTTTTTAATGTGAACTTCTTGTAAACAAATTATATCAAATTTTAATTTCTCTAATTTATGAAAAGTTTTCCTTCTTTTAACAGCTGAATTAAGTCCATTTATATTCATTGTAATCAATTTTTTTTCCTCCATGATTATGCTTTATATTTAGGTCTAACAGCTCTCGTGGATCTCACTTCACGCTGTTCTTTATTATCCATCTGTCCCCCTGCTGCTCCTTTCTCTTTTTCAGTCTCCAGTTGTTCATCTTGAAACTCAATTGATAAAGCCTCTTTCTCTGCTTCCTCTCTTCTTCCTCCAAAGAATTCTGCATGGAAAAGTTCTGCTTTCTCAATTGAATCAATTCTATATCTCTGCTCTTGCCACCTAAACACTAGTCCTTCTGGAATCAGCCATCTATAATTCACTTCGTTTTCCAATAGTATTTTGGTCAGAAATCGATATTCTCTTCTCATCTCTCTCACTCTTCTGGGTATTTGTTTTAAAACCACAACCTCTTTACCCTTGTATTTCAGTGTTTTCTCTCTTACTACTTGTAATATTTGCGTTTTAATGGATTTTTTGGTAAATCTAATATGGACTTCCTTGGGTAATTTATTTCTCACCGCATATCTTGTATAGACTCGATATATCTCATCTATTCCATCCATCATCTTTTCCTCTGTAATTTCCAAAGCATCTGCCAAAATTTCTATCATTACCGCTGCCAAATTTTCTCCTTTTTCCTCTTCTATATTTTGAAATCTGAGGTAAAATTCTGACCTTTCCATCTCCCACCTCAACATCCCACCTTTTTCTTGTTCAACCGCTGTTAGTCTGCTGTCAATATTTCCAATCTTCTTCTCTCTTTGTTTTCCTTCTTCCTCAATTTTTTGGAATCTCTCCTCATACTTAACCATCATTTGTTTAATATTTTCCACTTTTTCATCAGTCTTCTCTATTCTTTGTTCAATATTTTCTGCTCTTTGTTCAATATTTTCTGTTCTTTGTTCAATATTTTCTGTTCTTTGTTCAATATTTTCTGTTCTTTGTTCAATGATATCTGATTTTGTCTTGAGATCTTGGATTCCTTGCATAATCATCTGTAAAGTTACTTTTTCTTGTTCCTTATCTTGCTTCAACATTGTCTGAATTAAACGTTGTCCTCCAGCTGGTGGGGAAGCAGAGGTAGAAGCAGAAATGCCAGATGGTATTGGTTTCCTGCTCATTTCAATGTTTCCAAAACTTCAAATTCTTCTTGACTTTTAATCCAACTGGTAGAGCAGCCAATTATAATCCAAAATGGAGAACTCCAATAGTAAAAAACACGAAACCAAAGAAGAAACAGGAAAAAAGGAAGAAGAAAGATCTTCAGGTTCTTCTAGACCCTAATCGAATTACGAGATAGTCCACCATAAAAAAGGAAAAAATAGAAAGGAAAAAACAAACAAATCCAAAAATAATAATATTGATTAAGAGCAAAAGAAAAAAGAAAGAAGAAAAAGCAAAAAGAGAAAAAAAACAAAAAGTTCCTTCAGATTCTTCACACCTTAATCCAATTAAAAAGTCTCAATAATCCAAAAAAACAACAACAACAACAACCACAACAACAAAGTAGTCCAAAAACATAAATATGAAAAGCAAAAAAGTCCCAATAAAAAAGAAAAGATAAATAAAGAAGAGAAAAGAAAAAACTCTGAGGCTTTCCCTTTAAAATAAAAGGCAAAAATAAAAATATTACTAGAATTGAAATTTAGAAAAAGGCTAGCGAATGGGGTATATATAAGAAGACACACTGCACTTTGTTATTTATCCAAGGCTCTTGTTATGACTCTCTTCTCCAGCAGCTTCAAAACCAAACCTCAAGTGTTGTTGATAACAGTCCAGGAAAGCACCTGCAATAATATTTTGCTGTGCTCTCCCTCTATCTTATCACGTTAAAAAGTCCTTGAGATGAGGTCTTTTTGCAATTCTCTCCAATTCAAATAAAGATACTTTCAAGCCTCTAGTTGGCAGTGTTACAAAGTTTCTTAATGCTCTTTCTCCCCCCCAGCCGGAAAAAAGGAATAATATATACAGAAAAAAAAGAAAAAATAGCCAAAGGGAGCCTCTATCCTAAAGAAAGTTAAAAAATCAAAGGGAGCATAAAAATATATATAAGAGAAAATTCAATCCGGTTACCTACAAAGTCACACTAAAATCTTTCCCAAAAAGTATAAAGAAAAAAAAAAAACCCAAGCCTCAATTTGACATCACTTTAAAAAACACCGCTCAAAACAATTTCAGTCAAAAAAAAAATCTCACAGCTTTCTTCTTTATCCCGGATGAACTTTCCAACCTCAGCGAATTTACAACACAAAAGAGTTTTTCTCACCCAGCCGACACACTTCACTCCAATCACTTTTTTTTCGGAGCTGTCCCGACTTCAGCAGCTATGGAGGCTGCCTCTCCGCCGCCAGCGAAAGGGCTTCTTCCGGATCAAACCAAAGATTTTGCAATATCTCTGGGATCCTGGAACAATGCCCTTCACGATCACCGTCTCTACGGGACGGTTTAGGTCCGTTAGGACCGACCAGGGGCGAAAATATCGGCTACGATCTCAGAGCCCCGAGATCGCAGCTGTATCGCCGGAACGAAGCTCCGCAACGATGATCTTCTTGGTGAGCATAAAAACAGAAACAAATTTACACATCTTGTAGGTAAATCTGGCATTGAATCTGGTAAAAATAAAATGACAAAAAATGAATCAAATACACCTGGGAATTTACTAAAAAGATGTGTCAATACCAGCAATCCTTATAAAAAGAGCAATATAATAAAACATGTGGCACTGACTTGACAAACCTTGGGAGTCAAGGACATAGTCCTTCTGAAGAGGAGGCATCTGAAAATGCAGTAGGTAGAATTTTTACTCTGGCTACTAAGAATACATGGCAATGCCTTGGAATAAAGATATCAAAAAGGTAAAGGAACAGAGCAGTGATAGAGTTTTGATAGAGTTTTCAGTTGCACAGCTTTGGCCATTGCTAATACTATTTTTTCCATGTCCCAAATTTGCTGTTTCATGGCTTCTTTGACTCAAATGCCACAGGAGATAATTATAAGCCATAGCCCCTTGGATTCCTTCCAGAGGGCTTATTCAGTGTGATGTTGATCATATAATGTTAAACCTGCTGGGCACAATAAAAACCTCAAGAGTGCAGAAGTCTATTTTGCCAAAACCAGGTTTCTAGAGAAATAAACTTTAATAGATAGAACAATGTCTCAACCTGAGCAAGTTTAAAATATGTGGACATCAACTTCCCTTGAGGAATTCTGACTGTTGAAGTTCACATATCATAAAGTTGCTGAGATTGACAACCACTGGCATTGAGTAATGTTTAGGGCATAATGAAGAGTTTGCAACCCCCCTCTCCCTGTTTGGATTTTGTTTTCCTAAAATAATATAAATATTCAAATAAAAAGTCTGTAAAAATACTGTGTGTTATTTTGACTTGAAATACTTCAGAGGCTGAAGTATCTCCCATTCATTTTTTTTTTTTTAAAGCTGAGAATGGCATATCATGATCCCTGGATAATTTAAGTAGCTCAAGCAGTTGGGCTTCCCATAAGTTTGTATATGGTTTAATGAAAAGAAGTTTAATGAAAAGAAGGACAAAGAGTGACATGATAACAGTATTCCAATATCTAAGGCACAGTGGTTAGAGTGCAATGTTGCAGACTAATTCTGCCAACTACCATTCTCACCAGCTCAAGGTTAACATAGCCTTCCATTCTTCCCAGGTCAATAAAATGAGGACTGTTTATTATTATTACACTTATTAATAAATCCCCATTTATTTGGAATAATGGCTCCAGGAAGACACAATAATAGAGAGTGTTTATTCTGGCCCAGAATGAAATGGTAAATAAATCGTGGAATCTTTTACACAGAGAGATTACCTATCTGTATTCAGTTCCTTGAGTGCTGAGGAAGACAATGTGTGCACAACAGCAGTGGCCTCTGGATTGCAACAACAATCTGACCTCATTAAAGCTGATATTGTTTAGTGGCAATGATGACAGAAGCTGCCTTCCAGATGAATGAATTTTTGTCGGCCAGTTCTATTCAAATTAGGTTTCTTCCTTAAGGATTATTATCCTAATTTGCAGCTGATACCACCATTTCCAACTCCTAAACCATATTTCTAATCCATTACTAATATACTTATTGTAAAAGGTAAAGTATTCCAGAAATTACAATCTGAGACAAAAAATACATTAAATATTATACCTTTTCCTGCTCAGATGTTTTCATATAAATGCTTTTCATATTTATACTATTCTTTTATTTGTAAGAGCAATCCCTTTACTTTTCAGTGTAATGGTAAATGGCTTTGTTTAGATTGCAAAATATATTTGATAAAACTGTGTTCGGTTATAGTGATTTGTATTTGGAAATACAGGAGTGATTTACTAAAGCCATCACAGAAATACTAGTCCTTCAATTGGCCCAAGATTGCTATAACTAATTGTTTAAACCTAGTGCCTAGTTGTGTGTGTGTGTACACATGTGTGTGCACACATGTAGTGTTGAAAAACACTGAATCAGCACACCTGTAAAATCTTATGTTGAAAACCATAATGCCATTCACGCCATTTCATGCCATTTGAAACTGGGATTTTATTCTCTAATGTAGGCCATATCCAATATTCAATATCTTTGGAACAAAAGGTCCTATTGGGTGAGTAAATGATAATTCTTTGTTAGAATAATTATTAGTAATTTTTGAAATTTGAACATTTTGAAAAAGTTATAGTCATAAATTTCACTTTTGCATAGACAGAACATTTTTTTTTCTATTTTCTAGTATTTAGGCACTTATCGCCACAATGGAAATTCATATTATCAAATAACAGACTTAGAAACACAAAGTAAGGTTCTCCAAAAATGGCGTTTGAGCCACAGGCAGTCTTTTTCTTCTGCCAACAAACAGCTGTTTTTGCCACCAAAGCCAGTTCTTTGGCAGTGTACTTTGAATAGGAACAACTAGGAATGATCCAGATGATTCAGTAAAAGGGATTATAGGGTCATTAAAAATAGAAATACATTTATACATATACATATTTGTAATATAATATAACCCTGCCTCATGTATGGCAATATAGAAGGCTGTCGTCAAATTATCTATTCCCAATTGCTATAATTTTTTATGTTTGTGCTGGGCTGCTAAGTGACACTTTTTACACTAACACATTTAATTCAAATGTATTTTCAAAAATATAAAAAAGTGAAACAATGCTCATTCATCTTGTAGTACATTGTGCGTAACAACTGTACAATATTTAAAAGCAGGTCCCCTCATTAGCATTCTTGAGATCCCCGCGCTTTGATTGGCCAAAGCGCGGGGCACTCTGATTGGCTAGGCGAGCCGTGCCGATTGGCTCGCTAGGAATCTCCCACGATTGGTCTATTCGAATCGCGGGAGATTCAAAGCAGTGCCATTGGCCGCGGCCGCCGCGGCTAAAGAAATAAAAAGCCGCAAAGTTTCGCCAGAGCCCCAGTTCGGTTCCTACTCAATAAAAGAGCTTGATACAAAGTCACCTACTCCTGGCATCATTTCTGAAGACACAACACTGGCGACGAAGGTGGGATTCTGATCCTGAACCGAAGTACGTGTCCGACGGAAGCCAGACGAAACTCCACAATGGCGAAAATCGCACCCCCCGCACCCTTCAACCCCACCAGCGAGGACTGGGAATCGTACTCCGACAGATTCCGCATGTTCCTCGAGTGCAGCGACCTGAAGGACGCCACCGGCCACATGAAGCGAGCCGTCTTCCTGACCCACTGCGGGACCGAGGTATTTAAGATGGCCAAAGCACTCGCCGTTACCGGAACCTGACACCGACCCAGCACCCACGACGACCACCCTCAGTATAGAGACTCTACCCAACCTACCCATAACCACGTCAGACATTGCCCGAGAAACTAATAAAGACAAACGTCTGGCGCGGGTGTTGCATTGGGTAGAGAAAGGGTGGCCGGAAAGGGACAACGACGAGTCCGTCAAGACATTCCGGAACCGGCAAATGGAACTCTCGTTACTAAAAGGGTGCATACTATGGGGGAATAGGGTGGTCATTCCAGAAAAACTACAAGGAAAGGTTCTGGAACTGTTGCACGAGGGGCACCCGGGCATCGTTAGGACTAAAGCCCTGGCCAGAAGTTACGCTTGGTGGCCAGGGATGGACAAACAAATTGAGACCTGGGTAGCAAGGTGCCAACGATGCCAGGAAACTAGGCCAAGCCCACCCACAGCACCCGTCCTAGATTGGGAAACCCCAAGGGGACCTTGGTCTAGGATCCACACAGATTTCTCTGGGCCCACAAAAGGACACACCTTCCTGATAACAGTAGACGCTTACTCCAACTGGCTGGAGGTAAGCAACTTGAGAACAACAACCACGGAGGCCGTGACCAAAGAACTCGGCAAACTTTTTGCAACACACGGCCTCCCAGACGTCGTCGTTTCCGACAACGGGCCCCAATTCACCTCACTAGAATTCGAAAAATTCCTAGCGGAAAGGGGCATCCGCCACGCGCTGACAGCACCGGCGCATCCGGCGGCAAACGGTAGGGCAGAACGGATGGTGCAATTCACAAAGAAAACCATCCAGAAAATAGAGCACGGGGAGATCCAGGACAAAATAAATAAATTACTCTTCACCCAACACATAACCCCAAATACCACAACGAATAAAAGCCCAGCCGAACTGTTAATGGGGAGGAAAATAAGGTCCCCACTCGACAGATTACACCCCACGTATAACCGAGAGAAACCCCCAGACTCAACCAGCAAACACCGAACCTTCGCACCAGGCGACCCCGTGTACGCGAAAAACCTAACGGGAGACCCGTTATGGGTATAGGCCGTCATCACACAAATAACAGGCCCATACTCCTACTGGCTACAAACAACAGACGGACGAGCGTGGAAACGCCACATCGACCAGTTAAGATCAAGGACGACCACCCAAGAGACCACTGACGCGCAAACAGGCAAAACCAACCCCCACAACACAAACCAAGAGGGGAGGGAATACCCAGGGGACCAAAACCAAGGAAGAATAAACCAACCATACTCACCGGAAAGCAGCCAGCACGAAACCTCACCAGAAAGAGACAGCCAGGCCAGCTCAACCAACCCGGGAAGACCGAGCGGGAGCGGCGAAACCCGCAGCTCAACCAACCCGGGAAGCCCAGGAGGGAGCTACGGAGAGCGGCCCGGCCCGACCGACCAGCCGGTTCCCACGACGGCATCCAGAGAAGCAGAGACCCCGACCGAACTGGCCGGGATCCAACCTACAACTGAGCTGCGCAGGTCCAGTAGGCTAAGACGGAGCCCCGCCTACCTACGGGACTACGCAACGTAAGGACTAAACCAAGAGGGGAGGGGTGTTCTGTCCCCTCATTAGCATTCTTGAGATCCCCGCGCTTTGATTGGCCAAAGCGCGGGGCACTCTGATTGGCTAGGCGAGCCGCGCCGATTGGCTCGCTAGGAATCTCCCGCGATTGGTCTATTCGAGTTGCGGGAGATTCAAAGCGGTGCCATTGGCCGCGGCTAAAGAAATAAAAAGCCGCAAAGTTTCGCCAGAGCCCCAGTTCGGTTCCTACTCAATAAAAGAGCTTGATGCAAAGTCATCGACTCCTGGCATCATTTCCGAAGACACAACAAAAAGGAAAGTGCAGTGCTCTAATACTTGCATGTATAGGGACAAAGATGAAATTCAATAAGTGTTTTTTTCAGACTGGTCTTGAAAAACATTCTGTTAAAGGCCTCAAACTGAATTTGGGAGAATGCTCCACTCTAACCCTATTTTTTATGCTTTACATAAATTGCTTCAGTATAATTCTGCCCTAGATGTGGCAATTCTATTTTGGAAATGGGTGAGTTATTTTTTCAGTTCTGAATTGCTTAAGAAAGAATTTGTTTTGGGCCAGATTCTGTGGCTGAGGCAGAATGCTCATGTGTTTCATGTCATTACTTCAAAAGCAGGCAGTCCTGCAATGAAGAATCCCTTAGAAAATTTATACAGCCCTACTCACCTCTTCATTGACCTAACCATACTCAGTGGTAAGAATGATAAAATGGAAACACTACATTGGATTCCTTGAAAGGAAAACATATATTACATAATATAAATTTAATATGTTCCTTCTCCCTTGTAAAGAGCTGATAAAAATAATTTATTTTCCATTATATAAAAAGGGCAAATTGTGGCTCTAGGATTTCATAAGATCCAAGCCTACTTTTTAATCTTTTTCTTGAAGTTCAAAGACAAATCAATTTATTTATACCCACACCCACAGATTTTGTTGTGATTGCTACACACACACACACTTTGCTAGGATTGTCTATACCTGTTTCATGGCATTTGTATGGGAGTTGGAGAGATTCAGCTAATCAAATGCTCAGTTAAATATTCTTTGACTCAAGAAAATCAGACAAGAGAGAACTGACAATATTATTTATTTTCATGTTAACGTTCTCATTTGTTTATTCTACTAATATAGTTCTTTTATAGTTCTTATAGCTGAACATAGTTTTAAATTGTGTCCTAAATGGCACTGAGGGGGGGAAATAGTAGTATTCCCCTCCCCTTTTTTTCAGACAGCTTTTCAAGACAGGTTTGTGTCTGCACATAAATGCATAGACATGCAATGGCATTTCAACACTTTTGAGACGCCCAGAAAGAAACTTCATGTATAATTCAGCATTCTGATTTTTGCATATATTATGTAGCAATTCCAAGTTAAGGGAATAGGAGAAAAATCCAATTATGGTACTGTAGAGCTTCAATACGACTTGGTATCTTGATATCCTACAGTCTCTCATTTCCTGCAGCAAATCAACAATTCCGAGTCTCATATACTATTTCTTAGTTTCACACACTATTTAGCACAGAGCTGTTCTTCTGTTACCATGATATTAGATTGCAGCTATCATCCCAAAGCAACATATTCAATCGCTTTGGTAATGATTAGAATTTTCAACCACAAAAATATCTGTAAGGCAACAGATTGAACAAACATTTGATGCAGGGGTGCAGTTAATATTCCTTGGCAACATATGCATAGTGTGCCATATGCCCACTATGTCAATCCTGCACAATTTCCCAACCAGGTGAGCCTTAAACCTGTGGCATTGAACTATAACTACAAGCATACATATATTTCTATACCAACAATTCTTGAATATGGTTTCCTAACAAAAGGATAAACATATTCTTTATGGTATTATCCTTTTCAATCAGTGATACAATTTAAGTTTTAAAAGAGCAAGGATTATAGAATTTGGTTAAAAAAAAAAAAATTAAAAAGTGATTCAATGACATTGGAAACAAAGTCTACGGGGCTTCCTTGCCTACCAATACATTTCCACATTACTTAAGCCCCACCTTTGTTACTGCCATGTGGCAACCAACATAAGCTGATCAAAGAATATGAGGGAAGCACTTTTCCAAGACTGCAATAAAGTCTTGGAAGACAGGATGTTGTTTGTGAGTCTTATGCTGCCTAAGAAGCTTCTACTGTAATTTTTCTTGAACACTTTTTCATAAGTAAGGAAAGTTGCCTACCGGATGTGACTGCTATGTTTTGAATTTTCCATCATGGTTCATGAAAAATCTTTAAAACTTAGGTTGCAATATAAATAAGATATGTAGAAAGAGGATATAGCCAGTGGTGGTATTCAACCGATTTCACACCAGTTCGGACAAACTGTTAGCTAACTTTCTGAGCAGTTCAGCGAACTGGCTGTTTGAAGAAACAGCCTTTTCCCCCCACCTTATATCCTGTCGAGAAGGCAAGAAGGAGACATTCTGGTGTGCCTGTGTGTGTTGTTTCTAGTCTAATCCTTATCTTTATTGCCCTGCTTAAGTGTTTTCAGAAACTGCCTCTGTAGTTAAGCCTTATTACATTGTAACAGCTAATGATTCTTGGCAGTACACCCAGACTTTCTGTAGCCTGAGTTTCTCCTGAGTTTATTTTTTTAATAGGGGCTTGACTTTCTTAAAGGGGAAGGTTTGTTTTTTACACAGTTTTACTGGTTCCTGGAACTGTCCTTTCGGGTGTACTTCCAAGAGGCAAGATGCAAGCTTGACACCAATTCTTTTACTGCCTTTCTGGGGGCATTTGATCTTTCCTTAAATCTGGATGATTTCCTTAGGATATTTTGTAAGGTGAGTGAAACCAACTGGTAACTTTAAGTGGTGCAAATGGATCTAAGGATTGCTTCTCCTGGGTGGGAAGGGGTGCTTTGTCAGTTCACTGAGCACAGGATTCTCTTGTGTATGGGGATTCTTCAGTCATCCAGATCATGGTTGTCCCAAAGGTGCTTTTTTCAAGAGGCAATTGGACTTTCTTAGTTTCCAGAAAGTCCAGTTTCCTCTTGAAAAAACCCCCTTTGGGACAGGAGTCTCTTGCATTGCTTCAGAGTAGCCATGTTACATGATTACTCACTGATAGTAAGAATTTTTTTAAAAAAAATAGGATGTAGGGGTATGGATCCTCCCCCCCCCCCCCAATTCATTTCCATTTTCTCTCATGATAATAAGGCTTAGTAACATGGCTTTAAGTTTATTTAGATATCTGTGGCATGTACTAATTTTATCATGATTCTGATAAGCTTGGGAGGTCAGAGTTTTGAACCTAGGTCCCCTATATACTTCATTAATTTGTTTCTTTAGATTGGCATTTTGTAGCCTATGTATGCCCTTAAATTAACTCTCTGCTAAAGGGTTTCATTTTATGAGCAAGAGTTGGCTGCTGATAGTTATCATTGCATTTTAACTATTTTAATACCTCGAGGTGCTCTGTCACCCTGCCTGATTTGTAACTCTGGATTGCAAGCATTGCTGATGAAAAGGAAGGTATTCAGACAGAATGGTTTCGGTTTCCATGATGGCTGTGACTCATTGATCTTCAGTATGTATTCCCCTATTTCTAATCTAATGATTAGTATTTAGGACAGCTTTTTGCTGGCAAAGAAGCTTTTTGTTTTTTATACAGGTAATCCTTGACTTACAATAGTTCATTTAATGACCATTCAAAGTTACAATGGCACAGAAAAAAGTGACTTATGACTGTTTTTCACCCTTATGACCGTTGCAGCATCCCCATGGCCATGGAAGGCCGGGCAAGGCAAAGCATCCCTTGATGTGAGTGACATTGAGTTGGCCATGCCTACCCAGTCACATGACCACTCAACCATGCCTACCCAGCCAGTCATTAAGGTAGAGAAAGAGTTGTTAAATTATTTGAATCCCATCACTGGATATGGCCATCTATGTTTGAATTCACACCCAACACAACTGATGTCAATGATGGCCTGGAAGCCTTTTGGCTGTCTTTGTTCTCAATGTTCCTTAACAGAAACAGAAACAAACTGTACAACTACTTGCTTTATTTTGCCCTAAACCATTGGTTAAGTGAGTTCATTAAAAGCCATCACTTTTACTAGGCAAGGAAACAACTCTGTAGGATTTTATAGTCCGGCTCTTTGAATCAATATAGATTGCTTTATTAAGAGACTATAAAAGATAAACTTTGTAAGCTAGTCCCTATCCATGACATAAAGAATACATTTGTACTCCTTATCTTATAGATTAAAATGATTTATGGTTTACCATAAAATGAAATTCTATTTCATACAGGATTCTCTAATTTAATTTACTCCACTGGTTGCACATAACCTTATTGTTAAAGCAAATATAAATCTATCAAAGTGGATTTTTTTTCCTTTTTGATTTCCATTTTAAAAATGTCACCCTGGACTTCTTGCCCACTTGTATTTGAACCATTGTTCCCAATTTGAAAATAAAATGAATCACAATTAACATAATAGAAACAACTCTTTGCAAAATGCATATTAGTATGATTTTGGATTGATGACAAAGTTGTTAATAGAACTTAGTTGTCTCCTGAAAGTAACCCAGAGTTTGTATTTTTGTTATCTTGCTGCTCTACAAATTGTCACTATTAATTACAGAATACATTTTAAAGTAGGAGATTAAAACTCAGTTTGCAAACTATTTTGGTTTAATGGTTAAGACACCTGGATAGAAACTGGGAGACTGTGAATTGTAGTCTTGCCTTTAGCCTGAAGTCAGCTGGCTGATTTTGGCCTAGTCACTTTTTTCTCTCAGGCCCATGGAAAACCACTTTTGGAAAGCCAATTCTAAAATCTTTCCTGGAAAAGTGCAGGGACTTCTTCAGGTATTCACCAGAAGTTAACATTGACTCAAGAAATTGTCACAGATCCACAAAAGGCAGTTAATGAAACAAATCTATAAATATGGTGAGTATTCTGGATATAAAATCAATATTCAGAAAACAAGTATAGTTACAAGATTTTTAACACAAGAAAAACCTGTTTCTCAGCCCTTTCAGGAAAAATATCCTAATTTGTACCTAATTAGGAAATAATCAAGAAGTACAGCATATCAAAATAACTGTGTCAAATAATGTTAGAGGCCTTAAAAGGTGGAAGAACTTCAAGTTATCTGGTTTTGGATCAATTGTATTTATTAAAACAAATGTGTTATCCAAGATAAATTATTTATTTCAAATAGCACTAATCAAAATTTCAGAGACAGCCTTACAAGAATGGGAAAAAGCTGTCAGTAAAATGTGAATAGAACAAAAAATTCTACAAGGTTCCAAAGATAGAAATGACCCCACCCTTAATTTTTATAAAATTTTAAACTATTTTATAAAACAAACTGCCTGTCAGGAATAACAGGGTAGATCAAATCACTGAAATGAAGACTGGCAATTCCGGCTTAGGCAATGGACTTCAAAGATATTTATGGTGCAGAGATACAAAGGAGGATAAAAACTTAAAAGGACACATTATCAAAGTTTGATAAAAGTATACAATACTACAAAGGGAAATCCAACAATCCAACAATAAATCCAACAATTTCATCTCTAGCTTCTTTCTCAATTGCATTTCATATTGGAAATCATTACAGCAAGAAAAATGTAATAACATATGCAGATATGGTTTACTCAGATTCTGTGAATGCACTAGAATAGAGCTCAGCAGTGGAGGCTGAAATATACCATGGTTACTATGTTTACAAATAGCCTGAAGACTGTCAAGAAGGAAGAGGGTCCTTAGGATGAAGGGATCAAGCGAAGAGCTAACCTGGAGTTAGGGACAATTCCCCTTCCCAATTTCATCCCTAGCTTATCTAATTGTTATCTGATCAGAGACTTATCTAATTGTTCCCAGGAGTGGCTACCAGACTGGAGAGATTCCTGTATTATAGGCAGAACATAATAAAATAGTAAGCTTGAATTCTGCAATGTGAGTCTTGTTGTTCATACCTCACAAATGCATTGCACACCGTGGCAGACATAAACACATACTAGTTGGTTTTTAAGGCTCCTAAATGTCCATAAATATAGCAAATAAGCAAATGCATGAAAAGGGAGGAGTTAGGAAAAAATAATTCTTATAGTTGTCATTATTTTCATCATTCCTTTTCCTTTTTTTTCAGATATTTAACTTTTATCAAATTTGCTTCATTTATCTTTTTTTCTTTTATTAACATATAAACATATAGTACAATGGAAATTATTAAGTAATTTGCTTAATTTCAAAACCATTATATAATCAATATTTTGATATTGTAGTGTTGACATCTTAATTTGCAATTAATATTGGTTGAATTTTTTTTCCTTTCTATGTTGTCAATACTTTATCTAAATGTTACCTAAATAATACATAATAATGTGAATAATATCTAATCATATCTTATAAACATCACTATATTGAAGCAATAAAATGTATTATAATAAAAGGAAACTAAACAAAAAAACAAAATAAAAAACCCCACTTCAGTTGAGATCTATACTCATTTCCACAATTGAAAACTAAATAAATGAACCCCAATAGCTTGTTTTAGTAGTTAAAATTGGAGAAATTAAATTAGTAAATTCTGAATTAGTTCTGATTTCTGGATTAATTCTGAATTCTATTTGCAACCCATTTCTTTAATTTATACCTCATTGGAGCCCAAAAACAATTTGTCTGGGGTCTTAAAGGTTACACTTTGTAAGTGCTCAAAATCTTAGGAAAACTGCCTGATAAGAATTAAATATATATTAAAGAAAACATTCAAACTTTCAGCAAGAAAATGGCCTCTATTACAAGCTGGATCTGTCTAATCACCTGGCAAAGATAAATGAGGGTAGGGAATATCTACAAGAGCATTTGCAGGAAGGTCAACGGTGTCAAAATGATGGGTATGATCAGGCAATTGAAGTCCCAGCCCTACTTTACATGTATTACAAGCACAATAAAAAGATTGTGCAACTTTGACCTCCTGATTGCACCTGCCATTCTGACATTGTTTTCTCTCTCTGGATGCCCCTGAATATAGAAAACTGGGTGGTACATTGTCTCTTTTACTTGTGCTATTGCATTCTTTGTCTGCATGATCTCTTTTTTGCTTAAAAAATCTGGCACAAAAATTTGCTCTATTACTATAATACCCCTACTCTGAATTTTGATTCCTAGACATATAAGGATCTTACAGTCTGGACAACCTCTTCAGACCTATGTGTCTGTTTTGTGCACCCCAGTAGGCTGAGTGGCAAAATGTGAAGCTTTTTGTTTCTCATTCATGCAGAATGAATGCTAACATCAGTCTCGTTCTGGTTTTCAGCTTTTCACAGTAATGACTAAAGCAAACTTGTGTGGCATGTTGAGAAATACACAATGTATTTGCAGATGTGGCTATAAACAGACAGAAAGGCCGTTGCTCAAATTAACATTTTTCCATCCTTGATGTTATTTCCTCAGGTTTTGCAGTTGTTCATATGGTTATTTGGATGTAGATTTCTGTAATTTACAGCTTTACAGAACTGTCTGGCCTATTATGTTTTTCTTGCTTGATATCTGCTGCTTAATAGCAAACTCAGATACCTGAAAATAATCCACCTACTGTAAAGATTTGTACTACAAAAATCCAGAGTTTTTGTAGTAACTTTCTATACATCTCTGCTTCCACCTCATGGTCATCCAGAATTTTGCAATACAGACAGAGTAACCCTAACGTTTAGAAGAGTTTAAAAAGCCATTTGCACCCATAGAAATAATGATGTCATATTTATCAAGAGATCAGAAACAAATGGTGCCCACACAGCTCCTTGCATCCTCCTGACTTTTGTTCCCAAACCTGTCAATTAAAATATAAACAAGAAGTTGGCATGCTGTAAAGCAAAGCTGTGGTCTGTTTAGAAAAATGTTTCTGACCTTTGCTTTCTTTTAATATTTTCAGCATAGTACTTTATTTAGAAGTATGTTCACTTCCTCTGAAAAATAAATATCCTAAGCTAAGCAAGGGCAGTAGAGCATAAAGTGAGTGTTTTAAAGTCAATTTCTGACACATTCTTCAAAATGTTATTGCTTTAGACCTGGAACTGTTCAACTTAATATGAAATGATTGGCCATCATATGCCTGTAGATTGTATCTTTAGGGTACATATATTTTGTGGTATCTGTAGTGCACAAGAAAGTTTGTCTTATAGTCTCAAAGTCATTAATTCCAAATCATAGCAGCTTTACTCTACTAGCAGAGATACAAGGAGATTTTCTGGGAAAAATAACCACAAAGGCCATTTAGTCTACATATGATCTACATTTAGTAATGTTTTATCTGATTAATGGTCTCTTTTGAATCAAAGCTCTAAAATATCAATAGCAGGCTGTGATTTTTGCCAGAAAAATTCCAGTGAACTAGAAGACACCCAGAGATCTTATTTGTGTATTTTAAAATGTAAATATTTAATCTTAGAGAAGAGTTTTTTCCCATCTGTCTAAAGATTGCAACCATGCTGATCTTACTAAAATGATTTCCATTAATTGCTTAAAAAATAAAATGGCTACATTTATACATACACTTAGGAAATGTATGCACCCATTATAATTAAGCAAATTACTCTGTGTGGCTCACAATATGGAACAATAGAAACAACATAAGTACAAATGTACACAAGATAATATATGTAAAGTGGAAAAAAATTAAAAATGAACATCTGGTGCATCATGCTCAGTTGCAAATTCACCAATGTCAGGCTCCACTAGCCACTCAGTCCTAATGCCTGCAGGAAAAGTCAAGTTTTTATAGCCTTTTGGAAGGTTAAAAGGGTTTGGGAAAAGCTGCTCCAGGGCAGGCACCCCAACAGTGAAGACATATCTCCTGGGATTTCAGAGATCCTGATGAACTCATAATATTCATTAATCACACTGAGTGATTTACATTTTTCCAGAGGAATTTAGTTTTACCCATATTCCAATGAATCCTCACTACTGATTATCAATTGAAAAAGAAAAAGAGAGGTCAATTTTTGAAAGATAAATTCTTAGTTTCAGAAAACTGTAGAGCATTACCAGTTTGTACCAGAAGGCATAGTTCAGCAGAATTCATCATGCATCTTACTAAAAATCTCAGTTCTACGCTGGAAACAAACTTCACTGGCCTGAATCTTAAGATATCTTTTTTAAAAAACCTCTAAATTTTACTTTGTAACCATCATGAAATATTTGCCAATATTGAATCCTGATTTCCATGTGTGCTTGGAAACTAGCACAGAACTAGCACTGAAATACTTTGATACTATAATATTAACAGCAATAAAGGCATAATCAGGTGGAACAGATGATGGTGGTAGCTACTTTCAGAAAAGCAATAGTCACAATTTAAAGGAAATTCAGAAACAGGATCAAATAAGGAAAGTTTGTCAACAGACCTGAGACTAAATTACTAAATCTAAACATTACAAAATGAAATCCCATTTGTGTTCCTCATCATGAAGCCTATGGTTTCTACAGGGATCCAAAAGCCTACATAAGATGAAAGGAAATTTGTATAAGTAGAGATAGTTATTGAGCCAGACTATTTCCCAAGTAAGTGTTAATCTTCAATTTCATAATGCTGTGATGGGCATTTTAATGTAAAATTTAAACAATATTTAATGTTTATTTAATGTCTTGTTTATTTTAAAAGTATGTTAAAATAAAGAAACAGAGAAAGATATATTACTGCATGAGAAATGATGGGGACAATAACTTATCTGACTAGGTGAACTCCAGAAAGAAATAAGAAATAGAAAATGGTACTATCCATGTACCAGGTTATATATTTAGTTATTGCAAATAAACCAAGTTATTGAAACTTGCTGGATAATTTAGGAAAAACAATGTCTACCAAAGAAATTGATTTATATTTAAGATTTGAGCAAATAATCATAATTCACAGGAAATTCAGTTACAGGGTCAAGCACATGTTTAATGAGGTTGCCCACAATATTGTCAAAAAGTTCCAAATGTGCTTACTAATCTCCAGATGATTGCCTATCCATATAGTGGATTCCCCATACTTCTTATTGTTATGACTCTTGAGAATACAAAAAATGTGTTACACAGCAAGCATAAGAATTAATTCTTGTTTCTATTCATGGCCTACTTTACATTCTCAGACCCTAGTTGTGTTATAACATGAAAGCATTACATACATTATGTAAATACCATAAACATATTCATATCAAAGTAGCTTAAAATGAATTTTAAGGGAAATAATAAATACATCTTATATACCGCTTTCTACTTATAGGAAGAGAAGGAAGGAAGGAAAAGAAAAAAAAAGAAAGGAAAGGAGAAAGAAAGAAAGAAAGAAAGAAAGAAAGAAAGAAAGAAAGAAAGAAAGAAAGAAAGAAAGAAAGAAAGAAAGAAAGAAAGAAAGAAACAACCCACCCACCCTAGGAGATAAGCTATCATTTCTTTTATAGCCTCCCAGGTCTCCATATAGCAGCTGCTCTAGAGTAGGGGTCTCCAATCTTTTGGACCTCAGGGACCACCAAACTCATAATTTTAGATCCCAGGGACCACTAACCAGTTCTGTGGGCATAGCCTAATTTGTGGGTATGGCTTGGTGGGTGTTGTGAATGAATAAATGTGTAATAAAGTTATCTAGAGCTTGAAGTCAAGTGCAGGGTTCTGGCCCTGCACTTCTGATTGGCTGTTAAATGGTGAGATCAGATTGGTCCATTCAGGAGAGTCTGATTGGCCATTAACGAGCCGTTCTCATTGGTCAACGGAGCTAGCACTCCCAGGTTTTCATTGGTTGAATAGTTAATAAGTTGCCTATATAAGGAAGGCTATAGCAGCCATCCAGTTTGAGCTGTCACACCATGTAAATAAAGAGTTTGAAGTTCACTGTTTCACCGGCTCGTCTCCACTCTTCGCACCCATGCTTCACACCTAACACTGGTGATGAAGATGGGATGTGGAGACGTCAGAGCTGACTGAACAACGAAAAAGATAACCGAGCACGTGGCTGAAAATGCACAACGGCGGAACCATGTCTGGTGGCGTCATACCACCCACTCCATTCAACCCAGCGCAAGAAGACTGGGAGTCCTACATGGATCATTTCCAAATGTTCTTGGAAACCAATAATTTGAAGGATGCCACAACCGGGAAGAAACGGGTGGTATTCCTAACGCATTGTGGGCCGACCGTATTCAAGATGGCCAAGGCACTAGCAAAACCAGCTGAAGTGAAGGCTATGGACAGGGACGTCCTCGAACCCCTACTGAGGGCCCACTATGCACCAACCGTACCAACGCTTGTAAGGCGGCACGAGTTCTACCAAAGAAACCAGCGGAAAGGAGAGAGCATTGCTGATTTCATTGCGGACCTCCGAAACTTGGGAACCCTCTGTGGGTTCGCCGACCTGGAAGAGGCTTTGAGAGACCGAATAGTTCTGGGATTAGATGCGCTAAACGTGCAGAGTAAGCTGATGGCGAAAGGCGACATTAGCCTTGCCAATGCCATCGCTGATGCTACTACAGCAGAAGCAACCAGGAAGTCGGCTGCCCAACTGCGCCACAATCGCGCTCCAGTACACCAACCGATCGGTGACATTTCACCTAAGTCAGAAGGACAGCTTTTGATGGCCCACCACGAGGACCTCTCTTTGTCATCAGACAGTGATGAAGAAGAGGTCCATCGACTTCGATCCGATCGGGACCATTACCCGAAGTCCCAACATCCATGCGCTGGCTGTGGAGCCAACCATTCCCGGTCCAACTGCAAATTCTGTGACGCATTCTGCCATGAGTGCGGGAAACGAGGCCATATCAGACAGGTCTGTAGAAGCCTCCTAGGACCCAGCCAGACCTCGAAGGGGGCTAACTATCGCTAACCAACAGGAAACCATCCTGTAAGGCAAGAACCAGTAAACCACTCCTACAGAAACCAAACCATAAATCGCCCAACGAAGCGAGAAGAGGCTCACCAAACTATCACTATCAGTCATGCCTCTTCCTTGGATGCCAAGAAAATCTGAATTAAAATGGCCATCAAAAATCAGCCCTGCCAAATGGAAGTCGACTCGGGATCGTCTCTCTTGATGGTTTCCTGGAAGACCCTCAAGCAACTCATCCCTATTATCTGGCGCCAAGACCTCAGTTCCCAAAGACTCATACTTAAAGACTATCAGGGGAATAGGATTCCAGTCATAGGATCCCATCAAGTCTGGGTCTCATTCAAAAACCGCACAGCATACTTACCACTGACTGTGATCGACAAGGACCGGCTTAGCCTGTTAGGCCTGCAATGGTTCGCGCCACTTGGCATTGAAGTGGCAGGCATTAACCGAATCAGCGGCAGTGACTGGGAGGAGGACCTCGTCCATGAATTCAGGGACATCTTCGCAGAAAAGCTAGGCGAGTACAAGGGGACCCCGATATCATTTAACCTTAATCCAAAAATAGCTCCCATCCGCCTTAAGCTTCGTCGAGTTCCATTTGCCCTAAAACCGAAAATCGACGAACACCTTGATAAGTTAATAGCCCAGGGAGTGTTAGAGCCAACCGATCACTCTCCCTGGGAGACCCCAATTATGACACCCATTAAGCTGGATGGTTCGATTAGAATTTGTGGGGACTACCGAGCCACCCTGAACCACGCCCTGCAGCAAAACGCATATCCGGTGCCGGTGGTGCAACACCTCCTCCATTCCCTGGGGGGCGGAAAAGTCTTAGCTAAACTAGACTTAGCTCAGGCATATCAGCAACTGCTGGTTGATGAAAAAACAGCACAGGCACAGACGATCGTGACACACTGAGGTGCCTTTAAATGTACACGGCTCCAATTCAGAGTGAGTGTAGCCCCGGGGATCTTTCAGAGCCTGATGGAAAGACTATTACAAGGGATTAAAGGCGTTGTCCCTGCTTTGACGATGTGTTAATTGCTGCCCCTACTTCAAAAATTTTACGGGATCGTTTAAGATTGGTTCTCCAGAAATTCAAAGACACAGGCCTTAAAGTGAAGAAAAATAAGTGTAAGCTGTGTACAGATCGTGTCAAATTTTTAGGGTATCTAATTGACAGTCAGGGCATTCACCCTACTGATAGCAAATTGAGAGCAATAAAAAACGCTCCCAGACCCCGGAATAAGGCCAACCTCCAGGCGTTTCTAGACCTTATCAATTTTTATAATGTATTCCTGCCGCACAAGGCGACTGTCGCTGAACCTTTACATCGTTTACTGGACAAAAAAGCACTTTGGGTATGGGGTCATAGAGAAGAGCAGGCATTTCGTAATGTGAAAAAACTACTGACTTCTGATGCTGTACTAATGCTGTACAATGAGACCTTGCCTAACGGTAGCGAAGCCCCTGTTGCCTATTTTTCAAAGACGCTTTCAAAAACTGAGCGAAATTATAGCCAGATTGATAAAGAAGCCCTTGCAATTGTGTCTGCTGTCAAAAGATTTCATGAGTACGTGTACGGCCAGGCTTTTACTATAGTGACTGACCACAAACCTTTGCTGGGAATAATAGCAGAGGATAAGCCAACCCCCTATATATTATATCCCAGAATGACTCGCTGGTCAGAATTCTTGGCTGCTTATAATTATCAGCTGCAATACCGCCCCGGGAAAGCTTTTCCCCATGCCAACGCATTGAGCCAAGCACCGCTTCCAGAGACTATTAATGACCCTGCGCCAACAGTGACAACGTTGCAGATCGAGGCACTTCGTACACCGCCATTAACCGCCTGTGATATCGCAAGAGAAACAAAACGTGACCCCGCCTTAGCACGAGTCCTCACTTGGGTGGAACGCGGATGGCCATTGGACCAAGTATCAGACGACTTCACACCATTCAAAAGTCGACAAACAGAGTTGTTTTCTCAAAAGGGCTACATCATCTGGGGCGATAGAGTCGTTATCCCAGAACGACTCCAACAAGCAGTACTGAGAACCTTGCACGATGGCCACCCCGGCATCATGCGCATGAAAGCCCTCACAAGAAGCTACGCGTGGTGGCCAGGCATCAACAAGCAAATCGAGACTTGGGTCAAAGCTTGTCATAGATGCCAGGAAGTAAGCAACGCCCCACCAAAGGCAATCCCAACCGAATGGGAAACATCGCGGGGACCCTGGTCCTGTATCCATCTGGTTTTTGCTGGGCCGACCAAAGGCCACACCTTCTTGTTAACCATGGATGCCTACTCAAATTGGCTCGAAATCCACTGAATGAGGAACACAACAACCCGAAGTGGTCATTAAGAAACTAGAAAGACTGTTTGCAACCCACGGATTACCAGACGTTCTGGTATCCGACAACGGGCCCCAATTTACCGCGCTGTCCTTTGAACAGTACCTGGTGGACCACGGTATTCAATATGCACTGACTTCGCCTGTGCATCCTGCGGCCAACGGAAGGGCCGAGCGCATGGTACAATTCGTCAAGAAAGCGCTACAGAAAGTGGACTATGACAACATCGAAGAAAAGATAAACCAAATCCTCTTTTTACAGCATATCACTCCGCACAGCGTCACCAACAAAACTCCCGCCGAGCTGCTAATGGGACGAAAGCTCCGCTCCCACCTCGACCGGTTACACCCAGCGTACAAACCGGAGAAACCACACGGATCCAGCGGCTGATGTCGTACCTTCTAGGTAGGCGACTTGGTGTTCGCTAAAAATTTATTGGGCGATCCGTTGTGGGTAGAAGCGACTGTGGTCCGTGTAACCGGCCCGAGATCATACCTTGTACAATGCCGTGATGATAGACTATGGAAGCACCATATCGATCAACTACGATCAAGGCTGCAGTCAGGGATCTCCGAGTCCCCTAATAACCAAACTGAGGAGGGGGAGATACAGAGGAAGATGAACTTCAATTAGCAGAAAACCTTTTTGAAGGGAACGATAGCGGAACGGAAACACGAGAACAGGAATCAGGGATGGGAGTGAGTTCACCTCAGGGTGATACCGAAGATGTTGGTGACAATGAAAACGCGAACTCAGAATCAGAGACACCCCTTTCGCCAAACAACGCCCTACCTCAACAAGAGTGCAGCCAAATACCGGGTGCGCAATGAAAATCAAAAAGACTAACAAAACAACTGTCCTACCTCAAGGACTACGTGACCGCACCCCTTAAACGGAACCCGGGAGGAAGGGGTGTTGTGAATGAATAAATGTGGAATAAAGTTATCTAGAGCTTGAAGTCAAGTGCAGGGTTCTGGCCCTGCACTTCTGATTGGCTGTTAAATGGCGAGATCAGATTGGTCCATTCAGGAGAGTCTGATTGGCCGTTAACAAGACGTTCTCATTGGTCAATGGAGCTAGCGCTCCCAGGTTTTCATTGGTTGAATAGTTAATAAGTTGCCTATATAAGGAAGGCTATAGCAGCCATCGAGTTTGAGCTGTCACACCATGTAAATAAAGAGTTGACGTTCACTATTTCACCAGCTCGTCTCCATTCTTCGCACCCATGCTCCACACCTAACAGTGGTCATGTGACTGGCTAGAAGCAAGAAATCCAACAATTTCCTGCTTCCTAGCTGATCTAAATCTCCCAGTGCAGCAGAACAGATGATGGTTGGAAAAGGGAAAAATAGAAATTTTGCAGGCAAGTTTACCGGGTAAGGAGTAAGTGGGCAGGGAGGGTTCGTGTGGGCCATGTGAGCGGCGCAGCCTTGTGTTTCTGCGCAGCCTGGATTAATTGCTTTGGAGGTATGCTCTGGGGTGAGATTTCTCTGTGGCCCACCAAAATTTTCTCACAGCCCACTGGTTGGTGACCACTGCTCTAGAGTACTTAGGGAACTATCTGTAATAGTAATAGTAATATTGGAGGCTTAAGGGAAAGCTCATATGGAACCGTCACTTTTTGTGAGCCAAATTTTGAAGCAATCCTCTATAAAAACAGTTTTATAATGAATGATTCAAAGTCCACAGTCATTGAAAAAGTGATAACAAATAGCTTTCTGGAATATGAAAAGTTTGTTCATTTTTCATTATAAATGGAAATCTTCGCACAATTACTAAGCATACTCTTTTGTTTCCAGTTATTGTACAACACATTTGCATGCAACTGTTCCAATGCATTATGTGACTTGAATGAGATCCAAATGCAAGTTTCTCTGGTTTCCTTGACAAGTTTGACTGTTTTTACAGTCATTAAATCCTTTGTAATTATTAACCCAAACCTGACAGCTATATTGAATTAAGTCCAAAGTAACGTTCAGCAATTCAGTCTTTTCCCCCAAGATTTCTCCACATAGGGATTAATGGGAACTGTCTACTAATATACTGAGCAGGCTCAGTAGATTCCACCACTACAACCACCACATCTGTTCCTTGTTTAGGAGAAGCTTGAGAGACAAAGTCTGCTAGTATTAGGAAACTACTGATTAGATCCATCAACACAGTTTGCAACTAAGGATGTGCAAGCTTAGTGAAGCGATATAGGACTGATTTTTCTCTTTTTTCTTTCAGCTACATTTTCTCTTTAATTTTGGCCTGAATTCTATAGATAATTTCTGATTAGAGCAGGGGTATCAAACTCAAGGCCCCGTGGGCGAGATCTGACCCACAGGGTGCTTAGACCTGGCTCCTAGAGCTGCCCCAGAATTAACAAAGGATCCTCCCGTGGTGCCTCTGCCAACAAAAATAGAGCTCATGAGGGTTGCACGTGGCCCTCCTGAGCTCCATTTTCACTGGCAGAGGGCTGCAAGATGCTATCCCAGCTGAAAAGGGAGCTTGCAAAGGCCGCATGTGGCCAGCCCAAGCTCCATTTTTTGCTGGCAGAGGGTTGCAGGAGGCCATCACAGCTGAAAATGGAGCTTGGGACCCCATTTTCACTGGCAGAGTATGCAGGCCACCACAAGTGCTCCCCAATACAAGTGATATTAAAGGTAACTTCCTTAAATCTTTTGTAAATAAGGCAATTTGTTAGTTTACAGAAGGAAAAAAAGGGAAAAGTCCTTTTGGTACTTGAAATAACAGCACATTTATTGTTATTTATTATTATCCATTTTCCTGAACTAGAATACAATCAGTTGCGCAAAACATTATTCTTAGTATGTAAATGGGAAAAAGATCAGCAATGAAATGACTAGAAATAAAATGCATAACTAAAAGTCTAATAATTAAAAAGACACACGATAAAGTATAAACGTATGCAAAGCAAGGGCTAAACTGAAAAAGAAGACACAAAAAAACTATTAAGAGCTAAACTGCATGATAATTGTTCTGTTCAGAGTGTGGGCGCAAAGAACAGAGATGAGGCATCGGAAAGTAACTCAACTCTTTATTAGTGACTTCAGAACAGAGCTAAAATACTTGGGCAGCAGGAGCCCTTTTATAGGGCTCGCTGCTGTCATAACAGCCAATGCTTTGAATTTGCCGCGCTGGCGGCGTCCAATCGGCAGCGCCCATTAACAGCCAATCAGATCGGCTTGGGACGACCAATCAGGATCCGCTGCTGGCGGGCCAATCAGAAGTGCAGGATTTCGAGCCTGCTGTGGAAGTAAAACTATTTAAGCTTTTAATTAGTGCAATTGCTTAGTCCGTAAAACCCCTCCCCCCTAGGTTCCATCTGAGGGGTGGGGTGATGTACTCTTGCAAGTACACAGGTCGTTTCAGCTGTCTTCCCGATCTGCGTTGCCCCAACAGTTCTTGCCTTGGATCTGTTTCCAATGGGCTATTTGCTGGGCTGAACAGCATGGCTGGGTCAACCATTTCGCTGGGCGACGTGGGGCTGTCATCCCTGCTTCTATCGAGGCTGCCTCCTGAGTTTCTTGGGTTTGCTGCTGTCACAGTGCTGCTTTGTGGCGAGGCTATCATCTGGTCCAGTTCTTCCTCGGAAGGTGAATATCCTGAGGTTGGTTGTGTTGATTTTGGGGTTTCACGTACTGTGTTGTATGTTGACTCATTTTCAGCCCCCTCGCTTTCCCTTCCCCACCAGGTTTGAGGTTCAGAGCTAGAGACAGGGGTAGGTGCCAGTCTGGAACGAAGTTGGTCAATGTGGTGCTTCCACATTTTCCCTTCAGCAGTTTGTAAACGGTAGGAACGAGGCCCCATAAGTTGAATTATGGTAGCGGGGACTCACAATGGGTCACCTGAGAAATTCTTTGCGAAAACTGGGTCGCCTACCTTGAACGTGCAATACTTGCTGCTGGACCCTAGGGGATGTTCTGGCATGTAGGTGTATGCGGTCAAGGTGTGATCGAAGTTTCCATCCCATCAGAAGTTCAGCTGGGGTTTTGTTTGTAGTACTGTGTGGTATAATATGTTGGAGGAGGAGCATCCTGGTTACTTTATGATCGATGTCTCCTTGTTCCATTTTTTGTAAAGTTTTCTTCATGAATTGGACCATTTTCTCAGCCCTACCATTGGCCACAGGGTGGGCAGGTGAGGTCAAGGAATGGCGTATCCCCCGATCCGCTAGGTACTGTTCAAATGCGAGAGCAGTGAATTGGGGACCATTATCGGAAACCAGGACATCTGGTAGTCCGTGTGTAGCAAATAGTTTATTTAATTTTTTAACGACTGCTTCTGTGGTGGTGCTCTTCATTTTGTGGACCTCTAGACAATTTGAATAGGCGTCCACGGTTATGAGAAAGGTATGTCCTTTGGTGGGTCCCACAAAATCAAGGTGGATGCGGGACCAGGGACCCCGGGGTGTCTCCCATGCCATTGGTGGGGCTTTTGGTGGATCTGCACGAGTTTCTTGACACTTGTTGCAAGTGGCCACCCAAGTTTCTATCTGTTTATCTATACCTGGCCACCATGCATAGCTCCTAGCTAGTGCCTTCATTCGCACGATGCCAGGATGTCCATCGTGCAACAGTTTCAGAACTTTCTGTTGTAGTCGCTCTGGAATGACAACTCTGTCTCCCCACAATATGCATCCTTTTTGGGAGAAAAGCTCTGTCTGTCGGTTTTTGAAGGGTTTGAAGATGTCACTGAGTTCGTTGTCAGGCCAACTTCTTTCCACCCAGCTGAGGATTCATGCTAAACAAGGATCTTTCCTCGTTTCTGTGGCGATGTCTCGTGCAGTCAGTGGTGGAGAAGGAAGGGTTTCGATTTGTAATGTTGTTAGTGTTGGAGTCGGATCGTCTATGACTTCGGGTAGCAGTGAGGGGCTCAAAGCATCAGCATGAGGAATGACTTTCTCCGGGCAGTGTAGCAATTGGTAATCGTATGTGGCTAGAAATTCCGACCAATGCGTCATTCTTGGCGATAAGATGTGAGGTGTTGGTTTGCCCTCTGCTAAAATGCCAAGTAATGTTTTGTGATCGGTGACTATGGAAAAGGGTCTTCCATATACATACTCATGGAAGCATTTGACAGCAGCTACGATAGCGAGAGCCTCTTTATCAAGTTGGCTATAGTTCCTCTCAGCTTTAGCTAAAGTCTTTGAAAAAAATGCAATAGGTGCCTCAGTACCGTTTGGTAGGATGTGGCTCAGGATGGCTCCTACCCCAAATGGCGAGGCATCGCAGGTGATGGTTAAAGGTAAGGTCTCATTATATTGTATCAATACAGCATCTGAGGTTAAAAGGTCTTTGACTTTCTGAAAAGCTCATTCTTCACATTGTCCCCAGATCCAGGAAGCCTTCTTGTCGAGGAGCCTATGCAGGGGTTTGGCCACAGTTGCTTTCTGGTACAAGAAGATGTTATAAAAGTTAATGAGTCCTAGGAAGGCTTGGAGGTCTGTCTTATTCCTAGGTCTTGGGGCATTTTTTATGGCAGTCAGTTTTTTTTCAGTGGGATGAATTCCCTGTTGTCAGGTAGATAGCCCAGGAATTCAACCTTTTCTGTGCAGAGTTGGCACTTGTCCTTCTTGACCTTTAGGCCAGCATCTTTAAATTTCTGTAGAACCATTCGGAGTCATTTTCCTAAAATGCATCTGGTCGGGGCAGCTATCAGTACATCATCGAAGTAGGGCACGACCCCTTTTATGCCTTGTAGCAATCTTTCCATTAAGCTCTGGAAAATGCCGGGGGCTACACTTACTCCGAACTGGAGTCTGTTACACTTGAAAGCCCCGCTATGCGTGACTATAGTCTGGGCCTCTGCAGTCTGTGCATCTACGGGCAACTGCTGGTATGCCTGAGCTAAGTCCAATTTTGCAAATATTTTCCCACCTCCAAGGGAGTGAAGAAGGTGTTGGACCACAGGTACGGGGTAAGCGCTCTGCTGGAGCGCATGATTGAGGGTGGCCTGGTAATCCCCGCAAATTCTCACCGATCCGTCTGGTTTTATGGGGGTCACGATTGGGGTCTCCCATCGAGCGTGGTCAATCGGTTCCAACACACCTTGTGCTATTAATTTGTTCAATTGTTCATCAATCTTTGGCTTGAGTGCAAAGGGCACTCAATGAGGCTTAAGGCGAATGGGTGCAATTTCGGGGCTGAGGTTAAATGATATAGGGGACCCTTTGTACTTGCCTAGCTTCTCGCTGAACACATCCTGGAATTCTTGGACGAGGGCCGCTTCCCAGTCATCACTGCCAGTCTGGTTGATGCCAGCTAGTTCGATTCCGAATGGCACAAACCACTGTAGACCCAGAAGGCTGGGCCGATCTCGATTGACGATGGTCAATGGTAAGGTTGCGGTGTGGTCCTTGAAGGTGACTCGGACATTGCTGGAACCGACGACCGGAATGCTATTTCCTTGGTAGTCTTTCAATGTGATATTTTGAGTGCTGAGGTCCTGGCGACGGGATCAGCTGCTTGAAGGTTTTCCAGGATACCATCGATAGGGACGATCCAGAGTCGACCTCCATAACGCATGGTCGCTTCTTGATGGCAACCCTCACTCGGATTTTCCTTGCATCAAGGGATGAAGCGTGGCCTATGGTGATGGTCTGGTGTGCCTCTTCTCATTGGGATAGAGTGGTGGCTGCTCGGTTTCTGTATTGAAAGTTCCATTGGTTGTTTTGGCAGTCCCGATTAACTGGTGGGGTGCCTGTTGTCTGTCGGAAATTGTTTTCTCTCCTGGTTGGGCTGGGTCCTTGCTTACTTCTGCAGACCTTAGCGATGTGGCCCCTCTTCCCGCAGGAATGGCAGAGTGCGTCTAGGAATTTGCAGTCGGATCGTGGGTGACTGCCCCCCACATCCGGAGCATTGGTATGGGGATTTTTGATTCTTTTGGTCCCGCTGGTCGCGTTCTGACCTGAGTCTGTTGACCTCTTCTTCCTTGCTTTCTGATGAGGATTCGAGGTCCTCATGGTGGGTAGTTGTCGCGTGCCTCTTGGAAAACAGCGTAGTGTCACTGGCGAGTTGGCAGTGCGGTGCATTCGCTCGGCGCATTCGAGCAGCTGACTTCCTGGTTGCTTCTGCTACAGTAGCATCGGTGATGACATCTGCGAGGGCGATGTCTCCCTTCGCCATAATCTTGCTCTGGGTCATGGGGTCTCTTAGGCCCAGAACAATTTGATCTCTCATGGCTTCCTTGAGATTTGCGAAGCCACAGAGTCCTCCTAGGTTTCTGAGGTCAGCGTTGAAGTCCCCAACATTTCGCTTTCCCATTGGTCCCTCTGGTAAAACTCATGTCTTCTAATGAGTGTTGGCACTGCCGGTGCATAATGGGCCCGGAGGATTGGGGCAAGGATGTCCCAGTCCATTGTCTTGACTTCTGCTGATTTCGCAAGTGCTTTTGCCACCTTGAAAACGGCAGGCCCTCAATGGGTCAGAAATACAGCTCGTTTCTTGCCAGGCGTAGCATCTTTCAGATTGTTGGTCTCCAGGAACATCTGGAACCTGTCCATATATGAGTCCCAGTCTTCGTTAGCTAGGTCAAATGGAGCGGGTGGTATAGCTCTGCTGGTCATTCTGCCGCTTCTTCGGTGCGCTCTTAGCCACGTGCTCTGTAGGGTTCGTTGAGTGTTTGATCAGCTCTTAAAGTCTCCGCATCCCATCTTCATCGCCAGTGTTCTGTTCAGAGTGTGGGCGCAAAGAACGGAGACGAGGCATCGGAAAGCAACTCAACTCTTTATTTTTATTTTTTTTTAATAAACTTTATTCAGTTTTCACATTAAAAACAAAAATCTCTTTTTGGTGGACAACATATTTCTGGGTCATCATCTTTACATACAAATATGACAGAAATTATACAATGGTATATGCATACTTAATTCTATTATTACCTTTTCCATTCTAAATTTTCACTAGGGCGAGAAACAAACACATTAATTCTAGCTTCTTTCCTTAATTTCAATCAATTTTGTTTCATTTCAATTATTTCAAATTAATCCTTTAGTATTTGTTTTTAAACATAAGCAATATGTATTTACCTAATAAATACTAATAAGGTTTAATTCTAAATTCTTTCATTAATCCCAATCTAAACATTTAATTTCATTTCAATTATTTCAAATATAATCCTTAATATTTATTTTAAAAATACAAATAAACAATATATATTTGCCTAATAGTGGTAATAATGAAGTTACCAATTTCTCTCCTTGCTTTTAATAATCTATATTAAACTTATTAATTTAGCTGGTTCTTTAGTCTGTCACATTCCCTTTCAATTACACACATTTAATAAGTTCTAAATTGATACAGATCTTAACACACCCACACAAAAAGAAAAAAGAACAAGTATAAGTTTCCCCTCTTTTACTATTTTGAGTGTGACACCTTAATGATTAGATTATACCTTTATTCCCTGATCTTAATTCCCAATAAACCATTAGTCATTACAACTTCTCAATTGGATTCCACAGCATATTTCCCCCCTTTAATAAGAGTTATCAATATCTATATTACCCTATTTTCTAAATATTTTTAATTGCAGAAATATTCTTATTACCCCTTGTCACCCTGCAGAATCCCCCTTTTAATTCATCAACCACTGTCTCTGAAAAGGCAATTTCTTTTCAACATTTTACTAGTTCTGTGGTTCTTTCTGTCACATGCCTGTTTCTTACTGCTTCTCCGGTGCATTGTCCATGGAGCGAACCCAAGTCTCCTCCCGCTCTCTTCCCCAAGTCTTTTCTCATTCTTTCTCCATTTCCTGACTTCACAAGTATTCCTTCTTTTAATTGTAAAGAAACAATTTCCTTTCAACATTTTACTAGTCTTACTGTTTCTCCTCCCTCTTTTTTCCCCATGACTTTTCTCATTCCAATTTATCTCCTTCTTAATATCTCCCCTTTCCCTTTTCTGCTGAATGTTCCTGCCTTTTCTAACTTCACAATTATTCCCTCTTTTAATTGCTTTCTTAAAATTCAAATTTTTGACCTTCCTTCTTTCCCCACTTCTTTGTAATGTTCTTTGTGTTAATTGTCCATTCAAAATGTCTTCTCCTTGAGTCAATTCCTGCTCTTCTGAGAATCTTTCTTCTTGTTCTTCAATCGCCATTTCCATTTTTTCTAGCACAGAGCAAAGTGATTCGCCTCTTTCCTGTAGTAATTCTCTCATATGTTTAAGTTCCATTTTTAAGTCCCAAAGAGATATCATCATTCTTATATTTTATAATCCTCAAAGTCCACACACACAAAAAAAAACCACTTTTACTTTCCTTCTTTCTTCTTTCAATTTTTTAAAATTCTCAGCTATTCCAGTTCAGAGCTCATACCAAAAACATCAGTCAGTCCCACAAACAATCTTTTCTTCCTTGCTTTTTCCTTTATTCTGGTTCTGCTTTCACTTTCTAAAATTCTTACTTTGTTTCAATATTTCTGTAATTTTATACCAGTTCATTCAAAAACAAAATGTTTTCCTTTTTATTTGAACTAAATTTTTATCAAAAGGTGACACTCTCCATTATACGAAGTCTTCACTTTTTTCCCCCTATATTTTTATTTAAGGTTTTTCGAACCTCAATATTCCAAGACAATCCAGTCTCCAATTTATAAACTTTATTATTATTATTCTTTGGCAATATTAAATCCAGCTTTAATTTTATACTTGATTATTCCCAAATTATTTTAGTCCAATTTCATTAAATCTTTAATTCCAGCTTCTTCCTTTCCCGGTTCGAAGCCCCATTTAGCTGTCAAAAATATTTTCCTTTTTTTTTTTTCCTCTGTCCCTTTGTAATTTCGCAGCTCACTTTTCTTTTCTTAAAAATTCCATATTACCTTAATCCCTGGGTCCTTTTATTTGGTTATACTGCCCAGTTGTCCCAGTTCAGATGTTATTCACCTCTTTCTTCCTTCCTGCACAAATCTTAGTTAAGATGAGTCATCGTCTTCGGGATGGCCATTTTAGACCATCGCTGCAGTCGTCTTCGGGAGGAAAAAAAGCCAAGCCAAGGGGGGGGAGATGCGGCTCCCCACAGACAGGCTTGCTGCTTCCTCTTACTCCGCTGCCCCTCCAAGGCAGTTTCAGCCCCTAATCAGGATAATTGGGGCTCTCCAACGAAAGAGCATGAATGATAGTCGCAGAGAGTTGCGATCTACCATCCGTCGGCGAGGAGGCTCCGCCTTCTTCCCCTGAAAACAACTCAACTCTTTATTAGTGACTTCAGAACAGAGCTAAAATACTCGGGCAGCAGGAGCCCTTTTATAGGGCTCGCTGCTGTCATAACAGCCAATGCTTTGAGTTTGCCACGCTGGCGGCGTCCAATCGGCAGCGCCCATTAACAGCCAATCAGATCGGCCTGGAATGACCAATCAGTATCCACTGCTGGCGGGCCAATCAGAAGTGCAGGATTTCAAACCTGCTGTGGAAGTAAAACTATTTAAGCTTTTAATTAGCACAATTGCTTAGTCCGTAACAATAATGATATATAAATAATACATTTTCCTGTTCACATTTCCTATTCTACTTTAAAATAGAGTATCTGGAACTGAATCAGTGCATTATGATGGGATGAGGGAAGATCGCTTTCAACTTTTGAAAAACTACTTCCTTATTTACATGAGCTTTTTAATCTCCACTGGAACAAATGAAGTTGATTTTTTAAAAAACAAAATCTTGATATACCTTTTTGTCTTTGAATCTAAGCACTGCATAACCTTCATCGAATAAACTATTTTATGAATGTTCATGATGACTCCACAGGATTTCTAATGAATTGCAATCCTTAATGTCATGTTCTGACTAAATATATGTATTCATTGTTTTAATTTTGTTCACAGGTATTGTCACATTTTAACATCATTTAATATTATCAATAAATAATGGATCTACAGCTGCAGCAACAGGAAATGTCAGAGAACATTGTTTTCCTGCAGCTGCTTCAATGTAATATGTTCTTGCTAAAGTCTCAGTATATTTATAGTTTATAAAGAAATTGAAAGTTGCCCTCTTCATACCAACATTTAAACCAGGAGAATCTAGAAAATCAACCACTTAAAAAGCTATCACAACTGTAATTTTCTTACACATATCTACTGTACAGTACTCCGTGATGCAGGTTGTTGTGTTTTTTAAATAAGGTGATTGATAATATTCTCCATCAATTCAAAATTAAAGTTTGAAAATATTTTGTATTTTTCAGATTTATATCTCTCTTGGTTAATAAAAGGTTATATTATTCATGAAAAGTTATATTATTCATGAAAACACAGTAGATGGCACTGTAGATAGCATTGCTATCTGTTCCCTGATGTTCCTCTTATTCTCTGCCATTCTTTCCTGTGGAAAAAAGATGCAATCCATTTTGTCATTTCCCCTTTCTTTTCCTTTCCTTTCTTTATTTGCTTATATGAAACCAGTTTTCACCTATGACTGATCACCATTTTGGAGATGCTGTGGTGCCTTCTATTCACCTACTTCATCAGCTTTGAAAGTCATGAAAACGGAAATCCTTGAAGATAGCATCTTCTTTTAAAATCTGCTAACCCTTACCTCTTTCTATATCTTGTGTTATATACTATTTCAATTTATCTTTGAGTAGCAATTGAGTAACATACATAGAAGTCCCTTTCATTCTTCATTTCAGTTCTTGATGTCCATATTATGTTTTTCCAGTCTTAAATCCCCTCATTAAAATATGCATTTATTCAACGATCAGAATTCCTAGTTTTCCTCCCAAATTAATTGGCTTGATATGATAACTATATTTTTATATATTTCTTAAACTTTCTTAAATCTCAAGTTCTCATATTTGTGCCTACTTTCTTCATATGAGATAAACTGAGATGTTCATATCATTATCATGCCACAAATGAGTTTTTGTACATATGGAGATTATTAGAGACAAAGTGCTTTTTAAATGAGGTCCAGGGGACTACATATGGGGGAGGGAATTGAGTTCTAATGTTGCCATTTTGATGTTGCTGTCCATTATTGCAGATGTCTTTGCCTATAAATTATCCATTACAATCACTAGGTAAATAAAGCATATAACACTTCTGCACCTCTGCTAAATAGATGGAGTGCAGAAAATATTTCATGGTATCATTACAATTTCCTTGTTAATATCGAGGAATATGAAGATAGTCTTGAAGAAAGTCAACAGCAGCTATTATAAAAATGCATCTAAACCTGTGTGGGAAGCCCCCCCTCCCCCAAGAATGGAAAATTTTGGGGAATATTTAAAGATGCAGAATATTTCCCCAAGGGAGAAATGGAGAAAAATCTTTTTTTTGGGGGGGGGAACAAATTTTATTGATTTTAAAGACAAACAAACCATCATTAACCATTAAATACATAAAACCTCTTTCCATTATTAATTTTACAAGTCAAGTAGAATATTTTATGCAACATAATTCTGTTTTACATCATTTCAATATAAACATATAGATATCTCTTAACAAATTTCTCATTATTTCTCTTTTCCTATTCAATTTCATTGTTACTATTATTATTTTCTATATTTATCGAATTTAGAGAATTAATAAAACCTCGGAGGAATGTTGGATGAGAATAATGGTAATCAAGTCAGAGAGGAATGAAGATGATGACTATAAATTCGATAAATATAGAAATGGAGAAAAATCTTAACAAAGGCAGAAAGCAGTCCCAACAGCCTCCAGTAGATGCCTGAAGTCTTTAGAGATGGATATTTTGTGCCCGTTAAGAAATCCAGGCCAATCTATTCTTACACAAAACATCTTCAGCTCCAGTTGATGAGATTAAGAAGGACAGGACATGATCTTTAGGACACAATAGGATTAACCCACCACCAATCAAATAATAAAAGCACTCAAAGCAAGCCTCAAAATTACAAAATACCATAAAATGTATAAAAATCCTTGCACTCATCAAGCCAATTTGTCAGCTGTCCCAGAACTTCATGCTGTTGTTGGTTCTGTTCATCAATAAACAAAGTCCTTCTTTCCAATCAGGCTCCATTTATTTCCAGCACCTTTCTCCTGGCTTGGAACTGGACCAGATTTGTCTTCCAATGGAAAAACAAGAAGGACTGAAGAAGAAACTCAAGACTGATCCTCCCATAAAACTGCCTTATGCCTAAGAAAGTTTATCAGGCTGTAAAGATTCTCTTATTATAATTTATTTATTACAATCGAGTTTTAGTAATTCTTGAGAAATTTGATGTATCTCAAAGGATTAACACAGTTTCTTAAGCAATATATTTCTTGCTAACATTATTAGAGACATACCAATAGGAGTCTGATGAACAATGTGTGATGAATCCTCCACATCTATCCACTTCCATTTAATCTGTACATTAATCAGTTCACAATCTCTCTAAAAATTCACAAAATTATCAGAATCCTTATAGATTTGAATAATTAAACTCACATATCATATTTAGCTGCCTATTCTCTTCCATACCCAGCATTATATTAACTGTATCTTCCATCCTTTCCTCAGATGGTAAACTTATTTGTGATAAGTCATTCTGGGTATAGAGTGAAGATAACCAATAAACTGATCATACCCAGTTGTACATTTCCAGTTCCAGCTTTCTGAGTGACAATTTGCCCCCAGTGTTTAGAGAGTTTGAGGATATGGATGGGAAAAAAACAGTTTGTGATTCAACTTTGCCTAGGCTGAACATGTACAGATTCTGGGTCACTCAGAGATAGGAGCTGGAGTGTTTACCTCTTAGGGTATGGATGTGATGGTACTACCTCATTCAGGCTTGTGCACAATTCTGCCTGTGTCTGCTCAAGGAACAGATAGTGGCTGTGTTGTTGTACACCAATTGTGCCCATGCCAAGGGGCCATGTTCCTGCCCTTAGCAATTTTATTTATTTGAAAAACCATCTAGAAGCTTCAGATGGTCCAAAGGTGCAAGTAATTATGGGTTCAGTTCATCGCATCTATATGACACCACCATTCTACAAGCTAGACTAGCTTCCAATCAGTTTCTACATGCACTTCAAGGTGCTGGTTATGATATTTAAATCTCTCCAAAGCATGGGACCAATCTTCTGTGGGACTGTCTTCTCCTGAGAATAGCTGTCTGGCCCACACATTCCCATAGGATTTGTGGTGATTAGAAAACACTAACCTCCTTGTAAATAAGCCATAGTTCTCATCTATAAGTACCTCCCTTAAACACTGCCACCTTATGGGACCTAGGAATGGGGCTTCCCCTGTTCTCTAGAATGATCTTTCCTCTCCACTCCTATACATACTCCTGCACAAGTATGGTTGTCTTTAGAAAAGTTGTTAAGATTAAATTTTTTGAATGGTGTTCCCTTTGGGTTATCAAGATATTACCATCTGGTCACTATTTTGGATTTTTTTCCAATATTGTATGGTTACTTTTCTTTGTTATTGTTTATTTTTGTAATACATTGTCCAGAGTCACAGTGTTGAATTGGGTAGCTCTATGAATCTATGGAATAATCTTATATAATCATTATATAGAGCAGAATTATATTTATTTATTTTATTTTGTCAAGCGATTATAAGATAACAGTTATAAGTATAAACATAGTTATGAATACATGAAATGGATACATATAAGAAAAATAAAAGGAAACAATAGGACATTATATATAATTATATTATATAATTATATTATATAATTATATTATATAATTATATATAATTAAGACATTATATATATTGAAATTGGATAAAGTAAAAAACATTGATTTGTAAAGAGCTATTTAAGCATGTAAATAGAGAATAAATAGAATGTTTAAAAGGAGCAAAACTAAAAAAAAAAAGATAAAAATATACAAAAACAATAGATGTGCACAACAGCAGAACTAAGTTAATGGATGGACAGATATAGGACAAGATGGTCATGGCCAGACAAATATCATCAGCAAAACTAGAAAAGTAATTGGAAGAAATGTCAACAATATATTTTCTCAGCACATTCAGCAGTTGTAGCTTATGTTACTGTGACAAAACAATAACAAAGAGTATTCTCATCAAAAGTAAGGATTTTTAACAAGAAAAAGACAGTAAGCTCAAATTAACTAAGATAAAAAGAGATGCTATGCAAGGATAGTGAAATATTTACTATACCAACTTCCTGGAAATATACTAAATAGTTCAGCAATCACACCAACAAACATAATTTGGTTTGCTTGATACAGCATAAATACTGTCATATTCACAAAGGGAGGCAACTTCAAAAATGATTATAGGAGGTAACGAACCTCCAGCCTCATAAACAAGTGTGAGAGATGACTCATTTGTAGCTTATGCACAAACTTAATTTCTATGCCTTGTCTCATACTCACTTTAGACTAAGTGTAATTGTGTGAATATAAATTCATTGATTGATAAGTATTAAAGAATATAAGAAACTTTTTAAATGTTCCCTATTTTGTGCCATCTGTTTTATTTGTGCTTCTGAATATAATTTATATGTCATGCAACAAAAAATGCACAATAGATCAGTGGCTTGGTGTCCAAATTTTCACAATAATACATCATGTTCCTCAATTCAGACTTGTTGTGTGTTTGGATATAAGTAAAATAAGGTGAAATTATATGTAACATTTTTGTCAAACTCAGCATAGGGAAGAACTGCTTCTCCTTTCTAGTTTAATCATCCCCATCATTAAGAAAAACCATGGACCAATATTTGAATCAGAAGTACAGATAGTGCTGGACTTAAAACAGTTCATTTAGTGACCTTTCAAAGTTAGAACAGCACTGAAAAAAGTGATTTGTGGCCATTTTTCACACTTACAACCTTTGCAATATCCCCATGATCAAGTGATCAAAATTCAGATGCTTGGCAACTGACTCATACTTATGACCTTTGCTTTGTCCCAAGGTCACATGACCAACTTTTGCAACCTTTTGACAAAGAAAATCAATGGGGAAGCAGATTCACCTAACAACCGTGTTACTAACTTATCAACTGTGGTGATTCATTTAAACAACTCTGGCAAGAAAGGTCATAAAATGGGGCAAAATTCATTTAACAAATATCACGTTTAACAACAGAAATGTGCTCAATTATGGACATAAGTTGAGGACTACCTCTAACCCTCTAAAGAAAATAGTTCAATGAAATTTTATTTCCAGGAAAAGAAAGAAGTGTCTATGTTCCTAATGTTTTGCCTAAACAATGCAGTTGGCTTGGTGTACTCGGCAATTTCATTTTGTGAGGTAGGTGCCATTTTATTTTAGCTTTAGCAAGGAACAACATATATCCAGTTTTGTTTAATAAAGACACCAGTACTAGTAAGCGGAAATAGGAATCTCTAGTATTTGAACACAAGAACACTTAGGAATTCCAGAGCTGCTGACTTGATTGGAAAGTTGAAAAAAATGCTTCAGAAAATGTAATGCAAAACATTTTTATAATACGGCCAAAGAGGCTGTGGATACAGTTAATAAGAACTGAACTGTGTTCTAATTTTGATTCTAATGCTAATATTAATGCTGATATCAATCTTTACCCTAACCCTTTTTACCTTCAGGCAATAAAATGACTAAGTCTCTGGTAGGACTACTACACACAATAATAAGACTGTTAGATATAATTGCATGTATTCCAATATCCAGTCCTTTCTCACTTTTGATTCCTAAAATGTATGTTCCTGGATTTATTGCTATTATCACTTTACAAACAATAGTCTTAATCTTGAATATGTGTTATTTTGCCTGTTTAGGGTTCATTCATGTTACCAGACCCTGCACTGAAATTATACTTGAAGAATTAATAATCTACTTGAAGGAGTTAACTATGTTTACATGCTCTTTAGCATATTCTGTTAGCACACAATAATTTTAGCAAATAAAATACATATATCTATATCCAGGCTAGAAATTGAAAATGAATTGAACATGAATATAGGCTGCATCTTTCTCTTATTAGCAGTCACTGTTTACATCATAAGTTTAAAAAAAAGAAGAATATTATGTTCTGTTGACATTCCTACATAATTTAAAAGCTGGAGGAAATGTTTCTTCCCAAATGTTAACAAAGCAAAAGGGAGGGGGGGAGACAGAGAAACACAAAGAACATCTCTTGAAAATAATTTTTGAGGTTTTAAACGTTAGACACTAATTATGCAGAACAGGCAAGGTCTGGCAGTGGTGATAATTATAAGATGCAAGCAGTTTAAAATGCTGAATCCTGAAGGATGTAGTTTTGTGATACAGCATAATTATACTTCTTCCTTCACATGAAAATGTAGTGTTCATTTCCCAGAGCACTCAGCCAAACATAAATATCTGTACAAGATTTAATGTAGCATAGAGAGAAATACGCAGATTTATATCTGTAAGACCTAGAATCAGTTGCAAAATTACTCCCACCTCTTCCATTCTGCAAAGAAAGTTAAAGATGTAAGTTAAGAACATATAGGTTTAAATGACTTAATCATAGCATTGTGCAAAATATTATACAATTTCATAAGAACTTCAGCTAAGTGTCTCAGGAGCAACCAAGCTAAGCAAGAAAATCATAGGCCCTACAGCAAGGTACTGCAGTCCAGGGGTGGAATTCAAATTTCTTAACAACCAGTTCTGTGGGTATGGCCTAATTTATAGGTGTGGCTTGGTGGTCATGTGACTGGGTGGGCATGTCTTGTATGTAAATATTATAAATATTTATGTAAATATTGATTTTTTTATTAAAAAAGAGCAACTTTTACCCAAAAGCAGGTAAACAAATTGAGTTGCTCACAGAATCACAGATTAACTTAGAGATCTATCTATCTTTAGTTGGCTAACTGAGTCTGTCACATAAAATTTGCTTGCAAGCAAATTCATAACATTTTCTAGCAAACAAACTCACACAATTAACTCACAACACACCATGTATGTAAATATTGATTTTTTTATTTAAAAAAAGAGCACCTTTTACCTCAAAGCAGGCAGGCAGATTGAGTTGCTCACAGAATCACAGATTAATTTAAAGATCTATCTATCTGCAGTTGGCTACCTGGGTCTGCACTAAAAAGTTTCAGTCCTAAGGAAGGTTCAGCTCTGCTTTTAGACTTGCTAAGAAAGCAAGAAAGCCAAGGCAGAGCAGAGAAGCTGATGGTTGGAGGAAAAAAAAGGAAAAATAGCAACTTACCAAACTAGGCAAGTTGGATGGCTCGCATGCCAGGTAAGGAGTGAGTGGGAGGAGAGGGGAGGGGAGGGGGCAGCCAATGGAGCAATTTGCGGGTTGTCTGAATTGGGAACAATTGTGTGTGCAGTGTTTGCAAGAAATCATCAGCTGCGCCACCTGGACAGCTGTCAAGCGCTGTGCTCAGGTGTACAACGTTTGAAAATCCTCTTGTTTCCTGCTTTTTCAACCTCAGCTGTGCCACACAAAGCAGCTGAGGAGGGAAAAGCAGGGAATAAAGGACAGCCTAGGCAAGTGGGCCAAATACCGAACCAGTTCAGTGTCAGCTGCTCTTCGCAGCTACAGGTTCTATAGAACAGGGCCGAATTGATAGTATCTCACCCCTGCTGTAGTCTGAATTTAGAATTGAATGTTAGGGCTATTTGGGAGTTCAGTTTTTAAAAAACCTGCCTTCTTTTAATTTTATTTTTTTCTAATTGGATGGGAGGTTCAAAGACTGGTCTATAAAAGAAGAAGGGAGAGGAGAGGAGAGGAGTCTTTATAGGCCAAGTGATTGGATAAACAAGGAATTTGCCTTGGTGCAAATGCTCTCAGTGTACATAAAAAGAAAAAAATACCATCAAGAATCATAAGATACAACACTTAGTGATGATCATAGGTTACTAAATAAGCAGTCAAATCATACTAGGAAACAAAACAATATAAATCATAGAGATACAACCAACAAGGTTATAGTCATAGTGGGAGGATATAGGTAATATGAAATATGATAAGAATAATAGTAATAGCAAATAGTAAATAAATAGTAAATAGTTTGACAGTGTTGTGGGAATTAATTGTTTAGCAGAATGATGGTATTTGGGGAAAAACTGTCCTTTTGTCTAGAGCCCTATAGCGTTGTTTTGAGGTAGAAGTTGAAACAATTTATGTCCAGGATGTAAGGGGTCTGTCAATAAGTTTTTATGCTTAATATACCCAGATATATATACTTGAATACATATAATTTATGTATTTTCAAACTTCTCCAAAGGATTAAAGTAAGAATATCAGATGTTAATTAAACTTGAACAATGAAGAACTAAAACTTTCTAGAAAAGTCACCTACCTTGCTAATAAGATATTAAACCAAGGGTCCCAAAACTTGGCAACTTTAAGACTTGTGGACTTCAGAACTCAGAATTCTCCAGCTGGTATTTTCTACTTAGAAAGTCTCTTTAGCAACATAATTAGAATGTATCTTCAAGATTTTCATTGTGCCCATCTACAGCAAGGCATGGCAAGAGCCACCCTAACCATTAAGAGCTCTGCAAAGAATGTGAGACTGTGTCAGTTATATTTTATTATTTTAAAGATATTTATTTGTTAGGATTTAATGCTGGAAGCCACCCAGAATCTCTCGCTACAAGATAAATAAAATAAATAAAATAATATAATATAATAAAATAATATAATATAATCAAATCAAAATTTGATAGGATTATAGGTGGTAAATGCTATAGGATTTAGGTATTTTAAAGTGTTTCTTGGATTTTTAACAATTGTGTTTTATTTACAAATGTTTTATTTACTATAAAACATTTATTATGTGTTTCCCATCTGAGAATGGCAAGAAATTCTTGACAAACATGATAAAGATAGGCTCATAGGGCTATAATAAAAGGAATTGAGGCATATCTCTCTAGGGATGCAGGATGCTTATTCCTGATCTAATTATATCATTGTTTTCACACTTTTAACTATAATAATAAAATATCATTTTATTTTCCTAAAGAGTACATTAAAATATGCCTTACTTCATTCTGTGACAGTTTCCCTACAAAACTATGACCTTATTATAAGTGCACATACTGCACACAAGAAGAAGGTATCAACCCCATGACTGTTCCCTTCCTCAGTAAGCAGTGGCCAAAACAAAGTCTGAAATAAGACCTTGTTACAAAGAAAGATCATTTTAGATTCCTAGCTGGTTCATATTTATCTGGAGGTAAGCCCCACTGAATAAACATAGATCCATTAATCATTTGTAGAACTATGTACAACAGCCCATGATTGTGAAAACAGGAAAAAGAATTGAAAAATTGAATGAACTAGATTTTCCAAAACTGGTTCTACCAGAAGTGTTGACCCTACAACTTTTAGAATGCCAAGATAGCTTGATCAGTGCAACATAATTGGACAGCAATTTGGCAATTAAGAGAAGAAAAACATTTAGCTTGATCACTATGGCTTAGATACTGTTATGTGGAAAAGGTCGTGCAGAAGTAGAACATAAATAGCTTGGGTGCTGCCATTTCTAAAAAAAAGCTTAGAGTTAAGAACAAGCAGAACTTTTACTAACTTCTGTTTGTGATTCAGAAAGAGCATATGGTATAATCAGTCTGCTCTAAATTTCTGAAAGAAATTATTTTCGAAATACCAGTGGTAAGACACTAACATTTTCAATTAACTGTCTTTAAGGATTCTAAAATGATTATTAGAGTGAATGATCTTGTAAGAGGAAAACATGAATAAAATCCATTGTGTATTGTGTAACTCAAACTTCAAAACTGCGAGTTTTATACTTTTCTACTGCAAGAGGGAGAATTGAAACATTGAACAATCACACGTTGTGCTCTGGGAAAATCTGGGAAAATATGTACATGTTAGGAAGCATCTAACATCCTGATGTCCCATATTTGGTGATGAATTGTATACTGAAATTCAATAGGTAGATTGTAAACCAAGCTATCCTAGGATGGGGTGGTAGGTCAAGGTATAAAATAGAATGCAAACTTTGCTCTGGGTTCCTCCCACCTGCCAGGGCAGGAACCCGTTTCTGCAGAAATGCTACAATAAAGCTGTTTTCCTTGGATTAATATCGAATCTTTGGTGGTTTTTCAAGCCCCCACCCCACAATTTGGCAAGCCAAGCCAAGAGCCTCAACAGTGGTCTTCCAGAAGCTGGGGACTAGGTAAGTAGTGGCCACAACCTCCCATTGAGAGGTGCCTCCTCCCCGAATTCTGGTCAGCTCCAGAGGCGACTGGAAATCCAGACGATCCTTGGAAACAGCGTTTTGCCAGCTGATAGTCTGGGACTATTGAAAAAAGAATAGAGGAAAGCCTGAATTGGGGACACCCACATATCTACTACCTCGGAGGTCTAGAGTGATCAGGTAAAACTTTGTTCCTTTCATTTGCAGTCAGAAAAAGAAAAGGGGGGGAAGAGGTCCTTAAACTCCCTCAGGGAATCCAGCGTCTGCTGGAGGACTAGGACTAGGAGTCTGAAAGAGAGGGGTCCTTACACTCTCTGGGAGAATGCAGCATCTGCTGGAGGACTGGACTGGTGAGTCAAGACTCTGGGAGTCTGGAAGAGTAGAGATGGGAAAGGGACAAAGCAAGGGTCTTGGAGACCAGGAAGAAGCCTGTCTGGGACAGGGAAAAACTGACAATGGCAGGAAATCAATTCCAGTAGATTCGCCCCTGGGACAGCTCCTCCAGCAGTAGTTTCTCCCCAAATCTAAAGGAATTCACCAGACATCTCAAAAAGAAAAACATGATTTATCTTTGTCGAGACCGATGGCCAAAATATCCTCTGATTGATCCTAAATTTCAATATCACTGGAGTCCTGAGGGGGAAACCAGTACCCATTGGATAACCAAATTGAGAGACTATATTCTCCAACACAAAATGACCACTCAAATTGATACATAGATGGTTTCATGTGAAATTTGAAGGTCCCATCCCTCCAATCGAGGGTCAATACATGTCTCAACAAAAAGACAATGAGAGTGAGATGGACGATTGGCTGCAGAGTTCACCACCCGCAAATCCTAATTTGAATAACGCGCCTGCCAATGTTCCTATGGCACCACCGCCATTGCTGGTGCCACAACCCTCTCCTCAGCCACCTCTCTATCCGCGACTGAGAAAAGAAGTGGAACAGTTGAAAAGAGAAGTGTTCAAAATTTTCCCTTCAGAGAAAAACCTGAAGTGGATGCATTTCCTCTTAGGGAAGTTCCTAATGGGATCAATGCTGCAGGCAACCCGGTGACAGTCTTTGTGGGTGCCCACATAAAACCAGCCAAGTTGCGAGAATTGAAAAAGACTCTTCCAAAATTTCATGAGAATGCTCATGAGGTGGTCGAACAGTTAGAACTACAGAGACACTGTAAAAACCAGACAGAAGTCACAGATGATGGTTGCAGCTGTGCAGGCTGCAGCTAAGAATGAGGTGAAGAAAAGTGTGGATTGTGTAAGGGGGGCAATGAGAGGCCAGGGTGAGAGAAGACGAGGCAGAATGCAAGGACGTTTCAAGGAAAAGGTTTCAGAGGGATAGAAATGAGACACCCTGGAATGGGTAGAAGCTGCTTCAGGTGTGGGAAGGAAGGACACTTTGTGCGCGAGTGTCCTGCCAACTGGGAGGAGAGGAGTTATGCATTGTATGATGATTAGGGATGTTCCGGCTCCTTTAAGAGGACCATTGGTAAACATTTCAGTGGGTCCTGACCATCAGGAGCAGCTGTTCCTGATAGACACCGGCGCAAGCTGGACTTCTGTGTGTGACCCGATAAAGGGTGCACATAGATCAAAGAAAATGATAAAAGTAGTGGGGGTGAGTGGAAAATCACAGGATGTGAGGGTGTTTGAACAAATCACACTGGAAATGAATGAAGTGGTGACTGAGGCTGCTGGAGTGAATTTGCTAGGGAGAGATCTGTTGCCTGCATTTGGTATCCAGTTATGGGATACTGGGAAGGGAGTAAGGATGTGGAAGATGACTGTGGAAGATGAGAGAGCAATTTCAGATGAGGTCTGGGCAGGAGGAGAGAAGGCAGGGCAAATGAACATTCAGCCAATCAAGATTCAAGTGCAGCCTGGGGTGACAAAGCTTTGGACCCCACAATATTCAATGAGTAGAAGGGGGAGAGAGGGATTGATCTGAAGGATGCCTTCTGGGCATGCCCCCTTGAGGAGGAAGTAGAGACCTGTTTGCATTTGAATGGAATGATCCTGAGAGTGGAAGATTTGGACAGGCTTTGGAAAGTTAGTGTCTTTTATGTTGATTCAATATGTGGATGATTTGTTGCTGACTGGGGAGAAAGAGAATGAGGTCAGAGCAACATCTGTAGCTTTGCTAAATTAGCTGAAGGAGCAGGGATTGACAGTTTCAAGGGAAAAGATCCAGTTTGTGGAAAAGAAGGTGAAATAAAGCTCTTGGATTGCAGAGTTTGGCTGGATCAATACACTGTGTTAGCCCAATTCCTGCACAGGAAGTTGGTAGGGAAAGGAGAGAGTATAGAATGGTTAGAGGGAGATGATGAGAGAGGGGAAGTTTTAAAGAAGGCATTGTCATTCGCACTGGTTTTGGCTTTGCCCAATTTGAAGCTCCCATTTCATCTGTATGTGTCAGCAGCTCAGGGAACAGCACTAGGAGTGTTGGCGCAGAAGAAAGGGGGGAGCAATACCAGCCCATCGCTTTTCTGAGCAAAACTTTGGAGCTGGTGGTGAGAGGATGGCTGGTGTGTGTGCAGGCTGTGGCTGCTACAGCTATGTTGGTGGTAGAGAGCAAGAAATTAACCTTTGGAGGGGCCCTGGTGGTGCATTCTCCTCATCAGGTTACTTCTGTGCTAAGTCAGTTGGCAACAACTTGGATGACAGAGGGGCGGATTCTCAAATATGAGACCATTTTGAGAACCAGTTCTGATGTAGTGATTGGGACAGACAGGAATTTGAATCCAGCAGAATTCTTAGAAGGAAGAAGGCAGGAATGGGAGGCTGAAGACCATGATTGTTTGTTGCAAGTAGATTTGATGACAGAGGTGAGGGACGATCTGGAAGAAAGATGGGGAGAGATGGTTTGTGGATGGATCAAGTAGGGTTGAAGAAGGAAAAAGGAAGTCAGGATTTGCAGTTGTGACAGGAGAAGGGGAGGTCATGGAAAAAGGCTCCCTTTCTTCATGGTCTGTGCAAAAATGCGAGTTGTTTGCTTTGAAGAGAGCCTTGGAATTGGCTGAAGGAATTGATGTGACAATTTGGACTGATTCCAAATACGCCTGGGGTGTGGTCCATACCTTTGGTAAGATCTGGCAGGAGAGGGGTTTTATCAGGGCTGATGGGAAACAAGTTGAACAATTACAGCTTGTGGAACAGGTTCTGGAGGCCCTGCAACTGCCAAATCAAGTGTCAATAGTACATGTGAATGCTCATCAGAAAGGGAATACCCCAGAGGTAGTTGGAAACAGGTGGGCAGACAAATGGGCTTAAGCTGCAGGGGAAATAAAGCTGGTAATGGCATTAATTCCCTTGCTAGAAATGGAAGAGGATGAGGATTGGAAACCTGAGGGAAAAGAGAAAGATGATTTGGAAAAAGAAGGTTGTACATTAACTGAGGATGGGTGGAGAACTTCAGAGGGGGTGAGGGTGGTTCCCGTGAATGTAATGAGAGGAATTCTGGAGAAGGTACATGAGGAAAGACACTGGGGAACAGAAGCACTGGTAACAGCTGTGAAACCACATTTTTGGAGCCCAAAGATGTGGACACTAGCCCAGAGTATCTGTTGGAAATACTTATTGGTGATTAAAGATCAATTGAGAGGATGGGCAGAGGCCTATCCGACTAGAAGAGCCACAGCATCCACAGTAACCAAGATCCTATTAGAACAAATCATTCCACGATATGGGATGATGGAAGCTATTGATTCTGACAGGGGGACACATTTTACATAAAAAGTGTTGCAATCTGTGATGGGAGCTATTGGGGTGAAATGGGATTTGCACACCTCTTGGCAGTGCGAAAGTAGAAAGGGCAAACGGGAAATTGAAGAGACATTTGACCAAATTACAATTAGAAAAAGGATTACCATAGACAAAGAACTTATCCTTGGCACTACTCAGAATCAGAACATGTCCAAGGAAAGACACTGAGGTCTCCCCTTTTGAAATGTTAATGGGGCGGCCCTACTTGGCAAAAATAGGAAATCCTATACCTGAATTTAAAGATTTGTTTCTGAGAAAATATTTGCAAGCACTGTCCAGGTCTTTGTTTTCACTTTATAAACAGGGATTGTTGGCACAACGACCACCACTTGCGGGAAGCCAGCACCCCTATGAAGTTGGAGATTGGATCCTAGTAAAAACTTGGAGAAGTGAGAAGCTTCAGCCTAGCTGGGAAGGCCCATATCAGGTGCTACTGATGACTGAATCCGCCGTCCGGACCAAAGAGGGAGGATGGTCGCACTATAGTCGAGTGAAGAGAGCACCTGAGCCAGAAAAGCCTTGGAGAGCTGAACCAGTGGATGGGCAAACTTTGAAGCTGAGATTAAAGAGATGAAGTTCCTGCCGATTCTGATCAAACTTGTAGGACTGAACTTGGTTTACCCACAACAGGTCAGGAAGACAGGGGATTTTGGGGACAGATTTATGGGAAGACAACACATACATGAAGGATTTGAAGAAGGTATCACAAGCATTGAACATAACTAACTGCTGGATGTGCATGCACATGCCAGGGAAGACAGGGGAGGATTTAACATTACATGCAATCCCACTAAGTCAACAGGATTTGAGACCAAAGAGAAATAAATTTGAACAAGCTCCTATGAAAAGAAACCTATCCGGGAAGGTATTTGTCCATTTGAGAGAAAAAGCATATGTGTGTTTCAAGAGAAATGTATCCAAAGGAGTGGATTTGGGTGATTGGGAAAAATGCAACAAAACTTTTGATATGCCTTTATCTTGTAGTAACCACAGTTATTCTAACACTCATCATCAATTGAGTTATTTTAATCACGACCAATACCAGATGTATATGCATTTTGAAGATATAATCAATTGGACTCGGACTTCGAATCAAATGTACACCATGGAAAATTTTAGGTGGGTGTTGTGTGGGAAACATGCATATAGAGAAATGCCACCACGTTGGAGTGGGATTTGTACCATGGGATACGTGATACCAGTAATATATAAATTGAATACCTAACCCCAGGGACGGATTCGGAATAAAAGAGAAATCAGTTCAGGACTAACGCTGGGGGGGAAGGTTGAAAACACAGATAGCACGGGGAGTGCTGGCACCGTTGGGAGTAGCCATGAATTATAGAGATTTACATATCCTGAATAACTTTATAGTAGCCATGTTTAATGATACTATCAAGACAATCAAAATGCTCAACACGGAACTTTCTGAAGTTAGAAAAGTGGCTTTGCAAAATAGATATGCATTAGACATTGTATTAGCTGCAAAAGGGGGGTGGTATGCTTTGATTCATTCACGTTGCTGTGTATATATTCATGATTTCCAACCCAATATTACAAAAACAGTGCAAACGATGGAGGAATGCATTCGTTTGAATTCATTATTACAAAGAGGTGATTCCTCATTTCCAGATTTGTGGGGGGCATTATGGTCTTGGCTTCCCAGCACTGCTTGGTTGAGATTTACAATCATGGGAATTATATTAATTATTATATGCTGTGTGATGTTGTGTTGTTGTGTTCAGTGTTTCCCTGGTGTAATAGCGATGTGTGGAAGATTAGGGAAAACTTTAGGTTCAAGACCCGGGAAGCAGGAGGAAGAACCTCTGATGATGTTTCAGAAGAAGATGGCTCTGAAAGAGGCTGGGGATCTGTTGCATGAGTTTGAGTCAAGAATGTAAGCAGAAAAGGGGGGAATTGTAAGAGGAAAACATGAATAAAATCCATTGTGTATTGTGTAACTGTGACTCAAACTTGAAAACTGCAAGTTTGATACTTTTCTACTGCAAGAGGGAGAATTGAAACATTGAACAATCAGACGTTGTGCTCTGGGAAAATCTGGGAAAATATGTACATGTTAGGAAGCATCTAACTTCCTGGTGTTCCATATTTGGTGATGAATTGTATACTGAAATTCAATAGGTAGATTGTAAACCAAGCTATCCTAGGATGGGGTGGTAGGTCAAGGTATAAAATAGAATGCAAACTTTGCTCTGGGTTCCTCCCACCTGCCAGGGCAGGAACCCGTTTCTGCAGAAATGCTGCAATAAAGCTGTTTTCCTTGGATTAATATCGAATCTTTGGTGGTTTTTCAAGCCCCCACCCCACAATCTGATAAACTCATATGCAACTTCAAGATTTTCTCCTTTCTTTAAGTTCTTCTTAGAAACTATCACATCAATATTTTCAAGATGAATTGAAATACAATTTTCTTTTGCCTTATTATTTATAATTTTGGTCCTAAAAACCATATTGAAATACTCAGTGCTGACAAATGTGTAATACAAAATATAAACATATAAGACAAAGATTACAATTCAATGCTGAAATTTGCAACTATTTAAAAATAGAGCCCTAGAAAAAGATATGTGTTTTATTGCTCTTTGAAAGAAAGTAAGGCTGAACACCATTCCTAAAGGTGTAGATTTCATTATTTATAACCATGTAGATAAACCTTCTCTCACCTGCTTGATAAATTAGACTTTGAAAGTAGAAGTTTGATCAGATGGACCTCACAAATCTAGAAAAAGACAAGTGAAGTGGTTAAGGAGCTATGGTTGAAAAATGTAGGTTCTAAGCCTTCTTTAAGCTTCGAAGTTAGCTGGGTGATTTTGATCAATCACTTTCTCTCAGTTCAATCTAGATCACAGAATTGTTGCTCATGGAAAAAATAGAAGGCAGGTATCAACTCATAAAGCATTCCTGTCCTGCTTTGTACAACTGCTCTGAGTTATAAAATAAAATATCAAAAGTGATTGATGACACTACAAAACCATAAAGATTACTGAAATAATTTATCAAAGTTCTCAGACAGCAATCTTTGTGCCAAATAAATTTCACATCACCACAAACATTATACAATTATTGTCGATTTTTATCTAATCTCAAGGAATGCTAATTTTGGTCCAATATACTATACACACAAATGTCATGCATGTATATACAGTGGGATGAAAACTTTGTATATATGTACAAAGTTATATATATATAACTTTGTATATATGATTCATTTGTCATAAGTGGGAATGGCACAAAGTTCACATTATAATAATAATAATATTTTATTGGATTTATTGATACTACATTTCGATATTTCTTTTTTATTGCCCACTCCTAACATCAAGTAAAATAAAGCTATAATGAAAAAATAGGTGAAGGAAATTTTTAAAGAGAAATAAGAAAAACTTTAACTGAAGACTCAAATTGGTTGGTTTTGGTGTGATTGCTTTATTTTGGCTAGGAATCCAGATTCCCAACTGAACAAAGTACATGCAAACAGGGTGTTCCTGGCAATCTGCCATTTTTATCTAAATACATCTATTTTCAGAACTGGAAAAGCCATTGTTCTGATGCTATAATCAGCAGTTCGGCTTAAACAATGCACCTCACAAGTAGGATAGAAAACAGAGTCAAATACTAATTACTGTCATTTTCAATTTCACAGTGAGTTGGTAACATTTTCTTTTCTGATTTTACTGCAAACTGACATTTAGGGGAAAAAAATAGAAATGTTCATTTTTTAACATCATGAACTTTCCTTTTACCCATTTTTCATTTTGAATTTGGCATTATGCATACAGTCTCTATTTCTGAAATGTTTATATGTGGTGAAGAACCCTTAAAGAGCAATCTGCTGAATTCCGCCTCCATTGTTCAGTGAAGCTGCTGACTCATGATAGAGAAGCCAAAGAATTCTAGGACATCCCTATGCCACGCATTTGAGAGTGATGGGGGAGAAAGTAAGGTTTACAGTAAAAGTCTGGTTTTGTCACTATCTATGTCTTTTATGCAACTAACATTATGTGGAACATTTATAGGACTGTGGATGCCAGCTTGGCTCCATGGTATCCATAGGCTGCCAGCATTTTTAGAATTATATCCTGGAGGCATAGTAAACAAGTGAGAGGTGAGTGATGGGTAGCTCACCAATTATATCGTCCAAACAACCATCTGATGAATAGGCAATTTTCCTCTATGGCAACAACTCCTTGTAATTCCAAATAAATCCACCTGTCCACAAATGTTGTCTGTTTATCTCTAGATACTAAGTGGTCAGCATTGAATTTAAAAATAGGAAAGGAAGGAGGATGTGACAGTAAGGAAGAGTAATAAGTGTGTGGCCTGCTTTAGTGTGTTCCACAATTAATTATGTAAAAAAATTCAGATGTCAATGGATTCAATTCAACCACAAATTGAGAAAAATATAACTTGCTTCAGAACTCAAATCTTTTATTTTTTACAGGCCATAATACTATAATGTTTATAGCTTAGCTATATAAAAATATTTTTGTTGGCTGTATCATTAAAATGATGAATGTGTAAAATAAATAAATCCAATTCACGTGCTTTTCTAAGAGTTTAATGAAATGTTAATGTAATATTTATAAATACATGGGATTATATATGACATACCTCAGATAATAGTTTCCAAATGCTACACACTGTCACATAAGATTTGATGAAGCACCTTAATAATGAGACTGCCAGACTATTAGATTATAAAGATCCTTTTATGACTTATGTCCTTTCTTTCCTTTCCTTACCTACCAATGCAAACAGATGCATTTTACAAATTTACAAATACAATGCATTTGGGACCCACTGGCACATGGATATTATTGAATTAAAAGAAAATACAGCATATCTTAATAAGTTAAATGTACATAATAAAATCTTTCCCAAAATAGTCTGAGTATTTCATTTATCAGATATTCATCTCAAGAAATATCTACCTGAGCAAACTCTATGTTGGCCTTGGTCACCTTATGCTATCAAAAAGCCAGTAAACGAAAGCCTCATTGTTTGAGTTATTTGTTTAATTCCCCTGTTTAAACTTCAACTCAAATGCAAATCCACAAGCAGGCAGAACAGAAGAAAATGGTGGAACAGATAATCTTTAATGGTCAAGAGCTATTATCAAAATGTTGATTAGAAAAAGAGAGTCACTGCAAGCAGACAATGACTACAAAGCATAAAGGGCCATCTTACATGTCAGCTGTGCCAATTCCCTCTTTTTTCCTTGTTTTATAGGGAAATTTTTAATTGGATTAATTTTTTTTGCCTTTACATTATGTCTCTTTAATTATTTTTGGGTGTGTCCTGACCAAAGACAGTGTGAAACTGTTGTCAATTTTTAACAGAGACAGGAAGGCTCCTTCATGGCAAAAAGATGGCTTAAGGCCAGATCATGTCTTAAGCCTGCAAATATTCTTTTTGTTGAGTGAATCATGTACAGTATTATCTATATTTTTAGCTCTTTTAGCTCTAAAATACAATCCAATTTACCTCATAGGGAGACCCGTTTCTTCATTTGCACCTAAAGGCTGGTACTTTACCTGCCTTCTGACACTAAGAAAAAATAGATAGCAAGAGACCATTGTCCTTTCACTGAAAAGATGAAATTTAATGGTGAGATTTATTATTTAAAAAGGAGGCTTCAGGCCATCCTTTTTTAGAGTAGAATACAGAAGGGACTCCATGTTAATGCCCTTGTTAAGACCAAACCCAACAAATATAAAAGGATATCTCTTCCTTGCAAGAAGCCAAATGTTTGGTGCAAATGCTTACAAGAGAAAAGTTTTGGAGAGAACTAGGATCCTGACAGTACAAGATTTATTTATTTATTTGGTTTGTCAATTACTTACAAGATAATAGGTATAAGCAAAAACATAGTTATGAATACATGGATACATATAAGAAAAAAAAAAGAAAGGGACAATAGAACAGGGACAATAGGCATGTTGGTGCGCTTATGCATGCCCTCTACAGACCTCTTAGGAAAGGGGTGAGGTCAATAGTAGACAGTCTAAGGTTAAAGTTTTTGGGGTTTGGGAAAAAAAACCACAGAGTCAGGGAGAGTATTCCAGACATTGACCACTCTGTTGCTGAAAGTCGTATTTCCTGCAATCAAGTTTGGTGTGATTAACCTTGAGTTTGTATCTATTGTTTGCTCTAGTGTTGTTATGGTTGAAGCTGAAGTATTCATTGACTGGTAGGACATTGTAATGTATGATTTTATATACTATACTTAGATCGGACCAAAGGTGGCATAGTTCTAGGTTTTCTAGGTCTAGAATTTCGAGTCTGGTGGCATAAGGTATTTTGCAACGAGTAGAGGAGTTCACTCTTCTTGTGAAATATTTCTGGACTTTCTCAACTGTGTTAATATCAGATACGTAATGTGGGTTCCAGACTGATGAGCTGTATTTGAGCATTGGTCTAGCAAATATTTTGCATGCTCTAGTTAGTAGTATAATATTAACAGAGAAAAAGCTACGTAGGGTTAGGTTAACAACTCTTAACGCCTTTTTGGCTATGTAGTTACAGTGGCCTCTAGCATTTAGATCATTAGAGATGAGTACTCCAAGATCCTTGACAGAGTTTGGATCATCAACAAGGTCTTGACTATTCAGCCTGTATTTTATTTTCTGATTATTATTATTTTTTTGCCAATATGTAAGACAAAGCAATATGTAAGACAGAACAACAAAGATGTTGTTTCATGTACAAGTAAGAAAGCTTATAGCTTCATATACTGTGTTTAAGCTTTCTAGTTACTGAATTTGCATTTATTTATAGTAGCCCAATGACATTTTTGTCGTGTCCGTCGCGGCAAGGAGACCTGGAGTCAGTGACTTAGTTCAGCTCTTTTATTGGTCCACAGAACCGGTCTGGCTCCGAGGGAAAAACAGCGGCTTTTTATTCTCAAGCCGCCGCGGCCGCGGCCAATGGCACCACTTTGAATCTCCTGCGATTCGTTTCCACCAATCGCGGGAGATTCTCAGCGGGCCAATCAGCGCGGCTCGCTAGACCAATCGGATTACCCCACGCTTTGGCCAATCAAAGCGCAGGGTTTCAAGAATGTAAATGACTGGACTTCCGGTTCCGCGTGGCTTCGGGGCAGCAGGAATTCGCGACAGCTCGCGATTCCTGCTGTGCTAGCCGTCGAGGTACCCCCGATCCAGATGGGTCAGGGGGATATGGCTGCCCTGTAGGGACAGCTGAAGAGAGAGGGGAGTCGGATAGGGAGGTGGGGGTGTCGCAGACCCCCCCCTTCTCCGGGAAAACCCCTTTTTCCCAAGGCGGTGGAGCGGCGGTCAGCAATGGCCGCCACGAAGAAGCCAGCAACCGGGTAAGAACTGTGCTGGAAGAAGTGTGAAGAGTGAAAGTTCTGTCTGAGCCGGGTCAAGTAACACCTTTTAAATTGCCTGGAATTGAGCTGCTTGAATTGCTGGAGGATACATTGTATCCCTAAGAAGAGCGAAAAGCGGCGGAGAAGCTGTTAAAGGGAACTTTTTTTTTTTTTTACTCTCCCACCCCACGGAAATAGCAGAAATATTTGGATATATTAGACATTGAAAGTGGATTGCTTTGAAAGTTGAAGCTAAGAGACAAAGGGTTTTTTGGACATTGAAAAATTTAAGAAATTGGAAAATCTTTGCTGGAGGTATGGATTTCTGATTATTTAAAATTGTCATTGCAAGTGGGAAGGGAGAAAAAAAATTGGAGCAGAAGCTGAAAAAGGAGGAGATTGTCTAGAACGTCTTTGTGGATCCCAAAGGAAGATATGTGGTAATTGGACCTCTTTGATTAAAAATTAATCCAGAAAGAGAAAGAGAAGAAGGAAGAAAAGTATTAACTTTTGGAACTTTTTTTTTTAATTGCTTTTGATTGTCTTTGATTAAAAATACTTGTGGTTGTTTTGGAAAAAGTTTCCCTTTTTATAATGGCATCGTTTGTGGATGAACTAGAGATTGAATATCAAAAATATAAAAAAGAAGATACTTTGGGCGCTTTGTTTCAATTCTTAGAAATGGCGTTATGTTCTGTTGAAAAGTTGATTCCGCAGCAGAAGGACTGGGACAAGGAAGAAGAGGAAGAAGAAGCCATCTTTGATGAACAATGGGTCCCTTCCGGAGAGGAGGAGAAAAAGGATAAGAAAAAGGGGATTTTAAGAATTATAAAAACAACCAAAAGAGAGAAAAATGAGCGAAAAGATGGAGGCAAGGTTAGAAAGCAAAGGAACAGGAGTAAGAAAAGCGAAGGGAAAAAGCAAAGGGGTAGAAAGGGCAAGGAGAAGAATAAGCAAGAGAGAAAGGGGGGGAGGAGAAGCCTTAATGGGGGGAAGCAAGACTTAAAGAAAAAAAGTTTATTTAGAGACAATGGGTGAATTTAATTTAGATTAAAAGAGGGATTCTGGAGGGTATATAAGAGTGTGTTTTTATATGTATATTTAGAATATAAAATTTATTATGTAATTTTAGAATCTTTTAAACAGAATCCCAAGAAAGATTGCTATATGTAGTATTTCTAAGTTAGGGTAATGAGTTATAGATGTTACTCCAATTGGTGTACAGGAGAAGTATAGTAAAAGAAAAAAAAGATGAATGGATAATTGGAAATAGAACAGACAAAGAATGTTGTTGAAAATGGTAATAAGATATGAAAGGATATATATGCTTTTTTTTTGGGATTTTGTATATTGATAAAAGGCAATAAAATTTTAATTAATAAATAATTTGGATGGAAAGGAGAAGTAGGGACAAGATATGAAGTTAATATTATATGAAATATTGATATAATCTGGAAATGTTATGCCTTATTGATCTTTTATTATTATTTTTTCTTAGAAAAGAATTTATAAGCTGCTATGCCTTGATCCTTTGTGCATTGTTTTTATAAAACTGATAAAAATGGTTTTTATATATATATATAAAAAAGAAAATGATAATAAGATATGGAAGGAGATATGGGTTGAATATGATGTTTGAATTTGTGTCTGTGTGAAGAGTTTTAACCCGGGAACAGACAACCTTCAGAAAAGATCTTTTAGTTTTGTTTATTTTTTGTGTTTGTATGTTTGTGTATTGTGTTTATGGTAAAACTAACAAAATTTGTTTTTTATAAAAAAAAAAAGGAAAAAAGAATCAATAAAACCTTGGAGGAATGTTAGATGAGAATAATTTAAACAAGCCAGAAAGAAAAGAATATGATGACTATAAAATGGATAAATATGGAAGAGAAATGAAATTGAATAGGAGTAAAGAGAAATAATGAGAAATTTGCTGAAAGATATTTGTGTGTCCATATGGAGATGGGATAAATTGGAATTATGCTGTATAAAAATAATGTTTTGTTTGACTTGTAAGGATTTACAATGTTAAGAGGTTTTATGTGTTTATGTATTTAATGGTTAATGATGTGTTGTTTTATCTTTAAAATCAATAAAAATTTGTTTCAAAAAAAAAAAAAGAATGTAAATGACTGTACAGAACAATTTTATTGACAACAATGGAGAGGTAAGGTTTTCTAGTGCATCAAGGCAGTTGCAATATGAGTCACCAATTTCTCCTTTCAGCTCCCTGGTTTTTTTTTAACATAGTAACCTTTCAGGTTTATGATTCCCATTTTCCTGTAGTGATAAAGTCTTCCTAAATTCACTTTGGAAAGCTGTCCCTTTTAGCAAGGCCAAAAAAAATCTCCATTTAATAATTGAATAAAACAATGGTATTAAAAAAAACACAAGGATATAGATTACCTTCCCACTTCTTCCTCATATGAAAAAAGTAAGTTGTAATGTGGTATAAGGTTCTCCTGAATAACCTCTGTCACAAAGTAAAATAGATTAAAATTATTTTCCTAATATATTTTCGCACATCTTTCTCTGTGTCTGTGTCTTTGTTTGAGTAGTATACTACCCTTAATTAAGATATTAATTATAAACAAAATTATGGGTTAAAATTTTAAATACATATTTATTTTGCAAATTTTAATAAGAAAAGATGGACTAAATAATCAAAATATAATTTAAATTACTGAAAAAAATATTAACACTTTAGATATGCTGATGAAAGTGAAAGACCAGAGTTCAGATCCTTGTTTAATACTTGATTTTTTTAAAAAATGCAATACAATGTAAAAGAGAAAGATTTTATCTTCCTATCTTCAAAAAACAATAAGAATGACTAATGTAACCATTGGGGTAGTGTGGCTCATGAGGTTAGGACACTGGGCTGACAATTGGCAGGCTCCCGTTCGTGACCTGGTTGCTGCTAGGGATGGAGTGAGCTCCCATCACATGCTCCAGCTCCTGCCCACCCAGAAGTTCAAAAGCAGGTGGCTATGACTGGATAGATGGATATCACTCATTGAGCAATTTAATAGGGACTTGAAAGGAGCCTCCAGCTGAGTCCCACCTGAGCAGTGGTGATGTCATCAACCCTTGCAATCTGGAAATACATTTGACTCACTGTTTTCTTGCTGTCCATTTGCTTTTGGGGGGGGGATATTTCTTTTTATGGACATAAAGAAATCTTTTCATTTCAGACTTGGGCCCATTGCAGGAGGTCAGAAGATATCCAATCCTTTCAAAAAAAATTAAGGCTGCAACTCTATAGGAAATAGCCAGCCATGCTCAGTCCATTCATTCTGCACACAACTTTCTTCTGTGTAAGACATCAGAACTTGGAACTCAAGAGTCATTAGTTATAGTAGTCAGTAAAAAAAAAAAAAAAAACTATTTTCCCAGAATTCAATATTTTGATTTAGTCAATATCTAGTTAATTTTTTAATGTAAACATGATATTGAGACTGTTACTAAAATAGGAATTAAATGTAATGCCTGACAATTTTATAACTATGAAAGAAAAAACACAAAAAGAAAAAAGTATACTGTTCTAGTGTATTAGTATTTTTTCCCATTTCTGGAAATGTCAACACAATTTATACCACCCTTATCCCCAAAAAATCCATTTTCCTGCCATTCTCAGATCTAATATTTTGGCTCATGAACTAGTTAAAAAAAGATTTGTGACATCGCTAGAATATGAGAATGAAAGCAGATGTATATTAAAATAGAACACGTTTGGCAATAAAATAAAATAACATTTTTATGTAAGAAAACAAGGACAAAATCCAATAAATGTTTCCAGTCTGAATTGTGCTGGGATGGCTGCCAGGGATTACATTAGTAGATGAAGAAACACTTGACTGGACAAATGTATAGCTGGAAAACAACAAATATTTCTCTCCCTCCCTCCCTCCCTCCCTCCCTCCCTCCCTCTCTCTCTCTCTCTCTCTCACGCACACACACACACATACACATACACATACACACACACACACACACACACACACACCATAGGTTGTATTCAGGAGGTTCTGACCAGCTCTGGAGAACCGGTAGCAGAAATTTTGAGTAGTTCGTAAAACCAGCAAATGCCACCTCTGACTGGAGATTTTACAGTATCCTTCCCCTGCCATGCCCACCAAGCCATGCCCACAGAACCGGTAGTAAAAAAAAATTTGAACCCCACAATAATAAAGTGTGAGATTTTTCTGATGTCTTGACTGAGAGTTAAAAGCTCGGTGGAATGAACTTTGCAATGGAATAAATACTAGCAAAAAAAAAAATACCCATATCTTCATTCTATCCAATTTTTACAAACACCCATTTCTGAGAGAAAGAAATACACTGGTGAATAGAAAACACAGTTGCATTTCTCAAAAAATGCTTTCATTGAAAAAGTTCATTTTGAAAGCCTGTACCAAGACAGGAAGAAAGGAAGAAAAGAAAAATAGATGGATTGCACCTGTATAAAAAAGAACTTTGAGAATGTATACTTACAACTATGGATTTTAAAAGCAAAGGAATATAAAGCCTTCATATCTTACAAATGGTGGCAGTTTGCATTTCAAAAATGAAGACATCGGGATTAATGCATACAAGAAACTGCAAAATGTTGTGCATTGCTTTTGAAAATGGCAGACTGTTAAGAGAATGGGATGAAACAAACTTGAGGCTGGAAAAACGGACTGCTGAGTGACATCAAATTCTATAGATTTGCCCAGATCTATTGCAATTAGATCAATTACCAGCCATATGCTTGCTTCACACTTCTTCAACAATAGACTCCAGGAGGGATTATTTTTGGCAGAAGTCAATTGGTTTATAATACATAGCAATGCAATTATTATGGCCAGAAAATAATTTAAAAGATTAAACATAATTCCTGCTGTGGTTTGAGTCCATAATTATAAACAGACTTGGAATTTATACTTGCACTATAGAGAACTCCACTTCTAACAATATACATATTGTAGTGTATTCAAATATAGACTTCTAAGACTACATTCCTATTGGTTAGTTAATGCAACGTAACAATTGGTTAATAATGACAGTTTCGGATTGGCCGCCTAAGCGGCGGGAAGTTTATATAAATGCCATTGGTTGCGAACCGTGAGCAGCCACTATAAAAAGGGCTGCTGCGGCTCGACTTTAGTTGAAGTTACTGGTTACTAATAAAGAGCTGAATTCAACTCCGGTCTTCGAGTCTGCTTTGTCCTGGCGATAGAACACATATAGTTGTAGAATTTCACAGACAGAAGCCAGAGAGGTCTCAGGTCACAATATATGGTGATTCTATGCCTAGAAAACAGCATCCACTTGAGTTTTAAAGTGAGTCCTCATAAAATGTAATACTCCTCCTAGACTATAACCAGACTATATGTTAGATTAGATTAGAATCTTTAATATTAAAAATAAAATAAAACAGTAACTTCAGAGAAAACAGAAAAGAAAACCCAAATCTGATATGCAAAGTGGAGGTATGGATCATTTCATCCTGCATCATTATGAGGGTCTAATCTAAAACTTAACCACAAGGAAGTGAGAAACAGCATATGGAATTCCATTTCCCCAGAGGGAGCTAATATTAGATTTGGGCAGGAGAATGATAGAACAGAGTAGTAGCACAATAAAATTTCAAATTCCAGGGGCTTATTTTAAAAAAGTACAGCCAAGTTGGCTACTTGTCCCTTATAAGTTCCATTATAAAATGCCAGATTTATAGGCTGACTCTGACGCAGTTTCTTTTACACATATGTGAAATCAGATGTTACTGAAGACAAATTCTTTGTGTCCAATCACACTTGGCCAATAAATAATTATATCTAGAATATAGCTACTACTCTTTCATGTATCTCATATGGGGCTAAAAAAGTCTGTGCACCCATAAATGTACATATATTCCCTAACCCAGGGGCCTGTAATCTTAAACACTCAAAGAGCCATTTGGACCTGTTTCCCACAGAAAAGAAAACATTGGGAGCCACAAAACCTGGGTGGGCATGGCCAACTCAACATCACGCCTTCCCAGGTTTTATGGTTCCTGGTGTTTTCTGTGGGAAAGTGGTCTCTCTCTCTCTCTCTCTCTCTCTCTCTCTCCTTCTCTCTCCCTCTCTCTCTTCCCCTCCCTCCCTCTTATTTATATTTTTCTTTTTCCTCTCCCTCTCCCTCTTTTTCTTTCTTTCTTTTTCTTTTCTTTCTTTCTCTCCCTTCTCTTTCTCATTGGTTTTCTTCTTTTTGCCCTCTCTCTCATTCTCTCTTCTTCCAGCTCTCTTTCTCTTCCTTCTCTCTCTCTTATTTGTTTCTCTCTGTTTTTCCTCTCTCTCATTCTCTCCCTTCATCATTTTCTCATTTCTTTCTTTCTCTTTCTCTCTTTTACTCCCCTTTTCTTTTTCTCTCATTTCTTTCTCTCCCCCTCTCTTTCTCTCTCATCCCTTTCTCTTTCTCTCCCTCTCATTCCCTCTCTGTTTTTCTCTCTTTTTCCTCTCCATCTTTCTTTCTTTCTTTTTCTCTCTCCCTTCTCTCTTGCATTTGTTTCCCTTTCTTTTCTCTCTGTCTCATTCTCTCTCTCGGGGAAAGGGAGAGGGGGCAACCCCCTTTTCCTGCTGCCCTCAGCTTCTTTATTCCAAGGAGGCTGGCCCCACTGAACCTCTCACACCATCCCAGGGATCAGCCTGTGCTTTGGGAAAGCCCATCTGCTCTCTTGAGGAGGGTATCTCCACTTGTGCATGCCCTCCTGGCCCTGAAACAGATGGCCAGGAGATCATGTGAGAAGGAGGAGGAGCGTCAACTTCGGGGAAGCTACCACTGTGGCTCGTGCTCACTCCTCAGCTATGGGCCTATCTCCCTTTCTGTCACACTCTCCTCCCAGATCCCATTCCCAACCCACCAGCCTTCATGTTAGCAAGGTTGGGCCAATGTATCAGAGCAGAGAGCAAGTCACATGACCGGGTTAGCAGAGAGCCACATGAAAGGGGTCGAAGAGCCACATGTGGCTCTGGAGCTGTGGTTGCTGATACCCACCCTAACCACAGAGCATAGGTTCTTAGAAAGACAAGAATACAGCAGCAGCTACTGTAAGCAGATGGGTATCAGTCTATTTCTTTTTTATATTCGTATTTGACTAAACTATAAATAGGATTAAATATTTTCCAATTGGTTTTCTTTCTGGTCCCTTCATGTCAGTCTGGACTACTGAAGTCCCTGAAGTTTTCTTGACAAGTTTTCAAAAGTGTTTGCTTTCCAGAACTACACAGAGTGTCTGACCCATGGTCATCCAGTTGGCTTTGTGCAGAACTAACTTTCACCCAGAACTAGAGGCAGAACTAGTGCTCACATTCACCCAGTTTCCAAACAGGTATTTTAATCACTATCCTAAACTGACTCTCTTTTTCCAATCTAGGTCACAACTATTCTTAAGAATTTTATTTTAAGAATGGATTATCTAGTTCACTTTATATATTCATAAGATTTCTATACAACTTCAATCTGATAGCCTTTAAGCTTATTATAAAGGGTCACAATGACTAAACCAAAAAAGATCCTGAAAATATTTGTTGGCGGTGAACCAGAGGTGGTATTCAGCAGGTTCTGACCAGTTCTGGAGAACCTGTACTGGAAATTTTGAGTAGTTCAGAGAACCAGAAAATACCACCTCTGATTGGAGATTTTACAGTATCCTTCCCCTGCCACACCCACCAAGTCACACCCACAGAACTGCCAGTAAAAAAATTTGAATCCCACCACTGCAGTGAACAATATAATTTTTAATACTTTGAAAGCAAGTCTTTTTGTAAAAACAACTAGATTTGGGACCCCACATCAAAATTATGACAGATTTGCCAGGGTATGAAAAAATTGGCAAAAAACTTTGACTTATTTAACAAAATACTATAAAACAAATAGAAGATTAGTATTTTTACCCCATCAAACATGGCATTCCACATGTTCAAATTGTCCTGTTGCTTAAAAAGTATTATGTTATCAAATATTCACTGCTGAAGTGAAGTGGTAAAAAGAGGAATAAAACCAGCATCAGATTAAATATTTAGGAAGAAGTTAAACATAGAACTCGGGACAACAACCCAGCCAAAGAGAAGACAATTTTTGTTAATACAATTGAGATTGCCAAAGATATGTTAGCAAATATAGAATCTGACTTGAAACACATTACTGAAACACAGAAATCATTCCAGTAAGGTAGATAGAGTCCAAGTTCAGAACTTTATAATATTATTTTATCTCTAAATCTTATGACTTGATTGTTGCTTTATTCAGAAAGGTTATACTCATAATACAAAATTATCAATTGCCTAGCATATTTTAGAATTCAATTTGACAAAGGTACGGTAGTGTGATGCTACTATATTTTAGTCAGTACTATGTGTTAGGTAATCATTTTTTAAAGCCCCTTATTTGTGCACAAACGTAGGTAGTCTCTGTGGACCTTTTGGCAAGTGTATGCCATAAAAATGAATAATAATTAACATGCTGCCCCCAAAATTATAAAACATACATGAGATCAGAAGAAAATTAAATGTGAAAAGATTCAGTCCTGAATCTTGAAGCAAAAGTAATTTTGGCACTAGATAATTTTCATGCAGTGGCTTTCCGATGACATTAAAAATGTTTTCAGATTGTGCTTTTGCTTCTTTTAAATTCTTTTCAGGCTAATATAATCTTGGAAATAAATTATGAAGAGAGAATATCAGGGGTCTGTCCACCTGCCTACCATTGCATAATAACTTTCCAAAATCCTGAACACAATAAAAATTTGGTATGGGGAAGAGAAGCTAACAAAATAACATTTGAACAGTGTGCCAAATGCTGCCATATCTTCCATTCTAATACCCTAGGTGGATCTATTATTAAGGAATTGAAAAGACTTCCAGGAGCCATTCTCCATAGGGCTTTCCTGTCTTGCTGTTATAAAAGAGCGAACTAGCTGTGATGGTAAGTATGCTGTGTAGTACCGTTCTATCCAAGCTAAAGTCTTAAATGAAAGTCTTCTTCATCACTTTCTTTTGGACTTACTTAGCATGCTCTCTCTGCATCATAATAATACTTATAAGATATTTCTTGGAAATGTCCTGTTCAAACAGAAGAAATATGTTATGTCCACGTGGAAGGAAGCCAGGAGTCGGTGACTGTGTATCAAGCTCTTTTATTTAGTCAGGAACCGAACTGGGGCTAAAGGAAAACTTTGCGGCTTTTTATTTCCAAGCCGCCGCGGCCGCAGCCAATGGCACCACTTTGAATCTCCCGCGATTCGAATTGACCAATCGCGGGAGATTCTCAGCAAGCCAATTGTCGCGGCTCGCCTAGCCAATCTGATCACCCCGCGCTTTGGCCAATCAAAGCACGGGGATCTTAAGAATTCAAATGAGGGGACAGAACAAAATAAGTACTATGTTTTTTGCTGAAGTAGAAAGTACAGATAACATGTACACATATGCTCAGTCCAAGCATTCCTGTAGGTACACAAAATTATACACTTGTATTTTATTTCAGTTATATATTTCAGTATATATCAGTTATTTTATTTGTCCTATGGCAATGTTACATTAATCAGGAGACTACAATGCTAACACAGAATAGTTATTTGACTGCCTTAAGACTGCTAACTCATTTGATTCATGCTCGTGCACTATCCATGGTGCACTACTGGGGAGAGGGAGGTACCAGAAAGAAAGATGAGCGGTTTTCCTGCAGTAGTATCCAGGGTTTGTCTTTCCATCAAAGTCACCTCACAAACAAGTGTTGCATATGGGAAGGTCCAGCACCAACAAGAATCTGACCATCCACATAAAGCACCAGCTCCTGTTGCCATCAAACTTATACCTATTTATCTACTTGCATATAACATACTTTCAAACTGCTGGATGGGCAGAAGTTGAGGGAAGTAATGGGAGCTCACACTGCCACATGGTGTTAGGACTCGAACTGCTGGAGCAAAGACCATCTCCAGCATTATTAAGCCATTGAGCCATTGAGCATCTCCTGTTTCAGTTAATAAACATTACAATTAGTCCCAGTTATTAGACAGTTAATCATTGTGAGCTATCTTCTTGTAAGAATAAGACATTCTTAACAACAAAGACTTAACAGTATCACGCCTGCCATATCAGCAAAAGATTCCAAGTTTAATTCAGATGGAGGTAGGAAATATCTCCATTTGAAATAGCATCAGTCAATATATGCCAAGGCACTGTATTTCTCCAAAAAGTTGCAATCTTTAATAAAGAATTAACTGGAAGAGATACTGGGGGGAAATGGAAGTAGGAAATAAAATAACTTTGTTCTGAACTTAATGCAAATTTAGTCATTTTAGATTTCTCAAATCTAATTAGGTATAGAATACAATCTCCTGAGTTTTCTGGGATATGAAAATCGCCATGCTAGGTTTAGGAATTTTGAAGTCCATCACATCTTGAGATCTTAGATGGGGAAGGATATGTGAATATACCCTGAAGTGCTACATACTCTGTTTTAAAAAAGCTGACATTCAGGATATAGAAAATATATTTTCCATCTCAAACTCTATGGAAAGCAATAGGTTGCATAGCTTTAGAGGTTTGGTGCACATCTTAATTTTTCTAAATAAATAAAACAGCGGGATTAACGCCTTTTCCATTTGCTGTATAAATATTAACTATCCACATCTTAATCACATGAATTTTGACAGCTGAAACTGAAATCTTATGGACATATTTCATGACATTGCAAAAATATCAGGATACAATAATATTGAAACAACAATAGTGTCCAAATAATGTTCCTCAGACATATGCTTTGCAATGCTATGTTAATAACAGGGTTGGGTTACTTTCTTCTTGTGCTTTGAAAAGATACTAGTAAGAAACAGGCCAAGCTGCTCTTGTGTTCTTCCAACATTTTGACTTAAATTCAGTAAAGCTGTTCTGAAGTTGAAGCCCAAAGACTGAAATAGCAAGAAGTCAATTATCAGCACTTTCTGATGTCACTGATATATATTTTTAATGTATAAGGCAGGCTTCACAGCCACTTGAAAAAATATTTTCTTTTCCCCTTATAAAACATACGTTATAGGAATTCTTTAACGTATGACTATCTACCCTACCTCCTGTGAGGCTCCAGATTGTAGAACTGTCATGTGTTAAAGGATTCCTATAACATACAGTATGTTTGTTCAAATATGAATCAATGCTGAGGTGATGAGTAGCCACAGTGAAGCTTCCTTCTACAATTAAACCATAAACTTGTTTGGCTTCTCACATTATCTCAAAGCTCAGGAAAGAGCTTGCTACTGTGACTCTCACACTTCTAAAGCTCTCTTTAAAATTCAGAAGTCCTTGCTAGGGATTTGATAAAAACAACAATGATGTCATACAAGTCATCATAATGCAAAATTATATATATTTCATGTTGATGTCACTATGTGCTTAATGTCCCTTGTTCTCTTGTAAACATCTATGGATCTTTGATATTAAAAAATATAAATCTTAACAAGTCAATGATCATTTTGAGTAATAAGTATCAATACTATAGTATAGTATGAGTATTGCAAAAGGAATATGAGAAACACAAAGTTTCAATATAATTCATCTATTGTAATGTTTATGTAGGGTATATAGAAATCATGCTTTTTATATCATTACTGCAAAACCTTGAGTCTCATGCTGAATCCAGAAATGGGGATCTTGGATAATATTTCTAATAAGGATACTAAGCTTTAAAGCTCAGCAAGTCAAAAACAAAAGCCCAAGCATCTATTATGCTTACTTACTGTTTATCTCTAAATTATTCATCTAATAGTGCGCAGTTTATTTTTTAAAAATAAACTTTATTAATTTTACAATTAAAACAGACAAACAACACATACATAAATATGAAAAAAAAGAAATAAAGAAGAAAAAGTGAAAAAGAAAATTCAGAAAACAATTAAAAACCATTTTGTCCTCGACAATTTCTGGGACCTTGTTTTCAACCTTATTTTATACCCTTTATACAATTACTCCTTGTGCGAATATATGTATATATCTAGTCACTACTACAATTATAGCCTATGCTATAACTGTAGAGATGGACAGATTAATTATGGCATTAAAAGGAAAAGATACATCAATGTATTATGAGAGCTGGACCTGCTGGTACGAAAGGATGGAACAAAGGTGGAGTAAACAATAAAGGGTAAAAGAGAATAGGTTATAATTGTGTGTAGTTTAAACAGGATATTCAGTACAACTCTGAAAGAGAAAGGGTGTTTTTTTCACAGTTCAAAGGCTGGTTGTCATGATTAATAGAAATAAAAGATATGATTGCAAAACCTTCCTGTAATGCAATTTTCCTCTTTCTTTCTTGAACTGGAGGTTTGTGTTTTGGAACAAATCTGAACAGTTGCAAGAACCACCTGTTACTGACCAACAGATGAGCACTAATTAGCTGATTTGTTTTTTTGCTGCCCTTTTGGCCAAGAATAGCAAACTCTACTTAGCTGTTGCTTCACTGCAAGCTCTGTGGCCTAACAAAGAATTAAACATGCCTACTTACATTCAAGAAAATCCTTTGACACATCATTACATTCCCACTGGTGTTAAGTCTGGAGCATGGGTGCAAATGATGGAGACGAACCGGTAGAACAATGAACTTCAAATTCTTTATTTAAATATTGTGACAGCTCCAACTGGAGGGCTGCTATAGCCTTCCTTATATAGGCAACTTATTAACTATTCAACCAATAGCAAACCCGGAGCACTAGCTCTGTTAACCAATGGGAATGGCCTGTTAATGGCCAATCAGATGCTCCTGAACGGACCAATCCGATCCTGCCATTAACAGCCAATCAGAAGTGCAGGGCCAAAACCCTGCACTTGACTTCAAGCTCAAGATAACTTTATTGGTATTATTCATTCACAACAACTGGATTGCACACTTTAAATCAAGTTTGCTGGACTGTGTTGAATGGGACAGATCTGGAACAATGAAATGATATGATTCCTACTGGAAGAAATAGAATCTACAAGAGGATATAAAAAAAGGAATGAGGAAGTGCTAACCTGGATTCAATTTGAGTGGTTTCCCTCCAAGCTACCTTCCCTTTGAGGCCTCCCTGCTCACTTTTTTAAGGTTTTCTATTTCTGGTAGTTGCTTCATAGCAGGGACAACCTTAGGGAAGCATTGCTAAGAAGAAAGAGCTAACTCTAGACAGATTTTGGAAAGAAGAAGCTATTCATGGATGTTTGTTGACATTTGTGCACCTAGATGGTACCTATTTATATGCAATAAATATATAATATAGTAGCTATTTACAAATAATTAATTATATTTAAAAACTAATACATTCAGAACAGTTTAAATCCTAGGTTTGATTATATGTATTATATTCTTTTATGTTTTTTTATGTTTTTTAAACTTTTTAAAATATTTTCTTAAATGTTCATTTAAAAAAATACACCTGATATTCACTACTATGTAATATAAGTGCAATTCACTCTGAGAATAAAAACTGAGTTCTATTAATTATTTTTCTGCTGATACACACATTCTGCACTCACATGATGCGAACAGATATAGTATATACAAACAGGCAGCAAATCCAACACTCATTCACACTGATATTGCCTAGTTAGATAATGAAAAGACTTCAAGCAAATAACCAAGCTCATACAGTACCAAGAAGTCTATAGGACACGTAACAGATTCTGTTGATGAAATATGCTATCATTTCTGAAGAGCTCTATGTTTAACATAACTCCTTCATGACCTAGATATGCTGTTGCTCCTCCTGAACCTTCTGTCCCTTTTCCTTGTTTCAACACTATCTGGAATAGCTCATCTCTTTTCCCAGTACATGAATTCTCTGTTGATATTCCTTTCATCCCTCTCACTCATATTTCAGATTTTCCTGTATGATGTATTGGTTTGCTTCTTCATTCTAAATAGCACTTGGAAAATGTCAATAAATATTTGAGTATAGAATTTTCTCAATAACCCCAAACATTAGGAAGTTCTGTTCTTGAAGCTTAATAATGGCAACTTACTGTCATGGTAGCAATACTGTAAAACAAAATCTCTTTGTGATAAAATAAGTTTTAATATATCTTTTTGTTGTTAATGTTTAACATTGCTCTTTCCCATTAACTCTTCTCCATATTGTAGTAAAATAATTTTTAAATATAAATTGTTAATATAATTTTTTAGGAATGTAAGTCACCTTATAGTTGGGTTGAAAAATATATAAACCAGGATAGATATTTTAATACTGTCTCTTTAAGAGAATGCTAAAACTGTAATTGGGTGTGGTTCCTCAAATGGCCATAAGATGGTGCCAGAAACCTGGGTTGTTTAGTTTCTGTTCTGGAGAGTGTTGCTGTCCCTATTGACTGTTATTCTTGGAGTTGATGTAAGTCTGTTACTGGACTTTGATATTTGGATTATCCCTGGACTGAAAACTGACTAAGTGTGAATGACTTGGACTGCTTGTTTGGACTTTATTTAACCGTTTTACTGGAAGTAAAAACCTACATTTTACTATACAGTGTAGCTGTGTGTTGTGTGTGTGTTATTCTACACTACTCTCACTACGTCTCCCTGTGTGCACTCATTCCCCTAACGGTGAATTACCTCAACATAAATGTCTTCAATATTTCTGCAATAAGAAGCAATAGATAGATATTTTTATTTCATGCAACCTTAATCTAAGAACAAACCGTTTTCTGCTTTCATGCTTTATAGCAGACTGATTTAATGAGCTGCATATTATGAAAGCAGGAATATGACTGCATATTTCCTTTGGAAGGTTGATCTGGTGGCAAGTTTATAGTTATACCAATAAGAATCTGACTACAACTTTTAGTAAGATCTCAATGGACCATAAATTTGGATTTATGGATCCGAGCCAGTAAAGTCAATATAAACTAGTTTATTCTTTAAAAAAAAACATTTATCTTCAGAATCTTGTTGTAAGAATTCAATTCTAATTTAAAATCCTTTTTCCAACTATGGCATTTGGAATCCATTTTACTTTAAAAATGATCATATGTAACAGAATCAAACTAAAAATTATTTTCAGAATTCTCCAAATATATTTCTAGAAGTTATATCAACAGCAAATTTTTAAATAAATTGTTACCTATTTTTGCATCATACTGAAACATTTTATGGAAGTAAAACACACACCTTATGTTTGCATACTATTTTTTTTTTTAAAAAAATTACTCACTAGAAATGTATAATTTTTGAATGATACATATCCTTCAAAAACAGATTGGTTTTTTCTCTAACTTTAGAGTTAGCCAGAAAACTAATAGTTTCTTTGAATGACAATTTGTTTAAACAATATAACTATATTAGGATTTTGAGAAAGTATTTAATTTCTATGTAGGTGGGCGGAAATTATCAGGGTAAATATGATCTTGACCCTGAGTCTATTGGAACTTTTTGTTGTTGTTGTTCCAAAGAAATATAAACAGCTCTGTGTGGGTGAAGTTTTCCTTGTTTCACTAAAAGTTGTTTTTCAGACACCCTAATGAGCTTTTTGTGCTGGTCAGCTCCAGTTAAATGGCAGCTCTTACATCACAAGTGAAAGAATTATATGGCTTCAAGGTCAGAAGGACTATGAATACATTGCTAAAACTGGGAAAAGTTGATTCCGGCTTATTTGGCTCTGATTTTTTACCAAGTTCTTATGGGAAAGGGGTAGTTTCATATGTTATTTATTTGCCAAACTAAAATTCTTGTAAAGCAATATTATTTTCAGGTTTGAAAGTAATGGAAGGTTAAGCATCTAGAAAACATGCTTAGGTACCTAATTGAAACCACAATGACATAATGTACTCTACATTCTGAATTCTATATTTATAGGCTAATATCATGGCACACATAATAACATTTGCCTCACCTAGACCATTTTGTAGTCCTCCATCAAAATTGCTGTGAGGAGGTAGCTGATTTTCTAGTACAGCAAAAGCATAAATCCCTGTTCATTCTGAATTTCATGGAAGAGTAAAACCAACTTTGATTTGGTGCATTGTGTGATTGTAGTAATTGAGATTTTTAAATTGAGGCTTATGTATAAGACAAAGAATAAACTGGCATAGTCTGTTCAATAAACTAGTTTAGCACTGGAATTTCCAGGATAGCATGGAAGACTGAAGGCAGTTTTGTGTTCCTTGTGAGGAACCACGAGACAGCAGTTTTCCATGGGTTTGAGTGCTGAGAAATGACAAGATCAGCCATTTTGCTCACAATTGCAGTTAGGCATTTTAAAGGATGCTAAGTTCACAGGTCTCACTTTTGGATATCATTTATTAAGCATCTTTTTTTTAAAAAAACACACAAAGTTTTTATTTTTTACAACAAACATGTGAACAAAACATAAAAACATAAAACCCTCTTCCAATTATATATATATACAGTGTGTCAATTGTTTACAATCTTTTGTGCTATCCTTTTTTAACCATTACTCACAAGTTATATAAATTATCACCTTATTGGTCTAGCTTGTGCTTATATAATATCAATTATTAAACATTCATTTAACTATTTTTCCATCATTTTATGCAAGATATTCTAATTTTCATTATGATTTAATCTTATACATTCATCCAATGGTTATATATTTCATATTGCATTTTTTATTGATAAAAAAGCTTATTAATCTATTTCTTTACCATGTCTTTTTATCTAACCATTGATAAAATAGATCCCATATCATATAAAATTGTTTATCCTCTTGTTCTCTAATTTCAAATGTCAATTTACTCATTTCGGCACAGTCCATGATTTTCTTAATAATTTCCTCCTGAATGGGTATTTTTTCATTTTTCCCATTCTTAGCAAATACTATTCTAGCCGCTGTTAAAACATTTACAATCAAATATTTCAATTCTTTACAATATATCTCTGGTATAATTCCCAATAAAAATATCTAATGTATAAGGTCTATATATTGTTTTGTCATTTTTTTCCAACCATGTGTGAATTATAGTCCAATATCTTTTTGCATCCAAGCATGTCCACCACATGTGGTAATATGAACCAGGTATCTGATGACATTTCCAACATTTATCCGATTTATACTTGAACATCCTTGCAATTCTCGTCAGGGGTGAATACCACCTGTAAAACATCTTATACAAATTTTCTTTATATGCAGTTGACATTATCATTTTATAATTTTGAGACCACAATTTTTGCCATTTCAGTCAATCCCATATCTGAAATTTTCCCCCCACACAATCATTGTTTCTTTTACTTGTTCTTCCTCTAATTTAAACTCTAGCAAATGTCCATAAAGTTTTTTGATTACTTTTTCATCAGTACCTGTCAAAATTTTATCTAAATCAGTCAACTTATCATAGATACCTTCTGTTTTAAAGTCTTTATCAAATCTAGATTGAATTTGCAAATATGAGAACCAGTTCATTTTTACACCTTGTTCTTCCAATGCTTACATAGATTTAAGTTCAACAAAAATTCATCAGAAAACCCTACCTGGAAAAAAATAAGTAGAACCTTGTCTTTTCTCTGGATAACTAGTAAACTCAGTCTTACAAATATGATAACAAATATATCTACAAATGTATCTACATTTACACAAACTTTTTGTCCATTTCCCTGTATTTTAGCTGGTTCTATGCTAGAACTCATTTCTATGCCCAAATTTGCTTTTATAGCAACAGGCTTATCAAAAACTGCTTTAAAAAATTAAGTTTATGATCTTTGTCTCTCAGGGTCTTTCAATTTCAATATTAAAAAAAATAACTCCTTCCTAAAACCAGACTTTTTCTCCAGCTATGCTTGCTGAGATATCAGTGTAATTTGATTTTTATTTATCCAGGCAATTCAATGCTATTAAGGTACTTCAGCAGCTGCTGCTATGCTGTTACTTTTGTTGACCTAGGTAAACAGCTTAGCAAGAAGAGTAATTATTTACTATGAAGAAAAATAATGCTTTCTCTTCCCTCTTTTTTCCAGAAAAACCTGATGTGTCTTAGCATCACTGAATATTATATACTGTCTGAATAATTCAAACACTTTGATATTGATGGCTGCTTCTTCCATAAGCTACTTTAGATGAATGTGAAGACATGCATCTATGTGATTGTGCTTAATCCTAAAAAGTTGAAGCTCTTTACCACTTCAATATCTTCATGGTCAATAAAGGAGGTGCAGAACTTTGAATTTTAAACTGTCAGAATAATGTCATTAGCATTCCAAAATTGGATACAACCATGTTTTTCAGTCTTTAAGATGTGTTGACTACAACCGTAGAACTCTTCAGTCAACATGGTCTTAAGATAGACACTCATATTTTCAAACAGTTTTCTAAATTGTTTTTATTGTAGTATGTTTTTCCCCCTGAAGGAACAACATATGTTGCCTCCCATCATCTTGTGGCTTTGCTGAAGAAGAAGTTTTTAAAATGCTCTTTTATTCACCTGCCCACTACTCCAGAGAGAAAAATACCAATCTAATTTGGTATTGCCATTATCTTCTCCTTTTCCTTCTCCTTTTTCCTTCTTCCACTACTGCTTCTCCAATGATGACAGCTGACCTCCAAACCCCTGACACATTCAGCAGTTGCTACACTCACAGGGGCCCTTAAGGAAAGAAGTGAGATAAGGATGACCAGTTTAGGAGAAGGTACAGGTACAGGTGATGGGACAGACTTAAGGTCAGGAGCAGTGCGTGCACACTTCAACAGGCATTCTCTTCAGTGTTTGTATGACTGGTGGGTACTTTTGCATTTCCCCAGAGCAAATGACCATGCAAACACTGGCTCATAAAATCTCAGCAAATGTCCTTCCATACACACCTCTTGCCACTTGTTTTTATTTGCAAATATGCAGGAAGGGAATACTTCAAATACCATTATTGTGAAATGACTTATTGGACTTCATAATATGGTCATACAGTACTTGAGCAGCTATTTATTTATATTTTCATTTGGGTTGTGAGCTAGATTTTTGTCCTCTGTCACCTTGAATCAGGGCAAGAAAAACTTGTTCAGAGCTAGTCTGAGCCTGCTCAACTGTTGATTCATAAGTAAAAGCTTTAAACACTAAAGGTTAATGAAGCTTGTTCCTACCAAATAAACAAGTCTTTGAGGTCCAAAGGTGAAAAAAATTAATCTCTCCTGTGGTGAATTCTGAAAAACACTTTTTTACACCTATAACACATTATAATAGTAATGGTATAATATAATAGTGACGCAAGTTCCAATACTTTTAAATAAATGCAATTTCTGGTGGAAGGACCTGTCTTTTTGATAAGCTGAACTTTGAAATGGAAGGGTCATTTAGGCCACTGAGTACAATCCTCTGCTCAAGGTACAAATCAAGGCAAAGTATCCCAGTCAGAAGTTTGCTTAGAATTTGCTTCAACCTGTCCAGTGAAGGGAACTCACCACTCCTCTGGATAATGGTTTCACTGTCAAAGAGAAATGTCTTCCTGTAACTGCAGTCCATTATTCCATATCCTGCACTCTGATATGACAAAAAACAGACCTTGACCTTTCTTTCATCCAGTTTTTTAAAGAACGCTTCTATAACTCCCTTTTGCCATCCTTTTTCCAGTATCAAGTTCATTCTTTCTGTCTCTCATCTTATTCCAATGTTTCAATCTTACTGCCCAGAATTGGGCAGTTTCCATTTGGTATATGAGAAATGCAAAATATAGTGAAAGTATTAACTATCATAATTTCAAAATTATATTGCATTTGTGTTTCCAAAAGCATAATACTCTGCTGAGTTATATTCCTCTTCTACAATTCTTCTACAATTGCAAGATCCTTTTCACACATTGTAGGAGATAGACACATACACTATCATCAAGCCATGCGTTATTTGTGGATTTCTTTATTTAAAAAAATACCTTTATATTTGTGTCTCTTAAAATTCTTTTGATTATTTTCAGCCCTTTTCTCTAGCTTATAAAGCATTTTTCTAGCACATTAATTTAAATTTTGTTTATGTCATGTAAATTATTTCACTTAGTATTTCACTTGGATTTTTGGCAATTGCAAGCATTATTCTCTATCCAAGTCTTTAATAAAAATGCTAAGCATTTCAGACCAAGAGCAAATGCTACAGCTCCTAGTCCAATTTGATGTTAAATCACTGATAAAAACTTTTAGGATGTAACTTTCAAGATAGCTGTTGCTATAATGAACAGGTATCTCTATTGTAACATAATTAATTAGCTTTGTGATCAAATTGTCATGAGATACTTTGTCCAAAACTTTCTTGAATTCAAAATATGTGCCAATCAACCAAGATCTAATTTGAATCTGAAATCTGAATATGAAGGCATCAAATTTCAATTCAAAAACTGATTTGAGATCTGATTTGATAAAAGATTGCACAATATATTTTTACAAAAGGGAAACATCAAAATGCCTGCAGCTGCTTATTTTGGTAGCAGAATGGAATAAAAAAATCCCCTGCTCTGGTATTTTCATCAGGTGCTGACAAAAATGAAGCATTATCGCAAATTGTGATGCTTCTCTTTTATAGCTGATTTATAACATCAAATATATTTTAACCTAACTGTATTGCCTGTGAACCTCAAACTTTAATTTCTGATTGATTTGTGTCACACTCTTCTCTTGAATTCAAATAAAACATTGGCTATTTCATACTGGAATACAAATTACAAGTGTGTGTATTGATTGATGATATTACAATACATTTTAAACTAGTGACAACCAGCAAAAAAACCTGGGCAAAAAAATGGTAGCATTGTAGTGTTAATATATTTATGTAGTATTAATGTACTATTAATACTATATGTAGTATTAATAGCTGGCAGGTGAGCAAATAGCTATTAACAGCATTATCCATATGAAAATATTAAAATGCAACAAAAACGGTCTTGATGAAGATAATATAATGAAAATATATGAGATTACAGTCTTGGGGCATAGATTTCTCTTATCGTGAATGTAAGAGTGGAATATTAATCTGTTTATTTGGAGAAGAATTCCCAAGACATTTTCTGTACAGAGAATTCATAGAGTAGCCAGAACCAGAGTTAACAGACTAGAAACATATATGTTATGTATATGTTATGACAAACGGACAATATATTTCATACTGCATGTTTTGACTACAGAAAAAATTGTATACACTCAGCAATGGAAGAACAAAAATACCCCATCAGAGGATGAGACGATAAGTAAGATACTTGACTGTGCAGAAATGGACAGACTAATGCTAAAAATAAAAGATAAAGGAGATACACAATACTATTTAACATGGAATAGGTTTTATCAATGGTTAGAAACATGAGGTAGAAGTTGGAAGATGAAAGAATCAGGTGAGGGCGACTTGGAAAGAGACAGTATTTGTATTATTGACAAAGGAATGTAAGTATTAGACTGATAGATGAGTTGACATATTAGAATATGATGGTCAGAAACTATTGTACAACACTAGCACTGTTTAAAATAGTATATACATTATTCTGTTTTTACTTCTGTTTTATGGCAATTGGAATGCCATGGCCAATTATACTGTATTCAATATATCTATATGTAAACAATAAAAATATATTCAAAAAAGGAAGAAAGAAATGTTCACACTAGGTATGTCAATGGGGTAATAAAACAATTCTATATTTATATTATGTACTGATTGGAATCCTCTAAAACAGTTTCCCATCCTGAAATCTTCAGTGTTATTGGTTTGCAATTCCCATAATTCTTAACAAATAGGTTGGAGATTCTAAAAATTATAGTCCTCCATATTAGCCAGGAGCCATGTTCAGAAAGATTGAGCTATGCAATTGCTTAGTTTTTCTAACTTGAGAAAAGATTTCACAATAATTTTGAAGAGCCTTTTGTTATTCAGGATATGCATACCGTGTTATTATCCAGACAATCTGTGACTAAAATAGCTACCCACCAACTAAAGCATGGTTTGAGTTCAATATGTGGTTTACTTGTTCTATCCAAATTCAGCAAATATAGCATTGAATGCTTTTCCTTCTCCTTCTTCTTTAGTTTGACAAATGAAAAAGAACAATGTTCAGATAAGATATCTTTTCCAACTTCGGTGCTTTCATGGTATTTCTGTTTTATAACTAGTGTTGACATTCAGTCTTTCCAATAGAGATGCAAAAAGTTGTTTGCATTGCTTTCCTTTCAGTCAGTACTTCTACAGTGTTATTTTGTGAGCTGAACTAGAACAACATAATGGGAATTTGAGAATTCCAAGTGATGACAACTAACTTAGAATAAAACAGGCTTGTAAACTTCAGGATATGTGAAGCAGGTACTGTGTATTCAGAAGTGTATTATTTCGCATGAATACAATAACAATGGAATAGATTATTTCCTACCAATATCCTGCCAATTTGCTATAAAACAACTACTAGCAGAAATGTATTTTATTTAACAAGGTTTTTAAAATAGATTATTTGGTTTGTAAAACTCTGGATATCAACAATGTTTAATTTTTATATTTTTAAGACCTTTCTTAAAAAGTACTTAAGTATTAAATGGCAGATAAGGATAGTTTGCAACTGTATAGAGAATGGATGTAGCTTGGGACCTCTGGTTGGACTGTGTCTTACAGTAGAAGTGGGCATTTGTTCCCTCCCTTTACATAGCCATTGTCATTCTTCCTTCAGTGAAACCTCCAAGGAGATGAGTCAGTACTTCCCACACAAGTCTTCTCACGCTTCAAGCACAAATACCCTATGTTTACAGGCCTGGAGAGGAACTGGGCTGTTGAAATTACAAACAGATGGGAAAAATATCTCTCCCACTAGATCTAACTGTTGGTTGGGTTATTGATCACATCTGATCAATGGCTGCTGGGAAAATGAACGAATGTGAACTAATTTACAATGATGTCACTAAACTCTAGAGAACAAAAAAAAAGGCATAACATAATGTGTGAGAAATTCAGAAAATCAAGATGGGCTTCACTAGAGGAATTTTACTTTACGTGAAGCCTCAGTTCAAGGAAACCAAATGTTTAAAAAAAGGAAGTTACTTTTTGGTTCTTGTAGCATTTGTTAATTTCATTTTATAATAGTTTTACTATAATCAAACTTTTCTGTTCATTAACTAGGCTTGTAGTGTTTCATATTTCTGTGGTGAAGGGAACTTGAAATTTATGGTTCAATTTATAGTCCTTTATGAATATTCTATTTTTCCTAGTGTTTGTTCTCTATTTTTTTCTACTTTACTTGGAATAGGTTTGGATTTGCATTGGACAAAAAAATTCATGTTTTCATATAAGTTCAGAAATGTGGCACTTTCTGAGACCTGTTTCACTTTACTTCTCTGCTGAGAATGCAGGAAAAAATTAGCATCAGGATTATACTTAACGAAACCTTCCCTAGACAAATATAATTGCTACTTCTGGCCCATGAAAGGATTATGTCTTCAACAGTCCTTCCCCATCCTCCCACCATCCAGTTTAAGTCTTTATGTTTTGTGGTAGCCTCTGAATCTCAGCTCATTCAATCTACTTTATCTCTATATCTTTGTTCTCTTTGGTTGCCTACTCAAAGGCATTTTCATAAAGAAACCTTCTTTGAGCAGCACTGCTGAAAATCATCGAACAGTTCAATTTCAGTCTGTAACACAATGCCAGTAACATCCTTTCCTCCAGTTTCAATCCCAATATCCTGGTACAGGAAGAATAGCAACTGCCCAAGCAGAACAATAGAATTATTTCCCGTTCCAGCTGATCAACTGTCTCGCTATACAGTTATGAATAACAATAATCCCTGGTAGGTCTCAAGGGTGACATTTATCAATCCTTATCAGCACTGCTGCATACACCAGAGCTTGATAATGCTATAGGAATAAAAAATTACTCTTGCCAAGCTGCCAGTGGAGAAGTAATAAATACCCATTTTCTGAAAAGAGGATCATCTGTGTGCTTTTTATATATATTTTAAAGCTACCTTACAAAGGATATTTGCCTACTGCAATCCTAATAACCAACACTAAGGGCTACTTTGCAGACTGCTGCTGGTATAGAACCTCACCTTCAGTAAGAGAAAGCATTTTGCTTCTGGACTGTATCGAGTAAAGATAAAACTGTTCAGAGTGGAAGAAGAACAGAACACTCTGTCATTTCTATTTGCAGCATTATAAGGCACTCAGTGTTTTGCAGAAGCCACATACACTATCATTTCTGTATCTCATCTATAGTGTATGTTTACCAAAACAAACTGTTCTATGTAAATCACAAATGTAAATGTAAATGTAAAAATACATTTTTCCATATTCCCTGGTAAAACTTTCCCAGAATAGAACCAAATCTACTATTGTGGTAGTAGAAGTCAGATTTGGCATTCAGATTTAGTTCCTGACATATCAGGTTCAGAGTACTGTTATTCAGAACTTACACCTTGAGCTAAATGGGGTTTTTTTGTATGACATTATAGACATTATGCATGCATATACCTTTCTGATTATATCAGGTGATAGGATATAAGAAGGTTGGATCATCTCACAAGTTCATATTTGTAATACATGGAATTGAAAATTCTGTGCCATGGTTATCCTTTAAGTGTAGGTTACAATGCAAACTGAAATATTAAGTCCATACCATTTTGGTCCCCAGGCAGGCAGAATTGGAAAGTTCAATTTCTATGCACCAAAAGAGGAGAACCATTGCTTTAAGTATTCACTTGCATTTAGAATCAAACTACATTAATCAATTGATGTATTAATCAGTCACTGCAATCCTAAGGATATACAATAATTTTGCTATAAAATTCTTAGTGCAAATATTGTATTTTCACCTCATGAAATTATGCAAATATTATCATTTTTGGAAGAGGAATTTTGATGGTTCTGAGAATAGACTGCAGAATATTTATGAAATTCTGAACCTTTAGTTGAACGTTAAAATGGTTTACAGTATATCTATAATATTTTCTTTCCAGTCTCGAAAGGTGTCAAAATGCCTTTCTTTCGAGGATTCGATTTTCCTGCTGGGAGAGCTCTGGCGCAAGGATACGGACAACTGCTTGAAAGCTGGATCTTTTTATTTTTCAGGAAGGTGGAGAACAACGAGAAGTCTGTGTTCCTGGGCTAGCTAGCTTCTTATGGTAAGCCCATGGTTTTTTTATACCCTTTTCTCCCTTTGTAAGTTGATTTTGTGTGAGTGTTTGTATTTGTGCCTAATGTTTCAAATCCTGTTTGAGTTTGTCTTTATTTCCGTTGGAGGGCAAACTCCGTGGGGTGGCCAGATTGTATTATTGGTTTTCTGTAATCTCTTTTAGCTTTAAGATAGTTTTTCATATTTGTTCTGTGGCAATCTCCTGTCTGTCCCTTTTGTAATTTATATTTTGTGTCTTTTGTCTGTTGTTTTGCTTATTTGGTATGCCCTGTGTTAAGCCTGTGTTCCCCAACCAGGGTTAAGGAGACAAGCTAAACAGAATGTGCAACGTTAGTCAGATAGGCACACAGATAAATGAGTGAGATAAGTTTGTATGTTTGTTAACATACAGTAAAAATAACAGATATGCTTGTGCTATCAAAATATAGTTTATTCCATTTAGAGTTTATAGCATAGTCAAAATAACAGTCCATTAGACATGTATCATTTTTAGTCAGTCCATTCAAGGATATTCAATTAGCAAGGTCCATGTAGAATATCCAATGTCAGTTCACTTACAATAAATCAGTCCTCTCTCTCTCCCGTTCCAGTAGGGAAAAACGCAGTCTTGAATCCATCCAGTAATTAGGGATCATAAAGCCAGATAGAGCAAGCTGCGGTACCTTGCTTCATTTATGGTGCTATTACAACAACTCCCTTAATTACATTCCTACAGTTAAAGTTGCAGACACTTTAACTAACAAACCATGATAACATATTTATTATTTTACCTAAACCAGTTAGAGTAAACAATGTTATCCCGAACATTCTCCCCTTCTAGGTTAATAATAATAATATAACTAATAACTATTTACATCTTTAAATCATATTTGTTACAACTCTCTTTAAACTTAATTACTCCTTGAGCTTTTGTAAATTGGTCTGCAATGTTTTCTTCTGTCATGCAGTTTTCCAATTTAATTAGCCCATTCTTTACAGATTCTCTAACATTTAAGTATCTTAAATCAGTATGCTTTGATCTAGTTTTTACAGCTATATTAGCAGCTAACTTTATGGCTGCCTGGTTGTCCTCGTACACAATAATGGAATCTTTAGCAGTTATACCCATGTCTAATAATAACTGTTTGTACAAAATTCAATCAGTGCATAGTAATGACAGACATGAAAATTCCGCTTCCATCGTGGACAAAATGATATGCTGTTGTCTGATTGACCTCCATCCTATTAGTGTCTTACCAAATAATATAGCCATCCCAGAAGTTGATTTTCTAGTGTTTATGTCAGTTACAAAACTAGCATCTGCATAGGCACTAAGACTCAAATCACCCTTTGGTTCTATATACAATGCATGGTTCATTGTTCCTTTAAGATATCTTAAAATTCTCTTTAATGATTGCCAATGACATTGATGTGGATCCGAATTAAAACGAGCCAGCTGATTAACACTATAAGCTATATCTGGCCTTGACCAATTGCTAATATATGATAAGCTACCAATCAAAGATTGATATATGGACTTATCAAATTTGGGACTTTGATCATCAGTTTGGCAAACTTCCTGACTCATTGGAGTCTTTGCCAGTTTACAAAGTTCCACTTTATACATTTTAATTAATTGGCAAATGTTATCTTCTTGAGATATCTTAAATCCATTTTTTGTTTTGTTAATTGTCAATCCTAGATATTTTTTAATTTCACCTAAATGCTTTAATTTTATCTTTTTGGCTAATAATGATATAATCTCATTAGCTTCATTATTAGTCTTAGTTATTAAAGCAATATCATCTGTAAATAATAACAATAATGACACCATTCCATTATTTTCTCTTTTAAACACACATGGATCTGCTAAACCAGATTTAAGTTCATCTACACTAGTTGGAACTTTAGTTACTTGGCAAACTATACTTGCTTGATACCTATCAGGTGGTCTAGTTATACGTGTAGTACGTCTAGGTATTACAGGACTTACAGGTGGACTTTCATTTATTAACTGTTTTTGATTATCTAACTCTTCCTGATTAATTGTTTCCTTTTCTGGTCCTATTTGTTCTTTGTGGACTTCTTCTTTTATTGGACTCTTCTTATAACTAGTCTGATCTTTTTGCCTTTTGCAGGGTTCAATAATTACTTCGTTATTTAAATCTTGCTCTAATCTATTCCATCCTACATGTTCTAGGAATTTTGCACTAGCACTGGTGTAAACTCTAGATGTACCTGGTTCCCAGAATCTATAAGATCTGTGATTAGATTCATATCCTACAAAAAATAATCTTTTAGCTCTTTGCTGTCCTTTTTGTCTGAGTTGTGTAGGGATATGCACCCATGCTGGTGCTCCAAATGTGTGCATGTAACTTAAATCAGGTTTTGTACCATGCCACAGTGTGAATGGTAATTCACCTGTTGTTGAATTAACAACATTATTTAATATATGATTACCACACATTATTGCTTCTCCCCATAAATTGTCAGGTAATCCTGAATCAGACAACATAGTACGTGCCATTGATTGTAGTGTTTGGCCTCGTCTCTCTATAAAGGCATTATGTTGTGGCCTATATGGTGCAGACATTTTATATTGAATACCTAACATTCTAAGTCTATTCTGGAATTTATTATTTGTAAATTCCGCACCATTATCTGTTATAAGAGTTACTAATTTCTTTTTAGTTTTCCTTTCAGCAAATTTTATCCAATTAAAGAGATTTAGATACGTTTCAGTTTTGTTCTTCATAAAATAGCAAAACCCATATCTAGAATAGTGGTCCATTATACTTAGTATGTATCGAGCTCCTCCTACACTTGGTTTTTTCAGACCTATTAAATCGGCAAATACTACTTCTAAAGGCTCTTTGGTAGTAAATCCATCAACTCTATTAGCCGGTTTGACCTTGCTTTGATTACAAGCAAAACATTGCAAATACTTATTACAAGGTTTCAAACTTATTCCTTTAGATAATTGAAAAGTTCTCTTAAGCATTTTAAAATTTAAATGCCCTAGTCGTCGGTGTAACAAGTGAATACATTCATCATGAGGTTTCTTATTATCATAAACCGTGTTAGCCACCTCTAAACTATTATCATTTAACACATATAATTCACCTCTTAAAGATGCAGTAATTTTCTTATCTTCTTTCTCAATTATGCAGTTATCTTCTTTAAAGGTAACTACATATCCTAGTTTAACCAAAATTCTAACTGAAATTAAATTAAACTTAAGTTGTGGTACATATAACATTTTTACATTCTCTTTTATGAAAGAACAATATGCTATACCTTGACCTTTAGCTTTCAGTTTTCAGCCATTGGCTAACAATATCTGCTGTGTACTCTGGGAAATCTTAATAAAATTTTTGTTATCATTTGTTATACAGTGGGATGCTCCACTGTCATCCACCCATAAATTATTTTTTACAGCTCCGTTACTATACATGGCTAACTCTAAATTTTTATTTTTATTTTGGTTACTTTTAGTATTCTGGCCAGCGTTCTGGCGCTTTGCTCTTTTACAAAATCTTGCCAAATGTCCTCTTCCTCCACAATTAAAACACTTTTTAATTGCATATGCATTAGGAGATTTATTATCTTCTTTTTGAGGTTGCTCCCTCCTTAACTGATCTCTTTCAAGTCTTCTTCTTGCCTCTTCAATCAATCTGCCAGTTATATCAGTTAAAGTTAAACTTTCCTTAGGCAAAATTTCAAGGGAAGTGACGAAATTATCACAACTTACATCTAGTGATGATAGAATTATGTAGACTTGGTGTAGTTCAGAGAAAATAAATTCTTTCTCGTGCAGTTCTTGAAAAATGTTTTTTTTTAATTCAAATGACTCAGCATATCACCATTCGTCTGGAGATGCGTCCTGAAAAGCTTCCGTGTTAGATTTATGTGAGCACCAATGTTATCTCGGACATAAATCCTCTTCAGCTTCTGCCAACACCCAACAGCTGTTTGCTCTCTGCGGATATGAACAAGTTGCTGGTCAGACAGTGTTAGTCCTATTATGCAAAAAGCTTGTTCATTCTTCTGTATAAATTCTTTTATCTTTTGTCTATCTTCCTCAATCTCTGGATCCCATTCCTCTACGTTTGGTGGGTTTTCAATTATGTTCCACAGACCTTCTCTTCGTAGAAGTAGACTACATTTTATAGACCATGATACATAGTTTGTTCCATCCAGCTTGGATATAAGGGACAAACTTTGTAGATTGACTTGTGCCATGTTTTCTTATATAGATATAAAACTATAATTAATAAAACACAGCTGTCTATTTACTGTAACGTATAACAACACAAACTCTGACTTTTTACATAAATCTGTTTTATCCTAGTTAAACTGACTTTGCAGCCTCTGGGCCCATAACCAGTGTTAAGCCTGTGTTCCCTAACCAGGGTTAAGGAGACAAGCTAAACAGAATGTGCAGCGTTAGTCAGATAGGCACACAGATAAATGAGTGAGATAAGTTTGTATGTTTGTTAACATACAGTAAAAATAACAGATACGCTTGTGCTATCAAAATATAGTTTATTCCATTTAGAGTTTATAGCATAGTCAAAATAACAGTCCATTAGTCATGTATCGTTTTTAGTCAGTCCATTCAAGGATATTCAATTAGCAAAGTCCGTGTAGAATATCCAATGTCAGTTCACTTACAATAAATCAGTCCTCTCTCTCTCCCGTTCCAGTAGGGAAAAATGCAGTCTTGAATCCATCCAGTAATTAGGGATCATAAAGCCAGAGAGAGCAAGTTGACGTTCCTTGCTTCTTTTATGGTGCTATTACAACCACTCCCTTAATTACATTCCTACAGTTAAAGTTGCAGACACTTTAACTAACAAACCATGATAACATATTTATTATTTTACCTAAACCAGTTAGGGTAAACAATGTTATCCCTAACACCCTGTGTTTGTAAGGTTTTCTGAATTATCGTTTGTTTCCTTTTTCTATTTGTCTAGTTTTCTTCATTACCTAGGCTTTTGTCTATAGGGATTCTTTAATACTTTTTATTTTATTCCTTTTCCTATGTAAGTTTGTTTTCTGGCTGACCTGATGTTCCCCTTGGGCTTTTCCTGTTTTTTGTGACACTACTGCTTTCATGAAATTTCTTTTCCATATGCTGGCCACACCCACACCCAATTTAGCAAAGGGAGGAAAAGTCATGAAATGTCGTGTGATGATGCTGTGATGGTGCAAGTTTGACACCCCTGGCTAAGAATATATGTGAGCTACTTGAGGAAATCAGTCTCCTTAGAAATATTGTAGTATGTCAGCCTAAGTCAGACCTGAAGCAAAGGAGTAGCTCATATTTTCTTGATTGGAAATGAAGAAAAAGAAAGGAAAATAAGGGCATAATTGTACAGATTTCTATTGCATAACCCAATGAACTCAAGTGATGTGAGTTTTTTAATGGTTAGAAATAAGCAATAAAGGAAGCCCCCTCAAAGTTTGCATTCCAGCCTTTCCCAATCTGGTGTGCCTTTCAAATGTGTTTGAAAGATTATAATTCACATAATTCCTAACTGCTTACAACCCACTTGTGGAGCAATAGATTGAGAAACTATTTCATAGAGTTATAATTGTTTAATTGGACAGGACATTAGATGATGACATTTGAATTAGATAGTCAGTCATAAAATAAAAGTGCTTGAAGGAAGATATTGTAGTAATTTTACTGTAAACTAATGACGTCCTAAGTAAGTAGATCCTTAATTCACCAAATATGGAAGAAACTATTCACATTTGGAAAACAGAAAAGTGAAACTGGTAAGTGACAGGCTTTTGAATCTGTTTGCCCTAAAATGTTTTCTTTCCTCCATTATACCTCATTTTACCTCAGAGCCAAAAAGAATCCTCATGTTTCTAAGATTAAAAAAAAAATGTTGTGCAGCTGTTATGAGCCAAAAAGAATCCTCATGTTTCTAAGATTTAAAAAAAATATTGTGCAGCTGTTATGAACATATTCTTTCACTTAATTAACTTGCCTTTCTTCTCAGAAATTTTTCTCTTGATGAATCACTTTTAAAAGTGCTTTTCATGGGGAAAAAGTTAAGAGAGGAGATTCCCCCCCCTTTTTTTAAAGAGGTGTCTTTTACCCTAAACAGGGTGATAAAATGCAACACAGGTGATCTACCAATCATTCTGTGGAAAACATATAAAGCAAACTTCTTTAAAACTTAAAAAATATGTGCTAAACAGATGGCCATAAGTTTTTTTTCTTCTTTGTTTTTATTCCTCCAAGTTGTGCATAAGGTTCTCTGCATAAGTTTACATTCAGCCTGAGCTTCAATGTTAGTATGAAAATAGTATAGAACATTGAAAATTTCAAACATTTTCTGTAAGCTATGTTTTGTAACGCATTTCCTTGATTTTTGCTACAAATCCACTCCTGCATAATTTACATTGTTTCCATTTCCTGTTCCTCTAACTTTCAAATAAACAATAAAATGGATAGTGATGTTTATTTATCTAGTGATGACTATTAAGTCTGTTAGTTACTTATGGAAAATATCTCAGTGTAAAGTAATGAGGAAAAATAGAGGAAACATGAAGATAATGGGCCTGTGCAAACTGGAAGCTTACACATTTGTTTGTTTTTTCAGAGATATGCACTGTAAATTTGAAACCAATATTCTGTATATAAGCTCAACATGTGCTCTTTTTTTAACTTTCCTAGTTTTCAAAACACCAATTATTGACATCACCAAAAATTATTTGTCCTTCCTGACTTTCTTTGTGTGTAACTGATTATAAGAGTTGCAGAAATCATCCTGTATCTAGTTTTATAGGCTATCAGTGATTACAAGGAGAATTGGCCACATCTTCAAGGAAATGGTGTGCAAATTTTTTTTACCATATAAATAATTAATAAATTAGTGCTTTCAAGAACTACTGTATATTAATCTATTTTGTTCATTCTTTCTCATTTTTACCACCCTAACATGAATCTTGGTCTTGGTCTTGTTATCTGTCCTAAAACTCTTGCTATCCCATCTCTTATTTTACTCCTTTTTCTTTTAATTATGTCCAAGTTTATTATCCTAATAGTAAAAGATGTAAAAGAAAACCCATCACAGAGAATAAAATGTTATGATCCATAAATAGAATAGGTCCGTTATCATATCCTCTCTATACTTAAAAAAAAAATATCACTGGGGCTGGGCATGGAAGCAACACAGCCAAAACGAAGGCTTAACTCCCCTTTATTGCTCCAACTTTCCCCCCAAAGTCCCACCATTCACTACAAGTCCAGGAACAAAACTCTAAACATGCACCTCCAATAGGTCCTGGCTGCTATTAGTCCAGAGGAGCAGCACAGTTCTGAGAGTAGCCACAGCTCAGGGAATTCAAGGAGTCATCATCACAGGAAGAATTCACTGGGACTGCAACACAACCGGAGCAGAACTCGCACATTGCCAGGCCAGGCAAGCAAGGCAAGCAGGGGAAGACAAACAGAGGAAGGCAAACAGAGGAAGGCAAGAAGGGCAAGGCACAACAAAGCATTCAGACATCAGTAACAGCACGTGAGACTGGAAAATCTTCCTGACAAGCACCCCTCCCAGTAGTGTCTCTTTAAATCTCATTCCCCAGATAAATGAGAAGAGAAGATGCCCCTTGTGAAGAGGGGCAAGGCACCTTTCTCCCAAGTTATCAGGTTGCCCTGCACTGATCCCACCTCCTCTTCATTCTCCATGCTTGGGAACGATGGGGAGAGAATTGCTTGTCGTCAGAGCTCCAGAGCTCCTCTGCTCCGCTGCCTGCCCTCTCCTCCCTTCTCGCTTGGTTATCCTGCACTCATTCTCCTTTGCTGGCAACCCTTGCCCAGCCTGAGGGACTCAAGACAGCTTTATCCTGCTTCTCTAATCATTCCTCCGTTGGCCCTAGCTCTTCCTTGTCCTCCTCAGATCCAGGCTCCAATGGAGCCATGACATCGGGTTTTAGAATGATTCAATGCTAAAACTACATACATTTAGCATACCCGCTTATAAAAGTGAAAATTGTAGAAGTAATTGCATTCTAAAGTATATTGTAGTTGCATGTAAAAAGACTGAATATTTAAGAAAGCGAGATTCAAAACTACATATATGAATGAAAGTTAAGCACAAAAGAAGATTTTGCAGTAGTTATTAAAAATGGGACAGAATAATACATTAAAAGCAATGATAGCACTTTAGCATCTAGACTTATCTTACATCTTAGAATGGTTCCATAGACTGAAATATATAGATATCTGAAATATCTCGATATAAGTATTATAGACTTATATGTAGATATTTAGATTATTTTCCAACATATAATTGTTAAAAAAAAGTCTGTACAAGCTAAATAAATCCACATTATTCATATTAAATATTACAAGTTCATAGATTATAGTTTTTGAGCACTAATACATTTTTTTTTACATTTTGAATCCAGACTGTGCAGCATATCAATTTTTTTTCCTGTACAGCATGGAAACTATTCAGGAATCAATAAATGAACTCAAACACCACACAGCATCATTGTAATTGCTGTTCTTCTCATTTCTATCATAATTGACAGAAATTGGATGCCAGAACTAAGCTGTGATTAGAACTGAGAGTCAGTTAATTATACTGTCCAGCAGGGTTTCATGTGGAAGAAGAAGTCTATTAAGAAATTGCTAAAGCTAGGTGAATCTTAGAAAATCTATACGTTAAAGGAGCATGCTTACTGTTATATTTTCAGTCTTTAATGTTATATCTTGCTTTCATTAATTCAGTATGCTTTGGCTCCCCAAACAAGAGTATTTGTTCAATGGAGAAAGTAAAAGTTAGTGGATAAAGTACACATTCCATGCACCTATTTGTAATAAAATTCCAACTCCATTTCTCCTTAAAGTAGAGTGTTAGCGGAACAGCTCCAGGAGAACTGGGAATAAATGTTCTGGACCAAGAAATGTGGTGAGAGAACACGAACATCTTCTCTTGTGTATATTTTTGGCATTCCAGATTTCTCTAAAGTATTATTCCATGAAGATCACAATCACTCCTTTCTGTGGGATGACAGATTTGTGTTTGGTAAAGGAAGCGTGTTTCTGGAACATCCCAGGAAAGGATGGTGTGGGTCTGGACAATGACTCCAATTCAGCAGTGGGGCACAACATAATTAAGGAAGCTGCAAGGGAACTATAATAACCCCCTAGATTGTATGCAGCATTTCTGGTCCATTCTACCTATAGTAGCTTTTTTCAAGAATTAGATGAATTTTTGCTTTGACCAGTACTTCAGGAAATAATCTGTGTATTTATATATTTCTGTGCTTTCTTATGTATACAGAACAGGAGAGGCACCAGTAGAAAATACTTTATTATGATGGTAGGAAGCATGAGGTAGAAGTTATTTTAATAACAAAGCAAGTGCTTCATGTAAATAATAGAGGCATCAGCTTCGCTTTTTGGATAGATGTGATCAAAATAACAGCAGTAATAAGCCCTTCAGAGGACCTTAACCTGCAAGTTTCAGCTGGATGCCTTCAGTAGATTCATGTCAATAACCTTTTCAAATATTCTCCTGTACTTCATCAAAGTAGGGATGAGGCAAGAAATGCTCCACATTGTGGAGCCTAGATTTTGCTGAACCAATGCAAAATGTGCCCTACCACGATTTAAAACTAAAAACTGTAAAAAAAAAATGATTTAAAGGCTTTTAAAAATTTATTTATTTCTTAGGAATGACATGTTTTGGCATGATTCAGGGATTACCACTGTTTTGCCCCTTCCCAATGGTCTGCTTTGCTGACTCTAATTACTGAATTTTCTGAGATGCTAAGTAGGCTGATATAGTTGTTCAGCCAACTGGTCCCCCTTCAGAAGGATCCTCTCATTAGTGGCAGGTCTTGGTTACATCAGGGTTGTGGTTTACTGGTGTAATCTGTGGTAGTTAATTAGTACAAGCAGCAGAAGCATGCTAGCACAATGTTAAAGCATTAGATGGACTACAGAGAAAGAGACATGGCATAAAAAATGTGGTATTCACAGACATGTTATCTCCTTGCTTATAAATAATAAAATACATGGGCCACTATTTTGCCCCAACCATGCGGAATATTACAAAAGAATATTTAATCCATATACCATATGTACTCAGTGTGTTTGACTCAGTGTGTGTTCTGCACTGGTCACCTTAGCCCATATTCAAGTGCTGAATTGAATTCCCAGTTATGCTGGCAACACCAGTCCAGAGGTGTCACATTCCATTAGCACAAGAGAAAACAAGTTAAGGCTTCTGGCTGCTCAGAAGCTGGAAGCTGAGAAGTGAATGAAGCTTAAAATCATGTTAGCCTTGTGACCCCTAAAAGAACTCTGATAGGTAGACAGATTAAATGAGGTGATATTGCCTGTTGCCTGCCTGCTCCTGCCAGTGTCAAAGAGTCCATCATACCACTCCACAATCTTCAGGATTTTACAAGTTCAGAAATGAAATTACCCTTGAAACAGCCACAAAAAGAGTGAAAAGGCTATAGAAAGTATGGAGCTTTTTGAAAGATTATTCACAGTCACTCGATTCTTATTAAATCTGCTTCAGTTTGTATGGGGTATTTGCATGAAGTTGCAATAGATGGAGAGCAGCTTCATCTGCACAGGCCTGTAACTTGAATACAGTAAAATCGTTACATTTGTTCACAACCACAGAATTCTTCAGTCCTGTTACCCATTATAATAATGGCAGGAGTAGAGAAGTAGAGAGGAAAGTTGTCTGATTTCAAGGTCATAAACTACAGTATATTGCAAAATTATTATTTTTTATAAATCCATTTGAAAGTTAGTAATATGGCTCTTTTCTCTTTTAAGACCTGATTACTTTTTTTTTTTTAACTTATTTACATATCTTATTGCTTGAATGAGTTATCTTACAAGGTTTTAAGGATCTGAGTTTTGGGTCACATAAGCAGCTGCAAATAAAGTGCACCTAAAGCAACACTCAACACCAAATTTAAAGCCTAATATACATATCAATTTGATCCAACACAGAACTCTCTTTATTTAACATTCTACATGGAGAATACTGAAAGATACAGAAAGGAGATATCTAAATTGTTTGACTGTTTGACAGTTTAATGAAATATGAATGCATATTTCCTATAAATAGTACAGTCCACAAAATATCTAAAATTCTTCAGTCAGAGTTTTGGCTTTATTGAGCTTTATAAGGTTTATCACAGTGACCACGGTTTGAAAATAGTGAAGGAATGGACTATGCACCAAAGTTAGTTTAGGTCAAACTCAAGGCCCACGGGCCTCATGGGCAAGATCTGGCCAATGGGGTGCTTAGATCTGGGCCATGAGGCCACCCCGGAAAGAGTGAAGGACTGGCCTGCAGTGCTTCTGCCAACAAAAACAGAGCTCAGGAGCGCCATATGCAGCCCACCCGAGCTCTGTTTTCACTGGCAGAGGGTTGCAGGAGGCCATCGCAACCAAAAATAGAGCTCAGGAGCCACAGGCACCCCTGACACGAGTGACATTGAGCTGGCCATGCCCACCCAGGCCAAATACAACCCTGATGCAGCCCTCAATGAAATTGAGTTTGACACCCTTGGTTTCTCTCACCAACACCACATGTTTACACAATGTAGCACTAGTATGTATCTTCTTGGTCTGTTCTAAATAATGTTCCACACAATTTCCATAAGGATACTACAGAAAAATAATCTTAATCTTGTAAAAACTAAGAACCACCCATTAACTCTGCTTGAATATAGGATTTATTTTTAATTTTCTGTTTAACAAATCTATCTATCCCCTCTTCACTCCTTCCAAACTGTCCTGTTGTACCAATGCTAAATCAGGAAAACTTCTTTCAGGTCTATATAAGGTCAGAATCCAGAACAAAAAATTCTTCTAAACAAGAGTTAGGCACAAATGGGTTTTAAACCTCTTTATTAAATTTGTACAAAATAAATTTGTACAAAGTAAACAATTTTCTAAATTTCTCCTTGGAATAATTTATTGAAGGCAGGATAGAACATATTAGTCAGAAAATAACCACCTGGAAAGTAATAATTGGAAATCAGTTATTCCACAAATGATTGTTAGAAAGTCAGTGTCTTAAAAAGAACAAGACCAACAGTTTTCTAGCAGTTGCAGTTTCAGCAATTTTAGCAATATTATAAAAAGTAGGGTCCTAGAATAAGCCCTTACCCACAAAAAGATCTATTTCTCTATGGAGAAGTTATACACAGAAGATGAACCCTGAGCATCCTGGTTTCCCATGATCCAATGGGAAAAGGCATATAAATTTAATAAATAGTAATAATAAGAGACCATTAGAACAGAGAAAGAGGATTTCTGTTTCTCTGCCAAATGGTTTCTCCCATTTTTTCCTCTGGTAATATTACACTAACGACTAGAGCATACAAAACATTTGCCAGACCAATACTCGAATACAGCTCATCAGTCTGGAACCCACATTACGTATCTGATATTAACACAGTTGAGAAAGTCCAGAAATATTTCACAAGAAGAGTGAACTCCTCTACTCGTTGCAAAATACCTTATGCCACCAGACTTGAAATTCTAGACCTAGAAAACCTAGAACTACGCCACCTTTGGTCCGATCTAAGTATAGTATATAAAATCATACATTGCAATGTCCTACCAGTCAATGAATACTTCAGCTTCAACCATAACAACACTAGAGCAAACAATAGATACAAACTCAAGGTTAATCGCACCAAATTTGATTGCAGGAAATACGACTTTCAGCAACAGAGTGGTCAATGTCTGGAATACTCTCCCTGACTCTGTGGGTTTTTTTCCCAAACCCCAAAAACTTTAACCTTAGACTGTCTACTATTGACCTCACCCCTTTCCTAAGAGGTCTGTAGGGGGCATGCATAAGCGCACCAATGTGCCTACCGTCCCTGTCCTATTGTTTATTTTATATATTTTTTATTTTTTTATTTTTCTTATATGTATCCATGTATTCATAACTATGTTTTTACTTATACCTATTATCTTGTAAGCAATTGACAAATAAAAATAAATAAATAAATAAAATTTGCAATTTCACTGTCTGTGATAGCCTGGAGAATTTTGCACAGCCCTCTGCATACAGTTCTAATCTGAACTAGCAAGCTTCTTCTTGCATTTCTAACAATATTTCAAGTAAGTGAAAGTTAGCCAACATACTTGAGCAAAATAATATATGTGATTTCACAAGGGAGGATTTGAGGAATGAGTATGTTTATGCAAGGCAGTAGTTCCTTATTTTAAAAAGAGAACTGAAGACTTCTAACAGTAAGATTTCAGCATCAAACCTACACCGTTTCCTTAAAACTTAACCATAAGTCAATGTTTAGGTGACACTAATTTCCTGATCTTTTAAAAACAAACTATTGTCCAATCCTTACAATTTCTACAATGCAGTTATTATTGCTAACCAGAATTACTTATTCGAATTAAATGAAACCGTCCTCACTTGGTGGCTTGGAGAAATGAAAAAATAGGGAGAGAAAATTGTTCTTCGTGTGTGATAAACAATGACATGGATGTATGTACCTATATATTGAAAGCATGCATTCAAATGGATATTGCTAATGTGTGAAGCTTAGTAATAAAACCAACATTTCAGAAGCAGTAGAATGCAACTTCCAACATCTGCAAGTGGCCATCGAACTGCCTAGAGGCTACCATACAGGAAAAAATGATGCACTGTAAAAATAGTTTGGAGTGGAAGATACTTTCTAATAAAACTTACCTGATCCCCTAAATGGATTGCCCCTATGTAGGACAAATGGGGAGGAAGTAACCACCAGATTGCAAGAACACAAGTGAGAGGTCAGATGAGGAGACCCTGAACTCACTGGTAGCCTGACATTGCAATGAAGAAGGGCACACATTTAATTTCACAGCTACTAAGTTCATTGGTCCTGCAGGTACAAAGAAAGCCAGGAAAATGATTGAAGCCTGGGAAACTGGTTCCTTGTCAGTTAACAGGAGTGCTGATTTACCATCAGCTTATGAAATACTTAGAAGTCAAGGAAATGACATCCAATCACCAGACACCAACACACCAATATACCACATAAATATGACTCACAGAACCCCTGATAGCATGTAGTAGAGAGAAGTTCCCTGAAGATGGGTTCCAGAATGAATCTGAAAGCTCAGAACAGTAAATCTCTGATCCCAGTGACTGACCCAAATTTGATTTTGTATAAAACTAACTAACATACTAAGTTTGAAATTTAAGTGTCTTAATAATTATTTTTACTGGTAGTAATAGTAAAAGTTTCAGTAACAATATCATTTCCTATTTTTGTCGGGTTCATAAGGATTCATAATAAGGATTCACATTGGATCACATTGGATCCAATGGCTTTATTTATTTAGTAGATTATATCACCAACAGCTGAAATCTCTCAGCAGCTTGGAATCATAAAACAAAAGTAAAAACAAGAACAATTAAAATCAAAGTAAAAATCACTAATAGTGAAAAGAAAGTTTTAAAATGCCAGCCAAAAGATTCAATTCCTCACTTCAGTAAACAAAGCATTCTGGAACCCAGGGCACGGAGCAACAAGAATCTTGAGGGCTGACTTACACCAGCTGTAAAGGAACCTCCTCAGACAATTTGCAGATTTAATGCAGATTTAAGTTTAAGAGAGAAAGTGGCTCTTCAAGCTCTCGGATGAAGTCAAAATCGACAATGTGAAATGTCAAAATTGACAATGTGAAATAGATTCTCTCTATTATAAACACATTGAACTTATCATGTATCCATGTTAACAATCTCCCTGCAAGATCAGGACAATTCCTAAAATATTTTTAAAGAGAGTCCACTAAAAATTGCATTTGAGATGTCCAATTTAGACATGTTAAATAAAACACAAAAAACTCCCCCTTCTCCCCACCCAAATCAAGTTGTTACTGACACAGAAAAAGTTTGTGGAAGCTCACCATCTCATAACCGCAGAGGTAAAGGATGTTTTGAGAACATGATGAACCTTTACCCAGCTGTCATAAAGCTACACTTTGTGTTCTCTGTCAAGTTATTTATATAACTTTAACGGAACTCAACATCTTGGCTGTGCATATGTAAAGACTTTTTACCTACCAAATTGATAATATCCATTCATGTTTATTATTTTAGAGCCAACTACCCTATGCTCTTTAGTTCCACTCAATTCCATCTTTTGCAGTAAAAACATTGAATGTATAGACTTCCAGATATTGCAAACTATAACTTTCAGAATTCTTCACAACTATGTTTAAGGCTTTTATGATCTGCTTTACAATCAGAATTTTGTACCACTTTCTCTTTATTCTAAATCTAAAGAAAACAGGAAAATATTTTATGCAAGTGCTTTTCCATCAATGAAACATAGGGGAAATAAGAATTTAGAACAGAAAAACCCACTGATATATATAATTAATTTCATTTTACTTTCTGACATTATATATTATCACATCTCTCTTGCTTCTAATAAGCATTAAAACTATAACATATAAATTGTTAAGTCCACTTTTTCTCTTTTACACAAAAAGTCTGTAAGGGATTTCCACTCAGTAGATATTGTCTTTTCTCTGATCAAATAAGTTGATTTAACCATCCAGCAAGTTCTATCATTTCACCATTTCATTCCAACTTCACCATCCATTCCTCCATTGTGGATAGTGCAGAATGTTTTAAAAGGTTAGTGTATTTTCTATCAGATGAAATTTCTGTGCGATCTTCAAAGATCACACAGAACAAATTGCCATAACTTAACAGACAGACATCATGGACATGAGTTGTGGCCACAGAAGGTCACAATTCACCTGCCAGCCAAAGCAGGCATTGGACTACACTTTCTTGTCCCAGGAGCCATGAATCTATGGGAACCTACAGATTATAAACCTGCAGTCTCTTAGGAAGCACAACCATATCAAGAATCAAGATTACGTAGTCCTGAAAGCAATAGGTATATGAATTAACACTTACCCTGTCTTGCTTGAGTTGAATCTGAGCCTGTTTCTCTAATCCAGACCCTGACTCTCCCCTCCCCAGGTCAAAACTTCTACCATAATTTCTTGTGGAAGCATACAACTGTGCATTATTCAGCATTTTAATGATACCTCAACCTGAATCAATGTATGATTTCTCTCCTTATTGATCAGGAAAGCCTAAATAATTTCAGCATCTAAGAAACAGAATAATAAACTAAGGGCAAATAAGTCTTAGCTCATTTTCACATTGGATGCAAACAGTTTACCATTTTTTTACACTTCAGGTGGCATAGCCAACTCTCATAAAGTTATCATGTCAAGTATGGCTGCTATATGCTCATCACCTATTTAAGGAAAGTAACCATTAGAGCTTCAGATGTTCCTATACAAACTTCTAAGCAGTTTTAGGAACTATTTCCAACAGCAAAGGATTCAAAGAAGTGTAGCTCTGTATCATCTGGATACATTGCCTATGGCTGCCAGTATCACTGATCCATTATGCTACTGTTCTTCAAAGTGATCTTGATTATGTGTCTGAATGGTCAAACAATTGACAACTCCAAATCTCGACCAATAAATGCTCTATAATACATATTGGTAAAAAAAAAAAATCAGTATACCAAATACAAGCTAGGTGGATATGACTTTGTTGACAACCCTCACTCTGTTAAGGACCTCTGAGTACTCATATCTAATGACCTAAGCACCAGAGCTCACTGTAACAGCATTGCCAAAAAGGCATTAAGAGTTGTAAATCTAATATTACGAAGCTTCTCCTCTGGAAATAGAGAATTGTAACTAAGGCACACAAAACCTTGGCTAGACCAATATTTGAATACAGCTCATCTGTCTGGAATTCATACTGTATGTCGGACATTAATACAATTGAACGAGTCCAGAAGTATTTCATGAGAAGAGTACTACACTTCTCTGCTCGCAACATAATACCCTATATCACCAGGCTTGAAATTTTGGGCTTGGACAATCTTGAACTGTGCCGCCTACAGTTGTATTTAAGCGTACTACACAAAATTATCTGCTACAATGTCCTATCAGTCAATGACTACTTCACCTTCAATCACAACAATACAAAAGCACACAACAGATACAAACTCAATATTAACCACTCCAAACTTGATTGCAGAAAGTATGACTTCAGCAACAGAGTGGTCAATGCCTGGAATGCACTACCTGACTCTTTTGTTACATCCTCTAACCCCCACTCCTTTAACCTCAAACTATTCACTATTGACCTCACTCCATTCCTAAGGTCTGTAAGGGGCATGCAAAAAGTGCCCCTTCGTGCCTACCATCCCTGTCCTATTGTCCCCATTTATTTGTACCTATTTCCTGCATTCTTACTCATGTTTTACTTATACCTATTATCTTGTAAGAGGTTGACAAATCAAATAAATAATAATTTTGTTCTTGTGTGAAATAAGAGGGGCGTGATGGTTAAAGATGCTAAGCTTCTCAGCTGGCTGCTGCAAAACTAGCAGTTCAAAAGCATACAAATGTGAGTAAATAAATAGGTACCACTTCGGTAGGAAGGTAACAGCATTTCATGCACTTTAGTGTATAGTCATGCTGGACAATGACCATGGAAATGTCTTGGACAATGTTGGCTCTCTCAGCTAAGAAATGAAGACGAATACTGTCCCCTAGAGTTAGATGCTTTATTTTTGTGTGAAATAGCCATTTCAGGTAATTAACCAAAGACATCGTTTTAATCTTGAAGGGAGAGAAAATATGGCACTGATGAATTGACTGGACAACCTACTTGCTTTGTGTCTCACTTTATTCTATTTTATTTGTTATTATTTTAATCTCTAATTGAAAACAAGGTAATTGAAAACAAGGTAAACAATTCAAAATTGTTATTTTAATTATACATTACAATTAAAAAGATAATGCAAACTAAAAATAAGAGGAAAATAGGAAAAATGCAAAAAGGAACAAAAAACAGAAAGAAAAAAATAAGAATGTTTATTTTATATGACTTCCCCTTCACAACAAGTATTTTATTCTTTATCACCTTCTCTTAAAATGCAACTGTCTTTTATCTACAACAAATATTTAAAGCCTAGTTCTTGTCAGCTAAAATCCATTAAGGGTTACCACTGAGATAATGTCATATCTATTGTAACTCTGATAAAGTAAACTAACTTTGCTGTGCTTCCTTTTATTTTTAAAATTCTTCATGTTTAAACCTTTAAAAATTAAACAAGTCTCTTTTGTAAATCCAGTCTAGAAAAACTATCTAGGTCACTCTTTTTATTTGTTATTTATATATACCTTTTACTTATTAAAACATTAATTTCATTTGTATATCCAATGTTGCAACTTTTAAATCCACTTTTAAATCAGTCTCAGTCTTTCCAGAAGAATTTGTTCCATACCATACAACTTGCATACATATTTTACACACACATTTTCAGTAATGCAAGTTTTAAAATTAACTTCTTGGTCCATTGTTCACAAATACCCTTCAATGCATTCATTGTTAACGTGTTTTGCTCTATTCCATATTAATAAATTCAATTTATGTACTCTTCTCCTGTAATTATAATTTGATTTCTTATAGTAACCAACTTTCAAAGACCCATCCTTTCATGTACTTTTTTAAGAATTCAAAACAAGAACATTTCCATGGGAAAAATTCTTATAATCAGTTTCAAAATCTTATTTCAAATCCTGTTTGCAACTTTTTAAACATTTGTAACCAGTCTGTTTGTAACTTTGTAAACATTCTAATCATCTTTTTGCTCTTCTTCCAAATGCAGGTCCTTACCCGGTGCTCTAAAACTGACCATTGTGAAGATTCCTAATAGTTAAAAATTGTTAAGAAGCAAAGATAATAAATGGATAATTAAGTGATAAATGGAGCTCATGCTAACATTTTGTCATACAGACTACATTATGGCTATGAGCTTGGTTGAAATCTCTTGACTCCTAGCCACTCAAATCACAAGTCAACACAAAAACCTCTGTTCCTGAGTCTATTTATGAGATATAGCTGTCCAGATTACATGTGGTTGATTTCATTATCCCTTCTTTTTCTGGAAAGACTTCACCAGCCAGAAAATACAGTGTGACCACAATATTTGCCACAATGTTCTTCAGAAACATCTAGTTTGCTATAAATTCTCATCAGAATGAATTTCTTTAACTGAAGTAAATATAGAGTAACGAGGAGGAGAAAGGGAATTGCACTTGATCACTAGAAGCTTGCAATCTAATGGGCAGTTCTGTGTTTTAAATTAAGAGTATTTCATATAAGAAAAGATGAGTGATGATCAAATGTATATTGTATAAGTAATGAAGGGATGCAGTAGGCTCAGTGGCTAAGATGCTGAGCTTGTCGATCAGAAAGGTCGGCAGTTCAAACCCCTAGCACCGCGTAACGGAGTGAGCTCCTGTTATTTGTCCAGCTTCTGCCAACAGTTTAAAAGCATGTAAAAATGCAAATAGAAAAATAGGAACCACTTTGGTGGGAAGGTAACAGCATTCCATGCACCTTCTACGTTTAGTCATATTGGCCACATGACCACAGAGATGTCTTCAGACAGTGCTGACTCTTTGGCTTTGTAACAGAGATGAGCACCACCCCCTAAAGCCAGAAACGACTAGCACGTATGTGTAAGGGGAACCTTTAACTTAATGATGGGAATGAAGAAAAAACAACAAACCCTGTAAACATCTTGAAACACAAATAGAGTGGTTGCCTTGTGCTGTCTATCAGAATATCTTTTCATGGAAGATAGAAATGCATTTGTTTGGTTGGGGGGGGTTATGACTAATATTGTGTAAATGAAACCAATAGTTGGTGAAAGTCTGCCTGCTGTCATCTCACAGGAACTGAAGTGCCTTGGGCCTTGACCCTACTAATATAGTAAATAAGCAAAAACAATTTTTAGCTACCTTCACCATCATTAATCCTCCCATCACTGAAGTCATAAATGTAATGATTTTTGAAATGATTTCCTTATGTAGACTAACTGAAATGGTTAAACACTACACCAAACACAACTTGCTAATCTAGCTATGATTTGAAAAATGAAACTTCTTAACTACATCCTTTTGACCCTGAAAAACAAGAGGCTTGCCAAGCATTTGATGGTCAGTCTTGTTTTTGTTTAAGGATTCACAAGAGGGATAAGGAGCCAGGAGGGCAGAAGTAGATGTGGGTAACCGAGAACCAAATGTGGCTGGCATTATTTCACCTTATTTCTGAATGTCCTTGCTGCCTGCCTTCCAGCACTCGAAAAAGGAAATATTTTTCTTCTGCAAAGGGCTTTTGATATCAAGCTAAGGGTTACATGAAATCAGGAAGTTTCTTCTTCCTTCACAGAAATAGATCTCACTCTTTCTCTCCAGCTATCTTTTAATGTTCTGACACTCACGTAGGGTAAAATTTTTACAAGGCAATTGCCTCATGTAAGCCAGGCCAATTGGCAGGAAAACCTCATCTCTTGCTTAAAAGATAAATGACTAATCAAAAATATCCTTCATGCTCAGTTTCACACAGCTTTGTTTATCATGTATTATTTATTGGAGCATTAGGAAGATAGAATACTTGGATGATTAACCTTTACTTAGCAAATGGAGCTTTGGGGGTCTCTGCAAAATTAAAAGTGGCTTGCAGAATTGTTTGTGAAAACCTAGAGGCTTGGCAATGGGTGAGTTGGAGTAAGAGGGAGTTTAAAAACTATGAAACTTTTCAGTAAATATCACATTACATTGCATTAATGCATTTTGTACAAAATAGACAATATACTTCACCAGAAAATACTAACACGTTTAAGTTATTAAAATAAAAGATGTGAATTCCATCAATATTCTGAACATTATAGAACTTCAACCTAAGTAATTTGACAAATATATTGAATATGTGTGTGTGTGTGTGTGTGTGTTCAACAACATAGAGTTGATTTTAGTACATGGTGAAATCTTGCTACTGTATCATTGGAAGCATTATGTGGACTGACTCTGATTTTTAGGCAGTTAATTTCAGCATTTTATACATAAGCAATGGAGAACATGACAGAAATATCAAACTGAAGCAGACTGAAGAAACAAATGAAAAACAGACTGTATGCATGAAAAAGTTTCCCCTGTAAATATTTCTATACTATGCAAAATTTGAAAAATCAAGTTAAAAACAGAAAATAAAGGCTTCCATTTAAATTTATGTGAAAAGGAAAGTAAGAGAGATTAAACAAGACGGTGAGACAACAAATGAGAAAAAAATAGTTCATAATACTCTATAGTAACTAAAAATGTAGCATCAGATACTTAAACATTATGTTCTAAGGCTACAATCCTTTGCATACTTTCTAAAATATACTTGGAATTTCAGAAATTAGGAATAGAATAACACCATATATTAGTATATACATGTGAAGAACCTAAATATATGCAATTAGAACTATGATATTGCACCACTGTGTGCCATGTTATGTATCTTGTTGAACCATATTGTCTTATCCCAGAGCACTGCTGCTTCAGCAACATTTGTATTTTTGTCTTCTTAGAGATAATTATGAAGCAGTAACATGAGGATCCTAGCCAAGTCAGGGTCATAGCCAATGGGATAACTTGTAGTCAAATTCGTCTAATCCATCCTCAGGAAACATTGTCCATTTTTTATATGTCTGTTTCCATTGTTCTCATGGCAATAAATCATAGGAAATTACATATTTTAGTTACAAGCATTTCTATTCATTGTGAGCAATTAATGGAAGAATGCACCATATTATTTTCACATGGGCAAAGGGTTTCATGAATGAGTTAATATCTTCTCTTGCTTTGATTTTCTTAATTATCTGACAGGAGAAATAAGCAATCTGACAGGAGAAATAAGTGACACATTTTCATTAATCAATAGATTTTTCATAAATCTATAGTTTATAGATAAGAAGAAACCTTCTAATTAATATGTGTGGCTTTAAAATCCTCATCAAGATTATGCTAATAAAAGCAGAATATTAGTTTTCAGAGTCTTGCTTTACCACAATTTTCACTGAAATGGCAATTAAAGTATGTATATTAGTTACATGCTTGAATCAACAGCAACACTTATTATCTAATGATGATGAAGATGATGAAAATGGTCCACTGAAACAACTGTAAAAATATCATATAACAGTAATTAAAAATTGGTGGGAGCATCTGGTTGAAAAAAATAGTCTAAAATGTTAAAATATTGTAGGATTTCCAGGTACAAACTTATAAAATCTTGGCTCATAATACAACAGATTTAACTGTAGTTGAAAAGAAGAAAACATGAATAATTTACATGGCAATAACAAGACAGTATAATAGAAGACAAATAATTGAAGATTAAAAAATATCAAATCTGAAAATTGAAAATGAAAGATTATGGCATAAACTAGCCATAATGAATCCAGTGGCAATTGGCACACCAGGTGCCTTACTAAAAAATCTTGGACAGAATTTAGAAAATCTGCATATTGACAAAATTTCCCTCATTGACTGCTTGGATCTACACATATATTAAGTTGATGTATTACAACATTCTAGGGGGGTAAGAAGAATTCTGTGCGTATGGAGGCCAACCTGAATTAAAGAACTGACAATTGTGATTTAATATTGTTGTAAATAGATAATAATAATACAAATACTGCTGTAAATAATATCTCCTATTCTTTGCTTAAAAGGTATATGAACACAAGCTGTAATTTATTTATTTAAAGTACTGCCAAACCAGTTACTTGACACAACATGCAGGAAAATAATTTACTGATATACTTGTCTTCTATGCCACAATTAGTTTACATAATATTTAAAACAAAACAAATTTGTTCCTAGAAATGGATCATTTGAATCTTTAGTGTTCCAACAGGCAATATTTCTAAAGTGTTTAGAGTCTTAGCATTCTGGTTCTGGGTTTTTTTTGGAGAAATTATTTTTTGGTGTTATTTGTTACATGAAGTAATTTGTTGATGATGGTAGTTCACAGATGGTTCAAAAATAGCTCAAAATTAGATTTCAGATTTAAGTAAGTATCACACAAATTGAGAGCTGATCTTGGTTAAATTATACCACCAACAGGTTAGCATTATTACTATTATTCAAGAGGCAAAGCCAGTGGAAAAACTGGTCTCAAATTGCTATTTATGCACTGCATAATCATAACTTTTCTAAATCTGTCCTAACTTGGTTTCTGTTCATGCAGTGGTAAGGAAATTTAATAACCACCTTGTAAGATCTGGGAGAGTAGGCGCAAGGAACGGAGACGAGGCATCGAATAGTGACTCCAACTCTTTATTAGTGACTTCAGAACAGAGCAAAAAACTAGGGCAGCAGCAGCTCCTTTTATAGAGCTGGCTGCTGTCACAACACCCAATGATTTGAGTTTGCCGCGCTAGGAGCGTCCAATCAGCAACGACCCGCTATCAGCCAATCAGATCAGCCAAAACCGACCAATCACGATCCGCTCCTATCGGGCCAATCAGAAGTGCAGGTTTATGAGCCAGTCATGGAAGGAAAACTATTAGAGTTGCAAGCTAATGAGTTTGCTTAGTTCAGAACACACCTGTTGATGACTATCTAATTGTGATGGTAATACCTGCTTCATTTCTTCTTCTCAGGGATAAGGGCTATTGCTGAAGTGGAAGACAGCAAGACTTGTACAGAGATTTGATACCATAATCTTTACTGCAAAGAAGATCAATTTCAAGAGGGTTTTTTTTTTCCTTTGTACATTATCAGTCTGGTTCTTCTAGGTCCAAGGAATCACTCACTTCTTAATCACTCAATCATAATAATTCAATATGGATCATGATAGTGGGGAAATTCAGCTTTCTACAAGTTGTATTGAAATATTGTAGAATCACTACAACCAGCTCTGGTACCCAGATCAAGAATGTGCAGATTGAACAACATACCAAGAAGCAAGAAACACATCCTTGCATGTAGAGAGTGTTCAAGTTGAGTTAGAAGAAAATGCAATTGTGGAATGCTTGAAAAGAGCTACAGAAAGACGAACAAATACATGCATCCAGCTTTCCCCCTTATATATTATGTGTTATGCAAGGTAAAATAAGAGATGTCAACCAAGAACCTCTTTATCAAAAAAAATGGAAAATGATTTTGTTACATATTTAACCAATATAAACAAACTTATTATTAGTCAATTGGGATAATAATATACATAATAATATAATATGGTGATCCCAACTTATGGTATTAATCAGTTTGTTTAAATTGGTATATAGTGTGTGGGTGTGGGTGGGTGTTTCCATCTTAGGCACAGTACTCTTCAATATTTTTATAAATGATTTAGATGAGGTAATAGAAAGGGAACTCATCAAATTTGCAGATAATACTAAGTTAGCAGGGATAGCCAACATTCCAAAAGACAAGCTCGGGATCCAAAAAGATCTTGACAGACTTGAACAATGGGTCATATCCAACAAAATGAAATGTAATGTGGAAAAAAGCAAGGTTTTATACTTACTGTAAGTAGGAAAAAACAAAGCTTACCAGTATAAATTAGACAAACTCCGGCTTAAAAACATTAACTGTGAGAGGGACTTGAAGTGCTTGTGGACAATCATTTAAATATAAGCCAGCAGTGTGTGGCAGCAACCAAAAAGCTAATACAATCCTTGGTTGTATAAACCGAATGATTAAAGGCCTCAAAACTAAAACATATGAAGAATGGCTGCAGGAACTAGGTATGGCTAGTCTAGAGAAAAGGAGGACTAGGGGTGTCATGATAATAGTATTCCACTATTTGAGGGGCTGTCACAAAGAAGAAGGGGTAAACTTATTTTCCAAAGCACCAAAAGTCAACATGAAACAATGGATGGAAACTAATCCATTAAGGTGAAACAGTTTCTTAACCAGTGGAACAGCTTCCCTTCAGAAGTTGTGGGTAATTTATCATTGGAAGTTTTCAACGAGAGATTGGACAGCTACTTATATGAAATTATATAAGGTCTCCTGCTTAAACAGGAGGTTGGACTAGACCTCCTTCCAGCTCGATTCTGATTGTGAGATTAGATGGATAGATGATGGATAGATAGGTAGGTAGGTAGGTAGATCACAATCACAATCACACACACAAGTAGAAGTTTTTAAAACTGTCTGCATTATCTAGCTTAAATCTGATTTTTAAATGGGAGGTTTAGAAGCAGATTGTAATTTAATTTGCATTCTTTTTAAGCCAAGGCATTATTAAAATGCCTTGTATAACTGTTTTTTCAAACAGTTATAATTTTTAGTGAAATCAACTCTTCTGGTTGGTTTTTACAGTATTTTTCATGAGCATGCTCACTTTTTATAAGATGAAAGATTAAACACAGGGTTCTTTCATGTATTATCAGAAGGAAATATGAACAACAATTTCATTAGAATCCCACAGAGTTTGAATTCTCTGTCAGTATTGGGGTGGTTGATCTCTTTGGAGATAAAAAAGAAAAGAAAAAAATTGACAGGGGATAGCAGAAGTTATGACCCACTTGTATTTCTTCCTTTAATGCAATTAATAATGTTCATGTCTTGACTTCATAATTTAAATAAATATTTAATATAAGACTGTTAAATATTCAAATTTAATGCTCAAAGGCAATAGATTTTATTGGAACTGAGTTAAGATCTGAATCTGTAAAAACTTCAGCCATAGCCATAACCACTAGCTATGATGGGAAGCATTGAAATGTTTCACCTTTGGCCAGACAGGACAAAAATACTAAGTATTCTGTCATAGAGTCTCATGAGGACCTAAGTCTGCCAGGTTTCAGTTGGATAACTTTTGAAACATACCTGTAGGTAATACAGATAGTAAGGATGATGTTTATAAGCAAACAGCTTATAGAGAGATTGCTGTAGAAATTATCCTGCCAAAATTTAAAAACTTTAAACAATCACTTAAAAAATATTCCTAGAAACTGAAGGATCTATGACCTTGTGACCATTTACTTTTCTGGCCCAGAAGAATTTGTGGGTAATGGTCATTCATAATATTAATTTCTTAGAATCTATATGCTATGTTATTTGTTTATTTGTTTGTTTATTAAATTTCTATGTCATCCAACTCACCGAGGTGGTTCTAGGCAGCTTACAGTTATTCATTAAAATATCACATATAACATTAAAACAATAAATAGACCATAAATTTAAAATTCAATTAACCAAAATGGAGAGGAAGTGAAAAGTGCATTAGGAAGAAGTGAGATCTAATCCATTAACCACCTCCAAGATGCCACTCCCCCATTAGGGCCTCAGGCCAACTGGTAGAACCAGGTCTTCAAGCACTTTTGGAAGGCCACAAAGGTGGGTGAGGATATCACTTTGAAGGATAAGATATTCCAGAGTATGGCAGAAAAGCTCTTCTTCTGGACCCTGCCAGCTGAAATTCCTTAATAGATGGGTCTGCAGCATGCATTTTCTGTGGCTAAGGTGAGCTAGTCCCATAGGGGTGAGACTATTCCTCAGATAACCTGGCCCATACATACCATGAAGGGCTTTAAAGGTGATAAACAACACTTTGAATTGGACCTGTAAACAAACTGGAAACCCTTGCAGCTCATGGAACAACATTGTAATGTAGGTCACCCTAGTGGCACAAATAATTCCCTCGGCAGCTGTATTCTGCACTGGCTGAAACTTCCAGATACTCCAGCATAGCCCTGTGTAGGGCAGGGGTCGCCAACCTTTTGGACCTCAGGGACCACTAACTGGTTCTGTGGGCATGGCCTAATTTGTAGATGTGGCTTGGTGGTCATGTGACTGACTGGGCATGGCTTGTATGTAAATATAAATATTTATATAAATATTGAATTTTTTTATAAAAAAGAGCAACTTTTACCCAAAATCAGGCAAAGCAGGCAGGTAGATTGAGTTGCTCATAGAATCACAGATTCATTCAGAAATCTATCTATCTGCCATTGGCTAGCTCAGTCTGTCACATAAAATTTGCTTGCAAGCAAACTCATTGTTCTGTCCTCATTAACATACTCGAAATCCCCGCGCTTTGATTGGCCAAAGCGCGGGGCTTTCTAATTGGTCAGGCAAGCCGCGCCGATTGGCTCGTTAAGAATCTCCCGCGATTGGCTCGTTCAGAGCGCGGGAGATTCGAAGTGCTGCCATTGGCTGCGGCCGCCGAGGCGAAAGGAATAAAAGCCGTGGGCTTTTTTCCTTTCGCCGGTTCGGTTCCAGTTATCTTAATAAAGAGCACTGCATGAAGTCACCGACTCCTGGCGTCATTTTGCGGACACGACACTGGCGACGTGGGTGGGATTCAGACCCTGAACCGAACCCCGTGTCCGACGGAAGCCAGACAAAGCACCGAGATGGCGAAAATCGCACCGCCCGCCCCCTTCAACCCCGCCACCGAAGACTGGGAATCGTTCTCCGACCGATTCCGCATGTACCTCGAGTGCACCGGCATGAAGGACGCCTCGGGCCCGCTAAAACGCGCTGTCTTCCTCACCCACTGCGGAACCGAAGTTTTCCAGATGGCCAAAGCGTTGGCCAAGCCCGCCGACGCAACCGCCATGGACTGGGACGTCCTTGAACCTATCCTTCGGCAACATTATGCCCCCGAGGTCCCCATCCTGATCCGGCGCAACGAATTCTACCGGCGGGACCAGAGAGCGGGTGAGAAATTGAGCGACTTCGTCGCCGAGCTGCGGCGACTAGGGGGGCTCTGCGAATTTGATAACCTGAACAATATCCTGAGAGACCGAATCGTGCTCGGTCTGTGGGACCCCGCCCTCCAGAGCTGGCTGATGGCTAAGGGCGACATCAGCTTAGCAGACGCCCTCACCGCAGCCACAGCCGCAGAAGCAACCCGAACTTCCGCCGATAGCATGCGCAGACCTGACACGAAGGACCGCGGCGGAAACAACAACCCGGCGAGGTCGACCGAACAAAAAACTGAAACAACTACACACCATGGCGATTTCCACTCTGCATCCAGCACGTCCGAAGACGAAGAAGACATCCATCGCCTTCAGACTGGGCGCGACCAATGGAACCGGAAAGGTCGTAAGTCAAGGACCAACTGTGCCGGTTGCGGCGGCGACCACCCCAGGTCGGAATGCCGGTTTTTCGATTCCATCTGCCGGCATTGCGACAAAAAAGGGGCACATTGCCCGGGTTTGCCGCCTGAAGAAAAACCGCAGTCCAGCTCGATGGGACCAGAACGACCGGAGAAGGGAAAGCACACCACCCCAGCCCAAAGATCGCCACTCGGACAGCCGATGGGACCGGACCGGACGATCCTCGCGAGGCGGAGACAACCGGCGGAGAGAGGAGACCCACTAGACGGTCACCATCGGCCACGCCATCACCAACGACGCCCGGAAAATCCATGTCGAGGTACGCATCGAGGGCCAGCCGTGCAAAATGGAGGTAGACTCCGGGTCCTACCTCTCCATGATTGCATGGCACGAGATAAAGCGGTTGGTGCCTACCCTCCAAAGGAGGAACATAGACAGCCAGAGACTTATTGTAAAGGACTACCAGGGAAACCGCATCCCAGTAGTCGGCACAAAAAACTTTAACGTAACATATAAGGGGCGCACCGAACAACTCCCCCTAACGATCGTCGACCGCGACCGCCCAAGCCTACTGGGACTGCAATGGTTCGCCCCGCTCGACATCACTCTCTCGGGAGTCAACCACGTCGCCGACGACGATTGGGAACAGCGACTAGCCCAGGAATTCCAAGAAGTCTTCGACGGAAGCCTGGGCAAGTACCAAGGGCCCCTTATCTCATTCGACCTAGACCCTAACGTCCCCCCCAAACGACTGAAACCTAGGCGGGTGCCATTCGCCCTAAAACCCAAAATAGACGAGCAAATTGATAAGCTCGTCAAACAGGGGGTATTACAGCCCATAGACCACGCCCGGTGGGAGACCCCCATAGTCACCCCGATCAAGCCGGACGGGTCAGTGAGAATCTGTGGGGACTATAAGGCCACCCTAAATGGCGCGCTGCAACAAAGTGCCTACCCTGTCCCAATAGTGCAACACCTACTGCACTCACTGGGAGGGGGCAGGGTCTTCGCCAAGCTCGATCTTGCCCAGGCATACCAACAGTTGCCGGTCGACGAGCAAACGGCAGACGCCCAGACCATTGTCACCCACCGGGGAGCTTTCAAATGCACCCGACTCCAATTCGGAGTCAGCGTGGCACCAGGCATATTTCAGAGCCTGATGGAAAGGTTGTTGCAAGGTATCAAGGGGGTGGTACCTTATTTCGATGACGTTCTAGTGTCGGCGCCCAACCAAGCCGAACTAGAAAGCTGACTAAGAGAGGTCCTAACTAAATTTAAAGAAACGGGACTTAAAGTAAAAAGGGAGAAATGCCAACTGTGCACGGAACGAGTGGAATTCTTGGGCTACCTCCTAGACCGGCACGGCATTCACCCCACGAGTAAAAAAATCAAGGCCATCAAAGAGGCCCCCACCCCTAAATCAAAAACTGAACTACAAGCATTCTTGGGGTTACTGAACTTTTACAATGTTTTCCTACCCCAAAAGGCGACGGCAGCGGAGCCTTTGCATAGGCTCCTGGACAAGGCGGCGACCTGGACTTGGGGGAAACGGGAGCAAGCCGCCTTCCAAAAAACTAAGGATCTTCTCACCTCCGACGCCGTCCTCATACAATTCAACGAAACCCTGCCTCTGGCCATCACTTGCGACGCATCACCCTTTGGCGTTGGCGCTGTCCTCAGCCATACCCTTCCTGACAGAAAAGAAGCGCCCATCGCGTTCTTTTCAAGGACCCTCACCAAACCAGAGCGGAACTATAGCCAACTGGACAAAGAGGCTCTGGCTATAGTTGCCGCCATAAAACGGTTCCACGAATATCTTTACGGCCGGCCCTTCACCATTATAACGGACCACAAGCCTTTGCTAGGCATCCTTGCAGGAAACCGGGCCACCCCAAACATTCTGTCTCCCCGAATGACAAGGTGGTCCGAGTTCCTGGCGGCCTACAACTATGAACTCATACACAGACCGGGTAAGACGATCTCACACGCAGACGCATTGAGCCACTCGCCGCTACCGGAATCCGACTCTGACCCAGCACCCACAACGACCACCCTCAGCATCGAGACCCTACCCAACCTGCCCATAACCGCGTCAGACATTGCCCGAGAAACTAATAAAGACAGGCGTCTGGCGCGGCTTTTGCATTGGGTAGAAAAAGGGTGGCCGGAAAAAGACAACGACAAGTCCGTCAAGACATTTCGGAACCGCCAAACGGAACTTTCATTGTTAAAAGGGTGCATCTTGTGGGGTGACAGGGTGGTCATTCCGGACAAACTACAGGGGAAGGTTTTGGACATGTTGCACGAAGGGCACCCTGGCATCGTAAGAACTAAAGCCCTGGCCAGAAGTTACGCTTGGTGGCCAGGGATGGACAAGCAGATAGAGGCCTGGGTAGCTAGGTGCCAGCGATGCCAGGAGACTAGGCCCAGCCCACCCACAGCACCTGTCCTAGAGTGGGAAACCCCAAGGGGACCCTGGTCCAGAATCCATATAGACTTCGCCGGGCCCACAAATGGACACACCTTCCTCATTACGGTTGACGCTTACTCCAACTGGCTGGAGGTAAGCAATATGAAGACAACAACCACGGAGGCCGTGACCAAAGAACTCTGCAAACTCTTTGCAACACACGGCCTCCCAGACGTCGTCGTCTCCGACAACGGGCCCCAGTTTACCTCCCTGGAGTTCGAGAAATTCCTGGCGGAAAGGGGCATCCGCCACGCACTAACAGCACCGGCGCACCCGGCGGCAAACGGTAGGGCGGAACGGATGGTCCAATTTACCAAAAAAACCATCCGGAAAATGGACCATGGGGAGATCCAAGAAAAAATCAACAGACTTCTCTTTACACAACACATAACCCCGAATACCACTACCAACAAAAGCCCAGCCGAACTGCTAATGGGTAGAAAGCTGAGGTCCCCACTCGACAGGTTACACCCTACGTATAACCCGGAGCGGCCCCCAGACTCAAGCACAAAATACCGAACGTTCGCACCCGGGGACCTCGTATATGCGAAAAACCTGACGGGAGACCCCCTATGGATCCCAGCCGTCATCACCCAAACAACAGGGCCACGCTCGTACCGGCTACAAACGGCAGACGGACGAGCGTGGAAACGACACATCGACCAACTTAGGTCGAGGACAGCAAATGAACCCACCTCCCAAAACGCAAGCCAAGGGGGGAGGGAATACCCAGGTGACCGATTACAAGAAAAAATAAACCAGCAGTACTTACCGAAACGCAGCCATCGCGACCCCTTGCCAGAAAAGAACAGCCAAGCCAGCTCAACCGACCCGGAAAGACCGAGCGGGAGCGGCGAAACCCATAGCTCAACCAACCCGGAAGGCCCAGGAGGGAGCCACGGAGAAAGAACCGGCCCGATCGACCAGCCGATTCTCACAGAAGCAAGAGCAACCAAAAACCCGACCGAACCGGCCGGGATCCCGCTGACTACTGAGTTGCGCAGGTCAAGTAGGACCAGACGGAGCCCCGCCTACCTATGTGACTACGCAACGTAAGGACTGAACCAAGAGGGGAGGGGTGTTCTGTCCTCATTAACATACTCGAAATCCCCGCGCTTTGATTGGCCAAAGCGCGGGGCTTTCTAATTGGTCAGGCGAGCCGCGCCGATTGGCTCGTTAAGAATCTCCCGCGATTGGCTCATTCAGAGCGCGGGAGATTCGAAGCGTTGCCATTGGCTGCAGCCGCCGAGGCGAAAGGAATAAAAGCCACGGGCTTTTTTCCTTTCGCCGGTTCGGTTCCAGTTATCTTAATAAAGAGCATTGCATGAAGTCACCGACTCCTGGCATCATTTTGCGGACACGACACTCATAAAATTTGCTAGCAAGCAAACTCACAAAATTAACTCACAACACACCATGTATGTAATTTTTTATTTAAAAAAAGAGCAACATTTACCCAAAATCAGGGAAAGCAGGCAGGCAGATTGAGCTGCTCACAGAAACATTCAGTGATCTATCTATCTCCTATCGGCTTGCTCAGTCTCTCAAATTTGCTTGCCATGAGTCTGCACTATTTCCTGCTTCCTAGATAATCTAAATCTCCCGGCACAGCAGAACAGATGATGGTCAGAAAAAGGAAAAATAGCAATTTAGCAGGCAAGTTTGCTGGGTAAGGAGTGAGTGGGTGGGGAGGGTTCCCACGGGCCATGTGGGCCGCACAGCCTTGTGTTTCTGAGCAGCCTGGATAAATGCTTTGGGAGTGTGTGCTCTGGGGGTGAGATTTCTCTGCAGCCTACCAAAATTTTCTCATGGCCCACCAGTGGTTGGTGGCTGCTGGTGTAGAGTACATTGCAATCATCCAACTGTGAGATGATCAGGGCTTGACTAATTTAGCACAAGGCTCCCAATCCAGGAAAGGACACAACTTTCCCACAACATGAAGTTACACAAAGTCTCTTCTAGTCATGATTGCCACCTGTTCATCAAGGAAGGATCATGAGTCCAAGAAAAACCCAGATTGTGCACCGGGTCTTCTGGAGTAGTGCAATCCCATCCAGAACTAAAGAGGTTAAAGTCCCAGAACTTCAAAATCCATGCATCCAAAGCCACTCAATCTTACCAGGGCTCAGTCAAAGTCCATTGTTTCTTTATGTTTCTTTTATGATGACATTTTAAAAAACAAACTGGGAAAAGTTGGCTAATGAACACGTTATCAATTAAATTGATAATAAAAATGTATGTATTCATTACTGTATGTACGATATAATGTTTTGTGTTATATACATAATGATCAAAGCAGCATGCGTACCACATTAGACTTACTCATACCCTGAAGAATACCTAAATAAATAAGAACAAAACAATCAGCAGAAATGGGACTAAGGGAATCAGTTTTTCTGGGTGTTAGTGAGATAATGGAAAAAGAGACTGAAATATATGAGAAGTTTGGACTGGACACAAAGATTAACAAAGACTATATACTACATGTCAATAAATTTAAAAGTTAACAAAATAAATATAAATATACTTTGATATATAAAAGGTAGAGGATCACTCAGAAAAGAAGTTTTTTTTTTTCAAAAGTGCAGTAGAATAAATATAAATTTTTTCTTTCACACCAGGCAAATCTGCCTGTATAAATTCTAACATAAAAATGAGACAGAAATTTAAAAAAATCATCATTCTACCGCAAGCAGTTCAAGAAGCTAAGTTAATAAAAGTCATGTCAATGTCAAGAAGTAAGTAATCTATATCACAATCTGCTGTCAACTTTGCCCCAAAATATATGGGAAGAGGCAGTGCTAGAAAAGTCAGAGTCCATTGAGTCTTCAAATAGATCTTCTCAGAAGTAATTCAAAGACACTATTCAATATCTGAAATGTCAATATCTTCATTTCAATTTTCAGTTGAAGAGGATAATTCAACTACATTTCCTTCAGATATTGCCTAATTCATCACTTAATTCATATTGAAGAAAGATGTGTCACATGTATTTTTCACTGATTATGTTAGGTAAAAAATGCATATGCCAGTCAAGAGTGGCTTATTCAACAAACCATGATTAATTAATTTTTTTTAGCATGAAGTATGAATTAGAACAATTTAATTTAACAAAAAGAAAAGCTGCTATATTATATATCATGGCCCATCAGTATGTTTTGCAACCTAACTAGGCTTTGACAGAAAAAGAAACAGGCTAATCCCAAATTCCTGAATATACTTAACAGTGAATGACATGGCCTTAAATTCCCCAGACTCCTTTACATGCCAGCAAGATAACAGCGAATTTGAGTAGCTTTCTTCTACTGGGGTCAGAGTCTACAAAGCTTCTGTTTGCATCAAGTGCCTTCTTCTATGATGAGCTCCTTTCCCTTGCTATCTTTTAGCTCTCCACATGTGGCCACCAACATTCTCAAGGGTTGGCTGAAAATTATCAGAACTGGAAACAGTTGAGGCTACATGTCTTCGTTCTTCAATACCCTGGAGCTTGTATTCTGGTTTCTAATTGACAGGTTAATCAGAGGATCTGTTTTTCAAGAAATAGGATGTATGCATTGAGCCCCGACATGAGGTAAATGAAGGAGGATGAGTATGTTGTACTCACTACCAAATCTCCAGTAACTGCTTTAACCAGATGCAGGAGCTTGAATACACATTCTCCCTATCCAACTACTCAAACATTTAGATCCAAGTTTCAGAATCTGAGGCCCACAAATATTCAAAGCCTTGGCTATAGGTGCCAGCTCTCCTCCAAATAGTAATTTAAATATGACAGAAATGAGACTACTAGGGCACAATCACATTAGTTGTACTTCATCACAACAAATGTCTTGTCCTTGCCGTGCCAACCTCTTTGTCCCAACCCTAGTTTCTTTTTGAAGTACACTTGGGTCTAGTGCTGCATTTGGTTTGAAAAAAAAACTTTATAACCGTGAGTTACACCGATATTGGACACTCCTGCATCCAGAGCAGAAATGGAAGAGGACTGCCATTTGGTCCTCAGATTAAGCAGCCACATTTTATTCAAATTCTCAGAGTAGCCTAACAGACCTTCCCAGAGGCTATCTACCATCAGTAAATAATGCTGACAGGAAAGAGGAATAGTAGTCGAACATTGGGAGATGGCCACAAAGAGATTCATTTACAGGGAAAATATTCAGTTTCCATTATTATGTATTACTTATTATTAAGCCTCTTCAATTTTATGTGGCAAAAAGAAAGGTAAAAACAGTCAAAATTAATAAATAAGCCCAAGCATAAAATTAAATTAAAAACATGCTATTTTATTTTTGTGACTTTTCTGACAGAAATATGCCTTTAACAATATATTTAATGCAAAAAGACAACAAAAATTCTGACAGAGGGAGAAAACATCAACAAAGAAAACAAAAGGGAAGACAATGAAATATATATCTGAGGCACTTTGGCTACTTAGGTTTGAAACTATTGATGCAATAGAACCTTGTAGCACTTTAAAGACTGTTGTTTTATTATTGCATGAGCATTTGGTGAAATAGATTGGGATCTCTGAAAGCTTGAAATCTTTAGATCTTGAAGTGTCACAAGACTATTGTATGTACTGTGAAAGACAATAATGCCAGTTAGGGAACTGACAATATTGAATTTATGCCCTCATGATGGTAAATAGAAAAATGGAATAACTGAATTACTAAACTTGAGTTGCTAATGTCTGGACAATCTCCAGGTTCCAGTAAAGATTTTGGTGTCTACGTGGATGTTTGCTTCCCTGATCTGGCAGCCTTAGGTAAACACGAGAAGCAGACTGCTTGTACCTGATGATAAAGTGGCTTTCCTGGTCCTTTTTCTGTATCCTGTCTTACTCTCATTGAGACAATCCTGTTGGTATCCTTGGCTGAAATAGCTAAATCTAGCATACACAATTATTCATATTTATTGAAATAATTCAGCCCACAGTTCTATTAACTGTAGTTCTAGAATAGGTTTCAAATAGGTTGAATTCACACAACAAACTATGCCACATGCAAGAAAATTATAATATCCTAGTTTGATCAGTCAACATCTTCTAGTCTGAACACAAATTCACTTTAACGTGTCCATTGGATGAGACTATCAAAGTGTTGTGTATGCAATAAGATTAATAAAGTGTGAGCTTGGAGTAAGTGCAGGGTTGTGGCCCTGCACTTCTGATTGGCTGTTAAGCGGCCGGACCGGATTGGCCCGTTCCGGGGAATCCGATTGGCCCTAAACAGAGAGTTCTTATTGGTTATAAGAGCTAGCGTTCCTAGCTCGTTATTGGTTAAATGTTACAAGGTTTGCCTATATAAGGCGGGTTTTACTGCTGTTAAATTGAGAAAGTCACGATGTAAATAAAGAGCTGAAGTTCACCGTTCAGAGGTTTGTCTCCATTCTTTCTCGCCCATGCTCAAAACTTAACACTGGCGACGAGGGTGGGATATGGAGATATCTGAACCAACGAAACTTCGAAGAACACCGAGCATGTGACAGACGATGCCAACAATGGAACCATGTCCGGCGGCATCGTACCACCTGCTCTGTTCGATCCAACCCAAGAGGACTAGGAGTCCTACATGGATCGCTTCCAAATGTTCCTAGAGACGAACAACTTAAAGGACACCACACCAGGAAAGAAATGGGTGGTGTTCCTAACACATTGCGGTCCAACCGTATTTAAGATGGCTAAAGCACTAGCCAAACCCCGAGAAGTGAAGGCCATGGATTGGGACGACCTCGAACCTATCCTGCGAGACCACTACGCTCCGACCGTGCCTACGCTCGTGAGACGCCACGAGTTTTATCAAAGAAGCCAGCAAAAAGGAGAAAGCGTGGCCGACTTCATAGCAGACCTCCGAAATTTGGGAGGCCTCTGTGGATTCACCAATCTAAAAGAAGCACTAAGAGATCGCATAGTTCTGGGATTAGATGCGCCAGGCGTCCAAAGCAAGCTGATGGCGAAAGGCAACATCAGCCTTGCCGACGCCATCTCCGATGCTACCGCAACGGAAGCAACCAAAAGTCGGCTGTACAACTACGCCAAAACCGCACTCCAGTACCACCACCGGCCAGCGAAATCTCACCTAGTTCAGAAGGGCAGCTCGCGACAACGCACCACGAGGACCTCTCTTCGTCGTCAGACAGCGACAAAGAAGGGGTCCATCGACTGCGGTCTGACCGGGACCCTCACCCGAAGTCCTTATGCCCTTGCACTGGCTGTGGAGCCAACCATGCCAGGTCCGAATGCAAATTCCGCGACGCACTCTGCCATGAGTGTGGGAAACGAGGCCACATCGGACGGGTCTGCCGCAGCTTGCCAAGACCCAGCCAGGCCTCAAAAGGGGCTAACTATTGCCAATCGACAGGAAACCGTCGTGTAAGGCGAGAGCCAGTAAACCACTCCGACAGAAATTGAGCTTTGCAAAGAGAAGAGGCTTACCATACTATCACTATCAGTCACGCCTCAGCCTTGGACACTAAGAAAATCCGAGTCATGGTAGCCATCGAGAACCAGCCTTGCCGCATGGAGGTCGACTCGGGATCGTCCCTCTCGATGGTGTCTTGGAAGACACTCAAGCAACTCATCCCCACAATTCAATGCCAAGATCTCCGTTTCCAACGCCTCATCCTCAAGGACTACCAGGGGAATCGAATCCCCGTCGTCGGGTCCTGCCGAGTCCGAGTCTCCTTCAAGAAGCACACAGCATACTTACCTTTAACGGTCATCGATAGAGATAGGCCTTGCCTACTGGGCCTCCAATGGTTCGCGCCACTCGGCATTGAAGTGGCCGGCGTAAACCAAGTCGGTGGCTGTGACTGGGAGGAAGACCTTATCTCTGAGTTCAGGGACGTCTTCGCGGACAGCTTAGGCAAGTACAAGGGGACTCTGATCTCATTCAGCCTAGATCCAAAAGTAGCTCCCATTTTCTTGAAGCCCCGTCGAGTTCCATTTGCCTTAAAATCGAAAATCGACAAACAACTTGACAAACTGATAGCTCAGGGGGTGTTGGAGCCCAACGATCACTCCCCATGGGAAACCCCTATTGTAACACCCATTAAGCCAGACGGGTCAATCCGAATTTGTGGGGACTACCGGGCCACCTTGAACCATGCCCTGCAGCAGAACACGTATCCAGTTCCGGTGGTACAGCACCTCCTCCATTCCCTGGGGGGCGGGAAAGTTTTCGCTAAATTGGATTTAGCTCAGGAATATCAGCAATTACCAGTAGATGAAAAAACGGCACAGGCCCAAACTATTGTGACGCACCGAGGTGCCTTTAAATGTACCCGGCTGCAATTCAGAGTTAGTGTAGCCCCGGGGATCTTTCAAAGCCTTATGGAAAGGTTATTGCAAGGAATTAAGGGCGTGGTCCCCTATTTTGACGATGTATTAATTGCAGCCCCTACCAAAAAAATCTTACAGGATCGGTTAAAATTAGTCCTAAAAAAATTCCAAGAAGCCGGTCTTAAGGTTAAAAAAAACAAATGTAAATTGTGTACTGACAGTGTTGAGTTTTTAGGGTACCTGATTGATAGCCAGGGCATTCACCCTACCGAAAGTAAATTAAAAGCGATCAAAAATGCTCCCAGGCCACGAAACAAGGCCGATCTCCAGGCGTTCCTAGGCCTAATCAATTTTTATAATTTATTTTTACCATACAAAGCAACTGTCGCTGAACCGTTACACTGATTGTTAGATAAAAAAGCAATATGGGGTTACCGTGAAGAACAGGCGTTCCGAAATGTTAAAAAACTGCTCACTTCTGACTCTGTACTCATGCAGTATAACGAGACTTTGCCGCAGTTATAACCTGTGATGCATCACCTTTCGGGGTGAGCGCCATTTTGAGCCACGTACTGCCTAATGGGAACGAAGCCCCTGTTGCATATTTTTCAAAGACTCTTTCAAAAATGGAGCGGAACTATGGACAAATTGATAAAGAAGCCCTCGCAATCATCTCAGCTGTGAAAAGATTTCACGAATACGTGTATGGCAGGGTTTTTACTATTGTGACTGGCCACAAACCGTTTCTAGGGATAATAACCGGAGATAAGCCGACTCCCTACATATTATCCCTTAGGATGACCCGATGGTCAGAATTCTTAGCTGCTTATAACTATCGGTTGCAATACCGCCTGGGGAAAGCCATTCCCCACGCCGATGCATTGAGCTGAGCACCGCTTCCAGAGACTCTCGACGATCCGGCACCAACGGTAACCACGTTGCAAATCGAGGCACTCAACTCGCCGCCACTGACTGCTCGAGACATCGCGAGAGAAACCAAACGCGACCACACCCTAGCACGAGTCCTAGGCTGGGTAGAACGCGGATGGCCATTGGACCAATTATCAGATGACTTCACACCATTCAAATCTTGACAGACCGAACTCTTCTCCCAGAAAGGCTGTGTCATCTGGGGCGATAGAGTCGTTATCCCAGAACGGCTCCGAAAAGCGCTGCTGAGAACTTTGCACGATGGCCACCCCGGCATCGTGTGAATGAAAGCCTTTGCACGAAGCTACGCATGGTGGCCGGGCATTGACAAGCAAATCAAACAGTGGGTTAAAACTTGTCCCAAATGCCAAGAAGTCAGTAACGCCCCACCAAAAGCCATGCCTACTCAAATTGGCTCGAAATTAATCGCATGACGACTACGACCTCCGAGGCGGTTATTAAGATTTTAAACAGACTCTTTGCAACCCACAGATTACCAGACATCCTGGTATCCGATAATGGCCCACAATTTACTGCACTAGCGTTTGAGCAGTACCTCACTGACCGCGGCATCCGCCATGCGCTCACCTCGCCTGCGCACCCTGCGACCAATGGCCGAGCAGAACGCATGGTCCAATTTGTGAAGAAAACCTTGCAAAAGATAGACCACAACAACATTGATGACAAGGTCAATCAAATCCTCTTCTTGCAACACATCACCCCATATAGCATCACCAACAAAACTCCCGCTGAACTTCTAATGGGACGAAAGCTCCGCTCCCATCTCGACCGGTTGCACCCGGCTTATGAACTGGAGAAACCACTAGGATCCAGCGGCCGCTGTCACACCTTCCAGGAAGGAGACCTGGTTTATGCAAAAAACCTATCGGGCGACCCATTGTGGGTGGAAGCGACAGTAGTACGTGTAACCAACCCCAGATCCTACCTTGTGCAATGCCTTGATGATAAACTTTGGAAACGGCATATCGACCAATTACGGTCGCGGCTTGCAGCGGCCAGTCCGCAACTCCCCTATGACCAAACTGAGGGGGGGGGAGGTACGGAAGAAGATGAATTCCTAGAAAACCAGTTCGAAGGAAACGACGATTTAATAGAAACTCAGGAAGCGGAGCTGGAGGGAGAAACTTTTGCTCTTCAGGGAATTGCAGAAAATGTGGGCAACGACGTAGAAGTGAACTCTGAACCAGAGGCAGCCCCACTGCCAAACAACGATCTACCTCAGCAGGATTGCAACCAGCTGATACAACGAAAATTAAAGAGACTAAAAAGACAACTGTCCTATTTAAGGGACTATGTAACTGCGCCCTGAAATAAGAAGCCAGGGGGAAGGGGTGTTGTGTATGCAATAAGATTAATAAAGTGTGAGCTTGGAGTAAGTGCAGGGTTGTGGCCCTGCACTTCTGATTGGCTGTTAAGCGGCCGGACCGGATTGGCCCGTTCCGGGGAATCCGATTGGCCCTTAACAGAGAGTTCTTATTGGTTATAAGAGCTAGCGTTCCTAGCTCATTATTGGTTAAACGTTACAAGGTTTGCCTATATAAGGCGGGTTTTACTGCTGTTAAATTGAGAAAGTCACGATGTAAATAAAGAGCTGAAGTTCACCGTTCAGAGGTTTGTCTCCATTCTTTCTCGCCCATGCTCAAAACTTAACACAAAGTATATAGCTAATTGTTTATTCAGTCAAAACTATACCAGGCTAGTCAATAACTATTTGCAATTTCCAAAATGTAACCGAAAACAGATGCAATTCTAAATTGTTTATGTTAAAAATAAGGAGGAAATAACTGCTCTGGGCAAAATCCTGCTTTGCAACCAACATAACAGGATAAAACTTTTTAAGTTCTTTCTTTTCACTTAATACATATGGTTAAGCATCTCTTGGTATTCAGCCATGGAACAACAAGAGAACTTTTGTTGCCAGCAGATTTCCACAGAAACTACAAATCTTCAGCTTAAGCTAAACCAAATGTCTTAACAGATGTACGTGAAACAGAAAGGAAAGCCGGTGGGCTGAGAGCTGTAGACATTCTATACTGATGTGAAAAGGCTTAAAAAAAATACCATCAATGTTAACCCAAAAAGAGTAGTGCAGATACTTTCTAATGGTGTTGGTCAGCAAATAAGAGCTTTTTTAAGCCCAACATGTGGCCATAAATGCGTTCACTTGTTTCACTGATGGTGAACTACATCATTATATATGTACTCTAGGGAATCATTTTCTGCCTGAGGTTTATGCTCCCCTAAAACAAAAACTCTATTGCTTCAATAATAGAGTTCTAACACCAACAAAGCTGAATTTTTTGGGTCTGTTATATTTATTTAAAAACAACAAATGATTTGGATAAAGTCTTACATAGACGAGAAAACCTCTGCCTTTTCCTGAAAATAAGCAAAATAAATCATGATTAAATTTTAGTACTGTTATACTGGTGGTTCTAGCAGCTGAGAAAATTTGGTGTTTGGGGATGAGGGATAGGGGAACCAACCAGTGCCCTTGTAGCTACTGAAAAGCAGTAAGATGATGCCAATACAATTGAAAAAAATACAACTCTTCCAAGCCAGCAAAACCATGTTTTTCATCTTAAGGATCAACTTAAGGATTGTTCTTTCATTCCACCATTATCCTTCCATGGATAAACAATATGAGGGCCAGATGCAACTTTTATATTCATCAGAAAGACATATTTTATAGACCTCAGAAATATGAATTTTTAATATGTTTTATAGACCTCAGAAATATGAATTCTGGCACATGAATTCTGATTCTATACCATTTACTTGGATAACACCATGTCATCATAAAGAAAGAGAGGGGGAGGGAGGGGGAGAGGAAGAGATATTTAATAAAACAGAACAAAAAAGGAATAAATCAGTAATTAAAAAAAGAAAAAGGGAAAAATGAGAAAAATCAAAAGAAAGCAGCGTATCAACAAAATTATACTATATGGGTTTCCATACAAAGATAGGCAGATTTACATAATGCTTTCAGTAAATGGTGGTTATATTTCTTTGTAATTGTCCATAAATAATATATGACTATAAGCATATTCATAAATTGCAAGTAGTATCAAATCTTCATTCCACTTAATAATTTCTTTTTCTTATCCTGAAGTCTCTTTTAACAGTAGGAATAGCATATAAAGTCCATTTTCCCTGTCCATCTGTCAATTTCCATGTACAAATGATAATAGAGTCATCTGAAAATATTAATTTTGTGGTTCATGAAAGCTTTTTTTAGAGTTCTGTACAATTTACTTATTTATTTTTATTTGTCAATTGCTTACAGGATAATAGGTATAAGTAAAAAGATAGTTATGAATACATGGATACATATAAGAAAAATACAAGAAACGATAGGATAGGGACAGTAGGCATGTTGGTGCGCTTATGCATGCCCCCTACAGACCTCTTAGGAAAGGGGTGAGGTCAATAGTAGATAGTCTAAGGTTAAAGTTTTTGGGGTTTGGGGAAAAAAACCACAGAGTCAGGTAAAGTATTTCCTACAATCAAGTTTGGTGCAATTAACCTTGAGTTTGTATCTATGTTTTGCTCTAGTGTTGTTATGGTTGAAACTGAAGTATTCATTGACAGGTAGGACATTGCAATGTATGATTTTATATGCTAAAGTTAGATTGGACCAAAGGCAGCATAATTCTAGGTTTTCTAGATCTAGAATTTCAAGTCTGGTGGCATAAGGTATTCTGCAACGAGTAGAGGAGTAGAGAACTCTTCTTGTGAAATATTTCTGGACTTTCTCAGCTGTGTTAATATCAGATACGCAATGGGGGTTCCAGACTGATGAGCTGTATTCAAGTATTGGTCTAGCAAATATTTTGTACGCTCTAGTTAGTAGTATAATATTACCAGAGGAAAAGCTATGTAAGATTAGGTTAACAATTCTTAACGCCTTTTTGGCTATGTAGTTACAGTGGGCTCTAGCACTTAGGTCATTTGAGATGCGTACTCCAAGATCCTTGACAGAGTTTGGATCATCAACAAGGTCTTGACTATTCAGCCTGTATTTTATTTTCTGATTTTTTTTTCCAATATGTAGGACAGAGCATTTATTTGTTGAGATTTGAAGTTGCCATTTGTTTGACCATTCTGATACATAGTCAAGGTCTTTTTGAAGGGTAACAGTATTGTCTGTGGTGTTGAATAGCTTTCCATCATCAGCGAAGATGATATGATATGATCACAGAGGTCATTTATGTAGAGTATGAAAAGAGTTGGTCCTAGAACACTGCCTTGTGGGACACCACTGTTGACAGGTACAGAATTTGATAGGACTCTCCCAATTTTGACCATTTGTTGTCTGTTTGACAGAAATGCTTCTATCCAGTTATGCAATTGTCCAGAGCTACCATAAGATTTTAGTTTTAGGAGTAGTTTGCCGTGTACCACTGAATCAAAGGCTTTACAGAAGTCTATGTAGATTGTGTCTATTGCTTTGCCCTGATTGAGTTGTGTAGTCCATATGTTTTTGCAGTGTAAGAATTGTTTTTGCAAAAAGTAGATAATTAAAAAAAATCTTTGTGGATTGCACACTATTGGTGCTCCATAAGACCTTGAAGACCTGATTGTTCCCCCAGATACACAGGGGCTTTTTGGATGTGCCTATATTTTATATAGAAGGATTAGATCCCATCTCATTTTTATTGTTTGTTGTATTAGATCAATACAATCAGTAAAGTCAGTTTGAAATTGATAGATTGATGTGTCAACAAATCCTTTTCAACTCCTAGTGATAAATACATTTTGTCCAAGAATCATCTGTCATTTTATATTCTCTAACTATGTGGTTTTCTTGGTAAAAATATAAGACTGGCTTACTATTGCCTTCTCCTGTCACTATAGTGATGATCTGCTGCCAGAAACTTCCTATACTGCTGCTGCTTGTTCTCAATTTCTGTTTGCTTTAACTTGCAGCTGGTGGATAAGGAAGCACAGCAGGACTTGTTAGAAGAGTTTTGAGCACCTACATTGAATTAAATAAGTTTTTTTAATGATATTAAGATACTAGTTTTATATCTGTCTTTCCTCTTAGAACTCAAAGCAGAAAGCTGAAGCAAAAAAAAAAAAAGATTGTATTTCTTATGCCCATATCATCTTAAACAGACATTATGGGCCTAATCCTACCAAAGTGAACAACCCTTAAGTCTCATTTATTTCAAATGGGAACTAGAACCAAAGGTCAAGTCTTTCCCATTTTAGCAATGGGGGAAAAAATCATGTTTGATGTTCTCTCTAATGCTGAATATTTATAGATCTAAGAACAATGTTGGAAGACATGACACAATAGCTACTCTGATCTATCGGATTATATTAATTGTGCAAAAAGATCAATAAATGAACAATGTAAATCTAATTATAATCAAACTACCAAAACTGATAAAAGAAAAAAGTTTATATTCTAAACAGGTTTAAAAGGTCTTAATTTGATCTCTACATTCTAAATAGAGCATGTGAGCCTTTGGAGTATATTTGGAAAACCAGCTCTATAGATAAAATGCCAATGCTACCACCAAGAAACCATTGTCCTGAGTCTTTCAAGCTAATTGAAAACTAAAGGCAGTTTTCAGTAGATAGCCACATAAGTCATGGATTTTTTTATGTCAATAAAAAGATACTGATCAATATGAGAAAATGGCGTACCTGTGAGGACAATGTTTTTTTACACTGTTTTGTTACATACATTGCTTTTACTTTAAGTCAAGTTGTGGTTACATTGGCCACAATGGAAAATGTATATATCAGCAAGATAGGAAATTTCAAAATTTATAAAGTTACATCTATAGACACATCCATATCTGAGGCAGTCAGAAAAATTAGTACATCCATTATTGTGCTGCAAAATATCCTGACTTTTCCTTGCATTCAATTAATGGGCAGTTGTACCTCAGTATCTAAAAAAAGAAGTTTAACTCAATGATTTCATCTATTGGCCAAGGTACCAAGGCTAATAATAAGAGAAACATCATGCAGGGGGAGGCTAACCATGACCAGAGAAGATACAGTTACAGAAGTTTCTTCTGGTTTTTCCTGCTAAAGAGATCACTCAGTTTCTGCTTGTCTTTATCTTCAGGGTCAAAGGGCAGAAAGACCAATATGCTATTCAACAGCCATGGAAAGTTTGGCTCATTCCATCAACTAAAAAAGTACAAACCAATTTTTTTCCTTCCTCAGGAAGGACTAAACTGGGATATTTTTGCACACTTATATAATGGAAATCTCTTCTTTCTTCTTCTTTTAGCCTCTTGTGTGTCTTGGCTTTTAGACTGTAAACCTAATAGTAAACTATTGGGTAATATTGCAAAAGTCCTGGTTACTTGAGGGCCATCTGTCTTGTCATGGCCAAGATATTTTGGAAGGGACTGTCTTAAAAACATTATCATAAATTGTACCATGATAAGACAATGTATCATACAATATCACTTCTCTACACTAATGAACCCTTGATATTTATATTAATAACCCTTAATATTCAACCCTCTATTGAATTCTACTGTATAGTGCAATATTAATGCAATATCAGGGGTTTTCAATTCAGTGTATAGAATGTGAAGGATGTGTGTTATTTTCAATCATAATGTACATTGAAGATGGTATTTAATTTCATTGTACGAGGTGCAATGACAATAAAGTAAACTAAACTCATATGAATTCTTTCAATCTAAGTTAACTAAATACAATTAATTTGATTAATTAAAATTCTGAAATATCCAATACTTTATCTAGTATTTCTTCAGAGCAAACAACTAAAACATGATAGACTATTACATAGATGAAGCCTCTGCACAAATAAATATCTGGCCTTTTAATCTCTAGCTATTGCTTTCCCCATTGTTTATAAAGTTCATTTAGGTCATTGGATGGGATTATAAAAGCAGAACTTATTCTTATAGCTAGATCAACAATTGTGGTAAGTAGGACAACACAGCAGTGTTGTAACCATAACACAGTTGCTCACAGCACCTGCCAGTGCAATTATTTTGACATGAAATGAGTTTTTTCACATTTTCCATGGGGAAACTCAATGTAGGTTTTTTACTCCAGTTCCAGCTGGTTACAACATTTCTTACCTTCTCTTGGGTCCATATAACATAACAGCAATGAATGTTAACTAAATCCCAACAATAAAGCTTATACTTCAACTTACTTTGACTACAAATCAAACTTAGCAACAAAATAATTGTGAAGAACAAGTAATTTTATACAACCAGTTATACTGTATTCTGGAGATGAAGAAATATAGGTTGGTTATTCTTCTACCCTTCCATTTTTCATAAACCAGTCAGTCTGAGAACTGCCCATTTCTTTAGGAGTGAAAAAAGGCTGTGTGTAATTAAATCAATAGCCCTGGAAACCTCCCGATCATTCAACTAACTCAGACAAAATATAGGATAATTTAAATGTAATACTTGTTATGAGTCTCTCATAGTAAAGAAATACAATGTAATATTTGCTTTCATAGATACTGAAATAACTTAAATTCTGTTATTGTTTCACGTGTCTCAACAGAGAAGTTTGAAACAAAATTTTCTTTTATTCGTATTTATAATTTCTCAATAAGAAAATTTCAGTATTTTAGTAGCAGGCCTGCCCTTTATTTCTTGGCATGCCCAAATGAAAAACAGAATAGCAGTTAATCCAGCTTTTTGGTCTTTACCATTTGTTATATGGTATGCATCATGCCAATCTTTCAAATGCACTGTATCATTTTTAATTGGGCTAGTTTCCCCTCATCTTGAAAGAGTCCAAGTACAATGACATTTACTCACATTCTTCCTACTCCATCCAAATCTGATCCTTCTTGTCTTGCTATGTTTTCTCCTCATAATCTACACTAGTTTGGAAAACAATTAGTAAACATAAACTAACTAAATAAAATAAGTAGTGTCATATTAGATACTGGCTGATTCTGGGAAAATCAATCAATGACATGAAATGATTCTGCTTCTCTGAATAAATAACTGAGAATTCTTCTTCACTTATTAACAAAAGTCATTGCTCTTAGCAATCCATATAATAATCAATTACTGAGGCGTATCTAGATATATCCATATTGTTACCTTGCAGACAAAGCAAAAGTAGTTTAGTACTTAATTTCCTGGACTGTTTTAAAGTTCCCAGGATGGTTCAGAACTCCAAAATATTCAAGTAAATTCCCATACAAGTACTAACAAAATCTGACCCTATTTAGCTTTTTTGAGATCAGCCAGATTGGCTACTTACCACTACTTATCTAGATACCAATCAGCATTCTACTTATAAAATGGCCAGAAAATATATGAAAAATCTATGCAAATTTAAAAGGCCTTTTCCCCCCTGAACATTGTTATACATCTGACATCATTCATGCCTATTCATGTTGGAGGGAACATATTTGAAATATCTTTCCTAATCTGGGTACACTAAATATGCAGACCAACTCCTAGAATTCCAAGCAATTTCTGAGGGAGACAATTAGGAAGAGGTTCTACTTTATTGGAAATTCAACTTTGAAATACACGAAGTAAACTGAACAATGTCAGAAGTAAATATGTGCATTTTTATTTAATTATTTTTATTTGTCAATTGCTTACAAGATAAAAGGTATAAGTAAAAACATAGTTATGAATACATGGATACATATAAGAAAAATAAAATAAAATAAAAGAAACAATAGGACAGGGATGGTAGGCACGTTGGTGTACTTATGCATGCCCCCTAAAGACCTCTTAGGAAAGGGGTGAGGTCAATAGTAGACAGTCTAAGTGTTATGTTCTGTGCATGGCACAAGAAGTAGAGACGAGTCGATGAACAGTGAACTTCAACTCTTTAGTTAACATGGTGCAACAGTTCTAAAAACGGTCACAACAGCCCCCTTTATATTGGCAAGCTCTTGGGTATTTAGCCAATGAAAACACAGGAATGTTAGCTCTTTTAACCAATGAGAAAGGCTCGTTAATAGCCAATCAGATTCTCCTGAATGGACCAATCCGATATCGCTATTATTGGCCAATCAGAAGTGCAGGGCCAGCACCCTGCACTTTGCTTTAAGGTTTCAACAATCTTTATTCAAACACTTTTATTAATTCACAACACCCCTTCCCCCCGGGTTCTGTTTAAGAGGTGCGGTAACATGATCTTTGAGGTAGGCAGGTTGTTTTGATTGTCTATTTGATTTACGTTGTCCTCCCGGTATTTGTCTAGAGTCTTGTTGGGGTAGGACGTTATCTGGTGAACAGGGTGCCTCTGGTTCTGTATCTAAACTTCCATTACCACTAATGTCCTCGGTATCCCTTTGAGGCGAGTTTACCCCTGTCCCCGATCGTTCTTCACATGTTGTGTCTGAGCAATCATTTCTTCCGCTTGTGCTTTCCGCCGTTTCAAACTCAGCCTCCTCGGCGTCTACTCCCCCCTCAGTTTGGAAATCACCGGAGTCGCAGACCCCAGACTGCAGCCTTGAACGCAGCTGATCAATATGGCGCTTCCAAATTCTATCGTCGCAACATTTCACTCAGTACGATCTGGATCCGGTTACTTGGGTTACAGTTGCCTCGACCCACAATGGGTCGCCATAAAAGTTTCTTGCGAAAACCAAGTCGCCTACCTGGAAATTACGGCATTTCCCGCTGGATCCGTGTGGTTTTTCAGGTTCGTACAATGGGTGTAGTTGGTCGAGGTGGAAGCGGGGTTTTCGTCCCATCAATAACTCAGTGGGAGTTTTGTTGGTGATGCTGTGTGGAGTGATGTGCTGCAAAAGGAGTAGCCGGTTAATCTTGTCTTCGATATCGCCATAGTCCATTTTATGTAGAGTTCTTTTGATGAATTGTACCATGCGCTCGGCCCTTCCATTGGCCGCAGGATGGGCCAGTGAAGTTAGCGCATGGCGAATACCACGGTCCGCCAGATACTGTTCAAAAGAAAGCGTGGTAAACTGGGGCCCATTGTCGGATACCAGAACATCCAGTAGTCCGTGTGTTGCAAATAATCTGTCCAATTTCCTGATGACTGATTCGGTTGTTGTATTTTTCATCTCATGGATTTCGAACCAGTTCGAGTAGGCATCCACTGTTAATAAAAATGTGTGTCCATTCATAGGTCCCGCAAAGTCCAGATGAATATGGGACCATGGTCCCCTGCGTGTTTCCCATTCTGTTGGGGTTGCTTTCGGTGGGGCATTGCTGACTTTCTGGCATTTGTGACAAGTCTTTACCCAGGCTTTGATCTGCTTGTCTATGCCCGGCCACCACGCATAGCTTCATGCAAGTGCTTTCATGCGCACGATGCCGGGGTGGCCATCATGCAAGGTTCTCAGTACCGCTCACTGTAACCGCTCTGGGACAATGACTCTATCGCCCCAAATGATGCAGCCTTTCTGGGAAAACAGTTCCGTCTGTCGACTTTTGAAGGGAACATAGTTGTCAGGGATTTGGTCCAATGGCCATCCACGCTCTACCCAGCTGAGGACACGTGCTAAAATGGGATCGCGTTTAGTTTCAATCGCAATATCGCGAGCTGTCAACGGCGGTTTTGGGAGTGTCTCGATCTGCAGTGTTGTGATGGTCAGAGCAGGGTCGTCAACGGTTTCTGGAAGTGGTACACGGCTCAAAGCGTCAGCGTGGGGAATGGCTTTCTCTGGGCGGTATTGCAACTTATAATTATAGGCAGCCAAGAATTCTGACCAGTGAGTCATTCTGGGAGATAATATATAAGGGGTTGGTTTATCTCCCGCTATTATTCCCAGTAAAGGTTTGTGGTCAGTTATTATAGTGAAAGCTCGTCCATAAATATATTCATGAAATCGTTTAACAGCAGATACAATAGCAAGAGCTTCCTTATCGATTTGACTGTAATTGTGTTCTGCTTTTGATAGCGTTTTTGAAAAATAAGCAACAGGGGCTTCACTTCCGTTTGGTAAAACGTGGCTCAAAATGGTGCCCACTCCGAATGGTGATGCATCACATGTAACCGTTAAAGGCAAAGTCTCATTATACTACATCAAAACAGTGTCAGAGGTCAATAGGTTTTTTACTTGTCGAAACACATGTTCCTCTCGGTGTCCCTCAAACCCAGGGTGCTTTTTTGTCCAATAACGATGTAGGGGTTCGGCTACGGTTGCTTTGTGAGGCAGAAAGACGTTATAAAAATTGATAAGGCCAAGGAAAGCTTGGAGATCAGCCTTATTGCGGGGTTTGGGGGCATTTTTGATTGCCCTAAGTTTGCTATTGGTGGGGTGAATGCCTTGTTTATCTATTAAATATCCTAAAAATTCTACTCGATCCGTACATAGTTGACACTTGTTTTTTTTAACTTTGAGACCCGAGTCTTTAAATCTCTGAAGAACCAACCCCAGGCGCTCCCTTAGTATTTCTTGAGTCGGAGCAGCAATTAAAACGACATCAAAATAGGGGACAACGCCTTTTATTCCTTGTAATAGTCTTTCCATCAAACTTTGAAAGATTCCCGGGGCCACGCTTACTCTGAATTGGAGTCGGTTACATTTAAATGCACCTCGGTGCGTAACGATCGTTTGGGCCTCTGCCGTTTTTTTGTCTACAGGCAGTTGTTGGTATGCCTGGGCTAAGTCTAGTTTAGTGAAGACTTTTCCGCCCCCCAGGGAATGGAGAAGGTGTTGCACCACCGGTACCAGGTAAGCGTTTTGCTGCAGGGCGTGATTCAGGATGGCTCGGTAGTCCCCACAAATTCTTAATGATCCATCCGGCTTGATGGGTGTCACGATCGGGGTTTCCCAGGGAGAATGGTCGGTTGGTTCTAACACCCACTGGGCTATTAATTTATCAAGCTGCTCGTCAATCTTTGGTTTAAGGGCAAATGGAACTCGACGAGGCTTAAGGCAGATGGGAGCTATTTCGGGGTTGAGGTTAAATGATATCAGGGTCCCCTTGTACTCACCTAGTTTATCTGCAAAGACGTCCTGGAATTCTTGGACGAGAGCCTTTTCCCAGTCGTTGCTGCTGGTTCGGTGAATGCTGGCTACTTCAATTCCAAGTGGAGCGAACCATTGGAAGCCTAACAAGCTAGGCCGATCCCTGTCGACCACAGTCAAGGGTAGAGATGCGGTACAATTTTTAAATGAGACACGGACTTGGCTAGATCCAACGACTGGAATTCGATTTCCCTGATAATCTTTGAGTATGATTCTTTGGAATCGGAGGTCTTGTCGCCGGACGATAGAGATGAGTTGCTTGAGGGTCTTCCAGGAAACCATCGAGAGAGACGATCCTGAATCAACTTCCATCATACAAGGCTGGTTTTCGATGGCCATCTTCACCTGGATCTTGTTGGCGTCCAGTGATGAGGCGTGACCAATCATAATAGTTTGGTGTGCCTCTTCTTGCTTCGTTGAGTGGTTTAGGGGTTTGTTTCTGTAGGAGTGGTTGTTCCATTGGTGGTTCAAGGGTTCTCACTTTACAGGACGGCTTCCTGTGGATTGGCGATAGTTAGCCCCCCTTGGGGGCTGGCTGGGTCCTTGTTTGCTTCTACAGACCTGTCCGATGTGGCCTCTTTTCCCGCACACATGGCAGAACGCGTCAAGCAATTTGCAGTCTGATCGGGGGTGGTTTGCCCCACAACCAGCGCATTGGTACTGCGATCTCTGGCGTTGGTCTCGTTCAGACCGGAGCTGGTTGACCTCTTCTTCATCGCTTTCCGATGACGATTCGAGGTCCTCGTGATGGGCTGTCATTGCCTGTTCTTCTAAGTGAGGTGAAACTTCGCTGGCAAGTTGGCGAAGTGGGGCGTGGGTGCGGCGCATTCGGGCAGCCGACTTCCTGGTTGCTTCTGCTGCAGTAGTGTCAGCGATGGCATCTGTAAGGCTAATGTCGCCTTTCGTCATCAGCTTACTCTGCACGCCTGGTGCATCTAATCCCAGAACTATTCAGTCTCTCAGGGCTTCTTCGAGGTCGGCAAACCTGCATAGGCCTCCCAGATTCCAGAGATCAGCTATGAAATCATCAACACTTTCGCCCTTCCGCTGATCTCCTTGGTAAAATTCATGCCTTCTAACGAGCGTTGGTACGGTCGGTGCATAGTGGGCCCTTAGCAGGGGTTCGAGGACGTCCCAGTCCATGGACTTCACTTCTGCCGGTTTCGCTAGTGCCTTGGCCATTTTGAATACGGTCGGTCCGCAATGAGTTAGGAATACTGCCCGTTTCTTTCCGGTAGTGGCATCCTTCAAATTGTTGGTTTCCAGAAACATCTGGAAGCAATCCATATATGAGTCCCAGTCTTCTTGTGCCGGGTCGAATGGAGCGGGTGGTATGACGCTGCCGGACATGGTTCCATCGTTGATACGTTTCAGCCACGTGCTCAGTTATCGCTCTGTAGTGTTCAGTCAGCTCTGACGTCTCCACATCCCATCCTCATCGCCAGTGTTATGTTCTGTGCGTGTCGCAAGAAGTGGAGACGAGTCGATGAACAGTGAACTTCAACTCTTTATTTAACATGGTGCAACAGTTCTAAAAACGGCCACAACAGCCCCCTTTATATAGGCAAGCTCTTGGGTATTTAGCCAATGAAAACACAGGAACGTTAGCTCTTTTAACCAATGAGAAAGGCTCGTTAATAGCCAATCAGATTCTCCTGAACGGACCAATCTGATATCACTATTATCGGCCAATCAGAAGTGCAGGGCCAGAACCCTGCACTTTACTTTAAGGTTTCAACAATCTTTATTCAAGCACTTTTATTAATTCACAACACTAAGGTTAAAGTTTTTGGGGTTTGAGGAAGAAACCACAGAGTCAGGTACAGTATTCCAGACATTGACCACTCTGTTGCTGAAGTGGTATTTCCTGCAATCCAGTTTGGTGCGGTTAACCTTGAGTTTGTATCTATTGTTTGCTCTAATGTTGCTATGATTGAAGCTGAAGTATTCATTGACAGGTAGGACATTGCAATGTATGATTTTATATACCATACTTAGATCAGACCGAATACGGCATAATTCAAGGTTTTTTAGGTCTAGAATTTCAAGTCTGGTGGCATAAGGTATTTTGCAACAAGTAGAGGAGTGGAGAACTCTTCTTGTGAAATATTTCTGGACTTTCTCAACTATGTTAATATCAGATATGTAATGTGGGTTCCAGACTGATGAGCTGTAGCAAATGTTTTGTATGTATATATAATTATATTTTGTCTGATATGTGCATGATCAGGCTACATGCCTCTAAGTTTCAGTCATCTTTATTTAGGTTTAGAACCAACTAAACTTGATAGAATTAAGTTCAACATAAACATGTCTAGAATTGTGGTATAAATTTAATTCTTGTATTATGTCAGCTTTATAACTAGTACAGAAAACAGCATGGTTTCTGGTTTGGGTCTCTTCAGCGATAGACCGAAATCCACAATCGTGTGTGGTTTTGATCTGTGCTCGCCTCTGGAGTGCCCAGATCCTTTGGATTTGGGGCTGAAGCCACCCCATAGAGGTGGTGAAGAGGGGGGAGATTGCTAACCGAGTGGAGGGGAGCTGAATCTCTCCTCCTTGGCTGGTCTAAACTCCCTTCCCTGAAGACGGTTGCAGTGGTGGTCAGAAATGGCCACCTCAAAGAAGAACCCAACTGGATAAGATTGTGCAGGAAGAAGACAAAGAGGAAAGCAGGACAGACTGGGCTAAGCAACAGAGAACATCTAAGCAAGGTACCCTGAATCTAAAAGTACCTAGAGGGATACTTCTGTAAAAAGATCTTTAAGCAGTGAAGGAGAGAGAAAAGGAGGTTAAAAACCCTTTTTTACTATTGACAATTACAAATGGTATGAAAAGAAATGTATATTAATCTATTTTGACACGAATAGGCAACCTTAAGCTGAAATCTAAGTGTCAAAAGGAGAATAAAGATTTTTTCTTGGTCATTTTAAAGCCCTAAAAAGGAGAAGAGTGGAGGCAAAAGGATGGGACTTGGAATAATGTAAAAATAGAATGCCACCTGGAAAAAAAAAGAGGATTAACAGTGAAACTTTGAAAAGACTCCCGAGGATACATTGTAACTGAAATCTTATTAAAAGATATAGTAACCCACGGAAAGGAAAAGTAAAGGAAAGAAACAAGAAGGAACAGACTGGGATCATTTGGTGATTTCAAAAAAGATTTTGGCATTGGTTTTTTCTTTGTTTTTCTGTTTTTACTTAAAGTCAATCAGGTGGTTGTTCAAAAGTGTTTAAAATGCCATCAATCCTGAAGGAATTGAAGATGAGTCTTAAAAAACAGAAAGAAAATGCAGAAAGGGGAAGAAGATCCTTTGGCTTCGTATTTGAATTTTTTGAAATGGAGATCCTGAACTATGAAAAGCAAAAGGGAAAGCTTCAAGAGCAAGAAGAAGGGCGGGACAAAGAAGAAGCCATTTTCAATGATCAAATAATGCAAAGTGTTTGAGATCAAAGGGAACAGCCAAAAACAAAAATAGTCTGAAAAAAAAGTATAACAGCAAGGAGAAGCAGAAAAGAAAACTACAGAAGAGAAAATTAGAGAGAGAAGGGTATAAAAAAAGGGATGAGAAAAAGGGGGGAAAGATAGAATGGGAAAGAACTTAAGAGGGACAAAAAGAGGAAATAAAGAAAAAGGGGAAATGTACTAGGATTAAAGGTATTTGCTCAGCTAGAAAACACAGAGACAATGGTTAAATTAAGTTAAAAGTGAGGATTCTGCAAAGGTACAAAAGATAGTGTTGTGACAGTAGAATACTGTAATTAGAAATGAAATAAGTAAATAATCTATGAGATAAAACTGTATTGTTATGTCATGGTATGTTTATTTATAATTAATGCAATAATAAAGAGAAGGAAACATTTCAATTGTTCTCAAAGATTGCTAGATATTGAAAAGAAACATGAAAGATTTACAAGGTTTATACCAGTACTAGAATGATTTTGAATAACTATTTTGTTTACTAATGATTATATATATATATATATTGTTTTTGCTATGTTTTTATATTTTTTTTTACATTTTCAATCGGAAGTACCAAGCAGAGTCTGAATGATGAGATCTATGTGATTTAAAATAGATATTAGAAATTTGAATGTTATAATTTTAGAATGCACAAATTCAATGTTTAATGAGATTTCATATGATAATAACAATAAGATTTAAAGGTGTTGCACTTCGATTGGCAATCATAGTGGGAATTTTGCTTCTTAAGAATGTTGGAAGAGAACATATGAAATTGTAAACAAGACAGATGAAAGTATAAGTAAAATGAATAAAAAGATATAGAAATTTAGGTAAAAGAAATACAATTGAATAAGAAGAAAATGAGATAACCATAAAAGAAAATTAAGAGAAGTAAAGGGAAAAATAGTGAGAAGTTGGAAAAAGAGTAATAAGATATGAAGTTGAATACATAAGATGAATATGCATATGAAATTGTGTCTGTATGGAAATGTGATAACCCGGAACCATGCTGTACTCAAATAAGATGTTTTATTTGTTTTGTTAAAACTCAGTAAAACTTTATTTTTTTTAAAAAAAAACAGCATGGCTAAGCATAACCAGGCTGAATAATCCTTTAATAAGGCTGTATTTAAAATGATACATATTATGTGTTAAAACAGCAATGGTTTCATTACAGCTCAAGGCAATTTTGGAAATGGCACCACTTTGTAATTGAAATCACAGTCAAATATGATCTTGTGAACACCCAATGTTCACATTTTTAAAACAATTCTAGGAATAAACACAATCCATATGGGAGATAGCTACCAGTTGCTCTATTTTTATAAGATGAACTCTTGTATTTCAGATAGAGGTGTTCATTTAGAGAATTGGGGGGGGAAAAACCCTAGCCATTGTCATATGTAATTTCATACTATTAGTCTTTCAAGTGCCTTTTCTCAAAACCCCTCTTCACAGAAGCTGCAACATTTTTAAAAAAATGTTTTAAGAGCATTTTATGTGGCAAATCTATTATCCAGCCAGCAACCTTTTAGAGGCAGGTTTCAAAAGAAATGCACATTATAAAGGTGAAAAAAACCTGAGATAGAATTAGTTTTTAATTAAAATAGAATCATTCATCACATCTTAAGGATAGCAAATACATGTTAAAGTAGGTAGGTGTCAAAAAGATACTCCTATAAATACGTTATTCTTACAAATTAATTTCCAATATGAAGACCACAGATTTCTACAATCTAGACCCTTCCAGAAATGTTAGCAATGTTAGCAACTAAGTGGAAATTTAAACCCACCACATTTGGATATTGCCAGACTACAATAACTGAAGAAATGAATATAAAGAAAATGTAATATAGTTATGACAATAAAGACTCTCTTTTAAAGGATAAAATATATCTTTAAAGGGGAATTATAAAGAGGAAAGGAGAGTGAGGTAGTTGTCTGAGGTCTGCAAAGGAAAATGCCTTTAGGAGAACTAATTTGATTTTTAAAGAGGAAATGACTTTTTATGACCAAAATAACTGAAGACCTAACAATACTTGAAGGGAAACTAGCAAAGTCATTTTGTGGGAAGGAATAAAAAAATAATCAGTTTGTACATAATTTTTTTTTTATCTGCTTCCTCTTATTTGGCTGCCTTCTTCATCGTGTACAAAATCCTGGATTCTGAGAATCCGACTAGGACTTTGCAGCACTGACAGAGAATTACCAATCCAAAAATCACCAAGCTGGCTTCAAGCCAAAGACAGAAAAACAATTTATAGACTTCTGATTTTTAGTTTGGTACCTTACACAAAGTATCTCTCTAAACCAGGAGTGTAAAAGTTACGTCGTCATAGTGGCGTCACATGATGTATCGGAACGTTTTCCCTTTTGCTAAACTGGGCAAGGGCGTGGCCAGCATATGACGCATCCAACCTGCAGGCCAGGAGTTTGACAGCCCTGCTCTAAACAATACATTCAGATGCACAAAAATCATTATAATTTGAATGCAGATGTAATAATCACACAGACCAATACATCAAATTGAAAAGACCACAGTCTTAAACTATGTCAGCACTTATGACCATTTCCCACATTTGGGGTTATCGACTTTACAATAAGTTCCATCCAAGAGAATAAATGCTATTCCCTATGTAGGTTAATTGTATCAAAAACATGCATAAAATAGAAATCATAGGATCTAATAATTTATATCCCAGCATAATTGTTACATGCAGCTATTATCTACACAAGAGAATACAGTTTGTTTACATTTTTTCTGAATGGTATTAAAGCAACCTTCAGTCCTGTAATACATTTTTCCTTTCACATACAGTTTTATTGTTAAAAATTAGTTATTCCAAAATAGCAGTACTATAACTATTTCTCAAAGAAGGTTAAAGGGGTTAGAAAAACCTCTAAATGCTATGTTTCATGAGTGGACTTCTTGAAGGTAGGATATAGAAGGTAGGATATAGAAGGTAGGATATAGAATTCCATACTGTATACAGCATATTTATATCTCACAATGAATCCCTATTAAGATGCCTCGATGCATATTCCTTGCATATGTGGCTTGAGAGGGCCCACCCACATAACATTCTCTTGTATGCTTTCCCAGCCATAGTCAATGCATTTTTGCTCAAGCTGATGATGGTTTGTGGAAAACGAAGTGTTTTGGTGAAACAACAAAAATTCAGAAAAGAAAATATAACTATTTTTTCTAGGAAACATGTTCTATAATTGTTTCAATTATAGAATTCAGATGTCCAGGTATAAATTATAATTAACCAGGCCCAATATTTCTATTATTTGTCTCTGAAAGCCACAGCCAGTCATTCTCTTAGAGAGAAAATTTTAAAATGTCCTTTATCGGTTGTGAACATAAATCTATGGTGTCTTTGGTAGTTTGATGTTATTACCTAGTTTGGTAATGAAATGTCTTCAAGAAAACAACCAAGCTCAGAGAGCACCAAGGACCCCACAATTCAACCCTGAACAACATATATTCTCTTCTAAAGGTAACAAATGTTATTCAATTTTGATATCACAGAGATATCTTTTTATTTGTGTTTATTCATCCATTCAGTCAGTCTCTTTTCCATTTACACCACGTTCAGTTACTCCCTTCCATTTACCTCAACTATTCATCTTGTATTTTCAAGGAGATTTCACTATCTATTTCCCAAGTTACCTTTAAGTTTTTCTGACAACGTTTCAAGTGACATTGCACTTTCCAGCAGCCAATCAAATGTGACAGAAAGCTTGTTACAAAGGTTCCTTTGTCCCAAGAGCTGCTTCTAGTGCTATTGTCCAGAATGTAATAGTCACTCAGCAATGTGTACAGTATACATGTACACATATCTGTCAACTTTTCCTAATCTGATACCTTTCATATGCTGACTCCCATCATTACCAATATAGCACAAAAATACTGGGGTGTGGGTGTGTGGGTCTATACAGATATACACACAAATTTCTGACCCAGCTTAAAATCTCCTGTACCACAGGTTTCTTATGGATAAAAAAAGTCATCAGAATTCTTGAAATACCGTATATACTCGAGTATAAGCCGAGTTTTTCAGCACATTTTTTGTGCTGGAAAAAAACCCCTCGGCTTATACTCGAGTCAGATTCCCCTCTGAAAAAAAAATGGTGTGGAGCTCCGAAGCTGGGAAGCCGCTTCCCTGCTTCCGTGTTTCCTTTGCAACTTTTAAGCATGGGGGTAATCGGAAGCAGAAAAGTTCTTGCTTGAGGATATATTGTTTTTTCTTTTTTTAACTGTTTTTTTTGGGGGGAAGACCCACCGCCATGTGAGAATGCTCAGACACGAAATCTATCCAACCGAAAATAAGTGTGTGTGGGGGGGGGATTTTAACAGAGGGAAGATGTAGGGAGAAGGCAAAAGCGACAGAAGATCCTTCAGGGGAAACTGAGGGGGAGACTCACCCTTGGTCCAGATGAGCCCCCTTCCCCTTTCTCTATGCTGAGAAAACAACGCGAGCCGAGGTTGCTTAGGCTCCACTCAGCTTCATTTCCTCAGCTCCAGCTGCTTTCAGTCCACTCGGGAGGAGGGAGAGGAGGGGGAGGAGGAGGGGGAGGCAGCTCGCGTTGTTTTCTGAGCTCTAGGCTGAGAAAACAACGCGAGCCGAGGTCGCTCCACTCAGCTTCATTTCCTCAGCTCCAGCTGCTTTCAATCCACTCAGGAGGAGGGGGAGGAGGAGGTGGTGGTGGCAGCTCGCGTTGTTTTCTGATAGTGAGATCATTTCCCAAATTAATTGATTCACTAACCCAAAAAAAGAAAATGTTGATGACAGTGGGAGGCAGGAGTCACTCTCTCCCTTGCAAGAAAAAAGCAAGAGCTGTTCTTATGATCTCTCCCTCTCTCTCTTTCTCCCCGTAATACAGTAAAGCCCTTTCTAGCATGCGCGCGCGATCCGCTCCCGCCGCTTTGCACCTTGCAAATGCAAAAACCCTGGGGTTTTGCATTTGCAAGGTGCAAAGGGGCGGGGTCGGATCGCGCGTGTGTGCTGGAAAGGGCTTGACTTTATTGAGGGGGGGGAGAGAGAGAGATATCATAAGAACGGCTCTTGGTTTTTTCTTGCAAGGGAGAGAGTGACTCCTGCCTATCACTGTCATCATCATCATCTTTTGGGTTAGTGAATCAATCAAACCTTTCATGATAGTGAGATCGTTTCCCAAATTTCCCTTAAATCAGGGAAGAAATCAGAAACAAACCTTTGGGCTGAGAATAAGCCTGTTCCTATGATGCCATTTTTGTTCACTGCAGTGTGAAAAGTGTGAAAAAACACACTTCTTTTTCTTCATCTTCTTGTTCCCTATTTACTGGTCTCTTTCAAAGAGGAAATTGTGAACATCAAACTTATTCTCAACTGTCCTAGTGAAAGTTTTTATTGGTATCTATTTTTATTTTTGAAATTTACCAGTAGCTGCTGCATTTCCCACCCTCAACTTATACTCGAGTCAATAAGTTTTCCCAGTTTTTTGTGGTTAAATTGGGTGCCTCGGCTTATATTCAGGTCGACTTATACTCGAGTATATACGGTACATATTTCTCTTTGATTTGTATATTAAAGCATATTGAGTTTTGCATCTTACCAAACTAGCAATAACACTTAGACTTATATACTGCTTCACAGTGCTTTATAGACCTCACTAAGCAGTTTAGAGAGTCAGCATATTGGATCCTCATTTTACTGACCTCTGAAGGATGAAAGTCTGAGTCAACCTTGAGCCCATGAGAATTGAACTCCTGGAGTGAGCAGTGAGTTAGTCATGCAGTCCTGCATTCTAACCACTGAGCCACCAGTGGTTGATAGCTTATTATATGAGTAAAATGAGTTATTTAATAGATTAACTGCAACCAACCTTATTCCACGACCATCAATTCCTAGCAGGAGTGTTGACCACTCACATAATAAGACCATCCAAGTTACCACTATAAAATAGGGATATAAAATTCATAATAACAATTTTCATGCCCCAGCAGTAGACAACAACTACTCTTGCTTCTCATCTCTATATGCACATCAGAAGAGTGGAAGGAAAAAAATCTTTAGAAGAACTGAAAAATCAATGAGCTGATATCTATCATTTATTTTCCCTCATAAAAGTTAGAAATTTCTTCTAATAATTGTACATATTTTTCCTTGAGGGTTTCCTGGCTTAAAGAGATAGATACAGAAGTAAAGATCCCAATTTTGTAAAGAAGTAAAGATCCCAATTTTGTGTGTTTCACCACACTTTTCATCAAGGCTTCTCCAGTGCAATAGTTCAGAAATGGGGATCACTGTGCAGTAAGTAAAATACAGTATGCAAAAGTCTATACCACAAACCTGGACTACTATTATATATCCATTATACTATTACCCCAAGAAATCAATAATAATTATATTGGAAACATCCTAAAAATAAAGGTAAAGGTAAAAGGTTTTTCCTTTCAGTCACGTCCGACTCTAGAGGGTGGTGCTCAACCTTAAGCTTACAAATATATTATTTAAAGGATAAGTATCCTTCTCTGACGTGTTTAGTTTTTTTAAAATCCCTTGGAATGGTATATTATAATGGATTTCCTATCAGTATAGTATTATCAGTGAAAATTGCCTCTGAATAATAGCTTGTGATGGTAAGAAAGTGAGGTAATTGTCATCCAAAGAGGTGAGTCATCCAAAGCAAGGAGACAGTAGCAAGGTAGCCCTGTGTAACAAGTACAAATTTGAGTCAGACACACATATTTGGCTTTGCCAGCAGCAGTTCTTTTGTGAAGGATGTTTCCTGTTGAAGTCATGCTTTCCATCTATTTAATGCATATATATACTGTATATGTATTTTTTAAAAGTTCAAAAATACATCAAATACTCTATGATTTATTTCCCCACGGAGCCAAATTGGGAAGCATTGTGACATTGTGTCGAAGAGTGGGGTAAGTGTAGCAATATATTCAGAAGGCGTAAAGCAATAATCTTTCATTTCTGAGATCCCGTCCCATCCAGAAATTGAGTGAACTGATTATCACAGTGAATTGATAATCAAAGAACAGATGTCATGGTGATGATGCAGGAAGAGTTTAGACCCACAATTAAAGCTCAATCTAAGATAATAGTGATCTCACTGCCTCAAAATGGCAAGATATACTTAAGTGACGGCTAAATGTCAGGAGGTTTTAGGAGACTAAACATCTACCTCAACATGCTGACTGCAAACATTCACATCACTCTATCTGCAAAATGCATCACTCTATCTGCAAAATGCATCTGAAATACAATGGGTTAGGGTTGTGGGTGGGATTCAATTTTTTTTACTACTGGTTCTATGGGTGTGGCTTGGTGGACGTGGCAGGGGAAGGATACTGTAAAATCTCCAGTCAGAGGTGGGATTTGCTGGTTCTCCGACCTACTCAAAATTTTCCCGACCGGTTCTCCAGAGCTGGTCAGAACCTGCTGAATACCACTTCTGGGGACCACATTGAATAACCATCTGCTACTGGAGCAAAGATGTTTTAGCTCAGACTACCAAATCCATGTTAATTAATTAATTAAATTTGATGCAGGCTTACTCCTACATTAATATAAAGGCCTATGGTGAAATATTTCAGACCAGTCTTCCCTATCTTGACATTGTTCAAGCTATTGCATGCATGCAATTCCTACTAACACCCAACAGAAGAATTACAGGAGTTGCAGTCAACATTTTGTACCTTGAGAGCACCAATTCTGAAAAAGTTAATTTATACAAACTCTGACCAGGAATTCATTTTACATACCTAAGGAATGGGGGTTTTTTGCCCTTACTTAGGCTAAAATGCAGCTCCTTTTGTGTGTGTGTGTGTGTGGGAAATAATCTACAGTATGAATGTATTTGTTTTTCTCTTGTAAAACTTCTCATGTCTATAAAAGCAAAGGGAGGGGGAATGTCCATTCAGAAGTCTGGAAGGAGAGAGCCGCACAAACCTTACCAAAGTTAGCTTAATGCATTCCCTGGCTCTGGTAAACAGAAGCTTTGACAGAACAAAAGTCTACAAAATTATAGTTAAATGCTCACTCTGGTGACAAAGTGCAAGCTATTAAGTAAGTGCAAGAACTTTTCATCTGCTTCTCATCTAGTTGAAAGTAGATGGCCTGGAAATTATAGCGGAGAAAATTACATAAATTCAATGCATTTTAGAAAAGGTTATATTTCAGCTTCTTTTGTGTGCAGAACATTTAATGTGGAAGAGTTTTAAAGAATCCCCAGAGCTTAAATTCCTCTAGCTCTTATGCCACTAGAACAAAAACTAAATCAAAGAGCTATTGCCTAGCGCTATTAATAGGTGTATGTCTAGAAAACCTAGATTCACACTATTGTATCATTGTTTCTTCTTCTATTGTTTGCACTATGTGGTAGGATATAGTATTTAGGTGTCCAATTACAAATAATAATATAGTAATATTAATTCATATTATTTACAAATTAATAAATTATTTGTTACAAAAATTATTATTTTTAATCATTTTCATCTTAACAAAGAAGAGGGTGATAAGTTTACAACTTTTATGTGGCAGATGGATTCAATATAAAAAACTAAATTGGTTGAATTGACAAAGTTAAATGATGCTCAGCGGCTTACAAAGTATAAAACACCATAACAATTACAACATCCTCAGTTGCATTACAGCATAGATAATAGTAAAAATAAAGATAATGGAAATAAAAATGAGGCAATTGTAGGAAAAGGAGTGGCCGAACCTGGGTTGGAATCAAAAGAGGAATCAGCCTAGAGTTTCTCCATAGCCACAAATGGGTTAAATTCAATCCTTCTTAAATTTCCTAAAATTTTATCTCGCATTGAAATAGTGCCAACCATTACTTGAGTAGGTTCTTGTGCATAGGCATAAACAACGAATCTGTTTAATTACAACTTCATGTGTGGTCCTGATTTTTACCTGACGGAAATCTATGAAATCAAGAAAAATCAAGATATGATAATTATGATTGTAATAATATGCTAAAGAGAAGCAGAAAGATGTCAGATCTGATCCCAAAGGAGAGACTATTCCAGAGTGACAGCATCTCCATCAAGAATCAGAGCAATCTAATATCAGTTCCCCATATCTGCTGCTTTGAGACTAATAGCATTTCCTATATGATCATGACAGTTCTGGTTGGAAAAGACAGTCCTGTGGTACAGAGATAAATGCCATATATAAACCAGAAGCTGGACTACTTGGGGACACAGTTGACACAATAGCTATAATTGGGCAGTTTCTCTAGCTATGGCCTCCACCAGCAGGGATGGTGAACCTATAAGGATTCCCAAATTGAAGCTCTCCTTTTTCATGAGTAGTGCCTACCCATCCAGTGCCTACTTACCCAGAGACAACACTGGCATTGACAGAAAACCTCAATGCATAAACAATAATCAGTCTTACTTGGGTTCATCCTCAGTCTGTTAATCTTTACAGCCTTCAAATACCAGGACAGGATGTCAGTAGTATCTGCCCAACAGCCTACAATGGCTACTCATTGCCATATTTATGAAAGTGCATCCAAAGCCATTGAATGATCTCAGCCAGCAACCGTATATCCTTATCAATCATTTGTAAAACTAGGGAGAAGTAGGCTCAAGTATTTTTGACACTAAATAAATAAATCAAACATAAGAATGTTACTGAAAATATGAACTATTACACTTCATTTGTAATTGTAATACAATGTACTAAATTATACACAGATTCACCAGATTTTTTTTCCGCCAAACAGACTACCAGGAGTTTGTCCCCTTTTTTATATACTTACTTGAGCCTATTATTATATTAAAGAATCTACAGAACGATAAGGAAATGGATGTTAAAGACCAATGGATTTTAAATACCTTAACACTACCTATGGATGATGTTAAGAGATAAAATACTATTTTAACTCCAGATAAGGGTAACTTAGGCCTGCTTTATTCATGGACTGGAATATGACAAGGAATCATGAAAAATGTAACATAAAGAAGTATTATCAAGACACATTGGGCTGTGGATAGATATAAGCAGGAAATCCTGGGCATAGAAGAGGGACTTCTGAGAGAGCCAATTGAGTACAGAAAAGGAACAACTCTCTCCACCAACTTATCTCCTTGTAATGTCTTGTTGCCTAGGGCAACTAGGAAAGTCATTACATACAAATGAAGATTTGTCAAGATTTCTTTTACCCAAAGGTTGAATGAAAATGTGTCACCTCCATAATTTTAAATTTAAATAGGTATTTTAATAAATAAAATAGGAAAATAATACTAGAAATGAGTTCTTTCACTATCTGTATTTACTTCTCCATATAAACACCATCATTCACTACATACTTTTACCAACAATGAACAAACTTCTTAAAGCTACTTTAAGGAAATCCCCTATCTATATCCCCAAAAACAGGACCCATGATTTTTTTTTTTTTTTGTCAAAATCTGGGATCTTATTTTTCTTAATTTTCATATGGAAGTTTTGTGATAATAGTCCACAAACTGATGCCTTATTTCTGCATATAATAATGACTTTGTGTTTTGTCAGCTATACTATGAAGAAATTCCTTGTTTTCATTATTATAGCAGGCCAACACTGACAAATTTCAACTCTTGAAGCTTTTACTACTGCTATTAGCATACAAGGAGCCCATCTTGCACGAATATTCCAATATTGAAAATTATCAGTAATATGAATGTTCCTGTGAAATGCTAGGCTTGACAACAAGTTCTGTTTAAGTGATCTTCCAATTGTCATTATTCAGTTCATCAGTCTTTCTTGTTTGCAATTCACTGTTTGCTGTCACAGGTCATCCACTTATTCTTGATCATATAAATCAGCTCTTTTCTTTGTATTTTTTGGCTTAGTTACTGTTGTGAATTAATAAAAGTGCTTAAATAAAGATTATTAAAACCTTTAGAAAAGTGCAGGGTTCTGGCCCTGCACTTCTGATTGGCCGATAATAGCAACATCTGATTGTCCATTCAGGAGAATCTGATTGACTATTAGCGGACCTCTTTCATTGGTTAAGGGAACTAACGCTTCCCATTTCTTATTGGTTATTTGATCAGCTGCTTGCCTATAAAAAGGGCTATTGCTGCCGTAGTTTTTGCTCTGTTCCACAATGTTAAATAAAGAGTTGAAGTTCACTGTTCATTGTCTCGTCTCCACTTCTTGCGCCCATGCGCAGAACATAACACTGGCGACGAAGGTGGGATTTGGAGGCGTCAAGAGCTGACTGAGCACTACAGAGCGCAAAACAGAGCACGTGGCTGAAGACACACCAACGGCTGAACCATGTCTAGCAGCTTCATACCACCCGCTCCATTCGACCCAGCACAAGAAGACTGGGACTCATATATGGACCGATTCCAGATGTTTCTGGAGACCAACAACTTGAAGGATGCCACTACCAGAAAGAAGCGAGCGGTATTCCTAACTCACTGCGGGTCAACCGTGTTTAAGATGGCCAAAGCACTAGCCAAACCGGCTGAGGTGAAGTCCATGGACTGGGACGTCCTCGTGCCCCTTCTACGGGCCCAGCACGCACCAACCGTACCAAAGCTTGTTCGAAGACATGAATTTTATCAGAGAGACCAGCAGAAGGGAGAAAGCGTTGCATATTTCATTGCGGATCTCCGGAATTTGGGAGGCCTCTGCGGATTCGCCGACCTCAAAGAGGCCCTGAGAGACTGAATAGTTCTGGGATGAGATGCGCTAGCTACACAAAGTAAGCTGATGGCGAAAGGCGACGTTAGCCTTACAGTTGCCATTGCTGACGCTACTGCAGCAGAAGCAACCAGAAAGTCAGCTGCCCAAATGCACCGCACCCACGCCCCGCTCTGCCAACTTGCCGGCAAAATCTCACCTCACCTGGAAGGACAGGCAATGACATCCCACCACGAGGACCTCGAATCGTCATCAGAAAGTGATGAAGAAGAGGTCAACCGGCTCCGGTCTGAACGAGAACAACGCCATCAACGTAACCAGAGAGTGCAGTACCAATGTGCTGGTTGTGGGGCAAACCACCCACAATCAGACTGCAAATTCCTCAACGCGCTCTGCCATGTGTGCGGGAAAAAAGGTCACATCGGAAGAGTCTGTAGAAGCAAGCAAAGATCCAACCCACCTCAGAGGGGGACCAACTACCGCCAGCCCACAGGAAGTCGTCCTGTGAATCGGGAATACTTAACCCACCAATGGAACAACCACTCCTACAGAAACAAACCACCAGCCCAGTCAACGAAACGAGAAGAGGCACACCAAACCATTACGATTGGTCACGCCTCATCATTAGACGCCAAGAAGATCCGGGTGAAGGTCGCCATCGAAAACCAGCCCTGCATGATGAAAGTCGATTCAGGATCATCCCTCTCGATGGTTTCCTGGAAGACCCTTAAACAATTAATTCCCACCGTCTGGCGGGAAGATTCCAAAGAATCATACTTAAGGACTATCAGGGAAATCGAATTCCAGTCGTTGGATCCAGCCAGGTCCGTGTCTCATTTAAAAATCGTACTGCATCCCTACCCTTGACTGTAGTCGACAGGGATCAGCCTAGTTTGTTAAGCCTCCAATGGTTCGCCCCACTTGGAATTGAAGTAGCCAGCATTCACCGAACCAACAGCGACGACTGGGAAGAGGCCATCATCCGGGAGTTCCAGGATATCTTTACAGATAAACTAGGTGAGTACAAGGGGATCCCGATATCATTTAACCTTTGTTAGGGATAACATTGTTTTACCCTAACTGGTTTAGGTAAATAATAATATGTAATCATAGTTTGTATGTTAAAGTGTCTGCAACTTTAACTGTGGGATAGTAATTAAGGGAGTGGTTGTGAAAGCACTTTAAAAGAAGCAAGGCTTCAGCTTACTATCTCTCTGGCTTTGATGATCCCTGATTACTGCAAGGAAACAAGTCTGCATTGCTCGAACGGGAGAGAAAACAAAGGACTGGCTTGTAAGTGAACTGACATAGGATATTCTAAATGGACTTTGCTAACTGAATATCCCTGAATGGACTGACTAAATGATACATGACTATTGGACTGTTATTTTGACTATGCTATGAACTCATAATGGAATAAACTATATATTTGATAGCACAAGCGTATCTGTCATTTTTACTGTATGTTAATAAACATACAAGCTTAGCTCACTCATTTATCTGTGTGCCTATCTGACTAAGCTGCACATTCTGTTTAGCTTGTCTCCCTAACCCTAGTTGGGGAAACCAGGCTTAACACTGGTTATGGGCCCAGAGGCTGCAAAGTCAGTTTAACTAGGATAAAACAGATTTATGTTAAAAGTGAGAGTTTGTGTTGTTATACATTACAGTAAACAGACAGCTGTGTTTTATTAATTATAGTTTTATATCCATATAAGAAAACATGGCACAAGTCAATTTACAAAGTTTGTCCCTTATATCCAAGTTGGATGGAACAAACTATGTATCATGGTCTATGAAATGTAGTATGCTTCTACGAAGAGAAGGTTTGTGGAACATAATTGAAAATCCACCAAACGTAGAAGAATGGGATCCAGAGGATGAGGAAGATAAATTAAAGATAGAAGAATTTATGCATAAAAATCAGCAAGCTATTTGCATTATTGCTTTAACTTTAACTGATATGCAGCTTGTTTATATCCACGGAGAGAATACGGCTGTTGGGTGTTGGCAGAAGCTGAAGAGGATTTATGTTCGAGATAACGTTGGTGCTCACATAAATTTAACACGGAAACTTTTCAGTACACATCTCCATAAGAATGGTGATATGCTGAGTCATTTGAAAACTATGCAAAGCATTTTTCAAGAACTGCACGAGAAAGAGCTTATTTTCTCTGAACTACATCAAGTCTATATAATACTATCTTCCCTCGATGAAACCTATGATAACTATGTAACTTCACTTGAAATATTGCCAAAGGAAAGCCTAACTTTAACTGATATAACTGGCAGATTGATTGAAGAGGCCAGAAGAAGGTTTGAAAGAGATGAGTTAAGGAGGGAGCAACCTCAAAAAGAAAATAATGAATCTCCTACTGCATATGCAATTAAAAAGTGTTTTAATTGTGGAGGAAGAGGACATTTGGCAAGATTTTGTAAAAAGGCAAAGAGCCAGAACGCTGGCTAGAATACAAAAAGTCATCAAAAGATAAATAAAAATCCAGAGTTAGCAATGTATACTAACGGAGCTGTAAAAAATAATTTATGGGTGGTTGATAGTGGAGCATCTCATTGTATAACTAATGACAAGAAACATTTTATAAAAATGTCCAAGAGTACACAGCAGATATCGTTAGCCAATGGCTGGAAACTGAAAGCTAAAGGTCAAGGTATTGCATATTGTTCTTTTATAAAAGAGAATGTAAAAATGTTATATGTACCACAACTTAAGTTTAATTTAATTTCAGTTAGAATTTTGGTTAAACTAGGATATGTAGTTACCTTTAAAGGAGATAACTGCATAATTGAGAAAGAAGATAAGAGAATTACTGCATCTTTAAGAGGTGAATTATATGTGTTAAATGATAATGGTTTAAAGGTGGCTAACACAGTTTATGAAAATAAGAAACCTCATGATGAATGTATTCACTTGTTACATCGAAGGCTAGGGCATTTAAATTTTAAAATGCTTAAGAAAACTATTGAATTATCTAAGGGAATAAGTTTGAAACCTTGTAATAAGTATTTGCAATGTAATGCCTGCAATCAAAGTAAGGCCAGGGTCACACCTGCTAATAGAGTTGATGGATTTACTACCAAAGAACCTTTAGAGGTAGTATTTGCAGATTTAATAGGTCCTAAAAAACCAAGTGTAGGAGGAGCTCGTTACATACTAAGTATAATGGACCATTATTCTAGATATGGGTTTTGCTATTTAATGAAGAGCAAAACTGAAACTTATCAAAATCTCTTTAATTGGATTAAATTTGCTGAAAGGAAAACTAAAAAGAAATTAGTAACTCTTATAACAGATAATGGTACGGAATTTACAAATAATAAATTCCAGAACAGACTAAGAATGTTAGGAATTCAACATAAAATGTCTGCACCATACAGGCCACAACATAATGCCTTTATAGAGAGAAGAGGCCAAACATTACAATCAATGACACGATCTATGATGTCTGATTCAGGATTACCTGACAATTTGTGGGGAGAAGCAATAATGTGTGGTAATCATATATTAAATAATGTTGTTAATTCAACAACAGGTGAATTACCATTCACACTGTGGCATGGTACAAAACCTGATTTAAGTTACATGCACACATTTGGAGCACCAGCATGGGTGCATATCCCTTCACAACTTAGACACAAAGGACAACATAGAGCTAAAAGATTATATTTTGTAGGATATACATCTAATCATAGATCTTATAGATTCTGGGAACCAGGTACATCTAAAGTTTACACCAGTGCTAGTGCAAAATTTCTAGAACATGTAGGATGGTATAGATTAGAGCAAGATTTAAATAATGAAGTAATTATTGAATCCTACAAAAGGCAGAAAAATCAGAATAGTTATAAGAAGAGTCCAATTAAAGAAGAAGTCCATGAAGAGCAAATAGGACCAGAACTAGAGGAAACTGTTAATCAGGAAGAGTTAGATAATCAAGAAGAGTTAATAAATGAAAGTCCACCTGTAAGTCCTGTAATACCTAGACGTACTACACGTATAACTAGACCACCTGATAGGTATCAAGCAAGTATAGTTTGCCAAGTAACTAAAGTTCCAACTAGTGTAGATGAACTTAGGATGTATCCTGCTAAGGATCAGGAGAATTGGCAAAAGGCAATGAAAAAGGAACTAAATTCATTAAAGGTAATGAAAGTTTATGAAGATGCTAAATTACCTCCAGGAGAAAAATCCAATTAATAAACATACAAGCTTAGCTCACTCATTTATCTGTGTGCCTATCTGACTAAGCTGCACATTCTGTTTAGCTTGTCTCCCTAACCCTGGTTGGGGAAACCAGGCTTAACAACCTTAACCCCAAAGTAGCTCCCATCCGTCTTAAGCTTCGTCGAGTTCCATTTGCTCTTAAACCAAAGATTGATGAGCAGCTTGATAAATTAATAGCCCAGGGTGTGTTAGAACCAACCAACCATGCTCCCTAGGAAACCCCAATCGTAACACCCATCAAGCCGGATGGATCATTAAGAATTTGTGGGGACTACCGAGCTACCCTGAATCACGCCCTTCAGCAGAACGCTTACCCGGTACCGGTGGTACAACACCTTCTCCATTCCCTGGGGTGCGGAAAAGTCTTTGCTTAATTGGATTTAGCACAGGCATACCAACAACTGCCTGTAGATAAAAAATGGCAGAGGCACAAACGATTGTTACGCACCGAGGTGCATTTAAGTGCAACCGACTCCAATTCGGAGTTAACGTGGCCCCAGGAATCTTTCAGAGATTGATGGAGAGACTACTACAGGGTATAAAAGGGGTTGTACCTTATTTTGATGATATTTTAATTGCTGCTCCGAATAGAGAAATACTAAGGGAGAGCCTGAGGTTAGTTCTCCAGAAATGTAAAGACTCTGGCCTAAAAGTAAAAAAAAATAAGTGTCAACTGTGTACGGATAAAGTAGAATTTTGGGGGTACTTAATCGATAAACAAGGCATTCACCCAACTGATAGCAAGCTAAGGGCAATCAAAAACACCCCAAGGCCCAGAAATAAGATCTCCAAGCTTTCCTAGGCCTTATCAATTTTTACAATGTGTTCCTGCCCCACAAAGTGACTGTAGCTGAGCCCCTACATCGTCTGTTGGACAAAAAGGCAACCTGAGTCTGGGGACACCGAGAGGAACACGCGTTCTGACAAGTAAAAAACTTATTGACTTCAGACGCTGTTTTGATGCAGTATAACGAGACTTTGCCTTTAACGATTACATGTGATGCATCACCATTCGGAGTGGGTGCCATTTTGAGCCATGTGTTACCAAATGGTAGTGAAGCCCCTATTGCCTACTTTTCAAAAACGCTATCAAAAGCTGAAGGTAACTATAGTCAAATCGATAAAGAGGCTCTTGCTGTCGTTTCTGCTGTTAAACGATTTCATGAATATATTTATTTTTTACTATAGTTACCGACCACAAACCTTTGCTGGGGATTATAGCGGGGGACAAGCCAACCCCTTATATATTATCTCCCAGAATGATTCGCTGGTCGGAATTCTTGGCTGCATATAATTATAAGCTGCAACACCGCCCAGGGAAAGCCATCCCCCACGCTGATGCACTAAGCCATGCACCACTTCTGGAAACCGTTGACGACCCAGCTCCAACCATCACAACGCTCCAGATTGAGATACTTCAATCACCACCACTGACAGCTCGAGATATCGCGATCGAAACCAAACGCGATCCCATTTTGGTGCGACTTCTTAGCTGGGTCGAGCGAGGATGGTCATTGGATCAAATCCCTGACAACTTCAGTCTTTTCAAGAATCGACAGACGGAACTGTTTTCCCAGAAAGGCTGCACCATTTGGGTGGATAGAGTCGTCGTCCCAGAGCGGCTGCAATGAGCGGTATTGAAAACCTTGCATGAAGGCCACCCCGGCATCGTGTGCATGAAGGCACTCGCATGAAACTACGCGTGGTGGCCGGGTATCAACAAGCAAATCAAGGCCTGGGTAAAGACTTGTTACAAATGCCAGGAAGTTAGCAATGCCCCACCGAAAGCAACCCCAACAGAGTGGGAAACACCCAGGGGACCATGGTCCCGTATTCATATTGACTTTGCGGGACCTACTAAAGGACACACATTCCTAGTAACGGTGGATGCCTACTCAAACTGGCTTGAAATCCATGAAATGAAAAATACCACAACCGAATCTGTCATCAGAAAATTGGACAGATTATTCGCAACCCGTGGACTGCCAGATGTTCTGGTATCCGACTGGTATCTGGCCCCCAGTTTACCGCGCTTTCTTTTGAACAGTATTTGGTGGACCGTGGTATTCGCCATGCGCTAACTTCGCTGGTGCATCCTGCGGCCAATGGAAGAGCTGAGCGCATGCTACAATTCTTCAAAAACACCCTACATAAAATGGACTATGGCGATATCGAAGATAAGATTAACCGGATACTCTTTCTTCAACACATCACTCCGCACAGCGTCACCAACAAGACTCCGGCTGAATTGTTAATGGGACGAAAACTCCACTCCCACCTTGACCGACTACACCCATCGTATGAACCAGAAAAACCACATGGATCCAGTGGGAAATGCCGCGAATTCCAGATAGGCAACTTCGTCTTTGCTAGAACCTTTTCTGGCGATCCTTTGTGGGTCGAGGCAACTGTAATCCAAGTCACAGGACCCAGGTCGTACCGAGTAAAAAGTCGCAATGGAAGAATATGGAAGCACCATATTTATCAGCTGCGTTCAAGGCTACAACTTGGTTTCTGCGACTCTGGTAACTTCCAAACTGAGGGGGGAGGAGATGCCGAGGAGACCGAGTTTGAAACGGCAGAAAGCACGAGTGGAAGAAGTGAGCATTCGGACTTAACGCATAAAGAAGGATCAGAGAGGGTGGTGGACTTGCCTCAAAGAGACACCTCGTCAGAAGCAAGCCCACAAAGGCTAGAGGACAACGAGGACATTAGCAGCACTGAGTTTTTAAATGAAGGACCGGAGGCACCCTACTCGCCAGAAAACGTCCCGCCAAAACAAGATTATAAACAAGTACCGGGGGGACAGCAAAAATCTAATAGACAATCTAAACAACCTGCCTACCTCAAAGATTACATCACCCCACCCCTTAAACGGAACCCGGGGGAGGAGGTGTTGTGAATTAATAAAAGTGCTTAAATAAAGATTATTAAAACCTTTAGAAAAGTGCAGGGTTCTGGCCCTGCACTTCTGATTGGCCGATAATAGTGACATCTGATTGGTCCGTTCAGGAGAATCTGATTGGCTATTAGCGGGCCTCTTTCATTTTAAGGGAACTAATGCTTCCTGTTTCTTATTGGTTATTTGATCAGCTGCTTGCCTATAAAAAGGGCTATTGCTGCCATAGTTTTTGCTCTGTTCCACAATGTTAAATAAAGAGTTGAAGTTCACTGTTCATTGTCTCGTCTCCACTTCTTGCGCCCATGCGCAGAACATAACAGTTACATACACCAGTAATTTCAACATAGATATCACCATAAATAACCTACATTTAAAGATGTATTTCAATTGAAGGGACTTCCACAGTTATAAATTGAATCTTGACATGTTATTTGACTCCATTTTCATGTTGCTTCTGCCCTTCACCTCCAACCAGCCCAGAAAGAAAACCGCACCTATAAGACCTTTGTCCAAACATTATGTGGCAAATAGTTTTTTTCCCCCTCTGCCTCCTCCTTTGAAATTGCCTTGGTGCTGAATAGTCTAATGGGAGAGTTCAGTGCTGGGTCTGCACTTTCCCAGCCATTAGCCAGCTGCCACTGCATTTTATTATCTTGAGAGGGGGGAACTGTGCATCAAAGCAATTTCCAAACAGTGTGAATGGGTGGAAGTAACCCAGCCAGGACAACGTTCAAACATGTATTTTTGGCACACATACACAGTGCCATCTGGAATCCGGAACCACAAAGGCCAGTAGGCCTGCTTACACACCCTTTACACACCCTGTTTTGTTCACTGGTGTAACAGTTAATCTTGATAACAAGGCAAACTTGTAGCAAGTAGCTGTTTTCATGCATAGACATTGTTTTGTATAAGCAAAACTGCACAGAGCCAGGATGAAAAACAAAGGTAGAAGGTGGGGCTTTGTGTGAAAACAAAGGAGCAGACCATGGAAAATAACCTTTGATTTGCTTCTGTACTTGGGTAGAAGAGAAACAGATTTTTCCTCCTCCCTCCACTTAAAACACACAGTAAAGCTGCCTGTGAAACAGTCAGATACTTGGCATAACTGCCTCCAGAGCTCAGATCAAGTATTTTTGGCTCTGTTTCTCCTCTGATCAGTATAGTTCAATCATTGTGCTCTCTCTCTCTCTCTCTCTCTCTCCCCCCCTCCCTCACTCCCTCCCTCTCTCTCTCTGTCTCTCACACACAAATGCAGGCAGAGAGAGAACGGGGGAGAGGAGGAGAGAGAGGGGAGGGAAAGATCAAAGTCTTTGCTTGTGGTACATGGTCATACAGATATTATAGTTTAATAAAATAGGGGTAGTGTTTCAAAACTGTTTAATAATTACCAAGCACCAGGTGATAGATATGAAATTTCCTAAAAACACATTAAAACAGATCCATAGTCTTAAATTATGCACTTTTACTAGGAAAGAAAATAGGGAGAAAAAAGTCATTGTGGTTAGACATATGTATTGTTTTTCAACTTTTCCTCTGAAGCACCTATAGTTTCTTTGATTAATGGGTATATTATCATGTTCTCACTGTTCAAGTTTTGTCACTTCATAGTTTATCTTATGATTTAGTCTGTCACACTTCTATTTTTTGCGGAAAAAAATCATAATTCAATGAAATACTGAAGAATGTATGCATCAAATAATACAGTGCCACACTGAGACAGAAGCTCATTATATAATCTCTGTCATTTAGGCAGCCGATGGGTAAAGAAACATTCTCTCCATATTACAGATGAGGGCGAGAAATACTACAGCTAAGGGATGGGGAATTGTGTGAAAATTCTTAATTAAGCCAATATCTAAAATGGTGATCCTTTGGCTTATGACTCTTCCTCTTAAACATACAGCAACATTTAATTATATATAGTATTTATTTTACATATATTATACTGCATATTTATATTAATAGCAAGAATGGAAACACATTACAATTACTAAATCAGAACATAAGCCTGCTAATCTATCTGTACAAAGAGGCTTTGGTGACAATAAAATCACATGGCTGGTCTACTGTAACATGTTCTGCATGGGTCTCCCTTACAAGTGATTTAGAAACTGCAGCTGGTACAGAATACAGCTGCCAGATTGCTGATCAATAGACTCACCACTACAGAATAACACATATTTTATTATCGCTGTATTCATTGCCAGGTTTACAAGCCCAGTTCAAAGTTCCAGTTATCATGAAAAAATTTATACTAAAAAAGTTTATACTAAGATTTGTCAGCATACCATCCATCCAGAATTAGTTTGAATAATAAAAATTTTCTGAATAAATAAAATTTAAAAAATACATTTAGTATTCATAGCAATAGCAAACTATTAGAACCTTATTTATAGAACCTATAAATAAGGCATACAGGGAAACTGTATCTGACAAATTCAGAAGTACAGTAGTTTTACCATCATAAATGTTAGCTGTCAATAACTGCACCATTAATATAATTGCTGCCCAAATTTCAGAGTAACATACAATCATTGGAAAGATACCTTAACCATTGTCAACAGCAAAGAATTTAGAAAATTTAGAAAGTAAGTAGGAAATTTCAAAATGCATGTTCTGTGGAGATGCATATAATCATGGCTGCCAGTGATTTTATACATATTCAAAAGAACAGCCTGGACAGCTGCAAATCAGGTCAGAGACGCAGTTCTTAGATTGCTGGAATTAGTCTTTTTCCCTGCACCTTTTTTTTCTGGGAGAAATCTCTACCCTTCAAAGCCATTATTCATTCTATGGCTCTTGTTAGCTCCATGCAAAAAAATAAAACTGATCAGGTATCAGAAACAATATAGTGTTGTTGTCATTTTTAGCAGGCCTCTAAAAAGCGATTATTAAAGCGCAGGAACACATGGGTCACTGTGCTCTTGTCTTGCTTTGGCAGATATCTGGTGGGCCACTGTGGGAATAGAATGCTGACTAGATAAACACTGGCTGTCATCCAAGGCAGCTCTTACGCGCTTATGTTCCCAAAGCTGATCAAAGAAAAACAGGGACGAAATTTTATTACAGGCTTCTAAGCAGGAGTGATCCCATTTTTTCTTATGAACAAATGCTTGCAAGTAACATTTGCTAGTCACAAGAATATACAATTCATGTGAGTGTGTGTGTGTGTGTGTGTGTATGATGTACAACAGTCCTTCAAGAACTCTATAAAGAACAACATATAATTTCTAGACTATTCTGTTTCTTCAGCCTTTACTATGGACTTCCATCTTTTATGCTATGGTCTTATTACCACTAGGCTTCTGATGTAATTGAAAGAGATAGTTATAACCTTAAAGTCTACCAAATATGGCACTGAGATACATTAGGGAATACCTTGTCAGAATTGGATCTGCCTCTTAGTCAGATATAAATCATCTGTTAAGAATTTCAACTCCTCACAAGGTAATAATAATAATACTTTATTTGCAGTCACAGACCAAAACACAAGTACAACAAAAGAAGAACATGGGAAAATTAATCATGAACAATTGGTCACCAAAAACTTGACTAAGGGGAATTACAGCGTTCTCCTCTGATGGTTACAGCTCTTAAAAAAAATTGGAAACCGAAGAAGTGATATATGAGGAGCCATCCCCTAGACAATATAAGAACAAATTATTAACATTGGGTCTAGAAGGATCTGTTTCAAGGAGAGACAGTAACTTAGATCTACCTGTGTTATACATAGGGCAGTATAAAATGACATGCTCCACACTTTCAACCTCAGCTCTGTCACAGGGGCATAGCCACTTGTTAATCGGGAGCCTCTTAAATCGCCCATCCAGTAGTGCGGAGGGCAGAACATTAACTCAAGCTAGGGAGAAAGCTCTTCTATACTTGGGAAATGGTTAGAGTGTAAAAATAGGAAGCCATCCTCAGTCCATAATTATTAAATTGACTGAAGATCAGAGGGGAGCAAGTTTTGTTAGCTCTGGCTCATAGATATTGCAAGTCAATGTCCACAAGCCATTGGACTACCCTAAATTGGGCGTCCTTAAGGCCATAATCTCCCACAGCATCCCCCTTAAAACCTAGCAGGTGTAATTTCTTCATCAGCTCCCTCTCCCAACGATAAATATGAGAGTCAGCAAACGCCAGGGAGAGGTAGCTACCAGGAACTGCCGGAAAGAGCACCTGAAACCGCCATTTAAAAGTGTTAATCCACACCATACATTCGACTGATTGAATGCCCAGTTCCAGGTACATTGGAGCATCTATTAAGAATTTCAACTCCTCACAAGGTACATGGTGTAGATGAGATTGCTGACCTTTTCTGTGGTCTACCCCAATCTATAGATTCTTTGCCTTCTTTGATATATATGCCTCACTCTCCTTGCATTTGAAAACAAGTTAAAGCAGACCTGTTTGCACCTTTGGCCTGAGCTAATTGGACTATTTTCATATGATATCATACAAAATTAGTCACACAAAATTTACTCATTTTGCTGTTTGACTGCCAGAGTCCATCAGGACTAAGAATGGATTAGAGAAGTTTTTATAAAGAGATTACAAACTGGAGCTTGGTTCCTGTTTAATATTTCTTTATTTGTAGCACATTAAAAGAGAATAATTATATTAAACTTAAACAACAGATAGCTACAGACTTGAAGAAATGGGAAAACTTGCAATTGTCATTAATAGGGAGAATTTCAACAATTAAGATGAATATTTTACCCAGAATTCTATTTCTGTTTCAAACAATACCAATTAGGCTTGGAAAAGACTATTTTGAAGATTTAAATAAAATTATGTTGAAGTTTATATGGCAAGGTAAGAAAGCAAGAATAAAGCTAAAGCTTTTGCAAGATGCTAGAATTAGAGGAAGTTTTCGCCTGCCCAATTGGGAATTGTATTATCAAGCTGCAAGTTTGATGTGGGTCAAGGAATGGATAACATTAAGAAAGACTAGATTGTTGACACTAGAAGGTCATGATTTGCTGTTGGGTTGGCATGCTTTTTTATGGTATAAGGGAACTAAAACACAGGGTTGCTTTAGAAGACATTATATACGGGAGTCTTTGTGGTTAAACTGGGAGAAGAAAAAAAGACAATTGTTGTGTATGCATAAAGATTAATAAAGTGTGAGCTTGGAGTAAGTGCAGGGTTCTGGCCCTGCACTTCTGATTGGCTGTTAAGCGGCTGGACCGGATTGGCCCGTTCCGGGGAATCCGATTGGCCCTTAACAGAGAGTTCCTATTGGTTATAAGAGCTAGCGTTCCTAGCTCGTTATTGGTTAAAAGTTACAGGGATTGCCTATATAAGGCGGGTTTAACTGCTATTGAAATGAGGAAGTCACAATGTAAATAAAGAGCTGAAGTTCACCATTCAGAGGCTTGTCTCCATTCTTTCACGCCCATGCTCAAAACTTAACAACAATGTTATTTGAAAATTCCAGTTTGGTTATCGACTATTGAAGCATTTTCCTATCCTATAATTTATAAGAAGGAACAAACAGTTAGATATGGGGAAATATTGGATGAAAAGGATAAACTTAAATCGATTCAAAAATTAGAGGAACAAGGTATAAAGATGAATTGGTTTTCATATGCGCAAATACATTCAAGGTATGATGAAGATTCTAAAATGGAGGGATTTTATGATAAACAGATTGATCTAGATAAGATCTTGGTGGGTACTGATGAGAAGGTGATTAAAAAATTATATGGTTATTTACTGGGAATTAAATTAGAGGAAGAACAAGTTAAAGAAACTATGATTGTTTGGGGGAAGAATTTTGGATATAGGATTGATCTAGAGAAATGGCAAAAATTGTGGTTTCAAAATTATAAAATGACAATGTCAACAGCATATAAAGAAAATTTGTATAAGATGTTTTACAGGTGGCACTTTCCCCCGACAAGAATAGCAAGAATGTTTAAGAACAAATCTGAAAAATGCTGGAAATGTCATCAGATACCTGGCTCATATGACCATATGTGGTGGACCTGTGAGGACGCTAGAAAATATTGGACTAAAATTCGCATGTGGTTGGAAAAAATGACAAAGAAACGTATAGATTTGAAACCGGAGTTCTTTTTATTGGGAATCTTACCAGATACATACAGTAAAGGCTTGAAATATCTGATTGTAAATGTATTAACAGCGGCTAGGATTGTATTTGCTAAAAATTGGAAGAGTGAGAAAATACCATCAGAGAAAGAAATTATTAAGAAAATATTGGAATGTGCTGAGATGAGCAGATTGACATTTGAAATTAGAGAACAAGATGATAAACAATTTTATGAAATTTGGGGTCTTTTTTATCAATGGCTAGATGACAAAATACGATAATAGAATATTTAGAATGTTAGACAGCAAGGAATATCTTTATTTTTTATTTCGCCTTTGTTATTTGACATTATATTTATAAAGTGTTTTTAGGATAGATTTGGTATGATTATATGATTTGTTATAGAATAAACTATTTAAAATATTGTTATCTCAAAAAGCATGAATGATTAAAAGTATAGTCAAATGATTTTTTAATAGCGATATTAGGATATATAAGTTTGGATTGACAATATGAGTTGTTATATAACATAACTGTAATTGAGACTACAAAATGAATGCACAAAACTGATGAACCAACCGACACACTGTATGTACATAAGAGAGTTGATGTTTTAATGTTTTGTTTGTCTTGTTTGTTTGTAGAAAATCAATAAAATTCTTTTCAAAAAAAATTATTTCTTTATTAAAGTGGCTATTGTCACAACTATTGTGACTGAAGAAAAAATGGTGAAATTATGATCTCACTAGGCTATTTCATTAACCTAATGTTAAATAGTATCAATGCCTGTTTCAAAAATGACTTGGTTCTTTTTATAATAAAGTCAGATTATTTTAAAGTATCTTGGATAATTGCTTAAAGCAAAGCTTAGGTTACTCCTCCTACCTTCCGATTTTTGTTAATTTTAAAGGAGAAAAGGGGGAAGAGGAAAAGTGTAGGGTATAGGGGGAAAAGAGAAAAAAGCATTGACTTCTGACTCCTTTTGGTGCAGTAAAATGGGGTAATAACATAAAAACTCAACTTTTTTTACTTTATAAGATACACTAGCCATTTTTATAACAACAACATTTCTAATCAGAAAACTCAAAATTAGTTTCATTTTATTCCACCTCAAGCTTAAAGTCCAAAAGCAGTTTCCAAGTAGAAACAAAATAAGTTGTATTCTTTTCTTTAATCAAAGCAATCAATTTAGTTATCTCTGCTAACTCCATCAACTATTGCAGTCAGTCTTCCATTGTGAGAATTACACCGTCCTTCCATTTTTTGTGAATATAGTAATCCTGCTGTTGTCAACATATAAAATATCCAAGTTCCATTTTTTTTTCAAGTTCTTTATCCATCAGAAAAGTTTCTGGTTTTATCTAAAAGAAAAGTTTCTGGTTTTATCTTTATGTTCACTTTAAGAATCTTCTGTATTAAGATGTGGATCCTACTCCAATATTTTTTGTTTCATCACATGTCCAGCATAAATGATAATTTACATTTATCTCCAACATTAGTTTGAAATACCTTTTATACAAAACTAAAGCTTGGCTTCTATAGTATGCTCAGGAGAGGCCCATAAATTGAGAGTCATATTACAAGAATTAACAACATTCCACTGAAAAACTTTGTAAATTATGATTGACCTCATCCATACCAATTGAAGATACTGGGAGTGCCAGCACATGGGGAGGGGAGGGTCAATGTCTGGAAAGGACATCTTAAGACACTTCATATTTGCATTAAGTAATTCATACAATATTTTCAGGATTGGATTAGAAATTCCCACAAATTGGTTTGTTTGGATTATTTTTAGAGGAAAAGAAAGCAGTTTTGGTCTTAATGGCCCTGCTAAATAATTATTTGTTTGGGAAACTTGGATTGAACCTATAAAAGTCACATTATCAACATATAAACAAAACCATATCCATGGCAGAACCCCAATAAGAGGAGAAGTTGGAGATGGCTAGAGATGGCTTCTTGGTATTCAGTCTCATCTTAACTCTTTAAAAAAATACTAAACATTGTTTGGCCTGATCTTGGATATTATCCATTAAAACAAAATATATGTTGGCCTCTACATGTTTTTCTATTAAAAGATAACCTTGATACTCCTTTTTTAAAATTGAAGCTGGCATCAAAATACAGTACATACAGAAACAAACTTTCTTCCCTAATCATTTATTTCACAAAATAAATACTGAAATGTAATTAAAATATGCATAATTAGGCAAGCATTAGGGCACTTAAATGGAGAAATAATTCAGATAACTGTTATATTGGAAAAGTCTAAAATAGAAATACATGCAGCCTGCAAATATATTCTACAGTCTGACACTTAGCAAATTATGCACAACAGTATAATTGGATAATATAGTTTCTTATGGCTCTAATAGATTCATCCTTCAAGTACCATACAGTATACTGAATACAGAGAACTATTTATCCAATGTCAATATCAATTATCTTTGCCATGTTCCTTTAGTGACAATGTGACTATGAAGAAAGTGGCATTCCACATCCTTTTCTCATGGATATGTTTCTTACTTTAGCTAAGATGATTAGCTAAGATGGTCAGTTAAATTTGTGAGCTTCAAAATGTTGTTACATTGAAAAAAAAAGTTGCAAGAGAGAAAAGATCCATAAAAATGTATTGGATGAGGTAGTTATTTGATCTGAGTCAATATACCAACACTTTTTTCATTTACTTTTCTGAGAAAATTGAATAAGAAAAACTGGCTTCAATCAATTAATTAAACTTTTTATTTTGATCAGGGATCAACGTAAAAACAAGAACAGAAACAAAGCAAAATAGAAATTATCCAACAACAGCAGCATAAAGAATATTTCAATTTTGATTATTTTATATATGTAAGTATATCATAATATTGTTAACACTAAACTATTCAGTCCCATCATAATTTTATTGAGATAATTCCAACAACCAGGGGTGGGATTCAATTTTTTTTAACAAACAGTTCTGTGGGTGTGGCTTAGTTGGTAGGCATGGCTTGGTGGTCATGAGGCTGGCTGGGTGTGGCCAACTCAATATCACTCACATTGAGGCACACATCTCCTCGCCTGGCCTCTCATGACTGTGGGGATGCTGCAACAGTCGTAAGTGTGAAAAATGGCCATAAGTCACTTTTTCAGTGCCATTGTAACTTTGAATGGTCACTCCACACAAGCAAAGTACCAGCAAAAGAGGAAAAAAAAAACCTCCATTCCTGAGACAGGAAGTCTAGTCCTGCCAAGAATGTAATAAGAGTTAATGGAGAGGCAGTTTCTGTAAGCAACACCAGAATGTTTCCTTCGTGCCTTCCTTACAGGATTAGGCCAGTAATTTCTTCTAACAACTGGTTCTCCGAACTGCTTAGAATGTTAACAACCAGTTCTAGAGAATAGGTGAGAAATGGTAGAATCCCACCCCTGCCGACAACAGGACAAACTATAACTTGTCATGAAAGCTAGAGCACCATTATCCAATCATTTTGAATGCCACCAAATATATTTCTTTACCAAGTTGTTCCCAAAGAAGCATATTTGGGATATTGATACTCAAATATGAAACTACTGATTTCAGATAACAAAGCTAGATGTTTATCTCCATTTTGGAATTACAAGTTATTATTTGGAATCTAAACCACGGCTTGACATATCAATTCTGTCCATGTACAAGTTTTACTTCATTATTAAAAACCAAATCAAAATATCTACACTTTCATTTAATATGTTCATTTTTCCTAGTACAGTCTATTAGAGATAATATCCTGCCTAGCAACTGGTCTTCACAAAAAAAAATGTTTATATGTTGTACTACCAAGTTGTTGTTTTGACCTGATGGTTTTGCTTATCATCAGTTGCTTTTCTTGATACAACATTATTAGTATAGCAACTGATTAGGAAAATAAAGGAGAATATTTGTAGCTCAGGATTGAAATGGGGGCTCTTTGGTACTCTCTAAGCTTGCTTTTTTTCTTGCAGATGATTCATTATCCTAACTAGGTAGGACTAGCACTGATAATGTTACCTAGTTAGGATAATGAGATATCTGAAAGAAAACAAGCAAGGACTTCCCTGAATGGGAAAAGTTGTAGAAGCATGCCACTTCCATTTTTCTCACTATGGGTTTAAAGAATGGTCTTGAGGTGTAAAACACTTTTTTAAAATGCAGGTGGCCTTTCCAAATATTGACTATAGCTCAATATTGATATATTAGAAGAGGACAAAAAAGTAGTAATAACACCAGAAATGTTAGTACCTATGGTGGCAACAATATCCACCGTCCACCAACAAATGTCTATGGAGATTCTCAGTTTTCCAGATCATGGCTGTCATGGACAAACAATCCTTCCATTCTCCACCATTCAGTCAGAACTAAAGAAGCTTCTTGGATGAGAAGCAAAATGTCTTCAGGAAAAACAAGAAAGTCCAATTGACTTTTGAAAGAAAGCAGCTTTGGGACAACTACCAACAAATGAAGAACATATCTCATTATTCTGTTAGGGACAGTTGTAATTTAACAAAGCTGCCTCTGTTTTCAGCTGATCATATATTCAGTGTATAATTGATTTTGTACTAGAATGTAAATATAAAAGTTAAGATACTCGACTAGTTTTATATTCCTTCCTCACCACATACTTACTGGATAACGTAGAGTACTGTTATCTAGTTGGGTAATTAAATGTTTACCAGCAAACAACCAAGTTTAGAAAGCATCAAGGATTGCACAGTTCACGCCTCAGTTCCAAAGATTATCTCCTATATTACTGTATAATACCTGAATGATAGCTTGAATTCCAGAATACACATAACTTTGGATAAATAAAGCATTATAACAACAAAAAGGAAAAGCATGCAACAACACAACAGTTCCCATTTGATACCTTATACCTGGGGGGTTGGGGGTTAATCAGCCTTCTATTCCATTTCCAAGGTCCTTTGAAAGAGGCAAGGAATGCAAATGCAACCCATGTATATTGATATTTCAGTGATTATATCTAACTGTAAAATGTATCAAAGACAGAATGATAAAAGTTGACAGTAAACATGCAATATATTTGCTCCTTGCCCTATTTGAACATCAAAAAAAAACCCCTAACTAAATAAATTTCAACAAATGCATGCCTTTTCTTGAGAATTAAATAGATGCACAACTGAAAACAGAATTTCCTGCTTGCACTGACTTAGGTGAAGGCTGCTGCAGTAGGGGAAAAAAAGCAAGAACATTTCATTCTAGCCTCTTTCCACTTCACTGGATGCCATTGAACATTCCTAACCTTGATGGGCTGGGGAAGAACCAACAGTGATAAAGGCAAGGTCACTGTTAGAATAACACTTTTAATGTTAATAGTTAATGAGTGAAGACATAGACCTGGGATAGCACAATTCAAGGAAACAAACATAAAATGAAAGGATGTGAATTTTTAACAAACACACCAGCTGAGGGCGGGATACACCAATTTCCTCAAACAAAGTTTTAGTCATATGTAGAATGCAATCAGGACAAGAGTTTATATTTGTTTGTTTGTTTTTTGTTTTTTTTCTCTGGGCCAAATTCTATTTTCAGAGATTCCAGTAACTTGTGAGCTTCATCTGTCAAATGAAACAGCTTTCCTCTATAATAGGCCAGACCCTTCCAAGCTATTCAAGTGGTTTCTTTAACAGAATTAGATTATGCATATGGACATATTGAGCATACATTCATCTCAAAACTGAGCAGCACCATCAAAATACTGCTAGAAAGATAACTTCATTGGGCAGAAGAGGCTCATGTGGTGAGTCAGTCCAGAAAGGGACTGAATGGAAAGATGAGAGTGGAATGATATGGCACAGAGGATGGGTGGATCGTCATTTATTTTGTAGATGTGGGCAGCCTGTTTTAACTACAGGGTGTAACATTTATTTATTTTGACTTGCCAGAATGGCAATCATAATAGGCCCAATAGTAAAAAAAAATCCATGCATATTAAAATTAATTTTAACCTCAATATTTACTAAAAACAAAACTGATAAGTTAAAGCACAGAAAGGTTTCTATTCACTTTTTATGTTCAACTTTTTATGTTCAACAATATAACTCTGAAAAAAATAAAACAATCCTGACACAAATAGAATGGTTAGGAATCCTTGGATCCATTAGCCAGATATATCCGCTGAAGTATAGTCTACTCTTATCACAACATTTGAAGCCTATAGTCTTATTTTTAAGTCAATTATCTTTTAGCCTTTCCCTGATTCCCTATTCTAGTCCAAACTGCCAGAAATTTTGAGAACATTTAAACTACTTTGCAATTTTATCTAATATTCCAGAAGAAGGCAAGGGAAAATACCTGTTATCAAGCACAGAGACACTCACAGGCATTCTTTCTAGCCACTGTGATGCCAAAATAATGAAACATGTATTGTGTCATCAAATGCAAGATCCACTTATATATTTGCAGATATATAAAGAACCAAGCTTGTGTTAAGTGACACATCTTTCAGTACTTGCCCACTCATGGATGCCTGGATTCTTCTTCCCATCCTTCTCCTCCTTCCTTCCAAACTGTATTGCATTAGTACACAATCCTGCCAAGCCAATGTGCCCTGAAAAAGCAGTTCATATCTCTCTACCCTCCCCAAACATAAATTGAACGATAAGAGAAAAGTGGTATTCTGACACAAGCATTTTAACAGAAAAGAGCCTCTTTCAGCAGACTTCACATGTCTGACAGCTATTGCTTAGACACTCATACCAAAATACTTGATTGTTGTTGGGTTTCTTCTTTTTTTTTCTAACAGTATCACAGAATTCTTTGTTGCTTTGCTACTGGTAAAGCATCCTAGAAATGATATTCTCTGTAATAGGGGGCGTGCATAAGCGCCCCAACGTGCCTACCGTCCCTGTCCTATTGTTTCTTTTCCTTATATATGTATCCATGTATTCATAACTATGTTTTTACTTATACTATTATCTTGTAAGCAATTGACAAACCATGTAAAATAAAAAATAAATAAATAGCAAGGGATTCTTAGTGGGTTCAATAACAAACAAAGCATCGAAATTTCATAGTGATAATTTCCTGAAATTGTAAAGGCACAGCTATACATTTCAAAGGACTTCATTTCACACATGCAGAGGCACGTGTGTGCACAGACACACATACACACAGAGTATTCAGGAAAAAATAAATATATATACTTTTGCTATAGAACCGACGAAGAGGAAAATATTTAAATAATTTCTATTCATCTCTTCTCCCCCTACCTCTTTTTTGTATTTTAGATGAGTTTTAACCTTCTTCTTTTATCCTTTTTGCATTTCTGTATGTGAAAAATATAGATCATCGGGGTGGAATTCTACCAGTTCTGTCTGGCTCTGTAGAATCGGGAGCTCTGAAGAGCAGCAGGCATAGAACTGGTTTCTGGCTATGTGCGTGCAAGTCCTTAATGGGTCAAAGTCTACATGGAGGGAAGTAAGCATTGGGGTGCCACAAGGTTCCGTCTTAGGCCCAGTACTCTTCAATATCTTCATTAATGACTTAGACGAGGGAATAGCAAATCACAAAATCACCAAACCAGTAGTTACACCGGTTGGATCCCACCCCTGTAGATCATGTATACCTTAAATCAACAAGAAAAATATATTCTTATAAGTGAAACTTGATGGCATAAAAGAAGCAGATCAATTCATGTAGCAAGCTATTTCTTTCTTCTGTTTAAACCCAATGTGTACTCAACACAGCTACAAAATTGCAACACAAAATATAAATATTACAAATTAAAACTAAAATTAAATGTTCATGGAATCAGTCTATGTGGTTACTGACAGTCCTGATAGTATATGATCAATCAAAACTATTAAATCTAATTAACAATTAAAAGTAGAGCAAGGCTTAACAGAATTTCCAAATGCTGATAGAACAAGGTGAAGAGTTATTCCTATGGGGAATACCCCATAGCCATATAGCAACTTGAGAAATGGCCTTCTCATGCTATCCAGAAAGATATATTGCTGACAATATGGGCAACATCATCAAAATAGCCTATCCTGCAGACCTGAATACTTAGACAGGTTGTAGTAGGAGACAGTTTTGCAGCAAGCATTAGTCTCTCATTAAAATAACTATTTGGTATACTCAACCTAACTTAAAATACCTACACTGGGTGTTTCTGAAATCCAATTTGTATGATGTTTCAGCACAATCAGCTTAGATTTCAGCAAAGCATTCAACAAAGTAGACCCAATCTACTTCTTGGCAAGCTAGAAAAAAGTGGAATAGATAGCACCACCAGTAGATGGATTCGCAACTGGCTGGCAAACCATACTCAACGAGTAGTCCTTAATGGGTCTAAGTCTACATGGAGGGAAACAAGCAGTGGGGTGCCACAAGGTTCCGTCTTAGGCCCAGTACTCTTCAATATCTTCATTAACAACTTAGATGAGGGAATAGAAGGGGAACTTACCAAATTTGCAGATGATACTAAGCTGGCAGGAATAGCTAACACCCAAGAAGATAGGCTCAAGATCCAGATGGATCTTGACAGACTAGAACACTGGGCCATATCTAACAAAATGAAATTCAGTGTAGAGAAAGGTAAAGCCTACACTTAGCCAAGAAAAACCAAAAGTACACATATAGACTGGGTGAAACCAGGCTCAATAGCAGTAACTGTGAGAGGGATCTTGGAGTCTTAGTGGACAACCAGCTAAATATGTGCAAGCAGTGTGCAGCAGCAGCCAAAAAAGCTAATGCATCCTAAATTGTATTAACAGAGGGATACAATCAAGATCAAGGGAAGCACTAATACAACTCCATAAAGCCTTAGTAAGATTACACCTAGACTACTCATCCAGTTTTGGTCACCACATTATAAAAAAGATGTTGAGACTCTACAAAAAGTACAGAGAAGAGCAACCAGGATGATTAGGGGACTGGAGGCTAAAACATACAACGAACGGTTGCAGGAACTGGGCTTGGCTAGTCTAGTAAAGAGAAGGACCAGGGGAGACATGATAGCAGTCTTCCAATATTTGAGGGGCTGCCACAGAGAGGAAGGGATCAAGCTATTTTCTAAAGCTCCTGTAGGCCAGACAAGGAATAATGGATGGAAACTGAACAAGGAGAGATTTAATCTGGAAATAAGGAGAAACTTTCTGACAGTGAGAACAATCAACCAATGGAACAGCTTGCCCTCGGAAGTTGTGGGAGCATCATCACTTGAGACTTTCAAGAAGAGATTGGACTGCCATTTGTCAGAAATGGTGTAGGGTCTCCCGCTTGGGTGTGGGGGTTGGACTAGATGATCTACAATTCTGATTATCTGTTATCTGCTCTTTCCTTAGTCCTTTTTTGTTTGCTGTTGTTCCTTTTTGTTCCCCTTTATTTTCTACTTCTTAAATGTTTTATCACCTTTGAGTGGCATGATGGCCTAGTAGTGAAAATGCTTGACTCCCACTTGGAAGGTTGAGAGCTCAATCCTAGGCAGTAGCAGATGTTTCTCTCTTAGGGCAGAAAAAATATCTGCTGGAAACTCCACATAGGCATCAGGAAGGACATCCAGCCAGTAAACTCTCAGCTCCATCTAGTTGTCCCAGCTATACACTGAATTAAGGGGCTACCGGGTTGTAAAAAGAAAACAATACGTTTCATCACCTTATCAAGTAGAGAGCCTCCTTATATAATGGCAAATTGTGATTTTAGATCATTGCAAGGTAAAATCTCCCTCCTTAATATTAAAGGGAAATTAATTAATGTTTAAGATTATAGAAGAGTTTTCACACATATAATTGTAGTAAATGTTGAAACAACCTTTTTGGTGGAAAGATTTGTATGTAACTAGCCTCTCAAAATTATTTATGTCATTTGTGTGCAGTCGAATTGGACATACTGTTTTGACCTTTTGTTCTAGACAGAGCAGAAATTCTTGAATCCTTTTTAAGAAGTGGGACTTCCCCTTAATAGAAGCCAGGGCACAGTTACTTTCTTTGTTTCCCAACAGATTTTGCTGTGAAAAACTCAATTGGCAGCTAGATTGTCATTTGGCATTTTCCACAATGTGTTACTGAGGTGAGAGATGGAAGCTATTTCAAGAATTTAAAAAACTGGTGGAGAAAATTTCCCTCTTTTTCAGAAGAGTAAAAAAAAAAGAAAGAAATATTTCAGAAATATTCTCATAAAATAGAACCCGTTGGTGAATTTTCAGATGATTTGGAATTATCTGAAAGTTATTCATGGAGAAATGGCCATGAAACATTTTTAATTAGCATTTCTGGATTTATAAGACCACCCAGTTAAAATAATGTGATTCTGGGCAGGAGAGAATCTGTGGCAAGATTGACTAACCTACCAATAGTTCACAAATAAAAATAGGGAGATTTCCTTGTCATTTTCTTGCAGTGCATACAAATAAACATATAGTGATTAGGAGGTTCTGGAGGAATTCGTATCTTAAAACTTGTTTTTAAATAAATACTGCACCAACAGGTAGTTAATTCAGAAAAAAACAATTGAAATTGGACTTATGACAACATGTTCATTTAGCCCTCTAATATTATCAATTATTCAGCAATACTGTCAGCTGCCTCCTTACACTTGCTTGTGCTTCACTGCTATGCAGTGACAGACTGTGATGAACTGTGGGGAGGGGGAATGAAGGAGAGGATGCTTGGGGAAATGAAAATAAGTACTATACCTCCTGTAGACCCTGCCTCAAGGTCACCCAGCTAGAAGGAGGAAGCCACATACCAAACAGGTGCTTGGACTGACCGTTATGAAAACATCTTGACTGATTCTGATTGGTTACAATGGGGTGGGCAATGAGAGACAGTTAAGGGAGGGAAAAATAGAAGCTGGGGATTTTGGCACACGATTCCCAGTTCCAGCTATGCAATATTGCAATAGAATTGATCTTTAATGAAACCATATCTATCTAAGCAAATGGAGCCAAGGACCATTTCTTTTTAGAGATTCAAGTTGTGGCAGGTCTGATAAATATGCTTTTATTGAAAATTGTAGTGATTAGATTTAAGGGAACTTTTGCATTATCTTCATAGAGGAAATAAACTTTTTTTTTTCTGTTCTGCTATACTGTTAGTGATTCTGTGTACTTTGCATTATCAGTATTATTCTCTCAAACATGGTAAGCCCACCACTCATTTTTTAAAAAAATAACTCCTGATTTACCCAGACAAACTGTTGCAAGATAACCACTGCCCCAGAATGAAAGTGCCTTTTAGATTGCCCAAGTGAACTCTGAGTTATTGTTCTGCTCACACTGTTTCATTTTATGGAAATTTTACCATTTATTGTTTTGATCTTTTTGTTTGTTTCTACTCTATATCAGTTCAGGCTCCTTTGGGAGAAAGAGCAATATAGAAACATAAACATAATGATAATGACACCAGTAACGTGTTTGAAACTGCAAGCAACATTTTTAAAAGACATTTCTAAAAACTTGGGACAATGAGGGAGAAAAAGAGGCATCAAAGAATTGAAATACATGTGTCCAATGAGCTTGGCCATTTCACTGTACAACACTGTCTAATTTTAGAGGAAAGGCTGGACAGTGGGAACTTACTGCTCTTTCAATAGTACCTTTCTCTTACTTTTGATTGACTTGTAAAGTTCATCTCATGCTGAATGCTTTTAGAAGCTCATGTCATCCTGTATGCTAAAAAAGACAGCAGTAACAATGTTTTCATGTCACTTATTCTTGGTTACACAAAGGCAATTTAAAGTACTTGATGCTGGCACATTTTCTGCAATGTGTTCTCTCCCACCATGTGATTACTCACCATGTGACTGTTTGCTCATCTCTGTTGTGCAAGAAACTCTTTAAACATTTGCTCAAAAACTGTGCTACATTTGTCACATGAATGTTTGCCTTCAGACACAAAGCAAGAACACAAGGAGGTGTTATACTTATTCAGTTAATGCCGCATGCATATCTCACATGTTGAGAGGGAACAGAAATAATCAGGCCTAAAAGCTTTTGATATCTGCCTAGAATATGAATAGTGAGGTCAGGAACAACAAAGGGAAGGCTAGAAATGGAACATCATAACTTATTTAGGAAGACTTACATATCTAAAACATTTAGGCTTAGAATTGTTAATGAATATGAACAGAAAAATGACCAAGCTTTATCAGATGATTATCTTTGTGGGGAAAGCAAAAAATCCTTCTCCCCCTTCCATATAACACAGTACTTGGATTTACACTTCAGCGGAGAAAAACATGACTTTACTCAGTGTAGAAAGTGTTGAAGGTCACAGATGTACCCCACTGTCAATGGTTACTAAGAAGAATGGTTCAAAATACAGTTGTCCAGTTTAAAAGTTAGAATATATAAGTTTCCTCATACTGAATTTTCTCAGTCCTTCTGGAAATGTCAAGGGTTCAGCCTAGGACCTTCTACATAAAAAACAGCATTCTACCATTTAATCTTACCATTTGTTTTGGGTTGTTTTTTTTTCAAATTCTGGTAGATAGAACAATTATAACATACAAAGATTTCTTCCTGTATTTAGGATTAAAACTTTCAGTTTAACATAGAAACATATGCTATTTGAAAAATTAGATCAGGAGAAAGGGAACAGGGAGTAAAAGGAAGGAGGTATGATGTGTATTTTAAAATTCAGTTATTAAAGTAGTAATAATGCCATGAGTGGACATATTCTCCCTCACTTTAATACTATATCAATGAATGCTTGAGAGTATTATTGAAACAAGAGCGGTCAGGTTTTATACCATGGCCGAGCAGTATAACAAGAGCTGTCAGGTTTTATACCATGGCTGAGCAGTATAACGCAGGTGTCCAGATACTTAACCTTCAATTTAGCTTTCAATCACACCTGACAGAAATTTCCCAGATAAAGGGGAAGAGCCTCCTCGCTAATGGACTGCAGATCGCAACTCTCTGTGGCTATGGTCCATGCTCTTTCATTGGAGAGCCCTGATTATTACAATTAGGAGCAGAAGCTGCCTTGGAGGGGCGGCGGACTAAGGGGAAGCCACAAGCCAGGTTGAGGGAAGCTATATCTCCCCCCTGGGCTTGGTCTTTTTTTCCCCCCAAACACGACTGCAGCGGTTGTTTAAAATGGCCACCCTGAAGAGGAGAACTCAGCTAGATTAAGATTTGTGCAGGAGGGAAGAAAGAGGTGGATAACATGTGAACCAGGACAACTGAGCGATGCAACTAAACAAAAGTACCCCGGGATTAAGGTAACATGGAATTTTTAAGAAAAGAAAAGTGAGTGGCGAAATTACAAAGGGGCAGGGGGAAAGAAAGAAAATATTTTTGACATCTAAGTGGGGCTTCAAACCAGGAAAGGAAGAAGCTGGAACTAAAGATTTAACTAAATTGAACTAAAATGTTTTGGGAATAAACAGGCATAAAATAAAGCTGGACTTAAGATTGTGAAATAATACTAATAATAAAGTTAACAAATTGGAGACTGGACTGTGCTGGAATATTGAGGTTCAAAAAACCTTCAATAAAAAAATAGGGGGAAAAGGTGAAGACTTTGTATCATGGAAAGTGCCACCTTTTGACAAAACTTGAGCCCAAATAAAAGGGAAAACATCCTGTTCCTGAATGAACTTGTGTGGATATAACATTAAAGAAATACTGAAACAAAGTAAGAATCTTAAAAGTGATAGCAGAACCAGATTAAGAAAAAAGCAAGGAAAGACTGACTGTGGGATTGATTGATGATTTTGGTATAGACCCTGGGCTGGAAAAATTGAGAACTTTAGAAAATTGAAAGAAGAAAGAAGGAAAGTAAAAGTGGGGGGGGGGGGGAATGTGGATTTTAACGATCATAAAATATAAGAGTGTGTAATAATGATATCTCTTCAGGAATTAAAAATGGAACTTAAAAATATGAGAGAATTACTACAGGAAAGAAGCGAATCACTTTGCTCTGTGTTAGAAAAAAATGGAAATGGCGATTGAAGAACAAGAAGAAAGAGCTTCAGAGGAGGAGGAGTCGATTCAAGGAGAAGACATTTTAAATAGACAATTAACACAAAGAGCACAACAAAGAAGTGGGGAAAGAAGGAAGATTAAAAAGCTGAAATTTAAGAAGGCAATCAAAAACTGTGAAGTCGAGAAAGGCAAAAAGACCCAGCAGAAAAGGGGAAGGGAAGGTATTAAGAAAGAGAAGGATATAAACTGGAATGAGAAACGATATGGGGAAAAGAGGGGGAGGAGAAGCAGTAAGAAACAGGTGCATGAAATAAAGAAATACAGAAATAGCAAAATGTTGAAAAGAAATTGTTTTTTCAGAGATAATGGTTGATGAATTAAAAAGGGGATTCTGCAGGGTGACAAGGGGTAATAAGAATATTTCTGCAATTAAAAATATTTAGAAATAGGGTAATATAGATACTGATAACTCTTATTAAAAATCAAGGGGGGAAAATATGCTGCAGAATCCAAATGAAAAGATGTAATGATTATTATTATAACTTCTTAAAAATAATGGTTTATTGGGAATCAAGATAAGGGAATAAAGGTATATTTTAATCATTGAGGTGTCACACTCAAAACAGTAAAAGGGGGGAAACCTATACTTGTTTTTTTTAGTGTTAAAATTTGTATTAAGCTAGAATTTATAAAAAGAATGTGTAATGGAAAGGGAATATGACAGATTAAAGAACCAACTAAATTAATAAATTAATATAGACTATTAAAAGCAAGAATAGACATTGGTAACAATTATTATTGTTATTAGGCAAACACATATTGTTTGTCTTTATTTTTAAAATAAATATTAAATAAAGGATTATATTTGAAATAATTGAAATGAAACAAAAAGATGTTTCGATTGAGATTAATGAAAGAGGCTAGAATTAATGTGTTTGTTTCTCTCCTTACTGAAAATTTGGAATGGAAAAAGTAATAATAGAATTAAGTATGCATATATGAATGTATAATTGCTGTAATATTTGAATGTAAAGGTTGTTAGGGATAACATTGTTTACCCTAACTGGTTTAGGTAAAATAATAAATATGTTATCATGGTTTGTTAGTTAAAGTGTCTGTAACTTTAACTGTAAGAATGTAATTAAGGGAGTGGTTGTAAAAGCACCATAAAAGAAGCAAGGCACAGCAGCTTGCTCTCTCTGGCTTGATGATCCCTAATAACTGGATAGACTGAAGACTGCGTTTTTCCCCTACTGGAATGGGAGAGAGAAAGGACTGTTGATTTATCAACTGTGAGAGGACTGATTTATTGTAAATGAACTGACATTGGATATTCTATATGGACTTTGCTAATTGAATATCCTTGAATGGACTGACTAAAACGATACATGACTAATGGACTGTTATTTTGACTATGCTATAACTCTAAATGGAATAAACTATATTTTTGATAACACAAGCGTATCTGTTATTTTTACTGTATGTTAACTAACATACAAACTTATCTCACACATTTATCTGTATGCCTATCTGACTAATGCTGCACATTCTGTTTAGCTTGTCTCCTTAACCCTGGTTATGGGGAACACAGGCTTAACACTGGTTATGGGCCCAGAGGCTGCAAAGTCAGTTTAACTAGGATAAAACAGATTTATGTAAAAAGTGAGAGTTTGTGTTGTTACACGTTACAGTAAACAGACAGCTGTGTTTTATTAATTATAGTTTTATATCCATATAAGAAAACATGGCACAAGTCAATCTACAAAGTTTGTCCCTTATATCCAAGTTGGATGAAACAAAATATGTATCATGGTCTATGAAATGTAATCTACTTCTACGAAGAGAAGGTCTGTGGAACATAATTGAAAATCCACCAAACATAGAGGAATGGGATCCAGAGATTGAGGATGATGGACAAAAGATAGAAGACTTTTAGCAAAAGAATGAACAAGCTCTTTGCATAATAGGACTAACACTGTCTGACCAGCAACTTGTTCATATCCGCGGAGAGCAAATGGCTGTTGGGTGTTGGCAGAAGCTGAAGAAGATTTATGTCCAAGATAACCAGCAACTTGTTCATATCCGCGGAGAGCAAATGTCTGTTGGGTGTTGGCAGAAGCTGAAGAGGATTTATGTCCAAGATAACATTGGTGCTCACATAAATCTAACATGGAAAATTTTCAGGACGCATCTCCAAATGAATGGTGATATGCTTAGTCATTTGAAAACTATAAAAAGCATTTTTCAAGAACTGCACGAGAAAGAATTTATTTTCTCTGAACTACACCAAGTCTACATAATTCTATCTTCACTAGACGAAAGTTATGATAACTACGTCACTTCCCTTGAAATTTTGCCAAAGGAAAGTTTAACTTTAACTGATATAACTGGCAGATTGATTGAAGAGGCAAGAAGAAGACTTGAAAGAGATCAGTTAAGGAGGGAGCAACCTCAAAAAGAAGATATTGAATCTCCTACTGCATACGCAATTAAAAAGTGTTTTAATTGTGGAGGAAGAGGACATTTGGCAAGATTTTGTAAAAAAGCAAAGCGCCAGAACGCTGGCCAGAATACTAAAAGTAACCAAAATAAAAATAAAAATTTAGAGTTAGCCATGTATAGTAACGGAGCTGTAAAAAATAATTTATGGGTGGTTGACAGTGGAGCATCCCACTGTATAACAAATGATAACAAAAATTTTATTAAAATGTCCAAGAGTACACAGCAGATATCGTTAGCCAATGGCTGGAAACTGAAAGCTAAAGGTCAAGGTATAGCATATTGTTCTTTCATAAAAGAGAATGTAAAAATGTTATTTGTACCACAACTTAAGTTTAATTTAATTTCAGTTAGAATTTTGGTTAAACTAGGATATGTAGTTACCTTTAGGGGAGATAACTGTATAATTGAAAAAGAAGACAAGAAAATTACTGCATCTTTAACAGGTGAATTTATGTTTTAAATGATAATGGTTTAGAGGTGGTTAACACGGTTTATGATTATAATAAACCTCATGATGAATGCATTCACTTGTTACACCGACGGCTAGGGCATTTAAATTTTAAAATGCTTAAGAGAACTGTTCAACTATCTAAAGGAATAAGTTTGAAACCTTGTAATAAGTATTTTGCAATGTTTTGCTTGTAATCAAAGCAAAAGCAAGGTCATACCGGCAAATAGAGTTGATGGATTTACTACCAAAGAACCTTTAGAAGTAGTATTTGCCGATTTAATACATCCAAAAAAACCAAGTGTAGGAGGAGCTTGATACATACTAAGTATAATGGACCACTATTCTAGATATGGGTTTTGCTATTTAATGAAGAGCAAAACTGAAACGTATCTAAATCTCTTTAATTGGATTAAATTTGCAGAAAGAAAAACTAAAAAGAAACTCTTAGAAAAGATAATGGTGCAGAATTTACAAATAATAAATTCCAGAATAGACTTAGAATGTTAGGTATTCAACATAAAAAGTCTGCACCATATAGGCCACAACATCATGCCTTTATAGAGAGACGAGGCCAAACACTACAAGCAATGGCACGTACTATGTTGTCTGATTCAGAATTACCTGACAATTTATGGGGAGAAGCAATAATGTGTGGTAATCATATATTAAATAATGTTGTTAATTCAACAACAGGTGAATTACCATTCACACTGTGGCATGGTAAAAAACCTGATTTAAGTTACATGCACACATTTGGAGCACCAGCATGGGTGCATATCCCTACACAACTCAGACACAAAGAACAGCATAGAGCGAAAAGATTATTTTTTGTAGGATATGAATCTAATCACAGATCTTATAGATTCTGGGAACCAGGTACATCTAGAGTTTACACCAGTGCTAGTGCAAAATTCCTAGAACATGTAGGATGGAATAGATTAGAGCAAGATTTAAATAACGAAATAATTATTGAACCCTACAAAAGGCAAAAAGATCAGACGAGTTATAAGAAGAGTCCAATAAAAGAAGAAGTCCACGAAGAGCAAATAGGACCAGAACAAGAGGAAAAAGTTGATCAGGAAGAATTAGATAATCAAGAACAGTTAATAAATGAATGTCCACCTGTAAGTCCTGTAATACCTAGACGTACTACACGTATAACTAGACCACCTGATAGGTATCAAGCAAGTATAGTTTGCCAAGTAACTAAAGTTCCAACTAGTGTAGATGAACTTAGGATGTATCCTGCTAAGGATCAGGAGAATTGGCAAAGGCAATGGAAAAAGAACTAAATTCATTAAAGGTAATGAAAGTATATGAAGATGCTAAATTACCTCCAGGAGAAAAATCCATTGGGTGCAAATGGATATTTAAAGTAAAAATTGGAAATGATGGGACTGTTTCCCATAAAGCTAGGTTGGTAGCTCAAGGATTTAATCAAACAGCATCTGATTATGATGAAGTTTTCACACCAAGTCTAAAAGCAACATCTTTGAGAGCAGCTTTAGTGTGGGAAGCTAAGAAAAACTATGTCATTAACCATTTAGATGTAGAAATTGCTTATCTGCATGCACCATTGCAGCACACTATATATTTGAAAAAGCCAGTTATTATAAAAGACAATAAAGTAAATAGTAATGATTGTTGGAAACTCAAAAAGAGTCTTTATGGGTTGAAACAATCTGGCTTTAAGTGGAAACAATATATTGTGAAAGAATTAAACAATATAGGTTTTAAATCTGGTTTAGCATATCTATGTGTGTTTAAAAGAGAAAATAATGGAACGGTGTCATTATTGTTATTATTTACAGATGATATTGCTTTGATAACTAAGACTAATAATGAAGCTAATGAGATTATATCATTATTAGCTAAAAAGATAAAATTAAAGCATTTAGGTGAAATTAAAAAGTATCTAGGATTGACAATTAACAAAACAAAAAATGGATTTAAGATATCTCAAGAAGATAAAATTTGCCAATTAATTAAAACGTATAAAATGGAACTTTGTAAACCGGCAAAGACTGCAATGAGTCAGGAAGTTTGCCAAACTGATGATCAAAGTCCCAAATTTGATAAGTCTGTATATCAATCTTTGATTGGTAGCTTATCATATATAAGCAATTGGTCAAGGCCAGATATAGCTTATAGTATTAATCAGCTGGCACGTTTTAATTCAGATCCACAACAATGTCATTGGCAATCATTAAAAAGAATTTTAAGATATCTTAAAGGAACAATGAACCATGCATTGTATATAGAACCAAAGGGTGATTTGAGTCTTAGTGCCTATGCAGATGCAAGTTTTGCAACTGACATAAACACTAGAAAATCAACATTTTGGGATGGCTATATTATTTGGTAAGACACTAATAGGGTGGAGGTCCATCAGACAACATCATATTAGCTTGTCCACAATGGAAGCGGAATTTTCATGTCTGTCATTACTATGCACTGACTTAATTTTGTACAAACAGTTATTATTAGACATGGGTATAATTGTTAAAGATTCCATTATTGTGTACGAGGACAACCAAGCAGCCATAAAGTTAGCTACTAATATTGCTGTAAAAACTAGATCAAAGTGTACTGATTTAAGATACTTAAATGTTAGAGAATCTGTAAAGAATGGGCTAATTAAATTGGAATACTGCATGACAGAAGAAAACATTGCAGACCAATTTACAAATCTCAAGGAGTAATTAAGTTTAAAGATAGTTGTAACAAATATGATTTAAAGATGTAAATAGTTATAGTATTATTATGACCTAAAAGGGGAGAATGTTAGGGATAACATTGTTTACCCTAACTGGTTTAGGTAAAATAATAAATATGTTATCATGGTTTGTTAGTTAAAGTGTCTGTAACTTTAACTGTAAGAATGTAATTAAGGGAGTGGTTGTAAAAGCACCATAAAAGAAGCAAGCTCAGCAGCTTGCTCTCTCTGGCTTGATGATCCCTAATTACTGGATAGACTGAAGACTGCGTTTTTCTCCTACTGGAAAGGGAGAGAGAAAGGACTGATTTATTGTAAATGAACTGACATTGGATATTCTATATGGACTTTGCTAATTGAATATCCTTGAATGGACTGACTAAAACGATACATGACTAATGGACTGTTATTTTGACTATGCTATAACTCTAAATGGAATAAACTATATTTTTGATAGCACAAGCGTATCTGTTATTTTTACTGTATGTTAACTAACATACAAACTTATCTCACACATTTATCTGTATGCCTATCTGACTAATGCTGCATATTCTGTTTAGCTTGTCTCCTTAACCCTGGTTATGGGGAACACATATTTGCTGTCATATTTGTATGTAAAGGTGATGACCCGGAAATACGTTGTCCACTAAAAAGAGATTTTTGTTTTTGATGTGAAAAACTGAATAAAATTTGTTTAAAAAAAGAAGATTCCCAGATAAGACTGTTTCATTACTCTTATTATAAACAAGTGAAACATTGTGAAACATCAGGTACAATTGTTGCTTGTCCACTACATGTAAACACCTCAGAAACATATATATTTATACTTCAGATTTTCAACTCTAGGTTATTTCCTCCCATCTTTCTAAATAAATTGCTGGATCCTTGATGACCTTGGGTTATCGAATTATCTTTACATAAAAGCTATCTCTACACTAGGAATCGCTGGTCCCTTTTTTATCACCCTTATTCCTAGTAGCCTCCTCTAATGTAGGAAATGACTGATTCTTCTCAAATATGATGTCCCCAAACAGATAGTACCCTGTGCCTGGTAATTCTGGAAATTATGCTGCCAAAGTAAGAGTAAATTGTCAGCCAGTGGCAAAAGTTATCACACAGGAGATGGTTCCTTTCCTTTCATTGGAGGTTTTCAAAGAGACTCGATAATATATGGGAAATTATATAAGGAATCCTGTAGTGTGTAGGGAATTGGACTCAATGACCCCTAGGACCCTTCCAATTCTATGAAATCAAGATGACATCAGAAATGCTGGCTTAACATGCAAGTAGTCCCTGCATCTTTAAGACTACTAGAATTCCTGGTGGAAATCAATGCTGTGTGCCAGTTTCACTTTGGACAATATCACCTCCAGTTGTAGTTTCGATTCCATTCTTGACTTAAAGTAGGGGTATCCTAGCTAAGCTGTTTTGCTTTACTTTATATTTTCATATTCATGTGTAGCCAACAAGGGACATTTTTAAACAGAGATGCATTTAAAGATCATTGTAACTATGAAAAATAATGCAAATTATGCAGCTTTCTGTATTCTCCTATTACTTGGAAATTATTATCAGAGGCAGTGTGGTTTAAACACCATTGTGTATTCCTGGACTTAGTTCCAATTGTATAAAATTGGAAATTCTTCATTTGGAGGCTTTTTCTTGAGTAAGGCTCTGCACTCTTTCAAACACTTATCCTAATCCATATATATAGGACATACTGTATCACTTAAATCCTGCAAATATAGTTTCACATATCTTTCCAAGTGGCTTGACCAAGCAATTCTCATTTTGTCTAAGTGCTAATAATCTTACCTTAAAGTCTGAGGAACACAAATATTTTACAACACTTAGGACACAAGAAAGCACCATAAAAATAAAGAGATTATTAAACTTTTATTTGCATACGAAGAGTATAATTTATAGAGAGTATTTGCAGAATTATCTGTAAAATAGTAAAATCAGTGACAGGATCAAATTAGCTTGCAGCTCAGACTCATGAAACTGAGTGATCGTAGAACTTATTTTTAACTTTATAGACATCTTCTAGGATGAGTTGCCAAAATATTCTGTCACATTCAGTTGATTATATTTATTAAGGTTTCTAAAATATAACACAATCCTTTTGCATCAAACAACAACACTCCCACAAAGAGTAATAGATTTAAGGATACTGTAATTTAAAGAGAAGGATTAACACTTCCATTTGTTGTTATGATGGTTTTTTGTGGGATTTTTTTTTCCTGTGGGTGGCCTGTTAGGGTAGGAAGCCTATATACCTACCATTGCATGTTATGCCATATGTTCAATGCTTCCTTATTGCAGAGATGGATTTCTTTTAACTTTTTACAGTGCTAATCTATGTATATTTATTTTAAAATCAGTTAGTATGCAAAATGTTCCAGCTTAAAACAATCCCATATTTCTTAGAAAGATTTCTAAAACCCCATGGGTAAAATAAACAACCTGCAGGTTCTCACAGGCTCTCATCATCTCAGGGATTTCTTTCAACTTGAGGCAAAATTTGAAGCCAATGACAACAATGATGTTTAAGATAATGTGAAAGCTCTATTTTAGTTGTTGCTTTATGTTGCTAAGGAAGCACATTAAGTTCTTATTGTGCCATATTTTAATTTTCCATAAATGATGTTGCAGAAACTGAAGCTGACTGAGATGCCTCAGCAAACCCAACCATTTTCTTTCATCCATAAAAATATCCTAACTTCCAAAGCTGGAAAACACAGAATCTACCATTGCTTGTATACCTGTCTTCTTCTAATAGCACTCATAAGGTAATATATGCAATGCACTTCATAACTTCTATAGGTGCTTTGTGATTAATATATCATTATCAATTTGTCTTCTGTTTGGGTATAATAGGATGTTCACATTTCAGACATAACAAAATTGTGTGGTTATGGGTGGGTGCTTCTGCTATGCTGTGCTCTCTTTAGATTACTGTTTATTATTTGATTGTGGGAATCTAGAAGGAATAGTTTTGATCATGCTATTGTTAGAATTTAAAACTGATTTTGCTTAGAAATTTCCTGGTTAACCAATTCTCCAATTTTTGGAAAATCACTTTTTCATTTGGATCAAACCAAAAGGAAATTAAAAAATATTTTTTCTCCAAAAATCTAGAAACTGTGAAGTAATATTATGGTAATATAAGTCAATTAATAGAACAACTGAGACAATAACATTACCATAAATTAATTTTGGAGCCCCAAAAGCCTAGAGGTTTACGGTACTAATACTTTATTTTTCTTTTTAAAAAAATTCTGTTTCACTACTGATTTTTAAGAAAATGCCATCTTTGAACTACAAAAATAGCAATCAAACAAAACATTCAAATCATTAAAAATAAGGGAGAGAATATATCATATACCATACAATATGTTTTATGTTCTTTTTCTCTTCATTTAATATCTCCATTTTGGTTCAAGCAATATAAAATATTTCTGATGTACAATGGCAAAAGGGTTAATTTCTGAAATGGCAGTTTTAAGAAGAGTTGATTGTCTCAGATCCCAGAATTCACATGGAAAGAGAACAGTACAGTACATGAACAATCTAAGGAAATCTAAGTTCTCCTTAGTTCATAAACAAGCTGGAAGCTCAGTGATTGTGTAATTCTAACTAAAACCGGATATGAAGATTAAGAACCCAACAAGAAAAAGCCAACCAAGCATTCCTAGGAGAGTCTGGCTCAGACCAGAGCAAACATTCACATTAAAGCCAAAGCTGACCAGCAAGAGGTCAATCAGATCAGATGTATGGTAAACATAAGGGGGGGGGGAACTGTCTGGCAGATCCACACAGAAAACAGCACTTGCTTTATTAAATCATAAGCTGTATTTTATAGCTTTGTAGTTTTCATAATAACACCAGCCTAATAGCAGAAATGGTCAGCTCAGATACGGAATATTTATTTTTATATGTTGTTTTTATATTTGTATAAGCTGGCTTGAGTCGCCATGTGTGACTGGGTAATAATAAATTTTCTAAAATAATAAATGAATGAATGAATGAATTTCAGATACTTCATCCATACAAAACCTCCCCCCAAAATTAGACAATCCTGGCCCTATACTATGTTCTTGAGTCACCAAATCCTAGTTTGTGGCATTGTCCTGCCCGTTCTCCTTACATATATATTTAATTTAACATTTTTCTAACTTGAAAACTTTTCAACATATGGACTTCAACTTCCAGAATTTCACAGCCAACATGTTGACTAGAGAATTCTGATTTGAAGCCTATTCATCAAATACCAAGTTTGAAAAACATTGGATTAGTTGATCATTTTACTTATTTATGCAAACTTAATTTACTGATTTATGCAAAAGTCAAAATAGTGTACAATATTTACAACTTTATTCCTAGGATGCCAGTCATAAGGTTATAACTGTAATTTTAAAATCTGAATCATTTTACAGGTAATAAAACCAGGCAAGGATCATGACAGGTAATTAAGTGGGAATTCAAACTGTAATTCAGCTAGAAATGTGTATTAAAATGCATTTTGTTTTGCCACAATTTTGCAGACAGGAATGACTTGTCATGAATTAGAGGAATATAAAATATTATGCAGTATAAGTAGTATATAAAAACTATGATTCATTACATAAAATAAAAGCTCAAAAATAAAGCAATATCAGTATTGACGTATCTCAAAAGACTTTCAAACCAAACTAAGACTATAAAGTCAGACTGAAGAATTCCCAAACAGAAAACCAAATCAAATACCTGTAAAAACAAACCATAATAATTCGAGAGATTAGAGACCAAACAGATAATTACTTTAAGACAGGCTCCCTTTCATTCGGCAAAAGTATACAAAATATTCTAATTTTAGATTACTGCTGAATCACATCTTTTGGAATATTCACTGCTATTAACTTTTTGTGGTCAAAAGTGTTTCAAACTTAAATGAATCCTTGATGCATGAGAAATGCAAACTTGCTGTACTCCTATACCGAAACATCCTTGGAACATAAAGATTTGATGTAATACATGGGTGTCAAACTCGCTGTGTTACATTGCTGTCACGTGACTTTTGTGACATCTTCCCCATTCACGGAGCTGGGGTGGGTGTGGTCTGCACATGATACATTCTGCCCACAGGCTGCCAGTTTGACACTCCTGATGTAATATCATAGGTATATTAAAAAATGTCTCCTCGCTAAAAAAAGATAACTTTATCTACTGAAAACTCTGATCTTGGTTGTTTTCTTGCAAAAAATGCAAGGCAAACTCCATTCCCTTCTTAGCACTGGTGATGCTACCTAGCTGAGAAACGAAATGTCTGCAAGAAAACAACTAAATTCAGAAACCATTAAAGACCCCACACTTAAATTTTAAAAAACGGGCTTTAAAGGTAATGCTGTATGATTAAGAAAAATTGGAAGAATTTTATTACAGATATATTTTTTTTACCTCAGATCAGCTTCCAAGGATCATCAAAAAAATGTACAAGCTTTTGATAGTTCCAGCTAGCATGGAATCTGCTTAATCAACAGGCTAACAGAGGAAGGAGACTAAAAATATCCAAATTAAGATCTATCTCATAGATAATGTAACTATTTAAGTTCTTCTGGAGATTGATATAGTTACTTTGGAATTGCCCTGTGGTAATTGTTGACCTAGAATTTTAAAAAATCCAGATTCAAATCTACTTTCAGCTGTAGAAGATCAATGGATGACTTGGGCTCAGACACTTATTTTCAGGCTATTTATTGCACTGAAATGTTCTGAGGAAAAGAGAGTTGGAAGAGATGTGCTCCTGGGAATAAGCCAAGCTATAAACCAAATGACTAAAACAAACATGAATTTTAAACACATATTTAAGATTGTATGGATACAACTATATTTAGTTGTATCTCTTTGAGTAGCAATATCATTTGCCAATCTGCACAGCAATATCATAAGGCAATTTGACTATCAAATCCAATCTGTGTCCATAAGACAAAGCGGGAGAACCACATAGTTCCTTGTATGAAAAGCTTGATTACCTACACTTTCCCGAAAAACATTCCACTTATAAAAAGAAAAGTAATTTCAGTTTGATGATATTTAAAAAATAGTTGATTAATATAATTATTCAATTACTATTTATACCATTCAGATATCAGATGTACTATGTGACAAGTTTCTGCCAGAATCTCCAAAACTGGAAATATATATTTTTCTTCTAGCCGTTCATCTTTGTAATCTTTTGCTGCAAGCTGGAAAAAAACGTATTCCGAACTCGGTATTTAGCCACTTTTAGTTTCTATCTGTCACCTTCTATGCTAAAAAAAATTAAAATTGAACTTTTGGTAATAGTTTCAAAAGGGGAAGTTAGAGTCCAGCAGTTATCAATTTTCCTAAATTTTGGAACTTTAAGTGATTGTCTCAATGTTTGTTTTTAATATTACTTTCATCTGAATAGAAACATAGTGATGATTTTTCAATGTTCACTCTTACCCATTTCCAAGCCAGCGTGGGACATGTAACTTGGAAACTTGGGAGCTGTAGTTCAACACATGGTAGTTCTCTAGGTTGAAGGAAAGTCTTTATAATATTCATATGCATTTTTTATTATAAGTTCTTGGATCAGTTTTAGAGCCTTCATGCCTATAGGTTGAAAGTGATTTTAATAACCTTACCTATTGTTTCAAGGCTACATAAAAGTCTCTATGAAATGCAATTTAATTAATTAATAAGACACTTTATAGAACAGGCAGGTATGAACTATAGTTCTCTATGACACAAGTCCCTAATCCCAGGCCATTGGGATTCATTGGGAATCAGACCAATGCAAGTGATGGGTGAGTGCGTGAAGCTTCATTTGCTCATGTGTTTGAGCTAGGTTGAGCACATGAAACCATCTCCCACTACTGGTCCATGCAGCCAGAAAGATTGGAGACTGCTGCTCTATAGAGAAATCATATAAACTATTTTTAAAATGAATGTTTTACTCCATACCTCATGGAGAACATTTGTCTGTGCAGTAATTAAAGGCAATGCCAAACAAGTGGCACATAATCAATCACCCATAAAGAAAGATAACTGAAAGCATTATTAAAAATATATGCAAAATAATATTTGATTTATCTAAAATCCATTTGAAAAGGCTTTTTATAAAAATTGAACCATGCTTCATATTAGAATTAATGTTATTTGAATTACAAAATACATCATAAAGTTGTCTCCACAATACAGATTGAGATAGCTAATCTGCACATTCAGGTTAGTCAATTATTTACAGTAAACTGTTGGTCCTGCAATATGTTTTAACAAACCATCCCATCCCACCCAAGGCTCTTATTATGATAAGAAGAGATTGAATGTTTTTCAGGGAAAAATTGGCCATAAAAAAAACCTTCTAGACAGAAGGCAGAGTATTTTAGAAATATAAAGGAATTCATTAGAATCCTAAATTATGATATTTCTAAAACACATGGATATAGGTAGTTTATTTCTTTATTTCTTTATTTTATTTGTGTAAGTAAAAGAAATTCAGAAACAATGAAGTTGAAAACAAACTTGTGGAAGAGATGACTCATAATAGTGGAAATAATATTAAGGTCTCTCAGTTCTCTTGAATTTCCATTAGTGGTATATTTATGTAAATGCAAATATACATAAATTTAGTTGAAACTATCTCATTCTGGCAGTCATCTGTCCTTATAAGCAGAGGCAAATCATCACTGGAATGCTAGCAGTGAAAATCAAGGCTACTGCAGTTTATTTGAAAGTTGCTAAATAATTCAACTGCTTGCTTCATGCTGAAACTTTTAACAGTGTCAGACTTCATCTATTTGTCACATCTAAGATTAGACCAAGTTTCTTAAACATTTGTTGAGCAAGCAATATTAGCTTGGTTCACGTTATATTAATCCAAAAACAAACAAGCATGGCATGGCATGGCATGGCATGACATAGGCTAATATGGAAACATGCCACCAATAAACATTATAATAAAACTAATACAAGTAAAATGCTTCAAGAGAATTATTTACTGTAAGTCTTTAATGTTTCCAAGATGCTGGTCTAATTTCCAAACAGGACAGGCAATTCATGCTTTAAGGTTTCCTTTCCAAACTGGAAAGGAAATATAATGGGCTGGACAACAACTATCATCTTGAGGAAGCAAGCTCACCCTGGTTATGACTAGGAAGCTGTAACTTGATATAACAAGTGGGTAGCACTTTAAGACATAGCAAGAAAGAGTCCCCAATTAGAAGTGAAATAAAAAGATTCCACCATTTTGGCCCCCAGATTGTTTAGCAGTAGATAGAATTCCAATAAAAAAAAAAGACTAGCCTCAATTCTGGTTAGACAAAGCAATATTGACATTTATTTTCTCTGTTCTGCCAGAGCAATGTATTGATTCTAAAGTCAATTTAAAAAGCAAAGGGTTCAGTAAAAATAATAACAAAAAACAGCTTTGTTGAATTATAGGTCTTACTATAATAGGCCTCTGCTATATGATCAGTAAAATGACACAAAAGCATTCAACAATGAGCATGTTTTACTATTCTGATAATGTACTTCCATATTTTTAAGCCACCTTAGGCTGTTTGAGGAGGCAAAAGATTCCAAACATTTAATTCTAATTATTTATTCAAAAAAAATAAGTGACACATTGGAAATACTAACATTTTTTTAATAGAAGTACTGTAAAAAAATGGAGATCTGCTGTCTGAATCCCTTGCCACAAATTGATTGGATCCGATGTCAGTGAAATCCAAAGCATCTGGAGGACACACAGTTCCCTACTATTGCTATTAGATAATGCCTGATGTTACATAGGTACTTAATTTCAGTAAAGAATCTTCTTACACCTTAGAAGCATTCATAAGAACATTCGGTCTCTTAGCTGTTTAAAACATATTAAGATTTCTTTCACAGAATAACCATCCTCCATATTATTATAGAAAAGTGTTGGCCTAGTTGTGACTTGGGGCTATGATAAGTAGCTGAAGTTGGGTGGAACGGATTTCATTTCTTAGTCTGCCTTTTTGAATTTGTAAGGGTGGCCTTTGGCAACTTTTTTTTTATTTCTCTCCAGGTCTTTTGCTGTCTATGTAAGATGGCAATTTTGCAACTTGTAACACTTGAATTCACACTCTGCCAATGTTCAGACATTTCTCACCCTAGCTCCCATCTTCTTGGTATTAACAATCTAGTGCTATATGGTCCTTCACTATATAACTGCCAAAGTGATCAAGCACTTTTTTAAAAAAAATGCCTCAATCCTGCTGGTTGTAAAGGTCTAAAGTTAGCAAAAGGGAAGTTAACTCAAATTCAGTCTCTTATCAATCTCCTACAGCAAATGTAGAAGCCACTTGGCAGAAACAGACAACCTAACAACACATTATTGTATTTTGTTTATAAATGTCTTGAAATGACATCAGAAGGGCAAGAGTTATAGGTTCCGCAGTTTCTATAGAAAGAAAACAAATAGGAAAGTACTTGATTGACCAAGCTACATATGCAGATCTTTCAAGTACGGAAAAGAAAAGCTACATTTTAGTCACAGGAAATCACTCTGAAAACACCTTCGAGTATTGCTTTTTTCTCTAAAGGGACTGTGTGTTCTACTGATGTATTACCGCAACAGTACAATCACTTTGAAAAAGCCTTAAGGTTAGAACTAGCACTGGCTTGTTCCAAGGTAAAAAACACAGGGGTTTTTTTTAACCTGCTTAGCAACTAAAGTCAATAGATGGGGGAGGAACTACTTTTGAATTAGGTGGGGTAGGATGTGAGACAAAGGAGGGTGAGGTTGTTATTGTTTGGATAATTTAAGTATGGATTCACCAAGGAGGAAGTGATCAAAGGGTTGATTGTATAAGTCCTACATTTGGGATATAATACATTTCATATATAAAAGAAACCAGTTCATCCTAAGAGTGGTCTATACTTAATACAGTGACATTTCAAGAAAATGTGTTTATAAGAATAAGCACTGCAAGTAGTTTTGCTTGCTTTTAAAATCAGTGTTACACAATATAATATTGGGCTATCCTTAAGCAACTAAATTGTGTAAATATTTTGTTTAGCACGGCTCAAATATAGCTTTATTGTGAGATTGTGAATACAAAAACTCTTGAATGTAAAATGTCACAAATCTGAATATATTTCAAGGATTACTTTTGAATTGTGTTTCTGATGTACTTTGAACATTTTGAATCCATTTATGTAGTGCTTAGATGAACGATCCTCCTTGGCCTAGCTTCTATAACACTGCTACTCAAGTTTACACCACAGACATTGGGGAAGGTTAATTGAAATGGTATGTTCTTTTCTAAAATTGGAATCTGCTGTCATTTAACTCATACAAGCAAGATTAATTCCTAGCCTTCTAACCTATAGAATACAGTTGAAACTCATTTCACAAATGCAACCCCCCCCTCCAAATTATATTGCTCATTGCAGATAACTTATGCAAGTTGGTGCCCCTTCACACATTTCCACCAACCTGAGGGTGAAGGGAGTAGAAACCGCCAGCAAGTCCATTTATCTCACTACCTACTGCAGTCTTCCTCAAGCTTGTACTTTCCAAATACAGTATGCTCGGAATGAGTTTGCTACTATTATAAAGGCCATGCGGAGTGGGTATTCTGGGAATTGCAGTTATAGTATAGATGGAAGTAACAGGCTTACAAAACCTAAGATGTATTTTTGATAGGCCTTCCTTAAACATTAATAGGAATGTTAATTTTAGGTATTTTTCAATTATAAAGCTACAATTTCATCAGGTTGTCCAGCAATCCTGAATGGGCAAGGAAGGCAATGTCAATTTCTCTCATATCTTCCAGCTGTTTAGTAGAGTCAGATCATACATGAAGCCAATTGTGGTATGTGGGGATTTCTTACACTGGGAAACCTTTGATTGAAGTCAGAAGTGAAGAACGGAACCTGCTGACAAGCTGCAGTTATAAATTCAAGCTTTCAAGCCATTTCTATCCAGTTTAACTGAACAGCTCAGTTAACTTCCATGATCCTAAGTTCAACTATTTAGATTAGGAAGCAAAAGCATACTTACCTTTTGCTGAATGTCATCTTATGATCTCTAAGGGAATCTTGTGTTTGAAGAATGGAAAATAATCAAACTTTTCTGTTGAGCGGTTAACTTGCTCCTAAGGGCTGTGCAACATTGGTTTTTAGTAAATACCAACTGAGCAAGGTATCCGTCAAGTCAGAAATAAGATTTTTTGTTTGTTTTTTATTTTTCTTGTGTTTTTAAGTGGTGGATTAGGTGAACCACCTTCATTTGCTATATCTTTGTTCATCAGGCAAACATATAAACATTAATCCTCTGGATTTGGTCACAATTCTTGTTTGGTGGAAGTTACTTCAGCATGATTTCCACATATTCAGGAATAAATGGACTTGTGCATTGTCTCCGCATTATGATTAATTTTGAATAGTATTAAAAATTAAAGTGAGATATTCAGTGTGTGTTCTAGGCTCCTCAAACATTCATACTCCAACTGTCTCCTTCATCCATCTGTAACAATCATATTTTCCCCTGCATCTGCACTCCATGCTTATATTTTAGAATAAATTAACTGGATTTTAACTAATCCTATGCAAACATGACAAGAGATTAAATTTAAATGCCAAGATAGGAAATGATTTATTATAGAGAGAAGAAAAGTTTCTCATCCAAAATATAGAAATCTGTACAACTTTGCCACAATCAATATACATGAACTGTACAAATTTACACCAGTTCATAATTTACCCAAAAAAAGATGACTAACAAAGTTCACAAAATAGATGGCAGTTTGTGGAAAAGACTTTTACCAATTAAGTACAAGGAAATTACAAACCAGACCTCCACTTTCTAAAAATAAGAGGTTTACTCAGTCTTAGAAAACTACAAGCTAGCAAATGTACAGATAGTTGGCTGGTAAAATATACCACAGTTCAGACAGTGTCTTTAAATGGTCTCTCTTTAGCCTGTTGGCATAGAGCAGCCTACTCATTTACTACCTTAAAGGCCAATACAAAACAGCAACTGAACCACTTTTCTCAGTTCATGGCCACTAAGTGTGACCTATGTACAGTTTATACATATTGTTAAGTGCTAGGTAAAAGTCTGGTTGAATAAAATTTCCAGTATTACCATGTTTATAACAAGTCCTATTACTGAGCTGCCAAAAATGGTAACTTTAAAAATGTATAGTGCAAATTCTGTCTGCAACACTTAATGCAGATAACAATTTTATAGCTTTAGACTTAGATGAAAATGTGTGTGTGCATTTTTTTAAAAAAAGAAGAAAAATTAAGCAAAACATCTGGGAGAAAAAACCTGCAGCCTATCTGGGACAACTTCAGGCATTAGGAAATAAAGTAATTATCTATACTCACAGGCTATTAAATCACTGAAAGGTACTGTCGAAACTATGGCACTGCCATTATCAAATCAAGTTTACCATTCTATGTTGCGCCAGGTCTTCACAGCTGTGACATGGTTTAAATTCCGTAATCCATCCCCAGAGGAGCCCACCCAAAGTAAAAACCAAATTTATCCATCCATTATATGATGATCCATCCACAGGCTATTATCTTAACCTGATACAGTCATCATATTGTAGGTCTTCGAGGGACTGGTTCTGCCCAAGAGGAGTTCTTCCTTACAGCTTATTCGGCTGTCTACCATTTGCATGTTGGTGCTACTTTGGTTTGCTCCTGGTGGTGTGGCTTCATACAGCACACAGATCGAGCCATCTTCTCCAATACGATAGGATACTTCATATGGGTCAACCCAGAGAGTAAGTTCACTTGGCAGAAGGCGGAACAGTTCCTGGCTGCTAAGTCCAATCCGCTGTGCTGCTTGCCCAATCAGGGGATCCATCTTATGGTTGATGCGGATGCAGCGGTAGCCTGATCCTTTGCATGGCTTTTCAGGGAACCAGTGGTGTTTATAATGTTCTACAGAATAGAAAAGAATAATAAACATCACACTTGGCTCTTCACACAAGTTCAGAAACAGGAATTATTCTTTTCTGGTACTTCACTAATAGATGAGGCGTGTTTAGAATTAGGGTTGACAACCTTTCTTAGTAGTAAGTACTCAGACTGCTGTTCCTATAACCCTTACAGCTGCCTAGGCTTATAGGAATTGTTATCCAATTATAGAACTGGTAATAGAAAACAGAACAGTATATTATCTTAGTTGATAGCCGGAAAAAATATTGCTAACATTAGAAAAAATGTACTATTGAATCATTTTTTCCTATATAAAATTTCTGTCAATTAATTTCAAGAATGAATTCATGTTTGCATATAGAAAGGCCTATCACAATGAAAGACTATGCTCTGAAATCTCTTTAAGAGCTTCTTATCAAAGTCAGACATCTATTTCCACGTATGTTTAGAACCACCCATCTTAATGGCACCTTCTCACATTACATTATACACAAACTATTACGAAAGTGCATGTATGAAATTTTATGATTAGCACCAATCAACTTGAAGTGCTAAATAAAGTGCTATTCAAAATACCATATGAATGAATATATTATGTAAAACAGTTTAGATGTTTTTCCCCTTGCAAAATAATTTTGTATAGCTTTAGAAGTTGTTTACTTTGGGGGGGGAGGCACCTGAGATCAGGTGGGTTAAGATATTAAAAACAGACTTCACAGTGTTAATGCTTTGTTCAGACTGCACATACACGTAATTCCCACGCGTTTACTTGTACATGGATTAGCAGACCCTAGTCTCCTACAAAAGAGCATTTGTAGAAGACTCATGTAGTACAGTCAAAAATCTAGCTTAAATCTTCCAGTGCTAATAAAAACATTCCCAAAACTAGCATTTCCAAACCAATCTTTTAAATAATTACACTCAGTAATATTTTCATAACACAAAGAACATCTTTTGAGCCATTTCCAAACTGTTGCTAACACTTAAAAACTTAATATTTTTACTTAATACTTCATTTCTTGTGACAATGTCTTTTAAGATCAGAACAGAATATTCAGTAATACAGTATTTCATCATTACTATGTAGCATGTACTGAAATTATATTAGTAATGTTATTAGGTATACTAAAAGGCACTCCACACGCACTGAATTACTACAAGTTCTTAAGTCATGTTAGAAAAAAAACAAGTTGCCTGGCTTGTAATAAAGCTTCCTGCGGAAGGCAGTACTGTACTAATCTAGCTCCCACAATGAGGATGGGAGACTATAACTCAAACAAGAAACTAGTGTAATATTTATTTTCAGTTAACAGATAATTTAATAAACACTCCATATTTATTAAATAATTCCCTCTGCCTTCCCATAAGCATTTAAAATATTTACTACTGTACCACACAAATAGGTGCATTCAATATATTATTCTTCAAGCTAATGGAGGAAGAGGAAAGGAAAACAGATGTGGAAAGACAGGCACACACACACACACACCCCCGCCCCCAAGCCCTTAGGCAGAATCTCAAGAAGGTCAGTTCTGCATTCCTCCAACCTCAAGCAATTGAAAATGGTAAACAGATCTCTCCTAGGGAATGTATGAGATATACAACTTATCAGTTACTTGTATCTGAGAAGAATGAGAAAAGGCTATGTATGTTAAATGAGTTTAAAATGCCACCCAAATTTACTTTGCTCCCTTTTATATACAAAATTTGGGAGGGGTGTAAGACTTTTATTCAGAACTTAAAAAGTGTGATTGATGTGTCGGTCTGTATGCTTGCTTAGGCAATGTGATCTTTGTGTATAAACACCAAGAAAAGAAAGAGGAACTGAAGGCAGCTAAAGGGACTTTCCAGACACGCAGAGGTATGTATAGTGAAAAATCCCGTTGCACACACGAAGCACTGAGCAAAATCAAACCCAAACGGAAATACGGCAGTAAACCACTGTAATATCTTTAGATCATATTGGGCTGAAAGTGATAAAATAATAGCTGCTTCCCACACTTGTACAAAACACAAAGGTCTCCTTCGTTTCCTGAAGCCGTTTGGGAGGCTGTTGTTATTCCCACGAACCGTCCAATCATGCAACCAGCTTACACACCATTACCTTTCCTTCTTCCCAACACTGCAGCCTTTCTCCACCAATTGCCCAGTGCCAATGCTGGCTATCATGGGGCTTTTAGCCTCATGGAGGACAGCTAGTCGGGCGAAGGCTGAAATGTTACGTTGACAAACAAGATCGGAGGGGTCGCGCGGAGGGGGAGCAGAACAGCAGCTGTGCGGTTGTTGCTCTCCCCCTCCTCCCCCCATACTACTAGCCGGAAGGAGACGGAAAATCTGAAGACCTCCCCCACCCCTCCTTCCCTGGTCCGGCGGCCTGCCCCTCCCCTCACCTGCCAGCAGTTCCTGCAAGTTCTGACTGAACGTTTGAAGCTGCCGCTCGTTCATCAGCCCGTTGGTGCGCAGGAACTTGGAGATGAAGTTCACAGCCGCGGCGATCTCACGTATCATGTTGGCCCGGGTATAAAGGGCGGGATGCATGGAGGCGGAGGGGGCGAGAGGCAGCCAGCTCCGGGGGTTGACCGAGAGTGTTCGGGGCGCGCTCAGGGCCGCCGAAGAGGAACCGAGCGGTGGGGACGAGAGAGAGAGAGAGAGAGAGAGAGAGAGAGACAGAGACAGGAAAATAAGTCGGGAAGAGAAAAAGAAGGCGATCTTTTTAAAAGACTCAATTCAGGAGGGGCGCCCACTCCTTCTGTTGAGCCGCCACCCTCTGACGTAGTCTGGCGGCAGTGCCGGGAACTACCAAATCCAGCGATTCGACCATCTCCTACCAAACACGAAGGAAGGGCTTCTCCGTGCAGCGCCTTTTATAACCGCGGCCAGGCTAGCAATGGCGCTTGAAAGGGGCCGAGATCCCGTCTTAACCAATCGGGCGATCGCACCATTGTGACGTCTTGTTCGAACGGAGGGGCACGGGGAGAAGTGATGTCATCTGATTGTAAACAAATAGAACCCGAAAGAGGGAGAGGAAGCGAGAGAGAGAGCTTGGGTTTGTTCGTTGAGCGGGGCTGGAAAATAGCAACTGCGGCGGCAGCAACAGCAGCGGCCGCCGCTTAAGAATGGAACGTCTCGTACTGTTTAAAGACGTTCAGGGCTGCAGTAGCAGCTCGCGCTTGCTGGCTGGCGCTCGCGCACGTCCAAATGATTTATGTCTTGTTTAATACGATGCACAACAAGGTTGGGAAAGACAGGAAGATCACGTTTGTCTTACTCAAAGGGTAAAAAAAAATGCAAACGGCTTTTGTTGATCCTGCTGTCGACTGATCTTTTTTTTCTTCTCTCCTTTCATTCAGGGATCTCGCTGCAGAAGATAATGGCCTACAGACCTAGTCTATAGTTAAAAATCTATCTGCAAATCCAGTGCATTCCGCTGTTATAACCGAGCACAGTATACGTGGATTAATCAGATGTGATTTCTAAGGAGACCCGAAATCGGATTGCACAATCGGTGCACATTTGTGTTAACAGGAAGAGAAAACATGAGTGCTAGAAATTGCTTACTTCAGGAATTTTCCTCTTTATAACTAACCTAAAACTAACCCATTGCTGTTAATGCCACAGAAGTCACAAAATGGAAGATATTTATTTATATCTCTCCTTTACTATGTTTATAAATAACTCAAGGTAGCCAACGTACCACTCCTTCCTCACTACAAAATTTTATGAAATATATTGGGCTGAGAAAGTGACCTGTCCAAAGTTACCCAGCTGCCTTTCATGCCTAAAATGGAAATAAAATTCAGTCTCCTGGGTTCCAGAGAGATAAATACACATTAAAATGCAGTGGTTGTTTTATTTTTACATTTAATATACCTTCTTTGCTAACTTTTTTTACCCTGTACACCCTTTACAAAACCTCAAAGATCAACAAACAGCCATTGCAACAGCTTTCTTATGTTCTATTCTCATTGAATATTGTATATTTTATGAATTGTTCATTATTTAACACCAATAACAACCAGAAAAAGGAGGAAATGTGCCTCCAAGAGTAAGCAATTCATTCAAGCTATTTTGTGTGAGGTACAATTTTGCACAAAATTTTCCATGAGACCTGTCCTACTGTCCTTGAAACCTGTGAGGGAGGTTTTGTTAGCTGAATATTAAAATGAGTGCATAGTATTAAGATTGTGTGTACCTGTTTTTGAAACAATATCAATATCCTTTGAAACAAGAATTCAAAAGTATGTTAAAACTCCATAAATAGGTATTTTAAATATATATATTTATTGGCACTGTGGGTTTTACTTTTGTTGTATGGTTGATTCATTTTAGATTTCTTTGCCGTTTCCATTGTGTTTTGTTTAGACTGGGTACTCATGGTTTGATTGTTGGAATGTGCATTTCTGTGAGCAAGGTTCAAAGAGTGAGCAAGGTCTTAGTTTCAGTAGACTCCTCTCTAACCCTCACATCCTGGTTTGCAAAGAAAATAGCTGCACATATTGCTTTAACACAACATTCAATAGTGTACTTTTTGTCAGCTATACTGATGGTTTGATGAAAGGGATTGCCTCAGCTGTGAGTTTTATGTATTTTAATCATTTTATGTTACTTTTTACTTGTATTAAATTTCCCTATTTTTGTTTAATTTGTTTTGTTTGTAAGCTTCCCAGAATCATACATAAATGATTATATAAATTTGAATAATAAATAAACATCTAACATTTTGTGATTTTTCTCTTGATTCTGTTCAGTTTTATTTTCTTCAGCTGCCTCTGGATTTTGGGTATCATGACAGGTACAAAGTGATAAATTAATAGTTGTTGAAATTGACAGGGAAGAGGATAGTTTCTTTTACAGTTTCTGCCTCTAACTTTAGTACTTTTAGTTATGTGGGATAGTGGTATTGCATCAATTTACATTCTCCATTAAATAATAAAGTGTTCTAGGTTGGCACGAACCATTTACTTCACTGAACCTTCATTTTTAAGGTTGTAGACCAGATATCTTTGTTTTTAATATAAACAGTGAGAAGGTCTGTATACAAATTTAATAAATAAATAAATATGAGCCACTTATTTTATTCAATTAAGGGCAAGTAAGTTCTATACTAAATAATTCCTCCAATCTTATGAAGCAAATACATCACTCTCTATAAAGCCTACCCTATCTATTTGGGAATAATTCCTTTCTCTCAGTCTTTGCATATTCCGACTGGGAATTATATGAGAAGCTATTCATTTCTTACTTGTGCTTTCCAATTCTCTTCTCTTTAACTTATCCAATTGTAAGCTTTCCCATCTTCAAACAATTACCAATTTGCACCATTGCCTCTTAAAGATTTGCATTCAAATTCATAAATCCATGAAAACACACCAGAAGAGTAAAAGGGCTAAACAAAAATAAGAGAAATATCCTTAGTTTAATTGAAAATATAGAATATTACTTTTGTAAAATAAACAGAAGTGAACTTGCTATAATTTCTATAGTATTATTGAAATTGGCTGTATCTCAGTGTTCCTTAGTTTGTATATTTGTCAAAGTTACTGTGCGTTTTAGGTTGTTGGTTTCTCTTATGTGTGCCTTCAAGTCAGTTTTAACTCCTGGGCAAGGTTTTTTGAAGGTGGTTTGCAATTGCCTTCTTTCCCGGGTTTAGGGAATTCCTAAAGTTATCTTGAGATAAGATGAATGGCCTTTAAATTTTATAAATAAATAAGATCATCCAGCTGGCTTTGTGCCTAAAAGCAGAACTAAAATGCATTGTCTAGTTTCTATCCTAATGCCTTAACCATTGTACTAAACTGGTTCCCAATGATGCACCAGTGTAGTACATTAAAATATTCCTCATATATCAAAATATACAATAAATGGATTGTTCTGAGGTCAGACAATGCTACCATTGCTAAAAGCTGAGTCTCGCCACCTCTTTCCCACCTTACATCATGCAACCCAAATGTACTCTTCCTTGAATTATTCTGAGACAGGCCTTTTCTAAATTAGGCAAAAGAAACTATATTAACTATGTTATTAGCTTCTTTTACTAGCATGGATAGTGAAAGGTGCTTGTGAGATAGCTGTGTATGTTTGTCAGAATAATTTAACTGGTTGTGGGTCCCCTTGATTTCGTGAGAGGAAGGATGAAGCCTTTGTTCAGCCAGCAACACAACTCAGACTAAAATTCTCCATCATAGGTCCTCCTTTAAACATGGCACAAAAGCAGAATTCTTCAGCAATTTTCTTTATATCCTTTAAAATATACTTGTATGCTTTAAATATATATAAAAAAATCACTTTAGATGAATTGCCTGGAAAATAGCCATAGTTGAGAAGGTGTCTGCTTAGAGTAGACCACACGCTTAGAATTTAAATCCTAGTTTCTTGGCTAATTAGAAAACACTTCTCTGTGTAAGGCTTTAACTCTAACCATGAATGTTAACTCTGAAAGCTATGCACAATGGCCTTCTTTCAGACTTTGCTTGTAAAGTGAAATATAGAGTAGTTTACAGTTATATGGTAGAAGGGAGGTTCTTCATCTGCCTCAGGGAAACAACAAAGTTAAAAATAAATACATTTTTTGTCGTAATATGATCATCCTGTTTCATTACCTGACATGAAATTTTTCACTGTGGTGCCAACTTCATCATGCCTTTTGAAAGCCCTTCTCAATAAACAAAAATCAATTATTTAGCTAATCCATAGGAAGTATTCTAGAAAAACTGAAGCACAAACGCAAACCAAGTAGCTTGGTTTGACATAAACCAAGTAGCATCTTTGTGTGGCTTTCAGACAAGACCAAAATAACTTCACATTTACTGCACTCCTATTCTGCTGCTTCTGAAAAAGGCCTTTGAGAACCACAAGGCCTCTCTTATTTTCTCAATAGTTTGGCCTGGCTTTTAAGAGCTGTTTGGGAGCATCTCACATATTTTCAGATGACGAGGATTGTGCACTGTCTTCCATGCCCATGGAACAACACTGGCATTTGCTTTCACAAATATTAAGAGGTACAAATGTTGAAGCTGAAGTGAAAGCCATTGATGTCAAATACAGCATGTTTTCTGCAATTTAATAGGATATATGCTTTCAAGAGAATAAAAGAAACATAAGGCATGCCACAGGGTAGGCTATAGCTCTTAGCCATATATTTTTTACCATCACGATCAGCAAAAGCTTAATGAATATATATTTTTATTTAATTCCTGTTTATAAATAAACAAGCCCTATTTTGCATATACTCGATGTTGACAAGGATGCATTGTCTGAAATGGGAGGACTTCTAAGGCCTCTTTCATTGGCAGTATACTTCTTTCTCATCTGTCAGCTGTCCACCCAGACAGATTCCCTGAATGTGTTATTATGAAGAGGTCCTCAGAGCAATGCACAATGGCAGCTGCCTATTTAGATGGGTACTTCAGCCACTTCATGAAGCATCTTTCTTAACACCCACCAGAATGATACTTATAAGAAGCCAGCTGACAAGTAGCATCACAACTGCTACTGAAAAAAGGATCCCATGGCCAAACTGGTCCAGAATCATGTATTTCATTTATGCACTGAAGTGGAAATTCAAGATTGATGTATCTGGAGCACAGCAGGTGCTTTCTTTCCCAATTTACTGGCTATCCAGGTCTGTCAACCAAAACAGCCCCCTTCATTGCCCTTAATGGTTTGCTGATGTTAACCCTTTTGCTGTCAGTGTTTGTAATCAACCAGTGTACACGAGCAAATTACTTAACTGACAACTTTTTATCTGATGTTTCTCTTTTTTTTTTCCTTGAACATTTCTTGCTGTGTCAGCTTTTTTCCAAAGAGATCACTTGTTCTGTTTTGGGCTTGTTCTCTATGTTAGGGAGGTTAGAATAAAGAATTACATTTCTTAGTCTCTCTGCCAAGTTTCTGTGGGATATTATATAACACAAAATAAAAGAAAGTGCCAGCATTAAAAACAGACTTTTCCTCACACACTAAGAACAAAGTTAAATGGTATCAAGCTACTGAAATTCCAAAATGAATTGAAGGAAGTCTTATCTTCCTTAGTGGAAAGGCTTGGTTTTCTTACCATAAGCAAAATCAGTACCTTGTACTTTCAGCCAAAAAATTAGAGACAGTTTCAGAGTATGTATATATTTTTAAAGATTCAAACCAGCATTTGTACATTACAAATGAATTGAGCCATAAGAATCTCTGGAGGGAAATCATTCCAGAGGGCAGGAATTGCAAAAGAGTAGGCATACTTCCTGGATCCCAGAAGATGATGTTCTTGAATTGACAGGACCTAGTATACACCCTGGGCCAATGAGCAACGATGATTGGGCATATATATAGTCCCTTTGGTAGTCCCTTTAAAGGTCATATCCAGCACTTTAAATTTCACCTGGAAGTCAGCTGGTAAACAATCCCCTTGTGGATCAGTAAGGCCACAACTACATAATGTGGTGCCTCCATCATTTCCTATGCAGTGCATTTAGTCCAATTATAGCTTCTGGGTTATCTACAAAGGCAGCTTCATGAACAGCTAATTACAGTACTATAATCTAATCATGAGTGACTGTCCAAAGGGCCTTCCAGTTCATGACTTTCTTGTTTCTCTCAAGATCTCTTTTCTAGATACTATCAGGACCACAGACTTGATGGCAAAAACCCCTTATTAATGCCTTGCAAAAAGCTGGGATAAGTCTAATCTTCAGGGATTGGTATCCCAAAGGGCAGGTGCCAAGGCCAAAAAGGCCCTTCTCCTAGGCCCCACAGAATACTATCTTACAGAGGGGACTCAGAGCACATCTTTCCTGCTGGACCTAATAAGATAGGTAGATACCACTGAAGATATAGTAGATAGTCAAGTAAGTAACCCTTGGTCTTTCAGTAAGGAAGGTAGTGGCAAGAGAAGGGAGGTTGAGAACATTTCACTTCTATGTAAGATTTTGAAATTACTTCTAAGGCAATATCATGTTTCTGTCATACACATCATGCTTGTCATCAGGGAGTCAAGAGAATTAAAATCTGGCTCATCTGCAGCATAGTACAAACCAAAAATGTCCAGATTCTAGATGAAGATGATTCAATACTTAAAAACAAAAACTAACCTTTTAAAAAGCAAAAAAGAAATAGGAAAAGCAAACAGAAAACAGAAAACAAAAAAATATTAACAATCTATAATTTCAAAGTCACTATAGTGGTCCAAACCATTAATAGAATAGAATAGAATAGAATAGAATAGAATAGAATAGAATAGAATAGAATACCTTTATTGTCATTGCATTCTACAAATACAACGAAATTTGAAAGCTACTCCAGCACAGTGTCCCAAACACCACATCACAATCACACTACAGAGTATTTAAAAATTAAAATAATTAAAATAATAATTAAAAACCTAGTCTAAAACCTATCTAAAACATATAGTAAGTTAGATAGTTTAAAAATGCCACTAAAAACATACTGCTAAATCACATATGCATTGTTTGATCCAAGACAATTATTGCCTTGGAAAAGAAACTGTTTCTCAGTCTATTAGTCCTCATTTTAGACACCTATAACGCCTCCCTGATGGTAACAGTTCAATGTCCAGGATGAGAATGATCTGTGGAGATTTTTAGTGCTCTAGAGAGGAGTCTGGTCTTCGCAATCTCTTCCAAAGAAGAAAGAGAGAAACCAATGATTTTTTTGTGCTGTGTTTATAACTCTCTGGAGTATCTTCTTATCCACTACAGAGCATCCAGAATACCACACCGTTACACAGTATGCCAAAATGCTCTCAATGGTAGAACGGTAAAAAGTAACCAGCAACTTCTCGCCCAGACCACTCTTTTTCAGCAGCCTCAGAAAGTGCAGGCGCTGTTGAGCCTTCTATGCAGTGGCCATAGTGTGGACTGACCAAGTAAAGTTGTCAGAAATATGAGTTCCTAGAAATTTAAAACTATGAACTCTTTCCACACAGTCTCCATTGATATATAGTGGGAGAGGCTCTGCTTTGCATCTTCTGAAGTCTATAATCAATTCTTTGGTCTTTTTGATGTTCAGGGCGAGGTTATGACTCTTGCACCACAAGACCAATCTGAAAACCTCTGACCTATACGCCGTCTCATCTTCTCCTGATATGAGTCCCACCAGAGTGGTGTCATCTGCAAATTTTATTATAGAGTTAGTGGGACAAGAGGGAGTGTAGTCATAGGTGAAGAGTGAATACAAAAGGGGGCTCAGCACACAACCCTGTGGAGAGCCAGTGCTGAGAGCAAGAGTGGAGTGAATACTTGAGCAGCAGCAGCTCTTTTATAGAGCTGGCTGCTGTTAAAACAACCAATGATTTGAGTTTACCGCTCTCACAAGCGTCCAATCAGAGAGCCAATCAGACTGGCCAGAAACGACCAATCACGACTCTCTATTCGCGGGCCAATGAGAAGTGCAGGATCACGAGCCTGCTGCAAGTAAAGCTATTTAGGGTTGTTACTGCTGCGTTGGCTTAGTCCACAACACCCCTCCCCCCTAGGTTCCGTCTGAGGGGTGGGGTGACGTACTCTCATAAATAGGCAGGTCGCTTCACCTGTCTGCCTGACCTGCGCTGTTCCACCGGTTTCTGTCCTGGCTCTGGTTCCGGTGGGTCCCGCTGTTCCTTCGAATGGCTTCGGGCTGTTCTCCCTGCTTCCGCCAGTGCTGTCTTCTGGGTTCCCCGGATCTGCTGCCATCGCGGTGCTGTCATGCGGTGAGGCCACTCCCCGGCTCGGTTCTCCTTCTGGTGGTGAGTATCCCCTGGTTGGTTGTGTAGACTGCTGGGTTTCGGTTGTTAAGTCATCTGTTATTTCTTTTTCGGCCTCCTCGATGTTCCTTCCCCCCCCCAGTTAGAGATTCAGGGGCTGAGGTAGGACTAGGTGCTAGTCTGGAACGGAGTTGGTCTATGTGGCGCTTCCACATCTAACCATCTGCAGTTTATAGGCGATAGGATCGGGGTCCTGTAAGTTGCGTTATGGTAGCAGGGACCCACAATGGGTCGCCTGAGAAGTTTCTTGCAAACACGGGGTCACCTTCCTGGAATGCCCAACACTTGCTGCTGGACCCTGGGGGTTGTTCAGGTGTGTAATTTGGGTGGAGGCGATTGAGATGCGAGCGAAGTTTCCGGCCCATCAGGAGTTCATCTGGGGTTCTGTTCGTGGTGCTGTTTGGGGTTATGTGTTGGAGGAGAAGCATCTGGGTTATTTTGTTGTCAATGTCGCCGTGGTCCATTTTGTGCAAAGTCTTTTTTACAAATTGAACCATTCGCTCAGCCCTACCATTGGCCGCAGGGTTAGCTGGTGATGTTAAGGCATGGCGGATGCCCCGATCTGCCAGGTACTGTTCGAATGCCAGGGCAGTGAATTGGGGGCCATTATCGGACACCAGGACATCCGGCAATCCATGGGTAGCGAATAGCTTATTCAGTTTTTTTGTGACCACTTCTGTGGTGGTGCTTTTCATCTTGTGGACCTCGAGCCAGTTAGAATAGGCATCCATTGTTAGGAGGAAAATGTGTCCTCTTGTGGGTCCCGCAAAATCGATGTGGATACGGGACCAAGGACCTCGAGGCATTTCCCACTGAGTTGAGGGAGTTTTTGGAGGATTAGAGTGAGTCTCCTGGCATTTGCTGCACTTTGCTACCCAGGTTTCTATCTGTTTGTCTAACCCAGGCCACCATGTGTAACTCCTGGCCAATGCCTTCATCCGCACGATGCCTTAATGTCCATCGTGCAACATTTTTAATACCTTATGTTGCAATTTCTCTGGGATTACAACTCTGTCTCCCTACAAGATGCAGTCCTTTTGGGAGAATAGTTCTGTCTGTCGATTTCTGAATGGCTTGAAAATGTCGTTGGGTGCACTGGAACCGACAACTGGAATTCTGTTTCTCTGGTAGTCTTTTAGGATGATTCATTGAGTGCTGAGGTCCTGGCGGCAGATGGCAGGGATCAGCTGTTTGAGGGTTTTCCAGGATACCATTGATAGGGATGATCCTGAATCGACTTCCATCACGCATGGTCGATTCTCAATAGTAACCCTTACGCGGATCTTTCTTGCATCGAACAATGAAGTGTGGCCAATAATAATGGTTTGGTGCACCTCTTCTCGTCTTGTTGAAGAGGCAGGTGCTCGATTTCTGTAGTAGTAGTGGTTGTTCCATTGGTGGTTCAGGCGGTCCCGATTCTCAGGTGGTTTGCCTGTCTCCTGGCGGAGGTTGTTCTCTCTTCGGCTGGGACTGGACTCTCACTTGCTTCTGCAGACCTTAGTGATATGGCCTCTTTTCCTGCAGGTACGGCAGAGTCCTTCGAGGAATTTACAGTCCAATCGCGGGTGGTTTGCTCCGCAACCAGCACATTGGCGTGGAAGTCTCTGGTTCCTTTGCTCTCATTCCGAGCAGAGCTGGTTGACCTCCTCTTCCTCACTGTCTGAGGATGACTCGAGGTCTTCATGGTGGGCGGTAATAGCGTGCTTCTCAGCGGCAAGCAGGCTATCGTTCGCGAGTTGGCGATGCGGTGCGTTCGCTCGGCGCATTCAAGTGGCTGACTTCCTGATTGCTTCTGCGGCAGTAGCGTCGGCGATGACATCTGCAAGGCTGATGTCTACTTTCACCATGAGTTTACTCTGCACAGTGGGTGCATCTAATCCCAGAACTATGCGGTATCTCAGAGCTTCCTCGAGGTTTGCAAAACCACAAAGGCCTCCTAGGTTCCGGAGGTTGGCTACGAAGTCCCCAACACTCTCGTTCTTCCGTTGGTCCCACTGGTAAAACTTGTGTTTTCGTATCAGTGTAGGTACTGTGGGTGCGTAATGGGCCCAGAGGATCGGCGCGAGGTTATCCCAATCCATGGTCTTCACTTCCACCGGTTTGGCAAGTGCTTTAGCCATTTTGAAAACAGCGGGGCCGGGACTTCCGGTTTGCGTGGCTTCGGGGCAGCAGGAATTCGCGACAGCTCGCGATTCCTGCTGGCTAGCTGTCGAGGTACCCCCGATCCAGATGGGTCAGGGGGTTAAGGCTGCCCTGTAGGGACAGCTGAAGATAGAGGGGAGCCGGTTAGGGAGGTGGGGGCATCGCAGACCCCCCCTTCTCCGGAAAAACCCCTTTTTCCCAAGGCGGTGGAGCGGCGGTCAGCAATGGCCGCCACGAAGAAGCCAGCAACCGGGTAAGAACTGTGCTGGAGGAAGTGTGAAAAGTGAAAGTTCTGTCTGAGCCGGGTCAAGTAACAACTTTTAAATTGCCTGGAATTGAGCTGCTTGTTGCTGGAGGATACATTGTTTCCCTAAGAAGATCGAAAGCGGCGGAGAAGCTGTCAAAGGGAACTTTCTTTTTTTTTATTTTTGTTTACTCTCCCATCCCACGGAAAAAGCAGAAATATTTGGATATATTAGATATTGAAAGTGGATTGCTTTGAAAGCTAAGCTAAGAGATAAAGGGATTTTTGGACATTGAAAAATTTAAGAAATTGGAAAATTTTTGCTGGAGGTATGGATTTTTGATTATTTAAAATTGTTATTGTAAGTGGGAAGGGAGAAAAAAAAAATTGGAGCAGAAACTGAAAAAGGAGGAGACTGTCTAGAATGTCTTGGTGGATCCCAAAAGAAGATATATGGTAATTGGACCTCTTTGATTAAAAATTAATTTAGAAAGAGAAAGAGAAGAAGGAAGAAAAGTATTAACTTTTGGAACTTTTTTCTTTTTTTTAATTGCTTTTGATTGTCCTGGATTAAAAATACTTGTGGTTGTTTTGGAAAAAGTTTTCCCTTTTCATAATGGCATTGTCTGTGGATGAACTAGAGATTGACTATCAAAAATATAAAAAAGAAGATACTTTGGGCGCTTTGTTCCAATTCTTAGAAATGGCGTTATGTTCTGTTGAAAAGTTGATTATGCAGCAGAAGGACTGGGACAAGGAAGAAGAGGAAGAAGAAGCCATCTTTGATGAACAATGGGTTCCTTCCGGAGAGGAGGAGAAAAAGGATAAGAAAAAGGGGTTTTTAAGAATTATAAAAACAACCAAAAGAGAGAAAAATGAGCGAAAAGATGGAGGCAAGGTTAGAAAGCAAAGGAAAAGGAGCAAGAAAAGCGAAGAGAAAAAGCAAAGGGGTAGAAAGGGCAAGGAGAAGAATAAGCAAGAGAGAAAAGGGGGGAGGAGAAGCCTTAATGGGGGGAAGCAAGATTTAAAAAAAAAAAGTTTATTTAGAGACAATGGGTGAATTTAATTTAGATTAAAAGAGGGATTCTGGAGGGTATATAAGAGTGTGTTTTTATATGTATATTTAGAATAAAAAATTTATTATGTAATTTTAGAATCTTTTAAACAGAATCCCAAGAAAGATTTATATGTAGTATTTTTAAGTTAGGTAATGAGTTATAGATGTAACTCCAATTGTTATACAGGAGAAGTATAGTAAAAGAAAAAAGATGAATGGATGTTTGGAAATAGAACAGACAAAGAATGTTGTTGAAAATGGTAATAATGGAAGGATATATATGCTTTTCTTTTGATTTTGTATATTGATAAAAGGCAATAAAATTTTAATTGATAAATAATTTGGATGGAAAAGAGAAGTAGGGACAAGATATGAAGTTAATATTATATGAAATATTAATATTATAATCTTGAAATGTTATGTTTTATTGGTCTATCATTATTTTTTTTTTTTTAGAAAAGAATTTATAAGCTGTTATGCCTTGATTTTGTGTGCATTGTTTTTAGAAAACTGATAAAAATGGTTTTTATATACATATATAAAAAAAAAATGATAATAAGATATGGAAGGAGATTTAGGTTGAATATGATGTTTGAATTTGTGTCTGTGTAAAGAGTTTTAACCCGGGAACAGACAACCTTCAGAAAAGATCTTTTAGTTTTGTTTATGTTTTGTGTTTGTATGTTTGTGTATTATGCTTATGATAAAACTAACAAAATTTGTTTTTTATTAAAAAAAAAAAGGAAAAAAGAATCAATAAAACCTTGGAGGAATGTTAGATGAGAATAATTTAAACAAGCCAGAAAGAAAAGAATATGATGACTATAAAATGGATAAATATGGAAGAGAAATGAAATTGAATAGGAGTAAAGAGAAATAATGAGAAATTTGATGAAAGATATTTGTGTGTCCATATGGGGATGGGATAAATTGGAATTATGCTGTATAAAAATATTGTTTTGTTTGACTTGTAAGGACTTACAATATTAAGAGGTTTTATGTGTTTATGTATTTACTGGTTAATGATGTGTTGTTTTATCTTTAAAATTAATAAAAATTTGTTTCAAAAAAAAAAGAAAACAGCGGGGCCGCAGTGAGTCAGGAACACCACTCGTTTCTTGCCAGGTGTAGCATCTTTTAAATTGTTGGTCTCTAGGAACATCTGGAAACAATCTATATACAAGTCCCAGTCTTCGGTTGCTGGGTCAAATGGAGCGGGTGGTATGGCGCCGCTGGTCATTTTGTCGTTTGTTGCGTGCGCTCTTCAGCCACATGCTCTGTCTTGTTCGATGAGTACTTAGTCAGCTCTATCGTCTCCGCATCCCACCTTCGTTGCCAGTGTTAAGTCCTGAGCATGGGTGCAAGGAACGGAGACGAGACATCGAATGGTAACTTCAACTCTTTATTGTGAAATAAGAACAGAGTGAATACTTGGGCAGCAGCAGCTCTTTTATAGAGCTGGCTGCTGTCAAAACAACCAATGATTTGAGTTTACCGCTTTCACAATCATCCAATCAGAGAGGCCCATTAATAGCCAATCAGACTGGCCAGAAACGACCAATCACGACTCGCTATTCGCGGGCCAATGAGAAGTGCAGGATTACGAGCCTGCTGCAAGTAAAGCTATTTAGGGTTGTTACTGCTGCGTTGGCTTAGTCCACAACATAGACAGTCTAAGGTTAAAGTTTTTGGGGTTTGTGGAAGAAACCACAGAGTCAGGTAGAGTATTCCAGACATTGACCACTCTGTTGCTGAAGTCGTATTTCCTGCAATCAAGTTTGGTGCGATTAACCTTGAGTTTGTATCTATTGTGTGCTCTTGTGTTGTTATGGTTGTAGCTGAAGTATTCATTGACAGGTAGGACATTGCAATGTATGATTTTATATACCATACTTAGATCAGACCGAAGGCGGCATAGTTCTAGGTCTTGAATTTCAAGTCCGGTGGCATAAAGTATTCTACAACGAGTAGAGGAGTGGAGAACTCTTCTTGTGAAATATTTCTGGACTTTCTCAACTATGTTCATATCAGATACGTAATGTGGGTTCCAGACTGCTGATTAGTATTTGAGTATTGGTCTTGCAAAAGTTTTGTATGCTTTAGTTAGTAGTGTAATATTACCAGAGGAAAAGCTATGTAAGATTAGGTTAACAACTCTTAACGCCTTTTTGGCTATGTAGTTACAGTGGGCTCTAGCACTTAGGTCATTAGAGATGAGTATTCCAAGGTCCTTTACAGAGCTTGGATCATCAACGAGATCTTGACTATTCAGCTTGTATTTTATTTTCTGATTTTTTTGCCAATATGTAAGACAGAGCATTTATTTGTTGAGATTTGAAGTTGCCATTTGTTTGACCATTCTGATACATAGTTAAGATCATTTTGAAGGGTAGCAGTATTGTCTGTGGTGTTGAATAGCTTTACATCATCAGCGAAGAGAACAGAATTGCTCTTAATATGATCACAGAGGTCATTTATGTGGAGTATGAAGAGAGTTGGTCCTAGAACACTGCCTTGGGGGACACCACTATTGACAGGTACAGAATTTGATAGGACACTCCCAATTTTGACCATTTGTTGTCTGTTTGATAGGAATGCTTCTATCCAGTTATGCAGTTGTCCAGAGGTACCATAAGATTTTAGTTGCTAGACATTCCTTGCTCTCCCTTGCCACCAGCCTTTATTATTTTATTTTCTGATATAGGAATCTTTAACTGGACACATTGACTCAGTCTCAACAGCATCACAGTGCTGGTAACTATAAATATGTGGCAACAACATTGGTACAGATGAGGGATTTATTCAGTTCAAAGTTTGGCAGTGTAACTAATCAATTGGAGGAAATATTGGAGGTTTCTCGATGCTACAGGCTGGCTGCTTAAGAACAAATGTATTTCAGCTTCTATGTTTTCCATAGACCTGAAGATTGAAACCAGTAATGATTTGAAAGTTTCCAGGATTTTCCTAGGTGCCACTGAGCCTAGGAAAATCTGCAGATAGTGTTTTATCACCCCCACTTGAAATTAAAGTAATATCAAATCCTATCTTCCTTCCATCAAAGATGTCTGTGGTGAACATAGAAGGTCTGTCCCATTTTGTTTTTAAAGGAATACTATGAATTAGATGATGCTGAAAGAAGACCTAAGATAACCATGTGAGCATCATGGTTTAATGGATGTTCAATTATAGGTCTGACTGGGCCTGTTTTTCACTTGCAAATTATTAGTTTGCCTGTCTATTTGGAATCTTGTTTACACTGTGGTTCTTCTAGCACTATTATATGACACTTCTAAACATACAATGTTTGAAGACTTGTATTCATTTTTTTTTTAAATACAAAGGTAAATCAAACTCCAAAAGAAGCAAGTGAAAAACTACTTCTGTAACACTGCCAAGAAAACTGTGTGGATCTGTCCCTAAAAATCAAGCTCAACCTGAAGCTATTGTTACTACTTTTAAAATAATAATAATAATCTGCATTTTCCAAATAGCTCCTTTATATCACAACTGCTTTTCCTCTATATCATTTATAATGATCAAATTTAACTTAAAGACAGGGGCAATTTAATCCTCCTACACAAAAAATGCTATAAATTGAATTTCTAATTTTAAAAGTTACCTAAAATATAATTTGAAATAACTTTTCATCTGACATCCATCTTTTCCTGCTTTTTTCCTAATAGTCTAACCCATTGAAAAGAACTTCAACAAAACAATCTAAATATCAGGCATTTCTGGGTGTGTTATCCTTTTCTATATTACAATTTTTATTCAAGTTTACATATACAAAAATTAAAAAAAACTAGTACAAAGAAAAATATAAAAGATGCAGAGAAAAAGAAGAACTAATTAAAAAGATATATAAGAAATTACTTTCTCCTTCATCAGGAGATGACTACAGTGTCAGTGCTTGTAACGTCATCCCTGATATTTCATCCAATTATCTCTTCATGGAGAGCCATTGTATGAAATACTTATGGGAAGTCCTGGTCCTCTCCTTGCTCTGGAGAGAAATTCTGAGGAACTGGTCCATTTGCCAGCTCTTCATTCTGCCATGGTAGACAGCTCCATTCTCACAGAGCCTTCTTCAGTCCATCGCTGGATATCCTGAAATCACTAGATGTGCTTTTCTAGGTTGATTGAAAGCAGATTAATTTTCATTACCAAGGCAGGCAACTACCAGATTTTCAAGGAACAGAAGTATTATTGTATCCTTAAGGCTTTCTGCCATCCACATAAAAATGCTTATTCTGCTGGCCACAATCTCTATTTTTTCTGCTTCCAGTTTATTGATGTGATCCATGCTGATCCATATGACAAGTTTGAGGCTGCATGTTTGCCCACTTTGGAAGTTTGCTCTTTCTCAAAATGATTGAAGATTTTTAAAATGTGCTTAATAAGACAGTTGCAAATAAATGGACAGAAAGTTTATATTGTAACATGTAATTTGTCTTCTTCATTTTCTTTTCAAACACTCATGAAGAATTCATTCTTCAGAACTGAGCCAAGCATCTTCTCTTTTTAAAATCTGTGTTGATTGAAGAAGAATTCATTCTTCAGAACTGAGCCAAGCATCTTCTCTTTTTAAAATCTGTGTTGATTGAAGCAGTTTAAAAGCATCACTGTATCATACCTATAATAATGAAGAAGGCATGGATGTTTTTAAATATGCTTTTTTATTTACTGTATGTTCAATACATAATATAGGTGATTAATTTGCTTTTTTAAAAAAATTATTACTGTTTTTTTTTTTGAAAAAGATTTTATTAATTTTCTACAAACAAACAAGACAAACAAAACATAAAAACATCAACTCTTATATGTACATCCAGTGTGTCAGTTGGTTCATCATTTTTGTGCATTCATTCTGCAGTCTCAATTACAATTATGTTACATAACAACTCATATTGTCAATCCACACTTATATATCCTAATATCACTAAAAAAGAAGTTTTTGACTATATTTTTAATCATTCATGCTTTATGAGCTAACAATACTTTAAACCAGTTTACTCTATAACAAATCATATAATCATATCAAATCAATCCTAAAAAACCCTTTATAAATATAATGTCAAATAACAAAATAATAGCAAAATAGCAAAATAAAGATATTCCTTACTGTCTAGCATTCTAAATATTTATTATCGTATTTTATCATCTAACCATTGATAAAAAAGATCCCAAATTTCATAAAATTGTTTATCCTCTTGCTCTCTAATTTCAAATGTCAATCTACTCATCTCAGCACATTCCAATATTTTCTTAATAATTTCTTCCTGTAATGGTATTTTCTCATTCTTCCAATTTTTAGCAAATACAATCCTAGCCGCTGTTAATACATTTACAATCAGGTACTTCAAATCTTTACTATATATATCAGGTAAAATTCCCAATAAGAAGATCTCTGGTTTCAAGTCTATGTGTTTCTTTGTCATTTTTTCTAACCACATGCAAATTATAGTCCAATATTTTCTAGCGTCCTCACAAGTCCACCACATATGGTCATACGAGCCGGGTATCTGATGACATTTCCAGCATTTTTCAGATTTGTCTTAAACATTCTTGCTATTCTTGTCGGAGGAAAATGCCACCTGTAAAACATCTTATACAAGTTTTCTTTATATGCTGTTGACATTATCATTTTATAATTTTGAGACCAAAATTTCTGCCATTTCTCTAGATCAATCCCATATCCAAAATTCTTCCCCCAAACAATCATAGTTTCTTTGACTTGTTCTTCCTCTAATTTCATTCCCAGTAAATAACCATATAATTTTTTAATCACCTTCTCATCAGTACCCATCAAGATCTTATCTAAATCAGTCTGCTTATCATAGAATCCCTCCGTTTTAGAATCTTCATCATACCTTGAATGTATTTGCGCATATGAAAACCAATTCATCCTTATACCTTGTTCCTCTAAGTTTTGTATCGATTTAAGTTCACCCTTTTCATCCAAGAGTTCCCCATATCTAACTGTTTGTTCCTTCTTATAAATTATAGTATAGGAAAATGCTTCAATAGTCGATAACCAAACTGGAATTTTCAAATAACATTGTCTTTTTATCTTCTCCCAATTGAATAAAAGCTAAATCATCAGCAAAAGCTTGTAGTTTAAATTCTTCCTTCTTAATTTTCATTCCTTTTATGCTTTTATCATCCCTAATATTTCTATTCAACACTTCCAAGGTCAACACAAATAGCAAAGGGGATAGGGGACACCCTTGTCTTGTGCCTTATATTAATAAAATCTGTAAGTTCCCCCTCCATCATTACCTTTGCTGTCTGTTTATTATATATGGCTTCTATTGCTTGAGTAAATTTTTTAGCAAAACCCATCTGTTCCAATAGTAATAACATAAATCTCCAATTCACGTTGTCAAATGCATTTTGAGCATCTAAAAATATCAAAGCCATTTGCTTTTCAGGATGAGCCTCATGGTATTCCAAAGTATCCAAGATTACTCTCATATTGTCTCTGATTTGTCTCTTTGGCAGAAATCCATTTTGATCTGGGTGAATAAAATTATTTAAATATTTTTTAAGTCTTTCTGCTAAAATTGAAGCAAAGATTTTATACTCTGCATTCAATAAGGAGATGGGTCTGTAGTTCTTAATTTGCAGTGGGTCAGCCTCTTCTTTTGGAATAAGTGTGATATAAGCCTCTGACCATGTTTTGGGTATCATCTTCTTTAACATAACTTCATTCATGACTTCTAACAATGGGATACTCAATGATTCTTGAAATGTTTTATAGAATTCTGCCGGAAGCCCATCTGGACCCGGTGCTTTCCCATTGTTTTGTCTCTTAAATGCTTCATTTAATTCCATCATTGTTATATTGCTTTCTAACATTTCTTCAGTCTCTTTAGGTATCTTCAGTAAATTAGCATTCTGTAAATATTGTTTGACTTTTTCCTCATCAATATTCTCTTGTTTATATAGTTGCCCATAAAAATCTCGAATAATTTCCTTTTTCTCGTTATTATCATAACAAACTTGGCCTTGATCATCTATTAACTTCAATATTTTTCTTGATTCCTTCTCCTTTCTCAATTTATATGCTAGCCATCTACCTGGTTTATTCGCATCTTCGAAGTAATTCTGTTTAGAATTTCTGGTTTTCTGTGCCAATTCTTCTTTCTCTATTAATTCCATTTTATGTTTAATTACATCCAGCTTCAATTTAATATCTTTTTTCTGTGGCATTTTCTGTAATTCTTTTTCAAGTCTTTTATACTCATCTTCCAAGACCTTAGAAGCTTGCCTTTTCCTAATATTCTTTTTTCTTGTATAATCTATTATCAGACCTCTAACATATGCCTTCATTGTATCCCAAACATTCTGCGTTGAAGTATCTTCTTTTTTATTTTCTCTGAAAAAAAAAAGCCAATTCCTTCTCCATCCATTGTATAAAACCTTTCTCCTTTAAAATAGTATTATTTAATGTCCATCTCGATCTTTTTTTTTGTCCCTTCCATTAATTGTCATTGGGCTATGATCTGCCCAAGTACTTATTTCAATATTTGTTTCTTGAATATTAGATATTAATTCTGTTGATATCCAAATCATATCTAATCTGGACCATGATAAATGTCTATTTGAATAAAAAGTATATTGTTTAGCTTTAATATTTCTTTCTCTCCAAATATCTTTTAAAGATAGTTCATCTGTCATTTTAAAAAAAGATTTAGGGAGACCCTTTCTGTTTTGCTTGGTTGTTGTTGCTATATAGTCCAATTTATTGTCCACAATTCCATTAAAGTCTCCCATCATAATTATATTAACATAGTCCAGTCCAGTTATTTTCATGTGTAGCTTTTTATAAAACTCTTCTTGTTTTTCATTCGGAGCATAAATTGCAATCAAGAGTATTTTTATATTATTGTCCATTATTTCCACCATTAATACTCTTCCATCTTCATCAGTGTAGATCAGTTTTGCTGGGATAGCCTCTTTAATGTATAGAACCACTCCTCTTTTCTTACATTGAGTCAAAGAAGTAAATATTTTCCCCAATTTTGGCTGTACTAACAATTGTTCATGTTGTTTTTTAATATGAACTTCTTGCAGACAAATTATATCAAATTTTAATTTCTCTAATTTATGAAAAATTTTCCTTCTTTTAACAGCTGAATTAAGTCCATTTATGTTCATTGTAATCAGTTTTCTTTCTTCCATGATTATGCTTTCTATTTAGGTCTAACAGCTCTCGTGGATCTCATTTCATGCTGTTCTTTACTGTCCACCTGTCCACCTACAGCTCCTTTCTCTTTTTCAGTCTCCAGTTGTTCCTCTTGAAACTCAATTAATGAGACCTCTTTCTCTGCCTCCTCTCTTCTTCTTCCAAAAAATTCTGCATGGAAAAGTTCTGCTTTCTCAATTGAATCAATTCTATGTCTCTGCTCTTGCCACGTAAACATTAATCCTTCTGGAATCAGCCATCTATAATTCACTTCGTTTTCCAGTAGCATTTGGTCAGAAATCAATATTCTCTTCTCATCTCTCTCACTCTTCTGGGTATTTGGTTTAAAACCACAACCTCTTTACCTTTGTATTTCAATGTTTTCTCTCTTACCACTTGTAATATTTGTGTTTTGATGGATTTTTTGGTGAATCTAATATGGACTTCCTTTGGTAATTTATTTCTCATCACATATCTTGTATAAACTCGATATATCTCATCTACTCCATCCATCATCTTTTCCTCTGTAATTTCCAAAGCATCTGCCAAAATTTCTATCATTATCGCAGCCAAATTTTCTCCTTTTTCCTCTTCTATATTTTGAAATCTGAGATAAAATTCTGATCTTTCCATCTCCCATCTCAACATCCCATTTTTTTCTTGTTCAACCACTGTTAATCTACTGTCAATATTTCCAATCTTCTCCTCTCTTTGTTTCCCTTCTTCCTCAATTTTTTGGAATCTCTCCTCATACTTCCCCATCATTTGTTTGATATTTTCCACTTTTTCATCAGTCTTCTCTATTCTTTGTTCAATGATGTCTGATTTTATCTTGAGATCTTGGATTCCTTGCATAATCATCTGTAAAGTTACTATTTCTTTTCTTTATTTTGCTTCAACATTGTCTGAATTAAACGTCCCCCAGCTGGTGGAGAAGCAGAGGTAGAAGTAGAAATGCCAACTGGTATTGGTTTCCTGCTCATTTTAATGCCTCCAAAGCTTCAAATTCTTTTTGACTTTTAATCTAACTGGTAGAATAGTCAATTATAATCCAAAATGGAAAAATCCAATAGTAAAAGACCCAAAACCAAAGAAGAAAAAGGAAAGAAGAAAGAAAAAAAATCTTCAGGTTCTTCTTGACCCTAATCCAATTACAAAGTAGTCCACCATAAAAAAGGAAAAATAGAAAGGAAAAAAACAAACAAACCCAAAAATGATATTATTGATTAAGAGCAAATAAAAAACAAAAGAAAAAAAGAAATTCCTTCAGGTTCTTCACACCTTAATCTCAATCATCAAAAAAGAAAAACAAAGTGATCCAAAAACATGGATAGAAAAAGCAAAGAAGTCCCAATAAAAATAAAGAGAAAAAAAGAAAAATAAAGAAAAAACTCTGAGACTTTCCCTTTAATATAAAAGGCAAAAATAAGAATATTGCTAGAATTGAAATTTACAAAAAGGCTGGCGAATGGGATATATATATATATATATATATGAGCACACTGCACTTTATTTATTTATCCAAGGCTCTTATTATGACTCTCTTCTCCAGCAGCTTCAAAGCTAAGCCTCAAGTGTTGAAATATTGATAAGAGTCCAGGAAAACACCTGTAATGATATTTTGCTGTGCTCTCCCTCTATCTTATCACGTTGAAATGTCCTTGAGAAGGAGTCTTCTTACAACTCTTTCCAAATCAAATAAAGTATTTTCAAGCCTCTAGTTGGCAGTGTTGCAATGTTTCTTAATGCTCTTCCCCCCCCAACCAGAAAAAATGAATAATGTATACAAAAAAAAAAAGAAAAAGAAAATAGCTAAAGGGAGCCTCTATCCTAGAAAAAATTATAAAATCAAAAGGAGCATAAAAATATATATAAGAGAAAATTCAATCCGGTTACCTACAAAGTCACACTTAAGTCCCCAGAGAAAAAGTAAGAAAAAGAAAAAAGAATCCAAGCCTCAATTTGACATCACTTTAAAAAACGCCGCTCAAACAGTTTTGGTCAAAAAAAAAAGCCTCACAGGTTTCTTCTTTGTTCAGGATGCCCTTTCAAACCTCAGCGAATTTACAACACAATAGGAATTTCTCACCCAGCCGACACACTTCTTTCCAGCCACTTACTTTCCGGAGCTGTCCCAACTTCAGCAACTATGGGGGCTGCCTCTCCACCGCCAGCAAAAGGGCTTCTCCCGGATCAAACCAGAGATTTTGCGATATCTCTGGGATCCTGGGACAGTACCCTTCTCAATCCCCATCTCTACGGGACGGTTTAGGTCCGTTGGGACCGACCAGGGGCGAAAATATCGGCTACGATCTCAGAGCCCCAAGATCGCAGCTGTATCGCCGAAACGAAGCTCCACCTTCTCCAAAAAAATTATTACTGTTAAAGTTTGTCACCTGTGCCTGAAATTTCTTTCATCCAGAGCACTAAAACCTTTGAGGAATCAATAAGCCCCAAGCAAGGGATTTTTTGTATGTATGTTTCTCAACAGAAATATAAAATCAAGAAATTGGTTTTAAGAAATACACACAGAACTAATTTTAATTGCCAGTTATAAAACCACTACTTTTTGTTCATTTTGGCTGTAGAATGGCTCAGCTGTTATCAGTGTGTTCACTGCTATTAGAAAATTAATGTACTTGGACAAGAAACTGAAATACTTAATTAGTACTGCACCACTGGTGATGATTTTGTCCAACATATAACCCTATAAAGTAATGATAAAATCAAATGTTTATTGCTAATATGCATAGGGAGAAGAGAAGCTTTAAGAATTAGCTAATAACTACCAGAATGAAAGGTTTATAAAATTAAAAAGAAGCAATTCAGATTCAAGAAAAGGGTTTGGCATGAAAGGAGGATGCCTCTGTAAAGACATATTGCAGAGGATTTCTAGAATTAGAATAGCTGAAGAATACACATTTTCCTTATGTGGCAAGATTTGGATATATTCTGTATCATCTAATCATTAGTATAATACAATTGCTCATATAACTGGGCTTCTGTCCTATCCCGTTTACCTAACCATCAGTCTCACTGTATAATTTATGGCAGCTTACCCTTCATAAACAGATTCTGGGTGCCAGAATCAAGTTCCTGCTAATCAAATGTGCAGGATATAATAGGAGAAAGAAATGAGCAAAATGAAATTGCTTGATAATAAGAAGATGAAAATGGGGAATATCATCAACTACAATATGATAATATGTATCTCTGTTTTATGGGGGTGGGGGAATGGTCTGATACAAATACAAGAACAATATGCTTGAAAAAAGTGTGAAAACTTGTACGGATATTATATATTCTATTTTTTTTTTACAATGAAGACTATTTTCTCATTATTGATTAAATCTTAAGATGACTTCTCCATCGCTATCTCCCACTGAATGAGCAGATACTAAAACCACTGGAGATAATTTTAATCCCCGGGTGCTTTGAGAACAATGGCTTCAGTTAGTCTTATTCCAGATAAACCACCAACAGCCTTAATATACGTATTAAACCAGAATCATAGGGCAATTGCCTAACATTTATGAAAACACTGCTACATATTTTACCTGGCCCATCCAAAATTAAACTACAGGAAAGGAATACTATATAGATAAGTTAAAAAGTAAGTGCTCCTTTGAATCAAGATTGATCTTTGGTGACTTCATAGACACACAACCATAGAGGATTTTTTCAGGATTTCCACTATCAGTCTGGATTCTTACTCTAATGGTCTCTAGTAATAATCACCATCACCACCATAGACTTCTCCAATTTTGTATTTTCATTCAAAAGACTATACAGCAGCATTGAGTCGTGGTGGCATAGTGGTTAGAATCCAATACTGCAGGCTAACTCACTGCTTACTCTAGGAGTTCGATTCTGAGCAGTTCAAGGTTGACTCAGCCTTCCATCCTTCCAAGGTTGAGGAACCAGATTATTGGGGGCAATATACTGACTCTGTAAACTGCTTAGAGAGGACTGTAAAGCACTGTGAAGTGGTATATAAGTCTAAGTATTATTGCTATTTCCTAATTTGGTGCCTTCTAAAAATCTTGACTCACATTTGCATTGTGGGAATAAATATATCTGGAGGCTGCTTATGGAGAGAGATTTTTTTTTAAGGTAACAGAAATTATGTAATAGGATAGATTTTATATTTTTCCAGTCCTGAAATGTAAACATATTTTTTCCTTTTTTATTAGACTTTGGTACAATTTACATTTATTTATTTTTTGCCATTATTATTTTCCCAAATAATTCAAGATGGCGAACATACCTAATGTTCCTTCCACCTCCTATGTTCCCCACAACAACACTGTGAGGTGAGTTGTGCTGAAAGATAGCGTCTGGCCCAAAGACACCAACCAGCTTTCATATCTAAGGCAGGCCTAGAACTCACCATCTCCTAGTTTCTACCCTGTTGCCTTAGCCACCAGATCAAACTAGCATTATAAAAATATCTTTAACCTGTGCTTTAAGATCATGAATTTAAACTTTATGTAATACCCGATTTCATACATATACATAACCACACAGAAATCCTATGGACAATATTAGAAAGTACTCTTATTACAAAAGCATATAAATCACTATCACCACCACGAAGTCTGTACTCAGACTATTTCCAGAGTGATAGAAATATAATATCTGTATCTCTTTGGTAAAAGAAGAAATTCTATGAAAGGAATGATCAGACCAAATAGCGTAGAAATCAAAGGCAAGTTAAATTACAAATAAAAACAGCATTATCTAATACCAGTCTGCCACCTACCATATCACAAGACCAGCCAATTTATATAATCACAAGCCAAAAACAGTAAACACCCTCTAGAAAGTCCTTTTCAGGACATTTTTTTCAAACAGGCCAAGACAAGTCAAAGAACACTCTACTGTTCACAGGCTGTTATTTGCATGTGGGTCTCAATTATGTATTATCCCATGCATATTAACTTGGAAGCAAGCCCCATTAATTGCAAATGCACTTACTCCCAAGTTATTATGCAAAGGATCATTGCTCTATGTATTCATTCCTACTTGGCTCCCATTCAGCCTACCTCACCCAAACAAACATCAGGATGGAGAACAAATGAAGAAATAACATTTCCAACTGCTACCATTTTGTTTTGCAGACTAGTTGATGTCAGATCTGATACTAAAATGGAAACATATCTTCTTCCTCTTCCCCCCTCCCACCAAATCAACTGGTGTACTTCAAAATCTTGCACATATACAACCACACACTCGAAAGTAGCAAAGCATTGTTGTACAGGTAACCAGAACATTTCCTAAGCTTTCCTTAAGTGGAACAATTCAGACAGTTCTGGGTATCATTCAACATGGATTGTTCTGGCTGCAGGGAGGTGGGGAAAGGAGGACAGTAGAAAAATCATATTTGGTCTCCCCACAAATCTTAAACTAAAATTGCAGCAAATGTGAAGGGGCTTTTCAAATAGAAAGTTTACTGTGATTGATATTTTCTTAGTAAACTATAATCTAATTGAGTCATTATGAGATTTAGAAATGTACACTGCAGAGCATCTATAGGTGGGATAACAGCATTGAAACAAGCTTCACTTACATTAGACCAAGCTATGAATTGAACTAATTCTTATGCAGTAATTATGTGTATGTGTGTTTGTGTGTGTATGTGTGTATGTGTGTTTCTTTGAAATCTAACAAATATACTGCTGCTGATATATGTCTGACATTTTACATATTTATTCTGAATTTCTTACACTTTATACTTAATGCTACATGAATTGACAGCAGCAAGAATTGTATTTGCACAATATTGGAAAAATGGGAACATCCCACCAGATGAAAATATAATTAGGAAAATATTGGACTGTGCAGAGATGGATAGATTGACATTGAAAATAAAAGATAAAAGAAGTACTGTTCAACATGGAATAGGTTTTATCAATGGTTAGAGATAAGAGGTAGAAATTAGAAGAAAGATCATTGTTATGTATAAGTAAAATATGAATATTGGCCATAATTATAAGTATGCCAGTATAATTAATATGATCATAAATAAGCTAATATAATTATAAATATGGTTATAACTATTATATGTGTTATCATTATTACTATCAGTATATCTGTTTTTTTTTCCTTTTGTAAAATGAAATGCCTGGACAATACACTGTATTCAAAATACTTATATATAAATAAAAAATTTGACTTAAAAAAAAAGGAATATTTTCAAGGATTCTCTCTCATATGTACACAAACATGTATAATGTGTGCTTCTGTGGATGGCATGAGTGCATAAATGTTTGAATGGCAAGAGTGTCAGAATGTGCAAAGCTTCTTTTTGACATAAGAAAATCAAAGCCATGTTAGCTGAGCAGGCAAATTTATAATGATGATGGTTATCTTAGATGTTGCAATAAACGTGACCCGTATTTTGAGAAGCTTAAGCTGCTACACAGGTTGGAACTTGTTTTGCAGAGCCCAATATCAGCTTCCCACTTATGGATTATATTGGAAGCAGTCAGACTGTCTCCTTGCACAGGAGGATACTTATTTCTCCTGGTCCCGCATGGTTGTAGCACTTCAACAAAGCCTCCAGGGTTTTACACAATTTACACAATGTCAAAAAAATAAAGCAATTCTTCCTTAGTTTTGTCATTTTGGACCAATGGTATTATAAAACACACACACTTCCACTTTATGAGACTGATATTATTATTATTAAAATATATCTCATTTTTCTACTAAAGAAAACAAAAAGTCCCCATGATCTTAATAAAAGAATGACAAATACATAAACCAAAAAACCAAAAGAGCTACTGTTGATGAAAGAAACAGGCATTTCTTTATCACTGTGTACAGTGGAATTTCTTATTCTTCATTTTCCTTTTTTAGCAGCCCACAGTTTCGGAAAATATAACTACAACAATGAGAAGTCTAAAAGGTTAGTAACTCTTGTGGGTTTCTTGTGATAATTTAACCTTTTTCTTTTATAAGCTGTACTGAAAAGTGGGTTGTGTCAGTTTCATATATTGCATCGTCTGGCTTTCTATTCTAAATATAATTTAAACTCCAAAACAAGAAGTTCTATTTGGGGCCACACTATTATACATTGTCTATATTTCTATATTCTAGCCAGATCTTTTTCTTTTTTTTGAAACAAATTTTATTAATTTTACAAAAAACACACACAAAACACAAAACATAAGCAAAACTAAAAGATCTTTTCTGAAGGTTGTCTGGTCCCGGGTTGAAACTCTTCACACAGACACAAATTCAAACATCATATTCACTTTGTATATCCTTCCATATCTTATTATCATTTTCTTTTTATATATATATATATAAACCATTTTTATCAATTTTATAAAGACAATGCACAAAGAATCAAGGCATAACAGCTTATAAATTCTTTTCTAAGAAAAAATAATAAAAGAAGAAAACCAATAGAACATAACAATTCCAAATTATAGTATCATTACTTTATCTATTTAACTTCATATCTTATCCCAGCTTCTCCTTTTCATCCAAATTATTTCTTGTTAATTAAAATTTTATTGCCTTTTATCAATATACAAAATCCCAAACAAAAACTTAACAAAACCTTTATATATCCTTTCATATCTTATTACCATTTTCAATAACATTCTTTGTCTGTTCTATTTCCAACTATCCATTCATCTTTTTTCTTTTACTATACTTCTCCTATACACCAATTGGAGTAACGTCTTTAACTCATTACCCTAACTTAAAAGTACTTCATATAACAATTTTTCTTGGGATTCTGTTTAATAGATTCTAAAATTACACAATGAAATTTATACTCTAAATACACATATAAAAACACAATCTTATGTACCCTCCAGAATCCCTCTTTTATCCTAAATTAAATTCACCCATTGTCTCTGAAAAACTTTTTTTCTTTAGATCTTGCTTCCCACCATTGAGGCTTCTCCTCCCCCGCTTTCTCTCTTGCTTATTCTTCTCCTTGCCCTTTTTACCCCTTTGTCTCTCCTCCTCTCTTTTCTTACTCCATTTCCTTTGCTTTCTAACCTTGCCTCCACCTTTCTGCTCATTTTTCTCTTTTTTGGTTGTTTTTATAATTCTTAAAATCCCCTTTTTCTTATCCTTTTTCTCCTCCCCCCCAGAAAAAACCCATTGTTCATCAAAGATGGCTTCTTCTTCCTCTTCTTCTTTGTCCCAGTCCTTCTGCTGCGTAGTCAACTTTTCATAAGTACATAACGCCATTTCTAAAAATTGAAACAAAGTGCCCAAAGTATCTTCCTTTTTATATTTTTGATATTCAGTCTTTAATTCATCCACAAGCGATGCCATCATGAAAAGAGAAACTTTTCCCAAAACAACCACAAGTATTTTTAATCAAAAATAGTTCAAAAAAAAAATTCCAAAAATTAATACTTTTCTTCCTTCTTCTCTTTCTCTTTCTGGGGTTAATGTTTAATCAAAGAGGTCCAATTACCATATACCTTTCTTTGGGATTCTAGGCAATCTCCTCCTTTTTCAGCTTCTGCTCCAATTTTTTTCCTCTCCCTTCCCACTTGCAACATCAATTTTAAATAATCAGAAATCCATACCTCTAATAAGGGTTTTCCAATTTCTTAAGTTTTTCAATGTCCAGGAACCCTTTTGTCCCTTAGCTTCAACTTTCAGAATAATTCACCTTCAATGTCCAAACATATTTCATATCTGCTGTTTCCATGGGGTGGGAGAGTGAAGAAAAAAAAAAAAGTTCCCTTTGACAGCTTCTCCGCCACTTTCGATCTTCTTAGGGATATAATATATCATCCAGCAATTCAAACAGCTCAGTTCCAACAAATTTGAAAGATGTTGATTGACCCGGCTCAGACAGCACTTTCACTCTTCTTGCTTCCTCCAGCACAATCTTACCCGGTTGCTGGCTTCTTCGTGGCAGCCATTGCTGACCGCTGCTCCACCGCCTTGGGAAAAAGGGGTTTTCCAGGACGAGGAGGGGGTCTGCGACACCCCCAACCCCCTGTCCGGCTCCCCTCTCTCTTCAGCTGTCCCTACAGGGCAGCCATATCCCCCTGATTCATCTGGATCGGGGGTACCTCGGCGGCTAGCACAGCAGGAATCGCGAGCAGTCGCGAATTCCTGCTGCCCTGAAGCCACGCGAAACCGGAAATCTATTCTAGCCAGATCTTAAGAGCACTACAAAAAACTTAATCCTAGGAACATTTTATACAGGTAAAAAGGATAGACCTTCTACGCAGTGGTGGGATTCAAACATGTTTACTACTGGTTCTGTGGGCGTGGCTTGGTGGGCATGGCATTGCTTGGTGGGTGTGGCAGGGGAAGAATACTGTAAAATCTCCATTCCCTCCCCACCCCACTAACCTGCTTTCCAGATCCCTCCCCACTCCTGGAAGAAGGTTACTACAAAAATCCCATTCCCTCCCCACTCCTAGAAGAAGGTTACTTCAAAACCCCATTCCCTCTCCACCCCACTAACCTGCTTTCCAGCTCCATTCTCCTGTGCAGGGCAACCAAAGAAGACTCAGCCGATCAGCTAGGACTCAGGAGGCAGAGAATAAATGGGGTTGGGGCCAGTAAGAGGTGGTATTTGCCAGTTCCCTGAACTACTCAAAATTTCTTCTACTGATTCTCTGAATTACTCAAAATGTCCACTTCCAGATCTCCAGAACTGGTCAGAACTTGCTGAATACCACCTCTGCTTCTGTGGCATAGGAATGAATATCATCTTGACATTTCTGTCCCTACCTGCAGATACACCTGATTAAAGTCATAATCACAGTGCCCTTTCAAATTAAAAATATTTTGTAGAGTTACTGAGATAAGGAAATACATAGGATTAAAAAAAATTCTCCAGGAAAGAAAGATTCAGACCAGCTTCCATTAATATCTCTTCAAGTTTATTCTAAACATTCTGTAAGGATACAACCCAACATTGCTTTCTTCCAAGAGACCGAGAGTAGAGAGAAGCTATTAGTACTCTGTTGTCCTCCTAATCCTGCTCTACTATAATTCTCTATAGTCCTAGTCATCATGGCCCATAGTGAGGAATATAGGAGTTTAATTCAGCAATAGGACCCCAGGTTTGCTGTCTCTGGTGGTTTTCAAATTGTGTTCAGTGGAAATCTAAGATTCCTCAAGAAGATTCTGCAAGACTAAGAAGGTTTTTTTAAAAAACCCTCCTTCTATAGGAACTAAAACTGTTTTAGTTTTTTTGTGGAGAATTCTCCTTCTGCTGACCTTGGGCAGGTTTTCAAGATTCTGTTATTATAGTCTACAACAACAAATTAGTATTTCTGGAATCTCTGTGATGTTATTTTGTTAACTTGGACTTCCATGAAGGGCTTACATCAATCTATAAAGCCACTCCATGTTTTTCTTGTCCCATACTAAACAAAATCAAGGTGGAGTTATTTTGAATTTCTTTCTCATGCTTGCTTCAATCTCTGGATTGTGTAATTAATTTTCCAAGTGCCTCCTTAATGGTTTCTTTACTCCTTCCCCTATGAATAACTTTCATACTTTCCTCAAGGTCACCTCTAAATTTCTTTAGAAATGCCTATTTCAGAATGTGTAGTATGGTTTGCCTATGTTTCCCACAACAAACTAGAGGGAAATTTTCAAAAAGGTTTTCAAACAACCACTATAAAGATCCAAACATCACTTATTGGCCATCCTATTATGTAACTTCCCTTTCTCTCTTGGCTGAGACATATGGTAGGATATTTCACAAATAAAGCGTAGTTCTCCCAGTTCCCCATCCCCATCCCCACTATATTCTTACAGTTCTTATCAACTACTAATAACTTTGTCCTTGCACCACTCCCTTCCCAATTCCTCCACTATAGCGTGGATTGCAGGATCTGCACACTCTTATTCAAATATTCAATTGTTTTCTGGCTGAGTCTTTGAGAACCATCTCATATTAAGTCCTGTACACTTAGGTAGTCATTCAAAACCTTTTGAAGATGAAATTAGACACTTAAGTAATGTAAACACAGCTTTAAATGGCAGAATCTGGAGTGGAGCACCTATAAATACTCTGTCTGTGCTGTCAAAGAGCAGAAACAATTATGACAGAGCAAATGGCCCTGTCATAGGCAAAGTCACCTATGCTTTTCTAGAGACAAGTAATTATGAAAAAAAATGCCAAAAGGATTATGCCTAATGCATTTGTCAAGTAACAGCTCCTTTAGATAAATGCAGATGACATCCTTAATATATTATATGATGTTTGAGGGAGATAGATGGCAAAGCTAGTCCTTATCTACAAATACCAGGAGATGAAAGAGCCACTTGGTGACCTTTATTGACCTTTATTGTAGGGGAAAAGAAAACTAAACAAAATAAAGATCAATTGTTCACAGTCTTCATTTTATTTCATACAATGAAGATTAATTTCTTGTCCATTCATAAATCTGTTCAGTTCCACTTTACAAATTGGTGTTATTAAGCTGCGCAAAAATTAATATTCAAATGTATGCACTTGAAAATATTTCTTCAGAAAAAATTATAATTCCAAATGTCTTCTTTTCCTCACACATTTCTTGAGATATTTTACAGTAACATTAACATTTCAAAGTACAGCTTAGTGTCATTCCTTCTCTCCTTTGTGAGTTAAAAGCTGCACTGCAGAATTTGGGGGAAAAGAGCAACTGAAAGATAATTGAATCCCAAACTAGGTTACAGATCAGAATAGTTTTTTCAAATACACAGGGAAAAGGTTATCATAATAGAACTTGAGATTTTTTAACTTTTCATATTTATAAAAGATTTTTTTCCAATATTGTTGCAGATAATTTCATTAGCACCTGTTACATACACAACACTGACCTGGAAAAAAATGAAAAAAAGTTAATTAAGTGGGAAGCCAGCATATTACAAATCATAGTGCTAGCCTCCAACATGATATTTATTTCTAACACCCAGTAGCATTTTAGATTTTTTTTAAATGGCTTACTATTTCAGAATATACTATGTCAAAGTTTTAAAATATGCCATGGGAATGCTTCAGGATATTCTGCCTGATCTTTTTCTTTTTCCCCCAGGACCTATTGGCATCTTTAGAAAATGAAAAATGGCTCAATGTTTCAGGAAAAAAATGGAAGTAAAATGGGATGATGGAAGGAGCATTCTGGGAGCTTGAAGGAAAAATAGGGAGCATCTTCATGAGTTTGCATTCAAATTCATGAGTGATTTTGTGAGGCACAAACGACATCCACGATTATGCTAAGTCAACCTTTATTAACTAGTAACTATTAACTGTAACATTTAACCGTAAGACTAACTGTAACCATGGTAACCACAATAGCCATTACTGTTGCGAGTCGGCTGACAGGCAGGAGCAAATAACCAATGCAGTCTGACAGCTCACTTTTATATGGCTCATTGTCAAACTGCTCGGCCAATGAGAATGGACTTCAGTTCCTGTTCAGCTCAGCTGAATGTAACACCCCTTCCCACCAGTCAAGCTCATCCATAGTTATTCAGTTAGGCGGGGCATTGTCTATTCAGGCTGGACCTACGCAACTCGGCTTGCCCGGTCATCTGAGAATGATCGCCTGCAGGGTCAACAGACGACGATGGAGACATCGCTGGACCCCTCTCCTCAGCTAACTCAGACTCAGATGGAGGAACTTCTAAAGGTAGGTCTTCTCTCCTTGGTGTGTCGGCCACTCCAAGTTTGTGTTGCTGTGTGTTGGCCGGCTCGCTATCACAAGGGTCCTCTGAGAACTCAGCCCAACACCCCCTTACATGGTCTACATGTCGGCGCCAAACTCAGCCATCCAGCGGAGTTATTTTATAAGATTTTGGGCCGGTAACTGCCTCTATTTTCCCTGGCAGCCACAATGAATTACCTACAAAATTCCATGCATAAACCAAATCCCCAACTTGGAAAACTCTAATGCCACTAAAAGAATTTAAGGGAACATTTGGGGCATAACTGGGGTGGAGTCTGTCCAAATGGTTCCTTAACTTTTGGCCCATTAATAACTCCACTGGGGAACGATTGGTCTCTGTGCTGGGGGTAATGTGTTGCATTAGCAGGTACTTGGCCAACTTAGAGTGCCAGTCTTCACCCACTAATCACTTCCTTGGTGGCCCTGATAGCCCTCTCTGCTTGACCATTAGATGCCAGGTGGTAAGAAGCAACAAGGGCATGCCTTATGCCCCGACATGTCAAGAATAACTCAAAGTTCACTGCAGTAGACTGTGGACCATTATCCGACACTAGGATGTTGGGAAAACCATGGGTTGCAAAAAGGCGATCTAACGCCACATCATCTCTGATGTGGTAGACTTCATGAGGACCAACTCTACCCACTTCAAATATGAGTCCACAGTAATAAGGAAGGTGCGACTCTGAAACGGCCCAGCCAGGTCAATATGGACCCTGACCCATGGCAACTTAGCAGACTCCCATTCTCCAGAAGTAGCATCTGGATGTGCTGTTCTAGACATTTGGCATGTATGACATGCCCTAACTCTTGTGGTAATATCAGAGTCTATGCCAAGCCACCAAACATAGCTCCGAGCTAAAGCCTTCATGCGGGCTATTCCTGGATGGCCCTTGTACAAGCTGTTTAAAATCTTAGGTCTGATGATATTGGGAACTACTACTATACCTCCCCACAGTAGGCAGTCCTGTTGGGTGGATAATTCATGCTGCTTTCCTCTGAATGGCATAAATAGGGCATCTACAGCCCACTCTGGCCATCCCTTTATCATCCAGTCTAATACCTGTAAGAGAATAATATCATTAGAGAAGGCTTTCGCAACATCTGTGGCCATAATAGGTAATTGATGATCATCAATTAGTAGTATAGATGAGGATGGGGCAGGGTCTATAATTTTGTCTGGCAAGGGGCAACGGCTCAATGCGTCCACATGCCCAAGGTGCTTTCTGACCCTGTATTGCAAGGTATAGGAGTATGTGGCCAAGAATAATGCCCAGCGGGTCATCCTAGGGGACAAAATCGGGGGACTTTGTTGGTTGCCAGACAGGATACCCAGGAGAGGTTTGTGGTCCATTATTAAGTGGAAGTGACAGCCATAGAGGAATTCGTGAAATCGTTTAACAGAGGCAACAGTTGCCAAAGACTTCTTATCAATTTGCGAGTAATTTCTTTCTGTTGCTGACATAGTCCTTGAAAAATAAGCTATAGGGGCTTCCACTCCGCTTGGCAGTATGTGAGCTAAGACAGAACCTATACCATAAGGAGATGCATCACAACATAGGATCATAGGCAATTGGTTATTAAATTGTATCATTAGGCTGTCAGAAGAAAGCATCACTTTGATAGGATCAAAAGGATCCTATTGTGATTTGCCCCATGACCATTTAGCTTGAGAGTCTAATAATCTGTGAAGTAGTTCTGCAATAGAAGCCTTGTGCAGAAGAAATGAGGCATAGAAATTTAGGAGACCTAAAAAGGGCTGCAGCTCTTTTTTGTTGGTAGAAATAGGTCCTTTTTTATGGCTGTAACTTTAGAGTCTGTAGGGTGAATCCCTTGGGCATCAATGTGGTATCCTGGGAAGTCCACTTGGGAAACATCAAATTTACATTTATCTCTTTTTAATTTGAGTCCTGAGTTCTGGAAGCAAGTGAGGACTTGTCTAAGGCATTGCAGAAGGTCTTGCTTGTTTTGTGCTGAAATGATGATGTCATCAAAGTATGGTATAATGCCAGCAATCATTGCAGCATTGCAATCATTGCAGCAATCATTCCATAAGGCATTGGAATATACCAGGAGCCACAGATACCCCAAACTGCAAACATTTACACTTAAACGCTCCCCTATGTGTTACAATGGTTTGGGCCAGAACAGTTGTTTCAGTGACAGGCAACTGTTGATATGGTTGGGCCATGTCAAGCTTAGCAAATATGGTGCCCTTTTCCATTGAATGGAGGAGATGTTGAATTACAGGCACAGGATAAGCATTAGTGTGCAAAGCCTTATTTAATGTGCTCTTATAGTCCATGCATAATCTTATAGAGCCATCCTGTTTAAGAGGGGTCACTATAGGGGTTTCCCATAGTGTATAATCTACAGGCTCTAGGACCCCTTGGGAGATCAACTTATCAATTTCTGCATCCACTTTTGATTTTAATGCAAAAGGGACACGTCGGGGTTTTTATCTGATAGGAGTTACTGCTGGGTCTAACGCAAAAGAAATTGGGGTCCCTACATAATGGCCTAACTGGTTGTTGAAAGCATCCTTAAATTCAGCTAACAGTGCCTCAATATCTTGGTTTTGAGTGCAATGTATACCTGTCACTTTAAGCCTTAAAGCATCAAACCAGTCTAACCCCATTAAACTAGGTAAGGTGCCTTCTACAATAGTAAGGGGTAATTGTCCCTTGAAGTCCTGAAATTTAATTGCAACCTTCCTGTTCCTATAACTGGTATGTTATGCCCCTGGTAATCTTTGAGAGACAGATTGCAAGGTTGAAACCATTTCTTTGAAATGGTTGGAATCAGTCTCTTTAGGGTGCCCCAGGACAGTATGGATAGAGATAAACCGGTGTCAATCTCCATTAGACAGTCTTTACCTTCTAACGAGATGGTTACATGAAGTTTATTAATGTTCAGCTGTTGTGGAAAATTGTTGAGAGAGTCAGTGGAAGATGCTCTAGTCACAGTAAAACATTCATCCTTTTGTTTTTGGAACCTGTTTGGCGACTGAGGCTGCGATTGTGGTGTTCTTTTTCCAGATTTGCAGACCCTGGCTATATGGCCCTTTGCCTGGCAATTTAAACAAATAGCATTTCTAAACAGGCAGACAGGTCTTAAATGATTACCCCCGCAACTTAAACAAATGACCTGTGCTATAGGAAGCTGTTGTGGTTTGCTCCCTGGGTTCCAGCCTTTTTGTTCCTGCAGTTGTTGGTGATTGGAGAGGCAATTAACATCTTCGCCATAATCTAATAATTCATCAGGGATGAACTCTTCAAAATGAACAGTAGCATTTGGTTTAGCCCCTGGATTGCTAATTGTGCCTTGGATCTCAGCTGCAGAGAGATTGGACTTCTCAGCAGCTTGAGCCTCTTCAATTGCCATTTTTAAAGTGAGGTCACCCTTTGCTAACAGACATCTCACTCCACATACTAGTTGATCGAGCAGCATGTCATCAAGCTCTTTAAACCTGCATTGTAATGCAGCTGTTCGGAGAGCAGCCATATACATACTGATGGTCTCCCTCTCAGCTTGTGCCCATCACCGAAAAGTGTGCTGCCTAGCGATTCACGGTGGTTTGGGGGCAAAATAGTTACTCAGGATTTCCTGGAGGGCTTCCCAGGAAACCTCTTTAACTGATTGTGCTGCCAATAAAGCGGTGGCAATGTCGAAGATAGCTGCTCCAAAGAAGCTTAGGAAATAAGCTTTTTTTCTGTGATTTGATATGTCCAGCAAATCCGCAGCATCTAAAAAACACTTGAAACAGTTAATGTAGGAATACCACATCTCCATTGCAGGGTAGAAACACGGGAATGCTGGAGTGGAGGACATCTCATCAGCTGGCTGAGGTAAGTTCACTGCATGCTCCGACTCCTTGAAATTTCTGTGTGCCTTCACTGCATCGATCCCATCCTCATCGCCAGTTTTGTGAGGCACAAACGATGTCCACGATTATGCTAAGTCAACCTTTATTAACTAGTAACTATTAACTGTAACATTTAACCGTAAGTGTAACTGTAACCGCAGTAACCGTAATAGCCATTACTGTTGCAAGTCGGCTGACAGGCACGAGCAATAACCGACACGGTCTGACAGCTCGCTTTTATATTGCTCGCTGTCAGACTGCTCAGCCAATGAGAATGGACTTCAGTTCCTGCTCAGCTCATCCGAACGTAACACCCCTTCCCACCAGTCAAGCGCATTCATAGTCATTCAGATAGGCGGGACATTGTCTATTCTGGCTGGACCTACGCAACTCGGCTTGCTCAGTCATCTCGGTCATATAGCTTTATAGCATCAATCTTAGAAGTACATCAAAAATAACTGAAATCATTTTTTCCTGAGATAAATTTTCTAGTAAAGAAATATTCAGTGAACTAGGTCTTGGTTATTGGAGCAGATTAAGGTCAATTTAGCAAGCTTAAATGATAATATAGGTTTATTGGTTTTGGAAGTGAAATTCATGCTAATTGTAAATAATTTTTCAATTTTGTAACAGGAGATTCCAGTAAGATTGAAAAGGAAGCCTAGATTCATGCCTAATTTTTCTTCAGCAACTAGAAAGATTTGAACTTTAGAAGTACAAAGTGTACAGTTGCTTTATTAAGTGATGAATTCCTATAATTATAATCACTGAAACAAACAATTTTTAAATTTTGAAATAATGCAATAATGTGGAATTTTAAATATGCAGCAGTATCCTTTGAAAATTATAGATTTTCAAATTCAATTATCATAATAATTTCCTTCTTCAATTACATTACCATATGTAATTGTTAAATTGTTAGGTTTGGACTTGTACTTAGAAGTTTTGGACCTTGGACTGGTCACTGTCTATTAGTAATGGAAGAGCTACATCAATTTCCAAAATGAGGGATTTTAGAAAATGTGTGAAATGGCAAATAACATTTATTTATTTAAAACATTTATATAGTTTTGGGTGGCTTCCATTCAAGAATGCAATTTTTAATTGGACCCTCAAGAATTCTTGGAGAGGCCTTCTGGTTTCGCGTGGCTTCGGGGCAGCAGGAATTCGCGACCGCTCGCGATTCCTGCTGTGCTAGCCACCAAGATACCCCCGATCCAGATGGGTCAGGGGGATATGGCTGCCCTGTAGGGACAGCCGAAGAGAGAGGGGAGCCGGACAGGGGGTTGGGGTGTCGCAGACCCCCTCCTCATCCTGAAAAACCCCTTTTTCCCAAGGCGGTGGAGCGGCGGTCAGCAATGGCCGCCACGAAGAAGCCAGCAACCGGGTAAGATTGTGCTGGAGGAAGCAAGAAGAGTGAAAGTGCTGTCTGAGCCGGGTCAATCAACATCTTTCAAATTTGTTGGAACTGAGCTGTTTGAATTGCTGGAGGATATATTATATCCCTAAGAAGATCGAAAGTGGCGGAGAAGCTGTCAAAGGGAACTTTTTTTTTTTTCTTCACTCTCCCACCCCATGGAAACAGCAGATATGAAATATGTTTGGACATTGAAGGTGAATTATTCTGAAAGTTGAAGCTAAGGGACAAAAGGGTTCCTGGACATTGAAAAACTTAAGAAATTGGAAAACCCTTATTAGAGGTATGGATTTCTGATTATTTAAAATTGATGTTGCAAGTGGGAAGGGAGAGGAAAAAAAATTGGAGCAGAAGCTGAAAAAGGAGGAGATTGCCTAGAATCCCAAAGAAAGGTATATGGTAATTGAACCTCTTTAATTAAACATTAACCCCAGAAAGAGAAAGAGAAGAAGGAAGAAAAGTATTAATTTTTGGAATTTTTTTTTAATTATTTTTGATTAAAAATACTTGTGGTTGTTTTGGGAAAAGTTTCTCTTTTCATGATGGCATCGCTTGTGGATGAATTAAAGACTGAATATCAAAAATATAAAAAGGAAGATACTTTGGGCACTTTGTTTCAATTTTTAGAAATGGCGTTATGTACTTATGAAAAGTTGACTACGCAGCAGAAGGACTGGGACAAAGAAGAAGAGGAAGAAGAAGCCATCTTTGATGAACAATGGGTTCTTTCCGGGGAGGAGGAGAAAAAGGATAAGAAAAAGGGGATTTTAAGAATTATAAAAACAACCAAAAAAGAGAAAAATGAGCGGAAAGGTGGAGGCAAGGTTAGAAAGCAAAGGAAAGGGAGTAAGAAAAGGGAGGAGGAGAGACAAAGGGGTAAAAAGGGCAAGGAGAAGAATAAGCAAGAGAGAAAGCGGGGGAGGAGAAGCCTCAATGGTGGGAAGCAAGATCTAAAGAAAAAAAGTTTATTCAGAGACAATGGGTGAATTTAATTTAGGATAAAAGAGGGATTCTGGAGGGTACATAAGATTGTGTTTTTATATGTGTATTTAGAGTATAAATTTCATTGTGTAATTTTAGAATCTATTAAACAGAATCCCAAGAAAAATTGTTATATGAAGTACTTTTAAGTTAGGGTAATGAGTTAAAGACGTTACTCCAATTGGTGTATAGGAGAAGTATAGTAAAAGAAAAAAGATGAATGGATAGTTGGAAATAGAACAGACAAAGAATGTTATTGAAAATGGTAATAAGATATGGAAGGATATATAAAGGTTTTGTTATGTCTTTTTGGGTTTTGTATATTGATAAAAGGCAATAAAATTTTAATTAACAAGAAATAATTTGGATGAAAAGGAGAAGCTGGGATAAGATATGAAGTTAAATAGATAAAGTATTGATACTATAATTTGGAATTATTATGTTCTATTGGTTTTCTTTTTTTATTATTTTTTCTTAGAAAAGAATTTATAAGCTGTTATGCCTTGATTCTTTGTGCATTGTTTTTATAAAATTGATAAAATTGGTTTATAAAAAAAAGAAAAAGAAAATGATAATCAGATATGGAAGAATATATAAAGTGAATATGATGTTTGAATTTCTGTCTGTGTGAAGAGTTTCAACCCGGGATCAGACAGCCTTCAGAAAAGATCTTTTAGTTTTGTTTATGTTTTGTGTTTTGTATGTTTATGAAAGGCAATAAAATTTTATTATAATTTGGATAAAAGGAGAAGTCTAGATAAGATATAAAGTTAAATAGATAATGTAAATATTGATATTACAATTTGAAATTATTTTATATGTTCTATTGGCTTTCTTCTTTAATTATTATTAATTTTTCTTTTAGAAAAGACTTTTCAAGTTGGTATGCCTGGATTGTGTATTGTGTTTTCTGTAAAATTAATAAAATTTGTTTTTTAAAAAGAAGAATTCTTGGAGAGGCAACACGGAAGACCCCTGCAATATCTCAGTCATCTGGCAAAAGAAGGCAAACATTCAGGTACAATTTAGGTCTTTATATATTGAAACTATCCCCTTAAATTATGATGAGAGATTGAAGATGAATCAATCAAATTAGTGCAAATTATAGTAATGTAATCCCCACGTTTTAGCCCTGAAAAATGGGGGATTATAGCCCTGCAGCACCTTATCATTTGAGAGGCAGCCCTATTAAGAGACACCATAGCAGTTAGAATCTACTTCTGCTGCCTGCCAGCTGACTGCAATTTGACAGTTCAAATCTCACCAGGTTCAAGGTTTCATCCTTCAGCCTTCCATCCTTCTGAGGTTGGTAAAATGAAGACCCAGATTGTTCTGGGCAATATCCTGACTCTGTAAACCACTTAGAGAGGGCTGTAAAGCACTGTGAAGTGATATATAAGTCTAAGTTATATTGCTATTGCAGATTCCAATCATTGTTTTCTGTGACTTTCATCTTCATTGCTTTCATATCCCTTCCTCCTCCAGCTTAATGCTGCTCTGAGATTAAAGACATTTATTTTTCTTTATCAATAGGACTGATTTTATAGTAGCTTTCTTCTTAACAAAAGAGAAATAATTTTGGATTAGTGGAGTGGAGGATGGAGGTGATTTCTATTATTGCCAGTGGCACTATGCCTTTTAATAAAATATCTGTTTTGAAGAAAATGCTCTACAAATTATTTTATTAGCAATTTAAAGGAATGCAATGAATACATATGAATACAGGAAATATGGGCCTTATTTTTTTTTTGACCCCTGAAAAAACAGCTAGGCCGTCTTTTCACGGGTGACTTAATTTCCTCCCCCACCTAGAGCAGCCCATACGCACGTACCTCGCTGCGAGGCCGCTTCTATCAGCCGACGAAAGGTCCCTGAAGGCAGAGTCCCCAGATGCTTCAGGGCGTGGCGTGGCTGCTCGTGTCCCCTTGCCTTTAGGCAGTCTCTTTCAGGCGATGGAAGCTCCCCAAATGCAGTCACCAGCCACTTCAATCGGCCGGTAGCGCGCGCACACACACACACACACACACACTGCCCTAAAGGGGACACATGTAACCATGCCACACCCTGAAGCGGCTGGGGACTCTGCCTTCAAGGGAGCTTTTGTCTGCCGATAGAAGCGGCCTCGCGGCGAGGGGAGTGTGTGTGCGCGCTCACCCCGAGGCCGCTTCTACCAGCCAATCAAAGTGGCTGGTGACTGCACTTGGGGAGCTTCCATCACCAGAAATAGATTGCCCTAAAGGCGAGGGGACACGGGTAGCCACACCACGTGCTGAAGCAGCTGGGTACTCTGCCTTCAGGGAGCTTCTATCAGCTATCGGGGTATTCTAGCCTAGGCTACCTGAGAGCACTCCTAAAGGCAAGTTTTGCCCCCCCATCCCCCCCCTTCTCCTGCCCATTTCTCTTCACCTCGTGTAGTTCTAACAAACGATGTGAGAAATGGCAGGGAAACGCATGATTTAAATAGGCCTAAATTTTGGGGGCGGGGCTTAATTTAACCTCATGCCTAGAAATCATGCTGGGCCTTCCTATTGGTGGAAGCCATTTTGTTGGAGAAACACGGTACTTTTTGTACAACAGGTTATTTCTCTCCTCTTCCCAGATTTTCATCATATTTATATTTTAAATGGATGGAGTCATATTATTATATGCAGCAATTTTCCCTATAGGTACAGTAATAGCAGAATTAGAATGAGAATGAGATGGGATTATAAATCACAGATTGAATTTACTACATGAATCTAATGATTTTGACCTCATTTTTTTAAACAATTTATGCTTCTGTTTTCACTCTACGTGTTATTTGCTTGGGTTTATTGCTTCATTAAATTTTCCCTTCATTTGGATAATGTCCCATCTCTATGATCAAGCCATGTTTAAAATATCTTCAGTGCCCACTAGCATTTACTTTGAAGGATAATGTGTTCCTCTGATCCCATTCAAGGGTGACTCAGCCTTCCATCTTCCAAGGTCGGTAAAATGAGGGCCCAAATTGTTGGGAGCAATATGCTGACATTCTAGACGACTTAGAGTGGGCTGTAAAGCACTGTGAAGCAATATATAAGCCTAAACACTATTGCTATTGCTATCTTATAGAAGATAGGATGAAGATTTTACATAATATTGAAACTTCAAGACAATTAACTATCACCACTGGGCTTAGGGATGTTTGTCCAGTTTGACATGAAAACCACCAGGGTAAATGTTAGTTAGTTAGCAGTATAACAAATCAGTGCTCAACACATAATAGAAGGAAATTAAAATAAGCTATTTGTTTATTGCTGTTTTAAAAAGCCAATAACTTGGAATTGGCTGTTTACATTTGTAATAAAATAAAAACCATATATTTATTCAAAAATAATTTGAAAGGATGACAACTCTTCCTCCAAAAAAGTAAGAATAGCTTAGATATTGGCAACCTGCTTTCCTAGGACTACATGAGGTGTTTGGCCTAACTGCAATAGTTGATTGATAAGAACTATATATTGTAGATGATGCTTGGACAAAAAAAGTGGAAACATGGAGCTGGACAGAAAAGGGCTGTGTTTCTGCAGAGATGTCTGCAGGGTCAAGATGGCGTTCATGATGATGCAATTGAAGTTTCCCACATAAAACAGAGACAGAGCTTCGGTCACCCTCCCATGGCCATTGACTTATTTGAACACTCCCCTTGCATAAAGTTTTCTCTAGGAAGGTTAATAAATCATTCACAGTACTTTTAACTAATTGTACCAAACGCCAAGAACTAGAGATGATGACAGTGGATTGTTTTTTGATCTCAGTTTGCTCTGTTTTGCACTGTATTAATAATATAGTTTAAAAAACACTCCTTTTCTGTTTCAGTAAAAGCCAAGCACATGTACTAAGTTAATAGCTACAAACAGCAAATAGCAGACAATGGGTGCAGGGATGGAAGTGGATGAGGTGATGGGTAGAATAGAGGATCCTAAGAGATAAGTGGTAGTTTAATGGGAGGGTGAAACAGGAAAGGACAACAGCACATGACTTGATCGGAAAGGAAGGTATGAAGCCTCTGCCTCAGAAAACATATATGCTGGTGGATGAAAGTGAATGGAAGTAGCTTTTTAAAATGCCTTTCTTATAAACAAAATATATTTTCTATGAATTCTTGATTATTGAATGGAGGTTGGAAGGGAGGGTGATGGATGGTTAAAGAATATGATTAATTTAATTTAATATAATTTTAACAAATCCTTTAACTATTGTCCTCGGTGCTATTTCTTTTTTCTTTAAAACTGGATAAAAATTGAAACCTAAGCCGATTCTAATTACTTATGTAAAAGAAAGTTTTATGGGATTCCATGCAACAGATTCTTAAACTGTGGTGAGAAAATAAAAGTTGTTAGGAAATATTAGACAAGCAAAATATTAGTACTGCTTAAGTACATTCTCAAATGAAGATGAGATGATAGGTGCATATTTTTCAGTCCTATAAATATCAGAGTAACTTGTTGTTTCTCTGGGTTAATAAAATGGCACAGATGCAAACAAACCTGTTTAACAGAATGCAATGCAATGCTATTTGACTATTTGCTGCATTTATCTAGAATTTCTAATGCCCAGTACTTTATGTCCAGCTAATGTCAGAATGTTTGTTTTTGTTCAGGCATGTTTGGTTTTTTACAACGTTCCTAATTTTTTTTATGGGATCCTGCTCCTGCCTCTCTCTGAAGCTGTACAGTTGACTTCTTCAACATGGTTTTCCAGCACTGAAAAGCAAGTGGTGGTGGGTGGCATGGAAGGGTTTGAACCAGGACAATTGAATGAGACAAGTTTCGGATTGTTAGTTGAATATAATTATCTCAATAGATAAAAAGAAAGTCTTTGCACCTTTGTTTCCAGTATATCAATTAATACTTGTCAGGTCTTTGGGTTTTTAAGGATCTTTGCAACAACACTAAGTATTGCTTCATTAGCAATTCCAGTTTCACTGAATATTATTTCTTGGCAAAACAGGCATATAGAGAGTGATTATGTGAACATAAAACAGCATCTCTTCAAATATAATTCTTGCTCATGCAAATGCATTCAGGTTTCCTCGTCATTGATTAAAAGCAATTGGCAGAACATTTCACTATTCTTGCAACACAGAGAAAATCTGAGCCTGTATATTCCGGCTCTTTATTTTAATGGCATTGTTTACCATTTTGATCATTTCTTACATTTCTGTCCAGCAATGATGCAAATTAAGGTGGCATTTACTAAATCCCATCCTTCTCAGTTTTAATAACATGCCTGGATCATATGTAGAGATTATGCTCAATATATAATTGAGAGAATGTGTTTTTCTGGTACTGCTACTGATCTTTGCAAGCTTTGTTTGGCATTCTTTTTCCTTTTCTCATTATGTTTCACCTCTCTGGCTGCTAGAGGAGAGGCATGTTGTAAGGATCACTCCCCTCCTCTTCCCGTCCATACTTCCATTTCAACTTCTGGGTCATGTGAAATAAGGGCAAGTATTATTGTACTCCAGGCTGGAGAATTCTGGGAACTGAATTCCACCCATCTGAAAGTTGCCACGGTTAGGAAACACTGCTGTTCTATAAAGTAGTGATGTCCAAGATTTTTAAATGTTGGCTAAATTCTCTGTTTTAAAGGATATGCTGAAACCATCCTCTTAAAAGGCAAAGTATCAGGAAAAAAAACTAATTTAATTTAAAGTGAGGATGAGCGTTCGTTCTCTGAGCTTGTAGGTTGGTTTCCAAATGTTTCATTACCAGGCTAGGTAACATCTCCAGTGGAGTTTAGAGGATGTCAGTGGTCTTCTCTTTATAAGGGCTTCAGGTGTGGCTGTGTCAAGTGTGGGTCTTGTGATGGGTCAGCTGTGAGTCATCAGTGAGTCTTGTGATGGGTCTTGTGATAAGGAGATTACATCAGGTCAGGGTCATTGTGGGGGTGAACTGCTGGTGGGGAGGATTAAGTGGGTTGGTTGAGGGTCGGTGCTGTCTCTGGTTGGCTGTGCAGTTGATTTGGATTCTGAGGGATTCATAGACTGGTTGAAGGTCAATGCGTCTGTTGATGGAATTGTTTTTGGAGTGCCAGGCTTCAATGAACTCTCAAGCGTGGCGGGTGGTAGCGTGGCTGATGATTTTTGTGTTGCTCTAATTGAACTGGTGCTGTTTGATGTTGGTGTAGATAGAGATTGAGGATGTGGGATCATGGTGTTTGACTGCCAGCTGGTGTTTTTGAATCCTGATTTTTAATTGATGTGATGTTTGTCCCACACAGAATTAGTTGTAATTGTAACAGTTTATTTTTATAGATTACATTGTTTCATTCATCCTTCTGTATTGTGCCTTTAAAATTTATGCCAATTTCTGGTTGCTTTTTATGTACACACAGTATGTACACACATATCTCAGGTAGAGATGACTGAGTTTTCCATATGGCTATGCATTGCATTAGCATGGCTAAGGATAAATAAGGGAAAAGAAGATGGTCAGAGGAAAACGGAAGAAACACCTGGGCTAGCTGCCCAAGTTAGGCTTGAATTCAAGTGTAATCTGAAATGGTAGTGGCTGCAGGGAAAAAATGAAATGAAGATGCTGGGGAAATTGATAAACATATGCCACATGGAAGAGGAAGAGACAGGGAGAGACAAATCATCTCAGCCTTGCCCTATTCACCCTGTTTTTTTCTTGATCAACATCCAAATTACCAAGTGGTTGCAGGTTTCGATTTAGCCACACAATGATTTAAATGTGTAAGACACAAAATGTTTGTTTCAGATTTCAACATATTTTTCATTTCATGCAGATTTCTGAATACCAGCTCAAACCTATTTAATCTTTATCTCTTCATATGCCTGCCTAACTAGAGGTCTTAATCTGAGTAATACATGCATTACTGATTTATGTAAGGCTACTATATCTGGGTTGCAAAAATTTAGATAATGAATAGAAAAGAGCAAAAAGCTATATTTTTCATCTGTTTGCTGCCATCTAGGAGGTATCCAGATGTTTGCAATACAGATATGGTAGGCTTACATAAATCAGTGAAAAAGAAATCTGACTTTGCATATTAATGTATTTTTACATGACCATATTTAGTTTTACCATGGATACTCTGAGAAGTCTAGTAATAGACAACAAGGGTGTATATATTTGCAAAGCTCCAGAATCTCATTCTCTAGCTGCCTTTATTTCCCCCTTACCACCCCCTGCCTCTAATTATAGGCTTGGAAAACTATGGTGAGCAGATGGTGTCCAGTGCATGTATATGTATCTATCTTATACAAACACAGAAAGGACATGGATTAAGTTACATGTGAAGAAAAGGCTTCCAAAAACTTTTTGAAATGCATAACAATTGACGGCTCTGAACATTGAAACGTATACAACAGATGTAAACAAGCATGCAGAGACTGCTTATGAATAGCAGCTATAAACACAATACAAATATCACAATCATATTGTGAGTCATGTTTTGCTTTACTCAAAAATTCAACAGAGACAAATATAATATTTTTAATATTATTTTTGTTTACTACAGAAAGCCTAATTGTATGTGTTACAACATACTAGTACAATTAGCCATCCCTTGTGATAATGGCTGGCCAGAGCTCGATTCCCAGTCATTTCATAAACTGTAACTACTAAAATGAACTACCATCTTTGAGCAATATTTAAATGGTACATTTTTGCACAGGATACCAATATAAAGGAGGAATGGTTAGAAAACTTCACAATCGTGCCAATTTTTAACAACAAAAAGACCACATAAAAAATAGTATTAACTTATAAAACTCCATGTCAATTTTTTTTATTATTTCTTCCATACACTGAAAACTGCTACCCACAATTTGTTTTTTGTTCCCTTTGCTAGCCTGGCCGGGGGGGGGGGCGGAGGGAGTTATCTCCAACAACTGTCTTTTAGTTGGGTTCTTCTGCTTCCATCAAAAAACCATCTTGTAATTCAAGTCATCTGATATCCTTGGCTATTAATGACCCTTTGCAAATCCAGGACTCAAGGAAATTATTGACTTAATAATTCACAGTGATAGTCCAATTCAGAAATCAGATAGCAGAATCCATGAATGTACTTGGCATGGTCTCCATTTTCAGATTATCAGGGTAGAAAGTGTTTGCTTGAATACATTCAAAATGAAAGCGAGGGGTGGAGATATTTAAAGCCAGTCTGTTTAAAAGTTCAATTTGCCCACTGCAACTATTTTTAACATCTTCCTGTTTGTCTATGTGCAATTTCTGAGAAATGCCACATCTCCAGCAGCTAAATCTTTGAGCTGCATGATTTGAAGGCAAGCAAATCAATCTCACAGAATTTAAAGGGTTTCAACTGTAAATGTTACACTTTGCAAGTCTTGTGGATCTACTGAAAAATACCATCTCACCCCCACCCCCACTTACTAAAATATTTTTTCAGGGTAGTCAAGGGACTTTTCAAAGTTGCTTTTCTTGAGATCTTAGATTTGTCTCCCACAACCCCCAGCTAATATTAAGGGCACAAGGTAAAGTTTGTTACACATTCTATTAGGTTATGGTTCATAGAAGAAATTTACACTGAAAAATAGAAAAGGGGGAAATTGAATTTCCTAATTATGAAATATTATGATTATATAATATATATTACTTAATATAAATGTCATGAAACATGACACAACAATGTACATTCATCAGAACAATCCTATTGGATCACAATGAATGTGTATCAAACCCAGCATTTTATTCTCATAAAACCAAAGGCTTTGGGAAAATACATCCAAAGATCTAAAGGTTCCAGGATTGCGGAAGCTTGGTGTATCACTATATTTTAATAATCCGTTTCTAGTTTGGAGAAGAGGGTGCTTTTTTCATTTAAACTACACTAAGTACCATTTGCATCATCAGTAAGCTTGACAGCTTAAGTCAAACAGAAGATTATTTATGAAGACATGAATAAGACCCATTCCCAGACAGGTCCTCTTTGTTGTGAGAACAGTCCATTTTATTCCTATTCTCTATTTCCCTTTAACTTCCTAGTTGTTATTCATGGTTTTAAGAAAGGTTTAGAGTAGGCGGACGGGGCCAGGAAATGGCTGGAAATGAAGTTGGAGTTGGGTCTAATCTTTTCCTGGAATTATTTTCATAGTGCAGCAGGTTGTAAATAGCTCTGGGCACGTTATAAGGAGGGAGGAGTCTTCCCTGGCTGCTTCCTTTAAAAGTAATTTTTCCTAATAGATTGTTGAAAGTAGTTTTGTTCACAAGATTTGTTTGACAGAGGTAAAAGTCCAGCTTTCATGGAATAATTCAAAAGAAGTGTTAGGGATAACATTGTTTACCCTAACTGGTTTAGGTAAAATAATAACTTAGTAATCATAGTTTGTTAGTTAAAGTGTCTGCAATTTTAAATATGGGAAAGTAATTAAGGGAGTGGTTGTGAAAACACTTTAAAAGAAGCAAGACGACAGCTTGCTCTCTCTCTGGCTTTGATGATCCCTAATTACTGCTTGGAATCAAGACTGCATTGCTCGAACGGGAGAGATAAACAAAGGACTGATTTGTAAGTGAACTGACATAGGATATTCTGCACGGACTTTGCTAACTGAATATCCCTGAATGGACTGACTAGATGATACATGACTATTGGACTGTTATTTTGACTATGCTATGAACTCATAATGGAATAAACTATATTTTTGATAGCACAAGCGTATCTGTTATTTTTACTGTATGTTAATAAACATACAAACTTAGCTCACTCATTCATCTGTGTGCCTATCTGACTAACGCTGCACATTCTGTTTAGCTTGTCTCCCTAACCCTGGTTGGGGAACCCAGGCTTAACACTGGTTATGGGCCCAGAGGCTGCAAAGTCAGTTTAACTAGGATAAAGCAGATTTATGTAAAAGTGAGAGTTTGTGTTGTTATACATTACAGTAAACAGACAGCTGTGTTTTATTAATTATAGTTTTATATCCATATAAAGAAAAACATGGCACAAGTCAATCTACAAAGTTTGTCCCTTATATCCAAGCTGGATGGAACAAACTATGTATCATGGTCTACAAAATGTAGTCTACTTCTACGAAGAGAAGGTTTGTGGAACATAATTGAAAATCCACCAAACGTAGAAGAATGGGATCCAGAGGATGATGAAGATAAACTAAAGATAGAAGAATTTATGCATAAAATTGAACACGCTATTTGCATAATTGCTTTAACCTTAACTGACCAACAGCTTGTTTTTATCCATGGAGAGAAAACGGCTGTTGGGTGTTGGCAGAAGCTGAAGAGGATTTATGTTCGAGATAATGTTGGTGCTCACATAAATCTAACACGGAAGCTTTTCAGTACGCATCTCCAGACAAATGGTGATATGCTGAGTCATTTGAAAACTATGCAAAGCATTTTTCAAGAACTGCACGAGAAAGAGCTTATTTTCTCTGAACAACACCAAGTCTACATAATTCTATCTTCACTTGATGAAAGTTATGACAACTACGTAACTTCCCTTGAAATATTGCCAAAGGAAAGCCTAACTTTAACTGATATAACTGGCAGATTGATTGAAGAGGCCAGAAGAAGGCTTGAAAGAAATGAGTTAAGGAGGGAGCAACCTCAAAAAGAAGATAATGAATCTCCTACTGCATACGCAATTAAAAAGTGTTTTAATTGTGGAGGAAGAGGACATTTGGCAAGATTTTGTAAAAAGGCAAAGCACCAGAACGCTGGCCAGAATACTAAAAGTTATCAAAATAAAAATAAAAATTTAGAGTTAGCCATGTATAGTAATGGAGCTGTAAAAAATAATTTATGGGTGGTTGACAGTGGAGCATCCCACTGTATAACAAATGATAACAGAAATTTTATTAAAATGTCCAAGAGTATACAGCAGATATCGTTAGCCAATGGCTGGAAACTGAAAGCTAAAGGTCAAGGTATAGCATATTGTTCTTTTATAAAAGAGAATGTAAAAATGTTATATGTACCACAACTTAAGTTTAATTTAATTTCAGTTAGAATTTTGGTTAAACTAGGATATGTAGTTACTTTTAAAGGAGATAACTGCATAATTGAAAAAGAAGATAAGAAAATTACTGCATCTTTAAGAGGTGAATTATATGTGTTAAATGATGATGGTTTAAAGGTGGCTAACACGGTTTATGAAAATAAGAAACCTCATGATGAATGTATTCACTTGTTACATCGAAGGCTAGGGCATTTAAATTTTAAAATGCTCAAGAAAACTGTTGAATTATCTAAGGGAATAAGTTTGAAACCTTGTAATAAGTATTTGCAATGTAATGCCTGTAATCAAAGTAAGAGCAGGGTCACACCGGCTAATAGAGTTGATGGATTTACTACTAAAGAGCCTTTAGAGGTAGTATTTGCAGATTTAATAGGTCCGAAAAAACCAAGTGTAGGAGGAGATCGTTACATACTTAGCATAATGGACCATTATTCTAGATATGGATTTTGCTATTTAATGAAGAGCAAAACTGAAACGTATCAAAATCTCTTTAATTGGATAAAATTTGCTGAAAGGAAAACTAAAAAGAAATTAGTAACTCTTATAACAGATAATGGTACGGAATTTACAAATAATAAATTCCAGAACAGACTAAGAATGTTAGGTATTCAACATAAAAAGTCTGCACCATATAGGCCACAACATAATGCCTTTATAGAGAGAAGAGGCCAAACATTACAATCAATGACACAAACTATGATGTCTGATTCAGGATTACCTGACAATTTGTGGGGAGAAGCAATAATGTGTGGTAATCATATATTAAATAATGTTGTTAATTCAACAACAGGTGAATTACCATTCACATTGTGGCATGGTACAAAACCTGATTTAAGTTACATGCACACATTTGGAGCACCAGCATGGGTGCATATCCCTACACAACTTAGACACAAAGGACAACATAGAGCTAAAAGATTATATTTTGTAGGATATACATCTAATCATAGATCTTATAGATTCTGGGAACCAGGTATATCTAGAGTTTACACCAGTGCTAGTGCAAAATTCCTAGAACATGTAGGATGGAATAGATTAGAGCAAGATTTAAATAATGAAGTAATTATTGAACCCTACAAAAGGCAGAAAGATCAGATTAGTTATAAGAAGAGTCCAATTAAAGAAGTCCACGAAGAGCAAATAGGACCAGAACAAGAGGAAACAGTTAATAAATGAAAGAAGAGTTAATAAATGAAAGTCCACCTGTAAGTCCTGTAATACCTAGACGTACTACACGTGTAACTAGACCACCTGATAGGTATCAAGCAAGTATAGTTTGCCAAGTAACTAAAGTTCCAACTAGTGTAGATGAACTTAGGATGTATCCTGCTAAGGATCAGGAGAATTGGCAAAAAGCAATGGAAAAAGAACTAAATTCATTAAAGTTAATGAAAGTTTATGAAGATGCTAAATTACCTCCAGGAGAAAAATCCATTGGGTGCAAATGGATATTTAAAGTAAAAACTGGAAATGATGGGACTGTTACCCATAAGGCTAGGTTAGTAGCTCAAGGATTTAATCAAACTGCATCTGATTACGATGAAGTTTTTGCACCAAGTCTTAAAGCAACATCTTTAAAAGCAGCATTAGTGTGGGCAGCTAAGAAAAACTATGTCATTAACCATTTAGATGTAGAAACTGCCTATCTGCATGCACCATTGCAGCACACTATATATTTAAGAAAACCAGTAGCTATAAAAGACAATAAATTAAATAGTAATGATTGTTGGAAACTCAAAAAGAGTCTTTACGGGTTGAAACAATCTGGCTTTGAGTGGAACCAATATATTGTGAAAGAGTTAAACAATATAGGTTTTAAATCTGGTTTAGCAGATCCATGTGTGTTTAAAAGAGAAAATAATGGAACGGTGTCATTATTGTTATTATTTACAGATGATATTGCTTTGATAACTAAGACTAATAATGAAGCTAATGAGATTATATCATTATTAGCCAAAAAGATAAAATTAAAGCATTTAGGTGAAATTAAAAAGTATCTAGGATTGACAATTAACAAAACAAAAAATGGATTTAAGATATCTCAAGAAGATAAAATTTGCCAATTAATTAAAATGTTTAAAATGGAACTTTGTAAACCGGCAAAGACTGCAATGAGTCAGGAAGTTTGCCAAACTGATGATCAAAGTCCCAAATTTGATAAGTCCATATATCAATCTTTGATTGGTAGCTTATCATATATAAGCAGTTGGTCTAGGCCTGATATAGCTTATAGTGTTAATCAGCTGGCACGTTTTAATTCAGATCCACATCAATGTCATTGGTAATCATTAAAGAGAATTTTAAGATATCTTAAAGGAACAATGAACCATGCATTGTATATAGAACCAAAGGGTGATTTGAGTCTTAGTGCCTATGCAGATGCAAGTTTTGCAACTGATATAAACACAAGAAAATCAACATCTGGGATGGCTATATTATTTGGTAAAACACTAATAGGGTGGAGGTCAATCAGACAACAGCATATTAGCTTGTCCACGATGGAAGCGAAATTTTCATGTCTGTCATTACTATGCGCTGACTTAATTTTGTACAAACAGTTATTATTAGACATGGGTATAACTGTTAAAGATTCTATTATTGTGTACGAGGACAATCAAGCAGCTATAAAATTAGCTACTAGTATTGCTGTAAAAACTAGATCAAAGCATACTGATTTAAGATACTTAAATGTTAGAGAATCTGTAAAGAATGGGCTAATTAAATTGGAATACTGCATGACAGAAGAAAACATTGCAGACCAATTTACAAAAGCTCAAGGAGTAATTAAGTTTAAAGAGAGTTGTAACAAATATGATTTAAAGGTGTAAATAGTTATATTTATTATTATTTCCTAAAAGGGGAGAATGTTAGGGATAACATTGTTTACCCTAACTGGTTTAGGTAAAATAATAACTAAGTAATCATAGTTTGTTAGTTAAAGTGTCTGCAACTTTAAATATGGGAAAGTAATTAAGGGAGTGGTTGTGAAAACACTTTAAAAGAAGCAAGATGACAGCTTGCTCTCTCTCTGGCTTTGATGATCCCTAATTACTGCTTGGAATCAAGACTGCATTGCTCGAACGGGAGAGATAAACAAAGGACTGATTTGTAAGTGAACTGACATAGGATATTCTGCACGGACTTTGCTAACTGAATATCCCTGAATGGGCTGACTAGATGATACATGACTATTGGACTGTTATTTTGACTATGCTATGAACTCATAATGGAATAAACTATATTTTTGATAGCACAAGCGTATCTGTTATTTTTACTGTATGTTAATAAACATACAAGCTTAGCTCACTCATTTATCTGTGTGCCTATCTGACTAACGCTGCACATTCTGTTTAGCTTGTCTCCCTAACCCTGGTTGGGGAACCTAGGCTTAACAAGAAGCATTGTAAATTCTGCTTGTTATTTGTTATGATCAATTGTTAAATATACCAGAAACAATAGGAATGCCTCTGTAGCATAAGGAAATGTAGTAAATGTCTAAACATGGCTGGACAAAAGTTGTGATGATCCATACTTATGTCAAATAACTTAAAGCAATTTTACTGTCTAAATAAAACTAAAGAATTCACACTAAAATAATGGTCTATGGATGTAAGCCAATGCAACACCACTGTTTGATTTTGTACTTTCTAAGAACATATAGCTTAGAAACATTTCAATGACAACTTCACAGTCGCTTTTAAACAAAGTCTGCAAAAGTAACAACTTATTTAATTAGAAAGTCATATTTGAATTAGGAAGATCTGAAAGTTTCAGGTACTTCCTTCATACCTTTGTTGTTTGGACTGAATTGCTTACTTTTGTGATTATTTATAGAACAACTAAACAATATATGAAAAATTGAATGGTTGTTTTTATTGTTTTTAGTTTTAAAAGTTTGATGATTAGTCAGGATGAATTATTTGCCATATTATATTGTGAGCTGTCTGAAGTCAGGAGGCATCTAAATTGAATTAACTAAATAAATAAACCATGAAAACAATGAAACCATTCAGAATTGCCTCAAATTACAAGATGGGCAACAAAATAGTTTAAAAATAAATAAATAAAAATAAAGAGGCAGGATTAGTGTGCATATAACACCCAGACCTCAGTCAAAACCCCACATCCTAATGTTGCTAATTGTCCTGTTAGGAAAGCTGGCATTAGAGCAAAGGAGAAAAACACACATTTAGAAGCAAGGGAGATGTAACTAAAGTATATTTAACATATCCTCTAATTTAACTCAAATGACAATAAAAATAATAACCAATGTGTTTGTGATTTTTCATGCTCTTGTCATTTACTGCCTATTTCATCCTTAATGTTCTGCCTACAAGAGTACCTGAAGCTGAGAGAGACAGGCAATTAATAGCTCATGTTTGGAGATCTTGCAATGGATCACTCTGCCAACTTGCTCACTCTCTTCAGGCAAAGCAGAAATCAAATTGCTGTTTCAGAGGATCAATCTCCATCATCCACTCTGAATTCTTAAATGCTAGACCACTGATACATAGGGCATAGACTGCATGCATAAACAGGCGTGAAAGAAAGGATAAGTCACTTTGGTGTAATTGTTATGATGCTGGGCTAGAAACCAGAGGACTGTGAGTTGTAGGTCTCCTTTAGGCATGAAAGCCATGAGGTGACTTTGGATTAGTCACTCTTTCTCAGTCCAACCCATCCCAGAGGATTGTGGGGTATTGTTACGTGTTATCTTGGAAGCAGGAGATATGTTCGCTGTCTTGAGCTGGTCACTTAATTTTAAAAGCAGGATAAAAATCTTAATGATAATAAGATAGAACCAATAGTAATAGGCACCTTTGATGCAGTCCCAAAAGATATGGAGCACCACTTGAACACTATTGGCATTGATAAAATACCATTAGTCAATTGCAAAAGGCAGTTTTACTTGGAACAATGTTCATCTTGTGAAGATGCCCTTAATACCATTAAGCAATATTTGATGGGTACATAAAGATGCCAAATCCAGTCTAAACATATGGCTGACTGTGCAACCAACCATAATACCGTAATAACAAAGAATGGTATTCACTGGAGACCAAAAGTAAAAATATTTATAACTGCATGGCAGTGGAGATCTCATAGAGCAAAAAACCACATGATCTCCATTAGGTTATGCTTTTGAGAAATTGCCATCTCTGAATATATCTCACATATATGTTTATAGTTGAATGGAACTTAATCTGGATAATAGAGCTTATCCTTACATCTATAGCTGCATTCTCATTCTTTTCATTTTATGACATGGTTCTAGGCTGTTTTATAAAGGGGTTGCAATTTTGCTAATCAAGTCAGGATTTTGTTAAGGAGAAATAGACATTCAGCTTGCCCTCAGAAGTTGTGGGAGCACCATCACTTGAGAAGAGATTGGACTCCCATCTGTCAGAAATGGTGTAGGGTCTCCTGCTTGGGCAGGGGGTTGGACTAGAAGACCTACAAGGTCCCTTCCAAATCTGATTATCTGTTATCTGTTATCCAAGGACCCACAAGCATTAAAGGTTTCAAGAGAAAAAGATGGTATAAGCTAAAGTAGCCCTCGACTAAGATGCTTGAAAGACATACAGACACATCTGGCTCTGCAAAGATCACCATCAAACATTTCTGAAGATAGTTCCATACTGAGCAATGTGAGCCTACATGTCCTACCTGTCAATGAATACTTCAGCTTCAACCATAACAATACAAGAGCAAACAATAGATACAAACTCAAGGTTAATCCCACGAAACTTGATTGCAGGAAATACGACTTCAGCAACAGTGGTCAATGTCTGGTTTCTTCCCTAAACCCCAAAAACTTTAACCTCAGACTGTCTACTATTGACCTCACCCCTTTCCTAAGAGGTCTGTAGGGGGCGTGCATAAGCACACCAACATGCCTACTGTCCCTGTCCTATTGTTTCTTTTATTTTTCTTATATGTACCCATTTCATGTATTCATAACTATGTTTACACTTATACCTATTATCTTGTAAGTGATTGACAAATCAAATCAAATAAATAAATAAATAAAGCTGAGGGAAGAACTTGAATCAGAAGGTTATGTTTGCCATTGGTTTACTTATCAGCAACTGAAAAAAAAAGGTTTAAACTAGATAAAAAGTGTTATGGGTTTGACTTCATTAAAAATGAATTGGAAACCTCATTATGTGGCAACAATGAACATATTATTGCTAAGAATGTTAAATATTACTATAAATTGCTATAAAATGTTATTAAAATTGAATTTGGAAAATGAACATGTAAAACATTTTATAATTCAGTGGACAAGGAATTTTGGATATAATATGATGCTTGAACAATGGGAAAATGTGTGGACAAAGGTTCTAAAATTTATATTAAATTATAATCTAAAAGAAAATTTCTACAAGATGATGTATCATGGGTACTTAATACCAGCTAAGTTATCAAAGACAGGGGTCACCAACCTTTTGGACCTTAGGGACCACAAAACTCATAATTTTAAATCCCGCAGACCAGAGACCCTGGGAAAATCCCCCAAAAAGTTTGCAGGAAAATTCCCCACCCCTTTTTCCTACCGATCAATCATTCTTTATTTGGGATCACAGGATACTGTCTCCAGATCGGTTCTCAGGGGGAGAGAGAGAGAGAGAGAGAGAGAGACTTTTGGCTTCATGCAAGGAAATCAGCAGAAGTCTTTCTTTCTCTCCAGAAAACGCTGCCAGAAATGAGTCTTCGTGAGATTTGTTGTGCCAGCACAGCCTCTTGGAGCAGGATGCCTTGCAGGGTCCCAAAGACTCATTTCTGGCAGAGTTTGAGGGAGAGAAAGAAACTTTTGCTGCTTTCCTTGTGTGCAGCCAAAAGCAAAAGAAGAAAGAAGCAGCCCGGTGGCCAGGCCAGGCAAGTGGGGCAAGTTCCCCCCTCCGCCCTTTCCCCCCTCCCCTCACTACCTCCTGTTGTTCGCAATGCAAGCAACACAAGCCTTGTGTTCCTACGGGCCATGTGGGTGGTGCAGTCTTATGTTCCCATGCAGCTGGATGAATTGCTTTTGGGGTGCTTTGGGGATGACATTTCTCTGCGGACCACCAAAATTTTCTCACAGACCACCAGTGGTCCCCAGCCCTATCTAAGATGTATAAAGGTATGTCAAATGAATGTTGGAAGTGTAAAAGCAAAAAAGGGATCTTTTATCATCTGTGGACATGTGATAAAATATTAGTCATATTTTAATACAGAACATTTTGAAAATGAAGATAAAAATGAAACCAGAAGTTCTCCTTTTGGGCCTAATGGAAAAAGAACTGGAGAAAAAAAATGGAACTTTATTACTATATATGTTAACAGCAGCAAGAATATTGTATGCAAAAAAAATGGAAGGACACTTCAATCCCTACTACAGAGGAATGATTGCAGAAGTTGATGGAGTTGGCTGAAATGGCAAAACTGACTACTTTGATTAAAGAAAAGAATATAAGTACTTTTTTCCATATGGAGACTGCTTCTGAACTTCGTGCTTGATGTGGAAAAGAATGAAACTCTGACTTTGGGTTTTATAGATTGATAGATCTTTATAGAAATGACTTGTTCATATTATTATGGAAAAGCAAAAAGTTGTGATTCCATGTTAATATCTTATTTTACTATAACAGAGAGAGTCAGTGCTTATTTTTCTTCCCCCCATCTTTCCTCACTTTTCTTCCCGCTTTCCCCTCCCCCCTCACTGCTCTTCTATTTACTTTTATATTTTACAATACTCTATAATTCAATAAAAAATATTTACCAAACAATTATCCATTCCTTCCATTTTGTGCCACTCTCCCCACCCAGCCTAGATACAGTAATGCTAATCACAGGAAAAGTTAACATTATTAAGACTATCTTATAGAGAGGTTACCATCAATATTCTTAATACAGGTTGTAATATTTTTCCTTGTGTAGTTCCTGCTCCTATCCTTTATCATTGTATTTTTTTCTTTAATGCTTCTGGTTTTTCTGTCACCATTCTATGACTTTCTTTGTTTCTATTTTGTGGGCTGTAATTGTTAATAACTGAGACGAGTCACAACAGATGAAACTTCTGAACAGTATTGAAATCATATGCCAAGTAATGAGCAACCTGTGAAATTCTGTTTGGTATGCAGCCCTTAAAGGCATAAGAGTCCTATTATAACAATCCTTGCCTAAATAATTGACCAAAATCCAGACAATATATATTTCATAATTTGCAGAGGGAATATCAGTGCAGAGCAAATGAATTGTTTATCACAACTCCAGATAAATCCAGTTACATTGGAAATAATGTAGTTTTATTTTGTTTAGTACAATTCAAAAAGCAGTAGGAGCCATAGGGTTGGGAAGGAATTAATAATTAATACTCAATTTGTAATACTAAACTGAAGAATTAAGCCATTATAATTCACATTATTTTGTCAAATGAATGAAAATCTGTTTCATTTCATATTAGTTTCTATTGTGTGTGTATTGTAAAATCCTGCATCCCTATGAACCATTAACAGGAAAACAAATTTTCTAAAATGAAAATATAGTATAAGAAGCTTGCAGGTCCTACTTCTCTTTTTTCACTTTTGTGTTGTAGAGAAGAGGTGTTAAACTGGTGGCCCATAGGTCAGATGTGTCATGCACAGGCCACACCCACCCTAGCTCTGCAAAGAGAAAAAACGTGATATGTCACATGACAGCAACGTGACTCGGTGGGTTTGACACCTGTGTTCTAGAGGAAGAAATCAAAAAAATGATTTTAAATAAATTATGTGAGCTCCATATGCCATAAACTGTCATTCTTTTCATTTAAACCTTGAAAATAAGTTTCTGGTAATGAATTGTAATGATTTTTTTTCTGAAACAATAGCACAAGCTAAAAAAAATTCCAACAGTAAAAACAAACAAATATTCTAATAATAAAAAGAAATCTCACTTTCCCAGTAGCATAAAAAACCACAGTTCTCCAAGTTTGGATATTACTGAGAAATCATCTTTAAGAATGTGAAACAAATTTTCAAACCTCTTGTTGGATTTTTTTTTTTTTTGCTAAATTAATTTCCATGTTGGAAACTTGTAGGCCAGTATATTTTTACAGCTGTTAGGGTAAACAATATAATTCTTAGTTTTAATAATATTTCTAGAAAGAAACATGTTCATGTTAACAGACAGATAATGATGGATCTGAAGTCTGGAAACCCTCATCAGCCTTCCATTGCCATTTGTTGACCGTCACCATGAACCCTGACCTTTGAAATATGGAAAGAAAAGGGCTTTGAAATCAAGCTGGCAGAAACAGAAGTCAGGCTGTCGTCAATGGGAGTGCAAAACAAGTGAAGCTATAGTTTACAAGCTGTCTTCATCATTACTCAAAGCAGTTGTCACTCTGGCTCAAAGCTTGTTCATTACACCTTAACAAACAGCTAATGTTTGTTAAAGCACATAAGCTACTTTGTTAAGGCAGCCCCAGATATGGTGGGAAACCCTACAGCTGCAAGTCACATACAGTTTAGCATATTTCTTTAGTTTCTTTGCTTCCATGCATGCCTTTTATAGTGGTGCCCTTTGAGAGAGAGAGAGAGAGAGAGAGAGAGAGGGTAAACATTAGCTAGCAACAACAAAAAAGGCTTGATACGTTAAGGTTTATGACCCAAATCTGGTTCTCATTAAACAAACACTTATGAGCACGAAGAAATTTCCAGTAATAAGAAAATCCTTGCTGGAATTTAGAGCAGCTGAGAGCCCATGGAACAGGAGCCAGTACAACTCAGGATTCTGGCTTTGGCTGTTGGCTAACTTCCCTAACTGGCGTAAGGGAGCTTCAGGCTCTGGAAGAGACAGCTTTACGTGGGCTCTGGAGGGAACAAGGGTGGCTTTCAAAGTATCTGACCTGGACAAGCAAAGGCCAGTTTGAGGGTACAAAAGCAGTAGTTCATCATACAACTACCAGATAATATAGACCTTTTCCCTCATTCTTAGAAAAACAAATTATCTCTCGCTCCCTCTCTCCCTCCCTCCCCTCTCTCCCTTTCTTTCTTTCTTTCTTTCTTTCTTTCTTTCTTTCTTTCTTTCTTTCTTTCTCTCTCTCTCTTTCTTTCTTTCTTTCTTTCTTTCTCCTATTTGTGATAATTTCAAAAGACGTGACTTTTTTGGCTTTGTCATAAAGAGTGAACTAATTTCTTTACATCTCCATGGAGGGACCATTCATTAAATGCCACAGAAAAATTAGAGGTCGCTGTCATGTTCAGTTGCTCTCTTTTGTATTCAAAAGGTATGCACACATGTGCATGGAGTACTCTCTCCTCTCAACTTAAAATCTAGTGTCATTTCCTGGAATATCTGGGAGAACATGCAGCATTATATAACCACAAAATTGTTACAAGAAATTATGTTGAGAAGGAAATCTTATCCATGGCAACCAGTCCCTAACTTGGTCTGTTAGGTCTGACTGTGTCAGGCACAAGTAGCCAGGGTCCACAGTGTGGAATTCAACCTAATTTCTTTATTATATTCTGCCTATTATACAGAAATCTCCCCAGACTGCTTGCCTTCTCTTGGAAATAGGTTCTAGGGAGCTTAGCATTGGGGGGGTCAACAAATGAGATGCGAGTGAAGTTTCCGGCCTATCAGGAGTTCAGCTGGGGTTCTCTTCATGGTACTGTTTGGAGTTATGTGCTGGAGGAGAAGCATCCGGTTTATTTTGTCATCAATGTCGCCATGGTCCATTTTGTGCAAAGTCTTTTTTACAAATTGAACCATTCACTCAGCCCTACCATTGGCCTCAGGGTGAGCTGGTGATGTTAAGGCATGGCGGATGCCCTGATCTTCCAGGTACTGTTCGAATGGCAGGGCAGTGAATTGGGGGCCATTATCAGAGACCAGGACATCCAGCAATCCGTGGGTAGCGAATAGCTTATTCAGTTTTTAAGTGACTGCCTCTGTGGTGGTGCTTTTCATCTTGTGGACTTCGAGCCAATTTGAATAGGCATCCACTGTTAGGAGGAAAGTGTGTCCTCTTGTGGGTCCCGCAAAATTGATGTGGATATGGGACCAAGGGCCTCGAGGCGTTTCCCAGTGAGTTGGGGGAGTTTTTGGAGGAGTAGAACGAGTCTCCTGGCATTTGCTGCACTTTGCTACCCAGGTCTCTATCTGTTTGTCTAACCCAGGCCACCATGCGTAACTCCTGGCAAATGCCTTCATCCGCACAAATGCCTGGATGTCCATCGTGCAACATTTTTAATACCTTATGTTGCAACTTCTCAGGGATTACAACTCTGTCTCCCCACAAGATGCAGCCCTTTTGGGGGAATAGTACTGTCTATCGATTCCTGAATGGCTTGAATATGTCATTGGGTGCGCTGACCAGCCAACCCCATTCCACCCAGCTGAGGACTCCTGCCAAAACAGGGTCCGTTTTTGTTTCTAAGGCGATGTCTCGAGCGGTCAGCAGTGGCGATTTGAGGGTTTTGATTTGCAATATGGCTAAGGTTGGAGCTGGGTCCTCTATCACGTCTGGTAGTGGAGAGCGGCTCAAAGCGTCAGCGTGGGGAATGGTTTTCCCTGGGTGGTGTTGCAATCGCTGATCATAGGCGGCTAAAAATTCTGACCAACGTGTCATTCTTGGTGAAAAGATATGGGGAGTTGGTTTGTTTCCTGCCAAAATACCAAGTAGCAGCTTGTAGTCTGTAATTATGGCAAAGGGTCTCCCATACACATATTCATGGAAACGTTTAATTGTGGATACAATAGCGAGAGCCTCTTTATCAAGTTGACTATAGTTCCTTTTGGTCTTAGACAAGGTTTTCGAAAAGAACACAATAGGTGCCTCATTCCCATTTGGTAGGACATGGCTTAAAATGGCTCCCACTCCAAATGGTGAGGCATCACAGGTAACCGTTAAGGGTAGAGTCTCGTTGTATTGCATCAATACAGCATCGGAGGTTAAGAGGTCTTTTACTTGTTGGAATGCCCTTTCTTCACGCTGTCCCCAGACCCAGGAAGCCTTTTTGTCGAGAAGTCTATGTAGGGGCTCGGCTATGGTCACCTTCTGGGGCAAGAAGATGTTATAAAAGTTAATGATTCCCAGGAAGGCTTGGAGGTCTGTCTTATTCCTAGGTCTTGGGGTGTTTTTGATTGCGGTTAGTTTTTTTTCGGTGGGGTGAATTCCCTGTCTGTCGAGAAGGTATCCAGGAACTCCACTCTCTCCATACAAATTTGACACTTGTCCCTTTTTACTTGCAGACCAGCGTCTTTAAATTTCTGAAGAACTTTTCTGAGTTGTTGTACTAATAACTCTTTAGTGGGGGCAGCTATTAGGACATCGTCAATATAAGGCACAACGCCTTTTATACCTTGAAATAGTGTCTCCATCAAACTTTGGAAAATGCCAGGCTCCACGCTTATTATGAATTGGAGTCTATTGCACTTGAAGGCGCCTCTATGTGTAACTATTGTCTGGGCTTCTACAGTTGTCGCATCTACAGGTAGTTGCTGGTACGCCTGAGCTAAATCCAATTTCGCAAATATTTTTCTGCCATCCAGGGAATGAAGAAGGTGTTGGACCACCGGTACTGGGTAAGCGCTCTGTTGAAGAGCATGATTTAGGGTGGCCAGGTAATCCCTACAAATTCTTAACGAACCATCTGGCTTCATGGGCGTTACTATTAGAGTTTCCCAGCGGCCATGGTCAATCGGTTCCAATACGTCCTGGACTATCAGTTTATCTAGCTGCTCATCGATCTTCGGCTTGAGGGCAAAAGGCACCTGACGAGGCTTAAACCGAATGGGAGCTACATCGGGGCTGAGATTAAATGATATAGAGGTCCCTTGTACTTGCCTAATGTTCCTGTGAACACATCCTGGAATTCCTGGATGAGGGCCTCTTCTCAGTCGTCACTTCTGCTTTGGTGTATGCCAGCTAGTTCAATCCCGAGTGGGGCAAACCACTGTAACCCTAACAAACTGGGTTGGTCACGATCGACAACAGTCGGGGAAGCGTCGCAGTGCGGTCCTTGAAGGATATTTGGACGTAGCTGGAACCGACAACTGGAATTCTGTTTCCCTGGTAGTCTTTTAGGATGATTCGTTGAGTGCTGAGGTCCTGGCGGTAGATGGCAGGGATCAGCTGTTTGAGGGTTTTCCAGGATACCATCGATAGGGATGATCCCGAATCGACTTCCATCACGCACAGTCGATTCTCAATAGTAACCCTTATGCGGATCTTTCTTGCATCGAACGATGAAGCGTGGCCGATAATAATGGTTTGGTGCATCTCTTCTCGTTTCGTTGAAGAGGCAGGTGCTCGATTTCTGTAGTAGTAGTGGTTGTTCCATTGGTGGTTCAGGCGGTCCCGATTCTCAGGAGGTTTGCCTATCTCCTGGTGGAGGTTGTTCTCCCTTCGGCTGGGACTGGACTCTCGCTTGCTTCTGCAGACCTTTGTGATGTGGCCTCTTTTCCCACAGGTACGGCAGAGTCTGTTGAGGAATTTGCAGTCCGATCGTGGGTGGTTTGCCTTGCAACCAGCACATTGGCGCAGACGTCTCTGGTTCCTTTGCTCTCGTTCTGAGCAGAGCTGGTTGACCTCCTCTTCCTCACTGTCTGAGGATGACTCGAGGTCTTCGTGGTGGGTGGTGGTAGCGTGCTTCTCAGCGGCAAGTGGGCTATCGTTCGCGAGTTGGCGATGCGGTGCGTTCGCTCGGTGCATTCGAGTGGCTGACTTCCTGGTTGCTTCTGCGGCAGTAGCATCGGCGATGACACCTGCAAGGCTGATGTCTCCTTTCGCCATAAGTTTACTCTGTATGTGCGGTGCATCTAAACCCAGAACTATGTGGTCTCTCAGGACTTCCTCGAGGTTTGCAAAACCACAAAGGCCTCCTAGGTTCCGGAGATCAGCTACAAAATCCCCAACGCTCTTATTCTTCCATTGGTCCCTCTGGTAAAATTCGTGTCTTCGTATCAGTGTTGGTACTGTGGGTGTGTAATGGGCCCGGAGGATTGGGGCAAGGTTATCCCAATCCATGGTCTTCACTTCCGCCGGTTTGGCAAGTGCTTTAGCCATTTTGAAAACGGCGGGGCCGCAATGAGTCAGGAACACCACTCGTTTCTTGCCAGGTGTAGCATCTTTTAAATTTTTGTTCTCTAGGAGCATCTGGAAATGATCTATATACAAGTCCCAGTCTTCGGTTGCTGGGTCGAATAGAGCGGGTGGTATGGCGCCACTGGTCATCTTGCCATTTGTTGCGTGTGCTCTTTAGCCACGTGCTCTGTCTTGTTCGATGCGTATTTAGTCAGCTCTATCATCTCCGCATCCCAACCTCGTCGCCAGTGTTAAGTCCTGAGCATGGGTGCAAGGAACGGAGATGAGACATCGAACGGTGACTTCAACTCTTTATTGCGAAATAAGAACAGAGCAAATACTTGGGCAGCAGCAGCTTTTTTATAGATCTGGCTGCTGTCAAAACAACCAATGATTTGAGTTTACCACTTTCACAAGCGTCCAATTAGAGGGGCCCATTAACAGCCAATCAGACTGGCCAGAAACGACCAATTATAACTCGCTATTCGCGGGCCAATGAGAAGTGCAGGATTACAAGCCTGCTGCAAAGTAAAGCTATTTAGGCTTGTTACTGCTGCGTTGGCTTAGTCCATAACACTTTCCTTCCAGCTTTACCAACATTACAGCTTTTTCCTGAAAGCTCTGTGTTTGTCTTCAGTTTATTTTTTATTTATTTTTTATTCCTGGAGACTGCCTGGACAAATTCCTGCAGTTTTCCTGCCAAGACTTTTCAAAAGTGATTTTCCATTACCTACTTCCTAGGACTGAGAGAGATGACTGTCCCAAGGTCACCCAGCTGGCTTTGTGCCTATGGCAGGACTAAAACAGTCTCCTGGTTTCTAATTTGATACTTAATCATTAGACTAAAACTGGCTCCTTGAGCTGTTATTTATATCTCTCTGATGTAACTGTGAAGTGCTTTTCAGTCAGAATGATGAGAGGAGAATTTGGTATTTTTTCTCCTGAGCAATTGACAAGGAGATGGACAATTAATGGATGACAAATTGAGAAAAACTTATGGGAGTCCTGAGAGAGATAAAGCCATTCTAGGTGTCCATTATTGTGAGAGCCAGACATTTCTTTAGTATAGGTTAGCAAAACTCTCTTCAGTGGATTCCAGATGCCAGCTTATTTTCTCTTATCTATCAGACCAGCCATCTCCAATCCACTGACTCCAGGTATGTTAGGACTCATGTTTTAAAATTTTCATAATGTTTAGAAGGCAACAGGCTGAGAAAGCTCTAGTTAATTAAAAATATTATCTTAATCAGTATAATGAACTTTCTGAAAAACAAGTCTATGTTAGTCAATGGGAACAGAAATGTAACAGGATTCTAATAGCACTTTTTCTGACTCATTTTATTTTTTATGAGCATATATTAGCTCATAAACGTTTGGGCCTTTTAATAAAATATGTAATTTAGAAAAGGTGATACTAGATTCTTTCAAATTTCATAGATTAATTCATGATCGAAAATATTCAAAGCCTATTTATTTTACTTAGTTAATGCAATTTTTTTAAGAAAAAGATGTTTTCTTTAACAGAAGTCAATAAGTATAGGTAAAAGTTTAGTCAGACAAAAGCTGTATGCTTTATATAGCTTTGGGCCAGATCATCATAAATTAAAGATGAGTTCTTGCAATGGGTGAAGAATTTTGTCTGGTCCTCCACTTCCATTATACAGATTTATATTTTCTGAACAAATAGTCATATTATAAAATCATGTCTGGAATCATATATTCTTTGATTATATTAATGCAATTCTTGACTGGGAAAAAAAGCCCACACACAAATTCATAAAATATTTAAAAAGTTCTTTATAAAAATAAAAGTGATAAGGTAGTTTGCTTTAATTTGTTTTGATCTGATTCCAGAAAGATGTAGGAACAGGCAGAAACAGATTTATGAATGAAATGATGAAAAAAAAAAAACAGCATGGAATACCTTCATTCATCCATCCTTCAGTAAAGGATGAAGCAGATGAACTTGATTGTAACAAACAACAGTAGAAAGAGTTGGGACAGATGCTCACTGTCAGATCACATAGACCAGTGCAGTTGGAGTTATGGGCCTGATTGTGCCACAGGCATGATTGCCACTTCTGGCTTAGATAACTGGACTGTTCCCCTGTTGCTCTCTGTGCTGTACTAATTTGTTGCAGATAAACATTGGGATAGAAACATCAACATATTTTCTAAAGTAGAGAAAATATTTTTCTTATTTCTAGATGTAGAACAGGGGTGTCAAACTCACATCATCACAACAGTGTCATGTGATGTATCAGGACTTTTTTTCCCTTCAGTAAACCGAACATGGGTGTGGCCAGCACAGCCTGGGAGTTTGACAGCCCTGATCTAGAACAACAACCTAAACCAGATTTAAGATAGAGGGTAGAGAAGATGACTCTGGCCCATGTTATGGTATTGGGACTCAGCCCAATCACAATCCTATATCTAAAAGTGAAGAGAAAAGCAAAAATTACTAGGGTTTGGAGCTGTTAAGTTCTGTGCATGGGCGCAAAGGAGGAGATGAGCCGGTGAATAGTGAACTTCAAACTCTTTACTTACATGTGAAAACAGCTCAGCCCAATGGCCGCAATGGGCCCCTTTATATAGGCAAACTCTTAACTATTTAACCAATGAAACACGGGGAGTGCTAGCTCCATTAACCAATGGAAGAGGCCTGCTAATAGCCAATCAGATTCTCCTGAACGGACCAATCCGATGTCACTATTATCGGCCAATCAGAAGTGCAGGGCCAGAACCCTGCACTTTGCTTCAAGCTCTTAATAATCTTTATTCAAGTATTTTTATTGATTCACAACACCCCTTCCCCCTGGGTTCCATTTAAGGGGTGCGGTCACGTAGTCTTTGAGGTAGGCAGGTTGTTTTGATTGTCTATTTGATTTGCGTTGTTCTCCGGGTATTTGGCTACAGTCTTGTTGGGGTAGGATGTTATCTGGTGAAGATGGTGCCTCCCATTCCGTATTTGAATTTTCGTTGCTGCTAATGCTCTCGGCATCTCCTCGAGGCGAGACCACCCCCATTCCGGATCCTTCACGTGTTGCCTCTGAGCGGTCATTACTTCCGCTTAAACTTTCTGCCACTTCAAATTCAGCTTCCTCGGTATCTCCTCCCCCTCGGTTTGGAAGTTAGGGGACTTGGAGATCCCCGACTGTAGCCTTGAACGCAGCTGATCAATATGGTGCTTCCATATTCTATCGTCGCGATCGCGGTATGATCTAGGGCCGGTTACTTGGATTACAGTTGCCTCAACCCACAACGGATCACCCGAAAAGTTCCTAGCGAAAACCAACCTAGAAGTTACGGCATTTCCCGCTGGAACCGTGTGGTTTTTAAGGTTCATATGATGGATGCAGACGGTTGAGGTGGGAGCAGAGCTTCCGTCCCATTAACAACTTGGCAGGAGTTTTATTGGTGATGCTGTGTGGAGTGATATGCTGCAAAAGGAGTATCCAGTTAATCTTGTCTTCTATATCGCCATAGTCCATTTTATGCAAGGTTTTCTTGACAAATTGTACCATGCGCTCGGCCCTTCTGTTGGCCGCAGGATGCTCTGGCGAAGTTAGCTCATGGCGAATACCGCGGTCCGCCAGGTACTGTTCGAAGGACAGTGCAGTAAATTGGGGCCCGTTGTCGGATACTAGAACATCTGGTAATCCGTGTGTCGCAAAGAGTCTGTCTAGTTTCCTGATGACTGATTCGGTTGTTGTATTCCTCATCTTATGGATTTCAAGCCAGTTTGAGTAGGCATCCACCATTAATAAAAATGTGTGTCCCTTGGTAAGTCCCGCAAAGTCCAGATGAATATGGGACCATGGTCCCCTCATTGTTTCCCATTCAGTCGGGGTTGCTTTCGGAGGGGCGTTGCTTACTTCCTGGCATTTGTGACAAGCTTTTACCCATGTCTCGATCTGCTTGTCGATACCCGGCCACCACATGTGACTTCGTGCGAGGGCTTTCATATGCATGATGCCGGGGTGGCCATCGTGCAAGGTCTTTAGTATCGCTGGTCGCAACCGCTCTGGGACGACAACTCTATCACCCCAGATAATGCAGCCCTTTTGGGAAAATAGCTCCATTTTTCGATTCTTGAATGGGGCGTAGTCGTCAGGTATCTGGTTCAACGGCCATCCCCACTCGACCCAACTGAGGACTCATACTAAAATGGGGTCGCGTTTCGTTTCCATCGCGATATCTCAGGCTGTTAATGGCGGCGTTCGAAGTGTCTCGATCTGCAGTGTTGTAACCGTCAAAGTGGGGTCATCAATGGTCTCCGGAAGTGGTGCACGGCTCAATGCATCGGCGTGGGGAATGGCCTTCCCCAGGTGATGTTGCAACTTGTAATTATATGCCACCAAGAACTCTGACCAGCGAGTCATTCTGGAAGATAATATATACGGTGTTGGCCTATCTCCCGCGATTATTCCCAGCAAAGGTTTGTGGTCAGTCACTATGGTAAAGGCTCGGCCATACACATATTCCTGAAATCTCTTAACCGCAGACACAATAGCAAGGGCCTCCTTATCAGTTTGACTGTAATTGCGTTCTGCTTTTGATAAAGTCATTGAGAAATAGGCAACAGGGGCTTCACTACCATTTGGCAAAACGTGGCTTAAAATGGCGCCCACTCCAAATGGGGATGCATCACACGTGATCGTTAAAGGCAAAGTCTCGTTATACTGCATCAAAACAGCATCAGAAGTCAATAAATCTTTCACATGTCGAAACGCCTGTTCTTCTCTGTGCCCCCATACCCAGGTTGCTTTTTTGTCCAATAAACGATGTAGGGGTTTGGCTACGGTTGCTTTGTGAGGCAGGAAAACGTTATAAAAATTGATAAGGCCCAGAAAAGCCTGGAGGTCGGCCTTGTTCCGGGGTTTTGGGGCGTTCTTGATTGCCCTAAGTTTGTTATCGGTGGGGTGAATGCCTTGACTATCAATTAAATATCCCAAAAATTCTACACGATCCATACATAATTGACACTTGTTTTTTTTAACTTTGAGACCTGAGTCTTTAAATCTCTGGAGAACCAACCTCAGGCATTCCTTTAGTATTTTCCGAGTTGGGGCAGCGATTAACACATCATCAAAATATGGGACAACACCTTTTATCCCTTGTAATAGCCTTTCCATCAAACTGTGAAAGATTCCCGGGGCTACGCTCACTCCGAACTGGAGTCGGTTACATTTAAATGCATCTTGGTGCGTAACGATCATGTGGGCCTCTGCCGTTTTTTTGTCAACAGGCAGTTGTTGGTATGCCTGGGCTAAGTCTAGTTTAGCGAAGACTTTTCCACCCCCCAGGGAATGGAGGAGGTGTTGCAGCACCAGTACTGGGTAAGTGTTTTGTTGAAGGGTGAGGTTCAGGGTGGCTCGGTAGTCCCCACAAATTCTTATCGATCCATCCGGCTTGATGGGTGTTATGATTGGGGTTTCCCAGGGAGAGTGATCGGTTGGTTCTAACACCCACTGGGCTATTAATTTATCAAGCTGCTCGTCAATCTTTGATTTAAGGGCAAAGGGAACTCGACGAGGCTTAAGGCGGATGGGAGCTATTTCGGGGTTGAGGTTAAATGATATCGGGGTCCCCTTGTACTCACCTAATTTTTCTGCGAAGACATCCTGGAATTAGTGGACGAGGTCTTCTTCCCAATCGCTGCTGCAGGTTCGGTGAATGCCGGCTACTTCAATTCCGAGTGGAGCGAACCATTGGAGGCCTAACAAACTAGGCCGATCCCTGTCAATTACAGTCAGGGGTAGGAATGCTGTACGGTTCTTAAATGATACCCGGGCTCGGCTGGATCCAACGACCGGGATTTGATTTCCTTGATAGTCCTTGAGTATGACTCTTTGGAATCTGAGGTCTTGCCTCCGGATAGTGGGGATGAGCTGCTTGAGGGTCTTCCAGGAAACCATCAAGAGGGATGATCCTGAATTGACTTCCATCAGGCAGGACTAGTTTTCGATGGCCACCTTCACTTGGATCTTTTTGACGTCAAGAGATGAGGCGTGACTGATCGTGATCATTTGGTGAGCCTCTTCTCGCTTCGTTGGGTGGTTTAGGGTTTTGTTTCTGTAGGAGTGGTTGTTCCATTGGTAGTTCACAGGTTCTCGCTTCACGGGACAACTTCCCGTCAGTTGGCGATAGTTAGCCCCCCTCGAGGGCTGGCTGGGTCCTAGCTTGCTTCTACAGACCCGTCCAATATGGCCTCTTTTACTGCACACATGGCAGAGCGCGTCGAGGAATTTGCATTCTGACTGGGGGTGGCTTGCTCCACACCCGGCGCATTGGTATTGCGATTTCTGGCATTGGTCTCATTCGGACCGAAGTCGATGGACCTCTTCTTCATCGCTTTCTGATGACGATTCGAGGTCCTTGTGGTGGGCTGTTTCAAACTGTCCCTCTGACTGAGGTGAAATTTCGCGGGCGCATTGGCAAAGCGGGGTGTGGGTGCAGCGCATTTGGGCAGCTGACTTCCTGGTTGCTTCTGCTGCAGTAGCTTCAGCTATGGCATCTTTAAGGCTAATGTCGCCCTTCGCTATTAGTTTACTCTGAGTACCTGGTGCATCTAATCCCAGAACTATTCAGTCTCTTAGGGCTTCTTCTAGGTCGGCAAACTCGCATAGGCCTCCCAGATTCCGGAGATCCGCTATGAAATCAGCAACACTTTCGCCCTTCTGCTGACTTCTCTGATAAAATTCATGCCTTCTAACGAGCGTTGGCACAGTCGGTGCATAGTGAGCCCTCAGCAGGGTTTCGAGGACGTCCCAGCCCATAGACTTTACTTCTGCCGGTTTTGCTAGTGCCCTGGCCATCTTGAATACGGTTGGCCCGCAATGAGTTAGGAATACCGCTCGTTTCTTTCCAGTAGTGGCATCCTTCAAATTGTTGGTCTCCAGAAACATCTGGAAGTGATCCATATATGAGTCCCAGTCTTCTTGTGCCGGGTCGAATGGAGCGGGTGGTGTGACGCCACTGGACATGGTTCCGCCGTTGGTGCATTTCAGCCACGTGCTCGGTTATAGTTCTTCATCGTTCAGTAAGCTCTGACGTCTCCACATCCCATCCTCGTAGCTAGTGTTAAGTTCTATGCATGGGCGCAAACGGGGAGACGAGCCGGTGAACAGTGAACTTCAAACTCTTTATTTACATGTGAAAACAGCTCAGCCCAATGGCCGCAATGGGCCCCTTTATATAGGCAAACTCTTAACTATTTAACCAATGAAACAAGGGGAGTGCTAGCTCCATTAACCAATGGGAGAGGCTTGTTAATAGCCAATCAGATTCTCCTGAACGGACCAATCCGATGTTGCTATTATCGGGCAATCAGAAGTGCAGGGCCAGAACCCTGCACTTTGCTTCAAGATCTTAATAATCTTTATTTAAGTATTTATTGATTCACAACAGAGCACTAGAATGAATAAGGCAAAATCTTAAAGTTATCTCCCCGTATTGTATTCTTAACTTTTTTATTTCCTTTGCACACTGCAATAACCAGAATACAAGGCAGAAAAATTTCATTCTAGCCCTCCTCACTAAATTAATGTGTTCATTTAAATAACTGAATGAAATATGAGACATTACTTTCCCGTCCTCTTTTCTATTTGAGCCTTGACAAGAATGAATGATGCAGCTATTATTTAAAGGGTACAATTGCACAAGGCTTTGTTACCTTATTTTCATGACAAAGATTGCAGTTGACGTTTAATACCCGATATCTTTCAGAGAGAAAGTGAAGGGCTCCACCACTTCTGACCTTTTCCACATTCTCTCTTTTTCTAATTGGTTCATCCATTCACTGTTGCTGCATATTAGAGTCCCATTGATCAATCAAATTAGATATTACAATGTAATATCATGGGGCAGCACAATTTCCGAAGAGCTTCATCAACTGTTTAGAATCTCCAATCCTGGTCCACGCTAAATAGCTATTAGTCTGTTCATTAATTTCTTCTCCTGCCCCAAACATCCAGGTCTGTTCATGTTTCTCTCTTGTGCTAGATAAAAGCTTGTTGGGAAAGCATAACACCACTGCAAAGTACTTAAATCCAACATCCACTGGGATGTTGTTGTATTCTCCTCAAAACTGGGAGATTAAAAACTGGAGGATATTCTTGTTCACTTCCAATATCTCAAAGATACATTTCCACTGATAGAAAGTTATTCAGGAATGCTTTTAAAAAGAAATAGTTCTATCTTCTTTCCCCTCTCTGTGCTTCTACTATTGATACTATAGATCAATGACCTTTAATAAACCTACAGCTAACATCTGCTCTCTTTTTTATGTACTACTGTGACCCAAATAATTATTTGCCATTTTATGGCAAGACTGTCGCTATGGTTTCCACTGAGTAGAGAGCAGATCCAGGGCTTTATAAACAATGTGCATACCTTTCTAGAGCAGAAAGAATGTGCTAAAAGGTCATCTGATATTTGATGGAAAAATAGGAACCAAAAGTTCTTATTGCATCACATTCTCTGAAGTGTTCTGGGAAGGAAATTGTTCTGTATAAAAGAGACTAGATGAAACGAATGCTAAAACCACCAAAGGAAAGCTGCCTTCCCAGAGCAATGATGATTATGCCTGACACATTCTATTCCAAAGAACTGAGAAGGAAGCATATGTTTTCATAAGAAAAACCATGAAGAGGGAAGTGATATATGCAATTGATTTATTATTTATTGATTATACAATGCATGAAAAAATTGAAATATATATATATATATATATATATATATATATATATATATATATATATATATATATATATATATATATATGTTTTCTTAAGTTTTCGCGGGTACTTACATGTCTGGCATTCAGCTTTGTTCGGGTATTTTCCCACGTGGTGCTTTTAAAGTTGTAGCAACGTTTCAGCAGAATCTCATCTGCCATCATCAGGCTTCTGTATGGTGTTTCTCTGTGAGTCAGACTTTTACAGTGGTTTCAGATTTAAATTTGAGGCAGCCTATTGCTGTGTCAGAATGGTTTTTTCTTCCTCCTGATTGGTTGAGAGTCTTGGTCTGTGTTTATTGGTCTTGGAGTTTGCTGTGTTCTGCTACTAATATCTTCTGTCTGTTTTTTTTTTGGGGGGGGGGCTCTTTTTGTATCTTGATTGGCTGGCAACATTGTGTTACTTTATTGGAGGCCTTTAGTGCAGCTTGGCTTCGGGTAAATGGACGGCTATCATTAGTTAGGAAGCTGAGTTTCGTCTGGGTGCCTGGTTGGGGTGTGTTTGAGCTGGAGGTATCAGGGGGGATCTGTTTGTGCCCAGGTGTTTGCCTGGCTTGTGGTGTGGAGATTTTTTTGTTTGTGAGTGCAGGCTTCCAAATGATTGACAGCCTGGTGGAATCATCTCTTCTGTTCATGCTTTCTGGTCTTTTTTCAATCTCTATGGCTTCTCTGATGATTCTGTGGCTGGGATTTTCTATGATGGCTAGGGTTTTGGTGCCATTGAAGTTGATGTTATGACCTGTGGCTTCCATGTGTTGGACGAGTGAGGAAGTGTGTTCCAGCTTTTTGACTGCATTTTTGTGTTCATCCAGGCGGGTGCTTATTCTTCTATTGGTCTGTCCAATGTATGTGGCCGGGCATGATGCACAGGGGACTTCATATATGCCTTGGTTTTCCAGGTCAATTTTGTCTTTGGGGTTCCTGAGGATGGCTGCTATTTTTCTGTCTGTTTTGAAGGCAGTCTTGATGTGGTGTCTGTATAGAATCTTACTAATTTTGTCTGTAGTGCCTCTTATGTAGGGCAGGACAGCTGTTCCATGGGTCTGTTCATCTTCTGGGTCTCTATTATGTCTCAGTGTGCTTTTGTGGATCAAGTTGGTGATTTTGCTTTTGTGGAAGCCGTTGGCTGTCAATATTTTAGTCAGGGTGCATAGTTCAGTCTTAATGTGTGTCTTGTCTGCCAGGCGTTTGGTTCTAGTAATTAGTGTTTTAGCCACGGAGTTTATCTGTGCTGGGTGGTGGTGGGATTGGGCATTGAGGTAGCGGTTAGTGTGTGTTTTCTTCTGGTATATGGTGTGTCCTAGTGTGCCATCTGTTTTCTTGTAGATTAGTACATCTAGGAATGGTAGTTGTTTGTTTGTTTCTGTTTCCATGGTGAACTTGATTTTGGGGTGTGCGCTGTTTAGGTGTGTTAGGAAGTTGTTTAGGTTTTCTTGTCCATGGGGCCAAATCACGAATGTGTCATCGATATATCTTAACCATAGTTTGGGTTTGAGTATGGCATTAGCCAGGGCTCTGGATTTGAATTCTTCCATGAACAGGTTTGCAATGACAGGTGACAGTGGTGATCCCATGGGGGCTCCTTCAAATTGTTTGTATCTTTGTCCTTTGTATATGAAATATGTGTTGGTTAAGCAGTGTTCTGTTAGTTCCATGAGGTGTTTAGCTGGTTGGTATTTATTTTTGATGATTTCGAGGGTCTCTTTTATCGGGACTTGAGTGAATAGTGAAACCACGTCAAAACTTACAAGCAGATCTTCTTGCTCCACGTGTAGATCTTTGATCATTTCCAAGAAGTGGTATGAGTTTTGTACATGAGAAGCTGCTGTTTCAGCATGGGGCTGTAGCTCTTTTGCTAGGTGTTTAGCCAGGTTTTGTAGTGGTGCTCCTCTGGAGCTGACTATGGGTCTGAGAGGTATGCCTTCTTTGTGTATTTTTGGGAGGCCGTATAGTTTGGGGCATCTGGAAGATTTCTCTCTGGGTATGATCGTGTGTTGGATCTCTTTGCTTATGTGGCTGGTTATAATTTTCTTCTTGGTTAATTTTTCCAGATATGTGGTTGGGTCTGTGTTTATGGGTTTGTATGTGGAGTCTTGGAGTAGGTCTGTCAATTTAGTTTCATAGTCTTTTCTATCCATTACTACAGTGGCATTCCCTTTATCTGCTGGGAGGATGATTATGCTGCTGTCTCTTTTCAGGGTTTGTAGCGCTTTAATTTCATTTTGCTGTAAGTTGCTTTTGGGTGGTTTGCTTGTGCATAGAATATTGGTAACTTGGTGTCTTATTTTATCAGCTTCATCTGTATTTAATTTAGTTAGGCTGGATTCTACTGCACATATGATGGATTCTCTGGGGATTTTTTTGGATGCTATAGCATAATTGAATCCTTTGGTAAGGACTTCTGTTTCTGTTTTGGTGAGTTCTCTGTTGGAAACATTGTACACTAATTGTTTCAGGTGTTGTTGTGAGTTGTTGGGGGTTTTCTTATCATGTTCTAATTTCTTTAATTTGTTCAAGAGCTTTTCCTGTTTGTAAATGTTTGCAGATTCAGCTCTCCAAGTTGTAAGTTGTTTTATCTTGTCCCAAAGTAGAGGGTGGATTTTGCTGCTCAATTCCAGGTGTAGTGCAAGCAAATCTTTGTTTAACTGATCTAATTGGAATCTCTTACTGTGGAGCTCGTTCCTTAGTAGAGCCATTTCAGTTCTTTTCAGGATACGTTTAGTGGCTGCTGTGCTTTGATGAAATGTTAATTTGAAGCAGGTTGGTGTAGTATTGTTGTCTCTGCAGCTGCGTAGGAATTGGAGGTCACATAGTATTACTGCTCTTTTAATTTCCAGTTTCTTGTAGGTTTTGATCTGGTTGTTTATTCCCTCCCCGTAGAGGTTTGATATTTGTTTTCTTAAGTTTTTGCGGGTACTTACATGTCTGGCATTCAGCTTTGTTCGGGTATTTTCCCACGTGGTGCTTTTAAAGTTGTAGCAATGTTTCAGCAGAATCTCATCTGCCATCATCAGGCTTCTGTATGGTGTTTGTCTTGAGTCAGACTTTTACAGTGGTTTCAGATTTAAATTTGGGGCAGCCTATTGCTGTGTCAGAATGGTTTTTTCTTCCTCCTGATTGGTTGAGAGTCTTGGTCTGTGTTTATTGGTCTTGGAGTGTGCTGTGTTCTGCTACTAATATCTTCTGTCTGTTTTTTTTTTGGGGGGGGGGGGCTCTTTTTGTATCTTGATTGGCTGGCAACATTGTGTTACTTTATTGGAGGCCTTTAGTGCAGCTTGGCTTCGGGTAAATGGACGGCTATCATTAGTTAGGAAGCTGTGTTTCATCTGGGTGCCTGGTTGGGGTGTGTTTGAGCTGGAGGTATCAGGGGGGATCTGTTTGTGCCCAGGTGTTTGCCTGGCTTGTGGTGTGGAGATTTTTTTGTTTGTGAGTGCAGGCTTCCAAATGATTGACAGCCTGGTGGAATCATCTCTTCTGTTCATACTTTCTGGTCTTTTTTCAATCTCTATGGCTTCTCTGATGATTCTGTGGCTGGGATTTTCTATGATGGCTAGGGTTTTGGTGCCATTGAAGTTGATGTTATGACCTGTGGCTTCCATGTGTTGGACAAGTGAGGAAGTGTGTTCCAGCTTTTTGACTGCATTTTTGTGTTCATCCAGGCGGGTGCTTATTCTTCTATTGGTCTGTCCAATGTATGTGGCTGGGCATGAGGCACAGGGGACTTCATATATGCCTTGGTTTTCCAGGTCAATTTTGTCTTTGGGGTTCCTGAGGATGGCTGCTATTTTTCTGTCTGTTTTGAAGGCAGTCTTGATGTGGTGTCTGTATAGAATCTTACTAATTTTGTCTGTAGTGCCTCTTATGTAGGGCAGGACAGCTGTTCCACGGGTCTGTTCATCTTCTGGGTCTCTATTATGTCTCAGTGTGTTTTTGTGGATCAAGTTGGTGATTTTGCTTTTGTGGAAGCCGTTGGCTGTCAATATTTTAGTCAGGGTGCATAGTTCAGTCTTAATGTGTGTCTTGTCTGCCAGGCGTTTGGTTCTAGTAATTAGTGTTTTAGCCACGGAGTTTATCTGTGCTGGGTGGTGGTGGGATTGGGCGTTGAGGTAGCGGTTGGTGTGTGTTTTCTTCTAGGACACACCATATACCAGAAGAAAACACACACCAACCGCTACCTCAACGCCCAATCCCACCACCACCCAGCACAGATAAACTCCGTGGCTAAAACACTAATTACTAGAACCAAACGCCTGGCAGACAAGACACACATTAAGACTGAACTATGCACCCTGACTAAAATATTGACAGCCAACGGCTTCCACAAAAGCAAAATCACCAACTTGATCCACAAAAACACACTGAGACATAATAGAGACCCAGAAGATGAACAGAACCGTGGAACAGCTGTCCTGCCCTACATAAGAGGCACTACAGACAAAATTAGTAAGATTCTATACAGACACCACATCAAGACTGCCTTCAAAACAGACAGAAAAATAGCAGCCATCCTCAGGAACCCCAAAGACAAAATTGACCTGGAAAACCAAGGCATATATGAAGTCCCCTGTGCCTCATGCCCAGCCACATACATTGGACAGACCAATAGAAGAATAAGCACCCGCCTGGATGAACACAAAAATGCAGTCAAAAAGCTGGAACACACTTCCTCACTTGTCCAACACATGGAAGCCACAGGTCATAACATCAACTTCAATGGCACCAAAACCCTAGCCATCATAGAAAATCCCAGCCACAGAATCATCAGAGAAGCCATAGAGATTGAAAAAAGACCAGAAAGTATGAACAGAAGAGATGATTCCACCAGGCTGTCAATCATTTGGAAGCCTGCACTCACAAACAAAAAAATCTCCACACCACAAGCCAGGCAAACACCTGGGCACAAACAGATCCCCCCTGATACCTCCAGCTCAAACACACCCCAACCAGGCACCCAGATGAAACACAGCTTCCTAACTAATGATAGCCGTCCATTTACCCGAAGCCAAGCTGCACTAAAGGCCTCCAATAAAGTAACACAATGTTGCCAGCCAATCAAGATACAAAAAGAGCCCCCCCCCCCCCAAAAAAAAAACAGACAGAAGATATTAGTAGCAGAACACAGCACACTCCAAGACCAATAAACACAGACCAAGACTCTCAACCAATCAGGAGGAAGAAAAAACCATTCTGACACAGCAATAGGCTGCCCCAAATTTAAATCTGAAACCACTGTAAAAGTCTGACTCAAGACAAACACCATACAGAAGCCTGATGATGGCAGATGAGATTCTGCTGAAACATTGCTACAACTTTAAAAGCACCACGTGGGAAAATACCCGAACAAAGCTGAATGCCAGACATGTAAGTACCCGCAAAAACTTAAGAAAACAAATATCAAACCTCTACGGGGAGGGAATAAACAACCAGATCAAAACCTACAAGAAACTGGAAATTAAAAGAGCAGTAATACTATGTGACCTCCAATTCCTACGCAGCTGCAGAGACAACAATACTACACCAACCTGCTTCAAATTAACATTTCATCAAAGCACAGCAGCCACTAAACGTATCCTGAAAAGAACTGAAATGGCTCTACTAAGGAACGAGCTCCACAGTAAGAGATTCCAATTAGATCAGTTAAACAAAGATTTGCTTGCACTACACCTGGAATTGAGCAGCAAAATCCACCCTCTACTTTGGGACAAGATAAAACAACTTACAACTTGGAGAGCTGAATCTGCAAACATTTACAAACAGGAAAAGCTCTTGAACAAATTAAAGAAATTAGAACATGATAAGAAAACCCCCAACAACTCACAACAACACCTGAAACAATTAGTGTACAATGTTTCCAACAGAGAACTCACCAAAACAGAAACAGAAGTCCTTACCAAAGGATTCAATTATGCTATAGCATCCAAAAAAATCCCCAGAGAATCCATCATATGTGCAGTAGAATCCAGCCTAACTAAATTAAATACAGATGAAGCTGATAAAATAAGACACCAAGTTACCAATATTCTATGCACAAGCAAACCACCCAAAAGCAACTTACAGCAAAATGAAATTAAAGCGCTACAAACCCTGAAAAGAGACAGCAGCATAATCATCCTCCCAGCAGATAAAGGGAATGCCACTGTAGTAATGGATAGAAAAGACTATGAAACTAAATTGACAGACCTACTCCAAGACTCCACATACAAACCCATAAACACAGACCCAACCACATATCTGGAAAAATTAACCAAGAAGAAAATTATAACCAGCCACATAAGCAAAGAGATCCAACACACGATCATACCCAGAGAGAAATCTTCCAGATGCCCCAAACTATACGGCCTCCCAAAAATACACAAAGAAGGCATACCTCTCAGACCCATAGTCAGCTCCAGAGGAGCACCACTACAAAACCTGGCTAAACACCTAGCAAAAGAGCTACAGCCCCATGCTGAAACAGCAGCTTCTCATGTACAAAACTCATACCACTTCTTGGAAATGATCAAAGATCTACACGTGGAGCAAGAAGATCTGCTTGTAAGTTTTGACGTGGTTTCACTATTCACTCAAGTCCCGATAAAAGAGACCCTCGAAATCATCAAAAATAAATACCAACCAGCTAAACACCTCATGGAACTAACAGAACACTGCTTAACCAACACATATTTCATATACAAAGGACAAAGATACAAACAATTTGAAGGAGCCCCCATGGGATCACCACTGTCACCTGTCATTGCAAACCTGTTCATGGAAGAATTCAAATCCAGAGCCCTGGCTAATGCCATACTCAAACCCAAACTATGGTTAAGATATATCGATGACACATTCGTGATTTGGCCCCATGGACAAGAAAACCTAAACAACTTCCTAACACACCTAAACAGCGCACACCCCAAAATCAAGTTCACCATGGAAACAGAAACAAACAAACAACTACCATTCCTAGATGTACTAATCTACAAGAAAACAGATGGCACACTAGGACACACCATATACCAGAAGAAAACACACACTAACCGCTACCTCAATGCCCAATCCCACCACCACCCAGCACAGATAAACTCCGTGGCTAAAACACTAATTACTAGAACCAAACGCCTGGCAGACAAGACACACATTAAGACTGAACTATGCACCCTGACTAAAATATTGACAGCCAACGGCTTCCACAAAAGCAAAATCACCAACTTGATCCACAAAAGCACACTGAGACATAATAGAGACCCAGAAGATGAACAGACCCATGGAACAGCTGTCCTGCCCTACATAAGAGGCACTACAGACAAAATTAGTAAGATTCTATACAGACACCACATCAAGACTGCCTTCAAAACAGACAGAAAAATAGCAGCCATCCTCAGGAACCCCAAAGACAAAATTGACCTGGAAAACCAAGGCATATATGAAGTCCCCTGTGCATCATGCCCGGCCACATACATTGGACAGACCAATAGAAGAATAAGCACCCGCCTGGATGAACACAAAAATGCAGTCAAAAAGCTGGAACACACTTCCTCACTCGTCCAACACATGGAAGCCACAGGTCATAACATCAACTTCAATGGCACCAAAACCCTAGCCATCATAGAAAATCCCAGCCACAGAATCATCAGAGAAGCCATAGAGATTGAAAAAAGACCAGAAAGCATGAACAGAAGAGATGATTCCACCAGGCTGTCAATCATTTGGAAGCCTGCACTCACAAACAAAAAAATCTCCACACCACAAGCCAGGCAAACACCTGGGCACAAACAGATCCCCCCTGATACCTCCAGCTCAAACACACCCCAACCAGGCACCCAGACGAAACTCAGCTTCCTAACTAATGATAGCCGTCCATTTACCCGAAGCCAAGCTGCACTAAAGGCCTCCAATAAAGTAACACAATGTTGCCAGCCAATCAAGATACAAAAAGAGCCCCCCCCCCAAAAAAAAAAACAGACAGAAGATATTAGTAGCAGAACACAGCACACTCCAAGACCAATAAACACAGACCAAGACTCTCAACCAATCAGGAGGAAGAAAAAACCATTCTGACACAGCAATAGGCTGCCCCAAATTTAAATCTGAAACCACTGTAAAAGTCTGACTCAAGACAAACACCATACAGAAGCCTGATGATGGCAGATGAGATTCTGCTGAAACGTTGCTACAACTTTAAAAGCACCACGTGGGAAAATACCCGAACAAAGCTGAATGCCAGACATGTAAGTACCCGCGAAAACTTAAGAAAACATATATATATATATATATTTGTTTATATATATATATATATTTGTATATATATATATATATATATATATATATATATATATATATATATATATATATATATATATATATATATATATTTGTTTTCTGAGGTTCTCGCGGGTATTTGTATGTGGATCTTTGGTTATTCGGGTTTTCTCCCACGTAAGATTGGAAGTATCTAGGCAACGTTTCAACGAAGTCTCATTCATCATCTTCAGGCTTGGTCTTCAGCTCTGTGCTTCTCAGAGTGATGTGAGCTTGCAGCTGCTTCTTCCTTTTAACTGCTAGTGGGGGTGTGACTTGATTGGGTGGGGGCTTGGCTGTGTTCTGATTGGGTGTGGGTGTGTTCTCATTGGTTGGGGCTTTGGCTGTGTTCTGATTGGTTGGGGGGTTGGCTGTGTTCTGATTGGTTGGAGGCGTGTTCTGTTCAGGTGGGGGCTTGGTTGTGCTCAGGTTAGTCTTAGTTGCTGGAGGATTTGAGCTGGTGAGCTGTGATCTTGCTGTTTGGCTTCGAGTTCGTGGTGAGCTGTGATCTTGCTGTTTGGCTTCGAGCCCCCACCCAATCAAGTCACACCCCCACTAGCAGTTAAAAGGAAGAAGCAGCTACAAGCTCATATCACTCTGAGAAGCACAGAGCTGAAGACCAAGCCTGAATATGATGAATGAGACTTCGTCGAAACGTTGCCTCCCAATCTTACGCGGGAGAAAACCCGAATAACCAAAGATCCACATACAAATACCCGCAAGAACCTCAGAAAACATATATATATATATATAATGATGTTCAGTATTTTAGAAGTAATGCTGCTCAAAAAATGGGTGGGCTATTAACCATTCTTTCTTATGTGGTCACACAGATATCAATACAACCAGGCAATGATCTCAGTTTCTATTTATTCACAGGTTCTGCAAATCTTTTCTGTTTCTGGATCCATTTTGGATCAGTCACCGAGACCAGAGGTTTTGCATTCTGAGCTTTCAGACTCATGCTGGAGCCCATTTTCTGGGAAATTCTCTCAAGCAGAGTGTGAGCTGTTCTGTGTGCTATTTATTTTGCCTGTTGTATGTGGCTTTTTAGATGTTGATTGAGATGGGGTATGTGCTGATGGCTGGCTTTAAAGTTGTTTCCTATTATTAACTTGTGCTGCCTAGCCCTTTTCTGTTTTTCTCTAAAGAACTTATTTTTCTTAAGAAAAGTAAATCAGGAATCACTTCTTCTCAAGTAAACTGTTTGATGATACACCAGTTTGGTGTAGTGGTTAAGGCACTGGGCTAGAAACTGGAAGACTATAAGGTCTAGAGCAGGGGTGGGCAAACTACGGCCCGTGGGCCACATCCGGCCCATTGGTCTTTTTAATCTGGCCCGCCGAAGATTGGTACAGAATTAAGGTTTGATGTGAATGATTGAATGATTGCATTCATTTGATTTTGACTTGTAATGATAGGCATTTCGACACCAGATAGCACATTAGGCGCAGTGACTTGATTTTGTGGAGATTTTGCAGTTTTTTATATGTATCGCATCTTGTGCTGACCTGGCCCGTCTGTCAAATTTTAAAAGTGGGGCCCCCGAGCCAAAAAGTTTGCCCACCCCTGCTCTAGAGCCACCTTCAAAACAAAGTTAGTTTGATGACCTTCACCCAATCATTCTTCAGCCCTGGGAAGCAGGTAATGGTAAATCACTTATTTGAAAAAACCTTGCCAAGAAATTGCAGGGACAAGTCCAGGCAGTCCCTCGGAGTTAAAATTTGACTCAAAGGCATGCACACATACAGTACATAGAGAGAGGGGAGCGGGGAGAGAAGGAGGAAGAGGGTAGAAGGAGAGAGAGAGGGAGGGAGGGAGGGAGGGAGAGAGAGAGAAACTGTTCCTTCCAACATTTTCTCGGATTCAGCCATTTTCTACCGTTCTCATGACAACTCTATAACTTTCCCAAGATTATGCTTGGGAATGTTAACATATAATGATTAAATTTTATTCAAAAACAATTCTGTTCCAAGACTTAAATAGACTATGAATAGAATAGAATTCTCAGAATAGTTAGGCAATCATCAACCTCCACCAGCACTAGCAGAGGAAGTGAAGCTATACAAATCCTTAAAGGTTTATTCCTGCACTTAAAATTTATTTTCCTCTCTCTCTGCATGGGGCACTAATGGTACAGTAAAAATGAACCATACAAATATAATTGGATCCTTGTTGATTTTCCAATGCAATATAAATTTGTTTTCCAGCATTGAGGAAGAATAAGCATAGAAGTATCAAAAACTAAAAAATGTATCATATAGAGCAGGGATGTCAAACTCATGTTGTCACAGTGGCATCACGTGATGTACCAGGACTTTTTTCCCCTTCACTAAACCAGGCATGGATGTGGCCAGTACATGACACATCTGGCCCACAGGCCAGGAGTTTGACAGCCCTACTATAGTGAGTATTAAGATGTATTGCTGGCTATATATAAATAAGTCTGCCTATTTGTTCTCAAGCATGCCTCTGCATTAATTTCTTCCCAATTATTATTTATACATAAATAAATCTAACCCTGGCTGCTACCTACTATTGAGACTTTAATATTATTCTCATGAGTCATTAAGATAGCAGGCTGATCTTCAAAACATGTTCCAGAGCTGAGGTTGTGTAATTTCTCTTGACATGGATATGGTCTGATATGAGAAGTACACTGTAGTTATGTCACTTGACTTGCTATTGACCCATCTGAAGCTACTTGACTTGTTTATTTTTTTAGTGTCATGATTTTCTCTTGGTTTGTGGCATATTATGGTTTGGATGGTAAGCTTGCAGTGTGTGGCCATGCTTTTGACTAGACCACCCAGACAGTAGAATGCATTAAACTATATAATCTTCATTAGTGTCAATTAATTGTAAAGGAATGACAGAATTTGCTGCCCATCATGCAGTGATTTGTGCTGGAACCTGACACTGATGTATAATCATAACCATTCATTAATTTTTTTTATAGGCTCCTTTCAAAAGTTCATGCACGTACTTGAACAGAATAATTGAAAAATATGAAAGACAGATGGGGGTATTTCCTCACCCACATTATTCTTTATCTGTGATTGGTCCAAGCATGTTCCACTACTGACTGGATAACATGTACCTACTAGTCTTGGAATGCTTTGCTTCTGAAAAACAAGAAACTTTAACTTTCTGGTCTTCATGTTAATTGTCAGCATATCCCTCTTATTATTATATTATAGGAGAACTATAAACACACTTACAGTTTATATTTACTGTAAGAAACCACAGCAAGTTTTTGTATTCCTTCATTCCAGGAGAAAAGGAAGTTTGCCTGTCTAACTAATTCATATCTAGCACCAAAATTATTTAATTTAAGGCTACCATAATTTCTTTGTTGCATGCTGCACTTTTATACAATGAGACTGTATAAAATGTTTTTGCTGCTGAGACATTATTAATCAGATATCATCATATTTCCTTACTTATTTTTAACCAACTATTGCCTTTCTACAGTTAAGGGAAATACATACTGAATATTATACTTTTGCTCAGGGAAACTTATAGTATATTTCATACATTATTGCTGGGAATCATACATTATCCAGAAGCAAGCCTTTATCAACCTGGATTACATTTCTTATCATGAACAGGATTAAGTCTCAGTAATTGTGCTAATATAGAAATAATATGACCAGCAAAGTAGAAGACAGGACATTAGATTTCATTGCTTCATTTAGAAAGAAGAAAGGATGTATTGGTTTATTATACCACTTCCCCTGTATTTGTCAGTCACCTGCATCCTTACTCCATCTATATCCTCTATTGAAGTAAGATTACCCAACAAGTCCTGAAATTAGCCCAACCCTTTGCTGCTGCATGATTGGCGAATGTTTTGCTTGAGCCTGATCATTTGCTGAAAGGTAAAGGCAGCAAAAGAAAAGAAAATAAGAAGTGACTTGGAACAGACAAAGTAGGCAGGATAGGGGACTGGCACTGTGGATAGCAAATTTTATACCAGCATTATTTCAGCTAACTGGAAGATAAAGAAAGAAAGTTTTAACTCAGTAATGAGGAAAAACTGGTAGTGGATCACCAAATCTACCTTGGGATAGGTGGGCCCTCCAAAGCTCTTTCCAGGAGAAAAACAATGGGAAAGCCATTATAAAATTTAAGGCATACACTTCAAAGAAGTCGCAGATCTGTGGGAAAGAAAAGCATCTCAATATTATATTTATACTTCAAGAAGAGATCATATATCTGGTTGTAGATTTAACATGTCATTTCTGGTATTAATCTCTATGCAGAAGATGTTCAAGGCAGGCTATGTATAAAGATTACACAGAGAGTATAAGAATCCATCAGTTTTTAATAGTTCTCTCTGTAATGATCTATAAAATTTCCTAGATACCCTTTGACTGATTTCCTAGACTTTGAATTAATTTCAAAATCTATTTTATCTATTTTATCCATGTTCAGGAAACACCTTGATCAACTTATGAGTCTGTATCTTCCTGGGTTGCCATTTATTTTTCTGTGTGATTTGCAATTATTTTATTCTAATCAACTACTGACTATCTTAACTGTCCTGCTTTTAACCTATTGACTATTAAGTAGACATTCTGAAAAACATCCTGGCTGTATGATTATGGATTTTTTCCTATATTCTTTTGAACTATCCGCCTGGAACAAAACATTTGCCATATATTACACATTTCTGAATTAAATTCAGTTCATTTCTGACAGATATAAAATATGTAGGAAATTGCTTTCTACATCTTGACTCAGACAACAGAATGACCATAGGAGGGCACAAATTTAAAAATGGTCACTGAGCAATGATAAGATCAGACTTGTTTCCAAGACCCATACATTCATTGTCCTAATAATTCATTACTTTGTTAATAAATAACATCAGCTAAGGCTTGCATTATCTAAGATATAATGCAAGAGGTAAAGGGGGAGAGGGAAAATATGTGTGCACACAGACTCAAACACACAAAGATTAACAAAATACTTTGGAAGGAATACAAGATCTAAGCACTGACAAGAACTGGGTCACTGATTCTGAGCCAGGAAAAACATGCACAAGTAAAAAATTAAAGTAGCAGAAATATGTTCATATTACTTCATCTGAATGTCTAACATGTTCAGACAGCAAAATGCTCTGTCTTCTTGGAAAGTTATTGTGGGAAAAGGAAAAAGTTGTCCAAGCCATTTCCATAATCTAATCAATACTATTTGAAATATGATACCATGTGTCTTTATACATGCAGAAAAATGCTCAAAGTCTCATCAGAGCATTCTGTTGCACATGGATTGAGAAAACATAATTAAACAAGTTGCTTTTATTTTAAAACAAGTGATAGTGATCACTTTTTGTCTAAAACAAATCTGTCCTACTGAAATGATTAAAAATGAATGATTGAATTTAGAGTTAATTCACTTTCAAAATTAATTTGCAAGTCAAAACAAATCTGTGCCATAGATTGATACTGGAATTATGTTCAGCCTGATAAAGTCTGTGCCCAACAGTGAAAAAAAAAGTTTTAAAATAGGTCTGGGGAATAACTAGAATATAAGCCTTGCTGCCAGGAGTCAATCAAGAGTATCTCACTGAGTATAAATCTATAAAGAGGCTTTATAAGACAGGTATACAATGCGGGGGAAGCTTCCTATTATTCCTAACTTCTGATTCTAATTTTTATAATTTCTACTCTCTCTCTAGTCCAATCAATATGGTTAGTAGTGATAGATAGTGAGAACTGCACTCTGAAAAAGCTGGAGGGTTACACATTATCTTTATTAGTTACATATTTGGGCTGATCTTTAGTAGAAGTTCAGCACAATATAAATTCATATTATTTATTACTGGTGATGAGACAGTAATTATTTGGACATCGTAATGGCAATGGTATCTGTATAGTAGATTGGAGCAAAATAAATAAAGTGAACTGCAGTTGTAAGTAGTTTTTTCTTAAAGGGAGAATCTAAAAAAATAATATTCTTTCTATCCGTTTTCAGTAGGTTCTGATGAGGAGAGAATTTACAGTCAACTTAAAACAGGGGCACAATACTTCTAACTTTTTTTCAGATATCGGAAAGGCAGAGCTGAAAGGATCTATTTCAATCTACCCAAAACATTGTTTTACTTTTTTATCAAAATATCACTCTTCTATCAAAAGTTTACAATGTAGGTTTAACTGGCTCCTTTTCTAACTTTTGCTTAATTTTCAGATTGTTGTATCAGGTTCCCCCCCTCCTCCAATTATGATGGCTGTATGAAAATTGATGTTGAGAAGATGTTTAAATCTCTTAGGCAGGCTTTGCAATCACAATGGCTCTGTGTGAAGGAAAAATAATTCTGTTGAGAAGATTCATGAACTCTCTGGGGTACCTTTAAGGTGCTAGAGAATTCTACAATGTGCTCCTCAGGGCCGTTGGGGTCTCAATGAGTTGAGGTATAACTATCTGTCACATGCACAGAAAATTACAAGACCTGTGGAGAGATGGAATAATTTCCTCATTATTTCCAGTCCCATTAAGAAAGCATTTATTTATTTTACTTTATTTACTTCATTTGTATGCTGGTCAATCCCAAAAGCTCTAAGTGGCTATCAATTTCATTATAAAATTGTATTCTCAAAGAAAGAGGAAAAAATAACTCTAAGTACTGTATATATTAAAATATCAAACTCAAAATGAAAAACTAGAAAATGCATTCACAAACTCCACCTTCAGTCATAATAAGCTACATCCATATGCTAGACAGAACAGATAAGTTTTGATAGCTCTCATAAGACGTAGAAGGAATGCAGGTGACTGAATGTTCACAGGAAGGAGGAAGCAATCAAAAATTCTAGGAGGCAGCATCATAAGGAAGGAGCTGGTCCTATTCAATCTGGTCAGACAGATGGCCAAGCAAATGGATAGAGGAGAAAACAGTCACTTGGATAAGCACATCCAAAACTATGTAGGGCAGCCTTATCGTTATTGTTATTTTTCATTGCACAATCAGTCAGATGTTCAGATGAATTTGGCATTTTTGTCTTATTATTATTATTTAAATTTATATTCTGTGTAAGTCCCAATGACTATGACAACCAGGACCTTGAATGACATCCATCGATCCTGAAGCAGCAGGACCACCTATCTGTATTAAGATATATATTCAGGCCTCTGTAGTCTGTATTAGTTACAGTATAGCTTCTGAATGAATGTTCGTCAAGGTAGCCCAACAAAAGGTGCATTTCAATAATCAAAACAGAAGGTAATTAAAGATGAATGACTGTGAGGAGGACTTCCTGATATAAGAATGTCCAGCACTGGTGTGCAAGATGTAATTGATGCACAAGTTCTCCTAATCACAGCTGCCTCCTGTTCATTAAGAAGCTATAAGTCTACAGGCATGCCTAGACTACAATCACTTCTGAAAACAGGAACACAATTCCATTCAGGGTCAAAGATTCTCTGGAATTATAAATCCACCAACTCAGAGCAATTTCATCTAGGGGGATTCATTTGCATATGTGCCTCCCCATTCAGTTAACAGCCTCCAGGCATTTCTAGTACATTGCCTATTTGTTTCAGGGCTAAAATTTGTAACTTATCAGTATATTAATGCTTAACCCTGGTCTCCCCAGCATAGGTATTTCTTGGCAAATTTCTCCCACTGCTCTGACTTGAACAACTCTTTAGGAAAAACTACTGCAGAACAGTTTCCCTTTCCCTACCATCTTTTGGAAATGGTCCAGAAGCAGGGGTGGGATTCTACCGGTTCAGACTAGTTCGGGCAAACTGTTAGTTCTGGCGAGCATTTGGCTGCACCCACTCACCCCTGCTCTTTCCTGTGCTTTATTTCCTGACTGTTTAGCACAGCTGATTCACGTGGTAGAGTGGTTTGCGTGCCTCAGCTGTTTTAGTCCCAGGGGCTGCAGTAGAAGGAAAGTAAGGTGTTAAGTTCTGCGCATGGGCGCAAGGAATGGAGATGAGGCAGTGAATAGTGAACTTCAACTCTTTATTAATCATTCTGAACAGAGCAAAAAACCTAGGGCAGCAGCAGCCCTTTTATAGGGCAGGCTGCTGATCTAGTAACCAATGAGAAACATGGAGTGTTAAACCCTTGAACCAATGAGAGTGGCTCATTAACAGCCAATCAGATTCTCCTTAACAGACCAATCCGATATCGCTATTATCAGCCAATCAGAAGCACAGGATTAGAACCCTGCTTTTTCTAAAGGTTTCATAAAACTTTATTTAAGCGTTTTATTAGTTCATAAACCCCTTCCCCCCGGGTTCCGTTTAAGGGGTGCGGTGTCGTAATCCCTGAGGTATGAAGGTTATTTTGATTGTCTATTAGATTTGCGCTGTCCCACCGGTTCCTGTCTGTAATCCGGTTTCGGCGGGACGTTTTTGGGCATATCAAGTACCGGTGGTTCCGCATCCTCATTGGACGACTCAGTGCCGCTAATGTTCTCGTTGTTGTTCTCCGATCTTTGCGGGCTTGCTTCTGTTGAGGTATTCCTCTGTGGCGAGGACACTCCCCTCCCTGATTCTTCTTTATTTGTCACACCCAATTGCTGACTTCCTTCGCTCCTGCTTTCCACCATCTTGAATTTGGTTTCTTCAACATACCCTCCCCCCTCAGTTTGGGAGTCACGGGAGTCGTGGAAACTGGGTTGTAGCCTCGAGTGAAGCTGATCTATATGGCGTTTCCATATTTTTCCATCGCAGGTTTTCACACGGTACGACCTGGGTCCGGTGGCTTGAATTACGGTTGCCTCGACCCACAATGGTTCGCTGGAAAGGTTTCTGGCAAAAACTAAGTCGTCTATCTTGAACTCATGGCATTTTCCGCTAGATCCACAGGGTTTCTCTGGCTCGTAAGACGGGTGAAGCTGGTCGAGGTGGGAACTGAGTTTGTGTCCCATCAATAGTTCAGCTGGAGTCTTGTTGGTGACGCTGTGCGGAGTGATGTTTTGGAGAAGGAGTATTCTGTTTATTTTATCTTCAATGTCCCCATAGTCCATTTTGTAGAGGGTTTTTTAAACAAATTGTACCATGCGCTCGGCTCTTCCGTTAGCCACAGGGTGCACTGGCGAAGTTAGCGCATGGAGAATACCCCGGTCCGCTAAGTATTGTTCAAAGGGTAAAGCGGTAAACTGGGGTCCGTTGTCGGACACCAGAACGTCTGGCAGTCCATGCGTCGCGAATAGCCTGTTCAATTTCCGGATGACAGACTCGGTTGTAGTACTCTTCATTTCATGGCTCTCGAGCCAGTTGGAATAGGCATCCACTGTTAGGAGGAACATATGTCCCTTAGGAGGTCCCGCAAAGTCAATGTGGATGTAGGAGCACGATCCCCAGGGTGTTTCCCATTCTGTTGGAGTTGCTTTAGGTGGGGCACTGCTAACTTCTTGGCACTTTAAACAAGTCTTTACCCAGGCTTCGATCTGTTTGTCGATGCCCGGCCACCACGCGTAGCTTTGTGTGAGCGCTTTCATACGCACGATGCCGGGGTGACCCTCATGCAGTGTTTTTAATACTGCTCGTTGTAACCACTCTGGGATGACGACTCTATCTCCCCATAGGATGCAGCCTTTTTGCGAAAAAAGTTCTGTTTGCCGGTTCTTGAAGGGGTGAAGTCGTCAGGGGTTTGTTCTACTGGCCATCCCCGTTCGACCCAGCGAAGAACTCGCGCTAAGACAGGATCACGTTTTGTTTCGATCGCAATGTCTCTAGCTGTTAGCGGCGGTGAATGTAGCATTTCAATCTGGAGTGTCGTAAGGGTTAGAGCTGGGTCATCAATGGTTTCCAGAAGTGGTGCACGGCTCAGTGCGTCAGCGTGGGGAATGGCTTTCCCTGGGCGGTGTTGCAGTCTATAGTTGTACTCAGCCAAAAACTCCAACCAGCTAGTCATTCTAGGTGATAATATATAGGGGGTTGACTTGTCTCCCGCTATAATCCCTAGCAAAGGTTTGTGGTCGGTAACAATAGTAAAAACTCGTTCATATACATATTCTTATCGATTTGACTATAGTTACGTTCAGTCTTTGATAGGGTCCTTGAAAAACAGGCAATAGGGGCCTCACTACCGTTTGGTAACACATGGCTCAAAATGGCTCCTACTCCAAACGGTGACGCGTCACATGTAATTGTTAAAGGCAAAGTCTCGTTATAATGCATTAAAACAGCATCTGAGGTTAATAAGTTTTTCACTTGTCGGAACGCGTGCTCCTCTCAGTGCCCCCAGACCCAGGTTGCTTTTTTGTTGAGAAGTCTATGTAGGGGCTCAGCTACGGTCGTTTTGTGGGGCAGGAAGATGTTGTAAAAATTAATGAGCCCCAGAAAAGCTTGGAGATCAGTCTTATTTCTGGGTCTTGGGGTGTTCTTGATTGCTTTTAGTTTGCTATTGGTGGGGTTAATGCCTTGTTTATCGATTAGGTACCCAAGGAACTCTACTTTATCTGTACACAGTTGACATTTATTTTTTTTAACCTTAAGGCCGGAGTCTTTAAATTTCTGGAGAACCAATTTAAGACGCTCTTCTAGTATTTCTCTATTCGGGGCAGCAATTAAAATGTCATCAAAGTATGGTACGACCCCTTTGATCCCCTGCAAGAGTCTCTCCATCAAACTTTGAAAAATCCCTGGGGCTACGCTAACTCCGAATTGGAGTCAGTTGCACTTAAAGGCGCCTCGGTGCATAACAATCGTTTGTGCCTCTGCTGTTTTTTTATCTACAGGCAGTTGTTGGTATGCTTGTGCTAAATCCAATTTAGCGAAGACTTTTCCGCCCCCCAGGGAATGGAGAAGGTGTTGTACCACTGGCACCGGGTAAACGTTCTGTTGAAGGGCGTGATTCAGGGTGGCTCGGTAGTCCCCACAAATCCTTAAAGATCCATCCGGTTTGATGGGTGTTACAATTGGGGTTTCCCAACGAGCGTGGTCTGTTGGTTCTAAAACACCCTGGGCTATTAATTTATATAGCTGCTCCTCAATCTTTGGTTTAAGGGCAAAAGGTACCCGACGGGGCTTAAGGCGGATGGGGGCTACTTCAGGGTTAAGGTTAAATGATATCGGAGTCCCCTTGTATTCACCTAGTTTGTCTGCAAAGACATCCTGGAATTCCTGGACGAGGGCCTCCTCCCAGTCGTCGCTTCTGGTTTGGTGAATGCCGACTACCTTGATCCTGAGTGGGACGAACCATTGAAGGCCTAACAAGCTAGGCCGATCACGGTCGACAATGGTCAATGGTAAAGATGCAGTACGATTTTTGAATGAGACCTGGACTAGGCTGGATCCAACGACCGGAATTCGGTTTCCTTGATAATCCTTGAGTATGATTCTTTGGGTTCTGAGGTCTTGCCGCCGGATGGCAGGGATTAATTGTTTAAGGGTCTTCCAGGAAACCATCGAGAGGGACGATCCTGAATCGACTTCCATCACGCAGGGCTGGTTTTCGATGGCGACCTTCACTCGGATCTTTTTTGCATCTAGTGATGAGGCGTGACCAATTGTAATGGTTTGGTGTGCCTCTTCTCATTTCGTTGAATTGGCCAGTGGTTTATTTCTGTAGGAGTGGTTGTTCCATTGGTGGTTCAAATGTTCCCGACTCACAGGACGATTCCCTGTGGTTTGGCGGTAGTTGGTCCCCCTCTGAAGTGGGCTGGATCCTTGCTTGCTTCTACAGACCTTTCCGATGTGGCCTCTTTTCCCACAAAAATGGCAGAGCGCGCCGAGGAATTTGCAGTCTGATCGCGGGTGGTTTGCCCCACAACCTGCGCATTGATGCTGTAGTCTTTGATTACGCTGGGGGCGTTGGTCACGTTCAGACCGGAGCCAGTTGACCTCCTCCTCATCACTTTCTGATGACGATTCGAGTTCCTTGTGGTGGGTTGCCATTGTGTGTCTCCCTAGGTGAGGTGAGGTTTCGCTGGCGAGTTGGTGGAGCGGTGTGTTGGTGCCGTACATTTGGGCAGCCGACTTCCTGGTTGCTTCTGCTGCAGTAGAGTCAGAGATGGTATCTGCAAGGCTGATGTCACCTTTCGCCATCAGCTTACTTTGCACATGTGGTGCATCTAATCCCAGAACTATTCAGTCTCTCAGAGTTTCTTCAAGGTCAGCGAACCCACAGAGGCCTCCCAAGTTCCGGAGATCCGTGATGAAATCTGCAACGCTCTCTCCTTTCTGCTGGTCTCTCTGGTAAAATTCATGTCTTCGGACAAGCGTTGGTACGGTAGGTGCGTAGTGGGCCTGTAGGAGGGGCTCGAGGACATCCTAGTCCATGGATTTCACCTCAGCTGGTTTCGCCAGTGCCTTGGCCATCTTAAAAATGGCAGGTCCGCAGTGGGTCAGGAATACCGCTCGCTTTTTTCCCGTAGTGGCATTCTTCAAGTTGTTGGTCTCCAGAAACATCTGGAACCGGTCCATGTATGAGTCCCAGTCTTCTTGTGCCGGGTGGTATGGCGGGTGGTATAGCGCCGCCAGACATGGTTTCCGCTGTCGATGTGCCTTCAGCCACGTGCTCTGTTTGGTGCTCTGTAGTGTTCAGTCAGCTCTGACATCTCTGCATCCCATCCTCATCGCCAGTGTTAAGTTCTGCACATGGACGCAAGGAACGGAGACGAGGCAGTGAACAGTGAACTTCAACTCTTTATTAATCATTCTGAACAGAGCAAAAACCCTAGGGCAGCAGCAGCCCGTTTTAGGGCAGGCTGCTGATCTAGTAACCAATGAGAAACATGGAGTGTTAAACCCTTGAACCAATGATAGTGGCTCATTAATAGCCAATCAGATTCTCCTGAATGGACCAATCCGATATCGCTATTATCGGCCAATCAGAAGTGCAGGATTAGAACCCTGCTTTTTCTAAAGGTTTGATAAAACTTTATTTAAACGTTTTATTAGTTCATAACATAAGGTAAGTTGAAAATGGGCTTTTTTAAAATGTAGAGCACCCTCATAATGTGCACAAAGCAAACAAAGAATGTGAAGCACATGCTCACCAAACCAGTTGTTACACCAGTTGAATCGCACCACTGTCCAGAAGGATATATGATCAAAAGACACTGATAGATCAAATAGGACCAAGAAGATCCTCTCCAAAGATTATCCACAAATACAATTTAAGTACAATACCTAAGTTTGAAATCTGACTGCCAAAGGTCCAAATAATTCAATTCCTCTGGGGTTTCTGGAGTTGCAGAACCATCTCCTCTACAATATTTTCTTACTTAGAGATAGGCCTAAAATTATTCAAACCAGACTGAGCCAGGGCTTCTTCTGGTGCCATGAATATACCAGAAACTCTTTCTGAGAAAACAAATGTCCATTTTACAATCCCAAAGGTGCTTTTTCCAAAAGCAACTGAACTATCTTGGTTTTTTCTTTGAAGACATTTTACTTCTTATCCATCTTGGATGAGAAGTGAAATGTTTTCAAAGAAAAAAAACAAGAAAGTCCAGTTGCCTTTTTGGAAAAAGCACCTTTGGGACAACCATGATCTGAATCATGAGACTCTCCATAGACATCCTTTTTACAAAGAAGCATTGACTACTGCTCAAATCCAGCTTCCTACTACCACACAGGAGGCTTTACCCAGGCATTTGTGGCAGAGATCCAAGCAGGAAGTGGCAGAGGTTACACTACAAAGAGTCCTGTCTACTTCCACAGGACTCACAGATCACTTGGCAAGGCACGCTCATCTTTATTGGCACTGGTCAGGTCAGCTGAGCAAACATACTGCCAAATGCTGAGAGAATTATTCACAGCTACCCTTCAGAAATTCTTAGAATTCATCTTTCCCTAAAAAGAACCACTTGCCCTAAAAAGCCACAGAGCAGCACCCAGAGAACCAAATCAGAGTAGCAAATTGCATCTTTTTTGTCACTTGACTCACCATTGAATAGACTTGAACTAGTTGCCCTGTGAGATTTAAGTCTTCTTCCATGACACTCCTTGACTGTTGTGTCTCCTTGAGCTTCTCAGTAAACCAAATAGCTGCAGCAGATCTATGAGAGGATACAGTGTGTTGCAATACAATCTGGTCAAGTGCCCTGGTAACCTCATCATTCCAATGGTGACTAGAATCTCCATCAGATTAACATTAATTTGCCCCCAAGTAAAGAACCAAATAACCAAATAACCATGTCATGTGCTTTGGGCCCTCAATTAATTGGGTCAGGGCTATAGTTTTCATGGCATCCATTAACTCCAGGCTGCCCCAAATCGACTGCAACAGGACAAAACTATCAACTATCCTTAAATATCAATGGTAAACTCCTCACTTGAGGTTCCAACATTGTCCACTCTTAACTGGGAAATTAAGAAATACTCCAAACCCTCCAACCAATTCTATAGACTCTTCAATGCATCCTAACATAAAACCACCACTTGTTTGTGTTTCCACAAATAGTTTAGCTACAGCACCACTGGGAAAAAAAATGAAGGCTAATTCACTGACTTTAAATTGACCTCTGCCCATAACATCTCAGACACCAGTCAATACAAATATGTTCTAATAAAATTAAATAAATAGGTGAACTTTGGTCATTCAACAGCAAGTGTCTGGTCTTGTTATTCCTAATATGTTCTCAATTGGAGTAGTATAGTTCAGATGAAACCATTATTTTTTTAAAAAGCTACTGTACATATGACCTTCTGCTTGACTCATTTGTGAATCATGAAGCATCTGTTTTTACTACCAAAGACCTGTAATATTTGACCAAGGGTTTTTTTCTTTTAATATTGGCAGTTTTGCAAAATAAAATGCTGTTCAATTTAGTAGAACAATCCATACCATTACACTCTATTTAATTCATTTGCTGGGTGTAGCCCTGAAAAATCTTTTTAAAGAAGTTTCATTCATCTTAAAGGGTTAGAGAGTCAAATCTCCATTCAGCCATGAGTGATCCTTGATCAGGCATTCTCCTGAAGCCAAACCAATCTTGCAGAATCAACAAGAAGATAAAAGGAGAAGTTATATATGCTGTCTTGAACTTTGTTGTAAGAGAAATACAATGCTCCTGATGAGTTTATCCTCTTAAGAAATTAGATCTCTAGCCTAGGTTCATTTTCGTATCCAGAACCAGAAATTAATCTATTAATTTTTATTATTTTTGTTAAATAAAATAAATTGGAAGATGATATCCCAGAAACAAAAGAACCAGTATTCTGCTTCATCATTATTTAAAAAATATCTCTGAGCATTCTGTAGGCACCAATTCTTAGAGTGTTTCTCTAAAAAGGGGGATAAGTATAAATGCTTTCAGTTTTGTATACAAAATTAACTGCTGCATATGGCTGTATAAATTTACTTTATATCCTAAAATGCATTTGTTTATTATAGTTAACAGCAGCAGCTATATATGATATTTCGTAATCTGACCATGATATCTTTCAGAATATACGTAAGTGGTCTGTTGTTAAATATGATCCCTATCTGAAAATTCATATTTTACTTTCTCAGGCTGCATTATTCATTCTGCATTCAAATGGATGCATTTTAAATAGTATTACTTCTCAGACATGTAATTAGCCTATTGTGGCTCCCTAGGAAATGGAATTTATCTCTATTGTGTTTTGCATGTAAGTTTCCAGGATGCAAGTGATGGCCACTGTGTGACACAAAGCATTAGACTCATGGGCTTTAATCTGATCCAGCCTGTGTTTTTATGTTTTTTATGCTGCTCAGCTGGTATTAATACCAAAGCAAGAACTGAGTTTCTGAAGAATTTTGTTGTGAATAAATAAAAGTGCTTGAATAAAGATTGTTGAAACCTTAAAGTAAAGTGCAGGGTTCTGGCCCTGCACTTCTGATTGGCCGATAATAGCGATATCGGATTGGTCCGTTCAGGAGAATCTGATTGGCTATTAACGAGCCTGTCTCATTGGTTAAAAGAGCTAACGTTCCTGTGTTTTCATTGGCTAAATACCCAAGAGCTTGCCTATATAAAGGGGGCTGTTGTGGCCGTTTTTAGAACGGTTGCACCATGTTAAATAAAGAGTTGAAGTTCACTGTTCATCGATTCGTCTCCACTTCTTGCGCCACACACAGAACATAACACTGGCGACGAGGGTGGGATGTGGAGACGTCAGAGCTGACTGAACACTACAGAGCGATATCTGAGCATGTGGCTGAAACGCACCAAAGGCGGAACCATGTCCGGCAGCGTCATACCACCTGCTCCATTCGACCCGGCACAAGAAGACTGGGATTCATATATGGATCACTTCCAGATGTTTCTGGAAACCAACAATTTGAAGGATGCCACTACCAGAAAGAAACGGGCGGTATTCCTAACTCATTGTGGACCGACCGTATTCAAGATGGCCAAGGCACTAGCGAAACCGGCAGAAGTGAAGTCCATGGACTGGGATGTCCTCAAACCCCTACTAAGGGTCCACTATGCACCGACCATACCAACGCTCGTTAGAAGGCATGAATTTTACCAGAGAGGTCAGCGGAAGGGCGAAAGTGTTGCTGATTTCATAGGTGATCTCCGGAATCTGAGAGGCCTATACGGGTTTGCTGACCTCGAAGAAGCCCTGAGAGACCGAATAGTTCTGGGATTACATGCACCCGGCGTGCAGAGTAAGCTGATGGCGAAAGGTGACATTAGCCTTACAGATGCCATCGCTGATGCTACTGCAGCAGAAGCAACCAGGAAGTCGGCTGCCCGAATGCGCCGCACCCACGCCCCACTTCGCCAACTCACCAGCGAAGTTTCACCCCACTTAGAAGAACAGGCAACGACAGCCCACCACGAGGACCTCGAATCGTCATTGGAAAGCAATGAAGAAGAGGTCAACCAGCTCCGGTCTGAACGAGACCAATGCCAGAGATCACAGTATCAATGCGCTGGTTGTGGGGCAAACCACCCCCGATCAGACTGCAAATTCGTCAACGCACTCTGCCATGTGTGCGGGAAAAGAGGCCACTTCAGACGGGTCTGTAGAAGCAAACAAGGACCCAGCCAGCCCCCAAGGGGGGCTAACTATTGCCAATCTACAGGAAGCCGTCCTGTAAAGCGAGAACCCTTGAACCACCAATGGAACAACCACTCCTACAGAAACAAACCCCTAAACCACTCAACGAAGCGAGAAGAGGCGCACCAAACTATTACGATTGGTCACACCTCATCACTGGATGCCAAGAAGATCCGGGGAAGGTGGCCATCGAAACCAGCCTTGTATGATGGAAGTCGATTCAGGATCGTCCCTCTCGATGGTTTCCTGGAAGACCCTCAAGCAACTCATCCCTACCGTCCGGCGACAAGACCTGCAATTCCAAAGAATCATACTCAAAGATTATCAGGGAAATCGAATTCCAGTCATTGGATACAGCCAAGTCCATATCTCATTTAAAAATCGAACCGCATCTCTACTCTTGACTGTAGTCGACAGGGATTGGCCTAGCTTGTTAGGCCTCCAATGGTTCGCTCCACTTGGAATTGAAGTAGCCGGCATTCACCGAACCAGCAGCAACGACAAGGAAGAGACTCTCGTCCAAGAATTCCAGGACGTCTTTGCAGATAAACTAGGTGAGTACAAGGGGACCCCAATATCATTTAACCTCAACCCCGAAATAGCTCCCATCCGCTTTAAGCCTCGTCGAGTTCCATTTGCCCTTAAACCAAAGATTGACGAGCAGCTTGATAAATTAATAGCCCAGTGGGTGTTAGAACCAACCGACCATTCTCCCTGGGAAACCCCGATCGTGACACCCATCAAGCTGGATGGATCGTTAAGAATTTGTGAGGACTACCGAGCCACCCTGGATCACACCCTGCAACAAAACGCTTACCCAGTACTGGTGCTGCAACACCTCCTCCATTCCCTGGGGTGCGGAAAAGTCTTCGCTAAACTAGATCTAGCCCAGGCATACCAACAACTGCCTGTAGACAAAAAAACGGCAGAGGCCCAAACAATCATTACATACCGAAGTGCGTTTAAATGTAACCGACTCCAATTCAGAGTAAGCGTGGCCCCGAGAATCTTTCAAAGTTTAATGGAAAGACTATTACAAGGGATAAAAGGTGTTGTTCCCTATTTTGATGACATTTTAATTGCTGCTCCGATTCAAGAAATACTTAGGGAGCGCCTGAGGTTGGTTCTTCAGAGATTTAAAGACTCGGGTCTCAAAATTAAAAAAAACAAGTGTCAACTATGTACGGATCGAGTAGAATTTTTAGGATATTTAATAGATAAACAAGGCATTCACTCCACCGATAGCAAACTTAAGGCAATCAAAAATGCCCCCAAACCCCGCAATAAGGCTGATCTCCAAGCTTTCCTAGGCCTTATCAATTTTTATAACGTCTTTCTGCCTCACAAAGCAACCGTAGCCAAACCCCTACATCGTTTATTGGACAAAAAAGCACCCCGGGTTTGGGGGCACCGAGAGGAACATGCATTGTGACAAGTAAAAAACCTATTGACCTCCGACGCTGTTTTGATGCAGTGTAATGAGACTTTGCCTTTAACGGTTACATGTGTTGCATCACCATTCGGAGTGGGCGCCATTTTGAGCCACATTTTACCAAACGGAAGTGAAGCCCCTGTTGCCTATTTTTCAAAAACGCTATCAAAAGCAGAACGCAATTACAGTCAAATCGATAAGGAAGCTCTTGCTATTGTATCTGCTGTTAAACGATTTCATGAATATATTTATGGACGAGCTTTCACTATAATAACTGACCACAAACCTTTGCTGGGAATAATAGCAGGAGATAAACCAACCCCTTATATATTATCTCCCAGAATGACTCACTGGTCAGAATTCTTGGCTGTCTATAATTATAAGTTGCAACACAGCCCGGGGAAAGCCATTCCCCACGCTGACGCATTGAGCCGTGTACCACTTCCAGAAACCGTTGACGACCCTGCTCTGACCGTCACAACACTGCAGATCGAGACACTCCCAAAACCGCCATTGACAGCTCGCGATATCGCGATTGAAACTAAACGCGATCCGATTTTAGCATGTGTCCTCAGCTGGGTAGAGCGTGGATGGCCATTGCACCAAATCCCTGACAACTACGTTCCCTTCAAAAGTCGACAGACGGAACTGTTTTCCCAGAAAGGCTGCATCATTTGGGGCGATAGAGTCATTGTCCCAGAGCAGTTACAGCGAGTGGTACTGAGAACCTTGCACGATGGCCACCCCAGCATCATGCGCATGAAAGCACTCGCACGAAGCTATGCGTGGTGGCTGGGCAAAGACAAGCAGATCGAAGCCTGGGTAAAGACTTGTCACAAATGCCAGGAAGTCAGCAATGCCCCACTGAAAGCAACCCCAACAGAATGGGAAACACCCAGGGGACATGGTCTCGTATTCATCTGGACTTTGCGGGACCTACAAATGGACACACATTTTTATTAACAGTGGATGCCTACTCGAACTGGCTCGAAATCCATGAGATGAAAAATACAACAACCGAATCAGTCATCAGGAAATTGGACAGATTATTTGCAACACACGGACTACCGGACGTTCTGGTATCCGACAATGGGCCCCAGTTTACCACGCTTTCTTTTGAACAATATCTGGTGGACCACGGTATTCGCCATGCTCTAACTTCACTGGTGCGCCCTGCAGCCAATGGAAGGGCCGAGTGCATGGTACAATTCATCAAAAGAACTCTACATAAAATGGACTATGGCAATATCGAAGACAAGATTAACTGGATATTCCTTTTGCAGCACATCACTCCACACAGCATCACCAACAAAACTCCCACTGAGTTATTGATGGGACAAAAACTCCGCTCCCACCTCGACCAACTACACCCATCGTACGAACCTGAAAAACCACACGGATCCAGCAGGAAATGCCGTAATTTCCAGGTAGGCGACTTGGTTTTTGCGAGAAACTTTTATGGCGACCCATTGTGGGTCAAGGCAACTGTAATCCAAGTAACCGGACCCAGATCGTACCGAGTGAAATGTTGCAATGATAGAATATGGAAGCGCCATATTGATCAGCTACATTCAAGGCTGCAGTCTGGGGTCTGTGATTCCAGTGATTTCCAAACTGAGGGGGAGGAGACGCTGAGGAGGCTGAGTTGGAAACAGCGGAAAGCAGAAGCGGAAGAAATGACCGCTCAGACACAACATGTGAAGAAGGATCGGGGACAGGGGTAAACTCGCTTCAAAGGGATACCAAGGACATTAGTGGTAACGGAAGTTTAGATACAGAACCAGAGGCAACCTATTCACCAGATAACGTCCTACCCCAACAAGACTCTAGACAAATACCGGGAGGACAACATAAATCAAATAGACAATCAAAACAACCTGCCAACCTCAAAGACTACGTTACTGCACCCCTTAAACGGAACCCGGGGGGAAGGGGTGTTGTGAATTCATAAAAGTGCTTGAATAAAGATTGTTGAAACCTTAAAGTAAAGTGCAGGGTTCTGGCCCTGCACTTCTGATTGGCCGATAATAGCGATATCGGATTGGTCCATTCAGGAGAATCTGATTGGCTATTAACAAGCCTGTCTCATTGGTTAAAAGAACTAACATTCCAGGAGAAGGCGGAGCTTCGTGCCGGCGTTACAGCTGCGATCTCGGGGCTCTGAGATCGCAGCTGATATTTTCGCCCCTGGTCGGTCCTTACGGATCTAAATCGTCCCGGAGAGACGGTGATTGTGAAGGGCACTGTTCCAGGATCCCAGAGACATCGCAAAGTCTCTGGTTAGATTCGGAAGAAGCCCTTTTGCTGGCGGCGGAGAGGCAGCCTCCATAGCTGCTGAAGTCGGGACAGCTCCGAAAAGAAAGTGACTGGATTGAAGTGTGTCGGTTGGGTGAGAAAAACTCTTTTGTGTTGAAAATTCGCTGAGGTTGGAAAGTTCATTCTGAAGAGAGGAGGAAGCTGTGAGATTTTTTTTTTTGATTGAAATTGTTTGAGCGGCGTTTTTAAAGTGCTGTCAAATTGAGGCTTGGGGTGTTTTTTTTTTCGTTTTTTTTCTATATTCTTTGGGAAAGATTTTACTGTGACTTAGGTAACCGGAATGAATTTTCTTTTATATATACTTTTAGGCTCCCTTTGACTTTTTTATTTTTTTTAGGATAGAGGCTTCCTTTGGCTATTTTTTTCTTTTTTTTTTTTGTATATATTAATTCTTTTTTCCGGTTGGGGCTGAGAAAGAGCATTAAGAAACTTTGTAACACTGCCAACTAGAGGCTTGAAAGTATTCTATCTGAATTGGAGAGAATTGCAAAAAGACCTCATCTCAAGGACTTTTTAACGTGATAAGATAGAGGGAGAGCACAGCAAAATATTATTGCAGGTGCTTTCCTGGACTGTTATCAACACTTGAGGTTTGGCTTTGAAGCTGCTGGAGAAGAGAGTCATAACAAGAGCCTTGGATAAATAACAAAGTGCAGTGTGTTTTCTTATATGTACCCCATTCGCTAGCTTTTTTTTAAAATCTTAATTTTTAGTAATATTTTTATTTTTGCCTTTTACTTTAAAGGGAAAGCCTCAGAGTTTTTTCTCTTTTCTTCTTTATTTTTTTTTCCTTTTTATTGGGACTTTTTTGCTTTTCATATTTATCTTTTTGGATTATTTTGTTGTCGTGGTTGATTTTTTTTTTTTCTTCTTCCTTTTTTGGATTATTTTTTGGATTATTGAGATTTTTTAATTGGATTAAGGTGTGAAAAACCTGAAGGAACTTTTTGTTTTTTCTTTTTCTTTTTTCTCTTTTTGCTTTTTCCTTTTTCTTTTGCTCTTAATCAATATTATTATCTTTTGGATTTGTTTGTTTTTTCCTTTCTATTTTTTCCTTTTTTATGGTGGACTATCTCGTAATTGGATTAGGGTCTAGAAGAACCTGAAGATCTTTCTTCTTCCTTTTTTTCTGTTTCTTCTTTGGTTTCGTGTTTTTTACTATTGGAGTTCTCCATTTTGGATTATAATTGGCTGCTCTACCAGTTGGGTTAAAAGTTAAGAAGAATTTGAAGTTTTGGAAACATTGAAATGAGCAAGAAACCAATACCATCTGGCATTTCTGCTTCTACCTCTGCTTCCCCACCAGCTGGAGGACAACGTTTAATTCAGACAATGTTGAAGCAAGATAAGGAACAAGAAAAAATAACTTTACAGTTACAGATGATTATGCAAGGAATTCAAGAACTTAAGACAAAATCAGATATTATTGAACAAAGAACAGGAAATATTGAACAAAGAACAGAAAATATTGAACAAAGAACAGAAAATATTGAACAAAGAACAGAAAATATTGAACAAAGAATAGAGAAGACTGATGAAAAAGTGGAAAATATTAAACAAATGATGGTTAAGTATGAGGAGAGATTCCAAAAAATTGAGGAAGAAGGAAAACAAAGAGAGAAGAAGATTGGAAATATTGATAGCAGATTAACAGCGGTCGAACAAGAAAAAGGTGGGATGTTGAGGTGGGAGATGGAAAGGTCAGAATTTTACCTTAGATTTCAAAATATAGAGGAGGAAAAAGGAGAAAATTTGGCAGCGGTAATGATAGAAATTTTGGCAGATGCTTTGGAAATTACAGAGGAAAAGGTGATGGATGGAATAGATGAGATATATCGAGTTTATACAAGATATGCGATGAGAAATAAATTACCCAGGGAAGTCCATATTAGATTTACCAAAAAATCCATTAAAACGCAAATATTACAAGTAGCAAGAGAGAAAACACTGAAATACAAGGGTAAAGAGGTTGTGGTTTTAAAACAAATACCTAGAAGAGTGAGAGAGATGAGAAGAGAATATCGATTTCTGACCAAAATACTATTGGAAAATGAAGTGAATTATAGATGGCTGATTCCAGAAGGATTAATGTTTACGTGGCAAGAGCAGAGACATAGAATTGACTCAATTGAGAAAGCAGAACTTTTTCATGCAGAATTTTTTGGAGGAAGAAGAGAGGAAGCAGAGAAAGAGGCTTCATTAATTGAGTTTCAAGATGAACAACTGGAGACTGAAAAAGAGAAAGGAGCAATAGGGGGACAGATTGATAGTAAAGAACAGCGTGAAGTGAGATCCACGAGAGCTGTTAGACCTAAATATAAAGCATAATCATGGAGGAAAAAAAACTGATTACAATGAATATAAACGGACTTAATTCAGCTGTTAAAAGAAGGAAAACTTTTCATAAATTAGAGAAATTAAAATTTGATATAATTTGTTTACAAGAAGTTCACATTAAAAAACAACATGAACAATTGTTATTACAGCCAAAATTAGGGAAAACATTTACCTCTTTGACCCAATGTAAGAAAAGAGGTGTGGTTTTATACATTAAAGAGGCTATTCCAGCAAAATTGATTAACTCGGATGAAGATGGAAGAGTATTAATGGTAGAAATAATGGATAATAATATAAAAATACTCCTGATTGCAATTTATGCTCCGAATGATAAACAAGAAGAGTTTTATAAAAAACTGCACATGAAAATAATTGGACTGGACTATGTTAATATAATTATGATGGGAGATTTTAATGGAATTGTGGACAATAAACTGGACTATATAGCAACAACAACAAAGCAAAATAGAAAGGTTCTCCCAAGGTCCTTTTTTAAAATGACAGATGAATTAACTTTAAAAGATATTTGGAGAGAAAGAAACGTTAAAGCTAAACAATATACTTTTTATTCAAATAGACATTTATCATGGTCCAGATTAGATATGATTTGGATCTCAACAGAACTAATATCTAATATTAAAGAAACAAGCATTGAAACAAGTACCTGGGCAGATCATAGCCCAATGACAATTAAATGGAAGGGACAAAAAAAAAGATCGAGATGGACATTAAATAATACTATTTTAAAGGAGAAAGATTTTACACAATGGATGGAGAAGGAATTGGCTTTTTTCTTTAGAGAAAATAAAAAAGAAGATACTTCAACGCAAAATGTGTGGGACACTATGAAGGCATACGCTAGAGGTTTGATAATAGATTATACAAGAAAAAAGAATATTAGGAAAAGGCAAGCTTCTAAGGCCTTGGAAAATGAGTATAAAACTCTTGAAAAAGAATTACAGAAAATGCCACAGAAAAAGGATATTAAATTGAAGCTGAAAATGGAATTAATAGAGAAAGAAGAATTGGCACAGAAAATTAGAAACTCTAAACAGAATTATTTTGAAGATGCAAATAAACCAGGTAGATGGCTAGCATATAAATTGAGAAAAGAGAAGGAATCAAGAAAAATATTGAAGTTAATAGATGAACAAGGCCAAGTTTGTTATGGGAACAAGGAGAAAAAAGAAATTATCCGAGATTTTTATGGGCAATTATATAAACAAGAGAATATTGATGAAGGAAAAGTCAAACAGTATTTACAGGAAGCTAATTTACCAAAGATACCTAAAGAGACTGAAGAAATGCTAGAAAGCAATATAACAATGATGGAACTAAATGAAGCATTTAAGAGACAAAATAATGGGAAAGCTCCGGGCCCAGATGGGCTTCCAGTAGAATTTTATAAAACATTTCAAGAATTATTGAGCATCCCATTGTTAGAAGTTATGAATGAAGTTATGTTAAAAAAGATGATACCTAAAACATGGTCAGAGGCTTATATTACACTTATACCAAAGGAAGAGACTGACCCATTGCAAATTAAGAATTATAGACCTATTTCTTTATTGAATGCAGACTATAAAATTTTTGCTTCAATTTTAGCAGAAAGACTTAAAAAATATTTAAATAATTTTATTCACTCAGATCAAAATGGATTTCTGCCAAAGAGACAAATTAGAGACAATATGAGAGTAATCTTGGACACTTTGGAATATTATGAGGCTCATCCTGAAAAGCAAATGGCTTTGATATTCCTAGATGCTCAAAAAGCATTTGACAACGTCAACTGGAGATTTATGTTATTATTATTGGAGCAGATGGGTTTTGCTAAAAAATTTATTCAAGCAATAGAAGCTATATACAATAAACAGACAGCAAGGGTAATGATGGAGGGGGAACTTACAGATTTTATTAATATAAGGAAAGGCACAAGACAAGGATGCCCCCTATCTCCTTTGCGATTTGTGTTGACCTTGGAAGTCTTGAATAGAAATATTAGGGATGATAAAAGCATAAAAGGAATGAAAATTAAGAAGGAAGAATTTAAGCTACAAGCTTTTGCTGATGATTTAGCTTTTATTTTGGAAGATCCGATTGAAACAGCTCCAAAGTTACTGGAAAGGATAGAGTCATATGGAGAGGTGGCTGGTTTGAAAATAAACAAAGATAAAACAAAGATTTTGACAAATAATATGTTATTGAGACAGAGAAAAGAATTGGCAGATCTTTTGAAAATTCAAGTTACAAATAAGGTTAAGTATTTGGGGATATATTTGACAACAAGATGTAGCACATTAAAGGAGAATAATTATATTAAACTTAAACAACAGATAACTACAGATTTGAAGAAGTGGGAAAACTTGCAATTGTCATTAATAGGGAGAATTTCAACAATTAAGATGAATATCTTACCTAGAATTTTATTTTTGTTTCAAACAATACCAATTAGGCTTGGAAAAGACTATTTTGAAGATTTAAATAAAATTATGCTGAAGTTTATATGGCAAGGTAAAAAAGCGAGAATAAAGTTAAAGCTTTTGCAAGATGCTAGAATTAGAGGAGGTTTTGGTCTGCCTAATTGGGAATTGTATTATCAAGCTGCAAGTTTGATGTGGGTCAAAGAATGGATAACATTAAGGAAACATAGGTTGTTGACATTAGAAGGGCATGACTTGCTGTTGGGTTGGCATGCTTTTTTATGGTATAAGGGAACTAAAACACAGGGTTATTTTAGAAGACATTATGTACGGGAGTCTTTGTGGTTAAATTGGGAGAAGATAAAAAGACAATGTTATTTGAAAATTCCAGTTTGGTTATCGACCATTGAAGCATTTTCCTATCCTATAATTTACAAGAAGGAACAAACAGTTAGATATGGGGAACTTTTGGATGAAAAGGGTGAACTTAAATCGATCCAAAACTTAGAAGAACAAGGTATAAGGATGAATTGGTTTTCATATGCACAAATACACTCAAGGTATGATGAAGATTCTAAAACGGAGGGATTTTATGATAAACAGACTGATTTAGATAAGATCTTGATGGGTACTGATGAGAAGGTGATTAAAAAATTATATGGTTATTTACTGGGAATGAAATTAGAGGAAGAACAAGTCAAAGAAACTATGATTGTTTGGGGGAAGAATTTTGGATATGGGATTGATTTGGAGAAATGGCAGAAATTGTGGTCTCAAAATTATAAAATGACAATGTCAACAGCATATAAAGAAAACTTGTATAAGATGTTTTACAGGTGGCACTTTCCTCCGACAAGAATAGCAAGAATGTTTAAGAACAAATCTGAAAAATGTTGGAAATGTCATCAGATACCCGGCTCGTATTACCATATGTGGTGGACTTGTGAGGATGCTAGAAAATATTGGACTATAATTCGCATGTGGTTGGAAAAAATGACAAAGAAACATATAGATTTGAAACCAGAGATCTTCTTATTGGGAATTTTACCTGATATATATAGTAAAGATTTGAAATACCTGATTGTAAATGTATTAACAGCGGCCAGGATTGTATTTGCTAAAAATTGGAAGAATGAGAAAATACCATTACAGGAAGAAATTATTAAGAAAATATTGGAATGTGCTGAGATGAGCAGATTGACATTTCAAATTAGAGAGCAAGAGGATAAACAATTTTACGAAATTTGGGATCTTTTTTATAAATGGCTAGATGATAAAATACGATAATAGAATATTTAGAATGCTAGATAGTAAGGATTATCTTTATTTTGTCATTATTTTGCTATTTGATATTATATTTATGAAGGATTTTTTAGGATTGATTTGATATGATTAGATGATTTGTTATAGAGTAAACTGGTTTAAAGTATTGTTAGCTCATTAAGCATAAATGATTAAAAATATAGTCAAAAATTTCTTTTTTTAGTGATATTAGGATATATAAGTTTGGATTGACAATATGAGTTGTTATGTAACATAATTGTAATTGAGACTACAGAATGAATGCACAAAAATGATGAACCAACTGACACACTGGATGTACATACAAGATTTGATGTTTTTATGTTTTGTTTGTCTTGTTTGTTTGTAGAAAATTAATAAAAACTTTTTCAAAAAAAAAAAAAGAACTAACATTCCTGTGTTTTCATTGGCTAAATACCCAAGAGCTTGCCTATATAAAGGGGGCTATTGTGGCCGTTTTTAGAACGGTTGCACCATGTTAAATAAAGAGTTGAAGTTCACTGTTCATCGACTCGTCTCCACTTCTTGCGCCACGCATAGAACATAACAGTTTTAATTAAACATAGTACAGATTTCAAAAGCCTTAAACTAGCCTTTATGGGTTACTAAAACATTTATGCTTGAATAATGCCCTGTATGATGATTCACCTCAATATTCTAGTTGTACATGAAATGCATTGATATTGTCAGACTTTACATCCTATTCTGGTCTTGTTCTAGTCTAGGCTGTGCAGAATCTAAATGTCTTATTCAGAACCTGGTAGGCTCTACAGAAAATTCACAGACATTAATCAGATAAAATAATTATTTTATTCTGATCTGTGTAGAGCAGAAGATTTGGCTACAGTAGTTCACAGAAATCAATCTACAAAACCTGCTCCTGGTTAAAATACTCAGGCTTTTTGTCTTTTCTGATCCATTGTTTATATTTCATGGCAAGGACCATAGTGTTCATTAGTCACATTTCTGTGACTGTCCTGAAAAATAGTCCATTGAATGTCATCTATTTATTAGAGAGAAAGAGTTCAGTATGGCAGACTTTTAAAAGTTGATATTGAAAAAGAAGTCAAGCTATCGTGGGAGCAGCATTATATATATCAAATGTATTTATAAGAAATGCAATTTCAGCAATAAACATACACCTTTATATTCTATTTATATCATACCATTATCCTGTTGGTGAAGACCTGTCTGTACTTTTTTCTCAACATGTATAAACAAAATACTGCCTGAAGACAGAAGAGGTGCTATGGGGCCATCTCTCAGGTGGCATAATTTTGAGTGCTTCTAAAAAGTACTTGACAGACATCACTGCAGAGCATAAATATAACTTGAAAGCAGTCTAAATGTAAATCCAGGTATGCCTGTATCAATGAGAGAGTCCACTGAAGATGACTTCAGTGAACGTAAAACAATCTCCTCCACTTATTATGTTAACATTGGGGCAACCATGATATATCTCACAGATGGTTCAGGCCTACCTACCCAATTGTAAAAATAATGTGAATTTGCATCAAATGTCATTTTATTTATTCTTAGTAGAATCTCATACTAACCTCATACTAAAAATGTTGAAATCTCAAGCTGGTGATCTTATGAAATGCTAAGCACTTCCTTTAAGCAGAATTGTGTGATCCTATTGAAAAATGTCGGTATCCCTCTCATTTGCTGTTACCATGTGATTAAACTTGATTAAACTGTTTTTAGGGGGGAAAATACCAATTTAATAATTGAGCAAATATACCAAAGGGGAATGGTAGTCTTGGGTAGTTCGGTGTTGCATGCACTGAAGATTATAACCCTATGGAACTAACATGGTAAAGCTGTAGTATGGAAAAGCTATAGCATATTTTATGTTTCAGTGTGTACATCATAAATGGAGACAGACAAGCAAAGGCAAAATCCTGAAGGCAAAGCAAAGTTTATGTTATGTGGTTTGATAGGATGAAAGGCCAATTCTCTCTTCCCACCCACATTTTTCTTTAATACATTGCTTATTGAATGTTTCCCACATACTCCTGCATAGATATACAAATGCTTGGGAATTCTTTAAAGTCCTTTAAGCATCTCTTTCATCAAATGCAACTCACTTCTTTCCTTAGAGAATTCCCTGCTGTTCTTAATGGATTAATTATGGAGTACATCTGATAGTTGGTCCAAAAGAAACATATTATTTTCTAATAGTTCCAATATTCTCACAAATCCTGTGGCTTTTCCATTGAGCATTTTTCTTCACAAAATATGCACTGTATTAATGACTCAAACCAAATTTTGGGATTCAACCTATTCCCAAGTTAGTTTTTTCACTAAGAAAAGTGTCCATGGAGAGTGGAGATTCAACAAATCTGTTAGCAGAAACTCAAGTGTGTATCAGAGAGTGACACTGGATATTTTATTCACTATTTTAACTTTCATTGAATAGTAGCAATTATAGATTTTGAATTTCTGTAAGTTTCAATGAAGCATCAGTCCATATATTTATTCTTCACCATGTGTGCATCTGAATAAGACATTTTAAAATTTGATTTTTTAAAGAAATCTGAGAAAGCAATAACACATCATGAGTTTATATAAATGTAGTTGCCAATGCAAGTACAATTCTTTTATGGAAAAATATTTGTGGAGTGATGGTGAAAGGGAATTTATCAGGTAAAGCTATTGAATATATTGAAGCAAACTGCTGCTCAAAAAATGCTATATATTTGAGCCTACAAGCATGCACATTTTTATTGGGAATATATAATACAAGAGAAACATTTCTTGAAGTAATTCTATCACCACCTCTCCAAAGGTATTGAGCTAAAATGTTCTACACTTCATAACCAAGTTGGCTGTGATTTATTTAAACAGTATTTCCATTTACAAAATGTTTCAAAAATTACAAAATGTTATAGGTAGGGCAACAGAAATGATACTTTCTCACTCTAATGCTTTCAATTCACTGGGATTCAGGAATTCACAAAAGTAAAAAAAAAAAAAAAGAGGCTTAAAATTGCCATGAAAACTATCCCTATCAAAGTCATAGCTTCTGTTTCCTTAGCCACCCTCATCTTCTTGTAATATTAGACAACTAGAACAGCTAGGCCTTACTAAAGTAGCAAAAGCAACATTTAGGGAAGGTTGTGTCAAAATGTGCAAGAAAGTGAATGAAGCCCCACAAAGCCCCACATCTTTTGTGCATGCTGTGATGTTTCAGGATGTACAAAAGTGAAGGTGACTTTTGATCACAACACTGTATTCTCCGTCTTGAAGACCTTGATTCCTCTGTGCTAGCAAAGCTTTCTTGTTTGGAATATGCCAAATTACACATGGGGTCAAAATGGTTGTATGCACTGCTCATGGTTGTTGTTTTTTAAAAGAAAAAAAAAACACCTCTATGTAACAGTCTTCTCTCTGACATTCTGTGCTGAGGATTTCTTTTTCTGGAAGAATATCAGTTATAAGAGCCCCTTGACTGTAGGTTCTCATGCAGCTCTTTCAAGGTTGCTGGACTATCACCATCCAATCTGAGCACAGACCCTCAAAGGAAGTCTTGGTCTGACATCAACTTTTATACACATATTAGCAAAAGAGAGATTTTTGAAGCTTGAGCCAAATAGTTCTAAGCAAAACTCTGTAACATAGAAGCTTTCAGTGAAGGTTTAAAAGAGGATCTGATTTGTCAAAAAGAAAACTATACAGCAAATGAACTAGAAAAATGTATACCATACAAATAGAACAGTCATGTATTTATTTTTCCTATGCAGATCAAAAAAAAAAACTAAAGTGTGTTATGGCCAAATTTACTAGCTTGACTAAAAGAACAGTTTTTACTCTTTTCTATAAAACTTCTTAGACTACATCGGAGCATTTGCGCATCTCATAATTTCTTTTTCTACTTTTCCATCTTTCAAAAAAATCTACTAATTTTTTCCCATTGATTTATTAGGTGCAATTAATCATTATTTGTTGCATCATACAATTTTTCTAACATTTGCTAAAAATCATTCAGATTCTCAATTAACAATAGAGCGTCTACTGCATAAAGAAGTCTCCATGCTTCCACACCTGCAAAAAACACATATCTAACATCATCACAATCATTTCATACATTTATCCATGAATAGATTAAATAACCAAGGAGCATCATGCAACCTCTTCTGGTTCCCTGAATAGTGTTGAACCAAATATTCCATCAATCACCCATGCTTTATTTCAATTTTTGTAGACTGATCTTATTGCATTCAGCAACTGACCTTCCACTTCATATTTTCATCTAGTTTTTATATAATATTCTATATTGTTTGTAAATCACCCAGAGTCACTTAGGTAAGATAGGTAAGATAAAAATTTGATAAATAAATAACATATTTACATAAAATATTCAATAATTCAAGCTTAGTGAATTTAGTTAACAAATATTCAAAATCCTTCATACATTTTTCAAATGTGTTGCCTGTACATCCTGCTTCCATAAAGCCATATGCTCTTCCCAAATATTATTCTTGCATATCTTATACTTTTGTAGAATGAGCTCTACTAATTTCCTTAACAAATTAATCTCCCTGTAGTTTTTGCATTACTCTTGCTGCCTTTCCCTTTCCACAAAGGACAAACACCAGTATTTTTCCAATGATCAGGTACAGATGCAGCCTTTGGATTTTTGGTCTCTTTAAGCTTGATTGTTTACTGGCAGATATTTCAGTACCCAACTAGGTAGCACCATCACTGTGTCTGCAAGCAAACAACCAAGTTCAAACAGCACCATGGGTGGTTTCAGAAACTAGCACTTGAACTCTTTGTTTAATAAGAAATTAAAGTTTTCCAAAGTTTTTGAACAAATTTTAGTCAACTTTTAATTCAAAGAGCCATCCCCCATGGATATTTTGGAGATGTATTCCTTCTCAAAAAAAAAAAAAAAACAGAAGTAGAAAAAATCATACTAATGTCAACATGACAGAAAGTCTCTCATGAGGCAAGTAAACTGTTCAACCTACTCAGTGAGGAGGAAGATTAGAAATAGCTGACTTTCTTCAAGGAAGTTGCAGTCAAAATATTTAACAATCTTATTGGATATTTGTAAGAATAAAAATTATAAAATTTTAAAAAGCTGTGTGTGCTTAAATGATACAGATGTTCTTTTCACCATCATGAAAACTGAGGATTTGTAATTATTACCCTTATCTTCCAGACACTGACTGGGGGCTAGAGTAGACTTATCCTTTTCTGCAGACTGTGTGTGAGAGAGATTAATAGCTAGGATTTTCATAAGTATTTATTTTCTTATCTAGCTAAGAACATTCTGTGGTGCTGTATAAATTAATAAGGTAAGAGCTAACAAAGGTATTTTCTCTAATATGTTCTTTGAAACTAAGAAAATAACCATAATCTTTTCAATTATTTTCTGATGATTCACCTCATATTGGCTATAACATCCCAAATTTTCTTTTAGATGTAATCAAATGTCGCATCAATGAAGTCACAACATGAGACAGGGTCTGATGTAGTCCTCTCACCATGAGATAAGAAATGTATCAAGTTTTCTTGTGTATGATGTCTTAAATTATTTTCCAGAGCTTTCAAACATAAGGGCTGCTGTTTTAATACAGGGGATATAAAACGGAAATGCTGATTTATGTCATGTTGAGAAATATAGTATAAAGATGTAACTTGTAAAATGAAGAGTGATCATTCTTCATAGTGCTGTATGACCTTCTCTGAGAAACTTCACACCTGTTTCTGAAATTTAGAAGGGTCACCAATTTAGGGATTCTTAAATGCTAGGAACCTCTTTTGTATTAGTTGCCTATAAAGTTTATATGTGCTGTTTATTATTTATTCATAGATGGCATTTCTACATCAATATTTGAGTGGAATGTTCTTAAGTGAAAAAAAATAAGCAGCAGCAAAACTATGCCTCAAAAACAGTAAGATCAATTAAGTAACAACAAGCCAGTTGAGAGATAATAAATACAATCAATGCAGCACTAAGATAATTTACTGTCTAAAGTAAAGGATAAAATGATGATCTCTCCAATGCTATGTTTAAAATCTCCCATGTTCTTCAACAAAGGACAAGGATACTTTCCACTGTGTAATCATTACAGCACAACTATAGCAGTTTACAAATCTGGCACCTGAGGCTGACTTCAAATACTATTAGGGGGGTAAGAAGGAAGATGAACATCACTTATTATCAATATCAGCTCAACAAAGGATATGAACAATGTACCCTACTTGGAATGTCAGCACCTGACCCTAGAATCCAGAAGTAGGGAGACAAGAGACATTTTGAGAAGGATCAGAGATGGTCAAGGTAATATGAGAGAAAATTGGCCTTTTTCAGGACCCAAATGCATTCTTGCAATTAATATATCCGTGTATGCATGTATATATACATGGATACAAAAACTGTACATTACTTAGGAAAATGTTACGCTCCAGAGAAGATTAACAACTGATGAATCTTACTCACCTGATTGGTAATTGATTGTGAAATACATGAAAGATAGAAACTCATAATAGTATCCTAAACTGATAGTGTTTTAAAATCCCTGATTAATTGAATTAAAGGGGACTAGTTGTCTAAATACTTCATTAAACAATAAGGGCTTATTTGGACCAGTCTGCCTACGTAAATATAGGTAGTCCTCAATTTAAAATCACAATTGGGACAGGAATTTCCATTGCTAAGCAGTGCAGTTGTTCAATGAGTTATCATATGACTGGATTTGATTTTACAATCATTTTTACAGTAATCATTAAGTAAATCATGTGGTAGTTAAATAATTAATGCAGTCATTAAGCAAATCCAACTTCCCCAATTGATGTTGTTTGTCAGAAACCAGCTTGGAAGGTCACAAATCATGATTACTTGACCATGGGATGCTGCAACAGTTGATAAATGTGAGCCAGTTGCCAAGCACCTGAACTGCAATCAAATGACTGTAGGGGTAGTGTGACTGTAATAACTCCAAGGACAGACATAAGTCATTTTTATGAGGTCATTGTAACTTCTGAATGGTTGTTAAATAAATAATCCTAAACCAAGGACTACCTGTATCTCAAACTTCATTTGCCATTATCACAGTGAAGGTTTCACCACAGAGATTCTAAGAACACATTATGACTAGAGGTTTCTAAAGATCTCTATATCAAAGATTCTGAGTCCTATCAGTCTAGAAAATATTACAAATACTTCTTTAAACCTCTGGAACTTTATACTGTTCCTAATCAGTGATACTGTTTTGTAAGGAAGAAGATTTGAGAAAAGAGAGAGGTTAATCTTTTCTAAAGAAGCAATGGCATGCCATACACCAAGCTTCTGACAGAACGCTTTCCATAAATAATACAAATGAATTCCCAATTTATAGTCAGTCATTCTCACGAAATGAGAGGGCTGGGGGGTTACTTTTAATTTCAAAAATCCAAGGGGCCAGATTTAAATCTTATTACTGTAAGCAAAATAAAAGGAAAAATGTGGATCATAAGTTATCATAAAAAAATGTTTTTCTTTGCACAATCTACTGTATTATCCAAATCTTGTGAGATTTGCTGTAATCTATCAGAAGCAATGTTAGAGTGAATAACATGATAAGCAAGGTATGTTGTACAGTTAAATTAAAACATCTTTACAAAGACAGGAATGGTCATCATAAACAAAGAAAATTTCATTAACTATTTGTTTACATTTAAGCAAAAATACCCAAAGGCATAAGGTTGAGTATGGTTTAACAAACCAACTGAGAATGACTTTGAGAAGTATCTTTCCAATCTTCACTCCTGCTGTGGAAAAATTCCCACTTTATCTTCTGCAAGCCAAAGCTTGCAAAATACTGAAGAATGGCCCTTATGTAGTAGCATGTAAGAGCAAGAATTCTAGCAAAACAACTGAGAATTTCTATTAAGTGAATCTATCAAAGTACATACTGTATGTATTAATGAGTGCAACTGTGGAAAGATCAAATGATAACACAGCTGAGATCAGCATTTATAGTTCTTTACCCGTCTTTACTTTTAAAAAGAATTAAATCTCTGATTGAATGCCAAAAAACCTCTTCTGAAGTAGTGGCTGCCTTGATTAAGATTTCCCATTTTGGCAAGTCCTAAATCAAGAAACATCAAAGAGATTTCAAAATAAAGAACAGCTGAAGAAAAATGTATGATATGACAGAAAGCATAAACAATAATACCATGCATATGCTTAAGTCATCTGAAAGTGATTTTAGTGATGTGTAAAATATTCAGAAATAAACATTTAAATGGCAGCTTAATTCCCCAAGGGAGAAAAGTCTGCTTAAACCTTAAATAAATCCTGTTTAGATGAAACCACATCCGTTCTCCCCATTTGCTTCAAGAACATATTCAGCTTCTCTGATTGGTTCTGCACAAAGAAAGATCTTCTATATACCACAACAGATTTTCATTCAAATAAATGGAAGTGAATGCATTAAAGGGTTTAGAAAGCCCACACAGGTCTTTCTTATAAATTTAAATAAGGCATCTACAGTTATGATTTGCTAAAACTAGAAACTTTTTTACAGATTAATAATAGAGGAAATTCTCAAACAGCTGTTTAGGCTAAACATGAGATTATTTAAAATTGCATAAGGAACATGCTTATGATGATCCTATACAATTAATACTTAAATTTTATTATTAAATGGCAACACAATACATACAAACTCAAGGTAAACCGCACCAAACTTGATTGCAGGAAATATGACTTCAGCAACAGAGTGGTCAACGTCTGGAATACTCTACCTGACTCTGTGGTTTCTTCTCCAAACCCCAAAAACTTTAACCTTAGATTATCTACTACTGACCTCACCATTTGCCTAAGAGGTCTGTAGGGGGCGTGCATAAGTGCACCAACATGCCTACCGTCCTTTTCCTATTATTTTTTTTATTTTTCTTATATGTATCCATTTCATGTATTCATAACTATGTTTACACTTATACCTGTTATCTTATAATCACTTGACAAAATAAATAAATAAATAAATAAACATCTGAAATAGATACACTGACTTTACTTCACTCTGTGGTCAAGGAAACAACTGTCCTTAATATGGCAGAATTCTCATGTTCATGAAAACACATGTAGATCTGTTTTTCAATATGACAAACATCAGTTGTTAACTGTTGAATTTGGGGATATTCGGGATATTGCAGCCTTTCAACTAAGCATGAATTTAAATGTGTGGTGTGGTTGAACAGGTTCGTGCAGAAACAATGAGTTATATTAGAGCTAGGGAATCTGTGGTCTCCCAAAACTTGCTAGTTTAGAACTCCCAGTAACCATAGCCAGTAAAACCAGCAGCAAAACAATTGTGGGAATGAACAGAGGGCCATAGCTTTCCTATTTTTGTAGTAGGAGAAAAGAATATTGGAGAAGACATTTGGTATATTTTATGGGCACAATATTGTTTGTCATAACTAAACCCTTTAATAAAAATCTAGAACTTTGGCATACATCTTTATCTGGTAATAGAACTGAAACATTGCTTTCTCCTTTACCATATACCATCTAAAATAAAGTATGTTATTTAATTCCAGTTATTGGGGAAATCAAATAATGAATGAGCTCCATAAGCCTTGTTTCTGGATATCCACATTGTATAATCTGTTCCTTTATTTCCAGAAAGATATAGATAGATAGATAGATAGATAGATAGATAGATAGATAGATAGATAGATAGATAGATAGATAGATATCTTTCTGGAAATAAAGGAACAGATTATACAATGTGGATATCCAGACAAACATCTATGTGCTGGATCACACTTTACTTTTAATATGTAATAGAAGGAAAGTCATAAGTCACTTTTGTCTCAGTACTGTTTTAACTTCGAATGGTCACTAAACGTATGGTTATAAGTCAAGGATTTATACTGTAGATAGATGTACCTCACTCTTAACAATCTTTAAATCATGGTTATAGAATCTGGTTTAAATACTCACAATAAGAGTTGAGTGGAAATTTCTCAGGAGACATTTTTCCCTAAATTAATTTCTTAAATTAATATTGCTATTAAAAAGCAATTTTATATATTTTCCTATGTCATTTTTTAATGTAGCTTTTATTCCATCTCTAGTTGCCAATAATGCCCTGGAATACTGGACACTTTTAAAAAAAGGAAACAAAATAAGGATTTGTTCAATTTGTCTGCCACTCCTTGAGACTGTCTGTTACATGCTCAGAATGCAGGGGTTAATTGATCCAAAGTCATTCATGGTCAAGTAGAGTTTGAATCCAGCTTTCCCTAGTTCCAATCCAATATGTTAATTGAACACAATAACTCTCAATTGTATGATCCACATGACTAATTTTGCAGACATATATTATCATGTAAAACAGTATTTAAAATTATTTTATAAAATCATCAGACAAATGTATTTAGTATTAGTAGATGAAAGATTTTGCCACCTTTTTTAATTGATATTATTGGAATTTCTTTTATTGTTGTGAGCAACCCAGATTCTTTGAGAATCTGGCAACATACAAGTTAAATTATGGTTTATTTAGACTGAATTTGGAAATTTTATCCATCTTTTCAAGAACTTGGGATTAATCCATCTGGGTTCAGTTCCAAGTGGGGAGAAAGACACTGGAAACATGGAGGCTGTTTGGAAAGATGGTTTAATGGTGGACAGGATCACATGGTTTGAAGTCCTAGGCAATTGAGCACATGGTGGGGGAAGAGAGAGAGAGAGAGAGAGACCCCTTCTTGGGCTTTGAACTTTCTTCCTGTTCCTGTGGCAAGGACATGTATTCTGATTGGTTGTCAGGCTCCCATGGGGCCATGCAGGGGTAACTTTTTATGTTGTCTTGAGTCCCAGGCTTGGTTGAACCTTTCTGGTGATACAATCTTCCCAGGTGCCATGTGGTGAGATACGTAGAGGACTAATCCTATTATGTCCTGAGGGTGAAGGTCTTTTGTTTTGTAGATAAGCTGGCCCAGCCTTTTGATAGGTTGGCACCAGTCTTTCTGGGGCTATTAACAAAGGTGGGAGTTGCATTCCAAGAGCATATTTCTCCTTTTCTCATCCAGGGAGGTATAATATTCTGCCTTTTTAATATTTCCTAGGATATTTCATTCTTCTTGGAGAAGGGTAGGTGCTAAATTTCTACAATATTAAAGTTATTGTCACAGGATGTATTATCTATTCTAGTTGAGAAAAATGAAGGAGGTGTCACTTCAAATACTGAGAAATCAAGCTGGCAATTTTTGTGGAAAATGCAATATAATATGGCAACATCTTTGTTTTGCTTACAAATTAGTGGCCAGACCAGAAAAAGTACATTGGAAATTTCTTTTCTTTATCTTAAATAATTTTAAAGCATACTTGTTCCACTTGGATGTTCTATTTAGAATATTCCCTCAATTTATCATTATAAAAACAAAAAAAGGATGTTGCAAAGAAACGCCATGTGTTATTGGCACATTCATATGATTTGATGGTTCCTATCACTTTTATTTTCAAAGACAGATTTTCACATAAAGTGACAAAGATGTGTATCATAACAACGCACCTGTGAACTGTAAATGATAACCCTGATTAAAGCTAACCTTGAACATACCCATTAAACAGGCACTATCTGCAGACCCCCTTTGTGTACTTTTGCTCCATGATAAGTAGAAAGTTTGCTAATGGTAGAGCTATTTTTATTCATAATAGCACATAGATTTCATCAGCTCTCAGAAGCCCATGAACAGAATACAAATGATGGCAAAATGTAAATGTGTAAAATCAAAATATAGGAATAAGTATTTCTTGAATAAGCTTTAATTTACTTTTTAGAAGCTCTTTAGACTTTTTTAAGTGACCTTGCTATCATTTGGAACTGAAAAACAAAAACATACAAATAATATTATGGAGAATGGCCAGATGTCTGAAATTATGCTGGGCAGTCCAGGTTTTTTTAAAAAAAAAAATACTTATCTTCTCAGCATTTTTTGGCAAACTTGGGTTTCTCCCCCTTTTTCATCTGTTCTGTTTCTGTCTCCTCTGGCAATGTATCTTGACGGCTAGGATTATTCTGTCTAAGCTAGAAACATTTGGACACTCACTAAGTAACAAGAAAAATAGTGAAGAAACCTGGTGCCATCTCTTGGTTGTCCAGATTTTTACATTCCAGATATGATATTCCTGGTTTCAAAATTATGGCCAAACTCTTGTGTATGACTGATCAAGGGAGGAGCTGAGAGCAAACTGGAAAGATGTTTATATGTGCGAAAGAAAAGTGCATGAGAAAGATGAAGGGAGAAAATAAAGTGATCCGTAGCAAAGAAAAGCCTTCTGTTTCCTTAGAACTTGTATGCATTGAACTCTTAAGCAGCTCTTCCCTTGTGCTGATGCTGGTTAGGTTCTAAGCCCACCTAAGAAAATCTTGTCCCAACTGAGATGCTTTGGCAGAAGCTTGCAAGTATTCAGTCTAGTCAGCAGATTATCATGTCTTCCTATTGAATAATTCCCTGATGAATTGTCCCAATAGGAGTTCTGTGCCCTCCTGATTTTCTGACAATGAAATCAATCACTTTAATTCCTGCAGGAAAGTCTTGCTGGTCAAAGACACTTATACTTTTGTTGTTGTTGCAGATGCAGTTAACTAAACCCAGTAATGCAAGATTTCATCAGTTTTCCAACCATTCTCCTCCAGGAGAAGAGCTTTACCCCAGAGATGAAGTCTTCTATCTCAGGTGATAGTGGGGGTGGAGGTAGGAACTGAGGTTGTGATTGAGTTTCAAAAAAACAAACAAAAAGCCCAGGAAAAAATAGTTAAGGGGGGGACAGTCACTGCCAGGTTTTGAACCAGCAATGCTCTTTTAACAAAGGGAATACTAGATCACAACATTTTGGTGAAGATAGCTCTAGAAGACTTTAGACATAAAATATCCATTCTGTTATACTGTCATACTGAGAACTTCCTACTTCTGTGAAGCAGTCAATAAACCACAGATTAGTCCAGGGTTTTTCAAACTTGGCAATTTTAAGATGTGTGGACTTCAACCTCCAAAATTTCCCAGCCAGCATGTGCAAATTATCCTGTAGCCAAGTAAAGCATTCGAACCAAAATGGAAATGAATGCTTGAGCATAGCTGACAAGGAAAGAGTACTTTAAAACTGCAGTGTAAAAAGATACCTTGTACAATGGAAGTGGTACAAGTCTAGGGCAAATTTTTCATTACTGGCCTACTCTGGCCATGGATAACTGAGCAACATGGATAAACCCAGAGATTGAATATAAAGAGAAAGGTGCATTGTAGAATTTTTCCAGAGTACCAAGTCAAACTGGTACAAGGCAGTGTTTGGCATTTTGGTTAAGTTGGCTAAGCAGCTTATCCCATTTTTGCTGTGTCTAGCCTGGTGTTTCTCAAACTTGGCAACTTTACAATGTACTGAATTCTGGGAGTTGAAGTCCACACATCATAAAGTCACCAAGATTGAGAAACACTGGGCTAGACACAGCAAAAATGGGATAAGCTGCTTAGCCAACTTAATCAAAATGCCAAACACTGCCTGATCTAATTTAGGATCTGGAAATAAATACACAAATAAATTTAGAATGATTTGAAATAAATACAAAAGAGTTGGTCATTCTACACTGAGTATCTGTGATGTGAACACAAACACCTTGCGGAGAACCTAAGAAAAAAATAATTGTTCAAATTATTTCTAGTCAACACAGACTTACTAAGTAGTGGACATGAATATAAAGGGCATAAAGAAACATTAATTTGGTAGCTACACATGTATTAATCTTTTTTTTTAAGTTGGAAATGCATTTATTAGTTTTAAAAAAAACATTCCTCATCTATCCTCTTTCTTCATATACTTTTTTAGAATCACTATCCTCCTATGGATTTTTTTTAATGGCCATTCTACACTATATATGAATTTGATAGTTCTTCATTTAACTTTATGATAAGCACAGGAGGAGTAAAAATTTAAAACACACATGCACACACTTTATGTGCCCTAGCCACGCAATGTTTTGAAGTTTTTATATTTTAAAATCCTTCACATTTAGCCTTTCAACCAGTTCCATCCAAGCTTCCTTTTCTTCTCAGTCAACATTGCACATCTGTTTATTTTCATCTTTATTCTTCCTTTACAAAGTCACTATAAGCTCACTTATTATGATACGTTATGAATGATATTTCATTAATCTGATTGATCATTGGAATTCACTTACTATATTTCATCTCAGGTGATTCCTTTCTTCCCATCTAAGGCACTTGCTGAGTGCAGGAATCCAAACTAAAGAACCTCTAGCATATGTAGTATCTGTCTCATCAATGCTTGAAAAGTTAATTGAATGGATCTGAATCCACAAGTCTTGAACTGCCTTCCAAATATTTCAAAAGTGTTTTCCCAGATTCCTGCTTTCTTCTCAAGACTAAACAACACATACCCATTTAATGCTAAATATGCCCATAGAACTCTAATTTATGGTTCCTCAACTACCCTTGTTTTCCTTGTTATGTAAATCTGTTTTAATTTCTCTGAATTGTTTTTCAAAATTATGTCTAGAATTAGACGCAATACTTAAGTTGGAATTTGATCTAAAAGAGGATCAAGGAGACAATAGCAAGCCACTTCTGAAATCTACCGGGACTTCCCCAGGCAGCTGCCAGGAATCTCAATGGCACAAAACAACCCAAAAAAATGCAGTTTGTTTTTTTAATTGATAGTTTGTTTTTATTTTGTTCATTTCCCAGGCATCCTTGTTTAATAAATAAACTTAGCAAAATTATCTACATGAACTCCTTATAAAGAAATAAAAAAATTGTTGCACCATTGCAACAAATCAAGCCATCTATTTCCTTCATAAAATATTCACCTTTCCCTGCTATCTTACAAAGCTCTCTCAAACAAGACAACCTCAATGCTATATGTCTTTGTTACACTATTACATTGAAGTGATGGAACAAGCTGGCATACATTTATAGGTGGCTTATCTTGGAACAGAACAGAATGACAGTTAACACTGGCAGCAGAGGTGGTATTCAGCAGGTTCTGACCATTTCTGGAAAACCAATAGTGGAAATTTTGGGTAGTTCGGAGAACCAGCAAATACCATCTCTGACTGGAGATTTTACAGTATCTTTCCCCTGTCACATCCACCAAGCCACAGAACCAGTAGTAAAAAAAAAATGAATCCCACCAAAATTGAATAGCAGCCACTCTGGATACATCATTTTTGTTCTTTCTTTTCTTACATTACACAAGATTGCCAGACCAACTGCAATTAATAAAAATTACATCTCTAGTGGGTTACAAGTCCAGCAGTTATATACCGTAGTGGGGCTGACTAAGGTATTGGGTCGATAAAAATGCAAGACTCTTATCTGGTACCTGAACAATCAACTTAATCCTCTCTCTACTTTTATACTGCCAGAAAAAAAATATCGATTACCCAACTGACTTTAGGGTGGCTAGGAAAGGGAATTTGAAATTCTGAATGGTGGATTTTAAGTACTAGATGATTATATTCAATCTTCCCGTTTTATTGTAGAAAACATACATACCAGTATGTCATACTAGTAATTAAGAAAAATAATAAAATCAACACTGCATTATGAAAATGATATTACTCACTATGATGCCTAAAACATGGTTCAGCTGTGATCAGCAGAATGTTTAGCCACTAAAGCAGGGGTGTCCAACCTTGGCAACTTTAAGACTTGTGGACTTCAACTTCAAGCTGGCTGAGGAATTCTGGGAGTTGAAGTCCACAAGTCTTAAAGTTGCCAAGGTCGGACACCCCTGCACTAAAGCCTTGTTGGCTGGTTCTTCTTCTCAACAAGTCCCAAGGCATAAGGGTGAAGAAAGCTGCTTTAAAATCTGGGCTAACAAAACAGCTGAAGCATTCTTCCCTGACGTCATTTTTATATTTATTAATTGGAACTGTTCTTTCCAAAGTTCCACTGGTATTTGATGCTGTGCAAAAACACAATTTTGCTCTTATGCTATTAGTCTCATTTGTTTTGGTAGAGTTTCAATAGAAGACTTAGTGTGAATGGTGCTCACTGTGAATTTATGAACATCAAAACACTTTGTGGCCAATAGGGAAAGATTAGACTTTTTGACCAGATGCCTACATTATGATTAATTCATCATTTTAATTATAAACCCTTTCTGTAGATAAAAGCGCCACTGAGTGACACAATTACAGCAACAATGACAAGGGCAAATCTCTTTTCTGATTTAAATAGATGACGCAAACACCCCATTGAGTGTGTACATATGGCCTTCTCTTGTTCTACAATATGCCCAAATCACACTCTCAGCAAGGACTGCAAAACATGAAGGATAAATGTGGAGGGAATAAGTGAAAGCTTTAGCTATTCAATTAAGCATGAGGAGAATGAATGGCTTATATTCACAAAGCTTTTATTCTAAGATTGGAAGGAATTAAGGAACAGAATCTAACAGGGAAGAAAAATAAAGTAAGCTTTTCCAACACACCAAGCTAAATTTCTCATCCATGAAGGCAATTTTTGTGAAATCCTGTGCATAGCAGAAGAATCAAGAGCCAAAACAGTTTTCTTCTTTCTAAGCCCTCTGTTTATCTAACAACCTGATAAAAGCTAATTTTGGTTCTTCCATGAATTACCTCTATGGTCTCACATGGTCATGTACTCAGCAGCAAAATAACCTTGAGAGCCAGTAAAAATAATGGGATTCTTGCTGAGGGTCATTAATATTTATCAGAGCTGTTCCAGGAACCTCTTCACACACAAACAGGTTTACTTGGGGCTGTGTAAGTGTAAATTAGCTAGAGCAGTTTGGGAATTGTAGAATGCCTTACACCTGATCAGGTGATTCCACTTCCTAGCTGAGCTTTGCCTGACAACAACAATTCTCTCCATGGTTTCAGATGCCGTATTTCGAAACACCTGCTCCCTTTTTAGCCGTAGATGCGTAGATTTCACCTGGGGCCTTCTTCCTGAAAAGCATGTGTGCTGTCATCAATTGAGTTAATATATGATATTTAGTCAGTATGTGATTTGCTTAGGTTTAGTTTAACATTAGAGTAGTATATTATATGGCTTATGTAATAAATGGTTATTAAGCAAGACATAGTTTAACATGATGTATAAACTCAGTCACTGAATTACAGTCAACTCTTGCAGCTCTGAGAACTTTTATCAGTTGGTTAGCTGAATAGTATTGAACCTTGATGATAATAGGGTTTTTTTGGCATTGGCTTTAGATGGCTATGTATTTATTTATAAAATACAATTAACTTAGAGAAAAGCACCACATTGAAAAGAGTGGCATATTTTCAAATAATGATATGAATAAAATGTGTGAAATCACATACGCATATAGATGAATATAAAATGTTTTTGAAAAGAAAGAGAAAAAGATTCAGTGGGTTGCATCAGAGGTACCTGCATCCTTATCTTGGTCAAGGCCAGGTGCTATTGCCAAGCTGTCATTTGCCTCATATCTCTGGTGACATGAGGCCTCCTGAGTCTATAGTCCCTAATCTCCCATCCAGAGGCATAGGGTTAAGTAAACTGAGCCACAGTGGTGCAGTGGTTAGAGTGCAAGTACTGCAGGCTACTTCTGCTGGCTGCCTCTAATTTGGCAGTTCAAATCCCACCAGGCTCAAGTTTGACTCAACCTTCCATGCTTCCAAGGTCAGTAAAATGAGGCCCAAATTGTTGCAGATAATATGCTGACTTTGTAAACCACCTAGAGAGGGCTGTAAGGCACTCTAAAGTGGTATATAAGTCTAAGTGCTATTGCTATTGCTAAACTATTGGTTTATGAGGACATAGCTTCAAGAAAGAGAGATTAAAGCAAGCTGCAATGTCTAGGGATGGCCAGAAGGAGGAAATTTATGAAAACAGTAGCAATAATACCTATAGCAGACTTAAAACACTTGGGATTTATGGCCAAATATGTCTCTTGCTTTTCCTCAAACCTCCCAATATAATATGATGAACCTTATTTATCAAAATTGATTAACATAACCTCTGCTAACCAGATAGATTACATGAATAAAATGTATGTTTTAGAAGCTAGCTACTGCAGCATAACAAATGACCACCATGTACAGTGCTGGCTATATCCCTGAGAAGTAAAATGCTATTTAATTTTAGTGCACAGATAAAGGCTTCCAAGCCTGAACTGAACCTCCATGCTATCTGCATAAAGAAGAGCCTAGGGAGTATGAAATACTAATAGTCAACTTTATCCTTAGAAGCCTCTTGGGGAATTTGCTAGGAAGATAACATGTGTGGGTCAAGTTAATATACTCCAGATACGGGAAGGAGGGGACAGTTTTTTTCAGAGTAAAAGAAAATGAGATGGGAAAAAAACTTAGAAAGCAAAGGTTGCTTGGTTTCCAGCAAATGAAGGAGAAAATAACACTGCCAGAATAGAAATATTGAATGAAAGTAGCATTTAATCTAATGCTCTCATTACTTGCTAAAAGAGAAAAGCACATCAAAATCCACCACCAAACAGAAGTGAATAACAAGCCATTGTCAGGATGAAGAAATATTTTTAAAATCTCAACTTCAGAAGAGAAGAAAAATGAATACACAGAGAAAGTTTCCCTTCCCCATCCTCTTTCCTCATAAGTCTGGTTTAAGGTTAAGTTTTCTGAACTAAAATGTGAAAGGAGGCATACAGTACATTTAAAGAAACTTGCCTTGTTCTTTCCTGAAGATTAGAATTTCACAATAAAATACAATGCCTTCAAAACAAAGTGTTGTTAACTCATGTTAGCTATATGTATACCTGATCTTTATTTCCGACTTAAACAAATTTATTCAATAGCACGCCATTGTATGCTGTTTTCAACCAAATAATTTTTATAAACCTTGTTAGAAGAAAACCCTGTTAAGTACTTTGGAGTTTACTCCAAAATTAGTAGAAAAGGGTGATAGTCACTAACTACACTTCCTTGCTTAGCTACCCAGAATTAGTTTAATTTGCTAAAACATTTCTCATTCATTTGGTATCCTGTAGCAATTTTACATTTGCATTTCATTTTTCTTCTGTTTTCCATTTTCCATTTTAAATAATAAAAGGCTCTTGTAGCTTTTTATATGAAAAGATTTTGAAAATTATTTAGCAAAAAAGGAAAAAAGCTATAAATAGTAAAATCAATAAAATACAGGTAGTCCTCAACTTACAACAATTCATTTAGTGACCGTTCGAAGTTACAATGCCACTAAAAAAGTGATTTATGATTGTTTTTCACACTTGCAAGCATTGTAGCATCCCCAATGTGATCAAAATTCAGACGTTTGGCAACTGACTTATACTTATGACAGATGCATAAGGGTCATGCGATTATCTTTTGCAGCCTTCAGACAAGCAAAGTCAATGGAGAAGGCAGATTCACTTAACCACATTACTAACTTAACAACTGCAGTGATTCACTTAACGACTGTGGCAAGAAAGGTCATAAAATAAAAGGTCATAAAAGATCCGGAAGCTCCAGTTGGTGCAAAAGGCAGTGGCCCTCATAGTTTTGTGCAGACCCCAGTGAACATATGTATCACCTCTTCTGTGGGAGCTGCATTGATTGCCGATTTGCTTACAGATGTAATTCAAGGTGCTGGGACCAGGTTATCTGAGGGACCATCTCTTGCTGGCCACATCTACCTGACCCATCAGAGCAGGGAGGCAGGGAATGTTGTGGGTTCCATTCCCAAGGGAGATATGCCTGGTGGGACCCAGAAGAGGGGCCTTCTCCTTGGTGGCTCCCCCTCTCTGGAACATCATTCCCCCAGAGATTAGAATGACCCCCACCCTAATATTCTCCTGGAAGATGCTGAAGACCTGGTTCTGCCAGCGGGCCTTGGGAACCCAGAGCTGGATAGAACCCATTAAATGGTTTGTGTGATCTGCTGTTGTCGGAGGTGGGGGGGGGAATTGGGAGGGTGATTTTGTTATATTATACTAGATTAATTTATTTGATTCTTTTGGTTAGTTTTTATTACTTTAAATGTGGTTTAATATTCTGTAAGCCGCCTTGAGTTGCCATGGGTGAATAGGTGGCAATATAAATTCAATAAATAAAGAAATAAATAATGAAATGGGGCAAAACTCACTTAACAACTGCCTCACTTAACCACATAAATTTTGGGCTCAGTTGTGATCAGGTCAAGACTACCTGTACCTTATAAAAATCAATACAAATGAACAAAGCTAAGCAAATATCAGCATAAAGAAAAGCCATGTAAAATGACTTGGGGGACAAATCAACTTGAACTTGATTCTAAAAAAGTATTGATCTCAGAATATATTAAGGAGAAATTCCAAATTGATATAATAAAACACCTTTCTTTTTCCTTGCCATCCTCAGCTTATCTTTGATGAGGGAGGGGAGAAAAGCCCCCACTTGAGTTGAGGGCTGCATTAAAATCAGTGTTTCCTTTCAGCAAGCTTTGATGGCCTAAGTCTCTCTAATTGGGGGAACTGCACCCTTTCCACTCCTTTGCAGATAACACTGCTATAAATGCTATACCCACATCTCCTAAGAATAATTAACTGTTCCTTAGAACAATTTAAAACATTCAGAAATTAGAAATAAGTGCTGCAGTTGTCAGTTCTAAAAGCAAGGAAGGCATCATGTTTGGGTGTCCCCATGCTCATAACATCAGAAAGGTAGAATCTCATTGCTTTCTCTTGTCTTCAGGAAAGTTTGCTATGATTGCTATTTAAATGGGTCACCATTCTCCATCTGCTTTCTGAATTGCTACTCTTCCATGAAATTTGTTTTTGCAGAAAGTCACATGAACTGTGACCTGAAGTCACCCTGCTAAATCCACTCTCATGCAGTAATATCAGTGCAGAATTGCACTGCATTATTTCCTTTTAAAGAGTCACACTATTCTGTGAAAACTTTAACCTTGAAAAAAAATTGGCATAATCATTATCTAAAAACAGTCATAGAGTCATTCTTTTTCATATATATTCCAGACACATGCATGATATGTGGGTTGACTCACACATGATTGGCACTGGATTCTATCAGTGGAATTGAAATGGAAGAAGGAAAGTATTCGCTAGCTTTTATTCTAGGCTTGCTCAGTGATTAATGATTGACCATTCTTTGATATATTCTTTTTGTTCTTTTTTTATCTAAGTGTTGTTGAAAGAAATATCCTTCTGGTTCAGTTCCAAGAGGGAAAAAGACACTGGAAACATGGAGGCTGTTTGGAATGATGGTTTAATGGTGGACAGGACCACATGGCTTGGAGCTCCAAAGTGAAAGGGATGATCACATGCTTCAAGGTGAAGGAAAAGATCAAGAAGAAGGAGGAGGGCAGAAAGTGCCTGGTTTTATACCCTCTGTTGAGATTTGAATTAGAGCTTGTATTCTGGTTGGTTGTCAGACTCCCATGGGGCCATGAAGGGGTAACTCTGTAGGCTGTCCTGAGTTCCAGGCTTGGTTGAGCCTTGCTGGATGATGATGCAATGAAAAGGGCTTTGGACAATTACTATAGCTTTACCTGGAGATCTTTGTTATGTAAAATAGCCCAGGCCTTAATGGTCCACCCATTAACAAAAGTGGGGTGAGCTTCTACTTCTGAGGTGAGATTCTACTCTTTTTAGGGGAAATATTCTGCCATTTTAATATTTCCTAGGATATTTCAATTTTCTAGGAGAGGGGTGGGTACTAACTTCCTTTAATTGTCAGTGCTAGATGTTTGGGAAATTAAGCCCAAACAAACTGACTAATCAGGCTTACCTTTCCATTTGTACCACCAACCAGAGTATTTGCTCTTAGTGAAAGCAAATAAATAATATTTAGCAACATGAGTCTGCTGTCATTAGAAGATGGTGGTTTGGGAAGGCATTCCGACCTACAGTCAAGAAACCAAATGCAATGTCTCTTTACCAAAGTCCAAGAGTCTACTATTTTATCACTACTAATTGTGTCTCAATTTTATATATCAAATAAAAAACACAACAGTCACAAAATGTCAAATAAATGATCCTCCAACTATAATACAACAGTCTAGTATAAAAGATAACTGGATGTCAGCTACATAGGAAGAGCACTTCAAAGTTCTTTTTTATAGATAAGTGATAACAGTGAAGTGAGCAAAGTTCATTGCCAAAGTGGGTAGTTCTGTTTATTTTTCTGCTACGACAACAAAATAAAGATGGCACAGACATGACTGCAAAATAAGTTGAAAGATGGAAAGACACATCAGCTGCTATTATTCCTCCATACCCAATCAATATATAAGACAAAAATGAAGATCTGGAAGTCAGTCCTTCACAAAGACAGATAAGGGGAGTATATGCCAGTGTAATTGGGGGAAAATATTTCTTTGTATTATCAAATATGGTAGCAAAATCTATCTGAGCAGCCTGCAGAAGCCATACTTTCTTGTTTACTATTTTTTTCTTTTCAGCAGAGCATTAGACAAGTGGGCTAATGGAAAATGAATTATCCAAAATCTTCATCTACAACAGTCTCTGATGGCTCAGAGCACTAACTTAAATTGCCCCATATTGCTTGTATCTTTATTTTTTTTTTTCAGGCTATGATTTTTTTTCCCACCTGCTGCTTGAACACTTCCAACTGGAGATGCCAGAAACTGGTGCAACCTGATACTCAACCCCTGTCGCTTACCTGAACCTTTATTTGCAAGTTTATTTATGCAGGTTTGCAGCTTTTATGCTTTCTATTTTGTCAGATTTGTGTAAAGAGATTATTCTGGGGGTATAATGACTTACCTCTTGGTTTATAATTCTAAGATAGTTTGTCAAAATATCCATTAGCAAAGGGCCAAACATTGCAGAATATAAAATAAATATTTGTGTTCAAAATAATTATGAAAGTAAAATAAATAAATAAATAAATAAAGCATAGTCATAAAAAGATAGTATAGCACTTGTAAGATAGTACATAAATTATATATAAAGGTGTGTTAGGATCTTCTTTATATGCATTCCTGCATTTGCTACTTCTGTGGTAGCTCCTTTTTCATGATCACAAGCACCCGTTCACCAAACCGGTTGTTATACCAGTTGAATTGCAACCCTGGCTAGAAGTCTGTTTGTGGAAGAAGGGGAGGGGAAGGGAAGGGACTCTCTGTTAGTCCCAAGTCAAGTGTTTCATTGCATCATGCACCCAATAGTAGTGCAGGAAAGATGTCGGAAGGAATGGAAGAAACAGTGTTAAATTATACTTCAATTCAGGAAGAAGTTGATAAAGAGAAAATTAAAACTTCTTAGACACAAATACAATAAAAAGATTAAGATTTCCAGAATTCTGTACTTGGACAGATAAAATAAACATAAAATAAAAAATAAGGCTGAATTAGAAGAAAATTAAATATCAAAATTCTAACAATTTCTGGCTGCTCCAATTGCTGAAATAAAAATCCTGTGCTTATTTGGATTTTTTCAGCTTCTTTCCAATTCCAACCTTAAATCAAATGTTCAAATGTCAATTCTCTACTTTTTATAACCCCAATACCTAGCTTCTCCTTGATCAAAATTACTTTTTCTACAACTAAGGTAGAGGAGCAGGGCAAGATCTCACTTGCATCTTTGCCTTGTGGAGGTTTACATTCAAAGGGAAACATATGTATCCCATATCTGGCACAGGGATCTGGCAGTCTGGAATCTTGTGGAAAAAACAGGCAAATTCAACAGCAGTTTCTTTTGTGGTTTAGTAGAGCTCCAGATAACAAAAGCTGATCAGTGAAAATGCTCGTTAATACTGCTGATATTCTGCTGGAAATCAGCAATATTTCATATAGACACATATATAAAACAGCTGCTCTGTTTGAATAAATGGCTCTCCTGGGAAAACCCAATATGGCAAATTTTGTGACTGCACAAAATGTAGAAGTTGCCCTAATTTCTAGCAGTGACTGAAATGATAATTCTTCCACGGAGCTACTCCAGTTCATTGCTACAACAACAACACAGTCCTTTCAACAGTTCCAGGAAGACTGTATACCCATTTGCACTACTCAGGTGACCCTGATGACATGGATGAAGTTCCAGGTGGCCTCAACAATTCTTTAAAAGAATGTAAATGACCAACTGTCTGCAAGGAGTATAAATCCTTCCATGTCTCCACCATTCAGTCAGAGCTGAAGAAGTTTCTTGGATGAGAAGTGAAACATCTTCAAAGAAAACCAAAAAATGCAGTTGCCTCTTGAAAAAGCACCTTTGGGACAACTATGACCAGGATGACTGAGAATCTCCACAAATATCCAGTCCATTACAGTACAGTCATCATAATTAAAAAATTAACTACATAGAAGTAACTATTATTTTTTAAAGCTGGACTACACTTTTGTTTTTATTATTTATTTATTAAATATATATGCTGCCTATTGCACTCTTGAAGTGACTTTTATTTCTTTGTGAGGTTTTTTTTTCAATCTTTGAAGTATATCAAGAGCACAGTATTTCCATAGTGATGTCCCTGGAGTAAGCCAGGCCAGCTGTTTAGCTTGGCTCATTGCGGGGGTAGGTATGGAATCTCAAGTCGTGAAATAGGTCTACTTGCTTACTTGGTTGATTTCTTGGCTTGAGGCAAATTGTTCCAAAACAGAATCCTTCAGATACATTGAACTAAAACTCCCCTCATGCACAATCAACAGATGTCAGATGCTTTGTAAAATGCTCTTTTCTTTGAGGGCAAAATCCCCTTTCAGCTTGCATTACATGTGTTTTGAGGTTAAAAGTCATCCACATTTTAATTTTTAAGGCTGTTTTGCTTCTCTTATATTCTCATATTAAAGAATTTTTAAAAATGCTTTTATATCTGGGCCTTTCCTGTGGTTGAGTTGATCAGTGATCCACTCATCCTGAGTCAGCAGAAACTACATCAGTGAGACATCTATTGTGCTGATCCTCTTCTGCCTCTCTTGCCTCTGTTCTCTATCCCTGAGTTATGTTATTTCTTTCTGGTTATGGTCATCCAGGTTTGCGACTGACTGTGGAGGTTGTCAGAAGAAAGGGAAAACATATCGCTACAGTTTAAACCTGTTTCACTTTGGGTTGGAGAAAAGATGGAAGCAAGTCAGAAAACTTGCCAGGGCATGTTGTTTGGTACAAGTGGGAAAAGTCCCTCAGAACTTAATATTTTTTTTAAAAAAAATGCTATAAATTATATTGCACCTCTTCAATATTTCACAGTCCAATTCTATCATTACATCTGCTGATCAGTGATGAAATAATTAATAAATCTATTAATTGTCAGAAAAACAAAAACAAAAGCAACAATAAAAAATCATGTTTAACATCACAGTAATGTGACATAGCAACAGACGATGAACAAATGCAATAGATTGAATGTAATGAGAGCTACAGCAAGGGAGCAAGAATAATATTTAGTTCCTTTTTCTCAATTCTCCCAAAAGGCAGCTCAGGGTTCTGGAGACTGGAAGCCAAAAGGAGGAGATGCAAATATAAAACTATGCAAGTCTAGAATTACAAAAACATTGCATTTAGACTGACTACACAAATAATCCCATTTAGGCTTTTATGGCAGACATATAGAACTCTTATTGTTTTCTAGAAAATTTTCAAGGTATTTCCTGTTGGTCTTCTCTCCAAGTTCTACCAAGTCTCAGCCTGCTTAATTTAATATATATATATATATATATAAATGCTGCCATCTTCTGGATAAATTGCAAATGATAATTATATATTGAACAGAATAACATTAATGGCATTTTATTTAAATATATAGGTAAAAATATGTTCCTCGGCATATTGGTATACATCATATCAAGAGATGTGCTACCCTTGTTCTTTTGAATGAAGATTTATTTGGTGCAAAATCTATTTCAGAACAGCTATTTCATTTAATTCTGACTGTAAATAGGTGAATATATTTTCAGAGCAAGGCAAAAGAGCTTGGCTAGAATCATATTTTGTTTATTTTTATTTGTTAACACATCTGAAATTAAAGGTGTGAAGAGCAAATCTCTCTCTTCCTCTCCCAAACCTGGAGAATTGATTTGTATTCTTATTCTGATGTCACAGAAAGAAGATGGATTTTGTATTGGAAAAAAAATTATTTAAGCCCTCATGAAATTATGCAGAACAAGATGGGAGAGTTCTCTGAAAATTCAGGGGTAACTAATATTAGCTTCATCATATTGAAATGACAAAGATTTTTTTTTCTGCTGATAGGTGCTGTAACAATCATAGTCCTCTTGTCCTTAATACTTCAGTTTTTCCTGCTGACATTTCTTGCCTTCTGCTTCTCTGACCTTCCCTTCCTACCTTCACTTTTGTAATCCCAGGCTTTATAATAAATCAATAGACAGGAAAATAAAATCCTTGTTGGAGCAGAGACTGTATTTTGCTAGTATAAAAACTTAAAATTCCCCACCTTCCACTTGACCAACAAAATGCCTAGATTCATTTCCTCCCTCTATTGCAGTTTATGTAAAGTTATTTAAATCCTGACTGACAGTATTTATCAAGACAGCTGTTGAACTGAGCCACAGTTGGTAAGAGAAGTGGGGAAAGAAAGGGTGGAGGGAACAAAATACACCTCTCTGATTTTCTCCTCAGGGCAAAAACAGTTGCTACTTTTATCCAGGTAGAAGCAGTAGAAATGCCAACTGTGTGATTACATATAATGCCAATTGTGTGATTACATATAAAAGAACTATTTATTAGGGTATTTTCCATACTTCTGCCTGGTTCTGCTTCTAGATATCAGTGGCATCGGCCAATTAATACAAATGCAACAGCTGGTATGGAAATAGTGGAAATCACCCTCTCTCTTTCTCATCTATGTGGCATGTTTTTATATCTTTCAGAGTTGGAGATTAACTAGCACATCACTGTTGTTTTCAGTGAATCAAATAACCATGGGGCTTTTTTCTGCCCCAGGTTATTTCATCATCAAGTTTTAGCACAGGGAACTTGAAAAACAAAATAGTTATAGTTTTAGCAATGAAGAATGAATTGATTATATGTCAGCTGTTTCCAATCTAGTGTACTTTTTAAACTCATGCTACTATCCTCCAACCAACAGGGCCATCAAGCTTCATTACAGGCTGAAATTCAAGGTACTTGTTAAGCCTGTGTTCCCCAACCTGGGTTAAGGAGACAAGCTAAACAGAATGTGCAGCGTTAGTCAGATAGGCACACAGATAAATGAGTGAGATAAGTTTGTATGTTTATTAACATACAGTAAAAATAACAGATACGCTTGTGCTATCAGAAATATAGTTTATTCCATTTAGAATTATAGCATAGTCAAAATAACAGTCCATTAGTCATGTATCATTTTAGTCAGTCCATTCAAGGATATTCAGTTAGCAAAGTCCGTGTAGAATATCCAATGTCAGTTCACTTACAATAAATCAACAGTCCTTTCTCTCTCCCGTTTGAGTAAAGAAAAAATGCAGTCTTCATCCAGTAATTAGGGATCATCAAGCCAGAGAGAGCAAGCTGCGGTACCTTGCTTCTTTTATGGTGCTTTTACAACCACTCCCTTAATTACATTCCTACAGTTAAAGTTGCAGACACTTTAACTAATAAACCATGATTACATATTTATTATTTTACCTAAACCAGTTAGGGTAAACCATGTTATCCCTAACAGTACTGATTTCATGATATTTCAATATTCACATACTGAATTTCTCACTCCCTAGTAACAATTATGGCCATCAAAATTCTGCTGTGGAAAAAACATGACAACTCTTCTACAGTATATAAACCAGTATTCCTCAACATCAGCATCTTAAAGACATGAGGACTTCAATTATGGGAGTTGAAGTCCACACAATTTAAAATCACTGAGGTCTGAGAAACATTGATCTAATGTATCGCAACTTTTTTCTCCTATGCTAAACTGGGGGTGATCATGGCATGGTGCATCTGGCCCATAGGCTGCAAGTTTGACACCCCTGACCCTTTCATACCACTGACCTGCAATGTGTCATGCTCATATCTTCACACTGCCAGCTTAGAATTCCTCTTCCAATTCAGGTGAGCAAGACAAATTTTAAATGGAAGATAATAATCAATTTAAATAACACTATTATTTCTCTTGCCTTTTTTCCCACATCATTCTTCTATTTCTCAGGGCATCTGGTTAATATAAATTAAAAATATAATTTAGGATGCAACTGATTCTACTATATTAGTTTTTATACTGCAGCTCCAGTGAGTAAAACAGCTGATGTGTGGCAATCTGTTGTGCTGTGCAAATCAGCCAGGCTTCAAAACAAGGAAATAAAGGATAGACAAGGGCAGGGGCAGGTGAGCAGGACCAACTGATCACCAGAACTACCAGTTCTCCTGAACCAGTCTGTACTGACTGAATTCCACCCCTGATAAGAAGAGAACTTTAATTTCATATCAGTCGGGTAAGGGGAAATAACAGTTTTACCATATGTGCCATTCTGGGCATTTGCTAGCAAGGTCAAAGTCTTAGTATGTATGACTTCTTAGTCATTGAGTCCTAGCCAATTTACAGTCCAATGAAACATAAATTAGTCATCCCTCTAAATCTTTTAGTCAGTAAAATCAAAATGTTTTAACTACCAAATTTTGTCCATTTAAACAGCAAAATTTCTTATTCACCTGATTAAATAAGGAACACACAGCTTGGATATTTATATTCTGTAACATTAAAATGACTGATATAACTAAATTATAACAGAAGTAAATGGAGTGGAACCAAAATGTATGGTATCTTTATGCTAAATTTGTGGTTGTGCTGTTGAGTTGATTATAAGGAAAGATTAATTATTTTCCCTTTCCTGCTCATGTACATCTTCCAAATTCTCATTTATTTTCAAGATTCTGTCTTTCTTGGAGTCCTAGCCATGTTTCTTTGTTGGGGTCTTTTGAAAGGCTGACAAGAAGAATCTAAAAAACTAATGGTAAGACATATGGATTCCTGGGTGGAATTCAAGGTGCTGATGGCTATATACAAAGCCCTTCATGACACATACCCTAGATACCTGTGGAGCTATCTATCTCCAATTATTTTTGTCCCAAAACATCAGACAAGATTTTATATTCTAAGTTGCAATAATTAAACAATTTCATTTTATAGGATCCAGGAGCCATGCTTATCCCTGTTTTAAACACAGATTCATTCCAATCTTGGAAATACTTTCTTAGTATTGAAAAAATCTTCCTGGTTGCTTCTGCAGTTAATAACAATGTCATCAATGTCTCCATGACTCCTGAACTAAGAATGGGGTATGATCTGATCATATTGCCCCATTATATATAAATTGAAATTATACTGTGGGTGGTAAACGTAGCATTTTGATTACATCAACATTGTGCCAATTCCCACCAGTATAACCAACAGGACTGTAATATTGCATGGTATGAATAAATAATGTTCATCATAAATCTTTCAAACAAATTGGAGCCATGGGAGTTCTAACAATTTTTGGAAATTCTTGGTTTTAGCAGATCTTACAAATCTTATACAATCACACTACAAACAGCTGGCAAAATTGCTAATACATGAGGTATCTTAGGTGTCAAGAATGGCACAGCTCAATCTCACCTCCCAACAGTTTATTAAAGTATTTTAGTCAGGAGTATCATCTTTTTTATACTGCACAGCTTGGAATGTGCTTTTATATACTTGTTTATTGTTACCATCTCACACAATGCCAAAAGTATGATATTTGCAGATTGTAATACCAACAGAAGGAAATCACCATCAACTTTTACCTGCTGTGTGTTAAGAAAAAAGAAAAACAACACCTCTTTTAGTTTCTTGTTTTCTCACCTATAAAATATCAAAGTTCTTTTTTAACTTGATCTGCTGACACTCAGCAAATATCAACAAGACTAGCAATGAAAGGAAGCGACTATGAACTGAGCTGTGTTGTAAGACTTCTGCCCTCTTGCTTAATTTCTTCATATTTTCCTTCCCCAGTTCTTGACTGTTTGTTGTTTCAGTATTTGCCAAGTTCAGAGAGAGTTCAGGTTCATCATTCGACTAGAAATTACTTGTAAATTTAGGATTTTGTTTCATGGAATAGGTGGGCACCCACTGTACCGTATAAGTGGTTATTTAAGTACTGGGCAACATGAGACCCCCACCCCACTGCACTTTTCCTTGTAAGCAAATCCCATGTAAATTTTAAACCTGAATAAATAAATGGGGGAGATGAAATTTGGATCATTAAAATATGTCAAAAATGGGAGTAGCTAAAGATATGCTGTATTTTACCATTATACTGTTTGGCAAAATTCAGCAATCATTTTAAGTTAGAATGTTTCCTTTCCCCTAATAGTAGAAGTAATCTTTTTTAATTAAGTGTTTTATGCCCCCAAGGTCACTTTCATATGAGATAGGGAACTATATCAATATGATAAATACAAAAATAAATAATACAGCTATGTCAGAAATATATGTAGAAAAAGAGTAGGCATCAATCATATACTTGCATCTACCACCTCAACTTTTTTAACTATCACCAGAAGGTCTAATGTGCAAAAAAATATAATTTTGTGGGACAAAGTGAAATAAAATTCCTATTAAGAAAGAACTATCACAGAGTCTCAAAATTTACTAGAAAGTTAGATTTTAAAAATAAGATATACAAAATTAAGCTTCACCTTGAACAAAACATATTTCAAGTGAATCTGAGGCAGAAAAAAAACAAAATCAAATACAAACCAGAAGCTAAATCCTTAACCAAGTGAATTCAGTACACATGACAGTTCAATGTACAAAACATATTTCCATAACTTCTGCCAACATATGTGTCAGGACAAAGGCTGAGCCTTTATCGCTTTTGGCACAAGCTTCTATTCAGCAGCCTGGTGATCTAGATAGCATGAATAGGAGGGCAAATCTTCTCCAATTGCAATAGACCAGGTGGGGAGGAGAATGATATAATCACTGAATATCCAAGAGAGATAATATGGAAACTTATTCATTTCATCAACTTTGCTGAAAGATCAGCTCCTTTCCACCTGACTTCTTTTTTGCCTGAATTCTCTCTCTCTCTCTCTCTCATACACACACACACACACTTTTTCCCTTTCCTTCTATATCATGGAAAATAGATGATGATTAGATACACACAACCAGTATCTCTTTTCATTCAATATGCTTTCATTGATTGCCCATGGGTTGAATCTTTATAAACAAATCAAAAATCAAATGAAATCTCCCCATATAGTACAAGCCCATTATAGAATCTTATCACACAGCAGTAACAGAGGTTCATGATGACATTTTGATTGCTACAGTACTTTATTTGCATATACGCCTGCCAAATTTTTGACAGAACTAATACTGTTAAGAAAATATGGCAAGGCAAAAGGTGCCAGATTCCCCCCAAAATTTTCTCTAGATCAAGAGAAGTGGAAAAGGCACACAGAACAAATAAATAAAATAAATGGGGACACATTTTATTTACCATTTGATGTTAAATATGGCAGAAGTCCAACAAGACCAATAAAGGAAAATATTGTAGCTCTGGTTGGAATGAGGGGTTCTTGGTGTTCTCTGAGCTTGGTTGTTTTCTTGCAGACATTTCATTACCCGAATTAGGTAACATCATCAATGCTCAGCAATGATGAGCATGGTAATGTAACATTGGCAAGAAAACAACCAAGCTCAGAAAGCACCAAGGGCCCCTCATAAGCATAGGGATTATAAAACAAGATGTGTCTTAAAGCAGCCACCACTTAGTCTATATGGGGTAAACTATAATCCCAGGCCTGCCATTTTCAGAAAAATGGGAGCTGGACTCCAAACATTTGAAGTGTATTACAGTGGGAAGACTGCCTTATGGATATATAAAATTGGCCTTGAGATTTCAGAAGGTGTTTATTCTCAGGTGAACAATATATAAGGAATAATGAGAAAAGGCAACACCTGTGTACATGCAGAAAAATTATCTTCTTTGATCCAAAGACATTGTACTTGGAAACTGTCCAGCATTTAGATCATCCAACTCAGAATCATTCTGTTACAAGATGGGTAGCAAATAAAATTAATATTATTTAATAAAATTTAATAAATAATTCTCAAGATATGATTGAAAGTATTATATAGGAGTAAAGAATTACTGGGACTGCAGATTCTTTTGTTATGTCTGAGAAATGATCTTGACGTAGTTAGATGGCAATGTTTTTCCCATTTTCCAAGACACCTTCCTAGATTTCAAGTGATTGAGAAATATATACAGCATTATGAAATGTATGGATAAATCACTGCATTCTGAGGAACCAGCTGCAGGGTACTCCATCTTGTGCAAACCCTACACAGAGGTTTTGACGAAATATCTGTCTGATGTAAGTTCCTCTTAGTTCCTGGCATAGTTTGATTACATTGCAAGATAGCCCAATGCTGTAAATGTTAAAAAGCAAACAAACAAAAAGGTATTTGAAGTGTACATCAATTTCTATACTTTTATTTGTTTCTAATATGGTGAAAAACTCATGGTATCCAGAGAAAAAAATGAAGGCAGTCACCCAAGTGACATTAGCTAAAATGGCAGCGCGCATGGACGCAGCGGCTTATGGCTCTCCCGTTCGGTGTTCTTTTTTGTTGTCTGTATACGTCTTTCTCGTTTACCTGTGGACTATCGGTTCTACGAACCAACTCTACACACGATCGGACATCATAGGTATAGGAAACCAATACCAGACGTCTGTTTCGAGTGTCTTTCACCGCACACATAACATCCCCGACGAGATAGCGAGACCAGCGGGCTCTCCGTGGATTGTTGTCGGGACTAGGAGGCGGCGCAGACGGAGGAGGGAGAGAAAGCAGAGGCGAGGTTGCAGGTCTGGTGTTATACTAAGGCTGAGGAAACATCCATACAAGCCACCTCTTCCGAGCCTGTATCTCGCCAACGCCAGATCCCTGGTACATAAAACGGACTATTTAAATCTACAACTCGCTGGCAACCGCTATGTTCGAGACTGCTGCATTATGGTAATCACCGAAACCTGGCTACATCCCGGGATACCTGACGCTAGCATGCAGCTAGCAGGCCGCACTTTTTTACGCTGGGATAGAACGAAGGACTCTGGTAAGAGCAGAGGAGGGGGGCTCTGTATCTATGTACATGAGAACTGGTGCAACAACGGGACAATTATAGACAATCACTGTTCCCCTGATCTCGAGTACATGTCTGTAAGATGCCGGCCTTTTTTTTTACCGAGAGAGCTAACTGTTGTGATTGTTACGGCGGTGTATATCCCACCCGATGCAAACACAGACAAGGCACTCTCTCTCCTGCTGAACACCATAAACGAACAGCAGCAGGCCCACCCTGATGGTGTTCACGTCATTGCAGGAGATTTCAATAAGGCCAATCTGAAAACTGTACTCCCGAAATTCTACCAGCATGTCAAGTGTGCCACGAGGGGAGAAAACACTCTGGATCATGTTTATACCAACATCAAACATGCATACAGAGCTATACCCCTCCCCCACCTCGGGCATTCAGACCATCTCTCCCTCCTGTTACCCCCAGCCTACACCCCCCTCAGACGCAGTGGCAGGCCCATTACAAAGACTGTAACGACCTGGCCTGAGGATGCACTCAGCAGATTACAAGACTGCTTTGAGCAGACAGACTGGAATATGTTTCAACACCAGGAGCTGGAAACGCACACGAGTACGGTGCTGGACTACATCAAGTTCTGTATCGGAAATGTGACTGTAGACAAAAACATCCGGGTTTTCCCAAATCAGAAACCCTGGATGACCACCCAAGTCCGCAGACTCCTTAAAGCCCGCGATGCAGCCTTCAGGTCAGGTGACAGAGTTTTGTACACAGCCGCCCGAGCCGACCTGAGGAGGGGGATCATAAAAGCCAAGATGGACCACAGGAGGAGCATAGAGTCCCATCTGTCCAGCCACAACACACGGGAGGTGTGGAAGGGCATACATGACATCACTAACCACAGGGGCTGTCATGTGACAACAGAACATCTGAGTGCAGCGCTAGCAGAGGAGCTGAACAACTTCTTTGCTCATTTTGAAGTTCCACAACAGCATACAGCCGCACCAGCCCTACTCCCACCTCCAACCACATCCAGCTCTACCACTCCACCCAGTACATTCTCTGTGACGGAGGACGACGTCAGACGGGTGCTCCGTGCAGTGAACCCCAGGAAGGCAGCTGGTCCAGATGGAGTTCCTGGTAAGGTGCTCAGGGCATGTGCCCCCCAGCTCGCCTCCATCTTCAAAGACATCTTCAACCTCTCCCTGGCCCAGGCAGTTATACCATCCTGTCTGAAATCTGCCACAATCATCCCTGTGCCGAAGAAATCTTCCATCTCCAGCCTCAATGATTACCGTCCAGTGGCGCTCACTCCTGTAATCATGAAGTGCTTTGAGAGGCTGGTGCTCCGGCACATCATCAATCATCTCCCTCCGGATTTCGACCCTCACCAGTTCACCTACCGCACAAACCGGTCTACAGAGGATGCCATAGCCATAGCTCTGCATGCTGCGCTGAACCACCTGGAGCAGCAGCAGAGCTATGTCCGGATGCTCTTTGTGGACTACAGCTCTGCCTTTAACACAATCATCCCAGGAATATTGACCAAAAAACTGGACACATTAGGTTTGCCCCCCCTCATATGTGCCTGGATAAAGGACTTCCTAAGTGACCGGCCCCAGACTGTAAGGCTTGGCCCCCACCTCTCCTCCACACGCACACTGAGCACTGGCTCCCCACAGGGCTGTGTGCTGAGCCCACTCCTGTACTGCCTCTACACCCACGACTGCAGTCCACAGCATGACAGCAACCTCATTGTGAAGTTCGCTGATGACACCACAGTGGTCGGACTCATCTCGAAGGGAGACGAGGCAGCCTACAGGAAGGAGGTTCTGATGTTGACAGCTTGGTGTTCAGACAACAACTTAGCTCTGAACACCAAGAAAACTAAGGAACTCATTGTGGACTTCAGGAGGCACAACACCGACCTGGCTCCCCTCTACATCAATGGAGAGCAGGTGGAGAGGATCCACACCTTCCGGTTTCTGGGTGTCATCATTGCCGACAAAATCTCCTGGACGGAAAACATCACGGCAGTCATCAAGAAGGCCCAGCAGAGACTCCATTTCCTGCGGGTGCTCAGGAAGCACAACCTGGACTCCAGCCTGCTGATTACCTTCTACCGTGCGTCCATTGAAAGCCTGCTGACATACTGCATCACAGTGTGGTATGGCAATTGCACCATGGCAGACAGGGAGAGACTACAGAGGGTAGTCAAAGCAGCTCAGAAGATCATCGGCTGCCCTCTCCCCTCCCTGTCGGACATCTACTCCTCCCGCTGTCTTAGCAGAGCTGTGAACATCATAAAAGACAGCTCCCATCCTGGTTATGGACTGTTTGACCTGTTGCCCTCAGGGAGGCGCTACAGGAGCATCAGGTCAAGGACAAACCGCCTCAAGAATAGTTTTTTCCCCAAAGCCATAACCACCCTGAATTCACACATGCACTGATTCCAAGTCCTGCCAAATATACTGTAAATATATTCAGGGACAAACTGTGAACAATCTCGTGCAATATCACTTTTTTATTTTTTTTATTACTGTGTTAGCTGACATGTGCAATATGTGATTATATTTTAGATGTATATTTTCTTGACATGCATGTCTGCACTGAACGATGAGTTGCTCTAATCTCACTGTGTATGCGTATAATGCAAATTGTACATGTGGATAGTGACAATAAAAGGCATTCTAATTCTAATTCTAATTCTAAGTGCAATAGCAATAGCATTTACTGTTCCATAGTGCCTAGAGCACCCTCTGAGTGACTTACAGCGCTCCCAACAATCTGGGTCCTCATTTGGAAGGGTGTGTCAATCTTGAGCTGGTTAGGATCAAACTCTTGGCTGTGGACAGAGTTAGCTTGCAATACTGCATTCTAACCACTGCACCACCATGGCTCTGGATCCAACTGGATCCAATTCTTGTTTCGGGTTTGGGGGTTTTTTTGCCCATTGTCCTTGTTGACGATTATTATAGATGAGGACTCCAAAAGTTTTATGTCCTAAAAACACAAGAAAAGAGATGTGAACAGTTGCATGCCCTATTCATTCTAGCACAGAGTGAATATGTCATTATTCATAATTTCCCTCTAGTCTTCTGTATTGGCATAATTCAGTATGGACTGCTGGAAACACCATGGATAGCCTAAAATAAGATATGAATGCTCTTAAATCGAGATGGAGTACAACAAATTCAAATTAAATCCTTGTCAGTCTGTGCTCCCTTTAGATCCCAAGAAAGAAATACTCAGACTCCATGGTGTAGAGCAAAGTTATCCTTTTACTGGAAAATAAAGTGGAAACTACAGATCCAATTCCGAAACTAAGAAATTGGCGGGTAGAACACACATACAAAGGAATAGAATTGCTCCCACCCCCCAAAGTTCAAATGATTCTTCCAATTAAAACTTCTGAATATGAACATGTGGTCATCTCCAGGTGGTGATGAGGCTTCTTGTCAATTGACCTTGACATATTTTGATAAAAGGTTGCAGTTGCGCAAAAGAGGACAGAGGCTAGCCAAGAAATGGAAAGTTAAAGAAAAGAATCCCCCCTCCCCTTGCTAACCCAGCAAAGGAATGCAAAAAAACTCCAGCCTTCTTCCCCTCCAAGGTCCCCCCCCACCGTTGTCATGACAGCCGAAAGAAGTAAAATTTGCATAGCAGCAGAGAAGAAACAGTGGAAGATATCTTGAGGCTGACATTCGGACCCCCTAGAGAAAGGACATTAGTCCCTATAAGAAAAAATAATCACATGTTAACATTGATATACATTTCTATGGTTTATCAGGGTATTTGGCATAAAAATTCTTGAGCAGTTCAGGAGCTCTAAGGTCTTTCTTATTAACTCATTCAGCATGGGACGGAGGAAAATGTTTCCAAGCTACAAGATATTGGATACGACCCCTCCACTTCCTAGAGTCTAGAATTTCTTTAATCTCGAAATGTTGTTCACCCTCAATCAACAATGGTATGGGGGGATCAGACTGGGTCGGTCTCAAGGTACAGGTACGTTCGGGTTTCAACAAACTAACGTGGAAAACTGGATGAATATGACGAAGAGTCTTTGGTAAAGTCAGTTGAACAGTCACAGGATTTACAATCCTCTCAATGGGAAAAGGCCCCACATACTTAGGACCCAACTTCTTCAATTTTTGGGTAGTCTGCAAATACTTGATCGAGAGGAATACTTTATCGCCCACTTGATACGACCTCTGCAGGGCTCTCTTCCTGTCAGCAAATTTCTTATGAGACTGGTGCACCTCATCCAAAACTTTGCGGGCGACCGGCCAATTAAGTTGAAGTTGAGATATCCAGTCACTCAACGACTGGCACTTGGTTTTTCACCAGGCAGTTCAGGATGGGCACAAAATCTTGCCCCGTTGCTATTTTGAAAGGGGTAAACCCTGTACTGCTGTGAACAGAGTTATTGTATGCTACCTCTGCAAAAGGCAGTAGATCCATCCAGTTGTCTTGCTGATAATTTATGTAACATCGGAGGTATTGCTCTAGCACCCCGTTAGTTCTCTCACAAGCCCCATTAGTTTGGGGATGATGGGCAGAGCTTAAACTGTGTGTCCACTGCTCTCGGGTAGGTCTACTATAAAGTCCATGGAAATTTCCTTCCAAGGAGCAGTTGGCCTGGCCACATTTTGCAGCAGCCCTGGTGGCTTACCAGGAGGTCTCTTTGCTGAGGCACAAACCGGACAACTCGCCACATAAGTCTCGATGTCTTTTTTCAACAAAGACCACCAGAACTGCCGTTTCACCAAATGTAGGGTCTTCACAAAACCAAAATGACCAGCCACTTTGGAATCATGAGTTTGTTGCAATACTTGGCTTCTCGGGTTTTGAGGTACATACAATTTTGCACCTATCCAGGCTAGACCATCTCGAACGGTGCAGTTATTCGCATTTGCCAAGAACCACTCATTCATTTTCAAAGCCTCCTTAAACCGTTCCATCAGGTCAGTGGACAGATCCCTCTCCTGGTTTCTGTTCTGCGTGCGGGTAACTACAGGGGCAGCCAGCTGTGTAGTGGACACGATTGGCCTTATCACTTCTTTACGGATACTGTTATATTGAGGCATTCTAGACAAAGCATCTGCCATAAAATTTTTTCCCCCTGGGATATATTTCAAGGAGAAATTGAATCGCTTGAAAAACTGAGCCCACCTAACTTGCTTAGGGGATAGCTTCCGAGGAGTTTTTAAAGCTTCTAGATTTTTATGGTCAGTCCACACTTCGAATGGGTGCTTCGCTCCTTCCAGAAAGTGCCTCCAAGCTAGTAAAGCCCAACGGACTGCAAACGCTTCCTTCTCCCAAATGGCCCATCTCCTTTCAGTGTCAGTCAATTTACGAGAGGTGTAAGCGCACGGTTGTAGTGTCCCCTTCTCGTTTAATTGAAGTAAGACCGCCCCCACTGCCACATCACTCGCATCAGCTTGGATCACAAAAGGGGCGTCCATGTCTGGGTGTTTCAGTTCTGGTTCTGCAGCAAAAAGTCTTTTAAGCTTTTCAAATGCAGCTTGGCACTCCATGGTCCAATTCAATGGTTGGCTGGGCTTTGGTTTCAATTCCCCCTTTGTTTTCAGGAGGTTGGTGATGGGCATGGCTATTTTAGCAAAAGACGGGATGAATTGCCGATAAAAGTTGGCAAATGCAAGAAAACTTTGAAGCTGTCATGGGTTCTCGGTGGGGCCCAGTCCAAAACGGCTTGCACTTTCTCTGGGTCCATCTCAATGCCCTCGGGGGAGATACGATATCCCAAGTAGTCGATTTTTTCTTGATGGAACTCACATTTGGATAATTTGGCGTACAATTTGGCGGCCCTCAGCTTGTGCAGCACAGAGCATACCAGTTTCACATGTTTGTCTCTAGTTTCCGTGTAGATAAGAATATCATCAAGGTATACCAGAACCCCCTTGTATAAATGTTCATGAAGCACTTGATTGATCATTTGCATGAAAACAGCAGGCGCCCCCTGTAGGCCGAAAGGGAGAACATTGAACTGGAAACAACCCATCGGGCAGTTGAACGCAGTCTTCCACTCATCTCCCTCTTTAATCCAGATTCGGTAGTACGCCTCCCTCAAGTCCAGCTTTGTGAAGCAAGCCACCCCAGGTCAGAATGCAAATTCCTCGACGCACTCTGCCATGTGTGTGGGAAAAGAGGCCAGATAGGACGGGTCTGTAGAAGCAAGCCAGGACCCAGCCAGCCCTCAAGGGGGACTAACTATCGCCAACCGACGAGAAGTCGTCCCGTGAAGCGAGAACCCATGAACCACCAATGGAACAACCACTCCTACAGAAACAAAAACCTAAACCACCCAAAGAAGCAAGAAGAGGCTCACCAAACAATGATAATCGGTCACGCCTCATCACTGGATCCAAAAAGATCCCAGTGAAAGTGGCCATCGAAAACCAGCCCTGCCTGATGGAAGTCGATTCAGGATTGTCTCTCTCGATGGTTTCCTGGAAGACCCTCAAGCAGCTCATCCCCACTATCCATAGGCAAGACCTCCGGTTCCAAAGACTTATACTTAAGGACTATCAAGAAAATCGAATCCCGGTTGTTGAATCCAGCCGATTACGGGTATCGTTTAAGAACCGTACAGCATTTCTACCCCTGACTGTAATCGACAAGGATTGGCCTAGTTTGTTAGGCCTCCAATGGTTCGCTCCACTTGGAATTGAAGTGGCCGGAATTCACCGAACCTACAGCAGCGATTGGGAAGAAGACCTTGTCCACGAATTCCAGGACGTCTTTGCGGAAAAATTAGGCGAGTACAAGGGGACCCCGATATCATTTAACCTCAATCCCAAAATAGCTCCCATCCACCTTAAGTCTCGTCGAGTTCCCTTTGCCCTTAAACCAAAGATTGATGAGCAGCTTGATAAATTAATAGCCCAGGGAGTGCTAGAACCAACCGATCACTCTCCCTGGGAAACCCCAATCGTAACGCCCATCAAGCCGGATGGATCAATAAGAATTTGTGGGGACTACCAAGCCACCCTGAACCACGCCCTTCAACAAAACGCTTACCCGGTACCGGTGGTACAACACCTCCTCCATTCCCTGGGGGGCGGAAAAGTTTTCGCTAAACTAGACTTAGCCCAGGCATACCAACAACTGCCTGTGGACAAAAAAACAGCAGAGGCCCAAACAATCGTTACGCACAGAGGCGTGTTTAAATGTAACCAGCTCCAGTTCAGAGTGAGCGTAGCCCCGGGAATCTTTCAAAGCTTAACGGAGAGGCTATTACAAGGGATAAAAGGTGTTGTTCCATATTTTGATGATGTGTTAATCGCAGCCCCAACCCAGAAAATACTAAAGGAACGCCTGAGGTTGGTTCTCCAGAGATTTAAAGACTCCGGTCTCAAAGTTAAAAAGAACAAGTGTTATCTATGTACAGATCACGTAGAATTTTTGGGATATTTAATTGATAGTCAAGGTATTCACCCCACCGATAACAAACTCAGGGCGATCAAGAATGCCCCAAAACCCCGGAACAAGGCCGACCTCCAGGCTTTTCTGGGCCTTATCAATTTTTATAACGTTTTCCTGCCTCACAACGCAACTGTAGCTGAGCCATTACATCGTTTATTGGACAAAAAAGCAACCTGGGTATGGGGACGTAGAGAAGAACAGGCGTTTCGACATGTAAAAGATTTATTGACTTCTGACTCTGTCCTGATGCAGTATAATGAGACTTTGCCTTTCACGATCACGTGTGATGCATCCCCATTTGGGGTGGCCGCCATTTTAAGCCACGTTTTGCCAAACAGTAATGAAGCCCCTGTTGCGTATTTCTCAAAGACATTATCAAAAACAGAATGCAACTATAGTCAACTTGACAAGGAGGCCCTTGCTATAGTGTCCACGGTTAAGAGATTTCATGAATATGTGTATGGCCGAGCATTTACCATAGTGACTGACCACAAACCTTTGCTGGGAATAATCGCGGGAGATAGGTCAACACTGTATATATTATCTCCCAGAATGACCCCCTGGTCAGAATTTTTGGCGGCATACAATTACAAGTTGCAACATCGCCCAGGGAAGGCCATTCCCCACGCCGACGCATTGAGCTGTGCACCTCTTCCAGAGACTATTGATGACTCCACTCCAACAGTCACAACGCTGCAGATCGAGACACTTCAAACGCTGCCATTAACAGCCCAGGATATCGTGATGGAAACGAAACGTGACCCCATTTTAGCACGAGTCCTCAGTTGGATCGAGCGGGGATGGCCGTTAGGCCAAATATCTGATGACTATGCCCCATTCAAAAATCAGCAAATGGAACTATTTTCCCAAAAGGGCTGCATTATCTGGGGTGATAGAGTTGTCGTCCCAGTACGGTTGCGACCAGCAATACTAAGGACCTTGCACGATGGCCACCCCAGCATTGTGCGTATGAAAGCCCTCGCATGAAGCTACGCGTGGTGGCCTGGTATTGACAAGCAGATAAAGACATGGGTAAAAGCCTGTCGCAAATGCCAAGAAGTAAGCAACGTCCCGCCGAAAGCAACCCCAACCGAATGGGAAACGCCGAGGGGACCATGGTCCCGCATTCATCTGGATTTTGTGGGTCCTACTAAGGGACACACATTCTTACTGACGGTGGATGCCTACTCAAACTGGCTTGAAATCCATGAAATGAGGAATACAACGATCGAAGCAGTCATCAGAAAACTGGAAAGACTCTTTGCGACACACGGATTACCAGACGTTCTGGTATCTGACAACAGCCCTCAATTTACCGTGTTGTCCTTCGAACAGTAGCTGGCGGACCATGGTATCCGACATGCGCTGACTTCGCCAGAGCACCCTGCGGCCAACAGAAGGGCCAAGCACATGGTACAATTCATCAAGAAAACCTTGCATAAGATGGACTATGGTGACATAGAAGACAAGATTAACCGAATACTCCTTTTACAGCATATCTCTCTGCACAGCATCACCAATAAAACTCCCGCCGAGTTATTAATGGGACGGAAGCTCCGCTCCCACCTCAACCACCTACATCCAGCATATGAACCTGAGAAGCCACACGGTTCTAGTGGGAAATGTCGCCATTTCCAGGTAGGCGATTTGGTTTTCGCTAGGAACTTTTCGGGCGATCTGTTGTGGGTCGAGGCAACTATAGTACAAGTAACTGGCCCTAGATCGTACCGTGTAAAATGCCGCGACAATAGAATTTGGAAACGCCACATTGATCAGCTGCGGTCAAGGCTACAGTTGGGGATCACCGAGCCCCCTGATTTCCAAACCGAGGGGGGAGGAGATAGCGAGGAAGCTGAATTCAAAGCGGCAGAAAGTTTAAGCGGTAGTAATGACCGCTAAGAGGTAGCACGTGATAGAACCGGAATGGGGGTGGCCTCGCCTCATGGGGATGCCGAAAGCAGGAGCGACGATGAAAATTCAAATGCGGAACGGGAGGCACCTTTTTCTCCAGATAACGTCCTACCCCAACAAGACTGTAGCCAAATACGTGGAGGACAATGAAAATCTAATAGACAATCGAAACAACTGGCCTACCTCAAAGACTACGTGACCGCATCCCTTAAACAGAACCCGGGGGGAAGGGGTGTTGTGAATCAATAAATGCTTAATAAAGATCATTAAGAGCTTGAAGTAAAGTACAGGGTTCAGGCCCTGCACTTCTGATTGGCCGATAATAGTGACATCAGATTGGTCCATTCAAGAGAATCTGATTGGCTATTAACGAGCCTCTTCCATTGGTTAATGGAACTAGCGCTCCCTGTGTTTTCATTGGTTAAATAAGTTAAGAGTTGCCTATATAAAGGGGCCCATCGTGGGCATCGGTTGAGCTGTTTAACATGTAAATAAAGAGTTTGAAGTTCACTGTTTCACTGGCTCGTCTCCATCCTTGCACCCATGCTCAGAACATAACACTGGCCAATACTTTTAAAGCCTTATTATAGTACAGTAACTGGTTATATCAGTACATAGTTGAGATAGTGACCTCAGCCAATTTGATCCAGGTATCTTGAGAAGGCTTGCTAAGAAATTTCTCTGGGTTCTCCAAGAACTTCAGTAAGATGACAGCCCCTCTCTGTGACAGTCTCCAAATTATAGAATATCTTACTGCCTGGGATTCAGCTTGCACCTGTTCATATATACAAGAAGCATGTAGAAACATTCCTTTTTCAAAGAGCTTTGAGAAATGATCGTTTCAAAATGTTTGCCCAATTTGCAGTCCCTGAAAACTGCTTGGATACAAGACAGTTGAGGTAGTCTTTCAGCTCTTTCTCTTCTGCCCTTATCAGTTTCTACATTTCTGCTGTACAGCAAAGAAACTCTGAGGCCATTTGCTTTCTGATTTCCTAAATGCAGAATATCAACGGCAAAATACTGAAGCAAGTATTTTTCCACCCACATTTTCTGCTAGGCTAAAAAATCTTTTGTTGACAGTTGAGAGCTAGCCTAGGCTTCTGCTCTTTCTGAGCTGGCTCCATCCACATTAAGGGCCAGTAGGCTAATAAGCATGACCAAGATAGATGATAGAACACACAGTTCTCAACAGTAGAAATTGATTTCCAGGGTTTTCAATTAAATGAAAATTTCTAGTTTTATTCAATAAAGTTCTAAACTGCTTAATGCTATTTTAACAACTATTTATACCTATTTGAATTTGCTTGTACCCTTAGAGCTGAAGATTGTAATTGGAAGTTTGTTCTGAACATTATTTAGCTTGGTAGATGTAATTGGTTCCACTCACACATTATGGAAGCCTGAATGATCCTATGTGAGTATTTCAGTAAAATCTCCCTCCTGTCAACATTATTCAAATGTGGTTGGTTGTCTGCATTTTCTGCATTGTGCACACTTAGAAATATACCCTAGTATACATGGAAAGCTACACATGCACAACTGTATGTGCCATATCTTTCTTCTGCACATGTTATTGGAGAAATATGACAGAAGATATTTTCATTTGAAATGTTACACACTAAGCATTCAAGACAATACGACACCTGAATGGGAATATATAGAGAGCCTTATTTGATGGCCCATGGCCCATGAAATGGCCTCCAAAGGGACTACATGGTTTTAGCTGTATCAATTGCATCCTTCAAGTTTAGGTGAGATGATTGTAGCGAGAACGATACTGGCTTTTAAATTACTGGTTTCATCCTTGATGTTTTAGACTGTTAATGTTCATTTTTATGTTGGGTATACATACGGTGTTCATTAGTTCTTTCTAAGCTCAGATCTCAATATATAGTTGATAGTAATCTTGCAAAAAGTCAGGCAGCCTTGACCTAGAATAAATATCCTTATTAGTGTAAATATATAAGCATTATATCAAATACATATAGTTTTATGCACATTCCAAAGTGTTTACAAGCAATAGATCTGTACAAATCAATATATATCACATATTTAGTGTTATATATATTCCATTTTATATTTTTTAAAAGAAAATCAAATCTAACTCTACAAATGGACTATGAATATGTGCTTCCTCATATTATACAGCTTTGATTTTAGTATGAAATCTAAATAAGTATCCATAAATTATGAAGTTCATTTCTGTATGGAAACTAACATACCTTGATATGTGTGCAATGTTCAGTAATGGATACTTTTTCATACATACGCTAACTTCTTTAAATAAACAGTGGGCTTATTATAACAGTTTCTGGGAAAGTACAATGAATGTAAAGTCCCTGAGCTCTATTTTGCTACCATAGTTCAAACCAGTCCAGAAGATCAAATTTTTTCACTCAAAAATTAATAGAATTGAATAGAATAGAATTGAATTCTTTATTGGCCAAGTGTGATTGGACACACAAGGAATTGGTGCAAATACTCTCAGTGCACATAAATGAAAATATACATTTGTCAAGAGTCAAGAATCATCAGGTAATAATAGTCACAAGGTACAATAAGCAATTAAATCATACTAGGAAACAGTCAATATAAATCGTAAGGATACAAGCAACACAGTTACAGTCATACAATCACAAGTGGGAAGGGATGGATGATAAGGAATGATGAGAAAATTAACAGTAATAATAATGCAGACTTTGTAAATAGTTGAACAGTGTTGAGGGAATTATTTGTTTAGCAGAGTAATGGCTTTTGGGAAAAAAACTGTTCTTGTGTCTAGTTGTTCTGATATGCAGTGCTCTATAGCAGTGATCACCAACCAGTGGGCCGCATCCCACTGGTGGGCTGTGAGAAAATTTTGGTGGGCTGCAGAGAAATCTCACCCCCAGAGCACCCCACAAAGCAATTAATCCAGGCTGCGCAGAAACACAAGGCTACATGGCTCACATGACCCACGGGAACCCTCCCTGCCCACTCACTCCTTACCCAGTAAACTTACCTGCAAAATTGCTATTTTTCCTTTTTCCTACCATCATTTGTTCTGCTGTGCTGGGAGATTTAGATTAGCTAGGAAGCAGGAAATGGTTGGATTTCTTGCTTTCTAGCTAGTGTTTAGATCTTCAACTTAGCACAGCTAAACCTCTCTTAGGACTAAAGGTTTGCTTGCAAGCAAATTCAGTGCAGACTCATGGCAACCAAATTTGAGAGACTGAGCTAGTCAATGGCAGATAAATAGATCACTGAACGATTCTGTGGGCAACTCAATCTGCCTGCTTTGCCTGATTTTGGGTAAAAGTTGCTCTTTTTTATAAAAAAAAAATCAATATTTACATGCATGGTATGTTGTGAGTTAATTTTGTGAGTTTGCTTGCTAGCAAATTTTATGAGTTTGCTTGCAAGCAAAGTTTATGTGACAGACTGAGCTAGCCAATGGCAGAAAGATAAATCTCTGAATGAGTCTGATTCTGTGACCAACTCAATCTGCCTGCTTTGCCTGGTTTTGGGTAAAAGTTGCTCTTTTTTTATAAAAAAAAATCAATATTTATATAAATATTTATAATATTTACATACAAGCCATGCCCAGCCAGTCACATGACCAGCAAGCCACACCCACAAATTAGGCCACACCCACAAAACTGGTTAGTGGTCCCTGGGATCTAAAATTATGAGTTTGGTGGTTCCTGAGGTCCAAAAGGTTGGCGACCCCTGCTCTATATTATTGTTTTGAGGGGAGGAGTTGAAACAATTTATGTCCGGGATGTGAGGGATCTGTAAATATTTTCACAATCCTCTTTTTGAATCATGCAGTATACAGGTTCTCAAATGAAGGCAGGTTGGTAGTAATTGTTTTTTCTGCAGTCCTAATTATCCTCTGAAGTCTGTGTCTGTCCTGTAGGGTTGCAGAACCAGACCAGACAGTTATAGAGATGCAGATGATGGACTCAATAATTCCTCTGTAGAGATTTCAGGGGCCCCCAGTTTTGCAAGGCTTCGGCAGCGGCAGGAATTCGCAACCCTCCGTGATTCCTGCTGCACTCGCTGCCAAGGTTCCTCCGATCCAGATGGATCCGGAGGATAGGGCTGCCCTCTAGAGGCAGCTGAAGAGAGAGGGGATCCGGATTTGGGTTTGGGGGTATCGCAAACCCCCTCCTCAGCCGGCAAAACCCCTTTTTCCCAAGACAGTGGAACGGCGGCCAGCAATGGCCGCCGCAAAGAAGCCTGCAGCCGGGTAAGATTTGTGCTGGAGGAAGCAGCTGAAGGTGAAAGTTTTGGCTGAACCGGGACTACAAGAAACTTCTAAATACCCTGGAAACTAAATCGTTTGAAGGATACATTGTCTCCCAAGAAAGATCATAAAAGCAGCGAAAAAAAAGCTGAAAGGGAAAGTTACTTTCTTTCACTCTCCCTTCCCACAGAAACAGCAGTTGGAAATCTGGAAATCCTGCTTGGGCATAGAAGGTAAACTTGAAATTTAAAGCCAAGGGGATAAAGGATTTCTGGACATTGGAATTAAAAACTTAAAATTCTTTTTATTTGCTATAAGTGGAAGGGAAGAGGTAAAGATTTATTTTAAGATTGTACTGGAGGAGACTGCTTTGAGTTTATAAGATCAGAAATAAAAGGTATGACTTCTAGAAGATTACTTTGGAACTGTGTATTTGAATTCTACCCTAGGAAGAGAAAATATAGAAAGAAGAAAGTGCTAAATGGAACTGTCTGCTTTGATTTGGTTTGCTTTGTGACTTTGGGATCTTTGTGAACTATTTTTTGAAAGATTAAAGATATTTGGTTGTTTTTAAAAAAGGGAAAAAAATGGCATTATCTTTTGAAGATTTACAAATGGAATTTCAAAAATTGAAAGAAGAGGAACAGGAAGGCTCTTCTGGATCTATTTTCCACTTTTTAGAAATGGCGATTTCTACCTATCAAGAAATACAACAGCGACAGGAAGACTGGGACCAAGAAGAAGAAGCCATCTTTAATGGACAAATACTTTTAGTGGAGGAAGAAAAGCGTAAGGAGGATAAAGAAATGGTGAATTCAGGACTTAAAAAAGCAACCAAGAAAAAGAAAAATAAGGTGAAAAATCGATATGATGTCAGAAAGCAACAGAAAAGAGAAATACAACAGAGAGGGAAGATAAAGAGAGTGAAACTTGAGAGATGGGGGGGTCAAAAAGCTAGAATTGATAAGAAAGGAAGGAAAAAGGACAGAGAAGTCATAAAAGCTTTAAACAGGGTTTTTTCAGAGATAAGGGGTAAGATATAATTTTATAAAAATGATTCTGCAAAAGTACATAAGATTGTATGGTAGATACTTACTAAATTTAATATTATTTGCTTGTTTTATTATTTTGAAATGTAGTACTTAGAATGTATGAAGCAGAATCAGTATGGAAAGTATGTATTATTTTAAGTGTAAAATTTAGGGGAAAGATAAAAAGTTGTCATACTTCAACCAGTGGCTACAGGAGAAATATTGTATTAGAAAGAAAGGAAAAATAGATGATTGAAAGGGAACGGACAAAAGATGCAAATATAATTATTTAAATTGAGATGAAATAAATAAAATAGAATTAAAAGAATGAATAGGAGAGAGAAAATATATAGAAAATATAGAATGTTAAATAAGATATGAAATAGTATATTATGTGAGCACGAATTTGATTTATGTCTGTACAAAAAGATCTAACCCGGGGTAAGCTGCTTTCCAAAAAGAAGTTTTATACTTTTATGTTTTGGGCAATGTTTGTTTATGTTTGAAAGGATGTTGGAAGAGAATGAATGAAACTATATATAATGAATATATATAATTTAAGGCAAAAGAAATACAATTAAACAGAAAGAAAGGGAGCAGTAAAGACAAGTTGGGAAAGGATATGAAGTTGAACAGATAAGATAAATATATATATTAAATTGTGTTTGTATAGAAATGTGATAATTTGGAATTATCTTGTTTTTAAATAAAATATTCTATGTGTTTCTTAGAAAAAGATATTTTATGTTACTACATCCTATGTTTTATTTGCTTGTGTATGTTTTTTTTTTTAAAGTAATAAAATTTGTTCAAAAAAAAAATTCCTCTGTAGAACTGGATCAGCAGCTTCAGCTTTCTGAGTTGGCGCAGAAAGAACATTCTTTGTTGTGCTTTTTTGATGATGTTTTTCATGTTAGGTGTCCATTTCAGGTCATGTGATATGATAGAACCTAGAAATTTGAAGGTCTCTACTGTTGATATTGTGTTGTTCAGTATTGTAAGAGGTAGTAGTATAGGAGGGTTTCTTCTAAAGTCTACCACCATTTCTACAAAGAGGACCCTTGCGTAGATATTTAGAGATTCAAGGTGTTGTAGGATGTAATGCAGAGCCATATTAACAGCATCATCTGTCAATCTATTTGCTCAGTATGCAAACTGCATGGGATTTAACAGCAGATCTCTGATGGTTTTCAGGTCAGATTTTCATAACTACAGATGTTAGAGTAACTGGTCTGTAGTCATTCAGTTCCCTGGTTGAGGTCTTCTTTGGCACTGGGATAATAGTAGAAGATTTGAAGCAAGAAGGAACATAGCACATTTCTAGTGATCTATTGAAGATTTGGGTGAAGATGGGGGCCAATTGGTCAGACTTTTAAGCAAGAAGTAGTTATCTTGTCTGGCCCTGGTGCTTTTCCTGGCTTTTGTCTGTGAAATAGCTCTTGCACTTCTTTTTCTGTAATCACCAGAGGTTGTGAACCTGATGGATTGGGGCCAGTTGTAGGAGGCTTGGCTGTTGTTGGTGTGTTTGAGATGGGGGTTGTGGAGATAGGTGGCTGTAGTTTCCTTTCAAACCTACAGTAAAACAAATTCAGGTCATCTGCTAGTTGTTGATTTCCTTCTGCCTGGGAAGGAGGTTTGCTGAAGCCAGTGATGTTTTTAAGAGTTTTATCTGTGACAGATGTGCAAGAATATTGCATTTAAAACACACCACAGCTTCATTTCCCAGCTCCTTTAGTAATTTTACTACTAAACCACGTATTCATGTGTCCTGTCATACTTTGCTTCCAGTTTCTCACTGCAAGTGGCAATTAAGAGTCCATGGCTTCGTGTGCTATTTCGGTTGTGCTTCTCAAAGGAGCTATTATGTGGCCAGTACAGAGCAGCACAAGTCTGGTTCTGTTTGAGTCAGCATGTCTGCTACAAGAAAACTCTACAAAACTCTCTCAGTGCAGCCAACCTCATTTTGTTTTTGTTAGGAAAGGTCAAGGCAGCACTGGAGTAAATGGGAAAACAAACCACAACTAAATTTTGTCTTTCCTTCTTTAGTGAGACTTGCTTTTTCCTTTATAGCAGAGTTCCCCAACCTGGTCCATACATTTCTGTGTATTTGTTTGTGTATTTCTGCATTTTATCTTAATGCAAAATAGTATTGTGGCATACTCAGTAACATCTATATATTGGTCAATGCAAAATTATAAAAGCTGAAATTCAACACCTCAGCATCAGTCAGGAAAATTTCCCTAAGCTAACACTATTCCATGTATTTTTCCACATAATGTTTGTTTACAGGGGCTTAACATAAGTTACCAAAAGCTTTAATTCATTTCCAAATTAATTTTTAATGAAACCTTTAAGTGTATTCCTTGGCTTTCTTTCTTTTTTTAATTCTCCTGAGATTAGATTGAGAGAACTCTCTCATGGATAGCTTTACATTAGTCCTATTATGTGAACATAACAAGCAAACACTAGATGAATCTTTTCAGGGCCAAGCAGTAGCCCAGACAAGAGGTCTATTGTGATGGAATGTCCTACAGAGAAAAACAGAAGATCTTAGAATGTTATTGTTTGTAATATACAAGAGGACAAAATAACATCTGGGATTATGCTAAATCCAAAGTGATTGAAAAATGTTCAGCAGCTGGAAGTCAACTAAATCATAGTTGGTATATAACATACTTGAAATCAAGCCAGTTCAAAATCAGTTAGTAATATCCCCTTCATCCAGTTGGTTAAAAGAGACTAATAGCTGCATCTTGTTTCATAACTCCTAAATCAAGAACCATCTAAGAGAACAGAAGATGTCGGTTAGCAGATTAGGTTTTTTGGCTTTTTACCAACAATATTCTTTCTGTTAAAAAGCCATCAAATTACACAGATATAATTGTGAATATGTTCTCAGTGGCTTCCTGCTGGATCTGCTGTCTCAGCCCCTTTGTATACCACATTCCCACAATGCATAAGAATTTAGAACTGATTCTGGATGACTCATAGCCATGAAGACGTGATAACCAGCAGCAGCTGTGACACTGGCCAAATTTTCATATGAAGCTGGAAACAGCGTCATATTTCCCAAAACTCTGATGAAAAAAGAATATAAGTTTATTTCACCATCTGAAGTACAGTCATGCTCAGAATATTAAGAAACAAGAAAAAAAAAGCAATTTATAGTTGTATTCTCTAACCTGATGCTCTCCAAATATATCAGAACTGTAATCCAGCCTGCCTTTGATTGTTCTGGATTAAATTGGAAATCCATCTTTTCCAGGGATAAATAATATGTAGATATTTTGGACTGGTATTCACATCAGCCCAAGCTTATATAGTAAGGGATGATTGCAATTGTGTTCCAATTGCCTACAAGCAACCAGAAAAGCTCAACCCTGATTTAGCCTATTATCTTCCTATTCATAGAAGACATACCAATTGTTCTAAAGGCCACAAGGATTGACATGTTCTTACTGTTTGCATTTGCTCAACAAAATAACCACAGACAGAAGAAGCAAAGGATAGAAGTGATGAAATGTGCACTGTGACATCACAGCCCTAAGCTACCCCTCATATGTTTGCATGTCATGTTGTAATGCAGATATGAAAGAGCAAAGCTTATGGTGTGACATCACAATGTATTTTTCACCATTTTGGCTTCACTGCAGTGAGGAATTGATGCGTATGTTCAAAGGTATTGAGATAAATAATGAAATAAAAGCAAAGACACATGCCTTTTGAAATATAGATGTTGAAGACATATCTACTGATGGGTGTGATCTGGAAAATAAAGAATATGGAACTCTAAAAGTAAATGCTATGGGTCAGCTTGATACTTGATGTCTTGGGTTGATCAGAGCTTAATTCATATTTTAGATTCTTCCAAAATCAAACCCCAGGGATCTTATTTCAGAACAGAACAACTCCAGACTTGCAAAAATGATTCCTCCAATTTAACAAAAGAATCTGTTTGAACATAGGCAGATGATGAGCAAAATTCAAAGCAGAATCCCAAAGTAATATGAATAAACAAAAGTTCTTCAAAGAATGGATATTGAGTGAATGTAAAATAAGAGGAGACTGAACTGAAATGGTGAAAAAGTGCAGAATATTACATTTATGGATGATGGATATACATTTGATGTAACATTTATGGATGATGGATATACACTTATCCATCAACCAAGCAAAATAGGTGGAACAAAATAAATGAAGATTTCTTCAGATGACAAGATGCTAGGTCATACTTTATGCAAGTAAATTTAGGCATTAGAGATAGCCATTCATCTTCCAAATCTAAATAATTTTAATTTCAGTAATGAGAGAAGTTCTGTATATACAATGCAGATTTTAAAGCATGCTGCTTGGCACCTTATTGTTTAACAAAGAGAGTTTCATCCATGAAATGTTGATTAATAAGAGGGTTTTGATTTCTCTCATTGGCCCAAAACAAAAGTGGACAACTTAAGATCCTGGGGCTAAATCTATTCTTAAAATATCCCTTGTGCAGCTAGATAGCTTATTTTTTGCCAGTTAGGGCAAAAACTATTATGTTCTTGAATGAGGAACTGATATATTAACTATTTTTAATTTTAATTAAGTAAAGGAAATGAAATTTAATATTTGGCCTGGCACTATCCCTTACTTTTTAGAGTATAGTACCAAATCATGTTACTTGAAGTCCAAGCACGGTCTTTGGCAAGGAAAGTTTGTGTTGCTTGGTTTATAAAACTAGTTGAAGACAGAACTGACAGCTTCTTCATTACATATACATACTGTACTGTATATGCCTATGTATTTAATTTGCCACACTTTTTAGGATAGCAGACTTGCTGAATATATATCTATCAAGTTTTCTTCTCTTTCTTTTATCTTGATGCTATTTAACAACCAGTTGAGGCAACATTTTTTGGTTGATGTGCCTGAAACTGATCAGCATCTAGACTTGAAGTGTTGCTTCATTTGTGGGTTGGAGTTGTTTTCAAAGCATTTTGAACCCCTTTCATAAGTTTCTTTAAATCAGTGATGCTGCATGGAAAATCACATCTGTTCCAGGCTGCAAAACTTGAAACTTGATCTGAGACAGTTTTGAGTAAATTGCCTGATAGGAATCACTATGTACTCAAGCAGATTGCAACAAAGCCTGAGCCATCGCACGTAATCCTGATGAAACAAGTTGTAGCTTAGGGCTTCTTAAAGTGTCTCCAGGAAATATAATTATTGGATTTCTGTGAAGTTGGGAAATAACATTAATCAAATATGTTTTCCTTAAGTGATGAGTGTTTAGAAAAGAAAAATCAGAAGATATCAATAAGAGTCAAACAGAACGGTATAAATAATGTATTTATTTTATACAATCCATCTTAAAGATTCAAGAAAAAGTGAAGCATAGCATAGAAAGTCAGAATGGTATAACAGTGAGGTACTAGATTGGTACTGAGGAAGAGCAGGTTGAAATCCCCCCTTGACCATGAAGCTTAAATAAATATTTGGGACTGATATTATCTCTTAGCCAAACCTACCTCATAGAGTTATTGTTGGGAGGATAAAGAAAAGGTTTTCCTAAAGCCCTAAAGGAAAATGAAACAGAACATGTTTCTAAATCCTGAGCTCAGTCACACTGAATGAGGTAAGCTCATATAAAAGACAAAAATATTTTGTTTTTTTCTGGTTAATGGTGACACAAGGCTAGAGATTTGAGAATGGGAGGATAGCTGATTCTTCCTTTAATTGACTCATTCTGGCATTTTATTCTTTCCGTGTGGGGTTCTTTTTCATTTTAAGAATCTGTCTTAGAAAAAATCACATCAGATGAAGATTCATGATCTGTAGAGAAGTATCAATTATCAGCAGAAAACATTAAACGACCATTACTTGTTGATTCCCTAGAACAAATGCTACCACTCCTACATAAGCATGTGGATTAGAATTTTCTGTTTACTATGAGACTCCTAATTCCATTTTAAACACCACCTAAAATTTGAAAATACTATCATTTCTGGAACCATCCAGTTTAAGGCCAGGCAAATGACTCCAGAATGTTTACATTTGTCTTCCTAACTTACCTTTGAAGACAAGAAATATAAAATAAAAAATTAGGCTATAGGTTTACCTTTTAAGTATGAAGAACTTAAAAGAACAGATCAGTGGCCACCCAAATTTATGTCAATATATACATTTTAGGTGCTATTGAGCATGAGGCATCAAAATGTCCAATTTCTTCCTGTGATTATATCATTCATCTTTCAGATTACCACTATTTCTCTTTAAACCCCTTGGTATCCAATTTAAAGCATAACTAAGACCGATGTTCACTTGTTTTCAGATCTGTTTGAATGTCAGGATACTATAGCTAAAGGTAAGTTTATGAGAATGGAGCTCAAAGAAGAGAAGCCAATATTTCTTCTTTCTGGTAAATAGCTGGGCCCACAGAAAAATCACCTAATTTGTAACTGCCTAGTTTCTATCAGCCATCTCAGTTTTAGGCCTAAATATATATCATTTCCTATCTTTACAAAAATAAAGAAAATAAATTGCTAATGCTTTTTTTTTTATCTTTCAGTGCTGTGGTAGTAAGCCTTCATTGTTTTCCAAAATCATGTTACTGTCTGAGCAACAATTTGACATTCACCTGCTCATGTCAAAAAGGCTTCTATGGAGAAGTCCTAGGGATAGGGCAGGGTAGGTTTAAGACCAAGATAAGAATTCACCAAAGAAAATAAAGAATTGCGGTATCTGCCATCCCGCATCTGATGGGCGGCTCATGAAAGGGAGCGAAGGGAAGAGAAACGACAGGAAGCGAAGTTTCCTCTTGATGAGCGCGCCCCGAATGTCTTGGCACACACTCTTTTATTGTGCTTTTTTACAAGAAAATGATTTAATTAAAAAGCTCAAGTCAAACATGTTAATCTCATCAGGATGTGCATGTTTACAAAGCTGCATACCGGACAGATTATTTACAAAGTGGATAAGCTTATTAACAAACGTCTATCTCCTTCTCTCTTGTGCGTGCCTTGCAAAGGTCACTGAAGAGACAGAAGTTAATGATTACACGTGAATGATACAATGTTGCAAATGCTTGAATGATACATAGTTGCAATGATACATAGTTGCAAACACATGAATGATACATAGTTACAACACCTCCTCTGTTTTTATTATTTATGACGAGTCTTCTTCCTCGTCCGAGAAGACAGGAACCATTTTTATGAAATGTTCGCCGTCCCCGTCATCTAGGCAAGAGTGCGACCCGTCAGCGTCAGGGTTGTCCAAGGAGCGGTAACTCAGCAATGACATTTTTTCGTCCGGTGTTGAGGATATAACATGAGCTTGCAATAGCACATTAACATCAGCAGTTATGGAGGATAATTAATTTTTTAAAAATTGCAATATTCTATAAAAACAACAAGGTCCTATAATACATATCAATATAATGATTATTAATGATCCTGCCAATGCAGTTAAAAAGGTTGTAAGCCATGGCGAATTAGAAAACGAACCCCCCCCCCCCCCCCGCTATCAGCATAAAGACAACATTCTTCTTTAAGCACAGCACACAATCCCCCTTGTTTTAAAAAATAACAGATCTAAATCTTTACGATTTTGCAAGAGGGGGTATTCCATGGATACCTGTAGGGATATAAAATCATCAGAGTTATACACACAAGCCATACTTGAATGCAAAATGATTTGGATTTAACAATTTCATCCCCGTGGATACATGCCATGAAACCAGTGGAACAAGTTCAGACAAAATTATTGCCAGGGATAAAATACATTCCTTTCAGGCGTGATGTTAAAGTTCCTCCTGAAGTGGTGTGGATTGCAGGATATCCCCTGGTTGTGTGGGTGCGTCTGCCAAATCGAATTGAAGTGGTGGGTAGAAGTTTTCTATGCAAGAAAAATTGGTTGTAGAACTTAAACGAACACCTTGAAAGTCAGTTATAGTCCAAGCAATATTATCTCTTCTATGAGGCTTCTGCGGATCGTCATGGACAGTTCTTTTGAAGCGTCGTTTGTTGACAGGATCAGAGTTCGGGTATATAAAAACATCACAAGCAGGAGAGAGGGCTATGGACAAGTTAGTTGTAGAACATTTGCGAAATGAGGAGGGAATTCAATTAGTAGAAAAAGGATAATAATTACAATAATGACAATAAAGATTAATTTGGTAATTCATCAAGGATGTTAGTTGGGGTGAGGAAACCCATAATACAATATAAGGACATTTAGGTCCCCCTATGTTTTAGATTGAATAGAGGAAAAAGATTTTAAGGTTCCTTTCCATAGGAAGAGTAAAGAAGGAACAAAAGAGCGAATGGTAGAGTGTTCTGTAAGTAGGATACGAATAAGGTAGAAATTGCAAAGAGGATATAGGCAAGAATATCAGGAAGAGTTTTAAGATACAGATGTAGCAGAGGAATTCCCATGATAGGGTCTAACCGCCTACCAGGGATCCAGCAAGTGGTTTTGTCTGGCAGTAAGATCACAGCGTAGCCTCGTCCCCAAGTGAGAAGCTCAGTGGGACCCTGCCAGGCAGGATCTGGCAATCTGCGATAATATACCAGAGGTCTGTTAGGCGGGGGTGAGGGGGAGGAAAAATGACGCGAAGCAGCAGAAGTGGGAAGAATGCCAGTCAGATTAAGAAAGTTTAAAGTGTAAAGACAAATGTTAAGAGAATTTTGCAATGCTGGGAGGTTCGGGGGTTTTTCCCGCAACGAATATCGATCAAGAGCACGTTTCAGAGACAAGTTCGCTTGTTCCACAATAGCCTGCCCCTGCTTGTTGTAGGGAATCCCAAACTTGTGGGTTACATCCCATCTGTTACAGAAGTCCTGGAAAGCAGAACTTGTATAGGCAGGTCCATTGTCTGTTTTGATTTCTTTTGGATGTCCCAGTGAGGCAAAGGTACGAATTGAATGATTGATGACATGTTTTACAGTTTCTCCCCTTTGAGGAGTAGCCAGAATAAACCCTGAATATGTATCTATTGAAACGTGCAAATATTTCCAAGGGGCAAAAGGTGGATACTGAGTTACATCCATTTGCCAAATTTCACAAGCTTTTAATCCTCTAGGATTTACTCCTATGGGAATGGAATGTCCTTGCTTACTACATGTGGGGCATTGTTGAATAATGGCAGCAGCTTCTGCCTGAGTTAGGGAAAATTGAAAAGTTATCATAACTTGGCAGCGGAGATTCAAACACACTCCCTGCTTCTATTTTATAATGGACTTTTAAAGCCTCCATAATTTTCCTCCAAGTGACCAAAATGCCAATAGGTGCACAAGGAGGACTATGGAGATGTTCACCAATTTTTTGCCAATTGGAAATTTTTAAGGACCCTTCCTCTGAATAATTGGGACAATGTTGCCACACATAAGCCAATAATGTAGCAATAGGTTTCTTTTTTACAGGAGAGCCCTTTAAATTAGCAGAGTATTTAGAAGAAGAAGCGACTAACTCCCTCAATTCCTTCAGATGCTGCGTCTGCTGTTGAGAAAAGTTTCCACCCATACTTACGAAAAGTCGAGACCGTGTTTCAGATCCGATGATGTGCAATTCGCTTCAGGCCTGGCGATGCACAGCTCCCATCGAGCTGATAAGATATGGGCGCGTCGCTGCGTATCCCCCTTAGGGAATCACGTCGGGGTCACCAGAATGCAGTATCTGCCATCCTGCATCTGATGGGCGGCTCATGAAAGGGAGCGAAGGGAAGAGAAATGACAGGAAGCGAAGTTTCCTCTTGATGAGCGCGCCCCGAATGTCTTGGCACACACTCTTTTATTGTGCTTTTTTACAAGAAAATGATTTAATTAAAAAGCTCAAGTCAAACATGTTAATCTCATCAGGATGTGCATGTTTACAAAGCTGCATACCGGACAGATTATTTACAAAGTGGATAAGCTTATTAACAAATGTCTATCTCCTTGTCTCTTGTACGTGCCTTGCAAAGGTCACTGAAGAGACAGAAGTTAATGATTACACGTGAATGATACAATGTTGCAAATGCTTGAATGATACATAGTTGCAATGATACATAGTTGCAAACACATGAATGATACATAGTTACAACAAAGAATAACTTTTCAAAAGTTACTTTATAAAACACTGATACCATGCTGTTCCTAAAATAGGAATTTAGCTGTTTGAGGTAGCATTTCTCCACCCATGACTATAATGTAACTACCAAAGGGATATATCAAAATAGCTTGCAGGTCTCTGATTTCAATGTCAGATCCATTTAAGTACAAGAACTATTCCTTCATTTAGAAGACATCATTTTTGGAAAAAGAAGTTATGTGCAAGTGATATTTTTAGCCATCTATGATATTGTGATTGTATTAATTTCAACAATTACAACTGTGAATATCTAGCACTCTGTATATATAGCTAGGGGAGGATTCTCCCGGTTTGGACCAGTTTGGGCGAATCCCTTCTTCTGATGATCAGCTGGCTCCAAACCGGTTCTCTCTAAAAACAAGTAAAGTAATAACTCTCAGTCAGCACAGGTTTGTTAAAAACAGATCATGCCAAACCAATCTCATTTCATTCTTCAACACAGTGACTAAATTAGTAGACTAGCAAAATACTGTGGACATAATATATTTAGATTTCAGCAAGGCATTCGACAAAGTAGACCTACTTCTTAGTAAGCTAGACCTACTTCTTAGTAAGCTAGAAAAAAGTAAGCTACAACCTACTTCTTAGTAAGCTAGAAAAAAGTGGAATAGATAGCACCACCACTAGATGGACTCGCAACTGGCTGGCAAACCATACTCAACGAGTAGTCCTTAATGGGTCTAAGTCTAGGGAAGGGAAGTAAGCGGGGGGGGGGCACAAGGTTCAGTCTTAGGCCCAGTACTCTTCAATATCTTCATTAACAAGTTAGATGAGGGAATAGAAGGGGAACTTACAAAATTTGCAGATGATACTAAGCTGGCAGGAATAGCTAACACCCAAGAAGATAGGCTCAAGATCCAGACTAGAACACTGGGCCATATCTAACAAAATGAAAATCAATGTAGAGAAAAGTAAAGTCCTACACTTAGGCAAGAAAAACCAGTGGTACACATATAGACTGGGTGAAACCAGGCTCAATAGCAGTAACTGTGAGAGGGATCTTGGAGTCTTAGTGGACAACCAGCTAAATATGAGCCAGCAGTGTGCAGCAGCAGCCAAAAAAGCTAATGCAATCCTAAATTGTATTAATAGAGGGATATAGTCAAGATCAAGGGAAGTACTAATACCACTCTATAAAGCCTTATTAAGACCACACCTAGAGTACTGCATCCAGTTTTGGTCACCACATTATAAAAAAGATGTTGAGACTCTAGAAAAAGTACAGAGAAGAGCAATCAAGATGATTAGGGGACTGGAGGCTAAATACAGCGAACGGTTGTAGGAACTGAGCTTGGCTAGTCTAGTGAAGAGAAGGACCAGGGGAGACATGATAGCAGTCTTCAATATTTGAGCAGCTGCAACAGGGAGGAAGGAGTCAAGCTATTTTCTTTTCTTTTCTTTTTGTAAATTTTATTTGAGTTTTCACAAAGAGAAAAAAAAATACAAATAAAACATCTTTTTTGAAAGTAGCGTAATCCCAGATTACATTTCTTCGTACAGACATAAATTCAGGTTCATGCTCATTTTTATATTCCATTCCATATCTTATTACTATTTACATTTTACATTTACATTTTCTGCATAGCTTCTCCCCTCTTTTAATCTTCTCAATTTTATTTTAATTATCTCATCTCAATTCAAATCATTGTATTTATATTTTTTGTCTGTCCTGTTTCAATTATCTATTATCTTTTCTCATTGAACAAAATTTCTCATACTCCTGATTGGAGTATGACGCCTTTATATCTTTTCCCTAAAGTTGTAACATTCAATATAATACATAACTTCCATTCGGATTCTGCTTGGTACATTCTTAAAATACACACTGTATTCTTAAAAAAAGAAAAAATTATAAATGTATATAATTAAAACAACATTCCATTCCAATTCAATTCTATCATGAATATTCATTAAAGTCTTAACATCTTTAACATTACTTTTCAATTAAATATCATACTTCTATGAGAACAATTATAAGCTTTCCATAGTTAATTCCCCCCTCTTCACTTATATTTTATAAAACATTAACTAATTAAAATGTTCCCGTTCCTTCCTAATTCAATTTTCTCATTTATTTTATTCTCATTTATTTTATTTCACTTATTTTATTCACAAACATTTCAGTAAATTACACTAACTATTTTATCCCTCATTTTAATCATACATTGTTTCCAATTTTCTTAAGTTATTTCTATTACTAATATAACAATACAATCTTATGTACCTTTACAGAATCCCTTTTTCAGTTAGATTTTCACCCATTATGTCTAAATAGGTCCTGTTTCTCTATATCTTGCTCCGGTCCTTTATAACTTCTTTTCTTTCCTTCTTCCTTCTCTTCTTCTCTCTCCCCTTTTTACCCCCTTGTCTCTCTACCTCTATTTCTCTCTTCTGTATTCCCCTTTTCTGTTGCTTTCCAGTATTATACTTATTTTTTGAATTATTTTTCTTTTCTTTGGTTGTTTTTTTAAGTCTTAAATTCTCCATTCTCTTTCTCCCCTTTCCTTTTTCTTCCCCACATAAAATTGCTTGTTCATTAAAGATGGCTTCTTCTTTGTCCCACTCTTCTTGTTTTGCAGTCATTTCTTGTTGTTTCTCATAGTTCCAAATCTCCATTTCTAAGAATTGAAAAATGAAGCCAAAAGAACCGTTCCCTTCTTGTGCATCTTCTTTGTACTTTTAAAGTTCCATTTTCAATTCATCCAGAAGTGGTGCCATTGTATAAATTTTTAAACACCCCCCCGATTGATTTTAGTCATTCAAATATAATAACCAAGAATCCAAAGATCACCAAATAATCCAAATACACGCAAGCTGTTTCTTTTTTGCTCTTTTTTTTTCACTTTCTCTTCCTGGGGTTACTTAGTTGCAAAGTTTCCAGTTAAAATGTATCTTTTAGAAGTCTCGTTGAAGTTTTATGGTAGATTCTTTTTAATTCCAGGCAGTCTCCTCCCTCTTCCAGATCCTGCCCTTATTCTTTTTCTCTCCCTTCCTGCTTATGAAAAAGAAAAATTTTAATGTCCAGAAATCTTTATTATCCCTTTGGCATTTTGTTTTATTTTCAGCTTAATTGTCTATTGATGTCAAAGCGGTTTTTTCCAATTTCTTATTTAAGTCTCTTAGTTGTCAGTATAGGGAAGGAGAGAGAAGGGAAAAAAGCCAAACCTTTCCCTTTTCATTTTCCTTCGCTGCTTCCAACTCTTCTTTGGGAGCGATGTTATTTTTTGTAAGTTTAAATTCCAGGGTACTTTAGTTGTTGCTTTTACAATTTAACCCAGTCAGCCAAAACTTTCACTTCTTATCTTCCTCCTGCACATTCTTTTCCGGTCGAGTTCTCCTTTATGGTGGCTATTTCTGACCACCACTGCAACCACCTTCGGGAAAGGAAGTAATAGCCAACTGAGGAGGAGAGATGTGGCTCTCCTCAACCCTGCTGGTGGTCTCCCCCCTCTTCATCATGTCTACGGGGTGGCTTATCCCCAAAATCAGCGGCTTGGGGCGCTCCAGCGGCGAGCCCAGACAGAAACTGTGCACGATTGCAGATTTTTGTCTTTCGCCGAAGCCCTTCAAACCAAGGGGTCAAGCTATTTTCTAAAGCGCCTGTAGGCCAACAAGGAATAATGGATGGAAACTGAACAAGGAGAGATCTAACCTGAAAATAAGGAGAAACTTTCTGACAATGAGAACAATCAACCAATGGAAGAGTTTGCCCTCGGAAGTTGTGGGAGTGCCATCACTTGGGACTTTCAAGAAGATATTGGACTGCCATTTGTCAGAAATGGTGTAGGGTCTCCTGCTTGAGCGGTGGATTGGACTAGATGACCTACAAGGTCCCTTCCAACTCTGATTATCTGTTATCTGTTATCTCTCTGACAAGCATGTGGGTCCACCCACCCACCCCTGCTCTTTCCTGTGCTTTATGTCTTTTTGCTAGAGCACAACTGATTTGCACAGCAGAACAGTTTGTTTTCTTCAGCTGTTTTCTTCCTGTGCATTATTTCCTTGTTGAAGGTAAGTATTAGCTTTTTTTTTTTTTAATGCAGAGCACGCATGTAGAGCACGCTCTCACCGAGCCGGTTGTTATACCAGTTGAATCGCACCCCTGTATATAACTCCTGTGCAGATGGTTAACAGAGGAGCAGCCATGGTTGTCTACTGCAGCACAACAATCTTCAGGTGCCATAATACTCTTTATAATCGTTTTATGCAATTCAGTTCACAGTAGCCTTTCCTCATGTAGGATTACTGAACCTGCCAATGTAATTACAGGAAGGCATTTGAACTTCTGACCTGGTGGCATATCTTAACTCTCAATATTTCATCAAAATAAAAGTTCATCTGAATTGTACCTAAACAGTGCAAGCTATTCACAGGTAATCTTCCTTTAGCAACTGCCTCAGACAATGATGATGATGATGATGATGAAGTAACTTTGTATTCAGTGCACACATTTACAACTTTCATAGTTCTCCTTCTCAGTGACATATTCAGCATTATTTGAGTAAGCACCCATTGTCCTGTTTTTCCTTCCCCTTTTCTTGCAGTATGGAGAGATTGCTTAAACAAGATTTCTGTTCCTGAGGTGCTTTTCTATGCAGTGGATCCCTAAAAAGTCCTATAACTATCAAGTTAAAAAGCTCCATTTTGTGACCTTAAACAGTTGATTAGAAGCTGCCACCAGCTGTTTATAGTCAAGCATTCATCTTTTTGACATATGTAGTATAAATCTTTTTATACAATTTTGACCAGAAAAGGATGGTGGCTTGCAGACACTCTTCAGTATTGCTTTCTGTGCATTAATAGAAGCTATTTTACAAAATTGCTCACATAGCATTCAAGATCCATTGAGAATTTGCCCACAGAATCCAATGAACCTGTGAATAGCGTGGTATGTAAAAATAGATAGCGCCCCAACAGGAAAGTTCTTGATTTAAAACTTGCTGACAGATGCTATGTCCATGACCACACATACTCATAAACACCTTTGCTCCTTTGAAATGGAACAATCCTAATAATAATCAGGTATAATGTGTTGCCTATCTCACTTATGCTTTGCTTCAACCAACCACTTTGCCAAAAGTGCCAGTGGAGGTGTCTTCTGGGCATCTGAAGGTATTTGAAGCAGCTGCTCTGATGTGGCTTGGCTTTGCTGAGGCTGTCACTTTGCAAGGCAGCCTCAAAGAGGGCCTTCAATCAGGGCTCTGTTCCTTGTGTGGCTTCCCTAGCTCAGTTTTCCAGTGGTAGAAAAATACCTTTTTATCGTCTGCTGCCTTTTAATCTAGATTTTTGCATTTGTTCTACAAAGTTAATTGTGAATACAATTTTTTGTTCTTGATGTTTAGTGGTCATTTTAATAGGTCCTTTAATTGTTTGTGTATAGTTGTTTGCAAGGCTGTGTGAGGTTGATGTTCTTAGTTTATATTTTTAGGTATAATTTAGATATTTTAGTACATTTTCCACTTAGGAAAATTTACATTTAAAGGAAATATTTACATTCCAAAATAAACACTTTTTAGGCCCACACATTTTTAAGGCATACACTATATATTCAGTCAATGACTCTATATAATAACGAATGCATATTTATAAAACAACTCATGGGATTTGCAAGGCCAGGATAACAGATTGTGGTAACCTGGTCTGAATGGCAATTAGGTATAGACTGTTCTGCATTTGTGGCTCACTTTCAGTTCTGATTCACATAAATGTATGTTTTTCATTGAAATTTTGAAAAGAAATCCAAGAATTAGTATTGCTGAAGAGTATGTGTTTCTTAGCAGAAAAAGAATAATAACTATAATAAAAAAGCATTTCGTTGTTTTAAAGTGTAAATGTCATTGATCTGATATAGTAATTAAATATAATGAATGTTACACTTTTTTACTGGAAGGATAACAAAATCTCTGGAGCAAATTTTATATCATTAATTGCAGAAAAGTGCCTGGAGCCTGAGGTAAAGATTTCATTACAGAAATAAAAATAAATTATAACGCAAACTTTCTGGGAATCTATAATGGTGATGAAAATTGAAGCTGAGATGTCCTAACACTGTTTCAGTTTCATTCTATCAATTGAATTCATGCTTTTTACAGGGCTAGGATTCTACCGGTTCGGTATCATTTGGGCCTGCGCACCCAGCCCTGCTCTTTCCTGTGCTTTATTTCCTTGTCTTGGAGCACAGCTGATTCACACAGCACAGTGGTTTTGCCACACCTCAGCTGTTTTACTCATTGGGGCTGCAGTAGAAGGTAAGTATGATAGCTGAAAATGGGCTTTTTTTAATGGTGTGCATGCACACAAAGCACCAAACCGGTTGTTATACCGGTTGAATTGCACCACTGACTTTTTATATGATGTTTTTTTTTCAAAATGAAGGAAACTACCAATCCATAGTGCCTTGCCATAGAACAGACAATAACCTACAGATTTCATCCAAACTATTTTAAAACGCAAGCACCAACAAAAATGAGATTGAAGATTAATTGTGAAATTTGCATCAGAGACAGTGCCACTGCAGTCTGCTTTGAAAGGATCTAGTACCATTTCCCTGAATTCCGAGTTATCTGTTGCTAGTATATGAAAACACTTTAGGAAATTGGCTGCTACTTCAGACCCTAGCTCAAAGCAATCAGCTCAGGCAAGGGATTTTATGGTTTCTATAGAGTATCTGTTTCTTTGGTTTAAAAAAAATGAATGCCAATTCAATAGCAATTGATATCATTTTGCCTTTCCTCATAAATGTAAACATATGTTAGAGAGCCACAGATGAGTTTCCAGCTCTTTATGGGTTTGGATTGAAAGTTAAATTAATAAAATAGAGATGATACATAGAAGAAATTTCAAAGTTGTATGTAGAAGCAAAGTAAATGACAGGATAAAATGTATAGTGAATATTGCTTCAGTTTTCTCTCTGTCTGTATCTCTTTCTCTCTCTCGATCCTCTCGTTATTATTGTCAAAAAAAATGGAACTTTGTCCAGATGGATACCACTTGATAGGGGAATCTTAATCCTTCCCAGCTCATTTGTGTTTAAAAATGTATCTTTCAGCTCCATGGTATGCCTATGCAGTTATTTAATCCCTACTTATGCTTTGCTAGTTGTTTTTTTAAAGCTACAAGAAATTAGGGGCTGTTGTTGTTTTTCCTATCCAATGTCACATTCTGCTGATCCAATAAATTCACTGTTAATGTTTTGGGGTTGTTGTTTTTTTAATGAAATAACAACAAGACAAAGGGCAGTGCCATGCATCATTTCTGTATCATCTAGTTTTCCCTTCAAAGTATTCATATAAAATCATTAATTAATCATCAGAGATTTCACTATATGGGCTTCTTAAATAAAGCAAATGAATAACACCTCATAAGCTGAAATATGAAACAAGACACAGTATAATTCTGCAATACACTGAAGAAGCAATGTAGTGGTTAATAGCTGGTAGTTCCACAAGGGGAATAACAGTCACAGCAGCACAAATTAAATATCATCCTTCACTTTTTTTACTTCTTTTTTAGACTCCACTGCTAACAGCTGCTAACAGCCTGAAGGAACTCTGTCAAATTGACTCTCTCCTCTCAGAGGCTAGACATCTCCCATTTTACAACTCACAGCTTAGAGCTGAGATATTGTGGGCATTCTTTAAATATACTATCTATCTATCATCTTTCCTTTCACCAGAAATATAGTGATAGAAATTTAAAATCTGAATATGAAATTGTACTGTAGAATCAATCTGTACCTAGGAAGGAAAGTAATTGATTACTTTCTAGGATGAGAAAAATGTTTTGCCCCAGGTTCTTTAGTAGCATTCACCAATCTGAAACCTTCTAGTTGTGCTAGAAACTTATATTCTATCTTGGGAAATATGGAGGGCACTAGGCTGGATAAAACTTCTTCTGAAGCAAGTAGGGAAAAAAACTTTAATACATCCTAAGTCTTCTGAAGAATAGGGTAAAGGTAAAGATTGCCCTCACACATATGTGCTAGTTGTTTCTGACTCTAGAAGGTGGTACTCATCTCCATTTCAAAGCCAAAGAGCAAGCATTGTCTGAAGATGTCTCTGTGGTCATGTGGCCAGCATGACTAAATGCCAAAGGCATACAGAACTCTGTTACCTTCCCACCAAAGGTAGTCCCTATTTTTCTACTTGCATTTTTACATGCTTTTGAACTGCTAGGTTGGCAGAGGCTGGGACAAGTAACAGGAACTTACCCCGTTACATGGCACTAGAGATTCAAACTGCTGAACTGCCAACCTTTCGATTTACAAGTTCAGCATCTTAGCCACTGAGCCACCACGTCCCTTTCTGAAGAATAAACAGATATGATTAAATCACATTTCAAAATAAGTGATTGCAATTGTATTATTTGGAAAAAACCACCAAGTCTGAACATCTGTGGCAATTTTTCATCTTGAACCAACCACCATGCCAAATTCCCGACCTGACTAAGGACTAATCAAATTCAGTGATCTCAGCTAGCATAATTAAAGATCAGTTTAAATTTTAGATATATGCAGTTAAAATGATTTTATTTTGGTGTAACAATATATTGGTCACAAAGCTTAAAATCTTCAGGTTTCCTCCCAATCATGATATATATGTTTTGCCCAACTGTATGTTGCTGGTTTGAAGACTTTACATGAATATAGGGTCATCCCTAAATAAGATTTTTCAAAATGTTATAGCCAAATATGGAATCCTCTGTGCACCCCAACATTTGAGAAGCTTCAGTAGGAGAAACTAGAATAAAGAACGTATAAATTGCATTATATATTGTGCCTTTCTAACTAGATTGGCTGAACAACTGAAAGCACAGGGCTATAATCAGGCATTGGCATGGGAAGCATAAAGCTGAAAGAGGGGATGCCATGTACAAAGTTTGATCCCAATCATTCTCCATCCTCCTTATATTCAGGCAAGAAAAGACCTGTTCTTCCATTTGCTTATCCCAGCTCTCCATGTGATCCTGAATGCAAAAAAGTAGCTTTCCAAATAGCACAGATAGTTATACTTGTGGTAACATGTGTGCAATCAGTTCTTTCAGGAACTTTTGTTACATTGATTCCATTCCTATTAGCACAACTGATTTCAATAGTGGATTGAGAAACAACAGCTGAACTCCTTGGGGTTCATGTTATGCAAACAGCCTTATAGAAATCGGTTTGACTCCATTTGCTTTTAATATCTATATGTAACCAATTATATGTGGATATTAATCAACTACTAGGAACTTTTGGAGTTAATCCACCTCCTCAAAATGACCTTAATAGCATTAAAACATGCACATTTGTAACAATTGGGTCACCACAATCATGTTGACACAGATACCCAAGGCTAGTAAAGATAACCTGTCAGGTTCAACAGATGGACGACACAAACACTTTATTTTAAATGTTGTTGTTATATTATTTTTATGATGTGTGAGTAATCTACAGTTAGATTCATAGACTAAGATTACTGGAAACTTAATAATTCAAATCCTAACCAAGAAACTAAGAATTATAAAGGTGTGCTTAAGAATTATTATTATTTGACACGTACATCAAGCCTTTGTATAACATTTGATGTAAGTAAAGCATTCTTGTATTTTTGTTATTCCTAAATACAAGAATGCTTTAGCTACATCATAGACTTTTGGACCTTGAAGTTTTGGAAAACAGATGGGATGTGAACAAATAACAAATAATTGACTGAATTTCCAACCCACTAGAACATACTAATGTTGATCTTTAAAACCTTTTATGAATTAGGACCAGAATATTCAAAAAGTATATGAACCCATTTCTCATCATCAGTGAAGTAAATTTTTTGCTCAGGGAAACTCATGCAAATAGTGGGAAGCTGGCCAATGCTGAAGATATCTCCATTAGCTGCAGGTGAAATATACCGAATGATTTTCTCTATAGCACTAAAACAGCTTAAAGACAGGAGGGAACTGCCTTTAAAGAAAATCATTTGAATGAATCAGTAAAATTGTTATTTTTTTCACTCCATCTTCACAATTTGTGCAGGTTAAGCATTTCAGACTGAGATGGAAACAGATGCAACAGCTACATGCATGTGTTATTTCTGACGTACATGTTATTTCTGACGTACATGCCCAGGAAATGCTACTGAAAATGTTTGGGGTAATAAATAACACAAATAAAAACCTTCAAGTAGTAATAAATAGAATGGAAGCCCAGTCTATGGTGCTTGGCAGGAGAGGAGAGTTATTAATAAGTGCCCCTAGTTTTGCCTGCAGAACATCAGAAGGCATGAGACAACTGTTACCTATCTCAGCCTATTCCTTCCCTACTCGGTAACCCTAAGCCATTTTTTTTGCTGCCAGATTTTAAGCAATGCAAAAAAATGAGCATATATACATGAAGGTTAGTAAAAATGAAAATAATGAAGATGTTTTAAAGAGCTGGCATCTGCTCATAGTGATTCTGCAAAGCCAATAAAATACTAAATGCAATTGATGAATTATTCATTGTGAATTACTCATTTCTCATGCCAAGCTACTTTGATCTAACTAGGCATTTTCATTGGAGAGCCTTTATAAGCTTCATCCCTAGTTGCTATTCTTCCTTCCAAAGTTCATAAAATAGCATTCAGGGATTTTTTTGGCATTACTATTCACAATGTATTAATATTAGTTATTGATTCAGAATGTTGTATATAATAGATTTTTAAGACATGATGACCAGATATACTCTGTTATTTTAAGCAGGACAGTTTTTCCTAACTTGAAGCCCCTTGACATGGTTTAGCATGTTAACTCCAAAGTAAACCATATTCTCTATAATTAGCTTATTCTCAGATAAGAATGTATACAAACTTAATTGTTCAAAGGCATTTTTGCATGCTGGTGATATTTCTTGAGGCAAATGGATAAGAGTCAATGAACCTCTGCAAAAAACTACAGTGAACTACATTGTTTAGACTCTACAAAATCAACCAATTAAACTTGTGTAGCTGGATTTTCCTGCTAGGACTGAATCTTAATCTGGAGGAGCTGGTTTCAGATGTAAATATTTCTAAAGGGACTCATTTTAAAGTAAGGAACATACTATTATTATTATGGTGTAGGTGTCAAAATAGTTTACTTCTTAATGACAGTGGCTCTTGAGCCACAAAATACTAATACTCTGCTCCTCTCCATAAGTACACATATATATTGTGCCTAATTAACGCTTACTTGGAAGCTTCAAACTGCTTCAGCACTTTCTCTAGTGGGAGTTAAATCTTAATGGCTAATAGTAATTGTGAGTATATCTAAAATAGCTGGAGCCAACAAACAAATAATATTCCATCTTGGAGAATAATATTTGGAGATTAATATTTGTCTTTATACAAGTAAGCCATCAGATAGACCAATACATTCTATTCCTTGCAGTTCCCCACCTGAATTTCCCAAATAGGTTAGGATGAAAGTCCCAGAATTCTCAGCTGGCACGGATATTTGCTGTTCTGGCTTAGAACTGAGGAAATTGCAAGCTCAACACAACTGCAAGATGAAGAAAGTTGTTTAAACAATCCAAAGATTTTGTCCACCCATTCCAATTTTTTAGCAAGGCTTTAATGAATTGCGTTAGTACCTTGATAGCATTTGAGCCATACATTAAACACTAAATCCATAATAATCAAAAGATGCTCCATCTTTTCTAGCCTGATCCTTTCACAAATGGGTGTAATCTTGGAAAAAGTTAATTTCTTATGAAATACTTAAGGAGATGGTCACATGGAGAGTATGGCCTTTTGAAAACAATATAATTAGACAGAAACAAACTTGGGAGATTGATTAAGATCTTGAATTAGTGCTGAATTTTTATTCAGTTTCATTGCTTTTTTATTTTCAAATGTTACACATAATTTAATATTCTTATTAAACTTTAAAGCATTTCTACAAATAGTCAGACATCTGGCATTCTGTGTTAAGAGCCCTTGATATCTTGTCTGAATTTCTATAAGGAAAATGGCAATCTTAGAATTCAGTATGGCATGTTAAAAGTTTAAAACCATTTCCTGTAAATGGTTATAGGAAATTAATCCTATTGCAGCATTCACATATAATTTTGTCTGCACACTCAAACCCAAGTCTATCTTGATTTTAAGCATAAATTTACAAGTTAATTTATCAGCTCTGTATTATGGCAGCATCAAATTCAGCCATTTTTCCAAATAATTTTAAATCATCCTTATGGAATAAATGTGGGGGGTTTTTACTCCGTTTTAAGCCAATTCATATCCACAGTTTATCTTGGACAATACTCTTATCAAAAGGATCAGTGATTATACATAAAATAAAGGTGACAATGAATCACCTTTAAAAATTCCACAATTAATGTCTTCTAATTCTTCCTGATTAGCCATCACCTTTTTTGCCAAAATTTCATTAAAGTATTCACCAATTACATAATACAGATAACAGAGTTGGAAGGAATCTTGGAAGTCTTGTAGTCCAATTCCCTGCTCAGCCAAGAAACTCTATACCATTTCAGACAAATGGTTGTCTAATCTCTTTTTAAAAACTTCCAATGTTTTAGCAATCAGTGTTCTGATTGCAAAACATTTCTGCAGATTCAAAAAAAATCAAGAGATTTCTCTACCTTTCTTAAGCAGCTGCATGGCCTCTGGGTATGAATTACACTGCTCAAAAAAATAAAGGGAACACAAAAATAAGACATCCTAGATCTGAATGAATGAAGTATTCTTATTAAATATTTTGTTCATTACATAGTTGAATGTGCTGACAACAAAATCACACAAAAATTATCAATGGAAATCAAATTTAGCAACCCATGGAGGTCTGGATTTGGAGTGACACTCAAAATTATAGTGGAAAAAAACACTACAGACTGATCCAACTTTGATGTAATGTCCTTAAAACAAGTCAAAATGAGGCTCAGTAGTGTGTGTGGCCTCCACGTGCCTGTATGACCTCCCTACAACACCTGGGCATGCTTCTGATGAGATGACGGATGGTCTCCTGAGGGATCTCCTCCCACACCTGGACTAAAGCATCCCCCAACTCCTGGACAGTCTGTAATGCAACGTGGCATTGGTGGATGGAGCGAGACATGATGTCCCAGATGTGCTCAATTGGATTCAGGTCTAGGGAATGGGTGGGCCAGTCCACAGCATCAATGCCTTCATCTTGCAGGAACTGCTGACATACTCCAGCCACATGAGGTCTAGCATTGTCATGCATTAGGAGGAACCCAGGCCAACCAAACCAGCATATGGTCTCACAAGGGGTCTGAGGATCTCATCTTGGTACCTAATGGCAGTCAAGCTACCTCTGGCAAGCACATGGAGGGCTGTGCGGCCCCCTAAAGAAATGCCACCCCACACCATTTCTGACCCACTGCCAAACCGGTCATGCTAGAGGATGTTGCAGGCAGCAGAACGTTCTCCACAGCGTCTCCAGACCCTGTCACATCTGTCACATGTGCTAAGTGTGAACTTGCTTTCATCTGTGAAGAGCACAGGGCGCCAGTGGTGAATTTGCCAATCTTGGTGTTCTCTGGCAAATGCCAAACGTCCTGCACGGTGTTGGACTGGAAGCACAACTCCCACCTGTGGACGTCAGGCCCTCATACCACCCTCATGGAGTCTGTTTCTGACCATTTGAGCAGCCACATGCACATTTGTGGCCCGCTGGAAGTCATTTTGCAGAGCTCTGGCAGTGCTCCTCCTGTCCCTCCTTGCACAAAGGCAGAGGTAGTGGTCCTGATGCTGGGTTGTTGGCCTCCTCCATGTCTCCTGATGTACTGGCCTGTCTCCTGGTAGCGCCTCCATGCTCTGGACACTACGCTGACAGACACAGCAAACCTTCTTGCCACAGCTCACATTGATGTGCCATCCTGGATGAGCTGCACTACCTGAGCCACTTGTGTGGGTTGTAGACTCTGTCTCTTGCTACCGCTAGAGTGAAAGCATGGCCAGCATTCAAAAGTGACCAAACCATCAGCCAGAAAGCATAGGAACTGAGAAGTGGTCTGTGGTCACCACCTGCAGAACCACTCCTTTATTGGAGATGTCTTGCTAACTCCCTATGCTTTCCACCTGTTGTCTACTCCATTTGCACAACAGAATGTGAAATTGATTGTCAATCAGTGTTGCTACCTAAGTGGACAGTTTGATTTCACAGAAGTGTGATTGACTTGGAGTTACATTGTGCTGTTTAAGTGTTCCCTTTACTTTTTTTAAGCAGTGTATTTAATTATAACATGGTTCTATTGAGCTTCCTTGATTCAGCAAATATATTCAGAAATTTTAAACTATTTGAGCCATTACATCTGAACTTAAAACAGTTCATATTAATACACCGAAGAGCTAACATTGTGGGATTTATTTTATTAATTTATTTTAAATTAATTAAAATGAATCTAAGTCTGCAAAGTTTATGATTCTAGGAAACAATCCCAAGGCCTAGTCACTGACTAAAATCAATATGTATACCTCACTTTTTAACACATACATACAAATGATGAACATACATTAAAAATCATTGAATGCATGAACATAAACTGCTAGTTCAAGAGTAGAAAAAGATTGATGTCAAACAGACAACTTTGACACTTGACCCTTTTTTTTGTACCTACCAGTATTGCTTCTAAAGCTTGAGAATTGAAAGATCTTCCAGAGATCTATAGCAGATAGGCTAAAGGATTTCCAGGACCCCAACACTCCCAGTTTCAGACATGCTCCAGAACCAGCATCAGGTCTACACTAAGGCAAGTGTAATTAAATTTCTCCTATTAAAATGAAAAGAGGTGGCAGATGGAGATGGGATGTGGAAGGGGATGGGGGATGGGGATGTGACGAGGAGGAGGAGGAGGATAAGAGTTTAAAAACTATAAGTCTTCCCTTCCATTCTGTTTGCTGGCACAATTGTAATGTTATCTTGTACATATGAAAGGGCAGGGTTTGCATTATGATATCACAACACACATTTTGTCATTCTGGCATTTTGTAGCTACTTATAGATCTTTTGCCCTCTTGAAGGTTTGCTCTGTAAACACTTGAGTTTAGATATAAGCTAAGAATAGAACTTGTTCTGTCCTTCATTAACATACTCGAGATCCCCGCGCTTTGATTGGCCAAAGCGCGGGGCTCTCCGATTGGTCAGGCGAGCCGCGCCGATTGGCTCGCTAAGAATCTCCCGCGATTGGTCCGTTCAAACCGCGGGAGATTCAAAGCGATGCCATTGGCCGCGGCCGCCGCGGCGAAAGGAATAAAAGCCGCGGGCTTTTTTCCTTTCGCCAGTTCGGTTCCAGCAGATCAATAAAGAGCTTTGCACTAAGTCACCGACTCCTGGCATCATTTCGCGGACACAACACTGGCGACGAAGGTGGCATCCAGACCCTGAACCGAACCACGTGTCCGACGGAAGCCAGATGAAGCACCGAGATGGCGAAAATCGCACCGCCCGCCCCCTTCAACCCCGCCACTGAGGACTGGGAATCGTTCTCCGACCGATTCCGCATGTACCTCGAGTGCACCGGCATGAAGGACGCCTCGGGCCCACTGAAACGCGCCGCCTTCCTCACCCACTGCGGGACCGAGGTCTTCCAGATGGCCAAAGCGTTGGCCAAGCCCGCCGATGCGACCGCCATGGACTGGGACGTCCTCGAACCCATCCTTCGGCAACACTACGCCCCAGAGGTACCCATCCTGATCCGGCGCAACGAGTTCTACCGGCGGGACCAGAGATCGGGTGAGAGCTTCAGCGACTTCGTCGCCGAGCTGCGGCACCTAGGGGGGCTCTGCGAATTTGATAACCTAAACAACGCTCTGAGACACCGCATCGTGCTCGGTCTGTGGGACCCCGCCCTCCAGAGCTGGCTGATGGCTAAGGGCGACATCAGCCTAGCAGACACCCTCACCGCAGCCGCAGCCGCAGAAGCAACCCGAACTTCCACCGATAGCATGCGCAGACCGGACACGAGGGACCGTGGCGGAAACAACAACCCGGCGAGGTCGACTGAACCAAAAACCGAGACGACAACACACCAGGGCAATTTCCACTCGGCATCCAGCACGTCCGATGACGAGGAGGACATCCATCGACTCCAGACAGGCCGCGACCAACAGAACCGGAGAGGTCATAAGTCGAGGACCAACTGTGCCGGTTGCGGCGGCGACCACCCCAGGTCAGAATGCCGGTTTTTCGATTCAATCTGCCGGCATTGCGACAAAAAGGGGCACATCGCCCGGGTTTGCCGCCTGAAGAAAAACCGCAGTCCGGCTCGATGGGACCAGAGCGACCGGAGGAGGGAGAGCACACCACCCCGGACCAGAGATCGCCCCTCAGACAGCCGATGGGACCGGAACGGACGATCCTCGCGAGGCGGCGACAACCGGCGGAGAGAGGAGACCCACCAGACGGTCACCATCGGCCACGCCATCACCAACGACGCCCGGAAGGTCCACGTCGAGGTACGCATCGAGGGCCAGCCGTGCAAAATGGAGGTGGACTCCGGGTCCTACCTCTCCATGATTGCATGGCACGAGATAAAGCGGTTGGTGCCTACCCTCCAAAGGAGGAACGTAGACAACCAGAGACTCATTGTAAAGGACTACCAGGGAAACCGTATCCCGGTAGTCGGCACCAAAAGCTTTAACATAACGTATAAGGGGCGCACCGAACGACTCCCCCTAACGATCGTTGACCGTGACTGCCCAAGCCTACTGGGACTGCAATGGTTCGCCCCGCTCGACATCGCCCTCACGGGAGTCAACCACGTCACCGACGACGGCTGGGAGCAGCAACTAGCCCGGGAGTTCCAAGAGGTCTTCGACGGAAACCTAGGCAAGTACCGAGGGCCCCTTATCTCGTTTGACCTAGACCCTAACGCCCCCCCCAAACGCCTGAAACCAAGGCGGGTGCCATTCGCACTGAAACCCAAAATAGACGAGCAAATTGATAAGCTCGTCAAACAAGGGGTACTGCAGCCCATAGACCACGCCCGTGGGAGACCCCCATAGTCACCCCGATCAAGCCCGATGGGTCGGTGAGAATCTGTGGGGACTATAAGGCCACCCTAAATGGCGCGCTGCAACAAAGCGCCTACCCCGTCCCAGTAGTGCAACACCTACTGCACTCACTGGGAGGGGGCAAGGTTTTCACCAAGCTCGATCTCACCCAGGCATACCAACAGTTGCCGGTCGACGAGCAAATGGCAGAAGCGCAGACCATTGTCACCCACCGGGGAGCATTCAAATGCAACCGACTCCAATTCGGAGTCAGCGTGGCACCGGGCATATTCCAGAGCCTAATGGAGAGGCTATTGCAAGGTATCAAGGGGGTGGTACCTTATTTCGACGACGTCCTTGTGTCGGCAGCCAACCAAGCCGAACTAGAAGGTCGACTAAGGGAGGTCCTAACTAAATTTAAAGAGACGGGACTAAAAGTAAAGAGGGAAAAATGCCAGCTTTGCACGGAACGAGTGGAATTCCTGGGCTACCTCCTAGACCGGCACGACATTCACCCCACAAGCAAAAAAATCAAGGCCATCAAAGAAGCCCCCACCCCTAAATCAAAGACTGAACTACAAGCATTCTTGGGGTTACTGAACTTTTACAATGTTTTCCTACCCCAAAAGGCGACAGTGGCGGAGCCCTTGCATAGGCTCCTAGACAAGACGGCGACCTGGACTTGGGGGAAACGGGAGCAAGCTGCCTTCCAAAGAACGAAGGACCTCCTCACCTCCGACGCCGTCCTCATACAATTCAACGAGACCCTACCTCTGGCCGTCACATGCGACGCATCACCCTTCGGCGTCGGCGCTGTCCTCAGCCATACCCTTCCCGACAGAAAAGAAGCGCCCATCGCGTTCTTTTCAAGGACCCTCACCAAACCGGAGCGGAACTATAGCCAACTGGACAAAGAGGCTCTGGCTATAGTTGCCGCCATAAAACGATTCCACAAATACCTCTACGGCCGGACTTTAGCCATCATAACGGACCACAAGCCGCTGTTGGGAATCCTTGCAGGGAACCGGGCCACCCCGAACATTCTGTCTCCCCGAATGACAAGGTGGTCCGAGTTCCTGGCAGCCTACAACTACGAACTCATACACAGACCGGGTAAGACGATCTCCCATGCAGACGCCTTAAGCCGCTCGCCGCTACCGGAACCCGACACCGACCCAGCACCCACAACGATCACCCTCAGCATAGAGACTCTACCCAACCTGCCCATAACCGCGTCAGACATTGCCCGAGAGACTAATAAAGACAAACGTCTGGCGCGGGTGTTGCATTGGGTGGAGAAAGGGTGGCCAGAAAGGGACAACGATGAGTCCGTCAAAACGTTCCGAAACCGCCAAACGGAACTCTCGTTGTTAAAAGGGTGCATACTATGGGGGGACAGGGTGGTCATTCCAGAAAAACTACAGGGGAAGGTTTTGGAAATGCTGCACGAGGGGCAACCTGGCATCGTGAGGACTAAAGCCCTGGCCAGAAGTTACGCTTGGTGGCCAGGGATGGACAAACAAATAGAGGCCTGGGTAGCTAGGTGCCAACGATGCCAGGAAACGAGGCCCAGCCCACCCACAGCACCCGTCCTAGAGTGGGAAACCCCAAGGGGACCTTGGTCTAGGATCCATATAGACTTCGCCGGACCCACAAAAGGACACATCTTCCTCATAACAGTTGACGCTTACTCCAACTGGCTGGAGGTAAGCAACATGAAGACGACAACCACGGAGGCCGTGACCAAAGAACTCTGCAAACTCTTTGCAACACACGGCCTCCCAGACGTCGTCGTCTCCGACAACGGGCCCCAGTTTACCTCGCTGGAATTCGAAAAATTCCTCGCGGAAAGGGGCATCCGCCACGCGCTGACAGCACCGGCGCACCCGGCGGCGAACGGTAGGGTGGAACGGATGGTCCAATTCACTAAAAAGACCATCCAGAAAATAGACCACGGGGAGATCCAAGAGAAAATCAACAGACTACTCTTCACCCAACACATAACCCCGAATACCACAACCAACAAAAGCCCAGCCGAACTACTAATGGGTAGAAAGCTAAGGTCCCCACTCAACAGGTTACACCCTACGTATAACCCGGAGAGGCCCCCAGACTCAAGCACCAAACACCGAACTTTCGCACCCGGGGACCCCGTATATGCAAAAAACCTGACGGGAGACCCTCTATGGATCCCAGCCGTCATCACCCAAGCAACAGGCCCACACTCGTACCGGCTACAAACAGCAGACGGACGAGCGTGGAAACGCCACATCGACCAACTTAGGTCAAGAACCGCAAACCAACAAACCGCCGACGCACAAACAAACAAACCCAACCCCCGTAACGCAAGCCAAGGGGGGAGGGAATACCCAGGGGACCGAATCCAAAGAAAAATAAACCAGCAATACTCACCGGAACGCAGCCATCATGACCCCTCGCCAGAAAGGAACAGCCGAGCCAGCTCGACCGACCCAGAAAGACCGAGCGGGAGCGGCGAAACCCGTAGCTCAACCAACCCGGAAGGCCCAGGAGGGAGCTACGGAGAAAGGACCGGCCCGATCGACCAGCCGGTTCCCACGACGGCAGCAGGAGCAACGGAGATCCCGACCGAACCGGCCGGGATCCAGCCTATAACTGAGTTGCGCAGGTCAAGTAGGACCAGACGGAGCCCCGCCTACCTACGTGACTACGCAACGTAAGGACTGAACCAAGAGGGGAGGGGTGTTCTGTCCTTCATTAACATACTCGAGATCCCCGCGCTTTGATTGGCCAAAGCGCGGGGCTCTCCGATTGGTCAGGCGAGCCGCGCCGATTGGCTCGCTAAGAATCTCCCGCGATTGGTCCGTTCAAACCGCGGGAGATTCAAAGTGATGCCATTGGCCGCGGCCGCCGCGGCGAAAGGAATAAAAGCCGTGGGCTTTTTTCCTTTCGCCAGTTCGGTTCCAGCAGATCAATAAAGAGCTTTGCACTAAGTCACCGACTCCTGGCATCATTTCGCGGACACAACAGAACTCAATGATGTGTGCTTCCTCCCTGGCTAATTGGCTGCTCCTTAATCTGTATATATCCAATAAACAGACAAGACATCAATATATTTCCTCCCTTTAGCTGGTGAAAGAAAACCAAGTTTTTCCTGTGGTACTATAGTGCTCTTTTCACCATCAATCCACAGCAAAAAAAAGTTTCCTGATATTTTTCAGTTCGTTAAAGTATGAGCCCAATGGAAATATTTTCAGTGCCTGTTAATTAATGCCCCTAAAATAATAGCACATAATGTCTAAAATAATAATAATTTAAACTGATGAATCAAAACAAGCTGAAAGATCATCTATTGGATGAACAAAGAAAGGAAGGGAGAAGGCCTTATTCGCTTCTGTTTTCAGTATTGTTTTCTGTCTATTGTATTGGTACTGCTTTTCCTAGATATGCTGTCACCACCCCCAGGTAGCTTAGAGCTGAGTAAGATAAGAATTGTAGTCCATCTGAGGATCAAAATATTGGAACAAACTTAGCAACAAGGCAGCACTTGAAAAAAATGTCTAAGCTATTACTAAAGAAGCTGTCTCACAGTCTGTCTCACACATGAATTCTGAAACTAAATCCATTGCATTTCTTGTGCCCTCTGCTGACTGAATACTGCAATGGCATTTAGCAAAATAGTAATAAAATAATATTAACAATAACAATTCACAGTGGTGACCCCATTGATTATTGGCATACTGGGTGCCATAACAACAATCCTTGTACAGCACTTAGAAAATCTAAACATTGACAAAATTTCCATCTGTCAATTACAAAAGGCCACACAGTTCAGGTAGTGAAATCCGTAGAGGATTTTAAAAAGTCCTATAAAAGAACCTATAAAAGTTCTATAAAAATCCCTACATCTAAAAAACATCCACGTTACCCAGGAGCTTGCTATTCCTGAGACCATCATCTGTGAACTGTCCTTAAATATCACATTTCAGTTCTTACTATGTTACAGAACCCCTGATTATGACATCGAACATGTAAACAAGCCAAATACACTACTAACATGGACAGCATTCTGCCCACACGCTTTTATCTTTCTTGGTGATTTCAATCTATCTCATATTAACTGGACCCTTAACGAATGTACAACTGAACCCACACATGCAACCTTCTGCAATGCAGTAACAAATCTGGGACTAGACCAACTAGTAACCAACAACACTAGACTTAACAACTGCCTCGATCTCATCTTCTGCAATAGTTTGAATTCAATTTATGGAATACAAATTAAAGAACCCTTTTCCAACAATGACTGACTTTTGTCTCAACATACGTCCACACAAAAATCATCACAACGACAGAATCCCCAATTATAACTTCAAAAAAGGCAATTATGATCTTATAAACAACGATCTCTCATCCCTTGATTGGCAATTTCTATTCTCTGGATGCAATACTGTAGAAGACCATTACAACATATTTTTACTTGAAGTCAAAAGAGTCATCAAACTATAAGTACCAATAACAACTCCAAAAACCAGAAAAAACAATTACCCATAACAATAAGGAAGCTTCAATCCAATAAGAAATCACTTTGGCTGAAAAACAAATCTGGTCACGTTGCTAACTTCAAAAGCCGATACAACAATTTATGCCACCAGATAAAAACTGAATGCACCAATTATCACATTAAACAAGAAGAAAGCCTTCTATGCACCAATTCCACCCACACTTCCTACAATTTTGTCAACAACAAACTAAAAGACTCAAGGTCCATCCCACCCCTGAAAGGACCTCATGGTAAATACTGCAATGACGACACTATTAAAGCCAACCTCTTTAACACATTTTTTGGCTCAGTATTTGTAAATAGCAATGGATCATGCCCAGTATTTCCTAGTCGAACCACAGACAACTACAATGATCTAATACATATCGATTTTACAGTAGACAATGTTGAAAAAGCACGATGCAATCTAAAACAATTTCTATCTATTGGACCGGATGGAACATGTGCCTACTTCTTAAAAAAGCTATCCACTGCCACAGCCAAACTTCTAAGCATAATCTTTGAACAATCTTTCAGGACCAGCTCCTTGCCAAAACTATGGTCACAAGCCACAATCATCCCCATCTTCAAAAAGGGAGAGCCTAGCCTAGTTGAAAATTCAGACCAATCTCTTTATGCTGTGTCACCTGTAAAGTCATGGAATCAATTATTAACGAATCCATTATCCTCCACTTAGAAACAAACAACCTACTCTCTAATAAACAATTTGGTTTCAGAAAAAACTATAATGTAATCTGCAATTCTTACATTGCAAAAACATATGGACTACACAACTTGATCCGGGCAAAACAATAGACGCAATCTACATAGACTTCTATAAAACCTTTGATTCAGTGGTACACTGAATGGCACAAAAAATGGCACAAAAAAATCAGAAAATAAAATACAGGCTGAATAGTCAAGACCTTGTTGACGACCCAAACTCTGTCAAGGATCTTGGAGTACTCATCTCTAATGACCTCAGTGCTAGAGCCCACTATAACTACATAGCCAAAAAGGCGTTAAGAATTGTTAACCTAATCTTACATAGCTTTTTCTCTGGTAATATTACACTACTAACTAGAGCATACAAAACATTTGCTAGACCAATACTTGAATACAGCTCATCAGACTGGAACCCACATTACATATCTGATATTAACATAGTTGAGAAAGTCCAGAAATATTTCACAAGAAGAGTTCTCCACTGCTCTACTCGTTGCAGAATACCTTATGCCACCAGACTCGGAATTCTAGACCTAGAAAACCTAGAACTATGCTGCCTTCGGTCCGATCTAAGTATAGTATATAAAATCATACATTGCAATGTCCTACCTGTCAATGAATACTTCAGCTTCAACCATAACAACTCAAGAGCAAACAACAGATACAAACTCAAGGTTAATCACACCAGACTTGATTGCAGGAAATACGACTTCAGCAACAGAGTGGTCAATGTCTGGAATACTGTACCTGACTCTGGTTTCTTCCCCAAACCCCAAAAACTTTAACCTTAGACTGTCTACTATTGACCTCACCCCTTTCCTAGGAGGTCTGTAGGGGGCATACATAAGCGCACCAATGTGCCTACTGTCCCTGTCCTATTGTTTCTTTTATTTTTTTTATTTTTCTTATGTGTATCCATGTATTCATAACTATGTTTTTACTTATTCCTATTATCTTGTAAGCAATTGACAAAAATAAATAAATAAAATAAATAAATAAAAAACATACAGTATACTACACTGATATGTTACAACATTCTAGATTCTTGGGAAGAACTCAGTGTGAAAGAAGGCCAACTAAAGAACTGGGGCTGGGGTTTCACAATATTATATATAATAATAGGTAATAATAATGCAAGAAAAAGTTCTACCTTATCAAATAAATTCAACCATTAATACAAACATTCATCTGATCACATAAGGGAAAAAGTAAATTCGTTAAAGTAAAAAAAAAAACACCGGCCAATTTGAATTAAATATTCAGAAAATACTTTAAATTATAAAAGAAGTCCAAAACTTACAGATGTCCAAGGCTGTACAGTAAATTTTATATGTGTTATATTTTTCTGAGCTGTTTATTTATTAATAGGAATCTATTTTCATTTTTATCTAAGTTTTCCTGGGAATTCTGAAAAATATTTTACTTAAATAAAATTCTAGTTGGGAACTTTAGTCATAGGACATATTAGAAGAAGAATAAATGAACGACTTTCAGAATATCGTCCCTTGAAGGTTTTAAAGCAAAGGATAAAAACTATTGCTTTGGAAGTTATGGGTAAAATTGCTAATTACTTGAGGTTTTTGTCTCATCTCTCATTCTATGGAAACAGGTGACAATCTGTTTGAAATATAGCATCTTTGGCCTATAGTAGTACGTCCTGAAAGGAATGGAAAACTGGCAAAAGGGCATGTTTTATAAAATCTATATGTTTATTAGTAGAGATACCATGTTAATCTTGCACACTATTTATATTCATATCTGTGAACTGAGAAGGCAGAAGTTTTTCAAAGGTGTTGGTAGAGACAGAGTTGAAATTTCTATGGATTGTCTAATATCGTTCAGGCAAGTCTTTAAAACAAGAAAAGCTGTAGTTCAGAACATTTCTCTGTGTCTTTAAATTAGCAAAGATGATAATTTTAAAAACAATTCTAACCTGACCATGCTGGGAATTAGCTACAACAATTTCCACAAGTTCTACACTTTCTATTATCTTTTCCATACATCACCTTATGTTTCATTTATGCTTAGTAATTTAATAACTTATATATATTAAAATATATAAATCACTGTTAGTGGCTTAATGTGACATGTGAAGGTGAATGATTATGACTTATTCAATAAGCCATAATTAAGCAAACTAACATAGTTTAATGTGTAAATTCAATTCTAGGTTGTTTAACTTAATTTTTTTCAGTTTCTACCATGCTGTTTATTCACATTCAGTTCTCAATCAACTCTTACTTCAACATTTTTCACAACTATTGTTCTTTTTCATGAAGTTATCATTCCCCTCCAAGGGCATCTGAATTTTGTTTTCTATATGAAGAACATTCTAACTCAATGTTTCTCAACCTCAGCAACTTAAAATGTGTGAACTTCAACTCCCAGAATTCCCCAGCCAGCATGAGTTGAAATTCACACATCTTAAAGTTGCTGAAGTTGAGAAACACTGTTCTAAATGAATGCAATCCATGGGGGAAAATATCCTGCAGGTATTATTTTTCAAACTGTGGGTCAGAATCTCAGATAGTGTTTGTGAGCTATTTAGAGAGACTGGTCACAATTCTTTTAAAACTTGAATGATATAATGGTATAAACCAGATTTAGTTATACAATGTATCCTTTTCCTTACTTCAGGGTTTTTATTTTATTTATTTATTTTCTTTCTTTTTTTCTTTTTTCTTTTGCCACTTCTTACATTTTTCTGTGCATTTCTTACACAAAAAGAGAATAGTTGAATGAGTACATGGATGTAAATGAAAAACATACGTTGCTGACCTCATCAGTTAAAGAATTTTGACCGGCAGGTCAAGGAAAAGAGCCTTCTCTGCCATTGCTCCTGCTCTCTGGAAGATTCTTTCCCCAGAGGCAGGGGGGCACTTTCTCCTAGTCTTCCAGTGTGAAAAGAGGGGTCTGCTGCCTTGCTTTGGCTCACAAAGAAACGTGCACTTGTGGGATTCTTTAGTGAAATTGAAGCCCTTCCCCCCACCATTTAATTAACTGTTAATGTGTTAAATTTTAATCATCCTTGCCTCTTTTTTAAATCTTATATACTGTTTTCATGCTTTAATATTTTATTTGTATGCCACTCAGTTCCTCTGTGAGGGAAATGGGCAGTTTGAGAGAGAGAGAGAGAGAGAGAGAGAGAGAGAGAGAGAGAGAGAGAGAGAGAGAGAGAATAGATAGATAGATAGATAGATAGATAGATAGATAGATAGATAGATAGATAGATAGATAGATTATAATTGTTTTAAGTTTCATTTTGTCCGTTTTAGCCCATTTCTTTAATCTTTTGACATTCATTTTGAATTTTATTTCTGCTACCATATTTTCAGCCCAGTTTTGTGACACCTCAGATGTAACAATCATTCCCTTTATCAAAATAAATAATAAAAGTATTGAGGAACAGAGGAATGATTAATGAAAATAGTGTATAGCCACCTTTTATCCCATTAGTTGTCATGCCACCCAGTGCAAAGCTAACTCTCTAACTAGTCAGAATGCCAAGCGGTATATTATCAAATGCTCTGCTGAATACAAAATATATAATACCAGTAGCTTTACCACAATCTATTAAAGAAGCTACCAATCAAAAACATGGCATAAAGTTAGTTGATAAAAAAAAACTATCAATAAAACCATGCTAATTTTCTGTGAATTACCATATTGTTTTCAGAGACTGATCTTTTTGTGACAAGGTCCCACAATTTGTATTGTATCATTGTCAACCTAACTCCTCTATATATAATTCTCTGAATCCTGTTTGTTAAGCCTGGGTTCCCCAACCAGGGTTAAGGAGACAAGCTAAACAGAATGTGCAGCGTTAGTCAGATAGGCACACAGATAAATGAGTGAGCTAAGTTTGTATGTTTTGTTAACATACAGTAAAAATAACAGATACGCTTGTGCTATCAAAAATATAGTTTATTCCATTTATAGCATAGTCAAAATAACAGTCCATAAGTCATGTATCATTTAATCAGTCCATTCAAGGATATTCAGTTAGCAAAGTCCGTGTAGAATATCCTATGTCAGTTCACTTACAAATCAGTCCTTTGTTTATCTCTCCCATTCGAGTAAAGCAGTCTTGAGTCCTTGCAGTAATCAGGGATCATCAAAGCCAGAGAGAGAGCAAGCTGTCGTCTTGCTTCTTTTAAAGTGCTTTCACAACCACTCCCCTAATTACATTCCCATATTTAAAGTTGCAGACACTTTAACTTATAAACCATGATAACATATTATTATTTACCTAAACCAGTTAGGGTAAACAATGTTATCCCTAACATTCTCCCCTTTTAGGAAATAATAATAAATATAACTATTTACATCTTTAAATCATATTTGTTACAACTCTCTTTAAACTTGCTTACTCCTTGAGCTTTTGTAAATTGGTCTGCAATGTTTTCTTCTGTCATGCAGTATTCCAATTTAATTAGCCCATTCTTTACAGATTCTCTAACATTTAAGTATCTTAAATCAGTATGCTTTGATCTAGTTTTTACAGCAATACTAGTAGCTAACTTTATAGCTGCTTGGTTGTCCTCGTAAACAATAATGGAATCTTTAACAGTTATACCCATGTCGAATAATAACTGTTTGTACAAAATTAAGTCAGTGCATAGTAATGACAGACATGAAAATACCGCTTCCATCGTGGACAAGCTGATATGCTGTTGTCTGATTGACCTCCACCCTATTAGTGTCTTACCAAATAATATAGCCATCCCAGATGTTGATTTTCTAGTGTTTATATCAGTTGCAAAACTTGCATCTGCATAGGCACTAAGACTCAAATCACCCTTTGGTTCTATATACAATGCATGGTTCATTGTTCCTTTAAGATATCTTAAAATTCTCTTTAATGATTGCCAATGACATTGATGTGGATCTGAATTAAAACGTGCCAGCTGATTAACACTATAAGCTATATCAGGTCTTGACCAATTGCTAATATATGATAAGCTACCAATCAAAGATTGATATATGGACTTATCAAATTTGGGACTTTGATCATCAGTTTGGCAAACTTCCTGACTCATTGGAGTCTTTGCCAGTTTACAAAGTTCCATTTTAAACGTTTTAATTAATTGGCAAATTTTATCTTCTTGAGATATCTTAAAACCATTTTTTGTTTTGTTAATTGTCAATTCTAGATACTTTTTTAATTTCACCTAAATGTTTTAATTTTATCTTTTTGGCTAATAATGATATAATTTCATTAGCTTCATTATTAGTCTTAGTTATCAAAGCAATATCATCTGTAAATAATAACAATAATGACACCGTTCCATTATTTTCTCTTCTAAACACACATGGATCTGCTAAACCAGATTTAAAACCTATATTGTTTAATTCTTTCACAATATATTGGTTCCACTCAAAACCAGATTGTTTCAATCCATAAAGACTCTTTTTGAGTTTCCAACAATCATTACTATTTACTTTATTGTCTTTTATACCTACTGGTTTTCTTAAATATATAGTGTGCTGCAATGGTGCATGTAGATAAGCAGTTTCTACATCTAAATGGTTAATGACATAGTTTTTCTTAGCTTCCCACACTAAAGCTGCTCTCAAAGATGTTGCTTTAAGACTTGGTGCAAAAACTTCATCGTAATCAGATGCAGTTTGATTAAATCCTTGAGCTACCAACCTAGCTTTATGGGTAACAGTCCCATCATTTCCAGTTTTTACTTTAAATATCCATTTGCACCCAATGGATTTTTCTCCTGGAGGTAATTTAGCATCTTCATATACTTTCATTACCTTTAATGAATTTAGTTCTTTTTCCATTGCCTTTTGCCAATTCTCCTGATCCTTAGCAGAATACATCCTAAGTTCATCTACACTAGTTAGAACTTTAGTTACTTGGCAAAGTATACTTGCTTGATACCTATCAGGTGGTCTAGTTATACATGTAGTACGTCTAGGTATTACAGGACTTACAAGTGGACTTTCCTTTATTAACTCTTCTTGATTATCTAACTCTTCCTGATCAACTGTTTCCTCTTGTTCTGGTCCTATTTGCTCTTCATGGACTTCTTCTTTAATTGGACTCTTCTTATAACTAGTCTGATCTTTCTGCCTTTTGTAGGGTTCAATAATTACTTCATTATTTAAATCTTGCTCTAATCTATTCCATCCTATATGTTCTAGGAATTTAGCACTAGCACTGGTGTAAACTCTAGATGTACCTGGTTCCCAGAATCTATAAGACCTATGATTAGATTTATATCCTACAAAAAATAATGTTTTAGCTCTATGCTGTTCTTTTTGTCTAAGTTGTGAAGGGATATGCACCCATGCTGGTGCTCCAAATGTGTGCATGTAACTTAAATCAGGTTTTGTACCATGCCACAGTGTGAATGGTAATTCACCTGTTGTTGAATTAACAACATTATTTAATATATGATTACCACACATTATTGCTTCTCCCCATAAATTGTCAGGTAATCCTGAATCAGACATCATAGTACGTGTCATTGATTGTAATGTTTGGCCTCTTCTCTCTATAAAGGCATTATGTTGTGGCCTATATGGTGCAAACTTTTTATGTTGAATACCTAAATTCTTAATCTGTTCTGGAATTTATTATTTGTAAATTCTGTACCATTATCTGTTATAAGAGTTACTAATTTCTTTTTAGTTTTTCTTTCAGCAAATTTAATCCAATTAAAGAGATTTTGATACGTTTCAGTTTTGCTCTTCATTAAATAGCAAAACCCATATCTAGAATAGTGGTCCATTATACTTAGTATGTAACGAGCTCCTCCTACACTTGGTTTTTTTGGACCTATTAAATCAGCAAATACTACTTCTAAAGGTTCTTTGGGAGTAAATCCATCAACTCTATTAGCCGGTATGACCCTGCTCTTGCTTTGATTACAGGCATTACATTGCAAATACTTATTACAAGGTTTCAAACTTATTCCCTTAGATAATTCAACAGTTTTCTTAAGCATTTTAAAATTTAAATGCCCTAGCCTTCGGTGTAACAAGTGAATACATTCATCATGAGGTTTCTTATTTTCATAAACTGTGTTAGCCACTTTTAAACCATCATCATTTAACACATATAATTCACCTCTTAAAAATGCAGTAATTTTCTTATCTTCTTTCTCAATTATGCAGTTATCTCCTTTAAAGGTAACTACATATCCTAGTTTAACCAAAATTCTAACTGAAATTAAATTAAACTTAAGTTGTGGTACATATAACATTTTTACATTCTCTTTTATAAAAGAACAATATGCTATACCTTGACCTTTAGCTTTCAGTTTCCAGCCATTGGCTAACGATATCTGCTGTGTACTCTTGGACATTTTAATAAAATTTTTGTTATCATTTGTTATACAGTAGGATGCTCCACTGTCAACCACCCATAAATTATTTTTTACACCTCCGTTACTATACATGGCTAACTCTAAATTTTTATTTTTATTTTGAGAACTTTTAGTATTCTGGCCAGCGTTCTGGCGCTTTGCTTTTTTACAAAATCTTGCCAAATGTCCTCTTCCTCCACAATTAAAACACTTTTTAATTGCGTATGCAGTAGGAGATTCATTAACTTCTTTTTGAGGTTGCTGCCTCCTTAACTCATTACTTTCAAGCCTTCTTCTGGCCTCTTCAATCAATCTGCCAGTTATATCAGTTAAAGTTAGGCTTTCCTTTGGCAAAATTTCAAGGGAAGTTACGTAGTTATCATAACTTTCATCAAGTGAAGATAGAATTATGTAGACTTGGTGTAGTGCAGAGAAAATAAGCTCTTTCTCGTGTAGTTCTTGAAAAATGCTTTGCATAGTTTTCAAATGATTCAGCATATCACCATTTGTTTGGAGATGCGTCCTGAAAAGCTTCTGTGTTAGATTTATGTGAGCACCAACGTTATCTCGTACATAAATCCTCTTCAGCTTCTGCCAACACCCAACAGCCGTTTGTTCTCCATGGATATGAATAAGTTGTTGGTCAGTTAAGGTTAACCCAATTATGCAAATAGCGCGTTCATTTTTATGCATAAATTCTTCTATTTTTAGTCTATCTTCATCATCCTCTGGATCCCATTCTTCTACGTTTGGTGGATTTTCAATTATGTTCCACAAACCTTCTCTTCGTAGAAGCAGACTACATTTCATAGACCATGATACATAGTTTGTTCCATCCAGCTTGGATATAAGGGACAAACTTTGTAGATTGACTTGTGCCATATTTTCTTTTTATGGATATAAAACTATAATTAATAAAACACAGCTGTCTGTTTACTGTAATGTATAACAACACAAACTCTCACTTTCACATAAATCTGTTTTATCCTAGTTAAACTGACTTTGCAGCCTCTGGGCCCATAACCAGTGTTAAGCCTGGGCCCATAACCAGTGGTAAGCCTGTGTTCCCCAACAAGGGTTAAGGAGACAAGCTAAACAGAATGTGCAGCGTTAGTCAGATAGGCACACAGATAAATGAGTGAGCTAAGTTTGTATGTTTTGTTAACATACAGTAAAAATAACAGATACGCTTGTGCTATCAAAAATATAGTTTATTCCATTTATAGCATAGTCAAAATAACAGTCCATAAGTCATGTATCATTTAATCAGTCCATTCAAGGATATTCAGTTAGCAAAGTCCGTGTAGAATATCCTATGTCAGTTCACTTACAAATCAGTCCTTTGTTTATCTCTCCCATTCGAGTAAAGCAGTCTTGAGTCCTTGCAGTAATCAGGGATCATCAAAGCCAGAGAGAGAGCAAGCTGTCGTCTTGCTTCTTTTAAAGTGCTTTCACAACCACTCCCCTAATTACATTCCCATATTTAAAGTTGCAGACACTTTAACTTATAAACCATGATAACATATTATTATTTACCTAAACCAGTTAGGGTAAACAATGTTATCCCTAACACTGTTTATTCTTTTTTTGAAAATTACAGATAAGTATTTGCTTTCCTCTAATCATAAGACATGTCAGTTATTCTCATTGTTTTTTTTCAAAGAATATACATAAATTTTAGCCCAAATTATCCAGTTCCTTCACTGTTGTGTCAATCTATTTTGTCAGGGAGATTGAAACCATTCAGATTAAATCCACGTAGCATTAGTAGAGCACAGCTGCTCAGAAGGGGAGTGGGTACTCCTGCTGCACTCACTGAAGATAAAGAAACTATGCCTTTACTGTGCTTGCATGAAGCTGCTATCAGCCCTGGAAAGGATCTGTTTGACCTAAGGAGGTAACAGGCTGAAACACGGTTGCTACGCCTTGTAAGCATTTATTTTACATTTGTTTAATTCAAATGCACACTTGGCTTGTCTTTTAAGCAATCCCAGCAAGTGCAGCTAGCATGCCCATACCCCTTTCAAAATGCCTTTTATAGTAATTCCTATAAATATAGGAATTATATCTTGAGACAAGATAGAACCTTGCAAAATCTTGCATCATCATTAGGGGCTAGGCAGAAATCTTCCAATATGACTTTCTGACAGAGCGTAAGACAAAATCCATTGCAAAGTAGCAGCAGCCCCCATCACTCTCAAGCAGTCCAAAACCTGCTGGGGTCCATTGTATCATCAGCAACTGAGGAATCCAGCATCGCACCCCAAGGTCTGTCTCCTGCAGAGATCATCTATCAGAGCAAAGCCATCTTCAGGCCTGAAATCAGACAGGAAAGAATCTAAACAACTCAGTTCACTAAGAGTTTTTGCCCTGGTAATCCAGTGCATCTGGAAAGCATTAGGCTGGAGAAGGATGCTTCACCACATGGTTTTTAGGAATTGTATTACAGAGCTGGAAGAAAGGTCACACATCCATTCAGAAGGTATGGATTAGCTGAAGTAAACTGGGGAAGGAAGTATGGAAATGACAGGGCAGAGGATTTTCCAGGCAGAGGATAAAGCTTTTATTTTCAGCTTTGAATGCCTTTAAATCCTAAAAGTGTTAAAAAAAAATCACATAACCACAATTTGGAACTCCCAGGGGGAACTGGGGAACACAAAAGGGCACTAGGAATTTGAGGGTGCAGGTTTGTTGGACAGATAACTCTATACTTACCTGAAAATGGTAGATCTCAAAGACACATGAAAAGAAAATGAACAGGATATGTGATAAGTGGTAGCTGGGTCGAGAAAAACAGGCATGATGGCAGTCATGGCAATGCAATCAATATCCTGCTCCTTTGCACATGCCTGCTGTTCCAGGTAAAAGGGAATTTAAAGATTTAAAAGACTTATCTTCTAAATAGTTCACAGCAAGAAATAATTAATCTAACTAATAGCCTTTAGTTATTAATTCAGACAGAACAAAAAAAAAATCTCTTGCTTCCTAGGAATATTTCAGAAATCAGCACTAGCTAATATATCAAATACATTCACAGCAATAAGTTAATAGTTAACGAGAACCTCAAAGCCAAAGTATTTGGATAGCAATAGCACAGTGTTTTACAGCCCTCTCTAAGCAGTTTACAGAGTCAGCATATTGCCCCCAACAATTTGGGTCCTCATTTTACTCACCTCAGAAAGATGGAAGGATGGAAGGCTGAGTCAACCTTAAGCCTGGTGGGATTTGGACTGCCAAATTGCAAGCAGTTGGCAGTCAGAAGAAGTTGATATAAGAAAACAGATTTAAATAATGGTTTAATGGTAGTACTAAACTGGGAACCTTTTGGAGCTGCTTCCCAAAGTCCCTGCTTGGTGCCAATAGTGATCTCAAACAGGCTCCCACAGCACCCGCAACAAGCTACCTACAATGTTATGTTTTATGGAGAACCATTCTTTGCTACAAAAAAGGATAAAAGATTTAAAAAGGTTAAAGAACATGAGGCAGACCCAGAAGAAGATGGAGAGACAATATCAAAGACAAAATACAACAACATCAATTAACAATGTTGAGGCCACCAGAAAAGCAGGAATCAGAACTTGTTATCTTCCTCAACACCTGAAGCAATTAAAAGCGGGGAGGGGGAGGAGGAGGAGGAAGAAGAAGAAATGATTCTTTGTTGCAGATCCATCTTTCTCAGAAACTACAACTTAAAGCAAAAGGCCTCACCCCTTTCCTAAGAGGTCTGTAGGGGGCGTGCATAAGCGCACCAACGTGTCTACCGTCCCTGTCCTATTGTTTCTTTTATTTTTCTTATATGTACCCATTTCGTGTATTCATAACTATGTATATACTTATACCTATTATCTTGTAAGCAACTGACAAATCAAATAAATAATAAAGACTGGTTCAAACAAAAATATAGGGAAATATCTGGATATAAATATGTCAGGTATTAAAGGAGAAGATAAATGCTAGGAGAAAATACATAAGCGTCAATTTTAAAGACCCATATATACAAGACCTGTCCTTTACAAACTGCTCCAGAAGGCTACCATGATAGATGACAGTGATTGTGAGAGTTCTAGTAGAATCAGAAGGGCTGCAGGGCCCTCTCTCATGTAGATCCTGATTAGATCACTCACCAGCATGAACAACACTGTTTCCATCCTGTTCTTAGGTCTGAATTCTGACTGAAACAGGTCCAAATAATCCACTTCCTGTGTATTCTGTTGCTGGATTCCTACCAATTCTTATCAATCTTTCAATACCATTCCTTAGAACAGAACAGTTGGAGACTGAGATGTTTCTCAGATATAATTGCATGCAGAAAGGCCCTCTTTATGTATTTATTGTTTGTTTTTTGCTTGTTTCATTTATGTAGCTGCAGCATTCACATGTGACCCTGGGTGGTTTACAATACAATAGATTAAAAACAATATAATACATAATATAATTTAGAAAGCAATAGCAGCTGAGCATCATATATAGCTATCACTCATTGGGCTCAGGCCTGGGCACAAAACCAAATGTTTAGGACCTTGCTCATGAGTTGGAACCAACCTAATCTCAAATAGAATTATGTTACACGGGGAAGGATATACCACAACTTCTCTCAAGACAACCAGAAATGATTGAATGCAGAGATAGGAGAAGTCATGCTTGAATGCACAGGATCATTTCCCCAAAATGAACCCCAGGAAATATGGCAAATTATTGTCCCAAACATTCCATCCAAACATACCCAGGAGAAATCCAGAATCTGGTGAATCTGAATGAGTTGGTCAGGAAAATGGTATGCGAAATGTACACAGTTCAACCAAGCAGGAGATCTACTTTGTCTCTTCCTAACAAAAACTCAACAACCCTGACCAATGCCATTGCAATGAGAAAAGATGTCAGGATATTCCTTTTCTCTTTCTGGCACTTTATATACCAAAGCTTGAGCTTGCTTTTCATCTTTCTCCACTAACACTTCAGTCCTTCAGATCTCGCTTCTGCCACTTCATCTTCCAGAGCTCCACTGTAAACCAAGATTAACAGAGAGAAGCCCCTGGGGAATAATACCATCAAGAGTCCAGGTGGTCCCTTGTTGCTGGTGGCTAACCAGACAATCAATGAAACTGCTTATCAAATTGCTGTGAAAATCCCCAAGTACCTGCTGTAATCCATCCAGCTGACAGATCATGCAAATAGTTTGCCCTATTTGCCCCACAGAAGTCCCAGGCAGTAGCCAGGACCAGGATATGATTTGACCATGGCTAGGCATTATTAATATTGGTACATTCTATCTGACCAGGAAAAAAAAAGTTGACATCAATATTAATCTGCTTTCCTAAAGCCAGAAAAAAATTACCAACAATAAATGTTAAACAAGAAGCGCTAATTAGAGTAGTATGAGAGACTGCAAATGAACCTTTGGGTTGTAATGTAATACACTACCTAAGGGTGCAGTTTGAATAAAGATGTTTTTTCTTCATTACAAGTGTGCTATAACATTAATATCTTTTATTTTCAAAGCAGTAACTTTCAGGCAATTATGGTTGATTATCCATATGGACTAATGCTGGAATCCATCTGGTAGCATTTCTGGGAAATCTTCAGTAGTATCTTTACCATCACTTTGTATTTTATATTTTATTTTTTTAATTAATCCACCAGAAGTGAATTCTTTTTGGCAATTGCTACATTACTTGGAGTTATTTCTCAGCAGCTGAGAAATATTTCAAGGAAAATTTTTGATCTAGTTCCTTTCTTTGAAGAATCATGTTGGTATATGTTCCAAGCAGCTTGTCTAAAAAGAAATTGGCAGACTGTTTCAAGCCAGTCATCTTAGGGGCTGCAATGTTAGACTTGTAAAGAGCTTCAGTTGTGTAAAATTGCCCTTTGGTGTAAGTTTCCTGTGCTGTTTTCACAAAGATGAAAGTTCACCAGTTTAATGTATTGGTCAATGTATCTTTCTTTGCAAAGCTATGGCAGCAACACTAATTGGTTTTTTTGGTGTACCATGGCTTCCTCAGACAAAACAGTAACCCTTCATATTCAATGAAGTAAAATTAGATTAAATAACAATGAAAGGTTCTAACAATCCTAGGTTATTTTTTTCCAAGTTAAGGTAGTCCTTTCCTGCTGATTGCCTTGCTTAATGACCAAAGTTGCAACTTGTAAAAAAAAAGTCTTTTGACCAATCTTTGTATTTATGACTGTGACAGCATCCTGCTGTAATCTGATCACCATTTGTTGCTTTACAACAAGCTTCTGACAAGCTAAGTTAATGAAAAATGTGGAAGTAAAATCATAAGTTGTGGTCACGTGATGTCTCACTTATTGACCAAATGGGAAGTAACACTGTAAACCCATTGTGGTCATTGGATTTTCTGCATAGCGACTATGGCACTTTGTATTAGAATTGCCAGTCCCAATTGTGGTTAAGTGATGGCTAACTGTATTATGATTCTTAGTGCAATGTCATATTCTTCCTTAACAGCAATATAGCCTTTGCCTACATGAACTCCAGGAAACATGATGGAGTTCAAATTAGAAAGATTTACATTAAATAAAATATATTTATATTATAATCATCAATATCTAAAACTGTATAATCAAGAATAAAAGTGGGTTGTTCTATACATATGAACTTGTAATGAAGATTAATAATCCAATTCAGAAATATGACATTATTGTTTGAAAGGTAGTTGATCAAAGTATTAGGCACTTTGCTTACTTTTTGAAGCAATTGTAGCTCCAAGAAATAGAATACCAGTAGCAATTGCAATTTGTAAACCGCACCTTGAAGGATACAGTCCTACAATGACAACAGAACTAAATATATAGATGTGTTTTGTAAAATTATATGCTCATATTGCAAAAGTTTTACTTTTTTCTTCAGTTGAAAAGAATAATACTTACAATAGTAGTCATTTTACAAATAAAATAAAGTACTAGTATTTTGCATCTAACAGCATTTGTTTGTAGCCCATGTTCTCAATTTCTTTAATTGTGAGATTAAAGATTTCTTTAAACAGTGAGGTTTCTGTGGTGGTCCTCCATGGGCTATGCTGTTGACCAGATGTCTTCTTTGATGGCAGAAAAAAGCTTCAGCCTCTGAGGAGGAAATCCAAAACTGGATTCTTTCCTTTATCTTCTGCTGGCCTCTACAATTGGTTACTTCCAATCTAGCACATGGGTACACAATTAAATTTCAAGGGGAACAAATAAAAATAAGGAGATGGAGAGATTCAAATCTGCCTTTGCTATCATTTCTGCCTTGCCAGCCTACAACTCTGAAGCAATCTGATAGAGCATGATTCAATTCCAACTCTGAAGCAATCTGACAGAGCATGAGAATTGCATGAGCTTGCCACAGAAGATTTTTACTTAATTGAAAGACTTGGGTGGAGGAGAGTGCTTGCATGTCTGCAATTATGAACATTTTGCTTGCTTAGGCTATTGCAGATGTCAGAAAGAACCAATGATCACATCTATCTGTTTAGTCACTTAATACAAGTTCACATGAATTATTCACATTCATGATCAGGGGATCAAGATAAAGAAACTAATTATAGTTTTACAATAGTAATATCTTTAAATTTAGATTGAGAAGCTGCCCTGCAATCCTCAAGTGCCATCAAGGTTGCCAACCCAGCAAGTACTATAAAGTGGGCCACCGCCTCTTCTTTCTTCTTCCTCCTTAGGAATAGGGGATTGTCCTGTATCCTAGGAAGCGCTTTCCCTCTCCGGCCCCCATTGGTTGGTAAGTGGATTGCCTTTCTGCTTCAGGCAGTATTTGGATTACATTCACTTGTCAAACAGAGGAATTGTTTGATGCTCAAAACTGTCCAGGCCTCCACTTCTCCTGGAGTTCATAATCTACCCCTGGTATGGAGCTGCTCAGTACAATATGTTGGCAAAGTTTTTTCCCCTCTCTATTCCACATGCCATCTTGGAATCAAAATGTCATATACTCTAACAAAACATTTGTAAGTGCATTCAACTAAGACAGATTTTATTTTTCTGTGTGCAGTCAGGCTTTGAACTGGAAGTGCATCCACTGAAAATCAGGCACCATTTTCTTCAAAGTTGCATCTAATTGTGCAAGTTACCAAAAGCAGGTCAGGGAGAGCACTAGCCATCTGAAGATTTATTTGAAAATGAAAAGTGTTTCCTAATATTTAACACCTGTTTTATCTGTATTATCAGTAACTTGCAGGGAGGGTTTTGGTGTACAATGATGAAAATCGCTGAAACAATTATTATTTCTGTACTATTTGGGCATTGCAATGCTAAAAGAGTACAACTAAGAATGTTCAGATTTATAGACTGAAAAGCATTTTTTTTAACGTCTAAATAGCATCTAAATAGCAGGCACAAACTGGTTTGCTGAAGAGCTTTCCTGACATTCGAAACAATTTTACCAAGAAATGAAAGTTTACTTCTAAAAAAAGATAGGCTAAATGGATGTGTGTCGGTAGAGCCTGAAGAATGGGGTGGCTGAGACACAATCCTAGCAGAAAAAATAGCAAGGTGGGAAACATTCTCTGGGTTTCTAAAGATAAAGTAGGATACAATTCTAGATGTGTTTCCTAGGGAGCAAGCCCTGCTGAAGTTGATTTTTTTGAACTGGATTGTGTTTCATGTGCACTATCTTTGTATGCAAAATGAAGTACTCATGTTTTGTTCTTCTTACAGTTCAGGGTCTTGGAAGTGGAATAATTAATTGCTATATTCTTTTACTTTCTCATTGTGCCAGGATTCTTAGAAATCATACAAATGTACTGTAGGTATCTGGATGCGTATCAGAATCAGAATAGAGATGGATGGGACCTTGGAGGTCTTCTAGTCCAGCCCCCTGCTCAAGCAGGAGACACTATACCATTTCAGATAAGTGACTTCGTCCAGTCTCTTCTTAAAAGCCTCCAGTGATGAAGAACCCACAACTTCTGGAGGCCAGCTGTTCTACTGGTTAATTGGCCTCACTGTTGGGAGTTTCTCCTCAATTCCAGATTGCTTCTCTCCTTGTTTAGTTTCCATCCATTGCTTCTTGCCCTGCCCTCAGGTGCTTTGGGAAATAAATTGACCCGCTCCTCTTTGTAGCAGCCTCTCAAATACTGGAATACTGCTATCCTGTCACTCCAGTCCTTCTTTTCTCTAGACCAACCAAACCCAAATTCTGCAACCATTCTTCATAAATTTTAATATATCTGAGCTATCCCTCATAATATATATGTGATCTCAGAGCCACAACCTGCCCCTGGAAGTTGCTACAAAATTAAATATGTTACTGTGATAGGGGACTGGTAACTCTTGTCTTACTTCAAAAACGAATTAAAACGAGGTAACCTTTATATCCACATCTTATGCATTGGAAGAATGATCTGGAAATAAATGACCTCAGTGTTGAGGTTTGGTGAAAATAGACACATTTCTATCCATTTAAGGAAGCTAAAGCAAAGCTTTGCTTTGTATTTTAACCTTATTACTAATACAACAAATTACCCATTAGTCAGCAAGTTATCACTTGCAACACAGCTGTTTAAAGGCCATAAAATACTTTAGGCTATAAGTTATTTCAACAAGATAACAAAATCCCTGTTTGGCTTGTGCATATGCAGGCACGCATGTACATGCACACAACACCGTTACTACCCCCCTCTGATGCATAAAAATGTATACAAAAACTCATTTAACTCTTGCTTTCTTTTTCTTCAAAGGTTTGATAAAACCTTTTATTTCTGAAGATTACGTTTGCTGAAAATGATAAAGCAATTGACACTGTTTATACTGTCCAAGAGAGGCCATGAGCTATTATGGTTGTACTTTTGGGCTCTGAGTATTTTCACTGAACTACATTTATGTCATCTCACTCTCTTGTTAATCCACCAAAAGGAACATGAGGTTGCAAAAGTAAACAGGGCTTTGAAAGTTTCTTTGAAGATTTGTAATCAGGATTCTTGGATTCCTGCTAATTACCAGATAATGTGCAGTTAAGTGTTTGTAACTACCTTATTTCTTTTACAGCCTTACAGTAATTGTGTGTTTATTGTGAAGGAAATAGGATAGGATATGCATCCATTTTATGTACCTATAATCACCAAGGCCTCCCACAGGGGACTAATGTGAACCAAAAAAGAAAAAAAAAGAAGTTGTTTAAATTGTTGGAGACCACCTAAAGGCATAACTACGTGGGGCATTTTGGTGCAACAATAAGTGTCTTCTAGAATTTAATCAAGGACATCACTACCAGCATTGTATCCAGGAGGAAAAATGGCATCACGTATAGACTGTGTGATCTGGGTGGGCTCATTCATTCCTTATTACATTTACACTTTCAAATAGTATAATGCACAGTGAATGAGTGTTATGCATAGTGAGGTTTTGGTCTTATGGCAAGTGCAAGTCCCAGTCTAATTATCTAAGTCTCTAAATGAGAATTCAAAGGTTGTTCCAGGTTTGAAAAATGATAGAAGTACACAACAATTAAATAATGTGAAGAAGCTACATTGCAAGATGATTTTGGGACTATGAGTGCTTTTTTTAAAAAAAATCCATCTGTCATGAATTGCTCTTTTAAGAAATTTTGACTACGGTTGTTTTTACAATGAGTATAGAAAAGAGTATAGAACTTAATACCATAATTGTTTTATTTCTTTAGATACATCTGGACAAATACTACAAGGTACCAAAAATAGGAGTTTGGAGATAATACTATATGATCTATAGAGCCAGTCATTGTCCTTTATGAAGCTTTACCAGAACATTTTCTTGTTGGTGATCCAAGTCTTTTTTATTTGTTTCTTTATTTATTTAAAGCATTTATATAGCTGTCCATCTTGAACTAAACTCTGGGGGCTCATTACCTCAAAATGAAAAAGATATAAATCAACAATACATAAAATAAAATAAAAATGATAGCTACCAATAATGAACTTTTTAAAAAAACTAAAACAAAAAAGTTCTGACAGCACAACTAAACTTTCCCATGCAGCCCACAAATCACCCGAATCTCTCCCTATCCCAGTGATCAGGGAAAAACAAAGCTTTAAATGCTTTTTGGGAGCGCTTAAAGGAGTGGGAGACAGCCCTATCTCAAGAGAAAGGATGCTTAAATTGGAAAAATGAATTTGCCATGGAAAAGGCATTCTTCCTAGGTCCTATAAGGGAGCATCATTTAAAGTGAAGGGACCAGGAGGTGCCTACTCTACCAAATCTGGTGAGATGAGCAGATGTCTCATTAAAGGCAGTCCTCCAAATAATGTTTTAGTTCGCCACAAATCTCAGTTAAGAGTTGGTATGTTTTGAGGTAATAGGGCAGCATGTATTTGCCCATTAACTGAGCTTTACCAACGTGGTATGCCCTGTGATTTTTATTTTTATTTTTTTAGTTAACTGAGAAAGAAAGTATCTCTAAGTAAAGATATTTATGATACGATCTGTGATCCTTCTTTGGTTGTTGTTTCTTTTAAAAAAGACATTTTAGAAAAGATTATTGTGAAGGGGCCAGGTTATGTTTTGCAAGATGTTGTGTTGCCATCTAGGGGCTGTTATACCGTATGTCTTTCCAGTAGGAAAAGAACAACCACAACAGATTTCAAAGCACACATTTCTATTCCTTCTTTGCCCTAGCTCTTATTTAGTCAGGAAATATGAATGGAATGGTTATAAGTTCACCACTCCAGCTACATTGGCCTCTATCTGTTTGCTTTTCCCACACAACACTCAGGTATATTTGAAAGTTTGAAAGATAATTTTCTTTCTTTAGCTCTCCTACTATTTATAGAACTTCCTTTCTTGCCATTGCTACCTGTAATAGCAGTGCTACCTGTAGTATTTCTCTCTCTGCTGAAAGTTTGAAAAGAAAGCATTGAAATAAATATAATCCTTAGCACACGTATCCAGTGAATTCTGCATATTAATAACAGAAGCAACCTTAGAAAAATGAAAGGTACAATAGATGACTTCTCTGAACATTACTTCAAGTCTGGGAAAAGAACCCAAGATTCATTTCCCAGAAGCAAAGAGACGATCCTGTTTGTCCCCACAAGATAAATTGCTTTGTACCATGTAGCATGAGGTTGCTTTCAATCATACACACACACACACACACACACACCCTGCTTACAACAGCACCAAAGCCACACATCTGTAAGGAGATTTAATGCTTGGGGGGAGGTTCTAAGTTTTTGGCTTCAGCATGCAGCCACAGTGGGTGATCCATAACAATGCCAAATTTGGATTATATTTGGATAACTGCTAACTCAATTTCCTGTGGTTTCATCTGGCCAAAAATCCTGGCCAACATGGACCAGAAAAGAAGACGAGCGGCACTACTCTATCCATTATGACACATTTCTTCTAGTATCTACCAACAGCCTCCACCACCTACTGGCTAAACCTCTGGAAATGTGAATGATTCCAGTGGGTGATCTCTGACCCACAGTGGAGTTACTTCAGGGACTGGGCAAATATTGGAGTTGTGCAGTTGGATGTGTCAAGGAAGCATCAAGTCTCCTTCTGATTCCACATGTTTCAAGGATTCCCCCAAGTCTGCACCAAAACTACTGTATCTGACCTGGGAGATCAGTATAGCAGGAAAAAGATTTGGGGAGAAAAGTTTGCAGGATCTGCTAGCTCCACATTAGATGAAGAATGGTAAGACCATATTTGTTAAGGGAGAGTGGTACTAAAAAGATAAATGATTCCCCATTTCTCAAATATTGTCTGAATATTTATCAGTGGTAAGAAACTTACAGAAGGCTTGCTATATCTAGCTGAAATCCAATTTTTTTATTGGCCATGGCTGACATATTTCTGGGAACTGATATTTGAGAATTGCTAAAGATCCTCATGTTTTCTACTATAGTATGTTGGAGTCTTAGTCACCAGGTTTTATCCAACCTGGATTTTTATTGTTTTTCTCTTGGTCTTAAATAAACATTTTGGAAGCTCACATCTGGAAATAACACTGGCACATTTTAAAATAACTTTAGAAAATTGAATAATATGCCTAAATCTATATATTTGAATACTATGTATAAGGTAAGCATATTAAATCATTACATGAGCTGATATGGCAATGTAAAAATAATGTTAAATCAATATCTGAGCCAGTTTTGGGTAGGGGTTAAGGCATCAGGCAAAAACTGGGAAACTGTGAGGCCTAGTCCTGCTTTACGCACGAAGCCAGCTGGGTGACCTTGGGTTGTTCACTCTCTCTTAGCCCTAGGACACAGGCAATGACAAACCACATCTGAAAACCTTGCCAAGAAACTGTAGAACATGTTCAGGCAGTTGCCAGAAGTCAACACTGATTCAAAAGGGAGGGAGGAATCATACATACATACGTATGTACGTATATACATAACTGATAAATAAATTTTCTATTTAGTGCTTCAGCTGAAAAAGAGCAAAAGCATTTAAGTCTAATCTCACAAGAGAAAAGCAATTTTTTATATTGGTTAACTATTATATTAATCACCAATTTCTGTATGAATAATCCACTGTGTTTTTAACAACTGAAGAGACCCAAAAATGTGACACATAATTATAAGGTGACCAACTTTTTTACAATGAAAAGGAGGACACAAATAAATTGAAGAAAAAAAACTAAGCCACTTGCACACAGCACACTCTCTCAAAACAATTCTCCTGTATGGCGCGCATGCGTCTCATAATCACGTCTCGCCGCACTGTACCGAGCCTTGACGAGTTGTCATGTCAAATACAAATACATCACATCAAACACAACGGATCAGATCAGCATCAATCAAATACGGAGATTTACAGATGAGTCTTCAAATATCAAAAAGGAGGATGTTATGGATTAAACCATCGCAGCAATACAACCCTAAACAGCTTTGTCTTACAGCAGGCTTGTAATCCTGCAATTCTCATTGGCCCGTGAATAGCGAGTCGTGATTGGTCAGGTTTGGCCAGTCTGATTGGCTGTTAATGGAAACTCCTGATTGGATGCTTGTGAAAGCGATAGACTCAGTTCATTGGTTGTTTGACGGAGCAAGCTCTATAAAAGAGCTACTGCTGCCCATGTCTTTGCTCCATTCTTTCTTGTTAAATAAAGAGTTGAAGTCATCGTCCAATGTCTCGTCTCCGTTCTTGCGCCCATGCCCAGGACTTAACACTGGCGATGAGGATGGGATGCGGAGATGATAGAGCTGACTAGAACATATCGGACAAAGACAGAGCACGTGGTGAAATAGCGCACGCAACAGACGGCAAGATGACTAGTGGTGCCATACCACCCACTCCATTCGACCCAGCAACCGAAGACTGGGACTCATATATAGACCGTTTCCAGATGTTCCTGGAGACCAACAATTTAAAAGATGCTACATCTGGAAAGAAACGAGCAGTGTTCCTGACTCATTGCGGCCCGCCATTTTCAAAATGGCTAAAGTATTAGCAAAACCGGCGGAAGTGAAGACCATGGATTGGGACACCCTTGTTCCAATCCTCAGGGCCCATTACGCACCCGCAGTACCTACACTGATATGAAGACATGAATTTTACCAGAGGGACCAACGGAAGGACGAGAGCGTTGGTAATTTCGTAGCTGACCTCCGGAACTTAGGAGGCCTTTGTGGTTTTGCAAATTTAGAGGAAGCCCTAAGAGACCAAATAGTTCTGGGATTAAATGCACCACACGTGCAGAGCAAGCTGATGGCAAAAGGCGACATCAGCCTTACTGATGTCATCACCGACGCTACTGCCACAGAAGCAACCAGGAAGTCAGCCGCTCGAATGCGCCAAGCGAACACACAGCTTCGCCAACTCGCTGACGAGGTCCCACTCGCCACTGAGAAGCACGCTACCACTACCCACCACGAAGACCTCGAGTCATCCTCAGACAGTGATGAAGAGGAGGTCAACTGGCTCTGCTCGGAACAAGAGCAAAGGAACCAGCGACGTCCGCGTCAATGTGCGGGTTGCGGGGCAAACCACCTGTGATCGAATTGCAAATTCCTCGACGCACTCTGCCATAACTGCAGAAAAAAAGGTCACATCGTGAAGGTCTGCAGAAGCAGACGAGAATCCAGTCCCAACTGAAAGGAGAACAACCTCCATCGGGAGATAAGCAAATCTCCTGAGAACCGGGACCGTCTGAACCACCAATGGAACCACCACTACTACTACAGAAACCAAGCACCTGCCTTTTCAATGAGACGAGAAGAGGCCCACCAAACCATTATCATCAGCCATGCTTCATTGTTCGATGCAAGAAAGATACGCGTGAAGGTTACTATTGAGAATCGACCATGTGTGATGGAAGTCGATTCAGGATCGTCCCTGTTGATGGTATCCTGGAAAACCCTCAAACAGCTGATCCCTGCCATTTCCCACCAGGACCTCAGCACGCAGCGAATCATCCTGAAAGACTATCAGGGAAACAGAATCCCAGTTGTTGCTTCCAGCAACGTCCAAGTATCATTCAAGGATCGCACAGCAATGCTTCCCCTAATCGTGACCGACCCAGTTTGTTAGGGTTACAGTGGTTCACCCCACTCGGAATTGAACTAGCCGGCATACACCATACCAGAAATGATGACTGGGAAGAGACTCTCATCCAGGGATTCTAGGACGTGTTCACAGGAACATTAGGCAAGGACAAGGGGACCCCTATATCATTTAATCTCAGCCCCGATGTAGCTCCCATTCGGTTTAAGCCCCGTTGAGTAACTTTTGCCTTAAAACCTAAAATTGATGAGCAGCTAGATAAACTGATAGCCCAGGGCGCATTGGAACCGATTGACCACGCCCATTGGGAAACCCCGATAGTAACGCCCATGAAGCCAGATGGTTCGTTAAGAATTTGCGGGGACTATCGGGCCACCCTAAATCATGCTCTTCAACAGAGCGCTTATCCAGTACCGGTGGTTCAACACCTTCATTCCTTGGGTGGTGGAAAAATATTTGCGAAATTGGATTTAGCTCAGGCGTACCAGTAACTCCACGTAAACGCAGCAACTGCAGAAGCCCAGACAAAAGTTACACATAGAAGCACTTTTAAGTGCAATAGACTCCAATTCGGAGTAAGCATGGTGCTGGGCATTTTCCAAAGTTTAATGGAGAGACTATTGCAAGGCATAAAAGGTGTTGTGCCTTATTTTGACGATGTCCTAATAGCTGCTCCCACTAAAGAATTATTAGTACAATGACTCAGAAAAGTTCTGCAGAAATTCAAAGACGTGGGTCTTAAGGTAAAACAAGACAAGTGTCAACTTTGTACAGAGAGAGAAGAGTTCCTGGGATACCTTCTCGACAGACAGGGAATCCACCCCACCGAAAAAAAACTAACCGCAATAAAAAAAAGCCCCGAGACCTAGGAATAAGACAGACCTTCAAGCCTTCCTGGGACTCATTAACTTTTATAACATCTTCTTGCCCCAGAAGGCAACCGTAGCTGAACCCCTACATAGACTTCTTGATAAAAAGGCTCCTTGAGTTTGGGGACGGCGTGAAGAGAAAGCGTTCAAAGAGATAAAAGACCTTTTAACCTCCGATGCCGTATTAATGCAATACAACGAGATTCTCCTTTTGACGGTTACCTGTGATGCCTCACCATTTGGAGTAGGAGTCATCCTAAGCCATGTACTCCCAAATGGAAATGAGGCACCCATTGCATTCTTTTCGAGAACTTTGTCTAAAACCGAAAGGAACTATAGTCAACTTGATAAAGAGGCCCTCACTATTGTATGCGCAATTAAATGCTTCCATGAATATGTATATGGGAGACCCTTTACCATAATTACAGACCACAAGCTGCTACTTGGGATTTTGGCAGGAAACAAACCAACTCCCCATATCTTATCATCAAGAATGACACGTTGGTCAGAATTTTTAGCCACATACGATTACCGATTGCAACATCACCCAGGGAAAACCATTCCCCATGCTGACGCTTTGAGCCGCTCGCCACTACCAGACATTATAGAGGACTCTGCTCCAACCGTAACCATACTACAAATCGAAACCCTCAAATCGCCGCCATTAACCTCTCGAGACAGCCTTAGAGACAAAAAAGGACCCTGTTTTGGCACGAGTCCTCAGCTGGGTAGAACGCGGTGGGCTGGTCAGTGAAACCGATGACACATTCAAGCCATTTAAGAATTGTCAAACAGAACTGTTCTCCCAGAAAGGTTGCATAGTATGGGGAGACAGAGTCATAGTCCCGGAGAAGTCACAATATAGGGTATTGAAAATGCTGCACGAGGGACATCCAGGCATCGTGCAGATGAAGGCATTGGCCAGGAGTTACGCATGGTGGCCTGGTTTAGATGGACAAATAGAAACTTGGGTAGCAAAATGCAGTAAATGCCAGGAGACTCGCCCCGCTCCTCCAAAGACTCCCCCAACTCAGTGGGAAACGCCTCGAGGTCCGTGGTCCCGTATCCACATCGATTTTGTGGGACCCACAAGAGGACACACTTTCCTCTTAACGGTGGATGCCTATTCAAACTGGCTTGAAGTCCAAAAAATGGAAAGCACCACCACAGTCGCAGTCACTAAAAAACTGAATAAACTATTCACTACCCACGGACTTCCTGATGTCATCGTCTCAGATAATGGCCCCCAATTCACTGCCCTGCCATTCAAACAATACCTGGCAGATCGGGGCATCTGCCATGCTTTAATATCGTCAGCTCACTCTGCAGCCAATGATAGGGCTGAGCAAATGGTTCAATTTGTAAAACAGACCCTGCACAAAATGGACCACGGCGACATTGACGACAAAATAAATCAAATGCTTTTTATCCAACACATAACCCCAAACAGCACCATGAACAAAACCCCAGCAGAACTTCTGATGGGCCGGAAACTTCGCTCGCATCTTGATCGCCTCCACCCAAACTACACGCCAGAACAATCCCCGGGATCCAGCAGCAAGTGTCGGGCATTCCAGGAAGGTGACCTTGTGTTTGCGAAAAACTTCTTGGGTGACCCTGCTACCATAACGCAACTTACAGGACCCCGATCCTATCGCCTACAAACGGCAGACGGTAAGATGTGGAAACGCCACATAGACCAACTCCATTCCAGATTAGTGCCGGAACCTCCAGCTGGGGGGGGAAAGGAACATGGAGGAGGACGAAGAAGAAATCGAAACCCAACAGCCCAGGGGATGCTCACCATCCGAGGGAGAACCGAACCAGGGAGTGGCCTGGCCACGTGACAGCACCGCGACGGAGGCAGATCCAGGGAACCCGGAAGAAAGCGCTGACGAAGGCAACCCGGAATCATGGTCTTCACTATCCAGCCCAGCGGACAGCCCAGCGGAGCCAGAACCAGAACCAGAACAGAACCTGGTGGAACAGCGCAGGTCAAGAAGACAGGTGAAGCGGCCTGCCTATTTGCAAGAATACATCACCCCACCCCTCAGATGGAACCAAGGGGGGAGAGGTGTTATGGATTAAACCATCGCAGCGATACAACTCTAAACAGCTTCGTTTTACAGCAGGCTTGTAATCCTGCAATTCTCATTGGCCCGTGAATAGCGAGTCGTGATTGGTCAGGTTTGGCCAGTCTGATTGGCTGTTAACGGAAACCCCTGATTGGATGCTTGTGAAAGCAATAGACTCAATTCATTGGTTGTTTGACGGCAGCAAGCTCTATAAAAGAGCTACTGCTGCCCAGGTCTTTGCTCCGTTCTTTCTTGTTAAATAAAGAGTTGAAGTCACCGTCCGATGTCTCGTCTCCGTTCTTGCACCCATGCCCAGGACTTAACAGAGGACATGTATGAGGACACTTTTCAAGAGAGGACAGCACTTATAAAAGAAGGACTGTCCTCCCTAAAGGAGGACAGTTGGTCACCTTAATAATTAAAACACATTCATGAATTCAAAGATGAGAATGATCAATTCAATATCTGGCTGTACACTGCAAGTGGACTTGTATTAACACTTTGTTTCAGCAAAACATATGGTTGACACCTTTAAGTATCAGCTCCCAGAGAAGAGCATTTACACTCCAAAGTAATGAGACAATGCCATCTGCTGTTTTGGAAAGAATAAAATAATTGTGGCTATTATGTAAATGCACCATATTATACATTGCATATGTGGAGATGAAAGACAGACAGAATAACAAAGTTGATAGAGACCTTGTAGGTCATCTAGTCCAGGGGTCACCAACTTTTTAGATCTCAGGGACCACCAAACTCATTAAATCCCAGGGACCACTAACCGGTTCTGTGGGCATGGCCTAATTTGTGGGTGTGGCTTGGTGGTCATGTGACTGGCTGGGCATAGCTTGTATGTAAATATTATAAATATTTATATAAATATTTAATTTTTTATAAAAAAAAAGAGCAACTTTTACCCAAAATCAGGCAAAGCAGGCAGGCAGATTGAGTTGCTCGCAGAATCACAGATTCATTCATTCATTCAGAGTTAGCTCAGTCTGTCACATAAAATTTGCTTGCAAGCAAACTCATAAAATTAACTCACAACACACCATGTATGTAAATATTGATTTTTTTTTATAAAAAAAAGAGCAACTTTTATCCAAAATCAGGCAAAGCAGGCAGGCAGATTGAGTTGCTCACAAAATCATTCAGTGATCTATCTATCTGCCATCAGCTACCTGAGTCTGTCACATAAAATTTGCTTGCTGTGAGTCTGTATTGAATAATAGAAACTTCAGTCCTAAGGGAGGTTCAGCTGTGCTTAAAAGCAGAGCCAAAGATCTAAAGACTAGTTAGAAAGCAAGAAATCCAACTATTTGCTGCTACCCAGCTAATCTAAATCTCCTGGCACAGCAGAACAGATGATGCTCAGGGAAAAAAAAAAAAAAAGGGGAAAAATAGCAATTTAGCAGGCAAGTTTGCTGGGTAAGGAGTGAGTGGGAGGCCATGTGGGCCTTGTGTTTCTGCACAGTCTGGATTAATTGCTTTAGGGGGTGCTCTAGGGGTGAGATTTCTCTGTGGCCCACTGGTTGGTGACCACTGATCTAGTCCAAGCCCTTGCTCAAGCAAGAAGCCCTATATCATTTCTGACAGATGGCTGTCCGTTCTCTTCTTGAAAGCTTCACAACTTCTAAAGGCAAGCTGTTCCATTGGTTGATTGTTCTCACTGTCAGAAAAACTCTCCTTATTTCTAAGTTGAATTTCTCCTTGATCAGTTTTCATCCACTTATTCCTTGTCTGGCCTTCAGGTGATTTGGAAAATAGGTTGACCCCCCCTCTCCTCTCTGTGATAGCCCCTCAAATATTGGAACAGTGCTATTATGTCACCCCTGGTCTCTTCCCTTCACTAGACTAGCCATGCCCAGTTCCTACAACTGCCTCCAGTCCCCTAAATATCTTTGTTCTTCTCTGCACTCTTTCTAGAATCTCAACTTCTTTTTTATATTGTGGTGATCACAACCGGATGCAGTATTCAGACAGAATTACCACATTATATTCTTTAAAATGCCATTACAAAAAAAAAAAAAACTGTCACCACCTTCGTTGATAGTCTGCAGCCTGTTCAGCCAGTGCGATTTGGATTCAAGACAATTGGGGCTATACTCTTACAGCTCTCTGTCTTGTTGTCTTGTGCTAAATATTTGACATTGCACATGGTGTTAAATAATCCATATGTTCAAATCTATTCAAAAGCATCAGTTAGGGGAGGTGGTTGAATAATTTCCTAATTATTCACATGATATATAAGAAACAGCAAACTTTTTCCTCTATGAGTAGGGACCTGCTTTAAAAAAGTCCTTCCAAATTTAAGAGTATATCACCCAAATGGGGGTAGGGAGAATCCAAATCAAATGCAATCATTTCCTTCCCAGTATACCTAGAAATTAAGTGTATTATCTGTGCAGAACAGAAGTGCATATTATACAACAAGCAGGATCAGCAGACTAAAACAAACACAAATGATGAAATGATTTTTATTTCTGGCTGAGATAACACAACCTTTCCCCAGGTGTTGATCTAGTTTTCCCGCCCTGTTGTTTTTTTCATAATAATCTCAAACCTGACTTCTAAGAAATTCTCCTTCCAAGTTTCCTTCTCATGTGACATATAATCTCATCTCCCAGACTTCCATAAGACACTTCCCAGTGTCTAGTTTCCCTATTCCTTAGTTCATGGTCCTCTAATATCCTCATTTTTCTAACTACTATGTTGTCATCACAACAGGCTCTGGGCCTAACAAGAGTTTTTATTGCTACAAGACACATTAATGAATTCTTGAAGTAGAATCACCTATGGGCCCCAATTCAATTTTTCTAGTTTCTCAAGCTGCTAAAGTTCATGTTGCCAAAATTTGGTAATAAATCATTTATTTTAGTGGTGTGGTTTGTGAAGGGGAAGTTTAAATGGACAGATCAATGGTCAGGAAGGCCATCACTGCATGGGGCAAAGCTATCACCAGACAGGCTTCCACAAATAAATCAGTTGTCTTGTCCAGTAAAATGGCTGCTAACAGAGAATAAGAAATGATGAAAACATGCAGATTCTGATGCTTAGGCAACAGGTGATAAAGCATTTATAGAATCCATACTTTCCAGGTAATATTCAAAAGTGACTTAGATAGACAACTCCTTATTTGTTGAACCAAATGAAGGAGTAAGTGATACAAGACAATTAGACTTGCACGTTTCTGTTATTCTCACCAATTTTAATGAAAATAGTTGAAGACTTCCTGTATAGTTGATTCATGGTCCTCTCTACCTCTAGGCTGACAGTTGACAGCAGCTGCAGTAGCTATCTTGAAAGAACAACACCCAAAGGTCTCCTGGTTGACTCTTCCTTAAACACTTCCTTTGCTATCTGTCCTTATTCCTGGAAGGATAAGGTGAAGAATAGACTGAATTAGTCAATACTAAAGCTGAAGCTAGACAAAACTATGACCCTCTGGCATGTACCAAATTTTTTCTTGCTTTAATCATTTTTTCAGTGATTCACAAGGTGCTCATCGACCACAACCCACTGCTGAGAAGTCAGTCTGATGGCTTTAGGTGCCTAGATGATTTGCTATAGCCTTTGTCCAAGATATATTTTTCTCCCTTTTCCTTCCCTATCTGCAAGGGTAGGATTCTACCAGTTCGGACCAGTTCAGGAGAACCGGTAATTCCGGTAATCATTTGGCCTCTCCCGCCCACCCATGTTCTTTACCTATGCTTTATTTCCTTGTTTTTGAGCACAGCAAATCAGCACGGCAGAGTTATTTGCCACACATCAGCTGTTTTACTCACCAAGGCTGCAGAAGGTAAGTATTATAGCTAAAAATGGTCTTTTCTAAATGCTGGGTGCATGCGCAAAGCTCACTGAAACAGTTGTTACACTGGTTGAATCGCACCACTGCCCGCCTGGTATTTCTTGAGGATCTCCCACCCAAGTCTATAAAGTCTAACCAACTTCTATTTTAAATCACCCGCATATGTATGTGATTTGAAACAGAATCTTCTGCTTAGACAAACATAGCTATTTATTGTATTCCTTTATTAATCATATTTATATAACCATCCATCTCATAAGAAATTATTCTGGATGGCATACACCAACAACAAATATATAAAAATCATTATCAAAATTGAAAATATACAAACCACATGGAAAGAATAAAAAGTTCACCCACAGTGAAGCTATCTAAGAATGCCTCTAGTTCCCTGGAACCCCCAGGCCTAGTGACATAACCAGGTCTTAAGGGGCTTCCGGAATGATAACAAGGATGGCGCTAAACTGACTTGGAGTGGAGAGAGTATTGCTGGCACCATAAGAGAGAAGGCCCACTTCCTGGGACCCACCAGTTGCAGAACTCTGCCAGGTGGTACCTGCAACATGTCTTCTCTGCCAGATCTAACAGGAGAGGTTGATGTAATTGTTGAGAGGTGATGCCCAGTGGTGGGATTCAAAATTTTTTACTACCGGTTCTGTGGGCGTGGTTTGGTGGGCGTAGCATGGCTTGGTGGTGTGGCAGGGGAAGGATACTGCAAAATCTCCATTTCCACTCCACTCCTGAGGGAAGTTTACCACCGGTTCTCCAAACTACTCAAAATTTCCACTACCAGTTCTCCATAACTGGTCAGAACCTGCTGAATACCATCTCTGGTGATGCCTCCAATAATTTAATCCCATGTCATGAAGGGCTTTAAAGAGTAAAAGCAGAACCTTGAACTGGACCTAGGATCAAACTGCCAGCCAATGCAGCTTTGAGGAGCAGAGGTGTAATATATGCTCTTCTAGGAGCAAACATATGACTCTGGGCTACAATTTAAACAATTGAGAGAATCACTCCTAAAATTAAAACAACAGCAGTGTCTTTTCAATAGTGCCTTTGTTATATTTGCTGAAGAATAATAAACATTCTGATAAAATCAGAACAATGTTAATGCACTGTTCTGCTGAAACAATAGTAAGAAAATAATGAAAATGCAAGTTGTAAATGTTTCATATGATATTAATACATATTCTTCCATTCATGGACTGCTATGCAATCCTAAAAAGGGGAAATACCCATTTTATTGATAGCTGACCAGGCAAAAATTCAATTTGTTCTGGAGGTAAATCCTGCTTTTATTGAATTCAGTTAAAATTGTACGCATTTATTTTATAAAGAATCTTGGCAAATTATTTGGTTTTAAATAATGTTAAATTATTAAAAGTAAGTAAAATATATTTGGAAATAAAATATAAATGGAAGATTTACAATACTTACTGTTATGTTCTGCGCGTGGGCACAAGGATTGGAGATGAGACGATGAACAGTGAACTTCAACTCTTCATTTAACATTGTGGAACAGAGCAAAAACTACAAAGGGGCAGCAATGGCCCCTTTTATAGGCAAGCTGCTGATCAAATAACCAATAAGAAACGGGAAGCATTAGTTCCCTTGACCAATGGAAGAGGCCTGCTAATAGCCAATCAGATTCTCCTGAACGGACCAATCAGATGTTGCTATTATCGGCCAATCAGAAGTGCAGGGCCAGAACCCTGCACTTTTCTAAAGGTTTTAATAATCTTTATTTAAGCACTTTTATTAATTCACAACACTTACCTCTCTTTTTTAGATAATATTTTCTTTGGGACTACATTAGAAAAAGAAGGGATAATATATTTAAATCACTAGAAAGTGTCCTTTTTCTTTCACTATCTGAAAATATATCTGAAAAATCTCTTCAATTATTTTTATAAGCATATATAAACAGAAGAGTAAAGAACAAAAATGCACACAAGCCACTTTTAATTTTCATAGTTACCGTATATACTCGAGTATAAGTCGACCCGAATATAAGCCGAGGCACCTAATTTAACCACAAAAAACTGGGAAAACTTATTGACTCGAGTATAAGCCGAGGGTGGGAAATGCAGCAGCTACTGGTAAATTTCAAAAATAAAAATAGATACCAATAAAAACTTTCACTAGGACAGTTGAGAATAAGTTTGATGTTCACAATTTCCTCTTTGAAAGAGACCAGTAAATAGGGAACAAGAAGATGAAGAAAAAGATGTATGTTTTTTCACACTTTTCATACTGCAGTGAACAAAAATGGCATCATAGGAACAGGCTTATTCTCAGCCCAAAGGTTTGTTTCTGATTTCTTCTCTGGTTTAAGGGAAATTTGGGAAACGATCTCACTATCATGAAAGGTTTAATTGATTCACTAACCCAAAAGATGATGATGGTGGGAGGCAGGAGTCACTCTCTCCCTTGCAAGAAAAAAGCAAGAGCCGTTCTTATGATCTCTCCCTCTCTCTCTCTCTCCCCGTAATACAGTCAAGCCCTTTCCAGCACGCGCGATCTGCCTTCGCCACTTTGCACCTTGCAAATGCAAAATCCTGGGGTTTTTGCATTTGCAAGGTGCAAAGCGGCGGGGGCGGATCCCGCGTGCTGGAAAGGGTTTGACTGTATTACAGGGAGAGAGAGAGAGAGGGAGAGATCATAAGAACGGCTCTTGCTTTTTTCTTGCAAGGGAGAGAGTGACTCCTGCCTCCCACTGTCATCAACATCTTCTTCTTTTGGGTTAGTGAATCAATTAATTTGGGAAATGATCTCACTATCAGAAAACAACGTGAGCCGCCACCACCACCTCCTCCTCCCCCTCCTCCCAAGTGGACTGAAAGCAGCTGAAGCTGAGGAAACAAAGCTGAGTGGAGCCGAAGCAACCTCGGCTCGCGTTGTTTTCTCAGCCTAGAGAAAGGGGAAGGGGGCTCATCTGGACCAAGGGCAAGTCTCCCCCTCAGAAGGATCTTCCGTCGCTTTTGCCTTCTCCCTACATCTTCCCTCTGTTAAAATCCCACACACACACACACACTTATTTTTGGTCGGATAGATTTCGTGTCTGAGCATTCTCACATGGCGGTGGGTCTTCCCCCCCAAAAAGAACAGTTTAAAAAAGAAAAAACAATATATCCTCAAGCAAGAACTTTTCTGCTTCTGATTACCCCCATGCTTAAAAGTTGCAAAGGAAACATGGAAGCAGGGAAGCGGCTGCCAAACTTCGGAGCTCCACACCATTTTTTTTTCAGAGGAGAATCTGACTCGAGTATAAGCCGAGGGGGTTTTTTTCAGCACAAAAAATGTGCTGAAAAACTCGGCTTATACTCGAGTATATACGGTACTCTAAATTTGTAGGTGCCATACTTTTGTTTTCCTTTAGCTTTTCATAATTGCCTTGAAGAGATGCCAAATTAGTTTTTAACTCTATACAGTGATGAATATCTAAACACAAGGCAAGAGGAACCAATTCTTAAAATAATAAAAAAACCTCATTGATTCTGCTTTTATATCACTGTTTGTAAATAACTGTAATTGCTTATATTGTATCTGGCAGCTAAGATAGTATTTTCTTTTTCTTTTTAAGAATAGTTTTTATATTTTCACATGTCCAGGAGTGGAAAGATGCAGTCCTAAAAGTCTCACAAGGTCCCTAATGCTATATGACTCCGGAATCCTCCCCCAAATCAAATTCAGCAGAATTGCTAAAAACCACAAATATGACTTCCGCTGTTTAAAGACAGAAAATATATTTTTTAAAGAATAAAGATGGAAATAATCACAGAACAAGATTCCCTCGCTTTCTTCCTAAAACCCTTTATAAGCTTCCCAGAATCAGTCAATCTCCCTGCTATTTTCATACTGCAGCCGATCAGATATATTAAATAAGAGAAAATTAATGTAATGTATCTGGACAGTTGCAATGTCTACAATGTATTGATGAATTAACTAAATTTAACAATAAAAATGGATTGTGATAATTGCTATCAAAAACAATTCCATTATCAGAAAGAATAAAATATTTCCAAACGTTAAAACTGTACTAAATACATTGCAGCTGAAATGATAATCATATTGTTAAGTTTGGAGCACCGGCGAGAAAGAATGGAGACAAGCCTCTGGAACGGTGAACTTCAACTCTTTAATTATATAGTGACTTCTCTACTCAATGGCAGTTATAACCCTCCTTATATAGGCAACCCCAATAACTATTAACCAATAACAATCGATGAGCGCTAGCTCCCTTAACCAGTAGGAACTCTCTGTTAATGGCCAATCAGATTCCCCGGAATGGGCCAATCCGATCCTGCCATTAACAGCCAATCAGAAGTGCAGGGCCAGAACCCTGCACTTTACTCCAAACTCAAGTTCTCTTTATTAAACCTTATGCATTCACAACACCCCTTCCCCCTGGCTTCTGTTTGCAGGGCGCAGTTACATAGTCCTTTAGGTAGGACTGTTGCTTTATTAGTCTTTTTGATTTTCACTGTGTCATTTGGCTGCAATCACACTGAGGTAGATCGTTGTTTGGCAACGGGGTCGCCTCTGGTTCAGAGTTCATTTCTTCGTCGTTGCCATTATTCTCGGTAATTCCCTGAGGTGCATCTGTTTCCCTCTCTGGTTCCACTTCCTGTGTCTCTATTACGCCGTTGTTCCCTTCGAACGGGTTTTCTTCTACTTGGGATTCATCTTCTTCTATATCTCCCCCCCCCCCTCAGTTTGGTCATAAGGGAGTTCAGGAATGCCCGACGGAAGCCGCGATCGTAATTGATCAATATGGCGTTTCCATAGTCTATCGTCAAGGCATTGTACAAGGTAGGATCTCGGGCCGGTTACACGAACTACTGTCGCCTCCACCCATAGCGGATCGCCCGATAGGTTTTTAGCGTATACCAAATCACCTACCTGGAAGGCACGACAGCAGCCGCTGGATCCTAGTGGTTTTTCTGGTTCATAAGCTGGGTGTAACCGGTCGAGGTGGGAGCGGAGTTTTCGTCCCATTAGAAGTTCGGCGGGAGTTTTGTTGGTGACACTATGAGGTGTGACGTGTTGTAGAAAAAGGATTCGATTGATCTTGTCATCAATGTTATCATAGTCTACCTTCTGCAAGGTTTTCTTAACGAATTGGACCATGCGCTCTGCTTTGCCATTGGTCGCAGAGTGCGCAGGCGAGGTGAGCGCATGTCGGATGCCGCGGTCAGCCAGGTATTGCTCGAACGACAGCGCTGTAAATTGGGGCCCATTGTCGGATACCAAGACGTCTGGTAATCCGTGGGTTGCAAATAGTCTTTCCAAGTTTTTGATAACCGCTTCAGTGGTTGTGTTCGTCATGCGGTGAATCTCGAGCCAATTCGAGTAGGCGTCAATGGTTAGCAGAAAGGTGTGGCCTTTGGTCGGCCCTGCAAAGTCCAAGTGAATACGGGACCAGGGTCCCTGTGGTGTCTCCCATCTGGTAGGGATGGCTTTAGGTGGGGCGTTGCTCACTTCCTGGCATTTATGACAAGCTTTAACCCAATTTTCGATTTGCTTGTCAATGCCCGGCCACCATACGTAGCTTCGTGCGAGGGCTTTCATTCGCACGATACCGGGGTGGCCATCATGCAAGGTTCTCAGCAGCGCTTTTTGGAGTCATTCTGGGATAACGACTCTATCACCCCAGATGACACAGCCCTTTTGGGAGAACAACTCCATTTGTCGAGTCTTGAATGGTGTGAAGTCATCTGATAATTGGTTCAATGGCCATCCACCTTCTACCCAGCCCAGAACTCACGCTAAGGTGGGGTCACGTTTGGTTTCTCTCGCGATATCTCTGGCCGTTAATGGCGGCGAGTTGAGTGTTTCAATTTGCAACATGGTGACCGTTGGTGCAGGATCGTCGAGAGTCTCTGGAAGTGGTGCTCGGCTCAATGCGTCGGCATGGGGAATGGCTTTCCCCGGGTGGTATTGCAGCCGATAATTATAAACAGCCAAGAATTCTGACCAGTGAGTCATCCTGGGGGTTAATATGTAGGGAGTCGGCTTATCTCCAGCTATTATCCCCAATAACGGTTTGTGGTCAGTCACGATAGTAAAAGCCCGGCCATACATGTACTCGTGGAATCTTTTAACCGCCAATACAATTGTGAGGGTTTCTTTATCGATTTGGCCATAATTTCACTCAGTTTTTGAAAGTGTCTTTGAAAAATATGCAACAGGAGCTTCGTTACCATTAGGCAGTACATGGTTCAGAATGGCGCCCACTCCGAAAGGCGAAGCATCACATGTTATATTTAACGGCAAAGTCTCATTGTATTGCATGAGTACAGAGTCAGAAGTCAGTAGTTTTTTCACATTATGGAACGCCTGTTCTTCTCTACGACCCCATAACCAGTTTGCTTTCTTGTCTAACAACCGGTGTAACGGTTCAGCGACCATTGCTTTATGTGGTAGAAATACATTATAAAAGTTGATGAGGCCTAGGAATGCCTGGAGATCAGCCTTGTTCTGAGGCCTGGGAGCATTTTTTATTGCTCTTAGTTTACTGTCGGTAGGGTGAATACCCTGACTGTCAATTAGGTACCCTAAAAACTCAACACTATCTGTACACAATTTACACTTATTCTTTTTTACCTCAAGACCGGCATCTTGAAATTTTTGTAGGACTAATTTTAAACGATCCCGTAAGATTTTTTTTGTAGGTGCAGCAATTAATACATCATCAAAATAGGGGACCGCGCCTTGTAGTAGCCTCTCCATCAGGCTCTGAAAAATCCCCGGGGCTACACTGACTCTGAATTGGAGCCGGGTACATTTGAAGGCACCTCCGTGCGTCACAATCGTTTGTGCCTGTGCCGTCTTTTCATCAACAGGTAGTTGCTGATATGCCTGAGCTAAGTCTAATTTAGCGAAGACTTTTTCGTCCCCCAGGGAGTGGAGGAGATGCTGTACCACCGGCACCGGATATGCATTCTGCTGTAGGGCGTGTTCAGGGTGGCCTGGTAGTCCCCACAAATTCAGATTGACCCGTCTGGTTTAATGGGTGTTACGATTGGGGTTTCCCAGGGGGAGTGATCGGTAGGTTCTAGCACCCCCTGAGCTATTAGTTTGTCGAGTTGTTCGTCGATTTTCGGCTTTAAGGCAAACGGAACTCGACAGGGCTTAAGGCGGATGGGAGCTATCTTTGGATCAAGGCTGAATGAAATTGGGGTCCCCTTGCACTCACCTAAACTTTCCGTGAAGACGTCCTTGAACTCATGGATGAGGTCCTCCTCCCAGTCACTTCCGCTGATTCGGTTTATGCCTGCCACTTCAATGCCAAGTGGCGCAAACCATTGGAAACCTAGTAGACTAGGCCAATCTTTGTTGATCACAGTTAGCGGTAAGTACGCTGTGTGCTTCTTGAAGGAGACCCGGACTCGGCAGGAACCAACAACAGGGATTCGATTCCCTTGATAGTCCTTAAGAATGAGTTTTTGGAAACAGAGGTCTTGGCGCTGAATCATGAGGATGAGTTGCTTGAGGGTCTTCCAGGACACAATCAAGAGGGACGATCTCAAGTCGACTTCCATGTGGCAAGGCTGGTTCTCGATGGCTATTGTGATTCGGATTTTCTTGGCATCCAAGGCAGAGGCGTGACCGATAGTGATAGTATGATGAGCCTCTTCTCGCTGCAAAGCTCGGTTTCTGTAGGAGTGGCTTAATGGTTCTCACCTTACAGGACGGTTTCCTGTCGATTGGCGATAGTTAGCCCCTTTTGAGGCCTGGCCGGGTCCTTGTAAACTTCGCCAGACCCGTCCGATGTGGCCTCTCTTCCCGCACTCATGGCAGAGTGCGTCGCAGAATTTGCATTCGGACCTGGCATGGTTGGCTCCACAGCCAGCACAAGGGCGTAGGGACTTCGGGTGGTGGTCCCGGTCAGACCGCAGTTGATGGACCTCTTCTTCATCGCTGTCTGACGACGAAAAGAGGTCCTCGCGGTGTGTCGTTGAAAGCTGCCCTTCTGACTTGGATAAAATTTTGCTTGTCGGTTGGCGTACCGGAGTGCGGTTGCGGTGTAATTGTGCAGCCAACTTCCTGGTTGCTTCTGCTGCAGTAGCATCGGCGATGGCATCAGCAAGGCTGATGTCGCCTTTCGCCATCAGCTTGCTCTGCACGCCTGGTGCATCTAATCCCAGAACTATTCGATCTCTCAGTGCCTCTTCCAAATCGGCGAATCCGCAGAGGCCTCCCAGGTTTCGGAGGTCTGCTATGAAGTCGGCAACGCTTTCTCCTTTTCACTGGTTTCTCTGATAGAACTCATGCCGTCTCACGAGTGTAGGCACGGTCGGTGTGTAGTGATCTCTTAGTAGAGGTTCGAGGTCGTCCCAATCCATCGCCTTCACTTCTCTAGGTTTTGCTAGTGCTTTAGCCATTTTAAATACGGTTGGACCGCAATGCGTTAGGAACACCGCCCGTTTCTTCCCGGCTGTGGCGTCCTTTAAGTTGTTAGTTTCTAAGAACATTTGGAAGCGATCCATGTAGGACTCCCAGTCTTCCTGCACTGGATCGAACGGAGCGGGTGGTACGACGCCACTGGACATGGTTCCGTTGTGTAGCGTCATCAGCCACGTGCTCAGTGTTTCTTCTTAGTTCCATCGGTTCAGACGTCTCCACATCCCACCTTCGGCGCCAGTGTTAAGTTTGGAGCATGGGTGAGAAAGAATGGAGACAAGCCTCTGGAACGGTGAACTTCAACTCTTCAATTACATAGTGACTTCTCTACTCAATGGCAGTTATAACCTTCCTTATATAGGCAACCCCAATAACTATTAACCAATAACAATCGAGGAGCGCTAGCTCCCTTAACCAATAGGAACTCTCTGTTAATGGCCAATCAGATTCCCCGGAATGGGCCAATCCGATCCTGCCATTAACAGCCAATCAGAAGTGCAGGGCCAGAACCCTGCACTTTACTCCAAGCTCAACTTCTCTTTATTAAACCTTATGCATTCACAACACATATGATCTTTCTATTCATGCCAAATTCCAACATATTCCATTATTTTTCATATAATAGATTAAAATTCAAAACCAAAGGAGGTGGGTGGGACAGTATTTATTATTAATATAGATTTCCAACATATAGACATTTAGATTCTTAGGAGGCAATTCACACACTATTTGAAATCAGAGCTTACAACTACTTGCTCAAAATTAATGAAATGGAGGCATTGTCAAGCCTGAAATTGACATAAGTGTAGCCATTTTAGTTTGTCTTGGTATATATTATTTTTCTTACTTTCTCTGTGGCAGTAATGAGGGGAAGGTGTTGGGCTTGACACATTCTTAAGTGGGGAGGAGTGGAGATAAAGAGAGTGTTATGGCTAGGTGATCTTCGTTTCCGTGGGAAACAAGCTGTCCGTGCTTGGGCCCCTGGAGGTGGAGATTTATGACATCAAGCAACATTGAATTATTTCTATTGGAGGAGGTGACTTTTGGGGGTTCTTTCTAATTTCTAATATTGGGGGTAATTCTGGGTTGGGTCAGATCGGAATTTCCATGGACTTTGCCAATTTGATGCTTTCCTAAATAAAAGAAATCTTTTTGAAAGATGGACTTTGTACTACTTTTCTTTTTAAATGGATTTCATCACATGGAACTCTGACCTCCTGTAATGGAAAACCTATGGCACGCATGCCAGAGTTGGCATGCTGGTTTGCCCTTTCTCTGGGCAAACAAGCTGTCACCCCAGTTCAGCGCCATTGCACATGCATGCATGAACCTCCCGCCGGCCAGCTGGTCTTCAGGTCTCTGCAGTGCATGTGAAGGGGGCGGGCGCGGGCGGAGTCGTATGCATTGGGTGCACACACAGGAGTCATGCACACATGTGGAGGTGGGGCGTGTGTGCAGGGGGACATGCAGGTATGCACAAGGGTCACGCATGCATGCACAGGGGTCACTGCATGCGAGTGGTGAAGTGAGAATATTCTCTTTTTTTTATAAAAAGTTTTTATTTTTTAAGACAAACATATACAAACAAAACATAAAAACATAAAACCGTCTTCCATTTTATGTACATACAGTGTGTCAGTTGGTTACAAATCTTTTGTGCTATTCTTTCATAGTCATTGCTCAGTTTATATAAATTCTCACATTGTCAAACTAACATATGCTTATATATTTATCAGTTATTAATCATCCATGACTAAATTATTTATTCTATCATTTTATACGAGATATCCCAAATTTTATTTTAAAATTTATATTGTACTTTCATCCAATGGTTATATATGTCTACTTTATAATTTATATCAATCTATTAAACTTCTATAACAAAATTATGTAATCTATTACATTACCATGTCTTTTTGTCCAACCATTGAAAAAACAAATCCTATATCATACATATAAAATCGTTTATCTTCTTGTTCTCTAATTTCAAATATCAATTTACTCATTTCAGCACAGTCCATAATTTTCTTAATAACTTCCCAGTGAGAATATTCTTGTATCATCAGAAACTATCTTCCTTTCCAACCCATCCAGAAAGTTCTTTCCAGCCTCAGAATATCAGAAAGATGGAAAAAGAAGCATCTACTGGTTGCAAAATGTCATGGATCTTCTGAACTCAAAAGCATCCTGAATCTGTAACCTATACCTACTTTGGTAAATCCCTCTCTACTTCCTCACTTCTGCTCTCAACCTGAACCCAGGAGAGTCTTGAGTTTCCAATGCCTATGATATCAAAATCTTCGGATCAGGTAGGATTGATCTGACCAAAATGACAGTGAAAGGGATGTATTACTATCTTGGTGCTATAAGACAAATCAGTCTGTTCAAATTGTACATTTACTCAAAGCTGAATAGCACACTACTCCAGCTATGTTTCTTGATTTTCCCCCACGTTTATTTATTCACTAGGCAGATACCTGAAAGCACATGGGGAAAAATAAGAAATTGAGAAGTAAAAGAATTAAAGAAACATGTCTATAGGGCAAATATAATGAGTAATGTAATGTAGATCATGTTACCTTCTGTAAAGTAGCTTGTTACCACTTCCTTTTTTTACTGTTGTGATAAAAAAAATCCCCTTGGAAACATACAAAGAGGTCAAACAAGTTTTTTTATTGTTGCTTTCAGAAAGACAGCTAGTGAAGCTAAACAACAAAGCACTACAGTTATATTTCAGGTAACTACACTAAACTCAACCACATTAAAAGGTAGTGAAACTTACTGGAGGATTCAGGCAGTCTTCAAAGAAAATTTCTTGTAATGTATTTTTTTCTGCAGGAGAAGACAACTCTGAAAAAGCTGTGTATCTGCTGTTTAAAGTGTAAGTAATGAACTAAATTCAACTAAAATCATCAAATTATCCTTTCTAGAAATTTTACCTTCTGGTATTATTTATAAAAAATGTTAATTAAGTGTGCATGTTTTTTCATGTTTAATTTTAAAGTGGTTTTGAAAGACAGTGAAATTAAAATATTATAAGGTGATGTGCAGTGTGACTTTATGAATATGGTATTCTCTGTTGCTTGTGAAAACATAAAGAAATGATACAAGGGTCAGCCTAACATGTTTTGTATCAAACAAGCTTGCCAAACCCTTAAGTTTATAGAAGTGCAAGAAATCTATAGAAAGAAAATAACCTTCCAGGTTTTATGTAATAGAACTTACTGTTTATGGGATTGTAAGCTATTGGTTTACATTCAGTAAACTGAAACAATCCAAGCTACATCATTCACACAGGGTTAGTAATCTATATACTGTAGATACAGTAACATAAAATGGGCTTCACAACAGAAGTCCAGCAATCAAACATTGGGCTGGGAATCCCAAAACTTCTTTTCCATGTCAGGATTTTTACCCACAAATTTCACAAAACTGGTGATCAAAAATGTTTGCCTGATTTCACACCATTTTAATGTAGAATATTGAGAACTGTAGTGTTTAAACACGATTAAAAATAAATGAAAATAAAAGCCGACCCAAAGGTATTACTAAATTGAAAAACACAACTTTATTCATGTGCTCCTTTGTCCCATCTACATGTCATCATTGATGAAAGTGTGTACTTCCTAAGATGTATTTAATATGGCCGTCTGGTCAAAGGCTGCCGATCCACTGATAGATATTTATAAATCTTCCTTAGAAATATTTGTGGATGATAAACTTAGGAAAATGTTGCTTTGAGGTATTTTATAACCAAGAACTTACCAAGATTGGTGGAGATGGCAAAATTAACTGCATTAATTAGGGATTTTTTTAAAACTGCTGGAAAACCACTTTAGCTCAAAAGAGAAAAAAATAAAACTTTGATTTTTAGTTTTGATGATTAAATAGGTCATGATTGTAGAAATGGATAGTATTTGTTATTTAAGATTTTTTATAAAGTTGATATTATGACTATATTACCAAAAGAAGTTGGAAGTCACTGCTTTTTGTTTTCTTCTTTTCTTTATTTTTCCTCGCTTTATCTACATTTCCCCTTTCCTTCACCTCCTTTCCTCTTCCCCTATATTTTCATTGTCTTTATTTATGTTTGTATTTTATAATAAAAAAAAATTAGTAGAAAATATTTTTTAAGAAGCAATTTCCCAAGAAATGTGAAAAGTTATGTGATTTTTTTTCAAAAAAATATTTATTCAATATTTATTTGTTCAATTTCCATGGATGTCCATCTCAGACAATGAATCTTACAATATAATACTGCTCCCCTTGATTTCTGGAGAGTAATTTCATAGTAGACAATTACAGATTATTAATTTTTAAATATATTTACTGGATTTATATTCTACTACAATTGATGCCATCTTTGAGTAACTTACATACTCTATTTTGAAAATTAAAAATAAAAATTATGTAATATCAATAACTATTCAACATTCACCTAGGGGTGGGATTCTACCAGTATGGATCGGTTCTATAGAACCAGTTGTTATGATTCTGTGCAGTTTGGAGAACTGGCAAATCATGCCACTGGCTGGCTCTGCCCCACCCCATCCCCTCACCCCGCCCAGTCCATCCTTACCTGGCATGCATGCCATCCAACTTGCCTGCATTGTACCTTCATCTAATTTTTGATAAGTTGCTATTTTTCCTTTTTTCCCCCAACGATCAGCTGTTCCGACTATCAGACTATTTGCATAGTTTTTATTACCTATTTTCAAATAGACATAAAAATGGACAATCACCAAAAATAAAGGGGAAAAACACACAAATAAACTCAAATAAAAAAAAAATCTCTAATTACATCTATATCAAGTTCATCTGATTTTTTTTTTAAGTCTTTAAAAGGGAAAATTGAACCTGGAACAGCTTTAGAAGAGACAACCAGTACTCAAAGCAAACTGGTTCTTAATCTAAATTTTGAAGTACAGATGTTACATCAGCATTCATGAAGCCTAATCATTATTCTGGATCAACTCCAGCTTCAGAAAGAATTTCAAGCATAACTCACGTAGAGCACATTGTAGCCTAAGTAGAGCACATTGTAGTCTAAGTGAGAGACAACCAAGGCATGTGTGAATGAAGAGATGGTTCTCCCAATCCAGAAAAGCTCATAATTATTGCTGCTGATGAAATTTTACAAGGGTGTTTTTGCTACAACTGCCAGATGAGATTCACTTAAGAACCTCAAGTTATTTTTTGACATATAATATTATTAAATCAATTTTAAGAGTGTAAAAACAATATAAATTTTGTATAAAAATGTAAAGTTTAAAAGTAAATAAAAAGTGCAAAAAAAAAAAGAAATAGAGAAGAAAAGCAAAGAAAAAGGTACAAAGAAGCTGCTTCTGATTTTCTTAACAGCAGCTAAGTGTATTTATACTTTATCTTCTGTCTCTGAAGTTACAACATAACTATATAGTCAATTCCTTTCCAATCATCAAACACATAAATCACAAGTTCATTTTTTCCAGCAAAAAATCCACAAGGAGTTTCTAATAACTAATAAATAGGGTTATTGTCCTTTCTTTAATCAGACAAGTCAATTTTGCCTTCTTTGTTAATTCTGTCATCTTCACCAGTTTTTCTTTCATTGTGGATATTTCAGAGCCTTTCAATTTTTGTGGATATAATATTTTGCAGCAGGAATCCCAAGTTATAAACAGTTTGTCACAGAAGGAATCATGCTTGATCTTATCCAGAATTATAATAAATATCATAACAACAATTGCAAAGAGCTATTCATGAAAAATTATTAAGCATTATGAAAAAATGTACAGTTTTAAAATAACTGATGCAGTTTTTTTATGCAGTTGAAAACATTATTCTTTTTTCTGTCCTATACTTAATTATCCAGAATGGAAAATATGGACAGTGGATCTTCTCTGGACATGGATGAAGTAATTAACATGAATGAACAGTGCCTTGTATTTAAGGAGACTGAACTTTGGAAAGAAAATGTGGATTTAATAGAAAAGAGCAACTTGGGAAATACCGTGTCCTTTTCCTATGAAATGTCAGCCCCAACCAACATAGGGATCAAATTGGGCCCTGGTAGCCTCACCAGGAGGTGGGATTTGACTGGTAAGTTGCATCTACTGAATGTGGAGCATGATGGTGCTGACAATCCTCCATATCTATTTGATAGGCATGCTCCAAGTAGGATTTCTACTTCTCCAACCTTGAGGAGGCTAAGAAAAAATACCTCATCAGTTTCTCAAATAGCTCCACTCCAGGACAATGTTGAGAACATAAGAATAGACGAACAGATGCCACAAATCGACATTTTTCTTTCTATGCATCCAGAACTTTCTTCTCGCCCTAAACATTGTTCTTTCCCATCAACCTCTGGCGTTTACTCAAATACAATGACTCAAGTACAACACTCTACATCAGTTAACCCCACAATGAATCTACTAGATAACAATGGTGATTTCAGTGATACTCAAACAGTACAGAACAGTAGAGAGAACAACCCTTCTCTAGAATGTGAAGGAAAGAATTCTCAGCAATATAGCCAGGTAAGTAATACAATTTAAAAAAAAAAAATTCTCTTTTCTGAATTGGCATACATTAAAATTGTTCGACTGAGAGTCTCATATAATAAATCATGTCATTATTATTCTTAGATTTACAAGAAATTTAGCACTGTTTGACAGCTATTCCAGCCTGTCTCAACCTGATGTCCCATGAATATGTTGAAACGTGTCTTTGTTTACACTGGCTAGCATGTTTTTTATAACTGAACATTTGTAAAGGGCATTGATTGGAACATCTAGTCATTTTCCAATTAAGTTTGCATAGCTCAAAATAATTATTTAGCCTAAAATCATTAATTTAGGCTGAAAACCTATCATCTAAATCAAATAATTTATATGACATGAATCGGTTTAGATCAGGGGTGTCCAGCCTTGGCAACTTTAAGACTTGTGGACTTCAACTCCCAGAATTCCTCAGCCAGCAAAGCAAATTCTGGGAATTGAAGTCCATAAGTCTTAAAGTTGCCAAGGTTGGACACCCCTGATTTAGATGGTGCTAATCTTCAATTCTCATCATCAAACGCCATAACTTGTGACAAGGAAAGTTGGGAGTTAGCAGTAGCATCTATTGGCCCATTTAGATTCTATTCACATGTTAAGCAGTAGAGGGCTATTAATCATAATTAATTTGTTTTTAAATAAAAACTGTTTATCCAAATGGATTGTAAAAATAAACAATTCCAAGAATTTAGGAATTTAGAATGTCATTTTCATTTTCTGACGTAGTTATTCAAAGCAGGAAGCAGAAATCCAATCAAACATTTGTCATGCAGTATGGTTTATTAAATGGCCTGAATTCCAAAGATGTCAAATGCCATCTAAACCTGAGTCAAGTGGGAAAATTATAGAGAAGTTTTGATTCCATCATGAAACATCCATGAACTGAACAGTCCTATGATTATGGAAAAATATTTTGTAATACCATTATCAGTTTCCTCAGCCTTGCTACTTATTAGTCAAAGATGACCAGAATTATTTTCTCCAATTAGTTCTAATGAAAGAGAAATTATTATGCTATCTGTGTTTTGATGTATTCTGCAATGCAAGCTGTGGCCCTTAAATATGTCCCTGGAAAACCTCATTTTCTTTCTTGGTGGTGGTGGAGTTAATGCCCTTCACACTTATTATATATAAATGAATAGACATTTTTTTCTCTAATTATGAATATGCTATCACACAGGCAGTATTTACCAGTGCAACTCAATATTTATTCAATGCACTCCAATTAAGAGTAAGATGGCAGCTTACTCTTAATTGGAGTATACTGTTGCTTGAGCATAATGATGGTCATCCATTGTGCTTGTGAGCCTCTTGAATCCAACTACTAGCTGGTTATGGAATTGTGAACTAAATATGTTCCTGGCCTGATTTTTAGGCCTTAGATGATCAACATTACATTTTAGTTCTGAAATTCCATTTTTCATGTGAAGCACAGCCATTAGTTATTATAACTAACACTCAATGCCTTATTTTCTCAGGCCTTGGATTTACATAAATCTAGTAGGTATGTATAATCTTGCTATTTTAACATCAACATAATATTCCTGTGTTGTTTCATGTTGAGAAGTAAGAATGATATATTCACTGCATCTAAAATAGTTTATGTTTAAATATAAGTGGCCACGTTTTAAATATTCCACTACTGAGTTGTTTAAACTTTCTCTATTAACAACAGGTACTTCATGTTTGCATATTAGTTCAGACATGCCCAGCTATATTTGTCTTTTCATTTTGTACTGTTAGAAGTAGCTGCACAACTGCTTGAAATTGCTAACAGAGTTGAAACATCCCAAAGCAAAAGAAAACCTACTGTAATATATATTTCTGCAAGTTTTCTTTTAACCCTTGACTTACCAAATTGAAAATACACCTACAATTCAGATGACCTTTTCTCAACCTAATGCCTTTTGGATGTATTGGATTTCAGGTCTCTTAATCCCTAAACAGATGGTCAATATTGAGGAAGACTATTATTGCTATTCTACACAAGGCATTACACGAAGTCCATGTTGCTACAGATGCATCAAACATAGTTTGATTCCTAAAATGTAAGATAATTTTAAGGAACATTAAGGCCATCAAAGATTAATCAACTATGTTCACTTATTTTACCTATTAATGATAGAAGAACAAATAGATATTTCACCGTAGATTAACAATTGTTCAGTTATTTGATGTTTGCAAGTATAACTGTCTTGAAAAATAAAATTACTAATTCTATTTACATTGCTAGGATCTATTCCTTGCTTTCAGAATATCCTAATATCTCCTCCCTTCCCTCTTTTGTTACATGTAGATAATATTGTTCAATTTTATAGCCTTTTTTGTGTAAAAATATTACAACCAGATTTATCCCTTTAGGAAGGATGAGTTTGTTGTCACAGGGATCAGATTACACATGGTAGCAAACTATTCAGGTCTTCTTTTTACGTTATGATTGTTCTATTCTACTCTAAATATTTGATGGAACTTTTACCCTAAAGAGAAAATATAACTTGACTTCTTTGAATAAACCCAGCACTGAATTTGAGCAGGAAAGAAGTTTTCATTGGCTAATCTGATTTGGGTGATTACTTCTTTGGCCTGATCTTTCAGAACAGAGTTAGGGAGAATCATGCTCTCTGGAATCAAAGGACATGATAACTTTCTCAGATTTTGTGCAGAACAAATTAAAATATGCAAACTATATGGACTGTACCCTTCCTGTTGTAGTAGATTTATCAAACTCTTTGATTGATTCAATGATTTCTGGTAAAACCTAGGAGAGAAAACTATAATAAAACATGTTATGTAGATTCTCAATTTTGAATTTATCATAACCTGTTTGACAGTGGTGGGATTCAAATAATTTAACAACCAGTTCTCTGCCTTAATGACTAGCTGGGTAGGTCTGGCTGTGTGGGCATGTGACTGGGTGGGCATGGCCAACTGGACATCACTCATCACACCCAGCCCCACCTCTGCCCGTTTTGAAGCCCACAAGTCTTAAAGTTGCCAAGGTTGGATACCCCTGAGCTAAATGTTCTGATAAATCAGTGTTTTTCAAATTTTGCAACTTTTAAGATGTGTAGACATCAACTTCCAGAATGCTGGATGGGCAATTACGGAAGTCCACACATCTTAGGATTGCAAGTTTGAAAAACCCTCTCAAATATGGACAAATTAAGATCCTTAATTTGGTCTCCTTTTAAAAAAAAATAATATATTACAGATTATCCTGAGCAGCATATCTGTGAAGGAAGACTCTAATGGAAAAATGCTTTATGCATAAAAATATAGAAAGGCATCTAAAGACACTAATCTCCCCACCTTCATGGACCATAATTTATGACAAGAAGTTTGCAATGATCTCAACAGAAATTTTCCTCAGCTCTGCTTTGCCTGAACATGCAATATCCATGCTCTGTCATTGAGCTGTGATCATTCTGGCCCTAAAAATAGATACAAAATTCTCTCAAGCCACAAGAATTTTCCACCATTCTCTTTATTTATAGTATGGGACCCTAAAATGGACACAAAGTTCTCCCAATCATAAAACTGTCCTCCTCCTCCTTTATTTATATTCTGGAATAGTCAGATAATGAGGAAAAGCTGAGCAGGAGAGATATGTGGACAGACATTATTATTGATCTGATTTATCCCAGAACTGTTATTACTGGAAAAAAGGGACTTTTACACTGATATTTAAGATTCCTTTACTACACCACCCCATTACTATGGTCTCTTGGTTTTCCTCCCTCCTTTCCTTGAATTCTTTCCAAAGAGTCTGCTTGTTGTCCAACTAAATTTGCTAGAGACAGATGTGTGTTTTAAAGCACAATCTGTTTTGCAAAGAGATGTACTGATATGAAAACAGACCCAAGTGGGTGGAAGGATTTTTGACCCTCTTTCAAGCTTATTTTCTCAGAATTGGTTCTAAACTGGACTAAAGTTTATTTGTACAGAAATTGTAATTGGAGCAAAGAAGGAAGCAGGGGCTTTAGAAAAACAATTTTATGGCAATTCAAGTTTTTGATGAAGTTTTCTTTTCCTTATTTTTATATCTTAGCTTTAAATCAACCCAAAGACATTACATTTGTTCAACATAATCTATATATGGGTATTGGGAACTTATATCAATTTTTTTCACAAAGCTTTTCTATAGTCCAGATGTTACTGTGTAGTGCAATTTTATACTATTTCATATTCTTGTGTAATAATCCAAATTCAGAAGGGGAAATATGCTTTGGGGTGAAGGTTCATTCTGTATTTGCCAGCAAATGTTAAAAGATTTGTACAGTGGGGCTGAAATTGTTTGATCAACATTATTTTCTCTGCGAAGGTTCATATAGGTCAGCTACTCCATATTGTTGATTGGGTAAATGTCTATATATTGTTGTACGAGGTTTCTTGTTTGCTTCAAACTATGAATGTTGGGAGCCTTGGATAAAAATGAAGTAAAGGAGCGCATTTTCTCCCTTTGTTAATAACAACTTCTTGGAAGTAATTAAGCACCCTGTTTTTATTTTCCTTGTATACTGTACAGGTTAGCAGTCCGCAGGCATAGCTCAGTGGTGGTAAGTTTGCCTGGACTTGAGATGTTCCCTGGAGATTTGTTGATATCAGACAGTGCAGCACAATTCCTATACCAATCAGCATCACTGCAAAACTCAGGTCAGGGAGGGAAAACTGTGAATTGCGTTTTTAACTCAAAATAACTTCTGGGAGTTTTATACTGTTAAATGTAGCACTGCAGCAGCAGATTTGCACCATTGGCTATGAAACAACATCAGTCTCCATTAAAATGCTCTGTGCCCCAGACTTTGGTGGAAAGAACATGATAAACTCTAAATGATTTCATGATTTCATGAAACCATGATTTCATGTTCATATTTAAACTCCCCCCTAAAACCCCCCAACAAATTCTCCCCTAAAAAACTCCAACCTGAACTGAAGACCTATTTTGTTCAGCATGCTAGGAAAATGGTTTTGTTTTAAAAAGATCCTGAATCACAAACAAACGTAGTTTAATACATTAGACAAATCAAGGTTAGTTCTCATAACAAATTAAGATATGAATGGAGTTAGATGACCCCACAACACTTAAGTCCAGTACCTATGTAGTTAGGAAGGTAAAAACAATCCCTCGTTTGTTTTATTAAAGTGCTCTTTGCAGTTAGATTCATGATGTGAATATGACCAGTCAAAAGTAAGATAATTGCAAATGATTTTAAACATGAAAAACAGGACAATAAAACCAATACAAAACAAAGGAAGAGTAAAAGAGGTGGCATAATAACAAACCACGTGTAAACAAAAGAAAACAATCCAAGTTAAAAGGAGGTTTCAGTCACCCTCACTGAAGAACCAGTCTTTCAGACCTCTTTGAAACACTAGTAGTGTTGGAGTTTTCTTCCCTTTTCCTACTCTTTTTTCTTCTTTTCCTGAACACTGTTGGTTGGCTGATTAGTGGAGAATAGTCTGGTGATACAAGATCCCTCTACCAGGATGTTCCTAGTGCAACATCTTGTAGGATATCAGACATGATTCCTAGAAAAATGGAGCTAGGGAGGGAGTGATTCAGTATTCTCAAAATGGCAACTTTTGACCAAGTTAGCATTGCTGTATCATGCTAGAACATTGTAAGTTGATCTGAGTGTGTTAGCCCTCTGGAACAGTCTCCTCCCCAAAGGTGCAAATTTCTCTGACTCTGCTATCCTTTAAAGGGGCTTTGAAGCCTTATTCTTTTCCCAAAGCCCTGGATCAACTGAGTTAACTGTGTTGTGTAAATAGAATCACAAAATCATATTTTCTACAATATATATTTTTTATTCTTTAACAATGTTCTTCTCTTTCTTCCATGCAATAGAGTCCAAAAGGACATGGTGGCCATTTGCTAAAAAAGGAATGGTGAGTATTTTGCAAATTTTGCAGATTCTCACTCTCAGTTGATATTCTATACACCGAAAACCTCATGAAATTCTGAAGGTATGCCTTCACTGCCACAATATCTGCCCTCTGGAATACTATTCCCTGAGAGGTTCGTGTTTTCCTGACCCCAATGACTTTTTAATGAGCCTTGACAACATGGTTTTTTCCCCGGATTAAGTGTACTTTTCAATGAAATTATATTAATTTGCAGGTATGTTTGGTCATAGTGGTGATAGTGTGTGGTGGAGTGTGTGTGAGTGGTTAGATGGATAAGTCTGGGTGTAGTGAGTGAGAGAGACAGGTGGAAGGAAGGAAGGAAGGAAGGAAGGAAGGAAGGAAGGAAGGAAGGAAGGAAGGAAGGAAGGAAGGAAGGAAGGAAGGAAGGAAAACATTCAAACAGGCACACACCTAATGTTCATCAATATGACTTGCATTTTAGATTCAGATCAAGAGTTAGTCAACATAATATCTATAACATAGTGGTTCCCAAAGTGGGTGGTAGTGCCCCCTGGGGGTGGTGGGATGCCTTGGGGGGGCATTAAGAGGCAAGGGGGCCGGCAGGGGGCGCTAAGAGGCGGCAGGGGGTTATTCAAGGCACCGGCCCTGCAGGTTCACTCATTAATTGTAGCACTGCTCAGGAGCCGGTGCCTCCAATGCAGAAGCGGTGGCACGTTACATGCTGCCATGGCCACGTTCAATGTGCTGCCCCCTGCTGCCTCTTAGCACCCCTCTGCTGGCCACCTGCTAAGAGGTGGCAGGGAAGCATTTGAGGTGCCAGCCCTGCAGGTTCACCCATTGACTGTAGTAACATTCCGGAGCTGGTGCATCCAATGCGGAAGTGGAACATGTTATTGCCGCCGCGTTCAACATGCCACCCCCTGCCACCTCTTAGCGTCCCCAAGGGGGCCGGCAGAGGGGTGCTAAGAAGTGGCAGGAGGTGTTCGAGGTGCTGGCTGGCCCTGCAGTTTCATCCATTGAGGAGCTGGCTCATCCATCCATCCATCCATCCATGTTCGAAGCACTGGCCCCACAGGCACATCAGGAAAGTAGAGCAAAGCCAGTCTGGGAGGGAAGGAGGGAAGGAGGAAGAGAGAGAAAGAGAAAGAGAGAGAGAGACCTGATGTATCAGATTGAAATGAGGCCTAGTTTAGACTGAGGCCCTTTTCCACAATGAAACATCTTTGCCAGCACATTAAAACCTCTTTGGCTTCTGTTAAAGGTTTTGTGGACGAAACATAGTCAAGACTATCAGGAAGCTCACACATTTTGTTGAGGTTTTAAACAGGATCCATTGGACCAGATCTCCACCCTAAAAAAATACTTTTCCCCAATGTATTACAGTGCCAATTCTGAAGAAGCCAAAACCAAAATATACTGGTAAATTACAAGGAGAACACACACACACACACACTCCCTTCTAACCCTGCTGGAGCAGGTGATTGGACTAGAATAGATATCTCATTATTTTTCTCCTCCATCCCTCCCTCCCTTCCTCCTTCTTTATCCCTTTTTCTTTCTTTCCCTTTTCTCTCTCTTTTTCCCTCTCTCAGGCTCATCCCTTTGAATCGGGGTCACCAAATATTTGGACCTCAGGGATCACCAAACTCATAATTTTAAATCCCGGAGACCACTAATATGAATTTTGACTGATGGTGGCTTTCTGGCGTTGGTGGGAGAGAGAGAGAGAGAGATCTGAGCCAACCTTTCTCTCTCCCTCTCTCACACACACACAGGCAGGGTGGGATTTAGCCCCCTGATCTAAAGCTGTCAAAACTCCCAAAAAAGGGCAAGTAGCTCTGGGGAGGCCAGTCATAAATTAGAACACTTGCTAAACAACTGCCCATTAAGTGAGGACCACTTGTATTTGGTTTGCCAGTCACCTGGCCATGCCCACCCAGTCACATGACCAGCAAGCCACACCCTCAAATTAGGCCATGCCCACAGACATTTGAATCCCACCCGGGTGAGGGGCACCGAGGATGAGTTTGTGGTGGTGGATTTAAAGGGGGTGGTAGACTTAAAAAGTTTGGGAACCACTGCTATAACATATTATAAAATACCAGAGAAGGGTAGCTGTTTATCCTTATAGCAGCCCTGTATTTTGCACTGATATTCAACTCATACATTATTTCAGTAAGCTATTGCATATAAAAACACAAGTCATGCTACAGCAAGCCTTAAGTTTTCTTTCACTTTGGTGGAAGAGCAAAAGTGATACCCTCATAATTTAAGGATGATGAATAAACTTCATTTATTTTTTCTGCATTCAGTACATTCTGAAAATATTCATTTATAATAAAAACACTCACAATATTTCTGTTTATTTTCCTATGCCAATGTTGACTAATTTAGTAGATCAGTCTTACTTCATTTTTCGTCTATATTCCATAATGGTTGGCAACCATATTATATTAAAATTCATGTATCTTCTGGACTGCCTTATTGAAGATCTTATTTTTCTAAAGGGGGACTTTATTGGGAAATGATCTGCAACCTTCCCTCCAGTTTAAAAATATGATTTTAACTTTTTCAAATTAACATATGAATTTTATTTTTAAATAGAATAAAGACAAACAAAAACAAATGGCTGAGCTGGAATATTGTCTCTCAACTCTAACCATTAAAATGTCTGAGTCTGATGGCTACAAATTTCACAGTGTAAAGGTATAATATTTCTTATCACATAATTTTAGTACATTTGTTTTAACTTGGTTCTTTGATTTCTCTTAACATTATTTTTCTCATTGCTACATATAAGATATGGCATTATTAATGTTATTTTATATGAGTTTTAATTCTCTAACAAATATTCAACATATGACCATCAACAATCATTCTGGTGTTAAAACAGCAAAGATGAAAGATCCCTTTGAGAATAAATATGTATAAAGAAGCATACTGTATATTTGTATTCACAATTACAGGATAAAACATGGCATGAAATGCTGAAGATGTATCAACTGGAGTCACAAGCCACTAGTGATCAGTTAGACACAAAGAAGAAAGAAGCTGTGTGGGAGCTATTCACAACAGAATGCAACTATTTTCTTGATCATCTGTTGGTTCTCAAAATGGTATACTTAAGTTTTTCAACTATTTTACTGCTTACAGCTTACCCATTCACCTGACAGGAGTCTTGTGCAACCATCTGCTCCATTGAGGGTGGTGTTCTGTAAGCTGACATGTCAGCCATGGCAGGGATTGCTCGACAAGACTCTGGCAGTTTTTACAAATCAATTTCAACTGGAATGAAGTGAATTGGAAAAGGATATCTCTAATCTAAGAGCAGACCCAGACTTTCTGCTTTGCCTATCAGCATTGAGGGATGCTCTCTGCCATCTCAGTGCGGGAATGAATGACAACATCCCCTCTCATTCCAGCCCATTACACACATTCCATATCTGTGTTACCAGCGTCAACTCAAAACTGTAGTTTTGTGATGGGACCTATCTAAAGTGCTTCTGGTGATCCATCCTAGTGGCAGCCCATGTTCAATAAGATGTCATTCCTTGCACGCCCCCGGCCTTCCACTGCTGGTTGCTTCCTTTGCAGCCATTTCATCCTGGATTGCTAGGCTTCTGTGTTCTCTGCTGGTGGGTAGTCGTTATTTTTAAATTAATCTTGACATTAAAGTCAATGATCCATTATGTCAGTGACTCATCTTCAACCCCAGCAGCTTATGCTACACAGTTTTGCAAAACTATCCTTCCTTTAAAAAAAAAAAAAAAGCTTTAAGTTGCAATGGAGAGACATGGCTATTTGGTTTCTATAAAGCTGAACTCAGTCCTTTCTTGTTAAAGAGTTTCCATGGCACTACAGAGGAAACAAGAAAACCAGTGCTCTGTTTATCACAATATAAGAACATAATGCAGGAAGAAGAGGGCAAATAACCACTTTTAGGGTCAAAGGAGCTAATATGGGGGAAAGGGTGGAAACATTTCCAAAATCAAGGAGACTCATAGAAACTAGTAAGAAATGAACAATCCATGAAAGGAAAGGAAAATATTGGCAGATTGGTCCACATTGGTCCTGGCTGGCGAGGGTTGTTTTCCATGCATGGATAAAAAAGCAAGAAACAGAAGAATGACCAAGCAGATCTTGCAATGGCCCTATTCCAGGTGAATACAAGCCACGTTCCATTACCAACCTGTTGTAGTCCAGGATGGAATTTCTAACACTGGCTTAAGAAAAATATGTGTTGGATAAATGGAAAGTATAATTCAGCATAGTAGATTAAGGAAGGTTAGTGTAATGTTATTTTAGGAACAGAAAAACTCTATTAACAATCTTACATACCATCAATAATGTGATTTGCTTATTTTTGGTTTATACAAGTGATATGCAAGTTCATTCTGCATAGCTCAAAGTTAAATGTGAACCAAACCATAAGTTGTTGTTCAACAATGCATGATTCAAAAAAAAAATCTTGCCTCAGTGTTATGTATAAAACAAAGCCAATCATGAAACAAAGGCTACTTTTTATGAAACTTCCTGGTTTCTTCAACACAACACTACTTTTGTTTTTCACTTCTCCATTTACCAGCTTCCTTACTACATGAGAACTGAAATCCAGTTATACAAATACATTTGTGGGGGGTAAAAACTACTTGTATTTACTTAAATGGGGAACTATACTTACTAGAAATAGCTTCCTCAAATGTAAGAGGAAGGTGTTCTAGTAATGAGTCTTTCCAAAAGGAAATCTTCCTCCAGTCAAATTCATTTCCTGATAATTTTATGGACATATTCAGATTTCCTTGGTACAGTATTGGAATAGTTTGTCATTAGCTCAATGGCATTTGAACTAATGGAATGTCATTTCCACTTTCTAACAGGTTATTTCTTGATGGCCTCTGATCCAATACTTTGTACACAAGGCTTGGTTCTCACAGTATGTCTTATAAAAATGTGCAGTAGATAATCACCATCATAACTTACTATATGTAATGTAATAGTTTTATTATATTAACATTTCAAAGAAAATGTTTTAATAAATCAGCATAAAACAAAGAACACAGGGAAAACATATGCTTGATTTTATACATACCTACTTCAAATTAAACCATTTGGAGGGTTTCATCCTTTAGCTGAATTGTGAAATAATTGTCATTTCAACTTGGCAGCAATGCAATACACAAGATTTCCAAGCAGTTATGAGCACATCTATCTTGTGTTATTACAGGAGATTTCAGGGGAATTGGGGGAAATTTAGATGCGTCCCTCATATACAAGCATATATTCCAGGCCCTTGAAATGTAGTGCTATTCTTGGGATTTTTTTTTTTTTTTTTTTTTGTTATTTGGCAGATGTACAGGGTGCAGTTTGTAATTTACTAATAGCTCCCCATACAATCTGAAATAGTTTTGGCAGAGATAAGATATTCCCAGTCCTTTAATGATGGCAACAATAAAATGACTGTCTTAAATTATAACAGTCTTCTGACAGGGATAAGTTTATTTAGCCATAACTAATTCTTGACTTTAAATTCCTTTTGGTCTAAATCTCTCTGTTTCCCATAGAAATAAATGTTTACTTATAATAATTATAATTTCATAATTATAATAATTCTGAAATTCGAGTTTAAAAACAAAGTAGTCTTTGAATGAAATCTGAGCTCTGTTTTAGAACTATAATGGATTAGTTTTCTCAAAAGAAAAACTAGTAGAAAGGGTAAGATTAAAGGATTTCGAAAATAAATTATTATCCAGAAATTGCTGTTTGTTGCTTTGTTTTTCAAAGATCTTTTTGGATACATTAAAGTACCTGCAGAGCAAAGAACTCCTATCAGATGTGGATCCTGAGTTACTATTTGCAAACCTGGAAGAATTAAATCAGGTGACAACAAGGAACTTTAGTGATAATAAAAATGTGGCCATACCAGAATTATTCATGCCACCAAATTAATGTGATTGGTAATAATTAAACATTATTGGTATCAAAATAATCCAAATACTGCTTGTTTTTTAAAATGTAAATGGAAAATTGAAATAGAAAATATAAGATACTAACTTTTCCAAAGCATTTATTCCAAAGTTGTGATTTAATTATAAAGGATGTCATATAACCCTACAATGAACAAAATTTGGACTCCTGGTCTGGTGGTTAAAAACAGTGTGCTCACCAAATCTGACATCCATTTTAATAATCATCCAAAATTCATGTTAGTATCTGTTAATAATTCATAGACGTGTCCTTATTTTAAGATGGAGAAAGAAGAAAAGATCCTGAGATTTTAACACCAGCATTACAAAAGAATGTCTTTGGCTCCCTGTCTTGGAATGATACATAAGCTCCAGAAATATATTATCATTTAATTTCAAAGGAATGTTCATAAACTGTGCTACACAAATTCAACAGAGCATCCCCCTCCCCAATCTGGACCCATCTAGAATTGTTCATCCTCAGTAATAGGATTTAAGAAAATATTCCATTGAAAACAATGAAAAGTTTTTTTTGCCAAACCTAATTTGGCTGCCCCAGGAATGATCTGGGGAAATGGTCACAGTCACTTGCACACACGTACACACACAAAAAAAACAGGACAAACTCTGTTGAGCAACTAGGCTTGAGAATTGAGAATTGAAGTGGAAGAGAAGTACAGCAAGTAACTTTTGGGAAGATTAAACAGGAAAAATAGCCTTTTTTTCTATGTGGTTGTGCCTTCCTGCCAATTACACAGTGACATCCCAAAGCATTTTCAAGTCCCAATTGCAGCAGATGAGATGGTCTTTCCTAGCTGTACAAAAGGAGCCATCTTCAGTTTTTAATCCTATCCACTTTTTATTTGGAGATGCTGTCCTGCTTCAATGGAAAGGAATGTGGCTCATTTTATTTATTAAATTTTTATGCCGCCCCCTCACTGATAAGGTGACTCTGGGCGGCTTGCAAACCTTACAAATCCTCATGCCATCTATATGTTAAAGTCTACAGATTTTAGATACAAAATTAATTTTAAATAATAAATATATTCTTTGCTTAGGTGACTCTAAGTTTTGTAACCAGTTTATTTAGCACCATGGAGGATTTTCTTCTCGGGCAAACCCCCTCCCTTGATTTCATCAGTGTGCTCACAAAGGTAATAAGTTACTGAATACATTCCATTATGAACCTGGTGAGAAATGTTGAAAAGCAGAAGTTTTAATTCCTGTAAAGAAACCCACAATTCTGTCGTTTTAGTCTAAAATCACTACGATGCCACGTAAAAGGTATTTTAGCCACAAGTGTTCAGAAAGAGGCTTCTTTTTTACTAGTTATGATAATGTGTTTTTCCCAAGTCTGTTGACTTCTGGGCATCTTGGATATTTTGGTGCTCACAAATCTGCAAGCTGCAGGTCTTTGGTTACTGTGGCTATGATGAGGGAAATGGAAATCTGACATTTGGATAGATCTGTCTGGACAACTGTATACAATACAAGACCATCACAGCAGTAAAATTTTGCTTAACCAGACTAATTGGAATGAAAGGTCTCTGTTATTGAGAACAATCCATTGAATGGGAGAATAAGGCATGGCATGATACGATTTGTGTGATTAAGTTGTGATACACATCATGCAAATCATCCTAGTTTGGTAATTCTCTGATTATCCAAAATATACAAATCACAGCAGAAATTTGGTCTTTCATATGCAACGTCCCTTGCATTAAGTCTGGTAAAATGAGGTTTTGGTGATAGTTTCCTTTTGTAAGCCAAAGAAAACTGATAGGTTCCATGATTTTATAGCTATTTCATGAGAAATACAGTAAATTTCACTAAAATCAATGAACATCCTAAACTAATGTGCTTACTATTTTAAACCTTGCAATAAGGCTGGATCATGCCCACTGTAGTTTTGTTTTTTTAACAATCATAAAGAACTAGTATTAATAGAAAGTTAGTAGAAAGTTTAGCATCATGGCTAGGTAAAAATTTCAAGGCAATTTTTTTAAAAAAAGCACATGGATCAGTATGCTTTGTACTCTATCATTAAGTGCCTGATATTTTGTTTATCTTCCAGCACTTCAAAGGTAACCTGTGTCAGAGCCATCAGATATACTGTCTGACTTACACTTCTGCTATTTTTTACTTGGAAAAACTGAAAAAAAGAGAAGATTTTGGCACCTATTTGAAAGTAAAGCTATTAATTGGATCCTTGATCTCTTTTACAGTGTTTAAACTGATTTCATAATGTCCAGGAGAAAGCACTAAGCAAAAGAGAAAGAGGAGAGAGGGAAGAGAGAGAGAGAAGAGAGAGAGAGAGAGTGGGAGAGATTCAGGCTGCTTTTAACTGAATAGTGGCAGAATTTTGTTGTTGATCAATATGTTAAGTTCTGTCAAATGGCACAGCTAGCTCATTTTGGCTGATCTCAGAAGCCAAAGAGGGTCATATCTGATTGATACTTGAATGAGAGATGACCAGGAAATAGTAAAGAGGCAAGCAAGCCTGGAAGAACAAGTAAATATTTACAAAAAACAGCAGTGGGAAAATTGCTGCCAAGGAAAACAAAATACACGTGTTTATGAAAACAAAAATTAGCAAAGTCAGACTTAACGCAAAAAAACTTTAACACAACTGTTCTGTCCCCTCATTTGCATTCTTGAGATCCCCGCGCTTTGATTGGCCAAAGCGCGGGGTGCTCTGATTGGCTAGGCGAGCCGCGCCGATTGGCTCGCTGAGAATCTCCCGCGATTGGTCCATTCGAATCGCGGGAGATTCAAAGTGGTGCCATTGGCCGCGGCCGCCGCGGCTTGGAAATAAAAAGCCGTGAAGTTTTCCTATAAGTTCAGTTTGGTACCAGCCTAATAAAAAGAGCTTGAAACAAAGTCACCGACTCCTGGCTTCCTTCCATGCGGACATAACAAAAACAATGTTTTTAAACCAAATTTTTAATTGTTGAACACTTTTTCTATTTTTCTGTATTGTAACTAAAAATATTTTAGTTAATTATTTTGTATAGATGATTACTAAAATAATTTATTTTTGTTCGCTCAAGAAGGAAATCATTTCTTTATATATTTCTTTTTTTACTGTATATTTGTTTTTTCTATTCTTATTCTTATTCTTATTTCTACTTTTCTTTTTTGCATTTCCTATTTTTTCATTCTTTTATTGCTTTAGTTTTTCTTTTTAAGTGTAATGCTTAAAAGTAATAGTATAAAAATACTATTAAAAATATTCATTTAAAAATAGAATAATTTGCAAAGATTAAGTTATCCAATAAATAATGTCATATTCAATTTAAACTTAGAAATAAATGGTTTATGGTATGACCAATATTCATTCTGTTAAGAAATCCCATTGAAATTGTTTCCTAATATGTCTTTTCCATCAAATTTAATAGTGGTGTGAGCGGAATAAAGAATGTAAGCGACTCCGTCTAGCTGAAATGTTAGTTGCACCTTTACACAAGTTGACTCGCTATCCCCTCCTGTTAAAGAACATTTGGAAAAATACAGACGCAGCAGAGAAAGTTATCATTAATTCGCTTAAGGAAAAGGTGGAAACATCAATACGTAAGTAAAGAAACTTAAAACATCAATAAAATGGCAATGCAAGGTTGATGTTACTTCATTACGATGTTATATCTCCACTATCTCATTTTAAAGGCTATATTACAAACTTGCCAAGTTTAAGACTTGTGGACTTCACCTCCCAGAATTCCTGAGCTAACATGACTGGAGGAGGAATTCTGGGAGTTGAAGTCCACAAGTCTTAAAGCTGTCAAGTTTGAAGACCCCTGGATAATATCAGTTTTTGATTACAGCATCCTTGTGAATATTTTTTTCTCTACACAAGCCTTAAATTACCTCTGAAGGCCTCGGGAATTTTCAGGCTGAGATGTGGCCAGGCCTTCTCTGTGTTAATCCCACAACACTGAAATATCTTCTGGTCCTTGTTTTACTATTTTTGTTGGAAAGCTTTCTTGTTCCTTTTGTGCCGTTCCCTTTTCATTCTATGTGAGTTTTGCCATGTAGTTTTTAAATAAATTTTGTTTCTATTTTTAGTTCCAACTCTCTAGCAGTTCTTTTAAGTATTTTATCATTGTATCTGAATATTTTTTTTATCTTATGCTAAAGTTCTTATATTTTTTTATGTTTGCTGTTGTTATAAGATATTGATATTGAAATACTTCTGAGATTTACTGTAAGCTGCTTGGGGAACTTTTTTGTTCTGAAAGTTAATGTAAATGTTATTCAATACTACTATCAGTAGTAGTATTGTACAAACTTATTTTAAAAATCAACCTATTCAAATCAGAATAAACACAAGAAACTAAAAATCTGACAATTCAGTTTTGATGTGTGTGTGTGTGTGTGTGTGTTTCTAAAATAGTATGATATCCACAGATTATAAAATTACACTAGAGTTTACCAATGTGGACATTTACTACTTTGTGTGAAGATTGCTAATGTTCATCATAATTTGTCATCATAAATGTTTATAGAAATGTTATTATCAGTCATCAATTACTGGCTTTCTGTGGCATATTTTTAGGCGATTTGGAAGGTAAAGTGAAATGGTTGGATAATTTTCAGAAATTTAAACAGCTTCAGGAAATTATAATTTGGCCTTCACTTTGGGATCAAGACAAGAGACATTTTGTTCCTGAGGTATGCAATTTCTTGATTAACACAGAAAATGTTTTAGCATAGTCTTTAATCTTTCTCACCTAAGAATTAACATACAAATGGTGTAAAATATTCTAACCATTATCACATAGTGTGGAATATTCTACCTTCATAGCTGGTAGATCACAATAATCAATCACAACATTGAATATAAAAGGTTACTATCTATTGATTATTTGTTTCAAATGATGTATCATAGTATGAACTATAAAGGTTGAAGGGTCCCAGGCAAGTATGGCCTTGGAGATTCAAAAATGGAAATCTTGTATTTTCACCCCTTCAGTCCCTCCCCCATCCTCCAGTTGATCTTATATAGCATTTTTAATGTTTGAATAATGTTTGGGTATAACCACAGTTATATCCAGCATTTTCATTTCTTTGGCCAGCCTCCAAGAGAAGAAAGTATGAAAAAAAAAACCAAATATGGGTGTGTATTGTTGAAGTTGGAAATCCTGATCTCATTAACAAAGCAGGGCTAAAGATTAAAGCTTAATAACTTTTTATTGTGAAGTTTGTATATAAGATTTTGTTCTTGCAACTTTTAACAATATCATGATGTGTCAGTTTGTTTTCTATTGGCAACTACTTGTTATTTATTTTCTTTATACTTTCAAATAAAAAATCATTTCTTATCTACTAAGTGGCCTTTTCTGGCTTCCTTTTTCCTCATCTTAAGTCTCTCAAGTACATGCTAAGAGATAATCCACATGAAAACATCTTGTCACCTACAAAGAGATCACTTGTTCTTGAAGGCCGATTGATACTTGCAGGTAAATAAAATATTTCATATTTGGCAAGAAAATTAAACAGTATGCAGGATGAAATAGCTTCCAAACCTCATGAAAGAACAGAAACAAAGTCTTTACAAAATGAGGCACAGAATACATGTTATCCAGGCAGAATTTCTAGCTCATTTTTGTGTCTAATTCTGGATATTTACTATTTAATAAGTAAAAGTAAATGACCATAGTTTGAAATCACAGCATTAATCATAGAAAACTAGGGCTTCCATAAATGTCATAAATCTTAAGTATTCAGAGATTTCATAAAATCAAGATAGCTGATAGTTAAAAAGATACTCCTTTGGTCTTTTTAGCTGCCAGAAAAAAGGAGTGTAGGGAAACAAGGCGTTTTTGAAATGCCTAGATATCAACTCAGTAGCCTAAAGTTGTCAGAGCATAAGAAGGTTATTGGAGAGCATAATGGATGACTCTTGGAAACTGATGTGTCCTATTGGAGAAGTCACATCCAGGGATGGGGAGAAGACCAGGGTCAAGGGGGAAATTATGTGATTTAGTACCGGCTACATCCAGCCATGCACCAACATGGCAATTTCTATTAAACCAATTTACTTTTTCTGAGATGCAGCTAGAGACTTTTGCTTTGAATGAGTGGGATTTGTTGGAGCCCTGACAATAGCATACCACTCCATGGTTTGCAAAGTCAAAGCCTATTACTTAGGCATGACCAAGTGAATCGCCAACAGGTGTCCCCTTACTTACATATAGGTATTCCCAGGATTGGTACAGCAATCTAATGAAGTATTAATTCTTGAAGAATTCTTTTGCTCTGCCTGTTACGGCTGAAACTCCTTTCTCTTAGCCAGTTCTTTCATATTATGGGACTGGGTTTTTTTTTCTGATGAATGGGAGCAGTTATTGTAAAACTCCAGATTTGAAATCCATAGTGTGACTTAAGTTACTTCTGTTGGCACCAGTGCTTTGCAACCATCTATTTAATTCAGCCTTGTAGATACAATTGCAATAATTTTTACATGAGGATCTATCTTTACATTGCAGTCCATAGAATATCACTGTGGCTGATATGTTTAATAATTCAAATACAAATTTAATCTCTGTATACTTTTAAAATTGTAGGATGTTAATAGGAAGGAGCTATTTTCTTCCAATGTCTTCATACATAAAAGGATATTACAAAATCAAAGTTCTATTGGTTAGAAAACATAAGTAACATGGTACTTTTCAACTTCTTCCAAAATTTTCTGATAGATATGCCAAAATCAAAAGATAGTGAGGAGCTCAGAAAATAGTTTTGTTTTTAATATACCTGTATCATGGCTCACCTTTTATTTGCTCTCCAGAATCTATGAGATTTACCGACGTCTATCTGTTCCTGTTTGATGATTTGCTATTGATTACAAAACCTAACAGATATAAAAAGGTAACAAAATAAAAAAGGAAAGAAAGAGAAAAATAATAATCAGCTGCTATTGTATTTATATACATTTTGACTTGATGGGAACAGGAAGAGTTGTAGATAACTGGCAAAGCAATTATTTAATTATCAAAGAATTCAGAAGAGGGCTATGGAATTAAACTATGTCCTTTTGCAGAAAGCTACCTGACTTATTTTCAGAACTCTTCCATTCAGTACTTGGAATTGTCTTTTTTTTTTTTTTTTTGGCTTCATGAGGCAGCTTCTAACATTTACAAAGACATACTTCACCAAATAAGCCCATTGTTTGCTTACATGGAGGAACTTTTTGGAATGGCCCCCAACTTCTGTTGTTCACCCTCAGTTCCATGCTGATCAACAGCTTTCGAATCAGCAGGAAACAATCTTAAGAAGATGGAAAAATATCAAAGAGATAGCAGATGGAAATAAGGAATTTGCAACAGTTTAAACATGTCTTGATATAAAGAAATCTCTAGAAATTGGGGGGAAACAGACCTACTGAAATGCAAAGATTAAGATTACCTGGGCTCACAAAATATACAGGGAGGCAGGAAGCTTATCCTTGAAGATCAACTTGAAAGAAACAAAAAACACTCTTGTAAAGCATACACTAAAGCCATTAGTTTATTATTTGGGGAGAGCTAATCTCCCAGAACAGAAGGACTTCAAAAGGTTGCCATGATACAAGCCAAGTCTTTGGAAGACCTGTAATACCTGCTTATGTCAACCATGTTTGTTTTTAGGATTTGGTTTCATACTTTCAATATCTTCTATTTCATTGTGCATAATAGTTATTAAAACTTGGCTGAAGGATATTGGATGGGCGCGCCCCTTGGGTCTCTTCACAATAGGTAGTAAATACAGTTAATATTAATAACCAGAGAATATTTCTGGTTTATGTCAAAAGCTATGCAAAGAGTGACTTGCTTCACAAAATCACTAAAATGGGGCTAGCTGTAATCATGGTTTGCTGAACAAGGGTATATTGGTCTGATTCAAGCAAAGCTAGTCACTTGTAGTAGAGCTTTTGATAGAAGCAGGAAATGAAATTAGTAGCCTGATTTATACATCAACTTTGTTGTGTATGTACCATAGTTAATAAAGTATAAGCTTGAGGTAAAGTGCAGGGTTCTGGCCCTGCACTTCTGATTGGCTGTTAGGCGACCAGATCGGATTGGTTAGTTCTTAGGAATCCGATTGGCCCTTAACAAAGGATTATTATTGGTTAAAAGAGCTAGCGTTCATAGCTCACCATTGGACAATTCTCACAAGGGTTGCCTATATAAGGCAGAGTTCACTGTTGTTGTTTTGAGAAGTCACTATGCAATAAAGAGCTGAAAGTTCACATTCAGAGGCTGTCTCCATTTACTCCGACCCATGTCCAAGTACCTAACACTGGCGACGAGGGTGGGATGTGGAGACGTCTGAACCTAAGAAGCCAGGAAGCAATACTGAGCACGTGATAAGATGACGCCAACAACGGAACCATGTCCGGCGGCATCGTACCACCCGCTCCGTTCAATCCAAACCAAGAGGATTGGGAATCCTACATGGATCACTTCCAAATGTTTCTCGAGACGAATAACTTGAAGGATGCCACACCAGCAAAGAAGTGGGCACTGTTCCTGACGCATTGCGGCCCAGCTGTATTTAAGATGGCTAAAGCACTCGCCAAACCTCGAGAAGTGAAAGCCATGAGCTGGGACGACCTCGAACCCACCCTGAGAGATCATTACGCGCCAACCGTGCCTACACTCGTGAGACACCACAAGTTTTATCAGAGAAGCCAATGAAAGGGAGAGAGCGTGGCCGATTTCATGGCGGACCTCCGAAATTTAGGGGGCCTCTGCGGGTTCGCCGATTTAGAAGAAGCACAAAGAGATCGAGTAATTCTGGGATTAGATGCGCTAGGCGTGCAAAGTAAGCTGATGGCGAAAGGCGACATCAGCCTTGCTGACGCCATCGCCAAAGCCACGGCTGCGGAGGTGACCAAAAAGTCAGCTGCACAATTACGGCGAAGCCACACTCCAGCAACACCACCGACCGGCGAAATCTTACCCAACTCAGAAGGGCAGCTCTCAACAACGCACCACGAGGACCTCTCTTTGTCGTCAGACAGCGACAAAGAAGGGGTCCATCGACTGCGGTCCGACCGGAACCCTCGCCCTAAGCCCTTACGCCCTTGCACTGGCTGTGGAGCAAACCATGCCAGGACCGAATGCAAATTCTGCGACGCACTCTGCCATGAGTGCGGGAAACGAGGCCACATCAGCCGGGTCTGCCGCAGCTTACCAGGACCCAGCCAGGCCTCAAGAGGGGCCAACTATCACCAATCGACAGGAAACCGTCCTGTAAGGCGAGAGCCAGTAAACCACTCCTACAGAAATCGAGCTTTGCAAAAAGAAGAGGCTCACCATACTATCACTATAGGTCACGCCTCAGTTTTGGACACTAAGAAAATTCGAGTCACGGTAGCCATCGAGAACCAGCCTTGCCACATGGAGGTCGACTCAGGATCATCCCTCTCGATGGTGTCTTGGAAGACACTCAAGCAACTTATCCCCACAATCCAACGCCAAGACCTCCAATTTCAACGCCTCATCCTCAAGGACTACCAAGGAAATCGAATCCCCGTTGTCGGGTCCTGCCGAGTCCGAAACTCCTTCAAAAAGCATACAGAGTACTTATCTCTAACGATCATCGATAGAGATAGGCCTAGTCTATTAGGCCTCCAATGGTTCGTGCCACTCGGCATCGAAGTGGCCGGCGTGAGCCGAGTCGGTGGTTGTGAGTGGGAGGAAGACCTTATTTCTGAGTTCAATGACATCTTCACGGACCTTTTAGGCGAGTATAAGGGGACCCCAATCTCATTTGGTCTAGATCAAAAAGTAGCCCCTATTCGCTTGAAGCCCCGTCGAGTTCCATTCGCTCTTAAAGCAAAGATCGACGAACAACTCGACAAGCTAATTGCTCAAGGGGTGTTGAAGCCCATCGATCACTCTCCATGGGAAACCCCTATTGTAACACCCATTAAGCCAGACGGGTCAATCCGAATTTGTGGGGACTACCGGGCCACTTTAAACCACGCCCTACAACAGAATGCGTATCCAGTTCCGGTGGTGCAGCACCTCCTTCATTCCTTGGGGGGCGGAAAGGTTTTCGCTAAATTAGATTTAGCTCAAGCTTATCAACAACTACCAGTGGATGAAAAGACGGCCCAAGCCCAAACAATTGTAACACACAGAGGTGCCTTTAAATGTACCCAATTGCAATTTGGGGTTAGTGTAGCCCCGGGGATATTCCAAAGCCTCATGGAAAGGTTGTTACAGGGAATCAAGGGCGTGGTTCCGTATTTCGATGACGTATTAATCGCAGCCCCTACCAAAAAAATCTTTCAGGATCATTTGAAATGTATTCTTAAAAAATTCCAAGAGGCAGGACTTAAGGTGAAAAAAAATAAATGTCACTTATATACTGACAGTGTTGAGTTTCTAGGGTATCGGATTGATAGCCAGGGCATTCATCCTACCGAAAGTAAATTAAAGGCTATAAAAAATGCTCCCAGGCCACGAAACAAGGCCGATCTCCAGGCGTTCTTAGGCCTCATTAATTTCTATAATGTATTTTTACCGCACAAGGCGACTGTTGCTGAACCGTTACACCGGTTATTGGATAAAAAAGCATTATGGGTATGGGGTTACCGGGAAGAACAAGTGTTCCGGAATGTTAAAAAACTGCTCACATCTGACTCTGTACTTATGCAGTATAACGAGACTTTACCATTAGTTATAACCTGCGATGCATCGCCCTTTGGGGTAGGCGCCATTTTGAGTCATGTACTGCCTAATGGGAACGAAGCCCCTGTTGCTTACTTTTCGAAGACTCTTTCACAAGCAGAGCGGAACTATGGACAAATTGATAAAGAAGTCCTCGCAATCGTTTCAGCTGTAAAGAAATTTCATGAATATGTGTATGGAAGGACATTTACCATTATAACTGACCACAAACCGTTGCTAGGGATAATAGCCGGGGACAAGCCAACCCCCTACATATTATCCCCTAGAATGACCCGATGGTCAGAATTCCTAGCTGCTTATAATTATCGCCTGCAATATCGCCCGGGGAAAGCCATTCCCCACGCTGACGCATTAAGCCAAGCACCGCTTCCAGAGACTCTCGACGATCCGGCACCAACAGCAACCACGTTGCAGATCGAAACACTCAACTCGCCACCTATGACCGCCCGAGACATCGCGAGAGAAACCAAATGAGACCACACCCTAGCTCGAGTCCTAGGCTGGGTAGAACGCGGATGGCCATTGGACCAAGTACCAGATGACTTCACGCCATTCAAATCGCGACAGACTGAACTTTTTCCCCAAAAAGGCTATATTATCTGGAGTGATAGAGTCGTTGTCCCAGAACGAGTTTGGAAGACGCTGCTACAAATCCTGCACAAGGGCCACCCCGGCATCGTGCAGATGAAAGCGCTTGCACGAAGCTACGCATGGTGGCCGGGCATGGACCGGCAAATCGAGCAGTGGGTCAAAGCGTGTACCAATTGCCAACAAGCCAGCAACGCCCCACCAAAAGCCATGCCTTCTGAATGGGAGATGTTACGTGGACCCTGGTCCAGAATCCACCTGGATTTCGCGGGGCCAACCAAAGGATATACCTTCCTGCTGACAGTCGACGCATACTCCAATTGGTTAGAAATTCATCATATGATGGCTACAACTTCCGAGGCAGTGATCAAGATCCTAAATAGATTCTTTGCAACCCATGGATTGCCTGACGTCCTGGTGTCCGATAACGGGCCACAGTTTACGGCACTTATGTTCAAGCAATACCTCACTGACCACGGCATCCGCCATGCGCTCACCTCGCCTGTGCACCCTGCGACCAATGGCCAAGCGAAACGCATGGTCCAATTTGTTAAAAAGACTTTGCAAAAAATGGACTATGACAATATCGATGACAAGGTCAACCAAATTCTCTTTTTGCAACACATAACTCCACAGAGTTACTGGCAGAACTCCCGCAGAACTACTGATGGGACGAAGACTCCGTTCCCACCTCAACCGGTTGCACCCTGCTTACGAACCAGAAAAGCCAATAGGATCCAGTGGCCGCTATCGCACCTTCCAGGTAGGAGACCACGTTTACGCATGAAACTTATCAGGCGATCCGTTATGGATAGAGGCAACGGTAGTACGAGTGACCGGCCCCAAATCCTACGTAGTGAAATGCTGTGACAATAGACTGTGGAAACGGCATATCGACCAATTACAGTCACGACTCACAACGGCCAGTCAACAACTCCCCCATGACCAAACCGAGGGGGGGGAGGTACAGAAAAAGATGACGTTCCAGGGAACCTGCTCGAAGGGAGCGACGAATTAAGTGAGACTCAGGAAATGGAGCAGGAAGGAGAATTGTTTGCACCGCAAGAATTGCACCTGAGCAAGAAGCAGATCCACTGCCAAACAACAATCTACCTCAACAGGATTGCAATCAACCAGTCCAATGAAAATCCAAAAGACTTAAAAGACAACTGTCCTATTTAAAGGACTATATAATTACACCGTAATCAAGAAGCCAGGGGGAAGGGGTGTTATGTATGTACCATAGTTAATAAAGTATAAGCTTGAGGTAAAGTGCAGGGTTCTGGCCCTGCACTTCTGATTGGCTGTTAAGCGACGAGATCGGATTGGTTAGTTCTTAGGAATCCAATTGGCCCTTAACAGAGGATTATTATTGGTTAAAAGAGCTAGCGTTCATAGCTCGCTATTGGACAATTCTCACAAGGGTTGCCTATATAAGGCAGAGTTCACTGTTGTTGTTTTGAGAAGTCACTATGCAATAAAGAGCTGAAAGTTCACATTCAGAGGCTGTCTCCATTTACTCCGACCCATGTCCAAGTACCTAACAAACTTTATCATCAATTGGCAACTTCATCATAAGCAACTTCACTATGCTTATTTCAAATAAGTTTGTCTTTTCTTTTTCTTCCTCCCTCTTCTCTTTGAACATGTCCAAACATGTGTCCGTATGGGTTTCTGAGCTAGTTTCCTGTCTCCTTCCAAATTAATTGGTTTCCTTTTCCTCCATTCCATCTGCCTCCCATTAATTGAACTTTAAGGTTAATTACACTACAACCAAGGGTGGGATTCCACCAGTTCACACCTATTCACTAGAACCAGTTGTTAACATTCTAAGCAGTTCGGAGAACCGGTTGTTAGAAGAAATTACTGGCCTAATCCTGTAAGGAAGGCAGGAAGGAAACATTCTGGTGTTGCTTACAGAAACTGCCTCTCCGTTAACCCTTATTACATTCTTGGCAGGACTAGACTTCCTGTCTCAGGAACTTCTCTGGAGATTTTTTTCCCCTCCTTTGCTGATACTTCGCTTGTGTGGAATGACCATGGCACTGAAAAAAGTGACTTATGACCACTTTTCACACTTACGACTGTTGCAGCATCCCCACAGTCATGAGAGGCCAGGCGAGCAGATGCGTGCCTTGATGTGAGTGATGTTTAGTTGGCCATGCCCAGCCAATAACGTCCACCCGGTCACATTACCACCAAGCCACGCCCACCAACTAAGCCATGCCCACAGAACAGGTTATTAAAATTTTTGAATCCCACCCCGACTACAACATAAAGTAGAGCAGGGCTGTCAAACTCCCAGCCCATGGGCCGAATGTGTCACACACTGGCCACACCGATGTCCAGTTTAGTGAAGGGGGAAAGTTCCAATACATCACGTGACATGAGTTTGACACCCCTGAAGTAGAGGATTTAAGATGAGTTTGCTAGCTCTTCCTAAAGTTTTATTTCAATGGCAACTATGGATAGGGATATCAAAATTGGCAAGGACATAATTATAATGCACCTTGACCTTTTGGAGTATGTGCACCAAAAATGCTAGGCCTTGCATCACAACACTGTATCTGCCACCTTGCCATTTTTGACACTAGCCCTACTCCTACCCCTGTTTATTCCTATTTATTTATCTCAGAGAATCCTTTTTCCTATGTCTTGCAATTTAGCTACTTACCTTAATTTGAATCTTTCCTGCTTTCCCTACAATCATGGATTGCAAATATGTTTTTCATTTCATTTCAGAAATTTGACCTGAGTTTAACACCTGCTTGTTCTTTCTTCAGTCTGGAATTGCAATCTTTGCTTGAAGAAGGTAGTAACTGCATAGTACTTGGCCAGCCTATTCCGTTAGATAGAATGATGGTAAAAAATATTGATTCATTCCATATCACAGGTATGTGATATTATAATTGCTTTGCCAGATATTTTAAAAATTGTACATGTCATATATACAATAGTTTCTTGAGGGCCTGGTCATCTACGTCAGCCCTTTTTAAAATATTTAGAAAACTTAGATAATGAACAGGGATGTGAAGCTTTTTCAAAAATGCCTAAATTTGTTGCAAAGCCTTTAAACAATCATTGCATGTATGCAACAACTTTTAAGTAATGAATAGAAATCATACAATGCTGAACTACAGAGTTGTGTACTGTATTATGGATTTGATTTTTAAAGTGTGCTGGGGAAGAAGCCAAAGTGATGAGACAAACCCATAATTTAGCATTGACATTAGTATTCGTTGTTAAATCTAAGCCATTTATTCTTACTGTACTCTTTTCATATGAAAATGAACTTTTTGCAAAATAAAGCTTATGTTACCTACTTTCAAATAAATCCAATATGATATCTGAGTTCTTCACTTTCTATGTACCCCACATATATTCATATGAAGCTATTATTCACAACTGATAGAGGTTTGTTACCCCTATATACAGTGCATTGACTGTAATATGATTATTATATCTCAACATTTGATTAATTAAATACTATTATGGGGATATGTCTAAAACCAACTTCAACTCTTAAAACTGTAACCTACTTCTGCCTGGTGTATAGAGACAGATATTTAGGATCAAATAAATATATGACCAGCAGAGAAAAAATGAAGTACTATTATGCCCTTTCCTTAGAATAGCAATAAGTATGAAGATAATTAAAATGGAAATGGAAAAGCTAGCTTTCACATGCAAATTTAGACTTAATACAATCTATTCTATTAATACAATCTATTACATTTGGAGCAGTAACTCAGACAGCTCTGAGATTACATATCATCACTTATAGAATAACCCTTTTCTTAATATTGATGAAAATGCTAGCTCATATTGATGAAATTACTATCCTCTTCATAGTAATTGAAAGGGTTTCCTTTGATTATGAAACAAGAGTGGGTATTAGTAACAGAAGTGACATTACATGGGCTAGAACCAGTTAGGGGAAAATGGGATGTCCAAAGTATGTGTGATATTGTACTTTAATTTCCTTTGTGCTTAGTACTCAACACTGATTTTCATGGATATTGTTGCTGCTTTTGTTTTCTTAACACTTAGGACTACTTTTTAGACCGCGTTTACACCTAAACCTGAGCTATCTTTTTTTAGGAATTTACATGATAGGAATAAGAGAGGCGAAACAAAAAATGAGGGAAACCAACATTAGAAAGTACAAATACCCATTGTCTTTGATGACATCCATTTTTATGTGTATATATATTGCATCCTGGCATCCTCATCTCTTTCCCTTAATAACAGACTTTAAGAAAAAGAAATCATTTAAGATATTTCAATGGATTTAATAACAAAAATTCCAAAAGGGGTCCATGAAATTAATCCAAAAGTCACTTTCGCCTATTTCTATATTAAAATGTTAGCTGGACATTCTGTTGAAGTTATTCACCAAATAACAGCATCAGTTACATATTCCTGTTATAAATTGAAAGGCAGTTATTCATTGTTTATAGCGATCTGGAATGACGCTATATAATGTTCCTATATTTCCTTAGCTTTGGGACTACGAAATGCTTTTCTAATACAGCATGAGAATAGATATCAACAGTGCATAGGAGCCTATTTACTTCAAGCACAAACAGAGGTATCCAAGGTAGGATTTTACTTTGGAAATGTTTTTTGAAAGCATAAAATGGATCCATGCTTATTGGCCTCTTTGATGGATGAGGTGATACTTCTTGCCTTGAAACAGTGCTGGTGCTTCTCTCCTTAAGAGATGGACCATAATTGGATCCAACAGTTTTCAATAATTATCATCCAGTCTCCTTTTTTCTTTTTCCGGAAAAGGTTGTTGAAAAAATAGTTGGGTCTGTAGTTGATGGGAACTTCTGAGGAAATACATTATGTAGACCTATTGTAGTCAGGTTTGAGCCATGATTTAGTATTGAGACAACTTGGGTTTCCTTGTAGATAACATGCAAAGAAAAGATGGTTAGTGCATCCATGTGCTTCTTGAACTTTCAATGGTTTTTGACAGTGCTGACCATGATATTCTTCTTCATGCTTCCCTGGACTACGGATAGTGACATCATTTCTCCTCCTTTTTCTAGAGCCAGCTCCAATCAGTATTGCTTAGGAGGGGTGGGGGAAGTGATCACTTTTTCTTTTGTAAGGTGCCAGTGTTTTACTGTCCCTTCTTTTTCAAATTCCACATGAAACTGCTAAGTTTAGTACCATCACTACATGGATAATGCATAATTATATCTCTTGACCCTAGGCTGGCCAATTGAGTCTGTGCCAGTTTGGATGGAGGGGGATTCACTTGCTCAACTTGCTCTGAGTACTTGGGCCACTCAGATCTTAAGTTATTCATCTTTGACCTTGCATGGGATTGTACATTAGGATCTCAATGAGCATGTGGCTACTGTGACCAGAAAGTCCTTTGCACAGCTTCACCTGGCACACCAATTATGATGCTCTAGATCAAGAAGACTGTCAGACAATCATATGCTCAACATTTCATGATTTCATTATTGTACATTGTACGTGAGGTTGCCCTCAAAGATCACTCAGATGCTTCAACTGAGCCAGAGAATGGCATGGACAGTGATGACATTGCCTCAGTGTGCCATGTTAACACCTCTGCTTTATAAACTGCACTTGTTGCCTGTTGCTATTCCTATAAACTCATAATTATTTGAGGGACTACCTATCTCCTACAGCATTTGCTCAGCCAATTCAATCTCTCTCTCTCTCTCTCTCTCTCTCTCTCCCTGCCTGCCTGCCTGCCTCCCTCTCTCTCTCTCTCTCTGATGTTTTTGTGAGCTACCCAGAGTCATTGGGAGTTAGGTGGCATATAAACTCAATAAATTAATTGTAAAAAATAATTTAAACTGTTTGCTTTTTTTTTCTCAGAAAACATGGATATCCCAGATGGAAACAACAATCACCAACTATATAAGAAGAAATAATCTTTCAAAAACATTTTTCAATACACTTGCTGAATCCTCTGAAATTTAACTGTAACTTGTAATATTTCTACTTTTTAATGTTTTTGAATATTTAAAAAATGTTGAAATGTTTTTGAAACCTTTCTGAAATGGGAGTATTCTTCAGTTAAAGCAGAGTTCAGAGGATAACTCATATGAACATACGCAAACATCAATGTTACTATGACCTTTAGTTCATCTGCATTTACTAATAAACATAAATGGGGGGAAAAATCAGAATATTAAGTTCCATTCAACTAACATTCGCACTTATTTTTTCATCAAACTAACCATAATAGCATTATACTGCTTGTCAAAAAGAGCAAAAGCATCCTTAAGTGCCTAATATGATCTGCCTAAAAATTATAGTGACAATTAAAAAAACCTGAAGATAATAGTGATGAAGACAAAGCAGAGATGAACTAGTGAGAAAGAAAATATTTTTATAATACACAAGGCTAATGTGATTACAAAAACTAAAAAAATCATTGGAATTCATATGGTGTAGATTAATTTAATTGTATTTGTCAATTGTTATGATAAACTAGACAAAGAAAAATTGGTACCCAGCAGAGATGTCCTGGTAGAACTTTCATCTAGCTGAAAAAACTTGATTCTACTTTTTGAGATTTTTAAATTTAGAAAAAAATTAAATGATCTAAAACAGTGTCAAGTAAAACTCAATTTAATAGCAGAACTATGACCTAAAACCTTCATATAGCTCCAGAAGCCCTGATTCTTCCTTTCTGCACTAGAGATACTTAGGCATAAAGGAGAAACAGGGCTTTTTTAAGAGGTTCAATTATTTTTTTTACAGAACTTTTAGCAGATGGATTCATGATAAGATTTTAAAATGTGTGTATCTTGGTTATCATCAGACATTGGAAGAACAGCTCATTTGCTAGGATTCATTTGCAACACTGATGATTGTAACAGAAGTGTTCTGTTATAATGAATTAACAGGGCTTCATGGTTGCAAGGTTTTTCTGAAACAACCATGTTAATAGAAAATGGAACAGAAATGCCACAGAATATGAATTATGTGTTAGTAACAAATTTATCAGCATGAGTAAAAAGAATCTGACAAATATTTGACAACCAAGTTAACTGGAATTTCTCAAGTTGAAAATTACTTCAAAGCCACAGGTAGAAATAACCTGATATATAATGGCAGTTAATGACTTTTGTTTTATAAATTAAAATGTTTTTATTAAAGAGTTCATCAGATATTATTTATAAGTGAGTGATCTATTAGGCAGCACTTAAGTAACTCTGGCTCATTTTGAGAAGCTAAGCAAGATCCAACCAATCTGTTCTTTTGGATGGAAAACCATTGGGAAATACGTTTAGGGGAGACTAAAATCTAAGGGACTGGTTTGAACAAAACTCAATAGCACTTTTCATGTGGCTGATAAAAATAGGATCACCAATGTCTGATGACAGATATGGCACATAAAAAGGGGGAGAAAAAGGGGGCAGAGGAGAGAAAGTCTTGGATGAAGACAATGGGAAATCATTTTTGTATTCAAAATTACTTACAATCCTTGAGGCCATACAAATACAGTATGTCCAAAAAGTTGTTAAGATGAATATGACTCTTTTTAAGGTTGACTGGTAATCCAGCACACATACTATTACTTAAACATGCAAGATCCGTTATAAATCTTCTATTATGTCTTTTTACTTTTTAAAAATATGATGCATCACTCATTGTGTCCATTCATCCCTCTTAGCAACAAAGGATGCTATGGGATGCTAGTCAAAAAATTGAAATGTTTTGGTGAAAGTTGTACTAAAAATTCATTCATATAACTTGGGCAATAAGACTCTGAACTAATGGAAGGCGGAGCTTCGTTTCGGCAATACAGCTGCGATCTTGGGGTTCTGAGATCACAGCCGATATTTTCGCCCCTGGTCGGTCCCAACAGACCTAAACCGTCCCGTAGAGACGGGGATTGAGAAGGGTACTGTCCCAGGATCCCAGAGATATTGATCCGGGAGAAGCCCTTTTGCTGGCGGCGGAGAGGCAGCCCCCATAGCTGCTGAAGTCGGGACAGCTCCGGAAAGAAAGTGGCTGGAAAGAAGTGTGTCAGCTGGGTGAGAAATTCCTTTTATGTTGTAAATTCGCTGAGGTTTGAAAGGGCATCCTGAACAAAGAAGAAACCTGTGAGGCTTTTTTTAAAATTGGGGAAAATATTTACTTCTTTGACTCAATGTAAGAAAAGAGGAGTGGTTCTATATATTAAAGAGGCTATCCCAGCAAAACTGATCTACAATGATGAAGATGGAAGAGTATTAATGGTGGAAATAATGGACAATAATATAAAAATACTCTTGATTGCAATTTATGCTCCGAATGAAAAACAAGAAGAGTTTTATAAAAAGCTACACATGAAAATAACTGGACTGGACTATGTTAATATAATTATGATGGGAGACTTTAATGGAATTGTGGACAATAAATTGGACTATATAGCAGAAAGGCTCTCCCTAAATCATTTTTTAAAATGACAGATGAACTATCTTTGAAAGATATTTGGAGAGAAAGAAATGTTAAAGCTATAAGGGAACTAAAACACAGGGTTATTTTAGAAGACATTATATGCGGGAGTCTTTGTGTTTAAACTGGGAGAAGATAAAAAAACAATGTTATTTGAAAATTCCAGTTTGGTTATCGACTATTGAAGCATTTTCCTATCCTATAATTTATAACAAGGAACAAACAGTTAGATATGGGGAACTCTTGGATGAAAAGGGTGAACTTAAATCGATCCAAAACTTAGAGGAACAAGGTATAAGGATGAATTGGTTTTCATATGCGCAAATACATTCAAGGTATGATGAAGATTCTAAAACGGAGGGATGATATATATATAGTAAAGATTTGAAGTACCTGATTGTAAATGTATTAACAGCGGCTAGGATTGTATTTGCTAAAAATTGGAAGAATGAGAAAATACCATTACAAGAAGAAATTATTAAGAAAATATTGGAATGTGCTGAGATGAGTAGATTGACATTTGAAATTAGAGAGCAAGAGGATAAACTGCTATTTTGCTATTATTTTGTTATTTGACATTATATTTATAAAGGGTTTTTTAGGATTGATTTGATATGATTATATGATTTGTTATAGAGTAAACTGGTTTAAAGTATTGTTAGCTCATAAAGCATGAATGATTAAAAATATAGTCAAAAACTTTTTTTAGTGATATTAGGATATATAAGTTTGGATTGACAATATGAGTTGTTATGTAACATAATTGTAATTGAGACTACAGAATGAATGCACAAAAATGATGAACCAACTGACACACTGGATGTACATATGAGAGTTGTTTGTGGAAAATTAATAAAATCTTTTTCAAAAAAAAAAAAAAGACTGAACTAATTAACTTCCTTTATTGGCTCTCTAGTTCATAAAAGACATCCATTTGGGATATTGGTTCTACAAACTTTTATAGCACTACTAAACAACACATAACCTTATGGATCATTGTTTCAGAGGTATTTCCTTACTGAAACAAAAGACCAAGGGAAAAAATAGCAGATGAGAAAGTGACTTCCAATTTCCTGCCAGCTTGAATACAGCTGACTGCTCTTTGGCAGCTGATGATGGGACTGGTCTACATGATCTGCAGAAAGTTGATGTTCTGAAACTCCATGCAGCACTGAAGTGACCATAAAGTTGCCAAATTTCAATCCCAGAGAAGTCAGGGGTCCCAAGCTTTGAATGCATTCTGTAAATCATCTGAACTGCAAGATGATAAATAAATAAGTTATCTCAAATAAGTCTGAGGTACCTTAGTTCAAAAATTGTTGCCCTATAATGCATTGTTGCATCCAATTAAAGACTACAAGACACAATAGTTTTAATAATATACAGATTTAAATGTTAATACAAACTATTAAATCCAAAGAACTCAGTGAAAATGATCATCACTTAAAACAGCAATTTTATAATACGGAATAAAGCAGGAAATTCTATCTTGCCACAACCAAAATATGAAATAGTTGAAGCATTCCACTAATATTTGGAGATGAATAGGTTTGACATATACAGCAGATAGCTTGTCATACCAGCATCAAAACAGTCATTGCAAACAGTCTATTAGAAATTTCTAATTTTATTTTCAGCCCAATAATAGAATACAAAAGTAATTATTTCCATAAGTATCCACCCATGGGTTTCATACAGAATTAGTGATTGTGTGGTGTCATTTTTCTCACTACTCAGCTTCCATCACTTTCCAAATGCAGAGTTTAGAAATTACAGTGTATACTGAACTAAACTCTTTAACATTATAAGGCACGACTACATGACTACAAGTCATAAACACATCACTCAGACTTAAGAGAATCCACCTGATAAAAATTGCCATGCAAGACTATCTAAAGATAATATGAATGTAAGGATCCACTTGAAAAAGAAGTGCAATCTTATGTAGATAAAGCGACCTTAATACATCTGTAAATTTAAGCACAGAAATTCTTCAAGTCTAATTTATACAATATACAGACCCCACCCCAATAAACATTATGCACAATATTCACATCTGCAACCATAATAAACCAATAGTTAAAAAGAGGCCAATCGGACAATATAATTTGTGGCACACTTCCATTATAGCATAATAGCAGTTGTCAATTTCTTGTCATGAGGACTGGAAATCGAGACTAACTTAATGACATGTAAATATTAACAGCAGCTAATGTGACACATACAGCTGATATAGATCAAACATAATTTATAATTTATTTTTTCTTCAACACCTACAGGTTTGTAGAATTAAAGGAACCTAGAGTATAGATTTATAATAACTGTAAGTCACATAAGCACACATACTGAAATACTACATTTTTGGTGAATCAAAATGTTTTAAAATTTGGCAATAATCACAAATCAAACCTAACATCATAGTGAGGGAACTATTTAAAAATGGGCTCAAGTGGATTTTTTTATCAAGAGGTAGTTAAAATGAAATCTTACATAGTGGCATTCTTAGACTGGGCTTTTTGTGTGTGTTTTTAAAATAATTTTATTACAAAAGTGATAAATCCTATACAAGCAGCATTTTGGATAGATTTCTATTACAAAATGTTTCTTTGTTTATTAACCTGATGAAACAATATTTTTTCTTTCTCTTTGGTGCAAAGAGTTTGGATTTAACCACATAGTACAATGTAGGTAGCATGAAAGCTATTCAGATATGCCACAGTAATCAACAACATATACTGTATTTGAAATTTATAAATTCAGAACGCCAATTACAAACTTTATTCATATGAGTTTTAAAATGATCACAGGAGAAAAACAAATCTCTGCTGAATGGTGTTGCCTACCACACAAACTATTTTTCTAATGACTTTTTTTCTGTGTGCCTGCTATCAAATGATTACATACTGAGGCGAGCAGTTAATGTTAAATTTGGTCAGATTTATTTATTTTTTAACTTCTAAATGGAACGTAAAATAAACCACTTCTAAGTTTTAAAGAAACAATAAAATACTAACATTTCTGTTCGTAAGTAGGGAACTTCCTTTTCTGTTTATTGCTGTGACCTGGAAATAGATCACCTAAATAAATGTTAATGTAATTTAATAAGAAAACAAATGTTTATATAGGAATAATGAAAGCCACTGAGAACATGAAATGTGCAAAATTGCCAAGTCCACTTTTTCTATTCTTAAAATCAAGCAGTGCTGCTAAAGAACATGCAAACTTCTTTAGTATACACTATGTATACTAAACTATGTATCCTCTGGAATACATAAAAATTATGAATATAATATTCCTAAACACCATATGACATTACCAGGGAATTGAATGAGTACTTAATTAAGAACGTACAATTTTGTAGACCAATTACTGCATCACTTCTTGCAAACATTTGTTCCTTCTCTTGCATATAGTGTTGGTTACACTAAAAAGTGCATAGTGCAAGTGACAATGCTATACCTTGCTCTTCCTGAGTTTTCAATGTTTAAACTATCAAATAAAACCTCATTTCCTTTCTCTGGACAAGCTGAACTTTTATTCATATGTGTGTGAATGTATGTAAAACATCTAGGGACTGCAACAAAAGCAAATTCCCACTTAAATGAGGGGCAGATAATTTGCTTGTTTTTAATATCCTTTTAAAAATACCTAGAAAAAAAATGCAAGTAAGAGATACAACCTTGGAAAAGAATTCCTCTTTATCTTATATATATAGGAAACCATTTCCAAAATGACACTTGCTACAACACATACAAGCATCATCTTTAAAAAATATTACTTCCCCCGGTGAATCAGTTTCTTTATCTGCTAATTTATGAGATGAAGAGTTCCTTATATAACTTCCTTATATCAACTAAGATAAATCAGAAACTAGCCCCAATAAACTTCAGTTCCTAGCATGAATACTTCATATTTTATCTTTTTCCAAATCAGAGTAAAATAATAATGAATAAAACCACTGGATAGCATCTGAATTGTATTTCTATTGTAGAATCTATGAATAGCTAACGTGGAAGTTTTGACTTCTGTACGTTATATTCATATTTGAACATTTTTACCTTATGCCGATTCATAATCTTTAAGACTCTTAATCTATTGATATAAAATTGTATAGTTCACAACTAATTTTTCTGCAGGATTTCAGACAAGAAAAAATGGTATGTAAACCCTAGTACCGGTACCTGTGAATTTATTATTTGGAGATACAAGTAGTAGACCTAGAATCTTCTACGTGAAAAGCCCTCTTTTTCAATATATCTTTATTAAACTATTTGTGTTACTTTTTTTCTTACTTCCATATTCATTTCTATGTCTACAGCTACACTCATCTCCCATGCAAACAGATTACAAATCCAAAGAAAAGTTAATTTTAAATATTACCTTATATTTTACTGATAACTATATTTTACTAAACTAGATTTTATCAGTACATTATTTTATATCACCACAGTGTGCATAGTAGTGTATCTATATCCCAATTTCAACTGAAACAAACTTTGTTATCCACCTATTAGTTTTTTTAAAAAAGTAATTTTAACTAACTTTCAGATGAATAAAATATGACATTACTTTTTAATAACCTCCATGATTAGAGAGAAAACAGGAGAAACTACAGGAGAATTTAGGTTTCTCTTCGATCTTCAGCAGTTCTGAGTTTCTTTCCAAATTTTAAGGAGGACAAAGATTTATAATAATTAAAATGGGGAACATTTGACTTGAATGTTCCTCTGCAATTCCTTTAATTGGAGTTGTAAAATAATTAATAATTATCATAACTAAGTATCTTTCAGAACCAGAATTTGCTATGCTTGGATCTTCCAGACAATATTTCTCATGAGTAAGACAGAGAGAACAGTGCAAACATATTTAAATAGTACAAAAAATATAAGAAGCATAGGAATTTGCATATCAAAGGTGATGTAGCCCAACTATTTTCAAGAGAATGCAGCATATTGTTAGAGAAGAAATATCAGATCTACACTATAGTATTGGGATTGCTTTTCATTTTCTGTGACATATTAGCTTCCACTAACTAGACATAATCATAAAAAGGAACTCACAGTAAAAAAAAATTAAGAAAAGAGGAAAAAACAATAAACACGAAAAGCTGTTTGTTTGAGGCTATTAATACCTTATACATTTCTGAACAATCATTAAGTTATACTATATGCAGCAATAATTGAAACACAAAATTCCTGCAAAACTGTTTAAAGGGGTTGTTTTTGAACCAACAAATGAGGATTAAAAAAAATACACTGTAACTCCTCTATTTTAATTTTATTTACAAGTCATTGGAGACTTATAAACTTGACACAGAAGCTCTCTGACTAAAACCAAGTAAGTCACAGATAATTTCAACTTCACAAGAAGTACAATTGTTTGACTTTAGCAGTTAAACACTATACTATAATTTTGCCAATTGTTACAATCAGTGCCCACCCAAAATAGTAGTCTGAGTATTGTACGAAGTGCATAACAGAAATTTTACTCTAGCATAATATGTAAGAGTTGTGAGTAATTATCCTTGTAGATCATTGAAACAAGTATCACAGACACGAACAGGTTTCTTAGAAGAAGGAGTTAAGGCATTCTTTGAGGAACACTCAGCACAGAAAATATTTCCACACTGTCTGCAATGGTGCTGAAAAAAAGAAAAGAAAAGAAAAGTTATGAACGCATGGTATACATAAACTCAAACTCTATGTAGCTTGGTGTTATGTTACTCCATTACTTAATTGTTTAGACTTGGCTCACACATCACTGCTAAAATATAAGCTAGTATATATTATTTATTAAATTTATATGCCACCCATCGCATGAATCATGCTTTGTTAAGCCTCAATGACTATATTCAAAAAATGCATTAGGCCAAAATTAGTTAAATCACATCACATTAAGGCTTGAATGCCTGCTTTTCAAATCAGGACTAAACATCAAGCATAAAACCATACATGGATATTTTTAATGCAACAATTAGATTTGGTTTAGGATAAATACTGTAATTTTCACACTATAAGACGCACTTTTGCCCCCAAAACAGTGGGTGGAAATGTCTGTGCATCTTATAGAGCGAATGTTGTTGAAGCCCCACCCACCTGCCAGCAACCACCCTTCAGCCTCTGCCTCCCAGCAGTATGCTTCCTTGCAGCAAACAGCAAACAGCCTGGTCATCTTCAGCACAGCCTGATTTAGCACTAGCAGCTGATTGGCAGTTGGATCTGCGTCTTGGAATACCGCCAATCAGCTGTTCCAAGCTGCAGGGATCGCAACCGCCTATCGCCACCAATCACTGCTGTGCGCCCCATTTTCAGCCTCCATGTGCCCCATTTTTGGCTTCCATGCATCCCATTTTCAACCTCTGTACACCCCATTTTTAGCCTCCGTGCATCCCATTTTCAGCCAAAAATGGATGTGTAGAGGCTGAAAATAGGGCTCACGGAGACCGAAAATGGGTCATGGAGGCAGTGGTCAGCGGCAGCAATGGGTGGCGGCGATCCTCACAGCCTGGAACAGCTGATCAGTGGTATTCTGGGAGGGTGATCTGACCACCAATCAGCTGCTCGTGCTAAATCAGGCTGTGCAAGATGACCAGGCTGTTTGCTGTTTTCTGCAAGGAGGCAAATTGCTGGGAGGCAGAGGCAGATTTTTATTTCTTGTTTTCCTCCCCCAAAACTAGGAGCTTCTTATGGTCTGGAGCATCTTATAGTGCAAAAAATATGGTAATAATTGAATATAGTTAGCAAGGAAAGTAAAGGTTAGCATGCAAGCCTAAACTTGCTAACCATGGTTTGATACTGCACAACCCAATCTACAATATTTTAAGACTAGTGGAACAGCTTAAATAACCAAGTATGTACACTCTTTTTAGAAGTACATCTCTCCTCACTCAGAGACCATATTCCACTCCGATGACTTGGTCATTAAACAAAAAGGTTGCTAAGGGAACATGTGAGAGAGCAAAAGAGCTGCTATGAAGATCATTAATTGCTACTGTGTCATTCAGATTCATCCTCTGCCTTTTTTTTAACCCCTTTGCAAGGTGAAGAGATTGCTTAAACAAACTATCTCTTCCTGACCTGCTTTTTTCAGCAGTGCAGCAATTCCCTAAAAGTAAGTGCAAGTGACAATTCTGTAATCTTAATGAGTGGATTAGAACCCTCCCACCACTATTGCCTGAAACTGACCAGATCTTAAATCAGTTTTATACCAAGGGTTTTGCTATCAGGCATACAAAATTTGATCATAAATGCACACATTGCTGAGAAAATGATTTTTATTACCATTTATTACCATTGCATTTGAGAATGATCACTAATCTAATCAGTCACAAAAAGAGAAGTGGCTGTATTGCATGGGATAAATTTAAAACATAACAGTCGTATATCCCGGGTTTTCTACTAAAATGTATTTCTTCTTTAGGATGAAACTGGACTGCATAAGTTATCTATATACACAATATTGTTGTATATTTCAGTGAACAGATATACTTCAAAAACAACCAAGTAACAGACCTATATTTAAAGTTTAACCAGACAGTAATAATAAGAAATATTTTATCTTTCCTATGTAGCACTGAAAGTAGCAAAAGTTTCTGAAAAAAATCTTATTCTAATTTTGTTAGGATACGTATGAAATACGTTTAAAATGTTCGTATTTTCATAAAATGTTCCTATTTCCAAGATCACAATCATCAATTCCCAGTTACATGCAGTGGATATTAACAAAAGAGAAATATCACTATCCAGGCTAAGGAGGTACTGTCATCAAGTTTAAATGAAAGCAAGTGAAAACTTGGCATTGTTAGCAAACCTCTCACATCACTGTGTCCAAAAGAAAATATGTATAGTATTTTGAATAAATCTGTCCCATACTATCCATGAAAAAAGATATGAGATTATTTTTTAATTTAACTTTATTAACACATATCATTTCACTTTATGAAAATAACCTTCATGATATATCTCCATACATACATACCCTTCTTATTGTTACAGAAAAACTTTTTCCACAAGCCATGCAATTCTGAACTTCATTGTCTTCAGCCCATTTCCTATTTAATGCTTGTGTATGTTTGATCTATGAAAATTTAAGAAAAGATATCGTGTAAATATAAAATCAAAACTTCAAATTATATGAAAACTATGTAATCAAAATTTCCCCATGCCACTGCATATGCTCAAAGTATTCTATATCCAAGGCCAATTATTGTTAGACCAGAAGCCAACCCAACCAGATCATGATATCTTCTTTGGGAATGTTGCTTATTTACTTATCTACGTTGCTTGCTTACTTATCTATGCAATTTGAACAATAATACAAACATTAAGTTACCAATTATTATCTTTCAGCATAAAATGAAATACCTGCAGTGACTGGTTCTCTCTCCCCAGCTCCTGCATGGCTGCAGTTGTATCATCCAGTTTTCTTCGTGCATCCATGACTTTGCTTTGAAGCTTTTCAATTTCTCCTTCGCTTTTAAGGCACCTGTGAAGAGATGTAAATGTGAATAATCTTTTAAACACTGAAGGAGGCGAAAGCATATTCATAAACTGGCAATAAGATCATCCTGATAATTATATCATGAATAAATAAATAGCATTAAGCTGTTCTAAGAACATTGTCCCATTTGTTAATTGTAATTATACAAAAATGGTTGAGTGTAGCAAAAAATGCAGAAATTTCCGCAGAGATGAAATATTTCAACACAATCTCAGGTATCTATCATCTAATCTCTTTATGATGAAACAAATGCAGAGGTGGAATGCAGTAAACAAAAAAAAAATCATTTGATATCCTTTCTATTAATAATAGCAACAGCACTTACATATATACCACTCCATAGTGCTTTACAGCACTCTCTGAGCGATTTTAAAATGTCAGCATATTGCCCCCAACCTTTGGGTCCTCATTTTCCTGACCTCGAAAAGATGGAAGACTATATCAACCTTGAGCCCAATCAGGATAGAACTCCTGGCTCTGGGCAAAGTTAGCCTGCAATACTGCACTCTAACTTCTGCGCAATGACTTTTGTCAGTCTAAATATTTTGCAAGTTGAAATAATACTATAGTATATTAGCAGCCTGTCAATTTAAACTATCAATTTCTCTATTATCAATCTTGATATTCATAATATCCTTTTATTACCACTATTCTATGGAAAACTGTTTCAACTTGGCCCTACCAACCAAAACAGAAAAAGAATGCACATTTTGATTAACGAGAGACCATTAAAATTTTCAAAGAGTATGTTAGTATTTTGCTATTCAAAGTCAAGCAGAATTTTGTAACAAATATAATTACACCAACAGATAAAAGTCATCACATGCACTATAGAAAGTTTAGAATTTCACACAATCATCAAGCTCATCCTGGGATTATGAATTTTAGTTATTATTTAGCTGTTACTGCTTTGCTTAATAGGAATCCATAGTTTTTTTTAATAAAAAAAAAAGAGAAATAGAAAAAAATCCCAAATTACACAAAGTTCAACTTATAATAAAGAATGGAAAGAATGTCTTTCCTAATTTAATGTAAACCCCTTTAAAACGTATTTAGCAACTTACCTTTCCAGCAATAGTCTTCTCTCATCCTGATTGTTCTGGACAGTAGCTTCCAGAACTGCAATTTCTCCACGCAGATCATCTATTTGTTTTTCTAGCTCACTAGCCCTTCTTTGGCTGCTTTGCCACTCTTTCTTCACTGTCCCTAGATTTTCATTCAGCGCTGTGATCTGCATATTGAGCTTACACTCAGATTCTTCATGACTTTTACACTGCTCATCTTTTTTCTTGATCAAAGCTTGCTAAAACAAGAGAAACATTTCAATGGTAGTAATCCTCTTTCCAACACCTCAAATGCCTGTTCAGGTATCATTCTAGGAAGAAAGTAACATTTTTAAAGAAAAGCCTAAAAATGCATGTTCTTTTCTGTGGAGAAAAATGGAGGGAAAAGTAGGAAAAACACTGGCTTGGAACCTCAGTTGCCAAACAGAAGAGATTTCGTCCAACAAAGATATTTAGTAGCTGAAGATTTAAAAAATTGATTTTATTGCTTTTCCTCTAACTAACTAACTTGTAGCTAACATTATCCACAATGTTTCAGAGAGTTTTCAAACTGGGGAGCAGGCCAGTACACTATGGAAAAAATAATTAATCAAGGAAATTACAGGAGAATCTTAGTTATTTCTTAGAATTCATTATTGCTTCAATTCAGGCACAATTAATCAGTATCACAATGAAATGAACTTTGTAGCAGAAATAGTGTTTTAAACAAGTGCTCCCTAGAAAATCCTACCCAAATTTATTTTTGAATCCACAACACATCAAGGATTTCATATACTTAAATCAAAGTATCTATAAAGTACTGATTGTACATATTTGATTAAAATGAATGTGAATAAAACAGAATAGTGTATTCCATAAGCAATTTTGCCTTTTACTCATTGGCTGTAATATAAAGTTTTTAAAAAAGTAATATTGGAATCTCTCCATTTATAATAAAATTAAGCATTATGACTCTGCAAATCATTCCACAAATCACTTGACTCATTATGGAAATACACCTCTGGATTTGTTTCTAAAACATACTGACCAGTTTTGCTTCTATCTCAACACATTTCTTCTTCAATTCCCCTTCTTGCTTCTTCCACTGATCTTTCATGACTTCCTGGTTTTTCTTCTCTTGCTCCATAGCTGTACTAAAATTATCAACCTTTTCCTGTAATTCTAGTTTCTGTTTAATCAACAGCTGTTTGGCATCTTTTTGATTTGAGATCTCCTATTAAAATAAAGCAAAAGTAATTTAATTAAGCTAATATATGAGTGAGTTATATTAAGTTAATGAAGAATACTTGAAAATATAAGGCCTTTCTCTTTGCAAATTTTCTTCTTTGCACTTCTCTGCAGCTATTCCTAGATTATGAGGTCCTGCTTGAAGTTATTCATCTCTCCGTTGGATATTGCAATGCACTCTATACTCTATGCTGCCTTTGAAGATCAATTAGAAAATCAATTGAAAGCTAAAGTTGTGCCGAAAGATCAACATTAGATTATAAGTTACAATGGCTTCTTATAGTCTGTCAAAAGGCTGGTTATCACACACACACACACACATGACCTAGATAGCACAGGACTGAGTTACTGGCAGAAATGCATTTTTCAAGAGTGGCCATGCCACTGGTTTCTCCATGAAACAATGTCACCTTTTGAAATCAGGCAGTGTGCCTTTTTTGTTGTGGTGCCTACCTTCTGAAATGATCTATTCCCTTTTTCCCATGGCATACAGTTGGCTTGGCCCTTGAAAGAGGGAATGAAAACGCTAAAAAAAAACACTTAGGTTTTGTGGTCCATATGATTAGAGCTCCAGTTTGGAAGAGTGTAATGAACGTAATTCCCAATTGCCAGTTAATTGTTAATATTTACTTTTAGTTGGTGTTGCTTATTTTGTTTTTGTTATCTTTTTACTGGTTTATTATGCTACTATTAGTCAAATGGTTTTGAGTAGGGCAGCCTATAAATAAACAAATGAAAAGCAACTAAGAAATTTGTAAACTTAGGCAGGAAAGAATTCATCAGAGCTGAAAAAATACTTACCAAAACAGAAGGTTAAAAAAACTCATCTCAAAGCCAAGATCAGACCTCAGTCCATTTCAACTGCCTTATAGCACAATTCTGGAACAATGTTAATTCACATTTTCCAAAACCTTATACAATATAATCCTGATAAACTTGAGATGTTTTTGACTTTACATACCTTCTCAAACTCTTGTTTGCAGAATCTAATTTCATCCTTTAGTTTCACATTTTCTTCTTCCTGTTTGCAATTTATGTTATAGAGTTCTGAGGTTTTTGATTTTTCATTAAACAAATCTTTTTCTTTTAAATCCTTCAGAAAAAGTAAACAAATATATTTAAAATATACCTTTCTTGATAGATATGCATATTTACTCAAAAAGGTGTTAATGCTTCCAATGAACATCATTCATTCAAATAAAGTCCATGGATAACTGAACGTATATTTTTCAGTAATCCCAATGTTATCTCTTCGTTTATTTTTTTAAAGGAGACTCTATACTTACTCTTCCGAGAGCTAAATATTATTATTTCATGTAGTATTGATAAACTTAGTTATTTATGTTGTATAATTTATTGAATTAAATTTCAAAGATACTATGTTACTATTTGAACTAAATCTCTTGACTCAAAGAAAGGTAATTATGCAATTGATACAACTGGTGGCTGGAAACACTTGCTGAATTAATGCTAAGTATTACCTTCATAGTATATCTGTATGACTTTTATACTTCTCATTTGTTCCATTATTTTCTCTTATTGGTATCATCTTTATGATTATTATTACTTTGTTGTTTTGTATGTACATTGAGAGCTTATGCACCAGAGACAAATTCCTTGTGTATTTAATCACACTTGGCCAATAAAGTATTCTATTCTTAATAGCTAAGAAAATCATCTTTCAAGATACAATTAATACTTGAGTATATTACATGAATATCAGTTAATATTGTAACATGACCACTCTTTCCAACTTTAACAAGCAAAGGAAAGATAATTTTTCTATTTATACTGTAAAAATAGATACATGTACTATCCTGTTCATACAATATATAGTTCAAAGATTAAAAAATACATTACCTTATCTTTCTGTATTTCCTGTAACAACTTCTCTTGTTCTTTCAGTTGCTGTTCTTTTTTGGACACATCCTGTTCCAGTGTAGATCTTATAGTCTTAAGTTCTTTGATCAATTGGTTATGATTACTAATTTGATTTCTATTAGAAATCAATTCTTCTTGAGCCAAAGCTAGCTTCTCTTCTGTAACCTAAATTGAAAGCAAAGAATCACTCCTAACACTCCAGAGCTCTTCATGAGTTACAACTGATAAAGTTCTTTTCGGTGAAAACTGAATAAATCATCTATATCAGGGGTGTCAAACTCAAGGCCCATGGGACGGATGTGGCCCACGGGATGCTTAGATCTGGCCCACGGGGGGCCCTGGAAACAGCAAAGGGCTGGCGTGCAGTGCCTCTGCCAGGGAAACCGGGGTTGGGAGGGCTACGCACAACCCTCTCAGGCTCCATTTTCAGCCATGACAGCCTCCTGCAGCCTTCTGCCAGCAAAAACGGGACCCAGGTCCCGTTTTCAGGTCCATTTTCGCTGGCAGAGGGCTAGAAAAACAAACTAAAAGCAAAACAAAAGGAGAAATGTTTCCCCTTTTGCATTTGAGCATCCAAGAGGGGTAGAAAAAGAGAAAGGGAAAGAGGAAAGACAAAGAAAAAAAAAGGAAAGATGGGAAGACAGCAAGGATAGAAGGAAGAAGGAAGGAGAAGGGAGAGAGGTATTATGAGGGAGGGAGGGTCTGAGGGAAGTCCTGCCTTAGCACACGGCCACCACAGGTGCTCCCCTGATACGAATGAGGTTGAACTGGCCACACCCACCATGGCCACGTCTACCTCGGGGTCCCCGAGGTCAAATATAACCCTGATATGGCCCTCAATCAAGTAACATTTGACACCCCTGATCTATATGAATTATAGTAAATGTTTGCTAGCAAAATATCACAAGAATATCTCACTTCAGCTACAAAAATAATCTACAAAAATACAACTACAAATAATAGAAAAAAAATTGCTGCATTAATGGTGTTTTTTTTTTTAATTCAATCACTTTAGATTTTTGACAACCCTCCCTGCAGTCACAGGTTCCTAGGCCATCTGCCATCAGTAACACACAATGAAATTCTTGAAAATGGAGCTAGTTTGAAGTAATGATTAAGGCCTAAAACCCAGGAGATTGTTAAGATCTAGTCCCACCTTAGACATCAAAAACTGTCAGGGGCCACTCACTCTTTCTCAATCCAATTCTTTATCATTCTGATCAGTGAAATTGAGTTATGGGTTATGCAATAAATTATTCTTGTATTAATCCACCATGTACAGCAAACAGCAAATATATTTTCTCAGCATACTTCTCTTCTATACTAGGCATTTCCAACCCATGGCCCATGAGCCGCATACAGCTAGCAATGCCGCCTCACAAAATCATAAGTGTTTAACATTATGATGTGATTTATATTCATGAACTATATAATTTATATGCAGCCCAAGACAATTCCTCTTCACTCAATGAAGCCCGGGTAAGCGATAAGAGAGTGATGGGAAAACTGATACAGGATGAGAGTTTATAACTAAGATAAGGTAAAATATGTCAAGAGATGTAAGGATCAGAAGACACTGCCCCAACAATTTAATTTCTAACATCATTATTTTACATAACAAACAATAATTTAATAAAGGTTTTAAATTACATTTAACTACTAATCCAGACACTTTATACATACTATATGGAAGAAGCTATAAATTAATGATACCCTATTGCTACTTGCTAAACTTTTTAATTAGTTCCTTTAATGATCAAATGTATATTGTCTTGTACTACAAATTCCAAGCTTTCTTCGATAATTTTAACTATATTACAGCTTTACTAGGAAAGTAATGGAAAACCATGTATCAAATTGTTATTTGCACCTATCTTCCAGCAGATGGTGCCATTAACCAATACCGTTGATCTTACAATTCTAAGTTTGATATTTTTTACATTACTCCTTCTATTCAACAAATACTTCATCACAATATAATCTTGGCTGTGGGTGGTATACATCTTACTATGTCAATGTCTTGTATCAATTAATGCCTCATAAACTATCACTAGCACTCATTTTAAAAAAAACACTTCATATAGTAATTCCAATCCTCCAAGATATATTTCATCTTGTTTATTTTAAAGTTATATTACCCCATGTACTGCTTTTTCTAGGTAATCATGACTATAAGTAGTCATGGCGTGTTGGCCATAACAATGAGTTGGCCATAGTGAGTTAACTGAGATGAGCCATTTCGAAGCTGAAATATCTTAATGAGGACTGAACATTTTGATTGCAGAAAAAACAAAAATAGAAAACTGGGACAACGGAAAATAAAATAGCCTACATGGAGCTTCAGTTGACTAGGAAAAAAATGAAATACAGGGATTTAGGACAAGTTACAAGGATTCTTCTTTAAAATTTGTTGTTTCAACTATTTACTCAAGCCCTAACCAAAATTGTCTCTTAACTTACATAATGCATACACTGAGGGAAATATGTGCAGACTCAAAACATAGTCATATACCTTAAGGTCTTGCCGGATAGCCAAGATTTCAGATTCTTTACCATAAATATCTAGTTGAAGTTTTTCCATGTTTTCTTGAGCTTTTTTATGGGATTTCTGCAGGTCTGTTATTTTTTCTTTCTTTACAGCAAGGATTTGCTCTGATAATGTTATTTGCTGCTGCAATTTATTTTCCAGTTCTGCCTAATACATACATGCACAAGATATATTTCTTATACACAGGAAGGTAATTGAGAAAACAGATAATAAGGACATATATAAAGACCGTTGCATATAAAAGTGTGGGAAGTCCTGACCAAATTGTATCATCTAATGAATCTATAGGTGAACAAAAGCAGACACAAACTTTACATGCTAAAAAGCTAAACATGGCTTTTGTCTAATTTGACTGCAAATTAGAATGAACACTTACTATTTACATTCAAATACCAAAGAGAAAAGTCAAAATCTATTTTATTATAATTCCAATGTAAAATAATAATAAAAAGTAGGTGTAAAGAATGCTTAAGTTTCTATAATTTACTAGTATTTCATTAAAATTCATATTTGTCACTGAGCACAAATTATTTTTCAAGTATAACACAGTAAAAATGTAAACAGACCTCCCATGGGCTATCTTGCTCTGAAGAATTATTCCATACGCCTATGATACATGGAGGGAGAAATGCCTCCACAGATCATATGCTGTTGATATGATGCCACAGCATCAGCCAAATATTATTTGTTATTATGAAGCAACAAAATATCTTGCATCAGACATAGTATATAGCGTATAATATAATGTTACCAAGAATGTACCTTTTCTAATAGGGCTGTTTTTAATTCAGCTTGTTGTGTCTCATTTTGTTTTTTCTTCTGGTCGAAAGATTCCTTCAGTTCTTTTACCTTCAATTGGAGCTGTTGTTCATTTTTTTCTTTTTCTTTGAGAATACCCTGAAGCTGCAGGACTTGTACACGTGCCAAATCAAGCTCTGTTGCCAGCTGTTTGGATATCTAAATATTGAAATGTAGTATTACTTCAATACCATTGCTATTGTGGCAATTATTATGCTTTGATAGAAAATTTCTTTTTTTTCCTCATGTTACTACTTCATTTTTCTTCATACTAAGTACATATTTTTCAAAAATCCAATTATAATGAAACTCCAGGTCTCTATATCTAAAAGGGAAATACCACTCACGTATCATCACAAAATCTCCAGAACCATAAAGCCTACAAACTTGAAATTTGGCACTTATGTTCCTCTTGGCTTTTAGGTGCTCACTAAGAAAGGATTTTTCAAACTGACCACCAGAGCATTAGTATTTCATATATTATTATTAACACGCTCTGATGCTAAGGAGTGCTACTCCCCCTCCCCACCAAAAAAGAAATCTGTTCCAAATACAAAACACAAGCAGAAGAGAGGAGTTTCAGTTTCAATTTTACTTTCACAGCAGCAAGCATCTTTAGTACAGAACAGTTGAGCTAAGCCCTGGCCAGGCTTCTTGCTGTCTCCTTCTTGCTCACACAGCAAATACTATTTCATTTTCCAAACAGGACCCTCATCAGATGAATACCAATGGATGCTGGTAGGCAGAGGCAGAATTTTGTTTTCCTTATTTTCCTCCCAAAAAACTAAGGCCGACCGCATAATTTTATAGCAATGCATGGGTATCGAGCTAGTATTTCATATACACATAACAAATAATTTAATCCCACAGCAATAATTCATAATTCATTTGAGAAAAATCTGTATATATAGTTCTTCCTTCCACAGAGGTTTAAGTTTAGCAATGCTGCAGGTAGTCCTGGACTTACAACAGTTCATTTCATGACTATTTGAAGTGATTCATGAAAAATATTAAAATCATTTTTCACACTTCATGTGATCAAAATTCAAATGCATGGCAACTGGCTCAAAGTTAGGAGGGTTACAGTGTCCCAGGGTCACCTTTTGTGACCTTCTGACAAGCAAAGTCAATGAGGAAGCCAGATTCACTTAATAACAGTGTTACTAACTTAATGACTGCAATGATTCACATAACAACTGTGGCTACAAAGGTTGTAAAATGGAGCAAAACTTACTTAACAAATGTCTCACTTAGCAACAGAAATTTTGGGTCAATTGTGGTCATAAGTTGAGGACTACCTGTGTCTGAATTCCATAGGAGTTTGCTTATGGTCAACAATTAACATTACCCCATCTTGTTTTTCCAGTAAGTTTTTCAGTTCATTCTGTTCTTTAGCTATAGATTCCGACTGTAACTGAAGTTGATGCCTAGCTTCTTGACAAGATTTTTCCTGTATAAAAAACAATATTTAATAAGAATTTTCTGTTAAATTACTAAAATACATTACAAATATTACTAATGAACTCTAACATCCTTTCAAATTAGTTTCAAAAACTCACACCACAGTTGAAACCACATGTAATAAATACAAGTTGTAATAACTATGATTTTGCAAGCAAAACCTATGAGAGAGTGGAGCAAAAGTTGTTATGTAAAGAACATGATGTTTTAGCAAGCAATAACATTTTCTTTTCAAAATAGGCTATGAATTTAGGTACCAAGATACGTGTATACTGTTATAAGCAAAATGGTCAATTAAATATTTGTTCAGTACTTTCCATAGTCAATGCCATCACTAAGATAGTGCTCCGAATTTTCACTGGTAGCCTGCAAACTGCATATGTATATTGGTTACATAGAAAATAATTTTATTTAAAAGTCAGGACTCACAATTTCTGCTACAGCTGTGTTTCCTCTCTGTTTCTCTTTCTCCAATGCATTCTTTGCTTCTTCCAAAGATTTGTTGCTATTTAAGAGTTTACCTTTGAGGATCTCAAGTTCTTTTAATAGAGTATCTTTTTCCAGCTTCATTTTCTCCAAATCATCTGTTAATGTTTGCAACTTTCCATCTAATTCCCTGTGATACTTCAATTTATCTTGATTTAATTTCTCAATTTCTAACTTCAGTTTTTCATTTTCTTCTTCCTGCTTTAATCTTTGTTGGCTTACTTCTTCTAATGTATCATTTTTTTTCTGTATGTCTAATTTGGTTCTAGATAGCCTATGTAAATATATATAAAAATGAAATTATTTCAAGTTCAAAATGACATGATTGAGCATTAACTTTTATATAAAACTTTTCAAATATTCAATGAACTTCCTACACTTTGCTCAGTAAAATTAATGCCACTATTTCAGTATTATTACTGAATATTGAATATTATTACTGGAGCTACCCAGAGTCACCCTGTAGGGGAGATGAGCGGCATAAAAATATCGTAAAATAAAAAAATAATTATATACCAACAAAGCAAAAATCATTTTTATTTATTTAAAATATGTACATAGCCAAATATGTATAATACCACGCAAATTTAAACAAAATGTATAATTCAAAATAACGTTTGTTAATTTCAACTCCAACAAAGCAATAGAGTACAAAAGAAAAAAAAAGATGCTAGAAACTTAGAAACTGACAACTTTTAAAATGTGGATACAGCCAGGGGTGGGATTCAAATTTCTTAATAAACAGTTTTGTGGTTGTGGCCTAATTTGTGGCTGTGGCTTGGTGGTCATGTGACTGGCTGGGCATGGCTTGTATGTAAATATTATAAATATTTATGTAAATATTAATTTTTTTATTAAAAAAGAGCAACTTTTACCCAAAAGCAGGCAAAGCAGGCAGGCAGATTGAGTTGCTCACAGAATCACAGATTCATTCAGAGATCTATCTTTCTGCAATTGGCTACCTGAGTTTGTCTCATAAAATTTGCTAACAAGCAAACTCATAAAATTAACTCACAATACATCATGTATGTAAATATTGATTTTTTTACTAAAAAAGAGCAACTTTTACCCAAAATCAGGCAAAGCAGGCAAGCAGGTTGAACTGCTCTCAGAATCACAGATTCACTTAGAGATCTGTGTTTCTGCCATCTGCTACCTGAATCTGCACTGAATAATAGACGCTTCTGGCTCAGCTCTGCTTTTAGATTAGCTAGAAATCAAGAAATCCAATGATTTCCTGCTTTCTAGCTAATCTAAATCTCCCAGCACAGCAGAACAGCTGATGGTCAGGGAAAAAGAAAAATAGCAACTTAGCAGGCAAGTTTGATGGCACACATGCCAGGTAAGGAGTGGGCAGGGCGGGCCAGCCAGTGGCGCGATTTGCCTGTTCTCCGGCAGGTAGAATCCCACCTCTGGGGTGAGAGTGCATTTTGCGTGCATGCGTAGACCATTTCCTAAAAACCTCAGCTGTGCAGCCCGGACAGCTGACAAGCGCTACACGACAGTGTGCAGCTTTTGAAAATCCTCCTCTTTCCTGCTTTTTCAACCTCAGCTGTGCCGCGCAAAGCAGCTGAGGTTGAAAAAGAAGCAAATAAAGGATAGCTAAGAGCCTGGGCAAGCGGGTAGGCCAAGCAGAGCAGCAGACACCAAATCAGTTATGTGTCTGCTGTTCTTCAGAGCTACTGGTTCTATAGAACCAGACTGAACTGGTAGCATCCCATCCCTGGATACAGCTAAAAGTGTCACATTCAAATAATTTAACATACATTTCTCTCTCTTCCTCTAGTTGTTTGCTCAGTTCTGCACCTTTGAGGTTCAACTCTGTGCACTGTTTTCTTTGCTGTTCTAGTTCCTGAAGAGCCTTTTCTTTTTGTCCCAAAACTTCAAAAAGATCAGTTTCAAGTTTCTGTAATGATAATTTTTAGAAAGCAAATAATTACAACAAAATGATAATGATATAATGACAACAGAAAGGTGATTACCTTAACCCTCTGTGGATTTATTTATCTTCTCTCAACAAATATGAATATGGACTGTCAAAACATTTCATACTGCATGGGTCAAACTGGCCTCAGTAGAGTCTAACAAATGGCATTATTAATGGCATCACACAAATATCATTTAAATGTATGTACAAATTTCCAAGTGAAGCAATCTTTGTCTTTCTTCCACTTTAATTTTTTCTGTCAAAGTTGTTGCTGAGACTTTTTTGCTATTTCAAATCTCATTATTTAATTGCTGTTCCAATGAATTAACTTCAATGTCTGTAAAAACTTTTTTCCTGATTGTAAAGTTTCTCTGATTATGAAGTTAATCAATGTCTGATTATAAAAATCTTTTTTCTAGTTTTCTTCACCAACTAATACAATAGTAATAGTAGTAGCCGTTATTACTATGTTTACAAATTAAACACATTTTCCCTATCATTAGCAACAGAAATTTTTAAAACTGAAAACTAATAAAGAACAATTTAAACTGCTTTGGTAAAGGGATCAGAAGCAAATATTCTCCCTTTTGGTTCCTACTGTTTTGAGTTTGATTATCCAGGCAGACAAAAACAAATAGTCTTTTGTTGATCAGTCAACTGTTAAAAATATGACCTCCACAAATCCTGTTGACAGAGTCTACCTGATGAACAAATCAACCTCAGTATAGAAGAGGCGAAGAAAATAGAAAATACAGAAGAACAGGCACAAATATGCCATTTATTCCAGACTCCATGACCTTCTCGTATATTAACAGTCCTTAGCTCTTCAATTTGGTCCTTTATGAACTGAATACCTATAGAACTAAAAGAATACACGTGCTACATCCTCTTAGTTTGTTACTGACTTGAACAGAATAAATAATTAAATGTTTCCTCAATACTACAACACTCATTAGAAGATAACAATACTCTAGGCTGAATTAGCATAAGAAACAAAAGAAAGGAATAACTTAGGGAAACTATTTTCCCTTGCAGAAAGACGAAGAAAAAAATCTCTTTCTAAAAATAGCAAAATTCTGCTTCGTTATGTGCAAACTTCACCTACAGTACCAATGGTTGCCAACAGTCAATATTGGATTATTTTTTCTTTGTTTGTTTTAGTATATGTATTTTTATTTCTCAATGACTAAAATACATTGTCTTTTTTTTTCTAGTCTTTATTTTGACAATACTTGTCATCTTTCTTCTCCTATACCATTTTAGGTTTTCCATTTCCTCCTAATTTCTATTTTTCATGGCATTCTTTGCCATTCTGTTGTTTCTACAGTGTAGTTGAAATAAGGAGGTTAAAAATCTCTCAGAGTTGTGCAAGGTTCATATCCTAGGCAGTGAGGATTTAGGTAATTAGAATTTTTTCTATGGAGAAAGTTAGGCAGAGAAGCATCGATTTTTATAATTCTAAAAAATTGTGTTGCTCATTATTCAAAATGGAAAATGGCGTACAAAACAGAAACAAGCAGAGGGTAGTAAAAATTCTTCTATGATCCAAAGATTTCTGCTTTGGACCAAAAACATAACTGGTGCTTTTCTGTTATAGCAAGGATAAAAAAAAATATGAATCTTTCTTTCTTTCACACTTTCCACAGTTAAACATGACTTGAGTGACCTTAAGATTTTCCTATCTGCTTTTATGTGAAATCAGTTTCTGTTTGAGTTGCTCATTTCATATTTAATAATGACTATACTTTGCATTAGCTGTTCTACCTTTCTCATTACCTCTCCATATCAGCAGCAGCCACAATTGGAAATATGAAATATATATATATATATATATATATATATATAAATAAATAAATACAAACCTTATGTTGACCTTCCAGCAATTCTGTGTTTTGCTCTAAATAAAGGTGTTTTTCTTTGAACTCTTTAAGACTGGATTCCAACTGTATACAATATTCTTCTTTGTCATGCAGCTTGGAAGCAACTTGATCCAACTGAGTACAGACTTTTGTTAGTTCCTATTAGGAATAATTTTTAAAAATCATTTTTAGAAATCTAGTATAATGACATTAGTTTAAGTATGAAAGAAACACTTTTTTATCTGAAAACATCCAGTATATAAAACAAAAATTACTATGGCTCATCACATAGCCAGCCAGAAGTTTAGACTACTTCTTTATAATTGACTACTTGGTTATTTTATTATACGCTGTCCAGTCACATATATGAAATGGGCAGCTATATAAAATAAATAAATAAATATTCTCCATCAGTGCAGTAAACTACAACATTTACAACAAAGGCAACATATTTTTTTATGAATATCACTGTACTTAAAACAATAATTAAAATGCGATGGGTATAATTTAGACATGCACTGTGTCAATATATACCACTATAAGTCTGTCCTGATCTGCCTTCTAAACATAAAGAATTCTCAGCCAGTAAGATCATACATAGCTGAGAATTCTGGAGTTGAAATTCACATATCTGGGAAGGACACATGTTGGATAAGGCTACGTAGAAATACTATTACAGATCACCAAAAATTCACACAAAGATGTTCAAGATGTTCTTTTAATGTAAGAGATCCTTGTACATGTGTTACTTACCTGCAGCATTCAGATCAAAACCAATTATACTCTAAAAAACAAAGGCAGTAAATAAAATATATGTGCTTCCTGCCAATACGAACATAGGAAAATTAATTTTCAGTAATTTAAAAAAATAGTTTTTCTTAGTATTTGTCCCACATGGTTGCAAGTCCACTTGTTTTCCTGAACTCGCCTAGTTTTATTATAGTGAAGCTATCAATGCACGGTGTGACAAGGGAGCTTGTTTATTAGCCACCTTCTCACAAATCCTGATGTTGATTTAGGCTGAGAAGAAGTCATTCAGCTGGCTTCTGTGCCTAAAATAAGACTAGAATATCACTTTTCTAGACCAAAATTTTAATCCCTATACCATGCTGATTCTCAAAAAAGAACCATTTAATTATGTTTAGAAAACCCCAAAAAGATTTGTACACCACCTTTCAACAGTCGTAGCAATCCCCCCCAAAAAACATTTCCCCCAACATTTTATATTTTATTTAGAAATTATATATTTTAAATGTATCATTTGGGGTATTTGAGGTAAATATAAAAATAGCATCACAGAGTTATATATTCTAGATGATGATACATAAAATTCACCTTGCTTTAAATAAATCTTTCTTAATTGTGAAGCCATAGTATAGGGCCTTTCTATTTCTCTCACCTGCTGTTTGTCTTGCAACGCATTCTGGGCAGTATCCAAGTGATTCTGAAGGTCTGCTCTCTGAGCAGCTTTTGCTGCCTCCGCTGACAGAAGCAATTCAGTCTTTGCTTTTACCTGACAGAATTAAAATATGTTCTCTTAATATTGACAATATTACACAGTTGTTAACTTGTAAAAACTTAAATTTTCCTGGGGTGAACAATTTACTAAGTGTACCACAGCATTATCAATGGATAGAAAATAAACAGACAGACAAACATACAGAGACAAACAATGTAAATGATGCTGTTTATTGAGGACACAGACAATTCAACCTATCCTGGCCCACTGTCTGTCTTTTGCTTGTACAGACTATGCTGAGCAGTTTAATGGGATGACTTGCCCATCTGAAATTATTGGACATCTTTTATCTGTCCAGGTCTTTGGCCACTGCTTTTCAGTGCCATTTGCCTTTTGGCAGCAGGAGAGTCAAAAAGTCTCCAATGTGCACAAAAAACATATTTCCCATTTCTCTTCTATGCCTTGTCACTCATGGAAACGAGAGAAGTAGGGAAAGCAGGTCATTGGGGTACCAGTTATCCCAAAAGTAAAAAGACCCACTTGACAGAAAAGAGAAAGGGAAGAAGTGGGTCTTTTCCTGCCAGTTCTGCAATTGCTATGGATCAAAGAACCAGTAGCAGAGGAGCCAACTCTTTTTTGTCTCCCCCAATGGACAGCAGAAGAAGGATGGGCAAGGAAAGATGGGAAGCATATGTTTTTGGTATCAGTTATCCCATTAATAAAGTGGTCTGATCCCCCTCTAAAAGTCCACTTTCCTGCAGGAATGTTACATTCACAGGCATTTCCCCTCATCTCCAACACCTTGTGGAACACCTGTTCAAAGCTTAAGCTTTCATATGTTTGTCTATTGGCCTTGCAGAAGACCATGGGTATATACCACCATCTGATTTTTTTTTAAACTAATATCTATCTATACCTTTTTAAAACTATAATACAAAGTAACATCTTCAATATACTATCTTCTCAGTATCCTGAGATGAAAAAAACTGCAGTCATAATGAATGGGATACTGACAACCATGATTTATCATTGCTTATTCCCCATCACAATGGAGCTATTAGATAAAAATCTATGGAAGCAAAGGTTTCAATAATCTTCTCATAGCTGTGCCATAGAGACAAGGGGACAACATGTAAACCCAAGGTTCACTCAGAGTAGTTTCATCACAATAAAATAGTGACATAATATCCAAATGCAGCCAGTGTATACAATGCTTACAAATGTAAAACTTTCTGGAGCTTAGCTTAATAGATAGGTGTTACTGGGTTTGTTAAAATTAAATTAGCATTCCTATCCCTTATACTTTACATAAGTAAAAATTTAAAGTTAGATCACCTGCAAATCAAGTTGCATTACTTTTTCTTTACTTTCACTTAGCTGATTACGTAGCTCACTGATAGTTGTTTCCAAGGAAAGAACTTGATCTTGAGATGCTCTTAAATGGGATTTCTGTTCCTGCACTTGCTCATGCAAATTTTCTAGAGCCTGTTTATGGCTTTCTGATTGATTCTTCAATTTTTCTGCCAGCTGTGTTACCTAAATGCAAAATAAAGGAAAACAATGATAAAATGTTTAAGTTAAAACTGGTTGTGGACCAGAACTGATATTTTATATCTCAAGATCTGGATATCCTTGGCAATTTCTTCTTCATCTGGTTTCTGCACATCTGAATGATCTGGAACAAAAGACTCCCTCTGGGTCCATACCAAAGGAATATTATCTGCACAGACCACAGAATCTGGCTTTCTGTCACTGCCCTCATGCCCGAACAGCATTCCTGGGATATTTATTTATTTATTTGTTTGTTTGTTTGTTTGTTTATTGAATTTATATTGCCACCTATTTGCCCATGGCGACTCGAGGCGGCTTATAGAATATAAAACCATATTTAAAATTAAACAAACAATAAAAACTAACAAAAAGAATCAAATAAATTAATAAAGCACAATAGAACAAAATCTGGAAAAAAAATAAATAAAAAAATCACCCCCAACTCCCACCCACGGCCCCAACAACAGCAGATCACAAGGGCCATTTGATGGGCTCCATCCTGCTCTAGATTCCTCAGGCCCACTGGCAGAACCAGGTCTTCAGTACCTTTCAGAAGAGAATTAAAGAGAGGGCCATTTCAATCTCTAGGGGAATGGTGTTCCAGAGAGAGGGAGCCACCACAAGGAAGGCCCTTCTTCTAGGTCCCACCAGGTGTATCTCCCTCAGGGATGGAACCCGCAGCATTCCCTGCCTCCTCACTCTAATGGGTCAGATAGATGTGACTGGCAAGAGACGTTCGTTCCCTCAGATAACTTGGTCCCAAGCCATGAAGGATTTACAAATTACAATGACCCCTCCATCATCCCTGCATATGGCGCAGTGGTTAGAGTGCAGTATTGCAAGCTACTTCTGCTGCAGCCAGGTGCCTGCAATTTGGCAGAATGAATCTCACCAGGCTCAAGATTGACTTAGCCTTCCATCCTTCTGAGGTGGGTAAAATGAGAACCCAGATTATTGAGGGCAATATGCTGACTCTGTAAATTGCTTAGAGAGGGCTGTAAAGCACTATAAAGCGGTAAATCTAAGTGCTATTGCTGCCACTGTGTTTTTGAAAAGCAAGCTAGACCTAGCTCTTTTAAAAGATATTTTCAGATCACTTCCTGTTAAAGAGCTATAGAAAAAAAGCTGTGACATATGTGACTTATGACCATTTTTCACACTTGATCATTGCAGCATCCTCATGGTCATATGATTTACATTCAGATACTTGACAATTGGTTCATATTTATAATGGTTGCAGTGTCCCGGGGTCATGATATTATCTTTTGCAACATTCTGACAAGCAAAGTCAATGGGAAAGCCAAAGTCACTCAACAATCGTATTACTAATTTAACAACTGCATTGATTCACTTAATAAATGTAGCAAGAAAAGTTGTAAATGGGTCAAAACTCACTTAACAAATTTCTCACTGAGCAACATAAATTCTGAGCTCAGTTGTGGTTTTAAGCTGAGGACTACCTGCAATAGGAACTTAAGGGAACAAGAAGTGAACCATCAAGTAACAAGATATGTCACTTTAAATACTATCATCTCACAAATTTGGAAAACTTTTTACTTTGAAAACTTCTTACCTGTTCCTGCAAAGCATGATTCTTTTCCTGTAACTGATTTAGAACTGCTGTTTCTCCTTCACCAGCTTGAATTTTTGCATACAAGTCTTCCCTTTCTTTTTCTAGCAGAGAAATATTCTCCTTACTCTTTTGTAGCAGGGCTTCAAGGTTTTGGATTTTTTGATCTTTATCACCAATCTGACGTAGAACTTGCTCTAAATCATTCTTGGAAAGGGGGAATACAATCGCTAAATATATCTAGGAACATAATTTCTGCATATTATATTTAGAGAGCTCCTGGCCCCCTTTTTAAGAAAAACAACTTGAAGCCATTTTTCTTCTTCATGTAATTAAATAGAAAGATTAACCATGAAAGTAAAAAATACAATCAAAATAAAATGTTTGTAATGAGGAACATACAAGAGAAAATGGGTTTGTTTAAAACATAAAGAAAAGTTTTTATTCATTTTTCAGAAAAAAACAGAAAGAAAGAGAAAAAGACATGACATATCTCTAAAGCCTATACAAATGAATTAATGGTATCTGCCACAAATTCTTACTATCAAATATCAAAAACAAAATGCTATGTAATATGAAATATATAGAGATGGTCAATTCCTACTTTGAACTGAGCTTCAGAAAGGCAGTTGCTTATAACAATGCTTCAAAACAAAAATATGTCAACTTCTGAGCTACTTGATATGTCATGCCTAATGAGAGTTCCATGAAATAGCATAGCAGTCCATTTATAAATCATCAAAACTTGATTCTATCAAGTTCTTTATCTTGTAGTAGTAACTATAACTTGCATTTCAACAAAAATATTTCTTCTTGTAGGACAGGGGTCCCCCATCCCAGGCCATAACCCACTATTGGGCCTTGAGCCTTTTGGAACTGGACTGTGGGATTGACAGGTGCATGCACACATCCCTACTCGTGGAGCAGAAAGCAAGGGCATGTGCATGTTCTCCATTTGAGAAAGCGGCATGCGTCCATGCCCATCGCTCATTCAAATGGAGCTGCATGCATGTGTGCACTTGTCTGCCCTGCATGTGGAACCATCCCCTCTCCTCCCCACCGGTCCGCAAAGCCAAAACAGTTGGGGAACTCTGTTCTAGCAATATGTTGGGCTTTTTTGTCAGCAGCAAAATTCTCTTACCTGGGCTTCTCGAAGTTTTGATGTTGTACTTTGCTGAAGATTCTGCTGTTCTTGATGCTGCTGCTTCGTTTTGTCTAATTGATGTTGCAATTCAGTTGTATTTGCCGCTTTTTCCTTTAGCTTAGAAAAATAGTCACAGACTGTTGACTGAAAACTGACAAGCACAATTTAGTAGTTTAATAGTTTATAATTTACTCTAATACTGAAGTATTTTACATCAGATGTCTTTTTTATTAAATTAGAAGTCATGTTATATTTGTCCTAAAAGTAGTTTTTAAAAAAAAAAAAAAAATCAGTCCCTTCAACAACTTTTCCAACAAAATTAAAATATTATAATAACATTATAACAGTAGGTGATTGTTTCCTATATTACATTCTGCATTTTTCATGAGGAAAGATGCATAGAAAAATAAAGTTCCGTTGTTTCTCATTATCAACTCTTCTGAAATTGTAATTTTTAGATACCAATCATTAATTAGGCAGCAAAAAAAATAATCTTTATAATTCTTACACGTGCTCAGTTAAAGCCAGGCAAAGGTTGGACCTAACCCTGAAAAAAAATCTTGAGAAGCAGACATTAAGGACTCCTAGCTTAATGATGAAAGATTAATAGCCTGATCCATTTTATGTTTAATGAAGGATTAAGGAATTTTGGAAGATACATTTAATTAAAGCAAGCAAAGAGACAGCATGCAAGATGGAATTTTCTAGTTACTAATTACAAAACACAAATTGAACTCAACCAAAATTATATTCTGCATATAATTCTTACCTCCTCTTCAGCACGTGAAAGTTTTAACTGAATGTCAGCCACTTGTTGTTCCTTTTCCATCAGCTTTTCACTAGATAGCTGTCTCTGCTCTTTTAGTCGGCCCTGTGCTTCCCCAAGTTGATGTTCTGTTTCCAGAAGTTTATTATGTAACTGGAAATGAAAATAAGTCTCATTTTGATGAACATGCCATACTTTGTTTTTTTTAAAACTATTTTGTTTGCAAAACTCATATAAATACTATGGTATCAATACATTCAGTCCTAATAAGTTGTGGACCAACACACACAACCTAGTCAAAAAGTCTGGCCCATGGGATGACTCAGTTCATGCTTCTCTTCCAGTTACAGATAAACTGCAGTTCAAATAATGAGAGCAGCTTTATATTTTGTTTTCCCAGATCAATCAACTGCAAGATAAAAGTATCTTCACTAATGATTGCAAATCTTTATCTACTACAGTATATATAGTCTATTGGTCTAGTCCAGATAGCTGGACAGATGTCACACTACTAGCTTTCATGCCCAAGAGTGAACTTAAACCTGGATGCTCCAGTACCTTAATTACTATACATTGGTTCTAAATTATTTGTATAAAATCAATATGTATATTTCATAAAATACATTTATATGACTACATTGGCTTAACTGACTTCAAATCACAGAATAATCTACAGGGAGTTTTTTTCTTCAGACAAGCAACTTAAACATTAGTATGAACTGCACTGAGAAGAGGGGAACAAGTAAACACAGTCTGCTATTGTATCATGAGATCACCCAAAACATACAAACTATATGTGGAGGTTGATTAATTCAGCTGGTAAAGTACTAAACTGGAGGATTTCCATGTAGAGCTCTCACAAGGATGGAAAATTATCTGAAAGACTAGCAGGAAAAGATTAAGGGTTTTGGAAACAGGGAAAAGCAGCTAGATAGCAAACTACCTGCTGGATTTATACAGTTTTGGCTACTGAAAGAGTTGCAAATTCCAAGATGGAGTGAAGATCAATATAAGTGATGGGAAGATCACTGAAGATGGAAAAGGATCAGGCTTCAAGGGATCATGTCTAACATACCAGAGGGAGAAGTGGGAAAGACCTAAGTTGATTCTGCTGGCCACAAGGTATTACCAGCTAATAATGATTAATGTTCTTGCTTAACTCTAAGGGGAATCTGTTAATATCTATGTACACTTAAATGTAGCTTAAGTCAGGCAAAAATTAACATAGCAGAAAGCTCCAGAGGCAGAGATAAAGTTAATTGCTAATTGGCAGAATAATTTTAGTCATAAAATAATATTCTGGTTTACTGCAGGTAAAGTGTCTTTGAAATCAAATGTAGAGGCAGGAGGGAGAAACACTGTTTCTTAATCTGCTTAAGCTAAATGCTACTTTTAGGATTAGTTTTGTATGATACTAAGATTCCAAAGACTATTTTATTTGAGTTATGTCATTAATTTAAAACAATGGTTTACAGAAGGTATTTATATGCTGTAGTTAATTATTTTCTTTTTTAAAAAGTTTTGCTTCCATCTAAACTATGGCTGTCAAACTCCCAGCCTGTGGGCCAGATGCATCATATGCTGGCCATGTCCAAGTCCAACTTAACAAAGGGGGGGAAAGTCCCAATGTGACGCCGTTGTGACGACATGATTAACATCCCTAGTCTAAACTATGGAAAAAGGTATAGGAATTCTTGGTCAATAAGTGAAATCAAGCTTATAATTTATTTGTTTAAGAATGGATAAACTTAACTTTACCTGATTGAGCTCATTTTGAAGCAGCAGGCTTCGCTGTTCTTTTTCTTCCCTTTGTTGTTGTAGCTGCTTGCATTCTGCCTTAAGATGCTGGGTTTTGGCTTCAACTTCTGACAATTCTTCCTTAAGTTTTTGGCTTGCTTCTCCCTTTTCACACAATTCTTTCTGCAATCTCTGTAATGAGTCCTCAGATGCACACAGTCTTGCCTGAAGTTGTTGACAGTCCAATTCCTTTTGATTAAGAGTTGCTTGCAAATTCCTTTTACCCACTGATTCTTCATTTTTTCTCTCTTCTAACTGAGTATATTCCAATTCTTTCTTTTTTAATTTTTCCACTAGATTCTAAAATTGAGGTGTAGATATAACTGAGATTGTAATTCATTAATGTTAAATAAAATAGACAGCCGGATTAAAAATGCAAAAGTAGTATTTTAATATAAAACATGCATGACTAAATATACCAGAGGTCCCCAAAATGAAGTTTTCCATTATTTTTCTTGTAAGTCAATATTCTGAATTTGTATTTTTATTATTTCACTATACTATCAAAAGGACCCTAAACTGAGAATATGCAAGCTCAGTTGCAGCCATAACCATGTAAGCTTCAGAACCAAAGATAATGTTTTTGCAAGTATATATAAGTATATCAATGTAAGAATAGAAAGTATGATGCCTGCTGCATTAGGATCAACAGAAAAATACTGCATGATCTAATATAATGGTATTTCATATCGATCCAAGGTTTCTAAAGAGCTAGCATTCCTGACTTATTTTTTCAAAATACATGTGTCCATAATCCAAGAACAGACCGTGGCTTAATTTTGTCATGTTAGAAGAGGAACAAGTCTATGATCTCAATAGGTAATATCAGCGGTTTCATTATTTGTTTAACCGATAAGACTGTATCTTTAGAATTGAATAAGATAATCAATCTATAGCTTTCAAATGCAAATAGCAATATTTTTACCCGATTTTTCTGTGTAGATTCATTAACTGAAGTTTGAAGTTTCTGGATCTCCTGTACATATGTAGCCACTTCCTGTGGTCCTTTTGCAAGTTCAGTATTTAATTTATTAATGGTAGCCTATGGCAGGGGGTGGAATGAAAAAAATTAATGTATAATTTTAATTTAACAGGAATATATTCCCATAAAATAATTATAGAAATCCATAACAAAAGTTTATGTATCATCAAAAAAACTGAAGTTCTTTAAATGTATACTATACCAAGTGTATATGGAAATATTGTTTTATATAAATTCTTCAAACATTACTAGTAAAAAAAGAGGAAACAATGTCACAATTGTATCACAAAAGCATGATTCCTGCTTGGTTTCTGCTATCAGCAAAAAAAAGCTACATAAATAAAGCAATTTTAACATTATAGCTAAAGATCAATTACTTATATTCTTGCCAAATCCACACTGAAGTGAAGGTTCCCTTTTTTCTATCTCAACTCAGATTGGCAAGAAAAATATAGTGGATGCCCATAATTTTCCTGATCCTAGTAAAGAAGTAATTCTGAAACATGTATAAAACATGTCATGACTCCTGTTATTCTTTTCTTTATAAAAGCAAGCCTCATGTTCTCTTAGAGGACTTCCAGGGTCTCTTCCAGCTCTTGTTAATTGTGTTCTATTATTCTTCCTATAATCATGTGTATCCATCCCATCAAACTCAAATGAAGTCTTGGGTGGTGTAGGATATCCTGCCATGGGTCCAATGTCCCTTTCAATCTTAGTATTCTACATTATATGTTTTAGACAGAGAAAAGTCTAATTTTAAATTTGAAAGCTAAAATTCTAGTTTTGCTCCACAAAAAGGAAGATGATAATAATGAATACATAAATAGAAATGTTTGTATACATAAACAGAGTGTTTATATAAACACACAAACAGAGATATCTATACATATTTGTACATGCCAACACCTGGTGAAAAACAATTGTATTGTACTTCTTAATGGTAATAGGGGATTTCCTTGTATTTGGTATAAACTATTCTTATTAGTTTTTACATCTTATTACTTTAGATACCCATTGTCATAGAATAAATTCACTAGGACCTAAGCACTAAGAATCTGTATCCTTCTACTGTTCCTTTCCATCCATCTAATCCTTATCTTTAAATATTATTTTTCATGAGTTCTGAAAATAAGCCTTGGAGAAACAAATAAGGGCTTTTAAAGGTGTACGTTGTATAGAAAGTGATATATGTGGGTGAATGTAGCACATTAAAACTTCAATTTTGTAAGATATGTGAATGAAAATGGAAAAAAGAACTCCTGTATACCCTTTAAAAATCTAATGGTAACTAGGCAACAACTTATAGTTGTCCTGAGTGCTTAAATAAAATAGAGTAAATCTAGTACGTTGGAACATAATGAGCATCGCTTCATTTTAAAAGTGAATACTATTCTTGGGATTTGGTTGCAGGACAGATTTCAAGGTGAACAATGTGCAGTAGAAGGAGATAAAGAGGAGGGAAATATTATCAGTATGTAGATACATTTGAATTATATGAGCTTCCCATGAACTGCTGTACAATAATGAAAAATACCAGTAAGAAAAAACAAAAAAGGGAGTTTTCTCTAAATCTGACAGAGTTCTCATTATTAGAGGCAAAGTGAATTCCTTCACTCTACAAAAAATCACTCCTGATCACAACACAACTTCAAATATTAAAGACACAATAAAATATATGAGACTACATCTTTGTGGCTTATTGACTTATATGCATTGAGCTTTCCAAAGATTGGGTCACAAAACTCCATTTCTTCTTTTATTAAGGGAGAATGAGCTAAAAGGACATGTAACGGCCTGGCTGTTACAACTGCTCTCATGGGCTACCTTTCTTAAACTACTGTCCTTTAGGCATGTTCATCTGCAATTTCTATAAAGCTAGTTGGGAAATACAATCTCTTGCCATGAGAGAGCACAATTTTGGAGAAAACTGATATGCATTTTTGGATGTCTTCTTTTTCTGATTTTCTGGAACTATATTTATCCAGCATTTTTGCAGAATTTACTTACGAAGAGATTTCTATTCTGTTCAGCCTTAAAGAGTCCTATGTGGTTCATGAAACCACCTAACAAATAATAAAACAATTAAATTCCAAAAGAGTAGATCAGAATGTTTTGTTGCAAATTCATAAGAACAGACAAAATACAGATACTGGTACCAATCACATAAAGTCACTGGAAATCTGGATAGTTTAATTGTGAGAAAAGTTTGTAAAATAAACACAAAAAAGTATTGGTGGGTTGTAATATGTGCACAAATACTTCTTATCTGGTTTGTTATTTGTATGTAGTTACTTTTGAAAAGAGGTGTAAAAGTTAGAGTATTACCTCAAATTTAAAGACCTCCACAGAAAGCAGTCAAAAAAATGATGGGTGAATGAAAAAGAAAACAATGATAAATGTTATTTCAACATTAGACAGAATGGTCATGGATCACTTAAATCAGTAGTGTGATGCTGATAAAACATGCACATTTAATTGGGACAGATGTTAGTGATTTTAAAGCCAATTTAGACAAAATCACAATTCTCAGCAGATTCTACGTATAAGTGGTACAATCAAAAGAAGAAAAATATGCAAGTGTTGCTTTGTATTTCAATCAGAAAACATTTGTCTTTGTGAGTGACTAAACCTGGAATCAGAGGTAGAAAAGGTTTTCCCATCCTCTGCCTACCACAGGAATACAAATTATAGCATCTCCTAAAGAAGGCTACCTAGTTTTTACTTGAACAAATCCAGCAAAGAGAAAGCCAAACTTTGATTTCAACTGCTTAATTGTTCTTATTGTTAATGTTTTTTCTGACATTTAATCAGAATTATCCTACCTGCTAACTTAAATCCAATATTTCACATCCTACACTCTGCACTGATGGCAAAATGATCTTGGCACTCTTCTGCGTGAAGAACACTATTACATTTCCTACTCTCATACATCTCTTCTATCTTCATAGGACTTATTTTCTCATCCACTGAACTAGTTGCTTAGCTGCACTAATTGACAGAAACACTTCTTTCAAGTAAATCATTTGGCTTTCTTGATCTTCTCTTTGTATGGGAGGGAGTCAGAACATTTGCGAACAAAGACTGTATAGATCAGCTATCTCAGCCCACAACTGCCTCCCCTCATGTAATGCAAGTTAAGGCTCAGTCTAATTAGATTTTTTCAGCTCCTAAATCTGAGAACACAAGGACTTCTTATTAGAGCTTATATGCAATGTTTCCAGAAAATAGCTGCATTTTTTTAAAAAGAGCATTTGAATGTTTGAGAGAACTAAAAACATCGAATTTTACTTAATATAATAATAAATATATTAAAATTGCAGAGGTATAAAATATCACCTTAGAATTATTTTGTTATTACAGTCCTGTCTGATATAACACAAAATGCATTTTAATATGCAAAACTATTTCATGTTAATTTTGACACAATGATCTTGTTGAAGTATTATCATGGATGGCTTCAGAACTTCAAAACAAAACATAAACTGAGTAACATAAGTGAGTTCTAAGACAGATTTTTTATAAGCATGATATACCCACCTTCTAACTATAGAGATTTGATTAACAAATAAAAAACTGAACGAGAACTGAACTGAATTGAAAGTGTCTTGAGAACATCCAAGATAATGCAAAGTTATAAATATGTAACTAGAGAATTTCCAAAAGGGAAAGAGTGTGGTCTTGCAGCAAAAAGAGTTATATTGTATCACCAATAAATGACTATCAAATTTTTATCATACAGCTTTCTACTAATACAACCAAATTAAATTATAACATTATGGTCCATATTCAAATGTTTTGACTAGATTCATTACCTCTGCATTTGTATATTCTGCTCTCAAATGATTGCATTCATCTTTCAGTTTCTCAGATTCTTTCTCACATTCCAAAGTCATCTTATCCATCAATGTTTGAACTTGGACTAATTCCCTCTTTAGAACTGCAACATCTTCTACCCCAGGTCTTTGAAGCTTTAGAAAACAGCAATATGAAAATCAGTATTACAAAGTTCAGAATGAAATTATATTTTCAACATGGTTTATAAACTTACAGTGCAAAACAAGTGTGTGTGAGTGTGTAAATATAGTTTCCATATTACATACTCTTAAAGCTACTTAATTTCATAAAAACTGTAACAGTATACCCATACTCAAATATAATTAAAATATCTCTGTTACAGTTCCAATATTTTTTCTTAGCTTTCTGCAATTTTAATAAATTTTCTTGAACTTATTTTGTTAAAATACTATGCAGCTAAATCCACTTTAACTAGTTAGAGACATTCAACATCAATATTTTCAACTGTTGATTAATTAATACCTAACAATTAATTAATCATAGGGTTAACAGACATTATGTGTTATTGTGAGGGCACAATAACTTTTGAAAACCATAAGAGTATGCATAAAGCACTTGTTGAGAAATCCTTGAAGTAGTTGCATCTTTTGCCATAATTCCACAGCTGCTATACAAACTAGTGAAAAGAAGCATTGGACTTAAAAGCGTTCCCAAAAGCTATTCTATGTGCCCATGAGCACTCCAAAGCACATTATGGAATCAAAGGATTCCTTGTCCAGCTTTGACTAGTGCACTAATGACAGTCTTACATAGAAGCAAAGGTCATAAGTAATCCAGGTGACCACCTGGATTATTGCAACACAAACTACACAAAAGGAACTTTACCTGGACTTTCCTTGAATGACTTTTCAAAAATTCCAGTTTTTGCACACACAAAAAAACAATAGTAGTCCACTTTACAACTGTGCTGCAAACCTAGATTGGTTACTAACAGGTTTCCCCGTTCAATTTAAAATGCTGATTTTATCTAGAAAGTCTTATGTGGGTTAAGATCTCTTGCAATCAGAATTAACCTGTCCAAAACTTACAACCAAGGAAAAGTTATAGTTAATCACTCTTGTGAAGTTAAGAGCATTGAAGATAGTAGAAGGTTTTTGTTCCCTTACTGTACAGCAGAGCTGTCAAAATCCTGGCCCATGGGCTGGATGCGTCACGCGCTGGCCACGGCCACACCCGATTTAGCGAAGAGGAAAAAATTCCTGATATGTCACATGACGATGCCATGAGTTATGGAACATACACTTCTGTATGTCTGACTTGCCCCAGTGGAAGCAACTGAAGGTAGATCTCTTCTGGAGGGCTTTTTAAACTTTATTTGTCAACTTAGTTAAGATGATGCTAGCTTGTGAATTTATTTCCCTCCATTTTTATCTTATATGTTGGTATGATTTTGATTGGTTTTTTTATGTATAGTCTACATTTGACCAATTCTGTATCATTAAGTTGATGTTGACTCTTAGCAATTACATATCTTATATACTGTGGACATTTTATCTTTTATTCTGGATATTTAATATATATCTGTAATCCTGCCAAGAATCTTTGAATGTAAATCACTACACAGTCCTTGTATTTAATTTCTGTATTTTAAAATAGTTTCATCAGTAGGAATGCACTTTGACATTATAAAATGTGCACAAATATATAAATAGCATAATTTATAAAAATACACATATTGCAAATTAACTCTAACAAAAGAACCACAATAATTAAGAATGAGAATGGATAAATAATTGTCTAGTGACAGCAAGTTACTATTGCCATGATAGCTAGCAAAAATATGACAATGAATCACAAACAAAGAATATTTGAAATTAAATATTTTTAGTTTGGGGGGGAAAAAATATCCATTATTGTAGCATAGAAAATGATTCTTTACTTTGCACCCGAAATAGATCACTATAAAAATAACTTGTTTTTTTTAAAGATCTGTAATTAAAATGATCAAGCTGTAGGAATAATCCCTTTCCAATTAGACAAGGCATGATAAAACATGACCACAAGAATTACCAGCTCTGTGTTTAAATCTTCACATACACCTTTTTGCTTCTGTAACTCTTGTGTCAAATTAGTCACTTTCTGTTCTGCAAGTTCTCGAAGGCTTGTTTCTTCATCATATTTGGCTTTAAGTTCTGTTGTAGAGAAAGACTTTTTAAAAGGCGTTCCTTCAACTTAAACAAGATGACATATTATGCAACAAGTATGGACAACTTACCCACAATCTCAGTGGCCAGTTGTGCTGCTTTCTGTTCAAATAAGTCTTTCATTTGTTTGATATTAAATTTTTCTACTTGACTGTCTTCTAACTGCTGTTCTAAAGATTCCAATTCTAAAATAAAAAGTATGATGACAAAGTGAAACTAAAATAATATTTTATAAAAACATAGACAAAAGTATTTTATAAAAACAAGCATAGATAAAAGTTTCTCTTTTTTATCTAAAATGAATATGTAAAAGTTTTCCTGAAATCTGTCCTGCCTCTTTTATTGGTCACTACTTAGAGCCCATCCTAATTTTGATTGTATATGGTAAGGAAAAGGAAACAAATTAGCACAACAATCAAATGATAATAATCAAAGCCAAAATTGGTGTCCCTGATCGATTGAGTGAGGTGAAAACTTTGCTGAAATAAAACAGAGTTAACTAATTTCCAGAATGATAGCAAAATGAAGATTGCACATATATGGTACTTCTGAGGGGGGATTATTCCACAAAATGGGGAATATATAGAAGACCTATCATCTCATCCACACCTCATGTCTCTCATGAGGTGGGGGACTCTCAAGAAAGCTTGAGGGCTTTAAAGGGAATGACCAGAGCTGGGGGACCTTGGTTCAATCATTCTTTCTCAGCCATGATCAGTATCAGGCTCTGCAGCAAGCCAACTGAGAAAGAAATATATATTATGATGCACCAACTGCTTTACAAATTATTTGAACTGACAAAAAATAGTGTGTGATTCTAGCACTCAGTAAACGGGTCACTGAAATCCTTATTTTTAACAACATCAATTAAAAAACAAATAACTTCTACAACAGATAAGCAGTAAGATCAAATTTGTTCAATAAAAAGATTGTTCTTTCTTCTATAAAGCAGAATTACTAAATGAAAAAAGAATCTTCAACATTTTAAATTATTTAAAGACTGGATTTTAAATTGAAGTATTTACAATCGGTCAATTAATTACTTTATGGATAAACAAAGATTTAATGAGAGATATGGATCAGTAAATCATTTTTCTAGACAAATATGTCTCATGAAGCTATTTTTTTTAAAGTTTGTCACCTGTAGAGGCAGCAGTTGCCAGACCATCAGGTTTGGATTCCTAAGGAAGGAAAGAAGAAAGGAAGGAAGGAAAGAAGAGAGAGAAAAAGAAAGAAAGAAAGAAAGAAAGAAAGAAAGAAAGAAAGAAAGAAAGAAAGAAAGAAAGAAAGAAAGAAAGAAAGTTATGAGTCTGCACTTTGTGTTACAAGTTTGTAACCATCTGTATAATTACAGAAGAAAATAAAAATATAAGGATCGTAAACCAAGTTTTATGACTGAGAATTCCTGTACTTGAGCACATCATCAAGAATGATAGATTCTCTATTAACTAACGTTACTGTAAGGATCCATCATCTGTTGGAAGCTATAATTCATAATGCTACTGTTTCAGACTGAATCCATTAAAATAAATGAAAACATGTGTAATAAATCACATCTAGGAAAAAATTACAAGTGTTTTTCCCACCAAACAATTTTCATTATGACATCCCAATGGGAGCTTACATTAACAATCTGTTTTTAAAGTTAATATTTTTTTAAAATCCTCCTATCACTGTATTAGCAATTAATAGAAAGAATCTAAAAGGTAGATTAAGGTTTTCTCTGCCCTGTTGTGTCTGGCTCTGGGGGCAATGCTTATCTATGTTTTTTAGCCAAGGGAACCAAGCATTGTTTCAAGACATTTCCTTGATCATATAGCCAGCATGATGTATGCCAAGGCACACAGAACGCTGTTACCTTCCCACTGAAGTGGTACCCATTTATCTACTCACATTTGCATGCTTTTGAACTGCTAGGTGGGCAGGAGCTGGGGCAAGTAACGGGAGCTCACCCCGTCACACAGCACTTAGGTCTCAAACCTGGGCTGTCAGCTTTCCAGCTGACAAGCTCAGCGTCTTCAACCACTGAGCCATCACGCCCCCTTACAAAGAAGATTAGCACAATTAGAACTAAGTCAGGCCACGTGCCTTACAAAATAGGTAATAATCTTCATTTCACAGTTGATTAAAAATGGCTTGTGGAAAGCTTGCTTCAAATATTTTAAAATAATTACTTGCTGCTTCTGCCCATGAACTTTTTCTAATTCTTTCTTCAGCTCTTCAGAATACCATCGTTCTTCCTGTAGAAAGACAATTAAGAGAACGGTATGAACTTGGGCCTTCGATAACACTCTGATATGCTTTGTAAATTGAAATAAAAAGCTGAATACACTCTCCCAACCTTAAGTGAAGCTTGCAGGTCGTGAACTTCTTGCCTCAATAAAGTTATGTCATCACTGAATATAATCCATATTAAAAAAAAGGAAATATATATATTTAAATATCTTAAAAATCACTGTAATTAAATTCATTTCTATAAATAGTAATATGTTTAAATATATTTTGACTAATTTTAAAAAATAAAATAAATTGTCCTCATATTAATCACCAAACAAACATTAAAATAATTAAGACATATGTAGCACAATCTTAAGCATACTCCCTGAGAGATAAATCACTATGACTGTAATGAAATGTATTTCCTAATTATATAAAATTGGCCTTAGATCTATGGATTCATTCTTTCCTTTTATATTCTCATTCTTTTAATTTCTTTTCATTGAATGTATTTTTCTACTACAAAGTAATATATTTCACAATATCATCTAATATTCAGATTAACTGGTAATTAAAATGCAGTTACAATAAATTATCATTCAATATATAATAAAATGAAATAAGCCAGTATTTATAAGCACCTTTTGGGGGTCATGTTAGATTCTCCTGCATGACTTGTATCAATACCAGTATCATGAACTGCTTCATAGTGTTTAAAAAGTTCTTCAGCTGATCCATGAGATTTCATACAAAGAGGACAAATAAATCCCTGCAACATGAAGCACAAAAAATGTAACAATATTCACATTTAACTCTTTTATATATTAACAAGTAATTAGAAACTATATATCAATCTAATTTAGTGAAATGAAAATGAATGCTACCATACTAATTAGAATATATAGGAATTGTGATTAAATTTTCTTTAGAAAAGCCTTAAATGCTGTTTCATTTTCTAATGTAATTAATTACAACAACAAATGCCAATGTGGGGTTTGAACTACTCAGCATATATAATAAAGAATTATAACACATTCTGTCAAAATGGGCAAAGTTTTTAGTGTACCATGACCTGATCATTTAGTTAATATTACATACAAAATGGCTCTCTTAAACCAGAATTATAATTTAAATTTAGATTTTGAATTTCAGTTGCAAGTCTAGCTTGAAGACAGAGTAACTAAAATAATAACCACTGTACATAATATTAAACAACAACAAGGATACCTTGTCATTCCCACCATCAACTGGAAGTTAATGGACAGTGTACATCAACTTATTCAACTCAGTGGCAAATATGTCACACTTAAATATTTTGGAACATAGAATAGAATTCTTTATTGGCCAAGTGTGACTGGACACACACGGAATTTGTCTTGGTACACACATTTATGTTTACATACTGTAGCGGGTGTCACTATAGTGTGTGTGTGTGTATATGTGTGTGTGTGTGTGTTATTTGTTGATATGCAAACAATAGTACAAGCAGTCCCCAGCTTACAACTTTTCTTAGTGACATTCAAAGTTACAATAGCACTGAAAAAAATGACTTAAAAACATTTTTCATGCTTATGACCATTGCAGCATCCCCATGGTCATGTGATCAAAATTCAGACCCTTGGCAACTGACTCATATTTATGACGGTTGCAATGTCCCGGTGTCATGTGATCCCATTTTGCTGACAAGCAAAGTCAATGAGAAATCCAGATTCATTTAACAACCGTGTTACTAACTTAACAACTGTAATGATTAACTTAAATGTGGCAAGAAAAGTCATAAAATGGGGCAAAACTCACTTAACAAATGTTTTGCTTAGCAACAGAAATTTGGAGCTCAATTGTGGTCATAAATTGAGGACTACTTGTATGTGAGCTTATAAGATAACATCTCAATTATAGATCCCAACCCGAACAGGATACTTAGAATAAAAATGAGCTATTACTGCATTTGTGGCATACCAGCCAAAATGTGTCAAATTGATCAGTATCATCTTTACCATTATCAGAAGACGCTGCAGGTAAAACATGTACAATAAAGACTAGCAACCTAGCATACACATTTCTATCTTATTAACAACCATTATATAAAAGCCTTTCCCAAAGCTATGAATGGTTAGCAGATGTCAATATCTATTAATATTTGGTATTACTTGTCGTGCAGAGGATTGCAACTTATGTAAAAGAATGTAAAAGAAATAAATAGTAAAAATTACGCATTAATGAATGAGTAACTTGATGTACAAAAAAAAGATGTACTAAATATATGCCTTGTTTCAAACCAGCACGACTCTAGGCTGTTTTCAGTATATAAAATAAAACAAAATAAAAATCATAATAAAATTAATATAGTCTTGGCTCAAAGCACAGCAGATTTAATTGTGGCTGAAAAGAATGTAGATAAATGGTGTAACGTTACTAGGAGATAATAGAATGGCAGGCAAAAAACGTTCACAAAAATCACAATGTATCAAGATATGAAAATAAAAATGAAAAGATTATAGCATAAACCAGCCGTAATGGCTCCCAGTGCTTAACAGTACACTGGATATACCAAAAATCTTGCACAGCACTTAGAATGGTGAATTTTTAATCTGTCATTAACAAATGGGCGTGCTGATTAGATCCACACAAAAACTATGCTGATTCATTATATTACCCTAGGTTCTTAGGAAAAACTCCTTTCCATTCACTAAAGATAATTTTCTATTATTTAATTTTGAAGATTTGTACTTTCAATAGAATTCAAAACAATTTAAAATCCTCAGTATATAAAGGCAACTAATATAAACTATAACATTAATATTCATGAATTATACTTCATTTTAATGCTGAAAGAAAATGTTTCCATTATAATTAAATTATTTAAAATATGTTTCTGAATATTTTTATAATTATTTGTATCTATATTATTTATAAGGTAAACTTACAATCTTATAAACTTTATAAGATTGTAAAGTATACATTGAACTTCAAAACAACTTCTAACAGCTTGACAGTGCAACTGATAGTTCCAGGTTGCTTCTCTCCTTGATTGGTTTCCATCTATTGCTTCTAATCCTGCCTTCAGGTTCTTGGAAGAACAGATTGACCCCGTGTTCTTTGTGAAAAAAACAAAATACAATGTTTATGAAACAAAACACAATGGAAAACTCTTTCTTTCTATGGACAATAAAGTCTGGAATCAACTTAGAGTAAATAATAAGTAAAATAAATTGGTAATATAAAAATGTAGTCTACTAGTGAAATGGCTATGCACGCAAACACAAACATACCATCAGTAATAGTTTCTGAAGAAGCTGAGTGTTTCAAGAGCCACGGCTACACTAATACTTCAAGGTGAGATGTTTCTCAGGTGACTACCTTTGTAAAGCAGGTTAATAGCTAAAATATTATTTTTTCACTACTGATATAAGCAGATAGGGAAAGCAGACATGTTTTTGGCAACATCGTTATCAATGGTCAGATTATTTATTTTAAAGACCAATTATTTTCTTCTAGAATATCATCCCATGTATCATAATGGTTATCTCTATTTTTTTTGCTATATATGCCATTAACCTTGGCAATCATGCTCAGATGTTCGTTTTAATTTTATTTACTCTAGCCAATCTATATAGTTTCCAGACTTTTTGTATTAATTCAGATCAGAAGACACATATATTTGATTCTGAAAATATATACAAAATTTTCTGATAACTGATATGTAAAAAGGTATTTCATTTTGGTTTCTTCTACTTCTGGCTCTCAGGCTTAATCTGCCAAAAACTAATTACAAAGTAAATGTCAAATGCAGGATTAAATGCCATACAAATCAATATTTATGCAATATTGTAGGATTACAAAACCACTTGAATTACATTCTGAAATAATAAATTCATACATTCTTGCAATATAGTACCTCTGAAGTACTCTCATTGTTGATATCCACTGCATTTCCAGGGGCTGCAGATGAATCAGAGTCAGAGCTCTGAGATCCAACCCTGCCTGGAGTCTGAAAAAAAGAAAATATAATATATTATCACTGTCAAATTGCCTTGCTACTGGCAGCAGTAATTTTATTCCCATGGATTCTTCTATGATTAGAATTATTCACAGGTGTGGGAAGTAGCAGTGTAATGACAGATATTTTTTATAAAAGAAGCCAAATAAAATAATGTTGATGCAGAGCTGCTAAATTTTTATTTAAAGAAGGCGTACAACAAAAATGTCCACTACCAATAACTGCTTCTGTTCACATATTTTTTCCCTATAGGATAATTCTATATGACTGTGATGTGAATGTACAGACTTACCATACAGTGTGAATCATAGATTTAAGACAACAACTTTAACTACTTGCTTATCTAAATACTCCAATTTGCATTTTTAAAGACATATACTGAAAACTGAACTTTTTTAAAAAAAAAAATCAACCTTCAGATCTTCCACCTATCCGCTCAATTTATGATACATTGTCAGATACAATATAGTCTATATTTTAGCAATCAATTAACAGACAATAAAGTTGATCTACAAACTTTCCAATTACTGTATGAACCTCCATTGATATAAACAAACATCCACAACTCCCAACTAGGTCCCAGAAATTGGGTGAGAAAGTAGAAAAGGGTTAGTTTACTGTGCACTATATATGTATGGGATCTTCCCCTGCCTTCTGTTCACATATTCTTCACTGATCTGCACATATACCACTCACTGTCACTTATGTAACCTAAAAATTCTACTACTCATATTTTTACGCTTATTTGGTCTTATAAACAAACTGGACTTATGAACAGACTTTCAGAGTGTAACCTATCTGTAAGTAGAGGAATATCTGTAAGGTAAAATGTGTATCTGACTCTTCAAAAAGTTTTATTTTAATGAATAAAAACAACAACTACAAAGATTCCATGGAAGAAGAAATAATGGAAAAAGTCCTAAATGGGTGGGTTTTAAAAGAAAAAACTAAAAGTATAATTATAAAGAAGTCTAATGAGAAAATGGAGGATGGCAGAAATGGCCAATATGGCTGTATAAAAAGTCCTCTGAAGATGTGAAGACCAAGCCTCCTTCAACAAAAATATATTTCACCATGTAAATATGAAGAAAAGGATGAAAGGTCAGGACTGAAGCTTGAGAGTCATAAAAATATGTCAAGGAATACATATTTAGTTCCAAAAGATTTACAGGCTCAAATGGATTTACTGATGGTTTGAACTTTTATGTATTATCTTCGAGAAATCCTGGAGAATAGCTGATATGCCAAGATGACTTAATAAAAGGAAATATTTCCCCTAACTTCAAAAGGGGGGAAGGGAGGGTTCAAGAAATCACAAATCTGTCAAAACACTGTCTGGGAAATTTCAGTAATCACTAAAAATCAGCACAGATTTCTCAAGAACAATTTCTGTTGAGACTGCTATGAGGAATCATCTCTTGTAGGTTCTGCCCAACTTGTACAGACTGTTCATATACTTTCGGTCCCATTGATTAAACAATATCTGTTCTGACTTAGGCTTCCCCAACAGCACGAAACCGACTCCTCGTCCTGATAAACCCCTTATATTTCGTTTATGGCGAATTCCTGCCCAGCAAAGTCCCGGCCAACAGTCTTTCAAGAATTTCACAATTGCAGACCTTTATCAGACTTGGAAGGGTTCCAGGCTGATAACTTTCAGAGGCATCACTGTAGCAGACAATACTAGGCAAGAATGCAGGAACAGATCTTCAAATGAACTAACTGTCTCCTGCAAACCCCACTCCCCTTTCAATCCTCTTTTATTCCCTATGGGAGGGGCCATTCACCGTCGACCTGTGTCTTTACTCCCAAGTCGACCCTTGTTCCTTAGCTGTTCCCTTCTTCTGGCACATGCGAACACTGGGAACACTGGGAACAAGCTCCAGCTGTCTTTCTGCCTCACTGATATCCAACTCCAAAGGCAGCTGATAACTGTCAGACAACCCTGGCCCCATCTCTGCCTCTGACACAAAGCACTCATCAGAGACTCCAGAACTGACCCATGTTCCTTCCGAACCTCTTCACTGTCCGAATCTGCTGCCAGCTCTGCTGGCCGCTGGTGGGCCACAACAATATCAACTGACTGGGCCCAACAAGTAGGCCCTCTCTATCATCCTATCTGCCCTAGGGAATAATCTCTCAAAGCTTCTAATCTGATTTTATTTAAAAAAAAAAACATTTAAAACCACTTTTCCCCCATGACAAGGAATAGGGTGGATCACATCCAGATTGGGGAAATGTTTTGTGTAACAGAATGTGTTGCTTTGAACCTCTGTATGGTCTCTTTATTTTCTGTTGTTTTTTATTCTTCTAATCCACTTTTAAATACTGTATGGCACCCAGACTTGCCATGGAGTAAGATAGCTTCATAAATTACTTGGTAATTAAGTGAATAAGCAGGCCTTGTCAGAATAACTTCATCCCATTTTTAATAAGTTCACTTTATTAATATTTATGGGAATGCTATATCTTTATTGTCAACTGATTAGTAGCATTTAGGTGTATTTACTACTCCATAGTCTTTTCAGTACTCTCTCAATTTCAGCACATTGCTCCCAGCAATCTGAGTCCTCATTTTACCAACCTTGGGAGGATAAAGGCTGAATCAACCTTGAGCAGGTCAGGATTGAACTCCTGACTGTGGACAGAGTTAGCCTGCAATTCTGCATTCTAACCATTGCGCCACCAAGGCTCATTAGTCACAAAGTGCCTGCAAAAGTGGGAAATCCAATTTTAGATAGCAATTAAAATACATTCTGAATGACAAAAAATAATTTTGTTACTTTGTTGGCTCTATCCTGTTTTTACACTATCAGAAGAGAAACAATCCTTTCTTAATCTTAAATTCAATACTCAAACAGAGTATGAATATACAATGGGACCTTATACTGAGTCTTGGATGTCTGTAACGGTAAGTATTATTTCCTAATAACAATTCTTCAAGGTTATTAGTACAGAACTTTTCTAGCTCTACTATTAAAGATTCTTTAACTGAAAATACCAATATGAAAGAAATTGCCATTTGGACTTTTATCTTTATTACAGGCAGCCAGGAAATGTACATTAAAATATCTAGGCAAGTACACATTGCATTAAATTTTATGCTACTGTAGAAACTTTTTTATGTTATAGGTAATCTTTGGATAAAGATGGGACCAGGAACTCTGCAGCTAAGCACAATACCCTGTGATCTCATTGACTTATGATGGCAGTTTCAGTTGCAGTCATTAAGCGAATTGTCACAACCATTAGACATGACATCATGTAAGCACTATTTGTGATCTTCTGCCAGTTTCCCATTGACTCTGCTTGTCAGAAGAGCAAAGGTTGCATCACATGACCATGGGATACAGCAATTATCATAATTGCAGGCTGATTGCCAAATGCCTGAATTGTGATCACATTACTACAAGGACTCTGTAGGCTGCAACTTCAAGGACTGTCCATTAGTATCCTCATTCAGGCCATCATGGTTATCGAAAAGTGATATGGTAGTGAGGACTACCTATATTGTATTAGTTATTTTATTAGTACCATAGGTTACCAGACTTATTAAGAGAGTGAGGAAATTCACCAGTTGCCATATATGGATTAATATATATATCAAATGAAACAGTTATTGAGATGTGAAAAACTAAGATAAATATAAGCACCAAAAACAGTTTCAATACAGGTGCAAATATGATTCACCAGGAAGGTATTTGACAACATAGAAATACAATATTTAATCTTCTGCTTGGATTTATGAAACTACAGATGACCAAACAGTGAAATTATAAGATCTTACACACACACAAACATGCACACACTTCTGTGGCATTTCTTGCCTCTCAATGTTTATCAGTGGTGGTAAGACAGTAGATGACAAATGATAATAAGACAAAGTGCACAAAATGCAAGTTAAAGAATCCTAGGACAAGTTCATATTCTGGAAATACCTAGAATATGAATCATGCCATCTTCATTGGCAGTTCTCAAGAAGGGAGGAGCATTAATAGCTACACAACAGAAGTAACTTCTTTCTCACTTGATTCTAGAAGAATCTTCACATAGGGATCCATAAACAAATAAAGTTAAAAGGAGAAGGGTGTAACTGACAAAACTTGCATTATGACTTAACAAGCAAATTATGTACTTATGCACTTGCATCAGACATTGGAAGTCATGTAAATTATGCTTTGTGTTGTTAAGTTACAATTTGCACTCCATCCAATGGCTTTCTGAGGATGCCTATAAATGTTCTTTATTAAACAGAGGGCATTCTGATAGAATTTCAAAAACTGATATTCTTATGGTAAGGAAGTCTTTCAGCTGTATAACATTTTAAGGGACAAGGCAGAGCATGATGAGTATCCACAACACCTGAGTTTTATCTTCCCAGAAGTCCAGCTATATAACAATACAGCCCCTAGCATTGTTTACATGTACAATCTCATAAATTCTATCCACTCCATCTTCCATTCTGTATGAAAATTTGCAACACGCCTTATCTTTCTTTTTTTCTCTCTTTTCGCCTTCCCAGATGCATAGTTCAATAAAGCAGCAAAATGACTTTAAACAAAATCCATCTATTGTTAAAAGTACAGGAATTCTGTTTTGCTATCATTGTCAATGTGTACCTGAACAGGACTAACCCAGGAAAGACGTGCAAAATCAGAAGTTATGTGAACCAGATGTCCAACAGCGCCTACAATTGTACAGAACTCTGCTCCGCTGCTGTGTTGAATGTCTGTCTGTCTTGTCTGTCTAATTTATACAGCCACCAGACTCATCAAACAAGTGACTCTAGAAATGCAAAACGGCCAACACCCTCAACAGAAACAGCCCAAGTCTGCCAGGCCTTGGAGCAACATTCACAGCACCGAGCCCAGAGTCCGCATCCTCGACAGACGAAAAAGTCTGTCCATTGCGATCTTCGTTTCCGTCTCCCGGTTTTCCCCTATCCAAGATGGAGTCCCACAACTTCTCCCGCCCGCCCGCCTCTCTAGCCCCAGCTTATGTACGACCCCCACGAGAAGCCTAATGTCGCCCGCCCTCCACCCGCAACTCTACGCCTCTCCTTCGACTCCAGACTAGCCTTCCCGTCCCCGAGAGAGACCCTATTGCTCCCAAGTTTCTCTGCCATCCTCGGCCACGAAGAGTCAGCGAAAAAAGGGCCTAACGGAGAAGGCGCCCAGGGCCAGAAAGCAGGGTAGTCGGAAGAGCAGCACTACTACTACTGCTCCTACTGCTGCTGCTGACTGAGAAGAGAGGGAGAGGCCAGCCCCAGAGGCCTGAGGGAAGTCAGGCAGGCAGCTGGGTGTCAAAGCGCCCATTCGGGAGCTGGGCCGGCTGCAGGAAGAGCCGCGACGCCCCCAGGCAACCAACCCAGGCGCTGCCCCCTTACCCTCTGTAAAATCCTCCTCAGCATCGCGGCAGAGGTCACGTCCCTCCAGGGAGCGACGATTCCAGCCTCACCGCGGCCTCCTCAGAGCCATCTCCAAATCACGGGCTGCCCCCGCCCTCTCTCTCGCTCCGGCCCGACAAGCAAGGAAAGGCGCCGCCAGGAGTAGGGCGGGGAGAGAGAGGGAGGGGGAAGAAGAGCGTCCGAAGCCGCGAAAGGAGGGCGGCAGTTCTCTTTTCCTCCGCTTTGGGCTGGCGGAGGTGGGGCTTCGCGCTGTCTGGCGGAGAGGAGGAGCTGTCGTCGGACAGCGTTTGAATCTGTTCCGAGGAGCGAGGAGGATGAAGGCGGGCGGGTGGGAGAGCGGAGGACGGTGGCTGTCTCAGTCGCCCTCGCCTTCCGCCCTCTCCCCTTCTGCAAGACGAGGCGGCATCTCAGCTTCCCACCGCTTGTCCGCTCCAGAGTTTCCCCAAGTGACTCTGGCCACGTGTTCAAATGCATCTTTCTAGGCATCACTGCCGCCCCATTCACACAGACTGTACTTGACGTTTAGCTCTTCTGGGTCTTTTGAGAACGGATTCTAAAAATACGGCACTCTAAAGGAAACCATTCAGCTGTCCTCGTGATTTTCCAAGCTCGCACACTGATATGGGTGCTGAAAGAACCCTGTCGAAATCAAGCTGAACATTTTGTGTTCACCATCTCCCACCCACCCCAGAATCAGTCTCATTCTTTACTCCAAAATACAAGGGGTCACATGTAGCATTGTCTCGGAGAACTAAATATTATTTTAACGTTTAGCGGCTTAAAGAGTTCCAACTGAACAATTTACAGTATGCTACAATTAACCGTGAATTCACATATAGTGCAAATATATTGACTAACAGGAAATATTACCCCAGGATTGCAACCAAAGAATTATATCTATGGCAAATAGTAAGATAACTGTACTTGATTAGCCCAACTTACAAAAAACAACAGAGTCCATTCAAGTGAAAATAAATAATCTTACTAAGTAATGTTCAGCTCTATTCTTTTCTTATTCTTATTCTAATTGGCCAAAATGTCAGCACACCAAGTATAAGGATTAACTGTTATTGTCCAAGTGGAAATATTTCAGAAGGGAAAGAAGAAATGAATGTAATTAACATTTTACTAAACCAAAAAAATGGAAATTTTGTTCACTGGATTCATTGCTGTTTTTCTTTTGATTGGATCTAACTATAGATACAAGAATTTTCTCATATCTATTTTTTTTAGTTTTAGTTCATCTTCTTTTGATAGAACAATTAATCCTATTAAACCATAACAAAGGCCTATATGATTCAGCCTTTTTTCCAAAGAAAACAAAGTTTACTATTAAATTATAAGCAATAAAGTCTCTCTTTGTACGGGAGGTACAGCAGGGGAGTCTGTCTGTCTTTCTGTCTGTCTATCTGTATCTTGTATCCTGAATATCTCAGTACATTGCTACTACTACTAATTCGTGGGATGCATACAACAGCATATTGGCTGGCAGGGTAATCTTTAGATTCAATATTCTACTTGCACAAGACAGTGCAATTTGGAATAATAACTTTGTTTGTACTCTTCATCCCTTGAAAGATAGATAGGTGGCAGTAAAAACTATCATGCCCCTATATGGCTTAATATTTTGAAAGTCAAGACAAAACCAAGATATGTCTATCCAGAGGACATGTGGTTGAGAAACTGGCTCCTCCAACTTTTCATTCTATGGATTCAGCCCTGCCATTACCATTATGAATAATTTGTCTATTCAGTACAGTAGAGTGGCTATGGGACCTGTTTAATACACGTGTAAAGACTGCAATTATATACTAGCAATTGGAAGAATATTTGTTTGCAGTGGTGTCTATGGATGGGGCGCTGTAGGAGTCAGATTGTTGTCCAGAGCAGACTGACACTACACCCCATCCAAAAAGGGATAGAATTTGCAGCACTATATGGTGCTTTCATCATTTTGATCAATGGTGTTTTCATCATTTTGATCAAAGTAGTAAGTTGCTGATTATTCACTTAAGCAGGAGAAACATAAGAATATATGCAAAAACTACACAGCATTAGTTTGTTGCATGTATCTAGGAAAGTTGGGTTGGGCTGATGGGAAGTGACTGGCCCAAAGTCACCCAGCTGGCTTTCATGGCTAAGGCAAGACTTGAACTTACAGCCTCCTGGTTTCCAGCCTGGTACCTTAAGCACTATGGCTAATCTACTTTCTCCTAAAAACATTGACATAGCATTGCAATGAAACTTTATGCTTTCTTTAGAGTAAATCATTAGGAACACAGCCCTACTTCTTTTTAATTGCATGGTGACTTACAAATGGAGGATTAGAGTGACACAAATGAAAGGTAAAACATTACTATGAAAGAATTGGAGAAAAATGCACAATGGATCATTATTAATTTGCCTTAGCTCTGATTAAATAAATGATAGTGAAATTAGCAAAAGCAATAATTAGATACCATGCAGTGTAATCAAGTTCAAAATCTTGGAATATTTCACAGATGATTCAGAACAATTATACCGTGTTCATAGCAAATATGAAGAGAAAGAAAAGTGTTTCACAATTAATTTGGTTCCTGTTACATTCAGTAAATATTATAATATATGAACATCTATAAATATTTTTAATTTTAACCTTTAAATTCAATTTATTTCTGAAAGATTGTAGAAAACTGATTGGTAGCCATAATGATGCAGTGGTTAGAGGGCAGTATTTGCAAGCTAACTCTGCCCACAGCCAGGAGTTTGATCCTCTGCCTGCAGCCAGGGGTTCGACTCAGTTTTCCATCCTTCCAGGGTCAGTAAAACTAGGACCCAAATTATTAGGAGTAATATGCTGACATTTGTGAGCCGCTCAGAGAATGTTATAAAGCACTCTGGAATGGTATATAAGTCTAAGTACTATTGCTACTGGTAGTATTCTGTGCTTCCTTGCTGCATAGACCTATCCCAAATTCAATTGTGTCACAATGTTTAATGATTTGGTTCATTTAGAAGAGATAATGAAATTAAGTTTTTTTATGAGCTACTCGGTAGATACTCTTCACATTTGTATTGCCTATAATTAACTGAAATTAGTGTTATTAAAAGTATACTTACTCGTTGCATCATACAATAACAAATGTTCACTGGATGTTTTACTAGTTAAAAAAAATAAAGCCATAAAATTCAATTTGAAAATAAAATTAAAAAACAGCACAAGCCAACAATGTTTTTGGAAAAGCAGTAAGAAAAAATAAGAAAAATGTAACAAAACTAAAAGAATAATAAAAGTATGTAAACCTAAAAATATTGTCTCTTGTGAGCCATCTTGAAAAATCTACAGGCTAATACCTAAAGTTTTATCTGTTGATTAATTTTTATTATAATGTATGATGAAGTATATAGGACAGTGATGGCTAACTTTTTTCAGCTCCTGTGCTGAAAATTGTGTGCACGCTCGTGTGCATGCACTCGTGTGCCACACCCAGAAGGCAATGCGTGTTGGTCCCCACACAACCCCTGCACATGCACACGCGATCCCCCTGTGCACTATGCATGTGAGACCCCCCCATGTGTGCTGCGCATCTCTGCACATGTGAGTGTGTCTCGCGCACACCCTGGTCCCATGTGAGTCAGATATCTGACAATCAGCTGTTGGGTAGTGGCATGCGCATATGCAGTGAAGCTCTTCCGGGCGCCCTCTCGCATGCCGGAAGAAGTGGCTCTGCATGCCACTTCCAGCACACTTGCCATAGGTTGTCATCACAGATATAGCCTTTGATTCAGTGGTACATGACAAACTACTCCTAAAACTAAAATCTTATGGTATCTCTGGACAACTGCATAACTGAAGCATTCCTGTCAAACAGACAACTAATGGTCAAAATTGAGAGTGTCCTATCAAATTCTGTACCTGTCAACAGTGGTGTCCTCCAAGGCAGTGTTCTAGGACCAACTCTCTTCATTTCCACATAAATGACCTCTGTGATCATATTAAGAGCGTTCTTTTCACTGATGATGTAAAGCTGTTCAATACCACAGACAATACTGCTACCCTTCAAAAAGATCTTGACTATGTATCAGAATGGTCAAACAAATGGCAACTTCAAATATGAACAAATAAATGATCTGTCTTACATATTGGCAAAAAAAATCAGAAAATAAAATACAAGCTGAATAGTCAAGATCTTGTTGATAATCCAAGCTCTGTAAAGGACCTTGGAATACTCATCTCTAATGATCTAAGTGCTAGAGCCCACTGTAACTACATAGCCAAAAAGGCATTAAGAGCTGTTAACCTAATCCTCCGTAGCTTTTTCTCTGGTAAAATCACACTACTAACTAGAGCATACAAAACATTGGCTAGACTAATACTCGAATACAGCTCATCAGTCTGGAACCTACATTACGTATCTGATATTAGCACAGTTGAGAAAGTCCAGAAATATTTCACAAGAAGAGTTCTCCACTCCTCTACTCATTGTAGAATACCTTATGCCACCAGACTTGAAATTCTAGACCTAGAAAACCTAGAAGACCTAGAAAACCTTGAATTATGCCAGTCTGATCTAAGTATGGTATATAAAATCATACATTGCAATGTCCTACCTGTCAATGAATACTTCAGCTACAGCCATAACAACACAAGAGCACACAATAGATACAAACTCAAGGTTAACCGCACCAAACTTGATTGCAGGAAATACGACTTCAGCAACAGAGTGGTCAATGTCTGGAATACTCAACCTGACTCTGTAGTTTCTTCCCCAAACCCCAAAAACATTAACCTTAGACTGTCTACTATTGACCTCACCCCTTTCCTAAGAGGCCTGTAGGGGGCGTGCATAAGCGCACCAACATGCCAACCATCCCTGTCCTATTGTCTCTTTTATTTTTTTATATGTACCCATTTCATGTATTCATAACTATGTATATACTTATACTTATTATCTTGTAAGCAATTGACAAATCAAATAAATAAATAAATAAAATATAGGAGATAGTGTGTCAAACCTGCCTAGTCTGATCCCTTAGGGAAGAAAAACCCTTGACTGCATTTGGTTGAAATGAAAGGTATTTTTACTAAGAGATGCTGATTGTAGTAAAGTCAGACAGAATCTGAGTTTCCCGCATATCAATACAAAACTTCATTCCCATTCCCTCCCCTCATGATCAGTTCAACCCCAGCTAATACAAGGCCAGCAGGATGTTTTGGGAATGCTGAGGTGTTTGGGCTGGTAATTTTCCACACACAGGGCAAATGACCTTGAAGATGCCTGGCTTGAACTGGTTCCATATTGATCTGCTTTTCTTCACCTGTCATTCCCCCTCCCGAATTCCAACAAAAAGTGCATACTGGTTTATTGTCCATTTGTCGTCCTCCAATCCCACCCCCTAGTCCTTTGATGGCAGGACTCCAGCAAGACATCAAGCTGAAAATGGTGGACCTGACATGGTGGCTTTTATACTGTAAATAAGAAATCACTTGATGAAAATTAAAATTGTTTTTTCTTGATTGGTTCAAGCAATTTCCTGCCACTGATTTGGGAAGACGTAACCAGCCCACAATTTCTCAAGCTAATATTATCCTAGCTTGAATATTTCCTCTTTTTTTAAACTTAGCAAATATAGTTATAATTATCTCATCATCATCTGGTAGTTGTCTATATAATTAGACATTAGAAAAATGTCTATTCAGCATCTACATCTTCTGTCCAAATATTACAAACCCACAAATTCTTTTTTTATATACAGTTCAATCACCTTAGGCTTTAATTTTCCATATGTGTTTTCTTTTATTTAAGTTTTTTTTCAGGGATGTGTTTAATCAAAATCTTCTACAGAGGCCAAATAATAATAACATTATTATATGTTTTTCTCAGTCTTGTGTTTTCTTAATATTTTCAAGAGTTTGCAACAGCTTGATAACTATTATGTCTTCGGCCATTTAGTGTTCTGCACTTTCTAAGGATGCAAATCTAGAAATAATAGAGATACTTATGGAAATACTGCATCTGGATGCCCCAAAGGAAGGATCAATAATTGCAATGGCAGGGTTTTAACCCAATCCAATATAAATGATTTTTAAAAGTTTCTTCTTCTTTTGTGCAAGTTTGTTGTCTGATTTCTCCCACTTTTATTTATCACTCTATAGTACCTATATAAAAATATTCCACTGTTACATTATCCAAAACATCAGTCTTCTCATATACATATACATACATACACAGAACTGAAAAGGCATTGAATTTAGAAAGCAAGAAGGAAACCATGTCATTTTTTACAATGCTATAGTTTGTGTGTGTGCTTGTGTGTGCATGTGTGTCTTTGTGGGTTTAGGGTTATGTATGAAAATCCTATGTTACATGGCAGTACCTGCTTCAAGGGAAGTTGACTGTATAGCTCCTGCTAGAAAAGGCAAAACTATCTCATCAAAGAAGGATAAAATGATTTGTGTTTGCACCAACTTTGCACTTCAGTGTTATATTGTAATCTCTCCTGAACATCCTGTGCTGACAATTTGGCAGCAATTCCTGTGATTGACACACATGGCAGATTTCTGGCTTCATTTTGAAGACATCCAGTAACACACACCCCCGCCCCCGTATTTAATAATAGACACAATACCCTTATCCACAAACCACTACATCGACTAACACCTGCATCAGTCAAGTTCTCACATGCTTGTCCAGTATGTTTGTCTTCACCACTAAATAATCTATGTTATGATCTCATCTCAGTCATTATACCACTGAGTGTGGATTATTGCCTATCGGCCCTTTATTCTAAATTTCTTGTCATTCTATTTTTTTCCTCTTGCCATTGGATTTTAAAGATATCTTTTTGATCAGTTTCCATATCTTCTTAGAGTCTGATATTATACAACTAAGAGCAAGTGTCACCATATGAGTCTACAGGGAAAACTTCAAAATCCATGTCTGAGTGATAATTTTATGAAAATTCAAGTCATCTCCTGATCATGACATATCCATTCTTGTGTTTTGTAATTGTTTTTCTTCAGAGTATATACATTTTAACTTCAAAATCTAGTGGATTTTCCTGGTGGTCTCCCATCCATGTTCTGCTTAAGGTTGAACCTATTCAGCTTCTCAAAATCAGCCAAAGTTGGCTAGAGTTGCCACCTTGTTTAGCCAAACCTTCATTACAATCAACTAAATGAACGCAAAAATGTAAAAAAAAAACACCTTTTGAGTTCTCTTGGATATTGTAAAAGATAAAAGGAAAAACAAAGTTTCTATTAGTTCAGCTATGTTAAACCATCTCTATAAGTTTGCTTTTTTATTTCAAATACATTTTATATTTGCAAATCATAATATAGTTTTGCTTATACTGTTGGACAATTGAATGTAATATTCAAGCAAATATTATCATTGGCTTCAGAAAAGAGATTTAGAAAATCCTAGCAACATCAGCAAAGTTGCCAGTTATTCAGTTTTATTTCTTTTTTTCCACAAGGGGGCACCATGTGTATTTTCTCCTTCAGGGACCAAGTTATCTTGGCTAGTCTTTGTGAAAAAGGTGTTTTAAAGCATCATTTTCCTAAACTGATATTTGAAAATTAGAAGATACCAATGCCTAAACTCCATTGGATAACTACTGTTAGATGTGGAGCATGGGTACGAAGAATGGAGACGAGCCAGTGAAATAGTGAACTTCAAAACTCTTTATTAACATGGTGTGACAACTCAAACTGGATGGCTGCTATAGCCTTCCTTATATAGGCAACTAATTAACTATTCAACCAATGGCAACCTGGGAGCGCTAGCTCCGTTAACCAATGAAAACGGCTTGCTAATGGCCAATCAGATTCTCCTGAACGGACCAATCTAATCTCGCCATTTAACAGCCAATCAGAAGTGCAGGGCCAGAACCCTGCACTTGACTTCAAGCTCTGGATAACTTTATTAAGCATTTATTCATTCACAACACCCCTTCCCCCCGGGTTCTGTTTATGGGGTGCGGTCATGTAGTCCTTGAGGTAGGACGGTTGTTTTGTTAGCCTTTTTGATTTTCTCTGTGCACCCTGCATTTGGCTGCACTCTTGTTGAGGTAGGGCATTGTTTGGCAAAGGGATTGCCTCTGATTCAGAGTTCACGTTTTCGTTGTCACCAACATCTTCGGTATCACCCTGAGGTGCATTCACTCCCATCCCTGATTCCTGTTCTCGCGTTTCTGTTCCGCTATCATTTCCTTCAAAAAGGTTTTCTGCTAATTGAAATTCATCTTCTTCTGTATCTCCGCCCCCCCTCAGTTTGGTCATTAGGGAGTTCGGAAATGCCTGACTGCAGCCTTGATCATAGTTGATCGATATGGCGCTTCCAAAGTCTATCGTCAGGGCATTGTACAAGGTATGATCTTGGGCTGGTTACATGGACCACAGTCGCTTCTACCCACAGCGGATCGCCCGATAAGTTTTTAGCGAACACCAAATCACCTACCTGGAAGGTACGGCATCAGCCGCTGGATCTGAGTGGTTTTTCTGGTTCGTAGGCTGGGTGTAACCGGTCAAGGTGGGAGCGGAGCTTTCGTCCCATTAGCAGCTCGGCGGGAGTTTTGTTTGTGATGCTGTGAGGAGTGATGTGCTGTAAAAAGAGGATTCGGTTTATCTTCTCTTCAATGTTGTCATAATCTACTTTCTGTTGCGTTTTCTTGACGAATTGTACCATGCGCTCAGGCCTACCGTTGGCCGCAGGATGCTCAGGTGAAGTGAGTGCATGTCGAATACCGCGGTCCGCCAGGTACTGCTCAAAGGACAGCGCGGTAAATTGGGGCCCGTTGTTGGATACCAGAACGTCTGGTAATCCGTGGGTTGCAAACAGTCTTTCTAGTTTTTTGATGACCGCTTCAGTTGTCGTGTTCCTGATTCGGTGGATTTCGAGCCAGTTTGAGTAGGCATCTACAGTTAACGAGAAGGTGTGGCCTTTGGTCGGCCCAGCAAAATCCAGATGGATACGGGACCAGGGTCCCCGCGGTGTCTCCCACTCGGTTGGGATTGCCTTTGGTGGAGCGTTGCTTACTTCTTGGCATCTACGACAAGTTTTGACCCACGATTCAATTTGCTTGTCGATGCCTGGCCACCACGCGTAGCTTCATGCGAGGGCCTTCATGCGCACGATGCCGGGGTGGCCATCGTACAAGGTTCTTAGTAGTGCCTGTTGGAGTCGTTCTGGAATAACGACTCTATCGCCCCAGATGATGCAGCCCTTTTGAGAAAACAACTCTGGTTGTCAACTTTTGAATGGTGCGAAGTCGTCTGATACTTGGTCCAATGGCCATCCGCGTTCTACCCACGTGAGGACTCGTGCTAAGGTGGGGTCTCATTTTGTTTCTCTCGTGATATCACGGGCAGTTAATGGCGTTGCACGGAGTGTCTCGATCTGCAACGTTGTCATTGTTGGCGCAGGGTCATCAGTAGTCTCTGGGAGCGGTGCACGGCTCAACGCGTCGGCATGGGGAATAGCTTTCCCGGGGCGGTATTGCAGCTGATAATTATAAGCAGCCAAGAATTCTGACCAGCGAGTCATCCTGGGAGATAATATATAGGGGGTTGGCTTATCCCCAGCTATTATTCCCAGCAAAGGTTTGTGGTCAGTCACTATAGTAAAAGCCCGGCCGTACACGTACTCATGAAATCTTTTGACAGCTGACACAATTGCAAGGGCTTCTTTATCAATCTGGCTGTAATTTCGCTCAGTTTTCGAGAGTGTCTTTGAAAAATAGGCAACAGGGGCTTCGCTACCGTTAGGCAATACGTGGCTCAAAATGGCGCCTACTCCGAAAGGCGATGCATCACACATGATATTTAACGGTAAGGTTTCATTGTACTGCATTAGCACAGCGTCAGAAGTCAGTAGTTTTTTTACATTATGGAACGCCTGCTCTTCTCTATGACCCCATACCCAGATTGCTTTTTGGTCCAGTAGACGATGTAAAGGTTCAGCGACAGTTGCCTTGTGCGGCAAGAATACGTTATAAAAATTGATGAGGCCTAGAAACGCCTGAAGGTCAGCCTTATTCCGGGGTCTGGGAGCGTTTTTTATTGCTCTTAATTTGCTATCTGTAGGGTGGATACCCTGACTGTCAATTAAGTACCCTAAAAATTCGACACGGTCTGTACACAGCTTACACTTTATTTTTCTTCACCTTAAGGCCTGCATCTTTGAATTTTTGGAGAACCAGTCTTAAACGATCCCGTAAGATTTTTGGAGTAGGGGCAGCAATTAACACATCGTCGAAGTAGGGGATAACGCCTTTAATCCCTTGTAAGAGTCTTTCCATTAGGCTCTGAAAGATCCCCGGGGCTACACTCACTCCGAATTGGAGCCGCGTACATTTAAAGGCACCTCAGTGCATCACGATTGTCTGTGCCTGAGCCGTTTTTTCATCAACCGGCAGTTGCTGATAAGCCTGAGCTAAGTCTAGTTTAGCTTAGACTTTTCCGCCCCCCAGGGAATGGAGGAGGTGTTGCACCACCGGCACCGGATATGGGTTCTGCTGCAGGGCGTGGTTTAGGGTGGCTCGGTAGTCCCCACAAATTCTTATCGAACCATCCGGCTTAATGGGTGTCACAATTGGTGTCTCCCAGGGAGAGTGATCGGTTGGCTCTAACACTCCCTGGGCTATTAACTTATCAAGCTGTTCGTCAATTTTTGGCTTTAGTGCGAACGGAACTCGACGAGACTTGAGGCGGATGGGAGCTATTTTTGGATTAAGGCTAAAGGATATCGGGGTTCCCTTGTACTTGCCTAGCTTTTCCGCGAAGACGTCCTTGAATTCATGGACGAGGTCCTCCTCCCAGTCACTGTCGCCGATTCGGTTAATGCCTGCCACTTCAATGCCAAGTGGTGCGAACCATTGGAGGCCTAACAGGCTAGGCCGGTCCTTGTCGATCACCGTCAGGGGTAAGTACGCTGTGCGGTTTTTGAACGAAACTCGGACTCGACTGGATCCCACGACTGGAATCCGGTTCCCCTGACAGTCTTTAAGTATGAGTCTTTGGGAACGAAGGTCTTGGCGCCGGATAGTAGGGGTGAGTTGCTTGAGGGTCTTCCAGGAAACCATCAAAAGAGACGATCCCGAGTCGACTTCCATTTGGCAGGGCTGATTTTTGATGGCCACTTTAATTCGGATTTTCTTAGCATCCAAGGAAGAGACGTGACCGATAGTGATAGTTTGGTGAGCCTCTTCTCACTTCGTTAGGCGATTCATGGGTCGGTTTCTGTAGGAGTGGTTTACTGGTTCTCGCCTTACAGGACAGTTTCCTGTCGATTGGCAATAGTTGGCCCCCTTCGAGGTTTGGCTGGGTCCTAGGAGACTTCTACAGACCCGTCCGATATGGCCTCGTTTCCCGCACTCATGGCAGAGTGCGTCGCGGAATTTGCATTCGGACCGGTAATGGTTGGCCCCGCAGCCAGTGCATGGTTGCTGGGACTTCGGGTAATGGTCCCAATCAGACCGCAGTCGATGGATCTCTTCTTTGTCGCTGTCTGACGACGAAGAGAGGTCCTCGTGGTGGGCCGTTGAGAGCTGTCCTTCTGCCTTAGGTGAAATGTCGCAGGCTGGTTGATGTGTCAGAGTGCAGTTGCGGCACAGTTGGGCAGCCGACTTCTTGGTTGCTTCTGCCGCGGTAGCATCAGTGATGGCATCAGCAAGGCTAATGTCGCCCTTTGCCATTATCTTGCTCTGCACGTTTAGCGCATCTAATCCCAGAACTACTCAGTCTCTCAAAGCCTCTTCCAGATCGGCGAAATTGCAGAGGCCTCCCAACTTTCGGAGGTCCGCAATGAATTCGGCAATGCTCTCTCCTTTCCGCTGGTTTCTTTGGTAGAACTCGTGTCGTCTTATGAGCGTTGGTATGGTCGGTGCATAGTGGGCCCTTAGTAGAGGTTCGAGGAAGTCCCAGTCCATAGCCTTCACTTCTGCCGGTTTTGCTAGTGCCTTGGCCATCTTGAATACGGTTGGCCCGCAATGCATTAGGAATACCGCCCGTTTCTTCCCGGTTGTGGCATCCTTCAAATTATTGGTTTCCAAGAACATTTGGAAACGATCCATGTAGGTCTCCCAGTCTTCATGTGCTGGGTCGAATGGAGCGGGTGGTACAACGCCACCGGACATGGTTCCGCCGTTGTGCGTTTCAGCCATGTGCTCGGTTGTCTTCTTCGTTGTTTAGTCAGCTCTGACGTCTCCACATCCCAGCCTCGTCGCCAGTGTTAGATGTGGAGCATGGGTACGAAGAATGGAGATGAGCCGGTGAAATAGTGAACTTCAAAACTCTTTATTAACATGGTGTGACAGCTCAAACTGGATGGCTGCTATAGCCTTCCTTATATAGGCAACTAATTAACTATTCAACCAATGGCAACCTGGGAGCGCTAGCTCCGTTAACCAATGAGAACGGCTTGCTAATGGCCAATCAGATTCTCCTGAAAGGACCAATCTGATCTCGCCATTTAACAGCCAATCAGAAGTGCAGGGCCAGAACCCTGCACTTGACTTCAAGCTCTGGATAACTTTATTAAGCATTTATTCATTCACAACAACTACATATTCTAAATGCTAGCATATAATATTGCACATGGGAATGACAGCACTGAATAATCAAAATGTATATTTATATTAGTTCCAAAACTGAAAGAAAAGAAAGAGATACGCAAGAATGCAGTTTCAAACCATATAATGAATTTACGGATCTAAACTTTACAAAAGCTGGGGAACTAGGAAAATTTTATAGAACTAATTTATTTGCAATAAACAAATGAAATTATAAATTTATTTTATAGCATTATTTTCAAGGCCTCAGATAGAATTATTGTCTACAGTGAAATGCTAACCACATTTTCATGGAACTGATTCATTCTTGGTTCAAGAGGTTCAAGAAGAGGCTTATCCCTTCATAATTAGGTTGAAGGCTCAAGTGTAAACATTTTTTTAAAACATAGAAAATATTAAATTTCTTAAAATGCCGTTTCAGATCAACTTGCAAGGATAGAGACAAAGTGAGATCACTATAAGTTTAGTCACTTAAGAAGGAAATGTTTACATGATTAAAAAATGCTAAGTATAAAAGCTGATTTGTTTATTTTATAATTTCACAGCAATTAATTCTGCCTAGTCTGAAATAATGTTATCATATATCCTGGCCACTTTTTTAAAAAAAAAACAAATTTTATTGATTTTACAGAACACAAACAAAACTAAAAGATCTTTTCTGAAGGTTGTCTGATCCCGGGTTGAAACTCTTCGCACAGACACAAATTCAAACATCATATTCACTTTATATATCCTTCTATATCTTATTATCATTTTCTTTTTTATATTATATATATAAACCATTTTTATCAATTTTATATAAACAATGCACAAGGCATAACAGCTTATAAGTTCTTTTCTAAGAAAAAATAATAAAAGAAGAAAACCAATAGAACATAACAATCCCAAATTATAGTATCAATACTTTGTCTATTTAACTTCACATCTTATCCCAACTTCTCCTTTTCATCCAAATTATTTCTTATTAATTAAAAAAAAATTTTTTTTGCCTTTTTTCAATATACAACATCCAAAAAAAAAAAAAAAAAGCATAACAAAACCTTTATATATCCTTTCATATCTTATTACCATTTTCAATAATATTCTTTGTCTGTTCTATTTCCAACTATCCATTCATCTTTTTTCTTTTATTATACTTCTCCTATACACCAATTGGAGTAACGTCTATAACTCATTACCCTAACTTAAAAGTACTTCATATAACAATTTTTCTTGGGATTCTGTTTAAAAGATTCTAAAATTACATAATGAATTTTATACTCTAAATACACATATAAAAAACACAATCTTATGTACCCTCCAGAATCCCTCTTTTATCCTAAATTAAATTCACCCATTGTCTCTGAATAAACTTTTTTTCTTTAGATCTTGCTTCCCCCCATTGAGGCTTCTCCTCCCCCCCTTTCTCTCTTGCTTATTCTTCTCCTTGCCCTTTTTACCCCTTTGTCTTTCCTCCTCCCTTTTCTTACTCCTTTTCCTTTGCTTTCTAACCTTGCCTCCACCTTTCCGCTCATTTTTCTCTTCTTTGGTTGTTTTTATAATTCTTAAAATCCCCTTTTTCTTATCCTTTTTCTCCTCCTCCCCGGAAAGAACCCATTGTTCATCAAAGATGGCTTCTTCTTCCTCTTCTTCTTTGTCCCAGTCCTTCTGCTGCGTAGTCAACTTTTCATAAGTACATAACGCCATTTCTAAGAATTGAAACAAAGTGCCCAAAGTATCTTCCTTTTTATATTTTTGATATTCAGTCTTTAGTTCATCCACAAGCGATGCCATTATGAAAAGAGAAACTTTTCCCAAAACAACCACAAGTATTTTTAATCAAAAATAATTCAAAAAAAGTTCCAAAAATTAATATTTTTCTTCTCTTTCTCTTTCTGGGGTTAATGTTTAATCAAAGAGGTCCAATTACCATATACCTTTCTTTGGGATTCTAGGCAATCTCCTCCTTTTTCAGCTTCTGCTCCAATTTTTTTCCTCTCCCTTCCCACTTGCAACATCAATTTTAAATAATCAGAAATCCATACCTCCAACAAGGGTTTTCCAATTTTTTAAGTTTTTCAATGTCCAAAAATCCTTTTGTCCCTTAGCTTCAACTCTCAAAACAATTCACTTTCAATGTCCAATATGTCCAAACATTTCTGCTGTTTCCATGGGGTGGGAGAGTAAAGAAAAAAAAAAGTTCCCTTTAACAGCTTCTCCACCGCTTTCGATCTTCTTAGGGATACAATGTATCCTCCAGCAATTCAAACAGCTCAATTCCAACCAATTTGAAAGATATTACTTGACCCGGCTCAGACAGCACTTTCACTCTTCTTACTTCCTCCAGCGCAATCTTACCCGGTTGCTGGCTTCTTCGTGGCGGCCATTGCTGACCACCGCTCCACCGCCTTGGGAAAAAGGGGTTTTTCCGGAGAAGGAGGGGGTCTGCGACACCCCCAACCCCCTGTCCGACTCCCCTCTCTCTTCAGCTGTCCCTACAGGGCAGCCATATCCCCCTGACCCATCTGGATCGGGGGTACCTCGGTGGCTAGCACAGCAGGAATCGCGAGCTCTCGCGAATTCCTGCTGCCCCGAAGCCACGCGAAACCGGAAAAACCCATCCTGGCCACTTTTTACAGAGGTACAATTGAGAGCGTTTTAACAAACTGCATCACTGTTTGGTTTGGTGGCAGAAGCGCCTCAGAGAGAAAGTCCATACAGAGAGTAGTAAGGACAGCCAAGAAGATACTCTAGGAAGCTTGCTTCCTGTCATTCGGATACTGCTTATAAGCACTTTGTGCTTAGAGCTCGAAGCATTGTTAGAAACCCCCACACTAATGTCATGGTCTGCTTCTGTTGCTCCCCTCTGAGAGGGGTTTTTGAAGTATTTCTAGCAGGACTATCAAATTCTGAGAGAGCTTTGTTCCCCTATGCCATCCATCTCGTAGACTTGAAAGACTTGTTTCTCTCACCATGTAAACGTATACATCTAAACTAGACTGTGCTGTTTCTCCATATCATATATGTGGGCATATGCACAATTTGTATTTATATATTTATTTAGTCATGTTTATATGGTGTATATTAGAGGTAGGGACTCTTTGAGAGCTATATGCAATGAAATTTCATTTTAATGTAAGCTGATTAGTGTACATTCAAAATGACAATAAAGTTATTCTAAATTCTAAGTCTAAGTCTAATAACTGTATAAAATTTCTTGGAGGCATTGATCACCAATGTATCTTCCTGAGACTAGTTCAGGAGACAATGCAGGGTCTTTCCTCAACCACAGGAGGGCCCACTGAATCTCAAACAGCAGCTTCCATTTTAAGGCCCTTATAGTGCTTTCAAAAGCAAGCATGCTGCCCTCCCCAGGGCATTTTTCAACAAACCTCAGTCCAGTAGGGTTTCCCTATGCTTCAATTATAGAAGAAAACCATGCTTTTAAATTAAGAAAGGAAAGATAACCAAATTGTGCCTGTACTTTACACAGCCACAATGCTTGCCAGTGTTAAGTGCTCCCAAACAATGTATGAGATTTAAACTTCATTTTATAATCAGGGTGGATTACTCATTTGATGGAACCACCTTACCAAAACTGAGCAATACTGAATTGGTCAGTTCCTGGATTGCAGATTAAGAATCCTGTGTTTTCTTAGAGACTTATGGGGGGAAATTGATAATATTTAGATGACTAAATAAAAGATCTTCTGCTTTGGGTAAATCATGGTTATTCAGTTTGTTAAATCATAGATTAAGATGGCCATGATTTGTCATCTGGCTGGGTTTTCAGAACTCTATCATTTTGGTCATTTTTTTTCTGAAATTTCTTCAGCTTTTCCATGTCCCCTTTAAAATGTTATGCCAAGGACTAATTCTCACAATGAAGCTAAATGTGTTTCCACTGCAATTAAAGAACTACTCCTGAATGCATCATTTATTAATTATGGCACAATAATAACCCAAGACTGCACTGGGTCTTTTAGCTGCTAGGCACACAAGATCAACTACGTACTCATGATCGGCTGGTGATCCATTAGTATTTTTTCTCAAACACTTAGTCAACAGATATATCTCCTATTTGCTTTAGCCGACCCAAATGTAGGATATTTTACATACCACAATTGAATAGCATCCTGTTGGATTTGGACCAAAGATACAGCCATTAATATCATTTTTATTTAGCATATTTTGTCATGTCAAGCTTATCCTAGCCCCTAGAGCAGGGGTCTTCAAACTTGACAGCTTTAAGGCTTGTGGAATTCAACTCCCAGAATTCCTCCTGCAGTCATGCTAGTTCAGGAATTCTGGGAGTTGAAGTTCACAACTCTTAATCTTGCCAAGTTTGAAGACTCTTGCCCTAGAGCAGGGGTCGCCAACCTACTGGACCTCAAGGACCACCAAACTCATAATTTTAAAACCCACAGTCCAGAGTCCCTGGAAAAATCCCCAAAAAAAGGCTGCAGGAAAATTCCCCACCCCATTTTCTTACCGATCAATCATTCTCAAATAAAGAATCAATCATTCTTTATTTGAGATCACAGGATACCGTCTCCAGCTCCGAGGAGGGGGGAGAGACTGAGATATTTGGCTTCATGCAAGGAAAGCAGAAGCAGCAGAAAAATTTCTCTCCCCCAAACTCTGCCAGAAATGATTCTTTGTGAGACTTGTCATGCCAGTGCAGCCTCTTGGAGCAGGATGCCTTGCAGGGTCCCAAAGACTCATTTCTGTCAGAGTTTGGGGGAGAGAAAGAAAGACTTTGGCTGCTTTCCTTCTGTGCAGCCAAAGGCAAAAGAAGAAAGAAGCAGAAAGAAGCAGCCTGGTGGCCAGGCCAAGCATGTGGGGTAAGTGGGGCAAGTTTCCCCCTCCCCTCACTCCCTTGTGTTGTTTGCAATGCAAGCAACGCAAGCATTGTGTTCCCGAGGGCCATGTGGGTGGTGCAGCCTTGTATTCCCACACAGCCTGGATTAATTGCCTTGGGAGTGACATTTCTCTGTGGACCATCAAAATTTTCTCATGGACCACCAGTGTCCCGGGTCCACTGGTTGTTGACCACTGCTCTAGAGGATAATTTTGCAACGATAACTATACAAGAGCACACAATAGATACAAACTCAAGGTAAACCGCATCGAACTTGGTTGCAGGAAATACGACTTCAGCAACAGAGTGGTCAATGTCTGGAATACTCTACCTGACTCTGTGGTTTCTTCCCCCAAAACTGTAACCTTAGACTGTCTACTATTGACCTCATCCTTTTCCTAAGAGGTCTGTAGTGGGCGTGCATAAGCGCATCAACGTACCTACCGTCCTTGTCCTATTGACTCTTTTTATTTTTCTTATATGTATCCATTTCATGTATTCCTAACTCTGTTTATATTTATACCTATTATCTTGTAAGCGATTGACAAATCAAATAAATAAATAGGATTTTTAAAAATTTGTGGAAAGAAATTAAGACTCAGGGAAGGTTCTAATACTGATAAAGTATTAGGGGTGTGCAAAATGTAGTTTTGAAACTGTTGTAACTATGTATCATTCATGTGATTGCAACTATGTATCAGTGCAACTATGTATCATTCAAGCATTGCAATAATGTATCATTCTCGTGTAAACATTAGACTTCTGTCTCTTCAGTGATCTTTGCCAGGCATGTATAAGAGACGGGGAGATAAGCATCTGTCAATACAGAATGATATCCTAACTGACTTGAACAATTGTAAATCACACACATCCTGTTAACCTGATATCCTAACTGACCTGAACTGTTGTAAATCACATACATCCTGTTTAACCTGGTATCTTAACTGACCTGAACTATTGTAAATCATGTATATCCTGTTGACCTAAACTATTGTAACTCATGTATATCCTGTTTACCTTGGGCTCTGAAAAATTTCACCCCCCTGTGAAAAAGCATAATAAAAGAGCGTGTGCCAAGACATTCGGGGTGCGCTCATCCCGAGAAACCTCATCTCGTGTCGTTTCTTCCTCCTTCGCTCCCTCTCATGAGGCGCCCATCTAATGCCGGATAGCAGATACCGCATTCTGGTGACCCCGACATGATTCCCTAAGGGGGATACGCAGCGGCGCGCCCATATATTATCAGCTCGGTGGGAGCTGTGCATCGCCAGGCGCCTGAGCGAATTGCACATCATCGGATCTGAAAGACGGTCTCGACTTTAGTAAGTATGGGTGGAGGCTTTTCTCAACAGCAGACGCAGCATCTGAAGGAATTGAGAGAGCTAGTCGCTTCTTCTAAATACTCTGCTAATTTAAAGGGCTCTCCCATAAAAAAGAAACCTATTGCTACGTTATTGGCTTATGTGTGGCAACATTGTCCTAATTATTCAAAGGAAGGGTCCTTAAAAAATTTTACAATTGGCAAAAAATTGGTGAACATCTCCATTGTCCTCCTCGTGCACCTATTGGCTTTTTGGTCACTTGGAGGAAAATTATGGAGGCTTTAAAAGTCCATTAAAAAATAGAAGCAGGGAGTGTGTTTGAATCTCCCCTGCCAAGTTATGATAACTTTTTAATTTTCTCTAACTCAGGCAGAAGCTGCTACATTCCATTCCCATAGGAGTAAAATCCTAGAGCATTAAAAGCTTGTGAAATTTGGCAAATGGATGTAACTCAGTATCCACCTTTTGCCGCATGGAAATATTTGCACGTTTCAATAGATACATATTCAGGATTTATTCTGGCTACTCCTCAAAGGGGAGAAGCTGTAAAACATGTCATCAATCATTCAATTCGTACCTTTGCCTCGCTGGGACGTCCAAAAGAAATAAAAACAGACAATGGACCTGCCTGTACAAGTTCTGCTTTTCAGGACTTCTGTAACAGATGGGATGTAATCCACAAATTTGGGATTCCCTACAACAGCCAGGGGCAGGCTATTGTGGAACGGGCTCATTTATCTCTTAAACGTGCTCTTGATAGATATTCATTGCGGGAAAAACCCCCGAACCTCCCAGCATTGCAAAATTCTCTTAACATTTGTCTTTACACTTTAAACTTCCTCAATCTGACTGGCATTCCTCCCACTGCTGCTGCTTCTCGTCACTTTTCCTCCCCCTCATCCCCTCCTAACAGACCTCTGGTATATTATCGCAGATTGCCAGATCCTGCCTGGCAGGGTCCCGCTGAGCTTCTTACTTGGGGACGAGGCTACGCTGCGATCTTACTGCCAGACAAAACCACTTGCTGGATCCCTGGTCAGGCGGTAAGACCCTATCATGGGAATTCCTCCGATACATCTGCATCTTAAACTCTTCCTGATATTCTTGCCTATATCCTCTTTGCAATTTCTACCTTATTCATATCCTACTTATACCTTTGTTCAACATGGTCATTGGACCACATTAGAATTTCGCTTTATTAATTATGATAGTGACTGTCCTATTGTTTGTTGGCATGATAATCTTCCCATAAATCTATCTCCTTATATTCACACATATTTCAACAAAACATATGCTTCCTGTCAAAAGATTATTCGTGTTAAAGCCACTTCTTTAACAGAAGGCTATTATACTTGTTCCATGAGGGTACGTCATGAAAATGCTACCCGTAGCTTTCACTCTGTCACTTCTGTTTTGTTTACTGAACACTCTACCACTCGCTCTTTTGTTCCTTCTTTACTCTTCCTATGGAAAGGAACCTTAGAATCTTTTCCTCTTTTCAATCTAAACATAGGGGGACCTAAATGTCCTTATATTGTATCATGGGTTTCCCCACCCCAATTAACGTCCTTGATGAATGACCAAATTAATCTTCATTGTCATTATTGTAATTATTATCCTTTTTCTACTAATTGTATTCCCTCCTCATATCATAAATGTTCCACAACTAACTTATCCATAGCCCTTTCTCCTACTTGTAATGTTTTTATATACCCAAACTCTGATCCTGTCAACAAACGACGCTTCAAAAGAACTGCCCATGACGATCCGCAGAAGCCTCATAGAAGATATAATATTACTTGGACTATAACTGACTTTCAAGGCGTTCGTTTAAACTTTACAACCAATTTTTCTCGCATAGAAGACTTTTACCCACCGCTTCAATTCGATTTGGCAGAGATGCTTGTAGGCTCCACCGCCTACAACTCACCTTCTCATCCAACGGAACCTAATCATAGATTTGTAAATGAACATAGGTTTTATGTATGCCCCGGACAGCCCGTTTCCGACACTCAGTCCCCTGCCCAACGACTTCTTGACTGCGGGGGGTTGTCAGATTACTTTTGCAAAGACTGGTCGTGTGTTTCAACTGGACACATTTATTGGGATCCAGGCACTAAGGGTGATCTCATTACTGCCACTCGCACCACATGGGATATTCCATGTGGTGGTAAAAAATTGCCCAAATGCAACCCGGTAACCATAAGGTTCACAGACAAAGGCAAGAAAAGTACTCTATGGGACACTGGCTTGAAATGGGGTGCTCGCTTAAAAATAGCTTGGCCAGGAGAGCATTATGGAAATATTTTTTACATTCAACGTCACATTGAACTCCCTCGCTCTGACCCGGTGGAACCACATGAAAAGGTTATTAAATCCCCTTTCTTGCAACCCATAACACAGGAAGTTAACCCATTGATTCCATTGATCAAAGCTTCCTATGCCTTGTTGAACTCCTCAAACTCATCAATTGCCTCCACATGTTGGCTTTGGGTTTCTGCCTCTCCACCTTTTTACGAAGCCATCGCTTCCCAAGAACCCATTGTTAATTCCACATCAGATGAACGTTGCCGTTGGAGGAACTCCACTATTACTATTTCTTCCATCACTGGGGTTGGTTGTTGTTTGGGAAATATTCCATCCAATTACTCACAATATTGTCATAATGTTTCTAATGGCTATCATTGTGATTTATATCTTCCTAAGCATCGCCTTGGTCGCTACCACACCGTCGGGGGATATTCTCCAGTCTACACCTCTTCAGGAGGAAATTTAACATCACGCCTAAAAGGAATGTATTTTATCCCTGGCAAAAATTCTGTCTGGGCTTGTAACACCGGTCTCACGGCATGTGTCCATGGGGATGAACTTGTTAAATCCAAATCATTTTGTATTCAAGTATGGCTTGTACCAAAAATTAATGTGTATAACTCTGATGATTTTATATCCCTACAGGCACCCATGGAATACCCCCTCAGAGCAAAACGGGAAATTATTAGTACTCTCACTTTAGGTCTACTGCTTGCTCTGGGCGCCACGGGCGCAGCCATGGGCATTGCAGGACTAGCTGTTTCTGACAAAAGAATTACAGCTCTGGGTTCAGCCATTGATGATGATTTATTACGAATTGAAAAATCAATTGTAGCTTTGCAAAACTCCTTGACGTCCCTCTCAGAAGTAGTCTTGCAAAATCGTAGAGGTTTAGATCTGTTATTTTTAAAACAAGGGGGATTGTGTGCTGCGCTTAAAGAAGAATGTTGTTTTTATGCTGATAGCAGGGGGGTCGTGTTGGATTCTATGAATGAATTAGAAAAACGCTTAAAAGATAGAGAAAAAGAAAGGTTAAACATGTATAATTGGTATCAAGGTTCGTTTTCCATTTCACCATGGCTTACAATCTTTTTAACTGCATTGGCAGGACCATTAATAATCATTATATTGATATGTATTATAGGACCTTGTTGTTTTAATAGAATATTGCAATTTTTGAAAAATCAATTATCTTCCATAACTGCTGATGTTAATGTGTTATTGCAAGCTCATGTTATGTCTTTAACACCGGATGAAGAAATGTCATTGCTGAGTTACCGCTCCTTGGACAACCCTGATGCTGACGGGTCGCACGCCTGCCTAGATGACGGGGACAGAGAACATTTCAGAAAAATAGTTCCTGTCTTCTTGGACAAGGAAGAAGACTCGTCATAAATAATAAAAACAGAGGAGATATTGTAACTATGTATCATTCATGTGATTGCAACTATGTATCAGTGCAACTATGTATCATTCAAGCATTGCAATAATGTATTATTCTCGTGTAAACATTAGACTTCTGTCTCTTCAGTGATCTTTGCCAGGCATGTATAAGAGACGGGGAGATAAGCATCTGTCAATACAGAATGATATCCTAACTGACTTGAACAATTGTAAATCACACACATCCTGTTAACCTGGTATCCTAACTGACCTGAACTGTTGTAAATCACATACATCCTGTTTAACCTGGTATCTTAACTGACCTGAACTATTGTAAATCATGTATATCCTGTTGACCTAAACTATTGTAACTCATGTATATCCTGTTTACCTTGGGCTCTGAAAAATTTCACCCCCCTGTGAAAAAGCATAATAAAAGAGCGTGTGCCAAGACATTCAGGGTGCGCTCATCCCGAGAAACCTCATCTCGTGTCGTTTCTTCCTCCTTCGCTCCCTCTCATGAGGCGCCCATCTAATGCGGGATAGCAGATACCGCATGAAACACTCTAAGCAAAAAAAAATTAAGTATGTTGTTTAGAATGCAGAACAGCTATTTTTAGCATTTGAGAAATGTTTCAGAATTGAAACAAACCATTTAGAAGCTTCTGTTTCAACTTTGAAACATTGCAAGAATAAAGTACTCAAGAGTCAATTTTGTATTCAAAGTGCTAGTTTCATACTAAAATTAGAATAATTTATGAAGCTACATGCTCAAAACAGCTCAAAATAAAATTATTTGCATATTCATATTAACCTTTTCCTGTTTCAGAAATAAACCTCCCCTACATAAAAATAAGTACAGTGTCATGCAGGTATCCATCAGATATTATTTGGTTCGACTGTAAATATAAAGTATCATCACCAAAACAGCTTAGCACTTTCTTCCAAGCTTTTTGTTTAGAAAAATGAAGGCGCCCCCAAAATATAACTATATTTTATATAGCTATATAACTATATGTTATATAGCTATAACTCTGGTCAGAATGATTATATTCTTTGATTCTAGAACCAAAAAATACAAATTCAGCTCTTTCATTGAGAGGAAGGGGTATCTGTAAGGTTAACCCACCCACCCACCCACATGCATACCAATAAAATCATCCCATTTTCACTTTGTCCCTTTAAGTGCATACAATAATTCATTTTTTCATTTGCCTTTAAATGGTAGGCAAATTACCTTCTTTGCATTTTCTCTGCTCTTCCCAAGATTCTCACTATTTCCCCAGATCCTATATATTTTCCAATTGTCTCTCCCAGCCTACAGATATTTCAGGGTACTTGTCTCTCTTTCCACTCTTAACTTCTACAACGTATCACCACTAGGTACAATTCCCCATTAATAGAGAATTAGTATCATCAATAAGCAGATGACTGCCATTCTAGGTCAACCAAATTATGCTCGCAAGGTCCTTTCCCAGTATCTGGAAGCAGTGGAGGTCTTGATAGGGGAAGAAAGGCTTCAGTTTAACCCTAACGAGAATGACTTGTGGTTTTGGGGTCCACTGAATATAAGGACTCTCTAGTTTATGTCTGGTTGAACTTATGCACCTCCAGAGAGAAGTGGTGCACACTTGGCCTCATAGTTCCTGCTAGAAAAGCAGGTAGTAGTCATTGCCAAGATAGTCCTTGTGCTAATCCGCATTGTACATTTATTGTTTCCTTTCCTGAACAGGAGGCTCTACTGATAGTCATTCAGCCCCTAGTGGCCTACATTTTGGACTGCACAATGCACTCTACATAGAGTTTCCCTTCAAAAGCATCCAGAAGCTATAATTGGTCCATAATGCAGAGGCTTTAGTAGTTATGGGTGCCCTTCAATATGGTCATGTAAAATCATTATTTTGTGAGTTACACTGGTTCTGTATGGATAATTCAAAGTGCTGATTCTCACCTATAAAGCCTTTCATGGAACTTCTCCAGTTATCTCTGCTTCTTTCATGAGTTCCAGCAGAGTGAGCAGGCTTTGGGTCCCTTCCTCAAATCATGGAACCCAGTAGTAGAAATTCTACTAGAATTTTCTCGCTTTGATTGCCTCCTCTGTCCTTTACCACATATTAATTTGCCAGTGTTTTTTTCCCTCGCAGTTTCTGTTCTATGGAAAGCTTCAGCTTGCAGCCCTGATGCTTTCTTTTCCCCAAAGAAACCCTTCACATGGCATTACTGCAACTGGGAAATAAAATTTGCATGGGCAGACCATAGCTTCACTTTGAAGAAACCAACTATAGTGAGAATATTTTAATATTAAAATCAGGATGGGGGGAATTGTATGGGTAGGAAAAGAAGAGTGTACAAAATGAATGATTTCAAATAAGTTTGGCTTGTTGAAAAAGAGACATAGCTTTAGCTTAGAAGAACATGCAATGAATGTGCAATATTGATGATGCCCTTTCTTACAAAACAGTGAAATTATTCTCGTCTGCATACAAATTAAAGTCGAAAAGGAAACTCAGCAGGATTCAAAAAACAGAATCTTGATTGCTGGTTGAGTAACAAAGTACAAGTAGGGACAAAGTATTTTCAGCAAGGAGGTCTCCTACATCAGCATATCCTTCATTTATTTATTGCAATTTCTCATCAAATGCCAGATGTGAAACAACAAGATTGAATTAGGAAGAAAATTTAAAAAATGCATTGTAGATAAATATGCACAAAGTCCAGGTAGAAATACAAATGAATCCATATGAAAGGAATGTTGAACATATAGAATATGCAAAACAAGGAGAAATGCATGCCTGGGGAAATGACAGACAATTGGACGTTGAGCATTGCTTAGGAGACAGCAGACTAATGTAAAACTGTCTAGACTAGTAAATTATAGAAGTTTATGTAGTCTCAAGAAGTAAAATATCATTAATTGATGGACTGATGATATATTTATCATAATATATACATTCTATCCTGAAAATTTACAAGATGTTGAATGCAAGAAAAGCATTAAAACCGCCACAATACCAATCTGGCTAAAAGTTCTTTAATTATTCAATTTTGCATGCACAAAATGGACAGAGCAATATTTACATTGCCATTTCCCCCCCACCCCAGCCTTGCTTTTCTCATGAATATATCTCTAACTGCAACTCCCATCACTGCCAGTCCTTGTTTGCTGAAAAGAATTTCTGCAGAATGACTTTATTCTTGTTAGTATAGCTTCCAGTCCCATACCGGTTTTCCTGCTGTTCAGGGCAGCAAGTTTGTGAAGCTGTATGGTTACTTTTGTATTATTTAAATAAAAGAAAACTCTCTCTTTTCACTTCCTCCAGCTGTCCTATTCTGGTAGACATTAGAAAAAATGTTAATGCATTCCAATTATTTGGACGTTATTATACCAAATGCAATATTTCCTAAAGAAATACCAAAGTGTTGCCCAGATTTTTGTAAGTCTTCTCTGCTTATCATATTAAGAAATATAAAATTAAGAAATATAAAACTGGGTATCAATAAGTACCAGAAGACTTCCTTTATGCATTCACCTTAAGGTAATCTAGCAATTATTATTGAATGGAGATTGGGCAAACAGGAAACATTTTTGCATTAAGTTCTACAGAACTCACTTCTAAAACAATACACACTACATTGCATATCACAAACTAATTGTCAAGTTATAAATTTCCTGAACAAATGGAAATGGACTAGTTCCATTGAAGTTCAAAGAACATTTTTCTAGCTTGCAACCTCTGAAAATGGTGAGCATCAGTATGAAAAATAAAAACCATGCTTGCTGATATTACAAAATAAAAAACAGAAGTATTATTATTAGCTGCTTCTCACAAAAGATATAAATATTTCATCTTCCATTTCTATCTTCCAGGTCTTGAACATGTAGTCTTCATATAAGTTCAAGAAAACAAAACATCTGCATTTTTCATATTTAATTCATAATATTTAGGCCATGGATAGAGAAATATGAAAAAGAGACACTTAAAATTTGTGAGCCAAAAAAGATGTTATCAGATATTTTGGGTGTTATCAGATATTTTGATATTATATTAGTTTAATACAACTCTTAGCCTTCAGCTTTTAAAATTAAAGACAGATGCACCTTTCCATTGGATGGCTGTTCTGAAAATGGCAGGGGATCATTTGAAAAAGCTGTTCTTTTGCATGCTTACTCAAAAGCAAATTTCACTACATTCAATCTTTGTATTATGTTTTATTTTGTTCCCAGGTAAGCAAGTAAGCAGCTTCCTTTCACAGGATTAAATTAAATTCACCACACATATAGCATCTACATTTTTCCAGCACCGCTTTTTTCTGCTCATCCCTCTTTTTTCCACATTAGTATGAAACCAACCCTTAATTTCAGTGCAGTGTTATTGTTGTCCGGGGGCATGAAGACCTCAGGGAAGAGGATAAATGACAAAAACAGTTTTGTACCATTGTGTTACAGGCTCTCCCAGTTTTATTTGTGCTGCATCACATCACACGTACAAGAGGGATTTCAATCATGAGAATGCGATGTTTACTTATACTATTTTGACAATCTTGGGGACATTTCTGTATTATTTGCACATTGTGTTCATATGCAGGTCTATTTAGAGATTAATCGCATTGAGTTCAGTGAGGCTTAAAAGGTGGGTGGCCAATAGATAGATGATAGATGATAGATGATAGATGATAGATGATAGATGATAGATGATAGATGATAGATAGATAGATAGATAGATAGATAGATAGATAGATAGATAGATCTTTATTAAAGTTGCTAACCAGTACCAAATGAGGTTAAAATAACCCAAGTCAGAGAATAGTGGGATTGTAGCCTTCTTAAATAGAAGTAACACAAGTAGGAAGAGATAGTTGCAATGGGCAACTTTACAGCAACAGGAAAAAAATCTTCTGTCACCTTCTTTCCCATAAATCTGGATTTCTCGTATAACAGAACAGAATATTATTAAGAAAAGCACACACATAATTTGTATCCCAAGCTTCATGCATTAGTCTAATAAAGGTCACTCACAAATCTTTTTAATATTCTGCTAGTTATTAATAAAAGAAATAATGAATTTCTGAGCTCATGGGCACAAAAAAGAATAGTCAGTGAACTTATTGCAATGCGCTGGTCCCAAATCTAAGTATACTTGGGCATGAATATCATTGCTGTTGACAAGTCCTTAAAGAAGGAGTATCATTTCTAGGGCCCAGCTGCTCATTCCAAGAAAAGAGGCATTGAATTGAAGAAAGTGCCAACAGGCATCACAGGTGCGCACATGTGTGTTCAGAATCACATTTTTACCCTTCAAATCTAAATCAGTACACAACCTTAATGGCAATTCTAAAGTGCAGATAGGAGGCAATTAGCTCAGGTTGTAAATTTACTATTTTTATCATTATCAGATTGTCTTTGGCATTTATGGACTGCAGAAAGATTATGTTTCCAGGAGTATCTGGAAGAAGACAAATTCTCCATGATAAAATAGGCATCAAAAGATTATTCCCAGAAGTATCTTTAAAGGAAGAAAAAGAAAGAAAACACAGAATTTCTAGGAGAAGGAATATGAATCACTTCAGGTGAAAATTAATTTCAATTTGTGGCACCCTGGGTATTTTCCCAAAGTAGGATTTTCTGCTCGATCACATTTTGAAAAATGTGGCAGTATGAAAAAAAATTGCAATAATGTTGGTTCGTCATTATGAAGGCATTTAAAATATATTGTTTATCTTTATATTCTTGGATATTTATATTTGTATCTCTTTTGAAGCTTTTATTTTTGAATACTTTAAAACACAAAACACACTTGCCATTCAAAGAATATTCTGTAATCCTTAATAAATACTGTATGTATATATGCATTCATTCACTCATTCATTCATTCACTCATTCATTCACTCATTCATTCACTCATTCATTCACTCATTCATTCAAAATGCACCTAATTTTCCAGCCTGAGGATACATCTCACCATCTCCCTTTAACCACATTCAGCTTCATAGTAACAAACACTGAGTCTCAAGAAATTAAACCTTGTATTCAGTAGTTGCAGCATTCAATAATACCAATTCAGACTGCTGAAACAAGTTATTTCCTGGCTTGTAGACAAGAATTACAACATACAGGAATCAAAACAGACAGATAGCTTTACCCCCACCTTTTCAAGAACAAGCTTTTGGCTGTTCTTTCTACATTTACATAATAGTTTGGTCTTGTCTGAGACTCTTTGGTCCTTACTTGCAATTTTCATCCCTTAAAATAGAGGAGTATCTATTGTTTTATCCTTTTATTGTACGACACATAGAATTCCATTTATATGAGATGGTCAGCCATGTAAATTTGATAAATAAATTATAAAATCAACCAGTTGGCAGTGAATATTTTGATTGCTCTGTGGAGTGCACATCCAAATCATGAAAATGGGGAGAATTTCCAGAGATGTATCTTGATTTTGTTATCTTAGGTTTCTTTACAGAAGACCAGAGAGCCTTTTTTGCGATATATTTATATAGAGTTATACAAGTTAAGCAATGGAGCAGCTACGCCATCCTCACATCACAGTCACTACTCTCACATCAAGTCTGGCAGTCTGGGAGCCCATATGTGTAAATAAATAAATAAATAAATAAGGTTAATAATTTGGACCTGAATAGCACTTCGGCTAATTAGTTATCACATTAGAAATAGCTATTTCCCCACTTGATCAAAGCAGAGTGCATAAATCTAATACCAAAACCCTTTATTCTAGTATTCATCCATATATATGCATTTTATTTATGAGAACAGAAAGTGCATGTCAATAGATCTCCAGCTGAATAAAAATTATTGTAAAGACTCATTTCGAAACCCATCCTAAGGGTCACATAATAGCTTCATATTATTGAAACAAGCCATTTCATCTAGAGTCTTAGTTCTTGGTCAGAAGCATTTGTACACAATGTTACTATCCCACAATACCACAGAAGTTTTGCAGTAGAAACATCTACAATAATGCAAGAGTTGTATCAACTGGATATTTTCAGATACATAAAAGAGATCTATACAGGATTATAAATTGCATGCTTTGATCTTGTCTTGATTATTGTTCCTGCTCCACACTACAACTTCCAGACTACCATTTATCTTTAATGAAATGATTATGGTAATTCAATCAAGTCAACTTCAATTCCTGTGCTATTTAGTTTTGCAAACAGCAATAGTTTCTTGGTGGGGAATTTTGATTGGGGAATTCTGGGAGTTGAAGTCCATACACCTTAAAGTGGCTGAGGTTGAAAATAATTGACCCTGGACACAAAAGGCTGCAAAAAGGCTTCAACAAAAAATACAGGTTAATGTTTAAACTGTGCTGAGGATAATAAAGTAGCTTCAGAGCTATATTTATTACACTGTAGCATAAAATGTCAAGGAAAAAACCTTGCTATGGCCCTCATCTGACAAAGGCCAAGCAAAAATCATAACCTAATGTGAAAAAGTACCCTCCCAAGTTTGCCAGAATTAAGCTTGTAGGGGAGAGAAAGAGAGGGAGGGAGAGAAAGAGAGGGAGAGAGGGCAGTGCATAAATCTTTTGCTGAAAATTCAATAACTAAAAACAGATATAGCTTTCAAGTAAATTTAGTAAATTTAAGTTACTAAAAAGGACAGACCAGATATCTAGTGTCAATCCAATGAGGCTAGTAGTTTTGCCATATGAAGAGAAATGCAAAAAATAGTCCTGGTATCACACGAAGGGATGGTATCACGATGTTAATTGCAGCACAACAAAACCCCATCTTTGTCTGCTGAACTTCTGAGCCCATTCTAACTTCTTTAATTGAGCATACATAACGTGAACTTCTTCAAGCTTTCAAACTAAGCTAAAAGTTCTTAGGCTGCTTAGATCAAAAGCTTGTCATTAATCATGGGGTAAAACAATTACACAGATGTAATTAGAAGAAACCTTTCTAATATATCTTAATTCTATATTATCTGGGTCTATAGTCTTTAATTAAGGTATTTAATTAAAGACATTCCCATTAACACATAGAATGAGTATACATATACATATACATGCATACAGTATACATGAATGATAATCTATGACTTCTTGTATAAAAGACATGAGATAATAGCACTGGGCAGGGTCTTTCAGCATACCTGATTCATGGGTCATGCAGATAACTATTTTTGGAACACCATCACAGCAAGTTATACCTTACCTTTTTTGAGTAACAATATGGCTGCAGGAAAGTAAGGAGCAAAACAATCCCCCCCCCCACTATGCTGAGAAAATGAATCCAAAAATGTCATGTGACATTCAAAACATGTCCTTGTCACCATCAGATGGGGTACAAAGTCACAGTGAAAACTATTGCCCATCTTTGATTTAGAAGACTGGCTAAAGACACCTTGCTGTCTGAGGAAAAACATGAAATAGATTGATTGTATTTCAACGCTGCCACAGAACAGTATCTCTGCTAGAGCTGAGGACAAGATAAATAATGTAGGGTATCCTATGAAAAACTAATCACTTTATCCTTCAACACCTCACCATCTTCTCTCTGGGACATCCTGTCTGAGACTTTGCTTCCCTTTGCTTAATGAATAGATTTTTCTGTATCACATTTCAACAACAGCACTTCTCAGGATACTATTACCCTGATTAAGGCTAATTAAAGTAGTTTCAATAGAGTGACAACTCATATAATTCCCATGTGCAAAAAAAATTACCAGCTTTCCCCTAATATCCATTGCTCTTCTGGAAATTGTAACACCATGCAGAGAGTCAGACTGTGCTAAAATCTGCCTTTACATTTCATGAGACCAACTCAAATCACTTTTGTGTGGATTTTGAAGAAGCAGGATAGAAATAATAATTATGCTTTTGAACTTTGGAATTGAGACTACTGTTGAGAAGATCATAGATAGCTAAGAAAACAATTAAATAAGTTATTGACAAATCAGTGTAGATTTTTCATTTGAGCACAAATGAAATTATATTCTGAACACATTATATGAAGATTTAGGTCTTCTGAACACATTATGTGAAAATATAACTCTGCTGGGGAGCCAATACAGTGTATAGCATTTTTTAAATTTATTTTTTATTTTATTTTATCAAGCGATTATAACAGGTATAAGAATAAACATAGTTATGAATACATGAAATGGATACATATAAGAAAAATAAAAAGGAACAATAGGACAGGGACGGTAGGCATGTTGGTGCACTTATGCACACCCCCTACAGACCTCTTAGGAAAGGGATGAGGTCAATAGTAGAAAGTCTAAGGTTAAAGTTTTGGGGGTTTGGGGAAGAAACTACAGAGTCAGGTAGAGTATTCCAGACATTAACCACTCTGTTGCTGAAGTCATATTTCCTGCAATCAAGTTTGGTACAGTTTACCATGAGTTTGTATCTGTTATGTGCTCTTGTATTGTTATGGTTGAGGTTGAAGTATTCATTGACAAGTAGGATATTGCTATATATAATTTTATGTACTATACTTAGATCAGACCGAAGGAAGTGTAATTCTAGGTTGTCTAGGTCTAGAATTTCAAATCTGGTAGCATAAGGTACAGAATTTGATAGGACGCTCCCAATTTTGATCATTTGTTGTCTGTTTGACAGGAATGCTTCTATCCAGTTATGCAGGTGTCCAGAGATACCATAAGATTTTAGTTTTAGGAGTAGTTTTTCATGTACCACTGAATCAAAGGCTTTACAGAAGTTTATGTAGATTGCATCTATTGCTTTGCCCTGGTCGAGTTGTGTAGTCCATATGTTTTTGCAGTGTAAGAGTTGCACATTGCAGGATAGGTTTTTTTCTGAAACCAAATTGTTTATTAGAGAGTAGGTTGTTTGTCTCTAAGTGGAGGATAATGGATTGGTTAATAATTAATTCCATGACTTTATAGGGGACGTAGTATAAAGAGATTGGTCTGTAATTTTCAACTAGGCTGGGGTCTCCCTTTTTGAAGATGGGGATGACTATGGCTTGTAACCATAGTTTTGGCAAGGAGCTGGTTCTGAAAGACTATTTGAAGATTATGCTTAGAGGTTCGGCTATGGCAGTGGATAGCTTTTTTAAAAAGTAGGCACATATTCCATGCGGTCCAATAGATAGAGATTGTTTTAGATTGTGTAGTGCTTTTTCAACATTGTCTACTGTAAAATCAATATGTATTAGATCATTGTAATTGTGGTTCGACTAGGAAATACTGGGCATGATCCATTGCTGTTTACAAATACTGAGCCAAAGAATGTATTAAAGAGGTTAGCTTTAATAGTGTCGTCATTGCAGTCTTTACCATTAGGTCCTTTCAGGGGTGGGATGGACCTTGAGTCTTTTAGTTTATTGTTTACAAAATTGTAGAAAGCATGGGTGGAATTGGCGCATAGAAGGTTTTCCTCTTGTTTAATGTGATAGTTGGTGCATTCAGTCTTTATCTGGTGGCATAAATTTTTGTATTGGCTTTTGAAGTTGGCAACATGACCAGATTTGTTTTTCTGCCAAAGTGATCTCTTTTTGGATTGAAGCTTCCTTATTGTTATGGGTAATCTGTTTTTTTCTGGTTTTTGGAGTTGTTATTGGTACATATAGTTTGATGACTCTTTTGACTTTGAGTAAAAATATGTTGTAAAGGTCTTCAACAGTATTGCATCCAGTGAATAGAAATTGCCAATCAGATCGTTGTCTATAAGATCATAGTTGCCTTTTTTGAAGTTATAATTGGGGATCACATTGTTGTGTTGATGTTTGTGTGGACGTTTGTTAAGACAAAAGTCAATCATGCTGTGGTCACTGTTGGAAAAGGTTTCCTTAATTTGTATTCTGTAAATTGAATTCAAACTATTGCAGAAGATGAGATCGGGGCAGTTGTTAAATCTAGTATTGTTGGTTACCAGTTGTTCCAGTCCTAGGTTTGTTACAGCATTGTAGAAGGTTGCATGTATGAGTTCAGTTTTACATTTGTTTAAGGTCCAGTTAATGTGAGGTAGATTGAAGTCACCAAGAAAGATAAAAGTGTGTGGGCAAGATGTTGCCCATGTTAGTAGTGAATTTAGCTTGTTTACATGTTCAATGTCATAATCAGGGGCTCTGTAACACAGTAAGAATCGAAATGTGATATTTAAGTACAGTTCACAGACGATAGTCTCAGGAAGAGCAAGCTCTTGGGTAACTTGGATGTTTTTTAGATGTAAGGACCTTTTATACAAGATAAGCAACAACACCTCCTCTATGGATTTCATGATCTGATCAGTAAACATGATAGTCTCTTACTGTGGTAATGGAGTCAGGGAGAGATGCATTGAGCCATGTTTCACAGACAAATATGATGTTGAATTTAGCCATATTTAATAAGAGGAGAAATTCAGGTATTTTATTCACAAGGCGACTTGCATTGAGTAGCTTGCATTTAAGGCCAGTTGCAGTTGGAATTGAGGTAGTTAGGTAGTTAGAAATAAATGTCTGAAATGTTTTTTTTTATAAAACAACCCCATTTCCTGAGCTTCAAACTAAGGACTTGATTGAGATCTTCCCATTGCCAGGGGGAAAGTGCCAGTTGAACTCTTTCATTAGTCCTTACTGGCAGAGATCATACACTTTCCCTGCCAAGTCTTACAAACAGATGTAACACTAACTCATCTCTTATCTAGCCAAGGTTGCATCTTTCATATGTCATGTGTCCTTACTGTCCTGTACTACAATAAGCTGTTCATATGTGCTTGTCCTATTTTCCTCTCCATTCTTAAAAATTATATACCCTGCAGAACCCATGTTTTGCTATTGTCTAAAAACATTGCCAAAGCAGATTGGCAGTTATTTAAGACCAAAAACTGATGATTCTGGAATATTTCTGTTATTCTCTGAGCAAAACTGGGTTGCGCTTTCTTTTATTCTTACAGAGATCATGACTGCTGATGTGCTAAATGGGTAATTATGTTGTTAATGTCCCACTCTATAATTAGATAATGGCATGTTAGTTTAGTATTGAATCAGAACACTGTACAGAAAAGGGAGGCACAAAGCTAAAATCTAACCTGATTCAACACTTAATTGCTTTTTTCTCACCTGGATGAATTAGTTGAAATACTACAGAAACAAAATTAATTCAGTCAAAGGGTTAAATTCAAGCCAAGAATATAGGAGATTACATACACACAAGCACATGAAGACTAAAATGGTAAGTAATTCTAATTAGCTGCACATTCATCTGAATGAATCTTTGTTCTGAGTAGCATGTATATAGAACTGAATTATCATAAACGATATCCTAGCCAGCCTTAGTATTGTAAAACATCTTATCATTCCTATTTTTTGCAGTGCTGTAGTGGAGTTGGGGCTTAAGTATGACATAGTTTCAGATAACGTGGTTAATTTTTCGATTCTGCTCATTGCTAGACAAGTAAATTCCAGCTCTACTCCCAAAAGGATTCCTAGCCCTTTGAAGGTAGAAGTGTAATGTCCTTGTCAAAATATTGATGGTCACATGACAGCTAACCAAATCTTCCTGTATTTTCTGATCTAAGCAGAAAGCAAGTACAAATTGCAAATGGCAACTAAGAATAGGAATGGAGGAAATAGATTGACAGAAAGGGACAAATTGGTAAAAAGAGAAAAAAAAACAGGTAAAATGCAGCTTGGAGATCCTCAGGTTTTTCAGATCCATAGGCTCTGCTGCATAAAAAAAGAATAAGGGGTCTTCCCAAGCATGCCATCAATGTCAGTCATCACCCTCCAGACATGTACCAAATTTCTCTAACTTTTTCTCAAAACATACTACATCGTGTAGTATGACTTTTACACAAGGATTTGGACTGGCAAACATTACCTTATCCCCAAGCATACTGTATTTCCTATAAGCATATCTAGCTTTGACCATGACAACCCCAGATGTGGTCTTAAGGACTGCCTGTCCATGATGACTTTGTAAGGACAATACAAGAAAGGCAGTGACATCAAAGCAGCTACACCACAGGAAAAGGTGCCAGTTCTAACTTTGGAGCCTGTAGGGGAAAATAGAAACTTTCCAAAGTATGTCATTAGGTCTTTGCCACTTACAGAGATCCTGAAACATTTCTGACTAGCCAAAATTTGCTCTTGTCAATGGATTAATGACAGGACAAGATTTTTAGCACTTGGGCAGTGTTAATAGAGAGTTTAAATTAAGATTAGTTCTTGAGTGCAAGGGTGTCAGAAGTCAGAGTGAAAAGTCTGGTGTGCCATTGATGATAATTTCCTGCTCGTCTTTTCAAATGCTAAAGGGGAAACTTTTTATGTTGCCCAGAATACATGCTACCTATCATAGATCTAGGTCACTACTGTACTGAAGTTTTGGGCTACTGAAAGTTTCCTTTATCTTTGCATTCTGCTCTTCATTGCTTCTGCATAGCCCTAACTAAGAAAAAGATTGCTTATGTTAAGGATTAATGATTACTTTTGGTAGAAATAAGCATCTTGTTCCAATAAAAACACTCCAGCAAGAAAAGTAGCAATGCCATATGGTTTGCTAAATATTGCCATATTGGGAACAAGTGCTTCCAAATACTTTGAAATATGACAAAAGAATCTTGGTTTGAGGCTGATTAGCATAAACCTGAATGCAGCACCCATTGAGAAGCTTATTTGCCTTTCTTTTGGATATCTTCAGATACCTATACCAAGCTTTTATGGTTACATATATTTTATGTTAAGATTTCCAAAGTTTGGTTCATACAACTGACACAAAATTGTTTATCACAATTTTGAATAGAAGGCAACTTTCTCAAAGAAAGCTTCAAGGCTTGTATAACCAAGACCTGGCTGGGCCCAGAAGGAGGCATTCTCCTCATAGAAATGTGCCCGGTGGGTTATCGAGCATGGCACCAGTCTAGACGTCAGGGCTGGGGAGGAGGTTTGGCTGTTGTTATCACAAAATCTCTAGTAGCCTCTAGAGGTACTGCTCCACAAGTGCCCAGCTGTGAGACTCTTTTTATTAGGTTGGGTTCAAGGGATCAGGTGGGATTGCTGCTGCTGTACCAGCCTCCCTGGTGCATGGCAGCTTCCCTATCTGGGCTGCTGGACCTCACCGCAGAGCTAGCAGTGGAATTCCCCAGGCTTATAGTTCTGGAGGATTTCAACCTGCCTTCCCTGGGAGCGGGGGAGGACGTAGCCTGAGATTTCATGGAAACCATTATTTCCATGGGCCTGTCCCAGGTCATCCAGGGCCTGACTAATAATAGTGGTCACACACCCAATTTGGTGTTCTTATCAGAGCAGTGCCTATGTAACCTGGAATTGGTGGGCCTGTCCTTGGTCCCCTTGTCATGGTCAGATCATTGTCTGGTGACAATGAGTTTCTCAAAAGCTATACACCCCCCCCCCCCCGGTGCAGGTAGACAGGACCTATTAGATTGGTCTGCCCCGTCAACTAATGGACCCGGATGGATTCCAGAGGGAGCTGAGGATTATAAATGCAGATCTACTGTGCAGTCCAGCTGAGCTCTTAGTCACTGTTTGGAATAGGAAGATGACTGAGGCTCTGGATAGGATTGCATCCTTGCGACCTCTCCTTACCCATAGAACTCTCTGTGCCTCATGGTATACAGAGGAACTGAGAGGGATGAAACACATGAGGAGATGTCTAGAGTACTGCTGGCAGAAGACAGGGGATTAACTCGATCGAACATGGGTAAGAGCTGCTACTAAGGCCTACCTCATGGCAATTCATGTAGTGAAGTGTAAATACTTATCCACACTAATTGCATCTGCAGATGATCTCCCAGCGACCATCTTTAAGGTAAGCCATCACCTCCTGGGGAAGGAGGAGATTGAGGTCCACCTGAAGGGGTACACTGAGGAATTTGCAGATTTTCTGGAAGACAAAATTGCTCGACTTCATTCCCAATTAGGTGTGGTTACTGGTCTGGTGGAAGCTCCTGAGGCAGGTTCTTACCTGTTATCTGGGAACAGTTTGACCCTGTTGCTCCTGAGGAAGTGGATAAGATCCTAGGGAGCATGCGCACAATCACCTGTGTTTTAGACCTATGTCCCTCCTGGCTTGTGAAAGCTTCCCAGGAGGTGACAGGCAGGTGGACTCTGGGGGTGATTAATACTTCCCTACAGGAGGGGATGGTGCCCCAGCATTTTAGGAGGCTGTGGTCTGTCCTCTTCTTAAGAAGCCATCGCTGAACTTCACCTGGTTGGATAATTTCCGACCTGTCTCCAATCTTTCCTTTTTGGGGAAGGTTGTTGAAAAGGTGGTCATGTGGCAGCTCCAGAGGTTTCTGGATGAAATGGATTATCTTGACCCCTACCAGTCAGGATTCAGGTCTGGGTTTGGGACAGAAACAGCATTGGTTGCACTTTTGGATGATCTCTGGCAGGACCGGGATAGGGGTAGTGCATCCATCCTTGCTCTACTTGACCTCTCTGTGACTTTTGATATCACCAATCATGGGATTCTCCTGGGGCAGCTTCAGGGGAGTGGGAGGTCTTGAGCTGTCCTAGTTCACTTACTTCGTCTGAAGCCACTCTCAGTCAGTGTTGGTAGGAGGGGAGAGATCCAACCCTCGCCCACTGCTTTATGGAGTTCCACAGGGCTCAGTACTCTCTCCACTCCTCTTCAACATTTATATGAAGCCACTGGGTGAGATCATCACCATGGACTGAAGTATCACCAATATACTGATGATACTCAGCTGTATGTCTCAGCCCATGGTGAGTTAAGTTTTGCTGGTCCTCCCTCTCACAGTGACTGGAGGCTGTTAGGGGCTGGATGGGGAGCAATGGGCTGAAACTAAATCCTTGCAAAACCAAGTGGCTCTGGGTTTGAAGTTCATCAGCTCAGGGAGAATTGCCACTTTTGGTCTTGGATGGGGTGGCATGACCCCAAACAAACCCTGTGCCAGAGGTGGTATTCAGCAGATGCTGACCAGTTCTGGAGAACTGGTAGTGGAAATTTTGAGTAGTTCTGAGAACCAGTAGTGGAAATTTTGAGTAGTTTGGAGAACCAGCAAATATCACCCCTGACTGGTCCTGCCCTCAATCTATTCTGTGCCTCCTTAGTCCCATCTGATCAGCTGGGTCTTCTTTTGTTGCCCTGCACAGGAGAACAGAGCTGGAAAGCAGGTTAGTGGGGTGGGGAGGGAATGGGGATTTTGCAGTATCCTTCCCCTTGGCCCACCAAGCCATGCTCACCAAGCTACACCACCCCACCAAGCCATGCCCACAGAACTGGTAGTAAAATTTTTTGAATCCCACCACTTCCCTGTGCATAATCTAGGGGTTTACCTGGACTCACGACTCCTGCTCAAAGAGCAGGTAGTAATTGTGGCCAGGAGGGCCTTTGTGCAACTGCGGGTTGTGCTACAGTTACACCCTTTCCTGGACCAACAATCTCTACTCACAGTCACTCATACCGTAGTCACTTCCTGTCTTGACTATTGCAACACGCTCTATATGGAACTGCCCTTGAAGAGCATCCAGAAGCTCCAGTTGGTGCAAAATGCAGTGGCCCGCATGGTTTTGAGAAGACCCCAGAGTGCTCATGTATCACCTTTCCTGTGGGAGCTGCATTAGTTGCCAATTTGCTTCCAGATGCAATTCATCTGGTTATCTGGTTAACCAGATAACTGGTTATCACCTTTAAAGCCCTTCATGGCTTGGGACCAAGTTATCTGAGGGATTGTCTCTTGCCTGTCACATCTACCCGACCCATCAGAGCAGGGAGGCAGGGAATTGCAGGTCCCATCCCTGAGGGAGATACACCTGGTGGGACCCAGAAGAAGGGCTTCTCCATGGTGGCTCCCTCTCTCTGGAACCCCAGAGATTGAAATGGCCCCCATTCTAATACTCTTCCAGAAGGCGCTGAAGACCTGGTTCTGCCAGTGGGTCTGGGGAACGCAGAGCAAGATGGAACCCATTAAATGGTTCATGTGATCTGCTGTCATTGGGGCAGGGGTGGGAGTTGGGGGGTGATTTTGTTATATTGTATTGTATTTTATTTACTTGATTCTTGTTGTTAGTTTTTATTGTTTTAAATGTGGTTTTATATTCTGTAAACCACCTTGAGTCACCATGGGCAAATAGGCAGCAATATAAATGCAAGAAATATATAAATAAATAAACTTTCTCAAAAAAAACTTCAAACTGCACACTGTCTTTGCTCCTTCTTCCCTCCCATCCTGTTCCCCCTCTCCTCCCCTTCGCACAAATGGCTAGCATGATGCAGTGCAAGTACAGAGGCACTGGGCCATTTTTGCACTGATTTCTTCTGTACAAGTTTCCCACAAGCAAAGATTTTGCTAGTAGGAAGATGGCAAGAATTGTAGGAGCCTCGACTCCTTCCAGGTTCCTCATCAAACTTGTGGGGACTTGTCAGGAAACATCAGAATTGAGGGTCACGTGATTGTGGCTCATTGCAGAAGCATGGCAGTAGTGCTGAACAGCAGTGGCAAAAAAAAAAAAATTCCAAAATATCATTTCCTTGGGAATGGGTCCCAGGAATCTGTAAATTAGCCCATTTGAAGTATCTTTATTGATGGTGTTTTGCCCTATTGTAGGAAGGCCCTCACATCCACACATTAAAATATTATTTATTCTTAATATTAAAAAGAAGCAGGGTAGAATATTTCCCCTAAAGGAGAAATGGAGAAAAATCTTAACAAAGGTAGAAAGCAGCCCCAGTCTTCCTGCTATAGGAAAACAGCCTCAAGCAGAAGAATGAAGAGGCCAGTCTTCAGGAAATTTTGTATCCATTCAGAAAGATTGGACCACTCTATTCATAAGCAAAAAGCAAACAGAAATTCCAGATAAGCAAAACAATTAGGCAAGCCAAAAGTTGACAAGATTAGGTCAGACAAACAGATTTGCATTTCCCCTTTTGCCTGTAGAGTTAGCCACGACCCCTGCAAGGCCCCATAGGAATCTGGCAAGAGCCATTAGAATATTAAAGAACATGTACACGGGAACAGGCACCTCAATCATGAAGCCCCAAACAATCTATAAAAGCCCATCCATCTCAACCTCACTTTCTCATCCACCCCAGACGCAAGTTGCTGTCGTTTCTGCCATCCAAATAAACAGAGACCTTTTTTTCCTTTCAGCCAGACTCCATTTTATTTCCAGTGTTTTTCTCCTGGCTTGGAACTGGAGCGGATTTTTCTTCCAACACTATGGTTGTGATTACATTTATTTGCTGTTCATCTCACAATTAAATGCAACTCTGGGAGTAGTGTTTTTGCCCAATTCAAGAATACACAGTATCAAAATATACAAAAGTTTTAGTAGTATATAGATTTTCATGCCTGTTAATCATTGTAGTTCACCTAAAACATATAGGGATATTTCATTTGTATGATTTACCATTTAATAAATAACTACTTTGTTGACATTTTTCATGTATTTTAGTTTGCTGAAGTCATATTTGTAGACTTTTCTTTCTGGAGAATTGCAGACTGTTTGCATTTTCAAAGGTCAATGTATAGAAGTACTAGGAATAAAATAAGCTCATGTGTGTGAGGCTGTTGAGTAAGATGCCCTTAGAGTTTATTTAAAATTCCAGGGCCTGAAAGAAAATCAGGCAAAAAGCCCCGTTACTGTATTATGAAACTCTGTTCATAAGACTGACTAAAACTTAAAAGCACAACATGGGATACGGTGGAGATCTCACCTTCTTAAGTCTAAGCTCAAAGAGCTACTATTGTCTGCCACTTTATTTTCAGGCAGCAGGAGTCTGTTATTTTATATCTTCTGCACCGGAGCCACTAGATGTCTCTACGAGATGTGCACAATGACTTGCAGACAAGTTACTATTACTGTATTGGATCGATGTGGAGGCTTATATTCTCACACTACGCTAGCAAAAAAGGACATACTGTAGGATCTAAGTCAGGTGAAGATGCTATCATTTACTTAGTAACAGTCCAAGTGATCAGACATGGCATCATGCAATGTGTAAATCAAACCAAAGGCATTTCCTTTACTACTATATCTACCATTCTGGGCAGAGGTGGTATTCAGCAGGTTGTGACCAGTTCTTGAGAACCAGCAGCAGAAAATTTGAATAGTTTGGAGAACCGGCAAATACCACCCTGCCCCGATCTATTCTCTGCCTCCCGAGTCCCAGATGATCAGCTGGGTTATCTTTTGTTGCCCTGCACAGGAGAACGGAGCTGGAAAGCAGGTTAGCGAGGTGGGAGCAAAGGTGGTATTCAGCAGGTTCTGATCAGTTCTGGAAAACCAGTAGTGGACATTTTTAGTAGTTCAGAGAACCGGCAAATACTACCTCTGACTGGAGATTTTACAGTATCCTTTCTCTGCCACACTCACCAATCCATGCCCACAGAACCGATAGTAAAAAAATTGAATCTCGCCACTGGGGAGGGAATGGGGATTTTGCAATAGCCTTCCCCTGCCACGGCCACCAAGCCATTTTACTGGTAGTAAAAAATGTTGAATCCCACCACTGATTCTGGGTAAATGACTTCAGAATAACACTAATAGACTTTAAATTTCTTTTTTCCATTTCTAAGCTATTCCACACTGCACAAGAAGAATGAAGCAGCTAGGCTGCAGTACGGTATCAGGTATCCCAAAAAAATTTATGTCAGAATAAAAAAATACAAAAACAATAGAAATGAAATTTGTCATTTTAGGAGTGTAAAAAGCTGGTAGACACACCACCTGAATGAAATCATAGAACACATTCCGAGTAGGCATGTGCTGAGAGCATGTACTTTGGTTTCCCAAAGTTTATAGCATGCTACACTAGGTAACACAGCTGCCCTTAGCTCCAAATTCAGGACCTTCATCTCTCAAAATCAGAGTCTGGAAAAAAAAATGGCAGGCATTGAAATACTCTGTACTTATTTTCAAAAGTTCACTGAGGCCAAAGAGAAATTAAGTTCTGAAAATAATAGGTGACTTCAGAGCATGACATGCTAGCTCTGCAGAGCAACATCCAGAAGTGTAAACTAACACCGGTGATTCTATTTTTTACAAATTGGTCTCATGACAACTTAGTGCAGGTTACATGATGGAACCACATAGTTAGGTATCAGCTTTGATATCTGTAACCCCAAAGGAATTCTCCTCAGAAGATGAAAATTAGGTATCTTCCCTCACAGCAGCCTAAGGAGTAATTGATAGCAATAGGAACACACAAGGTTGTAATAAATACTTTTTATGGGCTATTGACATTCCTACTCTTATCCTTGCTAATATAACCCGTTGTCAATAAAATATAAACATGTTGTAACAAAATATGTCAGTTACAAGTATTTTATTTTATTTTTTAAAAATGCAAATATTCATTTCAGAAAAACTCCTTCTTTACTGATTCTGGCTAGGCCACCAAATGCAATTAAAAACCATTAAAGCAACATTGAAATAAAAAAAATATAAAACACTAAGGGCTAAATTATAGGTATTTCACTTTTTAAAAACTACAAAAAAAGACTGGATGAATAAATATATATTTTGGCATCCTGCTAAACAATAGTAAGTAAGCTTGTTTAATTACTACTGACAATTTTTTGAACTATTTTCGCCATGCTTAATCAATCTCTGATAATAAATGCATCAGAATGGGGCAGACTATAAACAAGGAGTTTAGGCTTAATAATTTTGGGCATGTTAAGTTTGATTGCTAATTGTACCCTATGACTATCATTAAGTGTTGTATCTTATGATTCTTGACTCTTGATGAATGTATCTTTTCCTTTATGTATACTGAGAGTATTTGCATCAAGACAAATTCCTTGTGTGTCCAGTCACATTTGGCCAATAAAGAATTCTACTTTATATAGTATACCACTGTGAGAACTCTGAATTAGGCTTAGAAAACAGGCGTCAAACAGTCAAGTTCACTCAGCATTAGAGTTACATGAAACCTTGTGCAATCCACCATTCACTATTTATGTTGTCACATTCTGTGCCAGCTGTAATTTCAAGAGTTACTCCATAACAGCAGTGTATGTCACCAATACACTGAGTCATCAAATTAGGTCTCTGTCCTCCATGTAGAGATACATCTACTTTATCAATCAAAGCCTCCCTGCCACCACACTTACGATGTCCTGTGATAATAATAAATTTACTACCAGTAATGATTTCAAGATATAAACCTAATCCTTACACTGGAGTATGAGCTTATCCAGAACAGGCATATTATCTAAATCAGGGGTGTCCAACCTTGGCAACTTTAAGACTTGTGGACTTCAACTCCCAGAATTCCTCAGCCAGCAAAGCAAATTCTGGGAGTTGAAGTCCACAAGTCTTAAAGTTGCCAAGGTTGGACACCCCTGATCTAAATCCTGGATCCAGGCTGCAAAATCAGAAACAACTCATCTTTTTCAGGTTTATTTTAAGCTTGTTCTCCCACATATCATTCTTTACAGTCTCAAAACACTGACAGCTCCTAGAACAGTCCACTTCTGAGTTTATAGGAAAAAAGAATGTAACTAAATGTCATCAGTTTATTGATGAAAAGTAGCTCCAAGCTTGAAAATAATCTTCAGTCGTTTCAAATCAGTATGTGTGTGCGTGTGAAGATGCTGAGAGCCACTGTATCAGTAAAATTGCTGGCACAGAAATTTATGCACGCACATACATACTAAAATAAAATTAATTGAAGCTTTTTCAAATCCCCAACTAATTCTGTAGAGAACAAGCAAGTAAACCACACTGCCCAACCATGTTTTCCAATTTCAAAGTATACTAGGATCAACTGTAACTGCCAAGAAATCAGGATGTATTTCTCTTGTCTCTTCCTGGTATAACTCATCCATCAAGCTGCTTTATCTTTCTGCTAAATCCAGTTGCAAACCCAGACTGAAAAGAAACCCGATAACCTGTTTAATGTCATAGTTCATGAAGCTACAATATCATTGTTTTCTTCATCACTGTACAATATTAGCATACTCCAAAACCCCCGCAACCGATTGGTCCGGACCAGCGAAGACCTGATTGGTTGAAGGGTCGGCCGTGATTGGAGCGCTAGGAATCTACCGCGATTGGCTGTGCCGATCGCGGGAGATTCAAAGTGCTGCCATTGGCTGCCAAGCTGCAAGCCAGCCCTATATGAAGGGCTTCTGCGGCTCACATTCTGAGACGATTACCACTACCTAATAAAGAGCTGAACTCACTTAAATGGTCTCGCGTCTCTGTCGAACCGATCCGCCTCAAACTTAACACTGGTGACAAAGGTGGGATCGTGAGACAAGCAGACCATCCAGCACATGGTGAGGCGGCACGCAACAACAAGCAGAATGGCTGGAATCAACTCACCACCTGCTCCCTTCAACCCTGCTACTGAGGACTGGGAATCCTATACCGACAGGTTCCAAATGTTCCTCGAGTGTAGCAACCTCAAGGACGCCAATGGCCAAAAGAAACAAGCTGTGTTCCTCACGCACTGCGGGCCTGCAGTATTCAAGATGGCCAAAGCCTTGGCCAAACCAGTGGACATCAAGGCGATGGAGTGGGATGATCTCGAGCCCCTGCTGCGAAGCCACTATGCCCCGTCATGCCCAATCTCATCCGGCGGCATGACTCCTACAGGCGGGATCAATGCGAGGGCGAGGGGCTGGGCGACTTCATAGCAGCACTACGGGACCTGGGCAGCCTGTGCGAGTTCGCCGACCTGGACGAGGCCCTGCGAGACCGCATCATCCTGGGACTCCGAGACCCATCCTCCAGAGCCGCATCATGGCAAAGGGAGACATCTCCCTCGCTGATGCCCTCACCGAAGCCGCTGCAGCGGAAGCGGCCAAGAAATCAGCGGCTCGGATGTGGCAATCGAGCATCATGCCACGAGTGGTGGCCGGAGAGGCAACGTCGACCCCCGAGAGGTGACCAGTGACAGACCACACAACCACACACCACGGTGACATCGACTCCTTCTCGGAAACCGAAGACGAGGAGGAGGAGATCCACCGCCTCCAATAAGTGCGGGAACGGCGGGAACCACGAGGTCGTAAGTCGAGGTTCCCGTGTGCCGGCTGTGGCGGCGATCACCCCCAAGTGGACTGTTGTTTTCTCAATGCCATTTGCAGGCATTGCAAGAAACGGGGCACATCGCCAAAGTATGCCGGAATAAAAAGCACTACAGCCCACGACGACGAGACGCCAGCCCCCGACGGAGAGAAAGCACTCCCACCAGGAACCATGATCACCAGACGGAGAACTGCTGGAACTGAGAAGGTCGGAACAGGTGACTCCAGGAAACAAGACAGAGAGAGGAAACACACCAGACCGTCGTCATCGGCCATTCCTTCACCAGCGACGCCAGGAAGGTATATGTGACGGTCGGGATAGAAGACCAGCAATGCGACATGGAGGTGGACTCTGGGTTCTTCCTCTCAATAGTCTCCTGGCACATACTCAAGCGCCTGGTCCCCACCATCCACTACCAAGAACTGGAAGACCAAACACTAACTCTCAAAGACTATCAGGGGAACCGAATCCCTGTAGTCGGCAGAGGCCATTTTAAAGTCACCTTCAAGGACCACACAGAAGTGCTACCCCTGATGATCATCGACCGAGATCGGCTGAGCCTGTTGGGACTGCAGTGGTTCGCACCCCTGGGCATCGAGGTAACCGGCATACACCACATCGGAGAGGCAGACTGGGAAGTGGCACTTGTGAGGGATTTCCGGGAAGTCTTCAATGACCGTTTAGGCAAGTACCGGGGGTCCCCTATCTCATTTAACATAGACCCGAGCATCGCGCCAATCCGCCTTAAGCCCAGGCAAGTGCCCTTTGCACTCAAGCCCAAGATCGATGAGCAACTCGATAAGCTCATCACGCAAGGGGTGCTGGAACCGATCGATCATGCCCAGTGGGAGACCCCAATTGTCACCCCCATCAAGCCAGATGGGTCAGTGAGGATTTGTGGTGACTACAAGGCCACCCTAAACCATGCGCTCCAACAAAGCGCATACCCCGTCCCAGTAGTCCAGCACCTTCTGCACTCACTGGGGGGAGGCCGGATCTTCACAAAGCTCAACCTGGCACAAGCCTACCAGCAACTGCCGGTCGATGCCACAACAGCAGAAGCCCAAACCATCGTAACGCACTGAGGGGCTTTCCGCTGCAACCGGCTCCAATTTGGAGTCAGCGTGGCATCCGGGGTCTTCCAAAGCTTTATGGAAAGACTCCTCCAGGGAATAGAAGGGGTTGTGCCCTATTTTGATGACATCTTGGTGGCCGCGAAAAATGAGAAACAACTAGAAGCCAGGTTGAGGGAGGTACTGCAGAAATTCAGAGACTTGGAACTTAAAGTCAAGAGAGGGAAGTGCCAGCTACGGGCCGAAAGGGTCGAATTTCTGGGGTACCTCCTAGACAAACAAGGGATTCACCCCACAGAAAAGAAACTGAGAGCCATAAGGGAAGCACCGCAACCAAAAAACAAAACGGAATTACAGGCTTTCTTGGGACTGTTAAACTTTTACAATGTCTTCCTACCTCAAAAGGCGACCGTGGTGGAACCGCTACATAGGCTGTTAGATAAAACAGCCACCTGGACCTGGGGAGCACAGGAAGAGAGCGCTTTCAACAACACAAAGAATCTGCTAACATCCGACGCGGTACTAATCCAGTACAGCGAGACCCTGCCATTGACGGTAACTTGCGACACGTCGCCATTTGGGATCGGCGCCATCCTCAGCCACCAGCTACCAGACGGGAGGGAAGCACCCATCGTTTTCTCATCAAGGATACTTTCAAAGCCAGAGCGGAACTACAGCCAGCTTGATAAAGAGGCCCTAGCATTCGTCGCTGGCGTCAAGAAATTTCACGAATACCTTTACGGTAGGACTTTTACAATCATCACGGATCACAAGCCGCTGCTAGGAATCCTGGCGGGAAACAGGGCCACACCGAACATTCTATCGCCAAGAATGACGAGGTGGTCCGAATTCCTAGCAGCATACAATTACCAGCTGATATACCAACCCGGAAAGGACATCGCCCATGCAGACGCCCTGAGCCAGTCACCCTTACCGGACCGGGAAGACGACCCAGCACCCACAGCAGAGGTACTCCAAATAGAGACAATATCCAACCCACTCGTGACCGCGCCAGACATTGCCAGAGAAACAAATAAAGACAAGCAGCTGGTGCGAGTCTTGAGCTGGGTGGGAAAAGGATGGCAGGAAGGGGACATAGATGAACTATTCAGACCCTTTCGGAACAGACAAACCGAACTCTTTACCGAAAAGGGCTGCATACTTTGGGGGGACAGAGTGGTAATTCCGGAAAAATTACAGGAAAAGGTATTGGGAATGTTGCATGAGGGGCACCTGGGGATGGTTAAGATGAAAAGCCTGGCCAGAAGCTACACATGGTGGCCAGGAATGGATAAACAGATCGAAACCTGGGTTGCCAAATGTAACCAATGCCAAGAGTCCAGATCCAATCCGCCCACTGTCCCAACCCAAGAATGGGAAAAACCAAGAGGTCCGTGGTCTAGGATTCATATAGACTTCGCGGGGCCAACCAAGGGACATATGTACCTTATCACAGTAGATGCTTACTCCAACTGGTTGGAGGTAAGCACCATGAAGTCAACCACGATGGAGGCGGTGATAAGGAAACTGAGTAAACTTTTTGTTATGCACGGCCTGCCAGACGTAATAGTATCGGACAACGGGCCCCAATTCACCGCACCAGCATTTGGACAATTTCTGGCAGGCCAAGGGATACACCATGCATTAACCGCACCAGCAAACCCGGTGGCGAACGGGCAGGCGGAACGCATGGTCCAATACACCAAGAAAGCCATCCAGAAAATAGAAACAGCCAATATACAGGACAAAATCAATAAAATGCTCCTCATTCAACACATTACACCTAGCGCAACCACAAATAAAAGCCCGGCGGAATTAATGATGGGTAGGAAACTACGTTCAACACTAGACAGAACGCACCCAACATATAACCCAGACAAACCCCCAGGCTCCTCCAGCAAACACAGAACATTTAACATAGGGGACCTAGTATACGCCAAAAATCTCACAGGAGAACCACTCTGGGTGCCAGCAACAATCACCCAGATAACTGGGCCCCTATCATACCGATTGGAAACAAGCGATGGGAAAAACTGGAAACGGCACATAAACCAACTTAGGTCAAGAATAGCCGTCACCACCAGCCAGACACCCGAACAAGAAACTAGAAGGGGGGGGAATCGGCAAGCGATAGAGAAAGAACTGAAGGGAACCAATTAACGCAGGCAGAACACCCCCCCATCTAGAATAAATAAACCAATAAACCAATGCTACTCACCTGTAGACGCAGGACCAATGGAGCACGAAACCCTGGGATGTTCACCTGGAAGGAGCAGCCAAACCAGCTCACCCGGCCAGGAAAAACCTAGCGGGAGCAGAAGCGGCAGCTCAACCAGCCCAGGAAGACTGGGAGGGAGCTACCAAGAAAGGCCCAGCTCAACGTTCCAGGCAGTTCCATCCCAAAGAACCGGAGGGACAGAGGAGGCATCCGAACCGGTCAATGACCACACCAGAACTGAACCACGCAGGTCAAGTAGGCAGGCAAGAAGCCCTGCCTACCTATGTGACTACATCACCACACACCGCCGGACGAAACCAAGAGGGGAGGAGTGTACGATATTAGCATACTCCGAAACCCCCACAACCGATTGGTTCGGACCAGCGAAGACCTGATTGGTTGAAGGGTCGGCCATGATTGCAGCGTTAGGAATCTACCGCGATTGGCTGTGCCGATCGCAGGAGATTCAAAGTGCTGCCATTGGCTGCCGAGCCGCAAGCCAGCCCTATATGAAGGGCTGCCGCGGCTCGCATTCTGAGACGATTACCACTACCTAATAAAGAGCTGAACTCACTTAAATAGTCTCGCGTCTCTGTCGAACCGATCCGCCTCAAACTTAACAATCACCTTGGCTGAATATGCAAATATAACACATAAGAGGTAGAAGAAAATCTCCACACAGATCACTGTGACATTTACACAAAGTTCTTTGGTGACAAAATCACTCACAAGATCTCAAGTAGACTGCAGTCTTGCAAAATCAATGGGATTCTTTTTGACTTTATAAACATTGAGAATAGGCTGTTCTGTGGCATGAACTCTGTCTCCTGTAAGTTGGACTCGTGCCTTCTTTGAGAGAGGCATTGCCTAGCGTAGAAGTAGTGCACTTTTTCTGAAGGTTGGAAATAGTGTTAATCGCTGCCTCCTTCCGAGGTCAGTAAAATGAGGTCCCAGATTGTTGAGGGCAATATGCTGACTCTGTAAACTCTTAGTCTGTAAAACACTATGAAGCAGTATGTAAGTTCATGAAACAGCACCTTACATGTATTTCACAAAGACATAAAAGCCACAAACACAATTATATATTTTTAAGATGTGTGGCAGACCTGAATTGCTGTTACAACTGATATTGTATTTTGTGATTGTATAAATTGCCTTGAATCATAAAAAGTACAGTGAAATTGAAGTGTTGTGATAGATAATAGATAGATGGATGGATGGATGGATGGATGGATGGATAGATAGATAGATAGATAGATAGATAGATAGATAGATAGATAGATAGATAATCTGGAAATTGAAAAATCTGGGAATTGTATTGCAGAACTTATGGGAACAGCATATTCTGGAGAAGACTGCATGATGCATGGCAAAGGAGTACTGTACAGGGAAAAAAATATTTCTTTCATGCAAAAAAAATGAAATGGAACAACGAACTCAGCCAGTTAAATTCTTCTTTGCATCTGAATTATTCACAAGGTATGAATATTCATCTCATTCATTCTAAATAGGTTGTTTCTGAACTGTTATTTCAAAGGAAAATCATTCTGCATTCCTAATGTTAATAATTTTTGTTACATTTTATTTTTATTTATTTATTAGATGTATATTCCATCTTTATTTTTGCAATTCAAGGTGGAAGATACAGTTCAAAATATTTTATATACATCAGATTTGAGTTTGAGCATGTAGAACATTATGATACCAAATGTGGAATGACATATATTTATATATGAGCATTCTAATGATCCATCTATCTCAGGGATGTCAAACTCAATTTAATTGAGGGCCACATCAGGGTTGTGTTTGACCTTGGGAGGCTGGGGTAGGCATGACCAGGGTGGACATGGCCAACTCAACATCACTCAGACTGGTGGTGCCTGTGATGGCCCAAGCACTCTGTCAGCAAAAACTTGTGCCCCTCACGAGCTTTGTTTTCAGCTGTGATGGCCTCCTGCAACCCTCTGCCAGAGAAAATGGAATGTTTTGTCTGGCAGAGGCACCGTGGGCTGGTCCTTCTCTGTTTCCACTGTGGCCCGCAGGCCAGATCTAAACACCCCGCAGGCCAGATCCAGCCCCTAGGCCTTGAGTTTGACCCTTCTGATCTATATAGTGATTTAACAGATAAACATTAGTTGAGATATTCTAAAATTCTACCTAAATAAATGTTAATTCTGACCTCAATGACCTCGTGGTTTTAAAGTAGCTGGCATTGCAATAAAATTGCTAACCCTAAAATTATACTGTTTGAGGTTTCCAAGAAGATAATACTAGCTGTTTCCTACTGAAGTGTACAAAACTGCAAGAATCCTCTAATTTCAACAATCATGTCTGGATTACAGGATATAACAAGACATAATAATTATAAATTCCTTACCATGGAAAACTTAAGAAATATACTACTGAATATAGGTAACTGATTTATTTTCTTTTTCCACGCATATTTCCTCGATCTGTTCTGTTCTTATTTATTCAATTTGAAATTGTCGTGTCCGCAAAAAGACGTTAGAGTCGGTGACTTTCATGCAAAGCTCTTTATTAACAAAGGGAGAACCGAACCGGCGAAAGGTAAAAAGCCCGCGGCTTTTATACCTTTCGCAAGGCGGCCGCGGCCAATGGCAGCGATTCAAGTCTCCCGCTCTTGGTTTGCACCAATCGCGGGAGACTTCAATCGGGCCAATCAGCGCGGCTCGCCTGGCCAATCAGAAATCCCCGTGCCTTGGCCAATCAAGGCCCGGGGATTTCAAGTATACCATTTGAATACATAACACCCCTCCCCCCTTGGTATGGTCCGTCAGGTGGTGTAGTCACGCAGGTAGGCGGGGCTCCGTCGAGTCCTAGTTGACCTGCGCAACTCACTTTTCTGTTGTAACTCGGCCGGAGCGGTCGTTCTTTTGGCTGCTCCTGCCTCTTCGCGAACCGGCTGGATGATCGGGCAGGTTCCTTCGCCGCGGCTCCCGCCTGGGCCTACCTGGTCGGTTGAGCTGCGGATTTCGCCGCTCCCGCTTGGCTTCTCCGAGTCGGTAGAGCTGGCCAGACGGTTCTTCTCCGGAGGGGACTCGCGATGGCTGTTTTCTGGTGAGTATTTTTGGTTTATTTTATTTTGCGATTGTCTCTCCGGGTATTCCCTCCCCCCTTGGTTCGCTTCTTGGGGGTTGAGGTCAGTCGCCGTTCGGGACCTTAATTGGTCGATGTGCCGTTTCCAGGCTCGCCCATCCGTGGTTTGGAGCCGGTACGACTTTGGACCAGTGACTTGTGTTATGACGGCTGGGATCCATAGGGGGTCCCCCGTCATGTTTTTTGCGTATACCAGGTCACCTGGGTTAAATGTCCGGAACCTGGAGCTGGAGTCCGGGGGCTGCTCCGGGTTGTAAGTCGGGTGCAGTCTGTCAAGTGGAGACCTCAGCTTTCTGCCCATCAACAGCTCTGCCGGACTCTTGTTGGTCGTAGTGTTGGGAGTGATGTGTTGTATGAATAGTAGGCGGTTGATTTTGTCGTTGATCTCCCCGTGGTCCATTTTCCTGAGGGTCTTTTTTGTAAACTGGACCATCCGTTCCGCCCTACCGTTCGCCGCCGGATGCGCCGGTGCTGTTAATGCGTGGCGGATACCTCTTTCCGCCAGGAACCGTTCAAACTCGATGGACGTGAACTGGGGTCCGTTGTCTGAGACGACGACGTCTGGGAGGCCGTGAGTGGAAAACAGTTTACACAGTTCTTTAATGACGGCCTCTATGGTAGTGGACTTCATGTCGCTGACTTCCAGCCAATTGGAATATGCGTCGACTGTGATTAAAAATGTATGTCCATTTGTGGGGCCCGCAAAGTCAAGATGGATTCTGGACCAGGGCCCCCGTGGTGTTTCCCAATCCCGTATGGGTGCTGCGGATGGGCTGGATCTGGTCTCCTGGCATCGGTGGCATTTGGCGACCCATGCCTCAATTTGCTTGTCCATCCCTGGCCACCAAGCGTAGCTTCTGGCCAGGGCTTTAGTCCTGACAATGCCAGGATGACCCTCATGTAGCATCCTCAAGACTTTTTCTTGCAATCTATCTGGAATTACCACCCGGTCACCCCATAGAATGCATCCTCTCAGGAGTGACAGTTCGGTCTGGCGCTGGCGGAATGTTTTAAAAGTCTCGTCACTGTCCTTATCCGGCCAGCCTTTTTCTAACCAGTGCAAGATTCGTGCCAGACGCCTGTCCTTAATGGTTTCTCTGGCAATGTCGGATGCGGTAATAGGTAAACTTTCTATGCTCAAGGTATTTGTTGTTGGTGCTGGGTCAGGTTCTGAGTCAGGTAAGGGCGAGCGGCTTAAAGCGTCCGCGTGCGAGATTTTCTTACCTGGCTTGTGTAGCAGTTCGTAATTGTAGGCTGCCAGGAATTCCGACCATCTTGTCATTCGGGGTGACAAGATGTTGGGAGTGGCTCGGTTTCCCGCGAGGATGCCCAGCAGAGGCTTGTGATCCGTCACGATGGTGAACGGGCGGCCGTACAAGTATTCATGAAAACGTTTAACGGCGGCAACTATAGCCAAAGCTTCCTTGTCCAGCTGGCTATAGTTGCGCTCTGGTTTGGTCAGGGTGCTTCTCTCTGGTCTGGGAGGGTGTGGCTGAGGACAGCACCGACGCCGAAGGGTGATGCGTCGCAAGTGACAGCTAGGGGTAAGGTCTCACTAAATTGCATCAGGACAGCGTCGGAGGTGAGGAGGTCCTTGGTTCTTTGAAAAGCGGTTTGTTCTCGCCTCCCCCAAGTCCAGGCTGCCTTCTTGTCTAGGAGTCTATGTAAGGGCTCCGCTGCCGTTGCCTTTTGAGGTAGGAAAACATTATAGAAATTTAGTAATCCTAGGAACGCTTGTAATTCCGTTTTGGATTTTGGGGTGGGGGCTTCCTTGATGGCTTTTACTTTTTTAGTTGTAGGGTGAATGCCCTTCTGGTCTAGGAGATAGCCCAAAAACTCTACTTGCTTTGTACAAAGATTGCATTTTTCTCGCTTAACTTTAAGTCCTGTTTCTTTAAATTTTGTTAAGACTTGTCTGAGTCGGTTCTCTAATTCGGCTTCATTTGGCGCCGCAATTAATACGTCATCAAAATAGGGCACCACCCCTTTTATGCCCTGTAACAAACGTTCCATCAGGCTTTGAAAAATGCCTGGTGCCACGCTGACTCCAAATTGGAGCCGGTTACACTTAAAAGCCCCTCGATGGGTTACTATTGTTTGGGCTTCCGCCGTTTTCTCGTCTACAGGTAGTTGCTGATATGCCTGGGCAAGGTCGAGTTTTGCAAAGACTTTGCCCCCTCCTAGCGAGTGTAGTAAATGTTGTACTATAGGGACTGGGTAGGCGCTTTGTTGTAATGCGTCATTTAGGGTGGCCTTATAGTCCCCGCAAATTCTCACGGACCCGTCTGGTTTTACTGGGGTCACTATAGGGGTTTCCCATCTGGCATGGTCTATCGGTTGCAATACCCCTTGTTTGACGAGCTTGTCGAGCTGCTCGTCAATCTTTGGTTTTAATGCAAACGGTACCCTTCTAGGTTTAAGTCTCTTAGGGGGAACCCTTGGGTCTAAGTCAAACGAGATAAGGGGCCCCTGGTACTTGCCCAAACCTCCATCGAACACCTCCTGGAACTCCTGGGTTAGCCGCTGTTCCCAAGCTTCGATGGTGACTTGGTTGACACCTGTCAGCGCGATGTTAAGCGGGGCGAACCATTGTAGACCCAGTAGGCTTGGGCGGTCGCGATCGACGATTGTGAGTGGTAGTTGTTCAGTGTGGCCTTTGTAAGTTATGTTGAAATTCTTGGTGCCCACTACCGGGACACGGTTCCCTTGGTAGTCTTTAATGATGATCTTTTGTGTGTGCACGTTTCTCTTTTGTAGAGTAGGCACCAGTCTTTTGATTTCGCGCCATGCAATCATGGAAAGGTAGGACCCAGAGTCCACTTCCATCTTGCATGGCTGGCCTTCTATATGTACCTTTCTGGCGCCGTCGGAGATGGCGTGGCCGATGGTCACCGTCTGGTGGGTTTCTTCTTTCCGTCGACCGTCGCCGCTTCTTTGAGATCGTTGAGCGCGGTCCCATCGACCGTCTGGCTGGCGTTCTCTGGTTCTGGGCGGGGAGTTTTCTCTCCGTCTGTCGTGCTGTTCCCATTTGGGCGGGCTGCGAGTCTTCTTTTGGCGGCAAACTCGGGCGATGTGACCCCTTCGTTCACAATGCCTACAGATAGAGTCAAAAAATCGGCATTCTGACCTGGGGTGGTCGCCGCCGCACCCGGCGCAACTGGTCCTCGACTTGCGACCTTTTCGGCTTCGTTGGTCGCCGCGTCCCGTCTGTACTCGGTGAATGTCCTCCTCGTCTTCTGACGTGCTGGAGTTTGACTGGTATTCACCGTAGTGTGCGGTTGCTTCACTTCTTGCATCGGCCGACCTTGCCGGGTTGTTGTTTCCGCCCTTCGTGTCAGATCTTCGCATGCTGTCTGCCGACGTGCGCGTTGCTTCAGCGGCTGCGGCTGCTGTAAGGGCATCGGCTAGGCTGATGTCGCCCTTGGCCATAAGTCGGCTCTGAAGTGTAGGATCCCATAACCCGAGTACGAAGCGGTCTCTTATGAGACTGTTGAGACCCTCGAACTCACAGAGTCCTCCTAGGCGCCGAAGTTCTGCGACGAAATCGCTCAATTTTTCGTCTGGTTTCTGGTTTCGGCGGTAGAACTCGTTGCGCCGTATCAGGATGGGGACTTCGGGAGCGTAATGGCGCCGTAGTATGGGTTCCAGGACGTCCCAGTCCATGGCTGTGGCGTCTGCTGGCTTGGCCAAGGCTTTGGCCATTTGGAAGACCTCTGGTCCGCAGTGTGTGAGAAAGACGGCGCGTTTTAGCGGGGCCGGGGCGTCCTTCATCCCGGCGCATTCCAGGTACATCCGGAATCGATCCGAGTATGATTCCCAGTCCTCGGCCGCGGGGTTGAACGGGGCGGGCGGTGCTATTTTCGCCATCTTCACGCTGGAACTGGTTCTTGGACACGGGGTTCGGTTCAGGGGCGAGATCCCATCCTCGTCGCCAGTGTCGTGTCCGCAAAAAGACGATTAGAGTCGGTGACTTTCATGCAAAGCTCTTTATTAACAAAGGGAGAACCGAACCGGCGAAAGGTAAAAAGCCCGCGGCTTTTATACCTTTCGCAAGGCGGCCGCGGCCAATGGCAGCGATTCAAGTCTCCCGCTCTTGGTTTGCACCAATCGCGGGAGACTTCAATCGGGCCAATCAGCGCGGCTCGCCTGGCCAATCAGAAATCCCCGTGCCTTGGCCAATCAAGGCCCGGGGATTTCGAGTATACCATTTGAATACATAACAGAAATCTTGAAGCATTATATTCTCAAGAGGTTGAGATAAGATATAAATCTGGAAATTAGTAGTACAAAAACAGACAAAATCAGTAAGATACTACATAGGCATCGCATTGAGACTGCCTTCAAAACAGACAGAAAAATAGCAGCCATCCTTAGAAACCCCAAAGATAAAATTGACCTGGAAAACCAAGGCATATACGAAGTCCCCTGTGCATCATGCCCAGCCACATACATTGGACAAACCAATAGAAGAATAAGTACCCGCCTGGATGAACACAAAAATGCAGTCAAAAAGCTGGAACACACTTCCTCACTAGTCCAACACATGGAAGCCACAGGTCATAGCATCAACTTCAATGGCATCAAAACCCTAGCCACTTTTGAAAACCCCAGCCACAGAATCATCAGAGAAGCCATAGAGATTGAAAAAAAAACCAGAAAGCATGAATAGAAGAGATGATTCCACCAGACTGTCAATCATTTGGAAGCCTGCACTCACAAACAAAAAAATCTCCACACCACCAGCCAGGCAAACACCTGGGCACAAACAGATCCCCCCAATATCTCCAGCTCAAACACCAACCAGGCACCCAGATGAAACCTAGCTTCCTAACAAATGATAGCCGTCCATTTACTTGGAGCCAAGCTGCACTAAAAGCCTCCAATACAGGAACACAATGTTGCCAGCCAATCAAGACACAAAAAAGCCACAAAACAGACAGAAGATATTAGAAACACCAATCAAGCAGAACACAGCAAACTCCAAGACCAATAAACACGGACCAAGACTCCCAACCAATCAGGATGAAGAAAAAACCATTCTGGCACAGCAGTAGGCTAGCCCCAAATTTAAAACTGAAACAACTGGAAAAGTCTGACTCACAGACGAACACAATTCAGAAGCCTGATGATGGCAGATGAGATTCTGCTGAAACGTTGCTACAACTTTAAAAGCACCACTATTATGACGTGGGAAAATACCCGAACAAAGCTGAATGCCAGACATGTAAGTACCCGCAAAAACTTAAGAAAATATATATATATATATATATATATATATATATATATATATATATATGCTGTATAATTAGTTAGAGAGAGATTAGTATATTTAAACATACATGTATACATATACATACACACACATTTATTTTATTTATTTAAAAATATTTAGTTATTATTTATTTAATTATTTATTTAGAGTGGAATCCTGACTCCATGTAATGCTAAATCAAAAGTCATGGTTTACACATTACAACAGATATTCAGCCAAACCAAACCAGCTACATGATGATTTGGTGTGATACTGAGTATTAATATGACAGACCAATCTAAAGCCAAGAGTGACAATACTAATTGGCAGCAATTGTCTAGGTTTTCAAGCAGGATTTTTCCAGCCCTTCTAAGACAACTTAGTAACTGAATATAATTTGCTTTACAGCAAATGAAGCCTGAGCAATACGATTTTCCCTTCCATAAGAGACTTTTGGTGTTTGATGACTATGCTGTATTTTCTGATATAGTTTCTGATATTTCTTGCATTTTTTCTTGTCATAAAAATCCATTAGGAATTTGGGGGATGGGGGTTGGGGGTTGGAATAACTGCAAAATTGCCAGAACCAAGAGGTATACATTAGAAGCAGTAACATGGTATGGTTTCACAGAGGATATTGCTCTTACCAAGTGTGAAGTGTTTCAGATAGTTTAGTACAATATGAGAGCTGTATTTTGAATGGTGCAAAGCTATTGGTACTGCGCAGTAAATTTTTAACTTCTAACTTGCTTCAGTCAAATGCTTCCTTCCTCTGCAAGAACTACCCCATACTAGTTTTTTCCAGGAAAATCCTGCTACAGTCCTAACAGTTTTGTCTGCATCTCAACCAAGGGGATATTAAAGAACTTAACCTCCACATAATCTTGAAAGAGTAAGTTGATCATTTACAGATCTTTAACCACATAAAAGATTCCACTGGCTTTATGTCCAAAGGTATTTATAGAATTTACAGCAGGGTTAATTCAACTGCAGGGTGTAGTCAGCCATTTGAAATTGGTACATTTGCATTCAGTGACCTGTCATTTCACAACTTCCCAATCTCTCTCTTGTGTTAATCCTAGAGAAGAAATGGACAATTAAAGGAAAGGGAAGTGTGGTCAATCATGAGCAAGATAAAATACTAGTCACCACCCATTTAACTCCTTTAGATTATTGTATTAAGCCACTCAATGGACCTACAAGCTTAATATGACAGTCCCATTACATCTTATTGTTATTCAGAAAGCAGTTACAGCAACAGTCACAATAAAAGACAGAATTGTTAAAGGTAATATTTAGCAACCACTGGCATAAACTGATCACTTTTAAACATGTGCAAATTTATCTTTCTGGTCTCTTTTATTCTGGCATCTACTATCATCAATGACAGCTTCTAAGACTGATAGTGTTCTTAAAGGGAAAGCTGTGTACTTTTTATTCCTTTATAAATGCCTTTGTTTGTCATATACAGTAACTGTCTATTATTATTTTCAGTGGCTTCAATAACACAGCTAGTCAGCATTAGGCCCCAAAGAACCAGAATGTATCAAAATTAATTAAGAAAAATCCTATTCTACATGAGTAGGTCATTAGATTCAGTTCTGGAAAATCTGGGGTTGTGTTGGCCAAATTCCATTTACTTGTCTAGTAAAGCAACAATTACCTCTTCAAGACAGGTATTACAATGTGAAGAATGTTGTCACCTACCTAATCTTCTATAACCAGGAAAATGAGCACTTAGACATGGAAAATCAGGTCCCAACATTCCACCATACTGAAATACGATCTAGGATACAGGAAAATGTCAATGTAATACACAGATTTTTCAATTACTGGGGGACATTATTGCATTTAAGAAATATCACTAAGATCATATGGGATGCCAGTGACATTGTATAAAAAGGAAAGCATTATTATAGAGAGGACAATTTTTAATGTTAGATGCCCAAACAAAAATTGATAATTCTTTAGACAAGATGCTGTAACATAATAGGCAAAACGAGCATGAGATAAGTTTAGAACCAGAATTTTTCCCTGCAGAGATGTTAGTTATGCCAATAGGTAACAATTGACTAGTTTAAAAGCTAAGAAGGACATCGCAAAAAGTCTAATAAATCATTCTCTATAGATATTTGTGTAGTTAAGAACCTTAAATCAAAGAACCAAACCATGTATGTATGTACACACACACACACACACACACACACACACACACACATATATATGACCTCAACAGAATTTCCTGGAAACCATTCCTATATGTGTGTATGTATGTAGGCATGTATGTATGTATGCATGTATGTATGTACACACACACACACACACACATACTACAAAACTCATTGGCACTTGTCTTATGATGCAGACTCCTACCATTATTCAGTATTAGAAAATATACAACTGTCACATCACTCTTTGACTTTATACTTCCTTTTAAATTAGCTGAAGTAAATTTTGGTTTAATCTTACAACTCTCTAATGCATAAATAAACAGACTCTTAAGCATTTATGAGCCTGGCCTTTATTTCCTGGAAACTGCAGTAGAATCTATTTCAAATTTGGCACATATGGAAAACATTAAAATTCATATATAATTTTAATTAAAAAGTAGAATTGCATTTTCTTGCAAATGGTAGATTTTTGGCTCTTTAGCTCTTAACTATGCCACCCATCAGCTCACAAACTGCATTAAGCTACTATGTAATTTATTCAGTGATGTGAACTTGGCCATTGTGGATTACAAAATATGGTCTATAGTATAGCAGTTAGATTGCTATTTTTTTTTTCAAACTGCAATTGCAAAAATAGCTTGGTGGGATATATGTTTGATTGGGGTTTCCATTTTATTGCTTTAGAGATATTTGTTAGGATTTTAATGCTTTAATGCTGTAAGCTACCCAGAGTTGTTTTGTTATAAGATGGGCTGTGCCCAACTCATAACAAAATTAAATTCAATTTGTCCCGAACTAGCAGGCTCGTAAGCCTGCAAATCTGATTGGCCCTTTACACAGCAGGCTCGTAATCCTGCATATTTGATTGGTTCGTGAACAGCGAGTCGTGATTGGTCATTCCGGACTAATCTGATTGGCTAGTTAGCGGGCTGCCACGATTGGACGCTCCAAGCACGGCAAACTTAAACCATTGGACGCTATGACAGCAGCCAGCTCTATAAAAGGAGCTGCTGCTGTCAGGCTCTTTGCTCTGTTTTCCTGAAGTCACAATAAAGAGTTGAAGTCACTATTCGATGTCTCGTGTCCGTTATTGCACCCACTCTCCAGGACAGAACACTAGCGACGAAGGTGGGATATGGAGACAATAGAGCTGACTGAGCACTCGCAAAGCATTGACAGAGCACGTGACAGACATCGCGCAGATAGTGGCAGAATGACCAGCAGCGCTATACCACCCGCTCCATTTGATCCAGCAAACGAAGATTGGGATTCGTATATGGACAGATTTCAAATATTCCTGGAAACCAACGATCTAAAGGATGCTACGCCCGGCAAGAAACGCGCGGTTTTCCTAACGCATTGCAAACCTGCCGTTTTCAAAATGGCTAAAGCAGTAGCAAAACCGGCGGAAGTCAAAACCATGGATTGGGACACCCTTGCTCCCATCCTCAGGGCTCATTCCGCCCCAGCAGTCCCAACCCTCATCAGAAGACACGAGTTTTACCAGAGGGACCAACGGGAAAGCAAGAGCGTCGGGGACTTTGTAGCTGACCTAAGGAATTTGGGTGGACTATGTGGTTTCGCAAATCTGGAAGAAGCCATGAGGGATCAGATTGTCCTTGGTCTAAGAGACCTCACCATCCAAAGTAAGATTATGGCAAAGGGAGACATCGCCCTCACAGATGCCATAGCGGATGCTACTGCAGCAGAAGCAACCAGGAAGTCAGATTATGGCGAAGGGAGACATCACCCTCGTAGATGCCATAGCGGATGCTACTGCAGCAGAAGCAACCAGGAAGTCAGCAGCCCGAATGCGCTGAGCGAATGGGGCCAACTGCCAACTCGCCAGTGACACTACAATACCCACAGAGAGACACACAACAACAGCCCACCATGAAAACATCGAGTCCTCATCAGAAAGTGAAGAGGAAGAAGTCAACAGACTCAGATCAGAGCGCAATCAGCGAGACCAGCGAGGTCGTAAAACCAATTTTAAATGCGCTGGATGCAGGGGAAACCACCCACGAGCAGACTGCAGGTTCCTAGACGCCATCTGTCGTTCCTGTGATAAAAGGGGCCACAACGCCAAAGTGTGCAGGAGCAAACGAAGATCCAGCCCCAAGAGAAATGAAAATAGCTTCCAGCAGACATCAGGAAACCACCCATCAAACAGGGACCGCCCAAACCACCACTGGAGCCAGTACAACAGAAACTGAATGTTTGCTACCACTACCCGACAAGATGAGGCACACCAGACCATCACCATCGGCCATGCTTCATCAGTGGATGCAAAAACAATCCGGGTAAAGGTCACCACTGAAAATAAACCGTGCATCATGGAAGTCGACTCTGGGTCTTCCCTATCGATGGTCTCCTGGAAAACCTTCAAACAGCTGATCCCTGACATCCGCCGCCAGGATCTCAGCACTCAGAGACTCATATTAAAGGACTACCAAGGCAATCGAATTCTGGTTGCTGGTTCCAGCCACGTTCAGGTCTCATTTAAAGACCACACTGCAACTCTACCTCTCACCATCGTCGACAGAGACCGACCCAGTTTATTGGGATTGCAGTGGTTCGTTCCATTAGGAATCGAATTGGCAGGCATCAACCGGACCATAAGCAAAAACTGGGAGGCGGCCCTCATCCGGGACTTTCAAGAAGTTTTCACTGAGCAACTAGGCAAGTACAAGGGGTCCCCCATTTCATTTAATCTCTGCCCTGATATCGCACCCATTCGTTTAAAGCCACGCTGAGTTACCTTTGCCCTCAAACCAAAAATTGATGAGCAATTGGACAAATTAATAGCACAAGGCGTGTTAGAACCCATCAACCATGCCCGATGGGAGACCCCAATAGTAACCCCCCTAAAACCTGACTGATCTTTGAGAATCTGTGGGGATTACAAGGCCACCCTGAATCACGCGTTTCAACAGAGCACCTATCCAATTCCCGTGGTCCAACACCTTCTTCACTCGCCTGGAGGCGGAAAAGTATTCGTGAAGCTTGACCTGGCCCAAGCATATCAGCAGCTGCCAGTAGACACAAAGACCACAGAAGCCCAAACCATAGTCACACACAAGGGTGCGTTCAAATGTAATAGACTCCAGTTCGGAGTAAGCGTAGGACCTGGCATTTTTCAAAGTTTGATGGAAAGGTTGTTGCAGGGTATAAAGGAAGTTGTATCCTACTTCGATGATGTGTTGATAGCCGCCCCTACAAGAAGTCAGTTAGAAAAGCGCCTAAGAACTGTCCTACAAAAATTCCAGGACGCAGGACTCAAAGTCAAGAAGGAAAAGTGCCAATTATGCACTGAGAGGGTTGAGTTTCTTGGCTACCTTCTTGACAAACAAGGAATTCACCCCACCGAAAAGAAATTGGCTGCTATTAAAAACGCTCCAAGACCTAGAAACAAGACAGACCTCCAAGCCTTCCTGGGTCTCATTAATTTTTATAACATCTTCCTACCCCAGAAGGCAACTGTTGCTGAACCCCTGCATAGGCTCCTCGACAAGAAGGCTTCCTGGTTTTGGGGACGTCGAGAGGAGCAGGCTTTCCAGCAAGTCAAAGGCCTTTTAACATCAGATGCAGTGTTAATTCAATATAGCGAAACACTACCCTTGACTGTAACTTGTGACAACTCACCTTTCGGGGTAGGAGCCATCCTGAGCCATGTTTTACCAAACGGTACGGAGGTGCCTATCGCATTCTTTTCAAGAACTTTATCTAAAACTGAAAGGAACTATAGTCAGTTAGATAAAGAAGCCCTTGCTATTGTATCCGCAATTAAAAGGTTCCACGAATACGTATATGGAAGATCCTTTTCCATAATCACAGACCACAAACCATTGCTTGGCATTTTGGCAGGGGATAAACCAACTCCCCATATCCTATCGCCAAGAATGACACGATGGTCGGAGTTCCTAGCCGCCTACGACTACCAGTTAAGACATCAACCGGGGAAAGCCATTCCCCATGCTGATGCCTTAAGCTGTTCGCCATTACCAGAGTTCCTAGACGACCCAGCTCCTACCCTATCCACGCTACAAATCGAGACATTTCCCTCACCTCCACTAACTGTGCAGGATATCCCATTAGAAACAAAAAAAGACTCTTGTTTGGCGCGAGTCCTCAGCTGGGTGGAGAGGGGATGGCCGGAAATTGAACCCAACAACACGTTCAAACCCTTTAAAAACAGACAAACAGAACTCTTCTCACAAAAAGGGTGCGTGTTGTGGGGAGACCGAGTAGCCATCCCAGAAAAACTACAAAAGAAAGTCCTGAAAGTGCTGCATGATGGACACCCGGGCATCGTGCGAATGAAGGCACTGGCAAAGAGCTACGCCTGGTGGCCAGTATGGACAGACAAATTGAAGCCTGGGTTGCCACCTGTAGCAAATGCCAAGAAACACATTCGGCTCCACCAAAAGCACCACCAACAGAATGGGAAACGCCCAGGGGTCCATGGTCCCGTATCCACATCAATTTTGTGGGACCTACAAAAGGACACACTTTTCTAATAACAGTAGATGCCTACTCGAACTGGCTCGAGGTGAACAAGATGAAGACCACCATCACAGATGCGGTCATCAAAAAATTGAACAGACTATTTGAAACACACAGATTCCCAGATGTCTTGGTTTCCGACAATGGCCTGCAGTTTACCGCCTTGGCATTTGAACAATACCTAGAGGACCGAGGGATACACCACGCCTTGACATCACCTGCTCATCCGGCGGCCAATGGCAGGGTTGAACGAATGGTTCAGTTCACTAAACAACCTTACACAAAATGGACCAAGGGAACATCCACAACAGAGTCACCAGGATGCTCCTCCTCCAACATATTACAATGAATAGCACCACAAACAAAAGCCCAGCCGAACTCCTGATAGGCAGGAAACTTAAATCACATTTGGACCATCTACACCTTGCCTACACCCCAGAAAAGCCCCTGGGTTCCAGCAGCAGACATCGCACATTTCAGGTAGGAGACCTCGTATTTGCAAAGAACTTTACTGGTGACCCACTGTGGGTCCCTGCCAAAATAACACAAATTACAGGCCCCCATTCCTACCGATTAGAAACCACAGATGGAAAATTGTGGAAACGCCACATAGACCAGCTGCGTTCCAGGCTGACAACTACTCCCTCCACAAACTCTGAACTCAGAACCAGAGGGGGAAGGGAAACCGAGGATTTTGAAAACGAACTAACACCTGGTCCTAGACATGCAAACCCACAGTCCACACAATCAAGCCCAGCATATTCATCAGCTGAAGAGGAGCCATGGCAGATGATCGTCTCTCCAGGCAGCAGCAGCCAGGCAGGGTCAGCGAGTCCAGAGGATCCAGATGACAGGAGTGAAGGAAACATTGAAGGTATCCCCGAGTCACCTTCGAGTTTACCCAGCACAGAAGCCAAGTCACCTTTACAGCAGGACACGGCGGGCAGTCCACCAGAGCCAACGGCCGAGCAAGAACAGGTAGAACAACGTAAATCAGGTAGACAGGTGCGAAGACCTGCCTACCTGCGCGAATACATCACCCCACCCCTGAGACGGAACCTAGAGGGGAGGGGTGTTCCGAACTAGCAGGCTCGTAAGCCTGCAAACCTGACTGGCCCTTTACACAGCAGGCTCGTAATCCTGCATATTTGATAGGTCCGTGAACAGCGAGTCGTGATTGGTCATTCCGGACTAATCTGATTGGCTAGTTAGCGGGCTGCCACGATTGGACGCTCCAAGCGTGGCAAACTTAAACCATTGGATGCTATAAAAGGAGCTGCTGCTGTCAGGCTCTTTGCTCTGTTTTCCTGAAGTCACAATAAAGAGTTGAAGTCCCTATTTGATGTCTTGTCTCCGTTATTGTGCCCGCTCTCCAGGACAGAACACAATTCATAAATAATTATACAGTATGTACCCAGAGAATGATTTACTTTAATGTTTCACAAAATCTTGCCCTCCTATCTTTCCTCCCAATTTCTTTTACCATTTGTCTTTACAGGAGAGGTCAGACATTACTACTTTGCCTTCCTTCCACAGAGTTAAGAAGGAAAAGACAGATTAACTGCACAATTCATTCCAGCAATAGCATTAGGAGTCCTTTGTCTGGAGGGATACACATACAGTCTCTAAGAGAACAAAGAATGATAAGAGTAATGAAAGTTGCCTCTACATTGAATAGATTAGCTCATCATTATCTTTTGGAATAAAACAATTTGTTGAAAATCATTTTATTTCCTGTTATAGCTTTAGCCTAATCCAAGGTGAAAATATCAGGATAAGATTATGTGGGCTGACTATAGACTAGTCCCAGTGTTGATGTGAGATTATCCTGGGTCCTTTATTATGACCTATAGTAAGGTTTGCAATTGGACAGAATTTCAATATCAGACTATTGTTTCTACAGGGAAGTTTCATCCTAGGCATTTGCACACTCTCTAAAACTGTTAAGTTTCCCCAACTAACATACAAAGCTACCCTATTAACACTGGCAAATTTCATGCCCGTGTACTTTGTCTGGATTGCTATACACACAAGGACGCTTTCAAGGTAGGGAAGACAGAAAATAGATTCATACACAATCTCAAGTGCATTTTGTACTGCATGTGGAAGGCTATGAAATTAAAAGGCAGGTTATCCAGAAATGTCCCTCACTTCACTTCACTTCACTTCAGTTCAGGACTCTTGTCTCTTCCTGTACCATTTAGGTTTGTCCCACTGTCCCCTGCCACCTCCCCACTCCCCATCAATATTCAATAGCAATTTGGTTGTTACCCAGGTTTCATGTACTTTTATCTCAAGGAATATTCTAGTCCTCAGCATAATAAAACAAATTGTACTTGCCCTTCTTACATGACTCCAAAATGCAGTCAGGCAAGGGACTTTCTTAGACGAAGAAGGAAGCCATTTTATTCAGCCACTGGGTAAAGTTCTTTATCAGTGATGCTTTCCAAATGGCAGGTATCATTGTAGAATTTCACATACTCCCTACAGACCGATAATAATACCTACAGGTGTCTATTTATAAATATGTATATTATCTAAATTCTAGATGTTTGCCATGGGCAGATACTGTATTTTGTTAGTTCACGTAGACATTCATGGCCTCTTTATGCATATATATTGGGGTCAATAGTGCAATCATGGAAAGCTTCAGCTGTATGAGTATCAATCCCTAATTCTTAACCTGTGGAAGTCTGGCTAGAGAGCTTATTAATTTTATTATACCCCACAAATAGGGATGCAATTTACAGTGGTAAGCACCAAAATATGTTTAAACCCTTTGTAGGACAACATATAGGACAGCATGTAAACATATGTAGGTTCAGGAAGGTTGAAATATTGTTTCATTGCCGGCTTTCCTTCCTCAGTTTTCAGACTGGAGCTGGCAAGATACAAAGCATTCCTTTCCAGCTTCATATTTACAAAACAGAAAAGTTACTCTCCCAGCCCTCTCCTCTGTTTGTACTTGCAATATGACATATAATACAGATAGGCGTTTGCAAGCATGTACAATTCCATTCCTATCAGTTGGGCTGGTGAAGCACCGAACAGGCTGTGTTCTTTGCTTGTTTCAAAACAGTTGATGTTTCCATTTTGGAACATTTCAGTAGTCATTCCAATCAGCCAGAATAAAAGTTAAATTGTCATACATGGGTTAGATGAATTCAATTTCAAATAAAATGGATGTGAAAGCTTTAGCCAGATTATTTCATGAGAGGAGAGGCACAGCATTGTTTTTAGCAAATAGCGAAGAAATTAGCTAAAGGAAAGAGAAACCGCAAGAAATGATCCAAGCAAAGTTAAGCTCTTTTACATCTCAAGGATTTCACCTTGAAATAATTAAACATGTTTTGCTTCCCTAGTGAAACTTATGAAACTTGATACATTCAGCATTTACCAGGGTTTGTTCTACAATCTTAGTAATACTGGATGTCACTCAAATGTGTTGGTGTGACAATTTATGTACTGCCTAACACTTATGCTGGATGATAGTATGACACCAGCTTGCAGAAACATAAGCTACATGGTGCAAGACTGCCAGCCTATCTCTTATTTTTAGCAATAACTTTAATCTGATTTATCTGTTATTGATATTATCAAGTGTTTGATTGTTTTTAGACTTTGATAATTGTTTCTCTTTAGATCTAGCAGATGTTAAGGCATAAGTAGGCTTCCCCAATCTACCCACTATCCAGATGGAAATTGCATTTCAGTTTATTTCAGCATGCCTCCTTTTTTTAGAACTACTAACAACTGTATCAAATTTTCAATAATATTTCCCCTTCAGTTCAGAAAGCTGCTGCATAAGAAAATTCCTCAACAAAATCCAGACTGTCCTTCTGTTCACTTTATATTCTGTTTCAGACAATCAACATTTTAAAACCCAGAAAAACAGACAGAAGTTTGCAGCAGCTCATGTCACCAGATTCTCACACCTGTTCATTTGGTATTTAGACTGAAGCAGTTGTGAAGCTAACAGATGACATCTAAACTGGGTTGGATAACAACATACATTGTGTTTTGTTTGTTAAGCTTACTGAAGTGAATGTTTCCCCATTTTCATCTTATTCATCACACTAAGTAGCTGCTGCTAACTCATCTGCCTGTTGCCACATGCCACTTGTCCAAGAAGAAAAGTTTGTGGTATTTGGTATTTTATGTACACAAGCAACATAGCCTGAGAAGTTATTAACAACCAAAAAGGTGCGTATTTTTCACGAATACTGTATTTCCACTCTTTCAAATAGCACAAACTAAAGTAAATTATATGGACGTATAAGAAACCAACATACTTTTTTCTTCATCTCTAATAATACAAAAATATGCAACAACAATTTATAAAACAATTTGCTGATATTTCACAATATTGTAATATCCGACTGTCTAATAGGCTGGTTTAACAATATCTCTTGTGGTAAAGAAATAATTATTTTTGGCAATTTTTCTAAATTCTTAACTGATTTAAAGGGTAAGCCAACAATGAAATAATGTTATTTCTTCCCCTCTATCACCTGTTTAAATCCAAGTGTTATGAATGCAATTGTACTTCTAGTAAATCAACTTCTACAAATTCCTATTAGATCAGAAATCAGTTGATTGGTAGACTAATCCCTTCTTCCTGTATAATAATTAATTTAAGGCTAATTGGCAGAAGCCAATATCAAGAATAAGTCATATCAAACCTGATCTCCTGTTTGGATAGTTTATTTATGTGTTTGTTTCAATTTATAAGGCCTACTCATCTCAACATACTTTGGATGCTAACAACAGTTAAAATGCAATATAATAACATCACAATAAATAATCAGTTGCCATAATTTTTAAAAGCACCAACATAATCATTCTTACAAAATTTTGGTTGGTTAATGAGAACAGAATAGGTATAATATAATTTGACTTTAACAAAATATTTAATAAAGTCTATGAGATCCTGGTTAAAAAAAATAGCAAAACATTGGGTGGACTTTCCTATTTTTAGATTGATACAACAGGCTGAAATTGAATATAAATGCATACTTCAGTGGTTATGCATCAAGCAGGAAGAATTGAATGGCAGACCATTTGGCTTAATTCTAGGCTCTGAGTTGTGAGCTTTTTTAAAAAAAATGACTTGCATTGCAGCTTAGAAAATACAGTTTTCATACTGTATCAAGTGAAATCAATATCAACAGGGATAATTTCAATTCCCTACATTTGAGTAGAAGAAATTCAAAAACATGAATACAGGATGAGACATGTCATATTAAGTAAATGGAAAAGGATTTGGATCTCAGGTTAAATAGCAGCCAATATTTGCCAAAAAAAATGTAGCCCCAGACTGTATCAATTCACATCCAATCTCCAAACATGAAAAGCTATTTTCCCCTCTAGTCTATGTTGGGCAATCCACATCTCAAAAGTTGCATCCAGGTCTGAGTACTGAGTTTTTAGGAAGGACAAATTGAAGAATGTCCTGAGAAGAGCAACCAAGACAAGAAAAACAAAAAAAGAAAATAATAAGGAATAGCTGGCAAGTTTGCATATTTATAGCTTAAGAAAGACAATATTATGGAAAAATTCCAGATTGACTATCATATTTGGCTGTAGTTGCTCTTTCACTCCACAAAATACAGAAAGAAAAGGCACTTTCTTTCTTTTGACCTTGCACTTTTGATCCTGAATATGAAGAGAAAAAGAAAGTGATGACAACAATACAAACTGATCACATTAAGGGCAGTACTAATCCACACTGTCCAAAACTCATGTAGAATGATGGCGCATGTCCCAAAAGATGCTGTTTTCAATGGGAACTGGGTTTTCTTGATTTTTTTCTTGAAGACATTTCACTTTTAATTCGAAGAAGCTTCTTCAGATGGAACTAACTGGTGAGGAATACAAAGGATTTATACTCTTTGCAGCCTACCTGTTTCAGGGTGTTGATGATTGGCTGATTGCAGACACTCTAAATCCTTTCCATTTCACACCATTTAGAATTGAAGAAGCTTCTTGGATGAGAATTGAAACCTCTTCAAGAAAAATCAAGTCCAATTGCTGTTTGAAAAAAAAAGAGCATATTTTGGGACAAACATGACCTGGATAACTGAGAACTTCCGCAGACAAATGATGGAGAACTTTATAAAACAATTTTAAAATAATATTTTTGAAAAATCTTACGGTTTTAGTTGCAGAAAAACAACAGTAAATAGCATTGTGGAATCTTAAATACTAAAACATTACTGTGGTACAATCTTCATCAATTGGACAAACTTCAAAACTGTCGAACTGCAGCATAATTTTCAGCCTCTAAGTCATATTATATGATGGGTTCAGTGGAGAAGCAGTCTAATACACATAAAAGCATTAGATCAGTGGTGGCAGAACTCGTAGAGTCTAGGCCAGTCTTCTCAACTTTTGCAACTTTAAGATGTGTGGACTTCAATTCTCAGAATTCAAGGCTAGTCAGTAAGATGTCATAAGCTGCTTTGTGACTTCAAACTAAATATATAAATACAGATGGTAAACATTCCCCACACCCACTTTCAATGATGGTGAGAATATTTTAATGATGGCAGCTGAGAGGTAACACTGGAAAGAATTGGAAATATGGGCAGAAATATCTGAATAAATCTAGATTATATTGATACCATATAATTGATGTTAACTGTACCCAATTTGAGAGTGTTCCATCTGGCTGTCTCTTTCTTTGACTGTTATCATTATCCCTTATATTTTGAAAGCTTGTTCCTATTTTTTCCCTTCTAACTTGTTTTTCCTTTAGTGTCAAAAATATGTTATGTACTTTGTGTTTGAGCTCAAAAACAGGTACAGTCTTGTTTGTTATTGATTTAAATGAGGTCATCATTGGGGGGAGGGAGTTTGCCCTAAGAATAGATACAAATGGTTCAAATAAATACATGCTGCTGAACATGCCCAGAAGTACTGTTCTTGAGGCTACACAGGTGGTAAGTAATACAATCCCAATTAAGATTTGAGGAAATTACATACAATATTCAATTATACTCCGTTCTACCCAAGTATCTTCAACCTCAGGCAGAAATCCCTGCCAGATGTTTAATACAAGATGTCCTTCATAGTAGCAAGCCTCAACATTTCAACCAGGTCTGCCACACCCGGTCTTCTTTTTCCAAAAGGTTTCTGCAATATCCTGTTTACTTTAGAGCACAAGACTTAATGAAAACACCCCTGAAGAGTCCTGTATTCATTTCCCACAAATTTCAAACGTGATCAACTCAGAGTTGAATTTGAGTGTCAGCACAGCAAAGTTGCTTTCAGCAGTTTTGGCTGGAACCTAACAAGTTTCCATATTTTGACCTTCAATACTTATCTGATTCCCCTGTTAACTTGTAAGCAACTACACAAAAGCACATTCACAAATAAAGCACAAACTCCAAAATGGTTTGGATCTTAGCATTTAAGTCTCAAGGTTTGAAAAATCTTATTACATGCCTGATATGTAAGTGGCTTGGAAAGAAGAAGCAAATTCTACAAGCTCCATGGGTAGCTGATAAATGTTCCTAATCAAATACTGGTGGAAATAAAGCCAATTATCACAAAATTTTCTTATTTCTGATGCCATCTAGTTCTGGTTAAAATAATAGCATTAAGGATTAGGATACCCTGTGTCCTACAGAAAATCGATTATTTGGATTCCTTCAGTCAGAACTGAGCTTGGGACAGAAACCACATTTCTTGGGGTCCTCCTGCTCTCAAAGTCATTACCTTGAGATATACTGTAGGTGAAGGCCATAGCTAGGGAGGCTTGGACACATCTTCAGCTGATGCATCATTTGCCTTCTTTCCTGAGTTCCTGGCTACCCAACCCATATTGTATCTGGAACTTACAGTACTATTGCTGTATCATCTATGATTGGAGACTGCCAAAAGCTGCTGTTAATGCAGAATTCTGCACCCAACTACCAACAGAGAACAGCCACCGGTATCTGATTTTGTGATAATTGCTGGGTTTCTGAGCTTAAATTAATATATTGATTTTATTCTGTATAGACATCTATGGTTTGGCATTTGAGTATTTGCAGGATATTTACCTCCAGATAGAATTAACTCATAAGATACATTCATCATAAATTAAGATGTTAGAGAGTCCCACATGTGAAATTAGGAAAGGGAGGAAAACCTTGGTGTTTCTCCATCTCTGTAGTTGCTCTATGGAATAGTTTGAACCTTTGGATATCTGGATGGCATCTTCCCTGGTGATATTCAAAAAGACAGTTAAAACAAGTTTTTCCACAGTTTTAAATATTGGTGATTTTTTTTTGAATTGGACATGGAGAAATAATATGGGGAAAATGTGTTTTTGATTTAAATTGTTTGATTGGTTTGAATTTTGTAAACTCCCAAGAGTTCTTATAAATACCATAAGTAACAGCAGCCAAGGTACTCGTACTACCTGCAGTCACAATGGATGACCATTAGATAGTTGGCTAATTAGCCATTTTGATGAATTCCAATATCATACTTCTATCTCCACACTTTCATGCATGAGAGAACAACTTCTGTAATTATCATTAAATCCATTCTTTTCACCCTTTTCAGAAAATAGGAGGACCAGACAAGGCAAATTCAAATAAATATCAGAAAGGTTACATATTTACTGACATACTACTCATTAGATCCCTTTAAGTAAAACTTTCTTTATATGTGAATGCTTGAACTTTTCCCCCTATATATAGCTATATGGACATCTTTCAATAAAAACATGTATTCAGAATGATTTGTGTCCTCAACTAAAAATCTATGTTGTCTTTGTTTTCTTTTGGGAAGAAGTTTAATTACAGAGTTACATAAAATGAGTATTTTGTTAACATTGAGAAGAAGTTATGCTCTGTGCTAAACTCCAAACAAGTCTGTTTTTACAATACATGATTCTTTTTCCAGCTGTTCCCTTACTCATTAACAAAGTAAATTAGATATTTCTTAAACTAGCAGCTTTTTGTTGACTTCATCAAAATGCAAAACATAATGGATGTGGAAAATTACTACTCAGGAGATGTTCAGTTAGGGTGACTTCTTCAAGTATAGTAATTATCAATTCATTTAGAATCAGTTATGGTTCTCACAGGACTCTGTTAAAATAATCTAAATCTGTTGATTGGGTAAACCTATTTATAATAAACAGAAAAACATTAGATCCCTTGTAAAATACCCAAGCATGATTAACATAAAAAAAAGAGAATTACCTTCATCTAGTGGCATTTCCCATGTGAAAAAAGGTTTCCATATGAGGAAACAACTGGCATGCTATTCTACAGACTCATTTTCCCTATCCAGTTCTATCTTAATACTTTGAATATTAAGATAGAACTGGATAGAGAAACATGCTAGTTGTTTTCTCATATGTTGTGCCTGGCATTTTGCTGCTCATTCTTACTATGTTTATTAATTTTTTATGGCTGTCCCTTTCATATTAATGAGTCTGGGTGACTAACAATTAAAGATAAAATAAAAACTAATTACAAATAACATAAAAATAGTAGCCAAGTAACACTACAGTCGTCAATCAGTACAGCTAAGAAATATGCTCACTAACAGGACTTCAGGCTCAACACAATTCCATCTTTAAGATCTTGCAAAAACCCAGCAGACTGGAGTGACTCTGATCTCTAGGAGAATGAAGTTCCAGAAGGCAGATGCCATGACAGAAAAGGTTCTCTTCCTGAGTCCTGCCAGTTGGCATTCGCTTTTCCATAGGACCCAGAACATGTCTCTCCTGCCAGATCTAACAGGAGAAGATGGTCCTGTAAGTAACCAAGCCTCAATCCATGAATGGTTTTAAAAGTAACACCAGTACCTTGAATTGTACCCAGAAGCATATCAGCAGACAATGCAGCTTACAGAGCAGAGGTGCTACATGTGTTAAACAATAGGTACCCATGCCTGCCGATGCCACCACATTTTGTACCAGGTGAAGATTTCAAATTCTTCTCAAGGGTATGTTCCTATAGAGTGTGTTGCAGTAATCCAAAATGAGCTGCCACCAGCAGTCACTAGACCACCTCTTCACCAGCAAACAAACATCCAGATGAGCAGAGATTAAGACCAAGATTAACATTAGACCAACAATCAAACAACAAACAATCAAGAAGTTTCAATGAAGGAACTGCCAAGTAGGCTAACAGGAATCAGCCCAACCAAAGAACTACCAAGACAACTCCCACCAACACTGACAGGGCAATCCATTAGTACTGTATATAAAACGAGCACGTCTAGCACTGAGGATGTTCCTTAGTTTCAATAATGAAACATCTGCAAGAAAATAACCAAGCCCAGAGAGCACCTAGGACCCCTCATTTCAACCCTGAGCTACAAATATCCTCCTCTGTTAGTATATAGTTAAATAAGAAGTTTCCAGAAGTGATTAGAAAATGAGGTTATCGTATTCAGTATCCTTTAAAGCAGTAGTCGTCTACCAGTGGGTTGGGGACCACTGGTGATCCGCAAGAAAATTTTGGTGGTCCACAGAGAAATGTCACCCCCAAAGCAACCCCAAAGCACCCCCAAAGCAATTAATCCAGGCTATGTGGGAACACAAGGCTTGTGTCACTTGCATTGCAAACAACATGAAGTAGTGAGGGGAGGGGGGAAAGGGCAGAGAGGGGAACTTGCCACACATGCCCTATGTGCCTCGCCTGGCCATTGGGTTGCTTCTTTCTGCTTCTTTCTTCTCTTGCTTTTGGCTGCATGCAAGGAAAGCAGCAAAGATCTTTCTTTCTCTCCCCCAAACTCCACCAGAAATGAATCTTTGGGACCCTGCAAGGCATCCTGCTCCAAGAGGCTGCACCGGCAGGACAGGTCTCACAAAGACTCATTTCTGGCAGAGTTTGGGGGAGAGAAAGAAAGACTTCTGCTGCTTCTTCTGCTTTCCTTGCATGAAGCCAAAAGTCTCTCTCTCTCTCTCTCTCTCTCTCTCTCCCTGAGAATGGAGCTGGAGACAGTATCCTGTGATCCCAAATAAAGAATGGATCAGTAGGAAAACGGAGTGGGGAATTTTCCTGCAACTTTTTGGGGGATTTTCCCAGGGTCTCTGGTCTGCGGGATTTAAAATTATGAGTTTGGTGGTCCCTGAGGTCCAAAAAGTTGCCAAACCCTGCTTTAAAAGGTGCATTGTAATGGAGAGCATGACCATTCCTTTCAACTTCCAGCACTCAAACTCACAGGAAACCACTGTCCTGCAGTCTCCTTGCAAAAAAATGCTCTTTAGAGCACTAATAGGTGATCTCCATCCATTTCTTGTCCAAAAAAGTTTGTGGGACCACTCTATTATCCAGTCCTTAGGTTTTTGTCACAGTTGTTGCCTACACTCAACCAAGAATTGAACTAGTTTGCCATTCCTCACTCAGGAGTAGTCTATCTGTATTTTTAATCTTATATGCAAAGCCTCCTCTTAATTTCCATTTTGAAAAATGATTGAAATAGCACCTGAATATCAAAAATATATTTTAATTTATATGATCAATGGATAGAATTAATTTAAGTCCAAGAATTAGTACTTACATTTTTATTTAGTAGGTCCCAACACATTTTTCTTTTCTTTAGTTTCTCCATCATCCTACATAGTGGTCTTGTGAATTTGACCTAACTGAGGAGAATAAACTTCTATAACTTAAGTGGACTAGAATCTGGGATTCGCTATTTCCAAGCCTAACTATTTCTCCTTTATAGCAACTTCTGACCACAATGGAGCCCAAAATTTCTGTTGTTAGAAGTAATGTGTTCTGTTGTTGGAACAAACGTGAGACATTTGTTAAGTGAGTTTTGCAACCTTTCTAGGCATAGTTGTTAACTGAATCACTGTTGTTAATAACAAGAGGTTGGTAAGTAAAACTCACTTCACCATTGACTTTGCTTGTCAGAAGGTCACAAAAGGTGATCCCATGACCTTGGGACATAGCGATGGTCAAAAAAACGCAATTCAGTTGCCAAGCATCTGAATTTTGATACTATGGATGTGGCAACTGTCATAAATGTGACAAATGGTCATAATTCACTTTTTTCAGTGCTGTTATAACTTTGAAAGGTCACTAAATGAACTGCTGTAAGTCAAGGACTATCTGTATAACCTGACTTTGGAAAAAATATTGGAGTGTAACAAAAAGACATAAATGTCCCCTTTTCTCTCGCCAGGGCAGCATTAAATTATAGACTTATGTTCTGTCATTACAAAGGAAAATAGTTTTTGCAAAAGTCCTCAGTTGTATTAACAGCAGCAAGATGAAAATGTCCCATGTGCTGCATACCTCTTGGCTGAATTTCAGGCAATGCACTCCACATGAGCTACTCTTGAAAAGTTCCAGAAACTTCAGCTGATACAAAATGTAGTTGCAGGAGCAATTATGTATGGTTTGGTGGTGGTGGTGGTGTTTTGCAGAACTTACATTACATCTTTGCTTCACAATATGCATTAATTACCAATTTCCAGGCCCAATTCAAGGTGTTAGTGTTGATCTTTACAGCTCTTCATGGCATGGGCTGGGTTATTGGAGAGCTACCTCTCTCCATTTTCATCTGCCCAACCCACCAGATCAAGGGTGGGATTCAAAATTTTTAACAACCAGTTCCGTGGGCATGGCTTATATGTTGGGCATGGCTTGGTGGTCATGTGACTGGGTGGACATGACTTGGTGGTCATATTGGCTGGGCGTGGCCAACTCAACATCACTCATCCAGGCACCCATCTCCTCATCTGGCCTCTTGTGACTGTGGGGATGCTGCAACAGTCGGAAGTGTGAAAAATGGTCATAAGTCACTTTTTTCAGTGCCACTGTAACTTTGAATGGTCACTCCACACAAGCAAAGTATCAGCAAAGGGGGGGGGGGGGAATTCCAGAGAAGTTCCTGAAATAGGAAGTCTAGTCCTGCCAAGAATGTAATAAGGGTGAATGTAATAATCTAGTCCTGCCAAGAATGGAGAGGCAGTTTCTGTATACAACACCAGAATGTTTCCTTCCGGCCTTCTTACAGAAATAGGCCAGTAATTTCTTTTAACAACCGGTTCTCAGAATGTTAGAATGTTAACAACCGGTTTTAGCAAATAGGTGCGAACTGGTAGAATCCCACCCCTGCACCAGATCCAGTAGAGAAGGCATGTTACAGATTCCATTGTCTAAGGACCTACGCTTAGTAGGCTCTGGACCTTCTCTGCAGTGGCACCCACATTGTGGAATCTGAGATGAAGTTGACCTCTTCTGAGTTTCTGAAGATCCTGCAGGACTTAATTGTGTTATCAGATCTGGGGAACCCAGGGGTCAGATAATCTAGTGAGATGGCTTTGCTATTGTTAACATTTCTTTATCAACTTTTTACTTTAGCTCAGTTTTTTATATTTTAATTGCTAATAATTATAATGATTTGAGATATTTAATTATTGTTTTAATTTGCTGTAAGCCATCCCAAGTCACTTGCTTTGTGAGATAGGCAGCTATATAAATAAATGAATAAATAGGATAATATTAGAAGAAATGTGTGTAATTAGTTCTATAAGATAGAGAACATATTTTAGACTTTAAGAAGAACAACAGATTAATTGAAGGAATAATTTAAAAGGAGGATTTTGTTGAAACATAAGTGATTTACACATCGGGCTTTTCCCCTATATCTCCAGCTATATATTTTCCTCAACTTGCTTCAAAAACCACTGAGTTTCCCATACCATTTATTCTTTGCTGGACCTTCAAAACAAGGAAGGGCTGTAGCTGTTACAGGCTGCTGTGAGGGAAGCACAAAGATATAGGCAGGTGCAGGAAGAAGGGCAAATGAAGGATCTTGGACTCCCTGGGTTTTGTTTTCCTGTCCAGCAAGCACACAGATTAACTGAAAATCCCATGTGTCTAGCAAGCAGCAGAGATTGCTGGTTAGAACAGAAGCAATGTGTCCAAGTCTTAAATTCTGTGGAGCAAAGGAAACTTGATTTGGGGTCTGGTAGCACCTTTTCCAATTTACAAAGTTTATTAAAAGGCGTATTTTTTCCTGAGCTGCAGTTCATCATCAGAAACATAGAGTGCTGGTCTGATTCAAATTACGGTGAGGCAGAAGTGGGGTGCAGGGAAGAGACGAAGACAGATTAGCGATGCAGATGCAAGTTACCTATGAGAGAGATTACAAGTAGTATATATGTTCTCAATTAACAACTGTTAACAAGTTTTAAAAACCACCATAATAGTTGAGATGTCTGAGATCGCCTGGAACTTTTGATATGAATTCACTAATTTCTTCTTCAAAGCTGATTTGGTCCCATTTTCCCAAACAATCACTTTAACGCCTGCCATAATATATCCTGGAGAAGTTGTAGTGCTCTGATATTACTTTATTCTTCTTTTAAATCCTGATGTCAAATTTGTGTCCATTAATTGTTTTGGCCCATTTGTCCTACATAGACTTCAGAGGGGAGCTGCTTGCAGACAATGGCATATATCCCTTTGGAGAAAAAGCATAATCTTGTGTTTGCATTTGTTGGAGCCTGTGATGGTGTAGATGTGGGAACAAAATAGACATTTGGGCTTTTGCAGAATTTGGTCCCATGTTGGCATCACTGTCTGTTGTTTGTTATTGCCTGTGAAAATCTGTTGGGTTGGCAGTCTATATGCATCTGTTTCTATATGAGCCTGCCACCCAGAACTTGGAAAATGCAATGTCCTTATCCAGTAGGGGCTGTAACTTATTAATAATGTGTTTAAATAGTTTGATCTGGCACTTATTCTGACTCACTTGAAAGAAGTGCTCGAATGATGAACTTAAACCAGACATACAAGAGATGAATTATCTACCCAACACTCAATAGACAGATCAGTAGTCAGATCAATTCGCAGAGTGGATCTATTAAAAGACAGACCTCAGAAATAGAGAAACAGAACACCCCTGGCAGTCATCTACAGCTAACAGCTACAATAAGCAAGTTCACTGTATTCTAAATTTCCTTCTGCCCAGACACTGAGCAACATGTGAAGAATAAAAGCAGTATGTTTAGAACCCAGTTTAGGTACACAATTGGCTTTGACTTTTCTGTGTTTCAGAAAGCACCATATTTTGCAATCCAGAAAAAAGATCCTACCATTTTCTTTTACTTTTCAGGCAATGAAAACATGAGACATGATGTTTTGGGCTTTTATGCCCTCTAGCCTCCAAGTAATATTTTCTAAACTTCCTTTCCAACTCTCCTAATATAAAAACTTCAAATTTCTTTACAACTGATTGGACCCCTATAGCAATTGATACATGGGCCTAAACATACTTATATGTGTGTGTGTGTGTGTGATGAAATAGTAAATAATATCAAATTGAGAAAAAAGGAATTTCTATTTTTTTATCAGAAATTAAAAGGATTACAAAAACTACTTTTTTAGAAGAAACTAGAAGGAAAAGATACAAAGGCCATGAGCTCTATATACTACTAAAACTCTCTGTATACAGGTAGTCCTTGACTTACAACATTTAGTGACCATTCAACATTTCAAGGCACTGAAAAAAGTGTCTTATGACCATTTTTCACAGTTACGACCTTAGAAGCTCTCCATGATCATGTAATCAAAATTCAGATGCTTGGCAACTGGTTCATACTTATGAACATTGCTGTGTCCCAAGATCAAGAGATCAACTTTTGCAGTCTTCTAACCAGCAAAGTTAATGGGGAGGCCAGATTACTTAATAACCTGGTTACTAACTTACCAACTGTAGTGATTCACTTAACAACTGTGGCAAGAAAGGTCATATAATAGGGCAAAACTCACTTAAATGTCTCACTTAACATAAATTCTGGGCTTAATTGTTGTCATAAGTCGAGGACTACCTGTACAATATTAGTATATTTATATACTACTAAAATTCCCCATCCCCAGATCATGAAAGAATGAACCTAAAACTATAGCCTTCAATCACTACTTTTTCACTGATTTCTGTACAAGTTATATCTATTTTTATCTAAATTGTGAATTAGTGGCTATTATACAAAATGGAATTAAGCATACTTAAGTTCACTTATTTTTATTGACATAACACACTTTACACTCTGTTTACCTAAAGGTAAATTGCATTGAATTCAGATGTTGTTTCTGTTCCAGTTACAATAAGATTTTAGCTTATTCAATTATGGAACAAAATAACAAGTTTATTTAAGTTAGTTTTGTCATAGACAGCTTCCTGGTGAAGATCAGTAAAAGGCACAGAGGTTGCAGTAGCAATCACTATTATATTTGTTCATTGAGACACTCAAAAGTCTAATTCAGATATTTTTGGAACTGTTAAAGCACATTCAGAAAAGTCTAAATGACACAATACTGAAAATGATATTTCTGCATTTTTTTTTTCACTGAAGCAGTTTCAGAGAGATGGGAACAAAAATAGTTCCAGTGAACCAAAAAATTGTTTACAAATTTGATAGCGTTTTATTTACTTATTACTAGTGGAATAATCCTGCTTTGGGTGGATATAATGATATTTTACTAAGGGCAAAGTTTATTCAGACAGGTTGATAAGATATTTGGCCATTTGGATGAAGCAATGTCAAATGGAAAAAAAAAAATCTACAAACTTTGGACAGTCCTCACTCTAATTCATTCCTCCACTCTTCTGTGTCAAATCTGGGTCCAGTCAGTAGTGATATGAACTGTGTCATAGTGACATAACCTGAGCTTTATGCTTGGTTCTTTCCTTTTAGTACTGTGGCATAGCAATCTTGGTCAAAGAATTTACACTTCTGGTTTATTTTATTGCTTTGTAAAATTATATTAATAATTGCTCCCTACACTTTTAATTTGTACCTGCACCTTTGGAAAATGAGTCTTGGGTTTGTATTTATTTCCTTTAAACTTACTTACTTATTCATTCATTCATTACATTTATATGCCACCCTACTCTCAGTAACTCTGGGAAGTTTGTTAAATATGTGTAAAAAATATTAAAACAAGAAAAGAACACCCACACAAAAGATGCCAAAGATATAAAATCCATATGGAAACAAAAAAATAGAATTCTGAAATTCCTACGTCTTCTCCATGACTGCTAAAGATGCAATAATCCTTCTTTTTGGTTGCTATATTTCTTTGCCTAATAGTACAAAAATGCCAATTTCCAACAGAGAGGTTGGAACAGATAATAAAAGTGGAATTTGCACATCTGTTTCCAAGCAGTTTATTGCAACACTACTAAAATGTTTTAGTTCCTTTAAGCAGAATTAGGTAAAATGTAGATAAGCACATTAAGAAAGATGTGCAAATGTAGCACATGTAAACAAGTGTAAGATGATGTTGTTACCACTGAAAGAGTTCACAGCTGCATGAAAGCTAGCAATGACAGATGACTTGAAACCATTAAAATGGGAATTGGAATAAAACTGTCATACAATACTGCTCTCACACAAATCTTTGGTGAAACAGTATATGTAATTCTGAGTATCTAAGAACATTTAGAAGTTGTAATTATGGCTAATGAAATTTCTCATCTCTAAAATAGTTTGAGCCTTAGATTTGACTCTCTATGGATGTTTACATTAGTATTTTCATTGATAGGTAACTAGCTTGGAAGCTGAATTGAGTTGCTGTTTTTAATAAAATCTGATTTATTTGAAGCCACAGCAAAATTGAAGATTACCATACCTGATGGGGGGGGGGGGGAGGAGAAACAAATGTCTTTTTTATTTATTATCTTTTTATTAAGGAGTTTATTATCTCTTTAATGCTAACTGCTAATCATCTAAATTGTGACAGTCTTTCTTGGCAATCACTATTAATACATCTTGCAAATGGTCCATCTTCCCTTTGATTTAACCTCTCATTTTTCTGCCTTTTGCCTCAGGTCATTCATTTCATTCTTCCTCCTTAAAGGCTCGGGTGTTACGTTCCTGGAATTTATCCATGTATGAATACTTCCCCCATCTTCCTCAAGTTAGCAGCCATAACAAATACAATAGTGCTGTGGTTAAGCTATTAAACTACCTTAGGATCAGAAAGACTCGGGTTTGAGTCCATCTTCAGACATGGAAGTTAACTGGGTGACTTTGCAACAGACACTCTCAGCCCTTCCTATTGCACAGGTTCATTGATACAGGGTGAAATTGAAGGAGGGAGGGACCTGCACATCAACTTCAGATCTTGAATGAATGGCAGAATATAACTTTAACAAATATAATAAGCAAATTAGCATCAGCTAGCAAAACTGAAAGCTTGTCAAGTGCATGGCAGTGTATTTATGCCTAAGTAACTGCTTTTTTTCCCTCTGTCAAAACAATTACTCATCCAAATAAAAATGGAGCATTGTTTAAGTGATAGCTGCTACAGTAGGTAATTTTTACAAAGATCTTCATGTGCCGATATTGGCCTTTTCGCCATCCATACAGAGATGACCATTAGTGATTAACAGAATCATGTTATTTACATATAAGAGCATTTTATATCCTGGAAATGTTGCCAAGCATGTCAATTGTTTTTCAGCAATATCAACTAATATCAGAAAAGGTCTGTGGCACAACAATCAAGTTACTTGTCCTTCATTCTCTATTCTTGGTTTAGATGGGTGGATCCATGCAGAATTTGGCATAGATGGGAACAGTCACATGCTTCTACTACCATTACAATCTGGGTCACAGTTGAGTTCAGTTTACAACTATACTACTGCTCAATCCATTTTTAACTCTGCAGTTGCTCAGAAAATGTGATATGAAGGAAACATTGACTCCTAAAAAAAATGAGCTTTGATTCTATTGCAACCAAAGATTTTCTAGTACTACAAATGAACTAAATGCTGCATTCCTAACTAATAAATTGGTAGTGCAGAATTCAAATAGAATTCTCAAATTTAGCATAGCTATTATAGGATGATCTAAATCTAAATGATATAGCAAGCCCTCAAAATACGCATTCCTGCATTTGGGTAAATATAATTTTATCCTATTGATAGTGATCTCATTATGGTTATGAGAGCTGTAACTTAAGACTGGAGTATTACAATATTTGTTGGCTACACTCCAACAATCTACTATCTACACTTCTATCATCAGAAGCTGAACACATTTGCAATCATTTCAAAATAAGTGAAGAAACTATTCCAGGTTTTTTTGGAGTGGGCAATGACTTGCTTGTTTCAAGTCTGAAAATATCAATTAGTATGAAACAGTGGATATCCTGGATATTATGCCATTGGGATAAATAATAAAATGATTCTCCTCCTTAAGATTTCCATTCCATGTGCAAAACCCAGTGGGATCAGTAATAGAATCCTCTTTCCATCCTGGATATAGTAATTTCCATTGCACCTAAGGATTAAAACCTAGACAGCTTATGTACCCAATGCAGTCTGCTATAGTTTCCAGCCTCATTCTACTCGTAGCCACCAAATACAGTGATTGCTTCACTCCCCTAGCTCTGGAATTGTGGTACTTTAGTAGGATTGCCTAATTTTAAAAAATTAAACTGGTCAAGTGTTTCATATTAGTATATCTACGTGCCTGAAAAAAGAACCCTATTTAATTTCTTCATGGCTGGCTATTGTTATAGAAACAATGCAATTCTACTCTGAAGAAGACTGAAGGTCCCTCAATCTTCCAAAAAGTCATAGATCTACTCTCAGCATCTTTCTAAAAATTGCCATCAAGTTGACATTTTTATCTGACAAAAATGTGGCTTACAATCATTTTGCAAGTTTAATTCAATTAAGTTTGAAATAAAACAAATGGGTTTTGTGCTTTGTTGCTGGCATGCAGCTCACAAAGCATCACTCCAAAGCCAGTTGTCATTTTCTCAGCTAGAAAGTTCCTATGAATATAAGAAATTAGCCACATAGAACAATAGCCATAGACACTGACTGCAATAAGATATTCTGCTATAAATTGGGCCTTTCCCAATGCTATCTGGAAAAAAGACTGAACCCAAGATCTTCATCATGAAAATCAGGCACTTTTAGCTAAAATTCCATAGATATTTCTTTTCTTTCTCTAAAGCCCACAAAGGTTAGTTAACCTATTGCTAAAATTTGCTTCCTATTCTCTAGTAAGTTTTTAAACTCAAGATCACAAGATATATTCTTTGACTAAAGAGAGGTTTTACTGTGAACCTTTCTAAGCCAGCTCTGAATGCCAAGAATGGAGCAAGCTGAAATGGTGGGTTGTGGAGTGTATAATGTTGCTGGACATAACAGACATATGTACACATGACTCAAATAAGTGCCAAGACTGCCCTTACTCTTGTAATGCCTGCAGGATTAATTTATGAGGAAAACCATACAAGCTTATGAGTTAATTATTGTCTTAAACACTATGGCAGGTTAGGATCCATGTTAAGTTGGCAAGATTACAAGTTAAGCTGTCACTTGTAAAATTTATAGCCTGAGAATAGAATTTAGAATGCTGTTAAATCTTCAACTACTGCATTGTAATAAGGGACAGAAATGCAGTTTTACTTGGGGGGATATTCAAGTTTAAAATAAAACATAAGTTATTCCTATTATTTATGTCTTTTGCTCATATCTTCTGAATGCTGACTTTTTTTTCAAAATAATATATGGTTTGCATAGCTATGCAGTTAGTGCACAAGGAAATTCAGAATCTGGCATCTGGCATGTAATTCTTGTCTTTTTAAGACAAGAACCAATATTGCAGTTTTGAATAAGGTTTTGAAAATAAATGGAAAATGTCTGATGAAGATGCTAAAGTTCAAAGGACCAGGGTGTTCTAGACACTGGAGAAATCAAAGTTTTGACCCAGTAAGAAACTTCAGATGTTTAGAAATAGACAAGGTATAAACAATTATAGTTCAACAAAGCCAAGACCACCATATTCTGATCAAAGGATGCCTCAAGATAGAACAAAATGGAATATTGGCTGAGCCATGATACAAACCAAAGTTATTTCCCTATAAATTCATAAGAATTCATTGCCTGATAGCCTAGAAATACATTCAGCAAGTACTTACTTTGAAACAGCAAAAAAAAAAAAAGATTAAGCAGCCCAATTGCCATACCTGCTTTTGGGCACTCAAAATCTATTCCCCCAAGAAGATCTGCTGCATCTAATGTGAAATAAATACTATTAAGTTCAACCTTAATTAAGTTCACCAGAACATAAAGCCTGTAGAAAACCAATTTGAGGATGGATTCAATATTAAGCTAGCTCCCTTCTGGCAATAAAAGCAGCTTTTCATTGTAGTTTTATTTTTATCATTTTGCTTAATAGAGTGAAATGTCCTAATTGCTGGGATAGGCCTTTTATATTATTTTCCAATTAGATCTGAGTGCAGCAACAGTTGCGTTTATAAGCCATTGCTATGGTTCAAAAACAATCATAACTTATACCTGTATCACATTTAAAAGAAAGTGGAAAAGGTGGGAGACAAACACTAATCTTGCTCCAGGAAAGTTTCTAGTTGTCTAACCAGGTGCAGATGGTATAATGTATTCTTGAACACAATCTGAAAATTCATAGCTGTGAAAAGTCTAGAGTAAACCCATATTAAACTAGGGACTGAAGATTTCCATCAGTGACGAAAATCCTCCATCTCTTTCATATTTTAGCCAAAAATATGACAAAGATATATTTATTTGGCAGTAAGTACCCCTTATTACCCTTTATTAAATTCATGTATATTCCTCTCTATCAAAGATGATTCAAGAATGGGATGAGGATCCTATGTGAATGTTCTGTTACTAGATTGAGATTTCTATGTGGAAATCAAATTAATTTAACTGCCCTTCCTAACATTGTGCTCTCCATTAAAGTATTGAACTTCAATATTAATTCCCAGACCCCAAAGAGAACTTTGTGTTGTTTCATTTGATACATATAATCAGTCTTGCATTGTTTATTGTTTATACATCTCACTTGCTGCTAAATTTTTCCAAGAAAAATAAATATGTACAGCATAGAAAAATCATTGTAATAAAAGATATACACCCTTTAAAATCATTTTATCATTTTTATTTTAAAAAGTAACATTGTGACTAAAAATTCATTTCTTAGGCATAGTTTATGAATAGATCTACACTTTTTAAATTATAGTTACCTACTTCCAAAGTGATATATTCTTCAGTATTATGACAAATTATGTGATAATTAAAATGTACTCCTGCCCTGATGAGTTGATTTATTAACTGGACATTGATAAATGTGAACAGCTGATTCTTAAGCTTCAGTGTTTGAAGGTCACCACAACAAAGTCAAACAGCCTGCTAAGATTATTCTGAGGTTTATTTTCCTGTTTTAGAGCCCTGAAGAAATACATTCCTTTGGAACAACATTCCTGTTTCATAATTACACAAAAAGCATATGATTCAATGTACTTTTGCACTGGCCAAGTAAAAGAATCCAATATGATCTTGCTGCACAAGGTGTATATGAAAATATTTCTTAAAAATGGGAACTGCGCCAACAGAACAGTTTGCTACCTGTATGTCCCTCATACAGACTGGCTGCACCGTTCAGAAGCCTACACGCGCTTTCTGCTCCTGCTCTCTACTTGCAGCAGGTCATTTTATTCTACAGATAGGGTTTGAGCTATGAAACTCTTTCTCAGCTCCACCGAAACTCACCTCACTTTTTATTTTTTGCTCTGTTACATAACTGACCTTCATAATTTCTCTTTGAACTAACTAGGGGTTTCTCCAGTTTGCTAAGTAAGGAGTACAAGAGCAACAAGAAGCAAGCAATCCACCTTATCTTTGCTATTTCCAAGAGGAAGAACAGAAAAGTTGTCACTGAAATTGGCCAGAAACTACCAGGGGAAAGAATTTCCAAGATGCCATGATCGTTGTAGGGAGGGCAAAATGCCAGGAGTTGGCAAGTGGAAGAGGATAGAGATGTTCCTGCAATGCTTAAAAATTTTAAATAAGTTCTGTGGGTGTGAGGCACCAGGGTGGCAAATGTTTTTTAAAAACATGGTCACTGTTTCTTAGGCATAAGAGAAGTGGTAAGTAGAATACCTTCAGCATGTTTAATATGAGCACAAGGACCACAGGAAAATTGGAAGTATTGGAAAAGCCACTTATATGGGGCATCCACTAGCACCACTGAGGCAGGGTCTTATTACTATTCCAGATGTTTGGGGACAGCTCCATTTTTCTGTCTGTAAGTATAGACAAATTCAACCTATAATTTCTTTAATCCTGCACATACTTGTTATAAATGCTTACATAGCCAGATACAAATATAGACAACAAAGGTATACATATATCTTTTCTGCCAGCTAATCATTTGACAGAAACAAGTATCAGGGTGTTTTTTCTCTCTCTCTCTGCAATTAAACTTTTATTGAAATAGAAGAACAAGTGAAAGGATGTATGAGAAAATGGGCTAAGAATTTTGGATATAATATATTGATGTAACAATGAGAAAATATGTGGCTGAAAGGACTGCAATTTATATAATTACAATTTAAAAATTATTTTATAGAGCAATATACCATTGGTATTTGAAAAATTACCTGAAGGGCATAAAAGAAATATCATCAAGAAAGATAATTTTATTTTGCCACATGATCTTTGGTATCATGCAGAGCCATAATTGCCTTAAAAAAACCATTATAAAAACATTTAAGAGAGAGAAAAATATTCAAAATTTGAAAATAAATAGCATGATAGGTGATGATTCACATTTCGTGAATCAAACACATGAAAGACAAAAATATTATCAGAGCCATCTGAAAGTTGAGAGGTGAGAGAGATTAGAGTGCTAATCTGGTGTCAAAAAATATCATATTTAAGCCTTAGTAAGTTAGTATACAGCGATAGTATCAGTGTCTCGAAGCCAAAGATAAATTTCCCAAATAAGGAGCCCAAGTTATTAACAAGTGATGTAACTAACTGAACTCAAATATTGTTGTCAAATGCTCATGACAAAGTCCCTGTGAGTCTGTTAGGCAATCTATTTGAAAAGAGCTTCTAGATTACAACAACTCATAAACCTTGTGTAGTCTCAAAGGTTCCAGAACTGTTTTTACCCAGCAGATAATATCTCCTTGTTTTAGTAAAGATAGGCCCCATTTCATCTCTCCAAATTAGGTGACATGATAAAGCTGAACGCTATTAAAACATATTCAATTTGAGCATGAAGCTTTGATTCCTCCATTGATTATCGATCAAAATCTTTTACACTGTGAGTAAGGAATCAATCCAGTTCACTTATGAATCCATTTGTTATTTTTCTAGCATGATGATTAGAGGTTGATGCAGTTCAAGGACACAGATCCTTGGTATCAGCATGCCCTCTATTACAGCTGTTTTCTTAATTGCGTACCAAATGACCCAAACATATGTACTCAGCAAATTTGAACTGCCTTCTGAATAGAGATTTGCCTAAGACATTTGAGAAGAACATGCTGCATGGCTGTGATCCAAAACACAACATCACAAATTGTCCTCCTAAGAGTTCCACAAAGAAGGCTTCCTTCAAGTAATTCCAACAGCTGATACATTCTACCATTACAATTTTACACAATCCCTGTTGCTCTATTCATTCTACTTCCCATTGACCACAATAATCCTGATTTATACTGCTCTTCTACCTTTCTTTCTACATATCCTTGGTAGTCTCTGCTTTTGGGGGTTCATAATTTGTATTGCTTTTATCTTTATAATTTTAGAATAGCTGGAGCAATGGAGGGAAAATATTTCTTCTTCCAGTTCCTATACAAATGAAAGTATGGTTTCTTTTTGATCACAGAAAAAAAAAAAGAATAGTTATATCCAACAGAGTATTATGTTTTTTAATTATGATTTCAAATTTCCCACATGCTGGCTGGGAAATTCTGGAAGTTGAAGTCCATATATTTGAAAGATGCTAAGATTGAGAAACACTGAAATAGAGTAATGAATTCAGTAAAGGATGTTAATTAATATATTTTCAAGAGAGGCTCTGTAGTCTTTATATCCACATAGTTCTGCACACAAGCCCTCTCTATGTAAGTTGATAAGCAAAAAGAAGTCTGGCAATGCATGTTCTTGTTGCAACTTGTTTAACTAAAGAATCTTTCAAGTTCTTTTACCTTATTATGCAAATTCTCACTTTTAAATATTCTGTTGGTTTTTCCACATGTAAAAGTGACATGGACATTTGGTAAGATCAATAACTGATGAAGAATTGCTTACAGTAAAATGAAAAAGAATAAGTAACAAAAAGTAGACTGTGGGTGATGAACAGAGGTATAATTTTTTTACAAGTCATTGGAGACATTTTTAATAAGACTAAAAACAATTGTGTGTTTGGGGTGACATCCAGGGATAACATAAAGGTTTGACAAGAATTTTAGTAAACCTAATAGTTATGCGATTACATGGCAAACTTCATACGACTCAACTCCATGTATTTGCCCTATTTATTTAATAATATTTCTAATAGTTGACTATCAGATCTAATCTTTTCTTATAAACTGAGAAAGATAGCTACTACTTATTAAGGCTTTTGTAGTTTATTAGATTCTGTCATATAATCACATTTGGAAAAACAATTATGTTTAATCATTAAAAAGAATCCGTATGGTAAATTAATTTTCCAACTTGACTAGGATGCAAACTGTCAAAGCTTGAAATGTTACAGTCTGTAGGGATTTTGTTTGTTTGTTAAGGGTTATCTGAATACAAAATTCAGAATCCTTTAAAATGTTATCTAAAAAATGAATCTGACGCCAGTCATCCTGGGGAATAAACCAAGTTCTCTGACACCTAGAATTGATGCAGTGGGAAAACATATCTAATACGTTGTATTTGTATGTCCAATAAAATAAATCATAATCAGAAGTGTGAAATAAAAGCAGCATAAATTAATAAATTGATATGTTTAAATTTTAAAACTCTTACCTTATCAAACATTTTACTGACTTAAAAGCCAGAAGTGAAACCATACTTACTAGTGCTAATTCTGAAATAAAATAGCTTGGGAAATTGAGCATGTCACATAAGATAAAGTGTTCTTTTTCACAGACGACTTCACCCAAAGGATATTACTATAAAGAGAGATATTCATGATAGTTTCTTTGTTTTCAGTATATCTATAGCCAGCCAAATCAACAATATCAAATGGGACATTATCATTTAAGAAAATGTAAAAAATTGGCAAACTGAATGCACATAACCAACAAAGGTCTCTGGAGCCAAATGCCTGGGGCGAAAGCCAAGTATTCACCCCCTTCTAAAGGCAAATGGGATTGGGGTCCATCAAATATCAGGGTGGGAAGACAGTACCATAGAATAGGGACATCTTTCAAAAAGGACACATTCTCAATTCTAAAAGCTGGCAAAGCTTAAATGAAGTGACCTGGAGGATGCCCCACTTCTTTAGGAATACCTGGGTCAGGCTTGTATTCTTTGGACCAAGTGATTTCACAAACAGTCCAGCTCTATCCCATCTAAGGCTTTAAAGCTGTTAATTTGTATCTTGAATTGCATCTGCAAGCCAACTGGGAGCCAGTGCAATTCACAGAGTAGAAATATCAGATAGATAAAATTAACAGCGCCCAAAATTACCTGCAGTAGTGCAGCCTCAGGGAGAGCACATTGCAAAAGTCCATTTGGAAAGTGACTAAGCAGACTGTGAACAAGTACAGAAATGACCATAAGTGGTACGTAAGATGAAGTTTTGCAAAGGGCCCCTTGGTTACAATTGTGTGTCTAGGAGGAACCCAAGATTGCCTGGCTCTCAGTGGCACAGTACCACCCCTTGAAGAAGCAAAACTAGAAAGTTTGAAGATCTGGGGGATCTAAAACCCATAGCCACTTAATCCTGACAGGCTTAGGCTGAAGTCTGTTCTTCCCCATTCAGACCCTCACAATCTTTAGATGCTCAGACAGAACTCTAAACTGTAAAAATAGAGAAAAAATTCCTCCAGAATAGTCTCCAATTGTAGCAGGATCCATAAGTCCATGAGAATCATACTAACATATATTATTATTATTAATATAAATAATATTAATTATTGTTAAAGTTTATGATAAGATAAATATAAATACAAACTAAGAAAGTTACAAGGAGGGAAAGAGAAATACAAAGGTTTTAAAAAGAAAAGTTGTGACTTTCAACTTTTGGGGGGTATAGAATAGCAAACAATAACAGCCTCAATCTTTTGCTTTACATTTCTAGATATTTCAAGCCATTTCTATAACAACAAAATTGTTTAATCATCAAAATATAAAATTAAAGTTCATTTTCCCCATTTTTAATACAAAATCCAGAAATGGTTTCCAAATAGAAATAAAACTAGATAAGTTCTTGTTAACTAAAACAGTCAATTTTGCCATCTCTGCCAACACCATCACCTTTACTGTCCATTCTTACATTGTGGGAATTTGTGTATCTGTCCATCTTTGTGCATATAAGAGTCTCTTAACATATATGGTAATAAAGTTCCAGCTTTTCTTTCAAGTTCATTGCCCATCAAACTAAAGAGGAAAGCCTCTGGTTTCATTTTTATATTTGATTTGATTTACGAATCTTCTGAATTAGGATAAAAAAATCTGAGCTACCTAAGAATATTCACTTCCTCCTTCATGTAGTGTACACCTATCCAGATTCAAAATAAGAATTGATAGAGACAGGTAATGAATGAACAGAACCTCTGTCTTGAAAGGGTTCTGACTCCATTTTTTGTCCTTCCAGATGTGGTTCAAAGCATCCTCTGCATCTCCAGTTGGCTCATTGTGGCAATATATAACTGGGTATCATCAGCCAGGATGTATAGTATTATCTACTATTTCTATAATTATCTAAGTATTTCTAGCCTTATGCTAGAAACTGGGAGAACATGAATTCCACAGTAGTCCTGCCTTAGGCACAAAGCCAGCTGCCTTGGGCCGGTTGCTCCCCTCTCAGCCTTAGGAAGCAAGTAGTGGCCAATCACTTCTGAAATCTTGCCAAGAGAACTGCAGGAGAACCTGTCCAGACAGTTGCCAGGAGTCAAAAGTGACTCAAAGCCACAACCCTCCTTCAAAACCATAGTACCAACAGATGGCCGCTCTCCCCGTGATCTAATTTTCTGCAGTTATTGAACAGCGGTGACACATGGTGATTGATTAACTCAAAATGCTGTGAAGTCTAAAATGACCACAGAGTGGAGAAAATCAACCTTACAAAAGAAATGGATGCTGCACCCTTTTCCTCCCCAGTTTTATGATATAACCAGGTCAAATCCAGTTCTCCCTTTGCTTATCAAACCCAAATTGATCCTCTCTGCTCCCTGAAAGCCCACCTAGACAAAAGAATAGAAGCCTCTCTTTATCAGCTCACAGTACAGCCCAAGGGGAGCCCTTAGGATGTAATTGCAATTCAGGGAAATCCCAACATTCCATCCTCAATAAACCTGATTCCATGAACATTCCATCTCCTTAACAATGGACTTCCTCGACTTTGCTGGCCTCCTGAGAGGCCTATCTTTGCCTAACAACAGGACTAACCCAACAGGTACCCTGATAAGGATCTGCCTAGTTTCCCCAAACAAATCACATTCCTTGGATTTCCCACCCTCAACTTCGATACAATTCTTTGCTTTTTTTGATGTCCCTCTTTCTTGTAAAGCGGGCACCCAATAAACAATAAAGCTTGGTTCTTCTCCTCAGTGTTGTCTCCCTTCTTCAGACTGAATTCAAGCTGCAATCCCCCCTCAAAGTATTAATACAGGCCTTCTATCATAGCAACCACTGTAGTTTCTGTCCCAGACCTAGTCATGAATGCCCACTGAAATTGGTCTCATCTGCTTCATCTAGGATGCTCAGAAATTGATGAACCTCTACCTTCTTCACATGGAGATGGGATGGAAGTAAGAACAACTGTTTACTCTCCAGAATGGAAAACCGTCCAATAAGGATATAAGATAAGGACTGGGAAGGATCATTTGACCAAAGGATAGCATCAAAACTATTCTGTTGCCAACATAATTTAAAAGGGTAAGTGAACTGTTGTAAGTTGAGGACTATTTGTACTTATTTAGCAAATAAAAATATCTGGTGTGTCACACCATAAGAAGTGCAGAGATAATTTCTGCCTGGAGGCAAGGTATACCTTTCCTTTTGCTTGAGTAAGATGTTCCAACAAGTTATTTTTTTCTCTCTTCTGGCAACAGAGAAAGGAAAACTACAATATATGCCACAGACACAGAAAAGTGCGCTTATAGATATAATAAAATTCCTTGAAAGCAAGAATGCTGAGAATTTAGAACTAGGCCAAAAAATGGTCCTATTTCTCTTTCAGCAATATTGAGGAAGATATAAATCAAAAACTGCTGCTGTTTAATAGGATGATGCCAGGTTGAGGAAATCTGACTGTCTTATGCTCTCAACCCTTTATAAAAGACTGCCATTCTACTGAATAAGCATTGATATGTATAATACCATCAGTATTTGAACTCCATCATAAAATGGTGGGACTGTCCACTGGAAAATCTTTTTAGATGCCTAAAATTTATAACTGTGTCCCTGTGCATTCCTGCATTCTTTGAGTCAGCAAAAAAGTACAATGCTATAAATTGCACTATCCTCACAGCTGATCTAATTTGTATCAGTAATGAAGCATATGAGTGCTGCTGTCCTCTCAGCTTTAATGCAGCAGGATAAATTCAGGAAAGCAATTGGTGGATTTGTTCCAGAAAATTGGATAGATAGAATCATGAGCTTAGCTATATGTCAAAACCTTGATTCTCCCCCAGGGTGGGTGGAAGCTTTCAGACAAAGAGCATCGTGCAAAACCCCCACACACATTCTTTGCAACTGCCACTCTCTCCACTTGTTTTTCTGGTGTGTGGATCTAGCATTCTTCCAGAAAAGTAGTAACCTACTATATGTTTAAAATCACCCTTCCTCCCATTGGCAGTTGATATGATGATACAAAATCTGTCCTGTTTTACTATGCAAGCACCCATCCCACCTGGCTTGACAGCTCTTATTTAGGCCAGCCCTCCAGTTCTTTCAAATTGACCATTCACACTGTACCTGTCAATTCTGAAATCCCATGAAAATGATGGTGGAATGGGAGAACTGGAAGGTACAGGAATATTGGCCAGTTTGAAAGAACCAAATTTTCTATAATCATCAACCAAAAAAAAAAAAAAGTGAAAGTGATTAACGAACGGAGACTAAGAATGTGACCACAGCAGTCTAAAGTAACCAATAGGAACAAGGCAGATATTAGGCTCTATCTGTCATAATCCCCATATCCATCAAATTGTCACAAATGAGCTATATAGCAAGATATATGTTGGAGAAAGAAGCAAAACACTCACCTCACCTCACCTATCCCGTGACCTCTTTTGAGGTCGTTGGGGCGCCTGCGAAGATTTAACCACCACGCTTCTCCATCCGTCTCTGTCCTCCACTGCTCTCTGGGATGCTGCCAGGTTCAAGCCTGTCCAATCATGGATATCATCCTCCCATCTCCTTCGTTGTCTTCCCCGTTTGCGGCTTCCTCTTACCGTCCCTTGCATGATGGTCTTTGCGAGGCCAGTAGAGCGAGACACGTGTCCGTACCATCTCAATTTCCGTTTCTTGACGACAGTAAGAAGGTTGTCGTGTGGTCCTATTGCCTGTTGTATTTTATTTAGGACCTCTTCATTTGTCACATGGTCTGTGTAGTGGATGCCAAGGATCTTTCGGTAGCATCTCATTTCTGTTGCAAGGATTCTTCTTTGTAAATCCGCATTGAGTGTCCAGGTTTCGCAGGCATATAAAAAGATTGATATTGCGAGGGAGCGCATTAGGTGGATCCTTGAGCGCAGACTGATGTTCTTATCTTTCCAAATAGTTTGGAGCTTCGAAAGCACAGCTGTTGTTTGTGCTATCCTGGTTTTGAGCCTTCATCGGAAATGATGGACCCAAGATATTTGAAATTTTTTACTGTCTCTAGGGGTGTTCCGCTGACTCTGATGTTTGAGGAGATACCTTGGGTACTGTTCGTCATCAGCTTGGTTTTCTCGGTATTGATCTCCATGCCGTACGCTGAAGCCGCTTTATCTAAGTGTTGGACAAGGCTCAATAGTTCATCCTCATTTCCTGCCAGGCCATCGATGTCATCTGCGAATCGCAGGTTGGTGATGGTTCTACCACCGATGGAAACTGTGCCTTCGTGGTCTTCCAAGGCATCTTCCATGATCCGTTCGAGGAATACATTAAACAGTGTGGGGGAAAGCAAACATCCTTGACGCACTCCTACACTCGTCCGGAACCAGTTACCTTTGCTGCCGTTCAGGAGGACGGCGCTTATGGCTTTCTCATAAAGTTGTTCTATCACTCTGACAAGGTTATCGTTGATGTTATATTTCCTCATGGTAGACCACAAGGCTGCATGCCACACCCTGTCGAAAGCCTTTTTGAAATCAACGAAAACGTGGTATAAGTCCTGTTGGTGTTGGAGATATTTCTCACAGATCACTCTCAGGTTGAATATTTAAATACACTACAGTATTTTAAAAACAGATCAGGGAAGTTCTGCAACTTCAGATGCAGTCATATTTACATTATCCAGGTAGCTTTTAGCCAATCTAGGAAGATGAAATCAGCATCATGAGGTCATAACCTACAAAAACTTATTTATTTCCAAGCTTCATCCTCTGATGATTGGGACATAAGAAGAATGGATAGATTTGAATAATGATTTAGACTTCAAAGGCAGCAAATAACCATTCTCTATCAAATTATATAATTAACATCTCCTTCTGTTTATCCTGCAAAGACAGTTATTCATTTTTTTCCACTATTATTTCTTAGTATTCCAACCATTACATTATTATTACACACAAACAATGGCAGTTGATCACTTTTGTGTTTATGGCTGTTACTTACATGTCAAAAATAGGCAAGACTTTTAGATAAGTATCTAAAGCAAGGCATTGTATAATCCCCTATTTCCATATGTGCTTGCTGGAATAGGAAATGAAGTTCAAAATATGTGGAAAGCTGACTATCCCTTATGCTGGGACAAGTCCTTGAAGAATTATTAATATTAGTATTATCTCTTTTATTCACTTAACATGAAACTCAATCAACTGAACATTTAAAACTGTATCACAAATATAACTGACTGGTATCAACCAAGCGTTTTCTTAAGATGTTCCGAATAGCACAGTTTTTTGCATTTCTGCTGGTGTTATTGCAGGAAACTTCAATTTCTTGATGTATTTTATAAAATTCTTTGACATGGTACCAACTGCCCTAATGACAATGGGTATCATTATTAGATGTTTCATCCATAATCACATAGTTTCAATGGCCAGGTCGTGATATTTCATGATTTTTTCCAGTTCTTTTTCTTTGACTCTGTTGTCCTCTGGTGCAGCGATATCAATTAATTGTACACTTCAGTTTTCAACAACTGTGATATCTGGCGTGTTGTGTTCCAAATGACAATCTGTCTGTATTCAAAAGATCTTCACCTCATTTTCAATAACTTTTTCAATGTTCCCATGACTTTTCAGATACAGGTAAATCATATTTTTTACATACGGACCAGTGGATTAATTTAGCAACTCGGTCATGTCTAGCTTTGTAATCAGTTTGCGTGATTTTGCTGCACTCATATATTAAATGTAAAACAATTTCAACTTTGTCATTGCAAAGTTGGCAGCTTGGATTGCTAGTGGTTTTTTATTATTGTTGTTGTTATTTACTTTATTCATTAAACATGAAAGTCAGTCAACTAAACATTCAAAAATGCATCACAAATATCATTGACTGGTGCAAATGGTTGATACGGGTTGCTGCCAGTGTCTTAGGTCTCCACCAAGTCCAACTAAAATGTACGATGTTCCGAGTAGCGCAGTTTTTTGCAATTCTGCTGGTGTTATGGCAGGAAGCTGTAATTTGATGATGATGATGATGATGATGATGATGATGATGATGATGATGATGATGATGATGATGATTTCTAGAAAAGCACTTAAATACAGCTTCAGTTTTTGAAACAGCGGTTACTTATCTCGTTTATGGGTCAGTTGCTAAAAGTATTGCTCGAATCAATGTTCTTTCTTGCTGCCTCTAATTTCAGAAAAAATGACATAAATCTGCTCAGCACTGAACCAGTTATTTGCTGACTGGATTATGAATGGCATTTGCTTTCAAATGGGTTAAACATGAGGCCAGTGCATCTCTGTTATAAACATAGGAAGCAATCTTATTTTGTAGCAACCATTCCTCCATTCAGTCCAGAAGTGTCTGCACAATTTCAAGTTACCCAAGCATCACTCAGCCATTACTGAGTTACTATAAAGCCTGTTGTCATTATTTTATAAAAACACAATAATAATTGGATGATTTGTTACAAATATGACTTGGCAACATATTCTGTTGCTGTTGTTATTGTTGACACAAATAATTTGCTGGTGATTTTATTTGGTCCTAACCCAGGAATGAGGCAGGTTCAATTTTTCTTTATCTGTACAAATGTTAAAAGAATATATTGCCTCCTATTCTGACACCATCTATGGTCAGCCTCAACGTATCTACTTTAAGCGTTGTATTCCATCATCTTAGAACAATGTTTCTCAACCTTAAGCTGTGTGGAATTCAACTCCCAGAATTCCTCAGCTAGCAAGAGTAGAAGTCCACACAGCTTAAAGTAGCTGAGGCTAAGAAACACTGTCTTGCAGAAAGTCAGCTGAATGACAATGTTTGCAAACAAAGACAATCGAGGCAGGATAGTTTGGCTCATAGGAATACAAATTTCATGCAGTATAATTTCTGCTGATTTAAGGATGAGTAAATACTATATATCATAACTCAGCAGTCAGGGAAAGTCCTAGAAGATGCTATTAAGTCCTTGTAGGGATCCTGTTACTGAACTGTTGGAAAAATGCTTATGTCCAGTTTGACTCACACCCAGCAGGTTCACAGTCAATTCCTATAGCCAGATCTGAGCAAGCACATGTGCCATGCAGTTCAGCTTGCAAAAAATATGGTTTGATGTTTATTCAATATTTATGGAATATTTTTAATAGGTAAAAGAAGCAAAAACAAGCAAAAGCAAGGAAAGATCTATATGAATAAGAAGCAAGAGATAAAAAGGTAGAGAGGAATTAATAGCAACATTATTGATATGTCTAGTACTATATATTAACAGGGGCAGATCATGGCTTTCCAAAGCCATTGAAAGCAATACTGTGAATAACTAACATGAAACTCTTTTACGTACAAGAGGGGTAGAATACAGTCCTCAATTTATGACATTCATTTAGTGAACATTTGAAGTGAAAACAGTGCTCAAAAAAGTCCAGTCACATGATCATGATTCAGATGCTTCATAACTGGTATATATTTATCCCAGAATCATTGCAACATTCTCAGCAGCACATCTTCTGACAAGTAAAATCAATGGGTGCTCATTTAACAACTGTGAAATTCTGCTTAATGAGTACAGCAGAAAAGGTCATAAAATTGGATGCATCCCTTAGCGACAGAAGTTGTGGTATCAATTGTGGTTGTTGATCAATGGAAAGCAGGACACCAGATGATTCCTCCTCTTTGCTGCACAGGAATAACTCCAACAATTATTGCATCCTAATTGCTCTTGAAATCAATGAAATTTATTGCCTGAAGGTAACATCATTTGTTAAAGGCAAGAATATGTCATTAAAAAAAACTGGCAATTATACTGTTAATCATAAGTAGGGTGATGGGATATTAAAAATGTGCCATCTTGATGCCCCAATTTATCTAATATTTTTACCATAGAAAAGCAATACATTGCTATTTTCTGAATTGCTTAGAAAACTTTTTTTTCATCTTGGATCACTAAGAAGTCCATACAATTTAAAAGGTCTTATTCATAAGTGCCATGGAACATTTGCGGCCCAAATTTATGAACTATGAAAATTTTGTATCTATATTTGTAGTATTCCCCATGCATTTATATAAGAAGTCGCATGTGCAACTTAATTCCCCCATGGCTTTCTTCTTTTCCCCATCCCTCACCACTGACACATTTTCTCAGCATCTTATTTTAAGTTGTGATGTTTAAATGTTAAATAAGGGAACTATATATTGCTCAGAACACGTGAAAAAAGTTTGCTTTTCTGGCTTTAAGAAGCTCCATATAAATTTTCCACACCTTATGTTTATAGCATTATCTCATAAAATCATATTAAATGAATAATGTAGTATAGAAAACTGGCAAAGTTTGGAAGCTCTGGTCCATTAGTAAAGAAGCTTGATAATTTTAGTAAGACCTGCTATGCTCTTTTGTACTTTTTACGTTGTGCCAAGGAAGAACAGAATTGTTAACACCTGTTTATCTCACACCACAGTTTAGCACTTGAAACTGACTGCACAGAATTAAATTTAAGCCTGACTGTTAAAATCTTCCTGCATAGTCACGTGTTTACCGTATGCCCCACTTTTCAAATAAAATAATGAATTTTCTTTGATAATAAACTTGATATCTGAAGAGCTGGTAGCATTTCTCTTGAAATCTGGGACATATATATTTCACATCAATGACTATCGCTCTTAAACCATTTGTGCATTTGATATCAAATAATGCAGGCTGCAGTTTTCAAATACTAATCTCTAAATATTAAAAATATTATTTGGAGCATTTTTGGCACAGGACATTGTGTTAAAATCAGATTATCAAATATATAAGGCTCTGAAGTACATCATTTGAACATCTGTTTGTGTGGCTTCTCCACTGATCTGTTTAGATTTGTTTAAAAGGCCAAGCAGCTGCATCTGTTCCATTCAATGTTCTGTGTAAGAAAATCTGGGCTCCAAATTCATTATGCACATGTCTTAAATCTGCTTGTTTTCATAATTTAATTTTAGCTAACTGTAGGAAAGAGTCTCAGATGAAATCAGAACACTGGTGTCTATATATAATTTACAGCTTGATTTATTATGATTGTATAGCCTTTTACATTTTTCCTATTTGAGATCACTGGAAATATCAGTAACTGGATGTATAATACATAAATTACATATTCCCACAAGGGTTCATTTGAAAAAAATAGTATATGGCTCTACTGTGTTATAATTATTTATACATTTGGAAAATATATTATTTCAAAAGCCAACATCCATATTTCAATAAGGTTTGGATTTACTCTTTAAGAGTATTGTAGGATTTTCTTGTAGACAGATGTCCTGGCAATAGAGCAATGAGAACACAATGCACTATATTTTACTTCTCTCATACTTGGCATAGAGTTAAATAACCCATGAACTATAGTAGGTCTTGCATAAGGTGACCCACCAGTATTACCATAGATCTGGATGTGGGACCTTGGTGCTCTCTGAACTTAGTTGTTTTCTTGCAGATATTTCATTACCAAATGAGGTATAAATGCAGATAAATATAAAACACTGATCATCATCATCATCATCTAGTTTGTTTCATTTTGCTCTCTGGTGCAACAGTGCTATATAAGGGACATGATGCCTCCATTCCAGTAATTTGAATCCAATAATAAATGTACTTCAATAGTACAAGTTATATGTCAAAGTGCCTCCAGTAAGGCAACCTTAAAGCAGATTGTTATCAACTATTTCTGAGCTAAGATGGGAGGGAGGTGGGGGTAGATGAAAAGAGGAAAATGGTTAATACCAATAAGATGAATGTAATTTGTGATGCAGATGAATTCTGACCACATTCACTTCTCATCCCCAGCATCTTTAATTACAGGATATATTTTGTCCATGAGAAACTACTGAATATCCTTCAGTCTGAGCACACAGTTTCCAGAAAGACAATTGTGTTAACTTTATGTCTTATGGCATCTTAATAAATAACAAACATTATAAAAGTTTGATTTGCATAATATCTGCTGAAACATAGAATGGGGGGGGGGGGTTTGCTTTGTTTTAACGTGCATGAATTCAACTACAATGAAAAAAATATTTCCATTGCAATTGCAATAGCACTTAAGACTATATACCGCTTCACAGTGCTTTACAGCCCTCTCTAAGCAGTTTACAGAGTCAGCATATTGCCCCCAACAGTCTGGATTCTCATTTTACCGACCTCAAAAGGATGGAAGACTGAGACATTGCAAGATATAAAAATATGAAATTAAATATCTATCCGTTTATCACAAACTATTATTAACAGGATAGTATTTTCTTTAAAAAGCAGGAAATTAAGTATCAATTTAATGTTCTTATATTACAAAAATATTGTATGTCATAGAAGACTGTAAAATAGTATAGTAATAACCTTTGCAATTGGAAGTCCAAAATCAACAAAATACAGACAGTATACTCTTGCTAACTTTTGCAAAGTTACAAAAATTCTGACACTGAACAGCTGCTGAATTACATTACTCATTATTCTTCCCCTCCTGATGGGGAAGCTTTGCAAGTGACTGTTCTCTCTCTCTCTCTCTCTCCCTCTCCCTCTCTCTCTCTATTTGCACACCATTCAAAAGAGTTTTAAAAAGTTAGGAAGGAAACAAAGCGAACAGAACACATCCTCTCCAATAGCCAACCTTGATAAGCCATGCCAAACAAGCCAAAAAACCCAATGCCCTAATAAAAGAACTACCAAGAAGAAAACCAATTTCCACTAACATCGGCGGAGCAAGCTACTGCACAGGGAGCAAGCTCCAAACTTACTTGCATTGATAATATTAGCTGGGCTAGGAAACATCTGCAAGCAATCAACCAAGCTCAGAGAGCACCACAGAGTCCGCAATCAATAAAATACAAGAGCCTGTTTATGTGATCATATTTATATTGTTTTGATTCATTTTGGTGACGTGGGCAATTTATGTAAATTTGAAAATATAAGTATTTTACTTCAGTGGCTTAAGGACTTGTAAATATCTTGAAAAACAACTAATGGATAATGAAAAATATCCATTAGCTTGTAAATTATCTTGAAAAACAAGCTCAAGTTTTGAACTCTGAATTTTCTAGTCTTTTGTCATATAGATGTCAGGCCTTCCTGATCATTTTTGTGAAGTCTTCAAAAGTGGTATGAAGAATTTCCTCTTCAGCTGGGCCTTTGGAAGGGAGATTGAAACCCCTCTTTCCCATCTACTCTGTCATTCTTGCCACCTTTACTCCTTTATCGTTTTTATTGTAATTTCTTTGATGTTAGCTGCCCAAATTATCATCATCATCATTATTATTATCATCATCATCATTATGGTTGTTGTTGTGTTGTTATTTTCCCCACACTCTGTAGTATTGAAATGTTCCACAATCAGCTGATGGAGAGTACATGCCTGGTTGCTGCTATCACCACTCTAGAAAGACAACATTTCTCTAGTACAAGGGCGTCAAACTCATGTCATCACGGTGGCATCACGTGATGTATTGGGACTTTTCCCCCTTCGCTAAACCGGGCATGGGTGTGACCAGTGCATGACGCATCTGACCCGTGGACCAGTAGTTTGATAGCCCTGCTCTAGTAAATTCAAAAGGTTCTCTAGAAACCTTTATTGGAAGCTGACAAGGAAGACTTCCTGTCTGCTCTTGGCTTTTGTAGCTAATCAAGTGGTTGGGATGCATGTAGGCTACATTTCTATAAGAAGGAGGGATAAGAACTTCAGAAGACACATGTTCTTTTTTATGTAGATTAAAGGGCTAATTAAGAATTGAATACAACTGGAACAAGGAAAAGGGAAATCTGATGTAGCCTGTAGACTTTTAATTCAAGAATTATTTTCCAGGCAGAAATATGCATACAGACACACCACATAGTTAAAACAACATATGAATAAGAATGTAGGGAACCAAACAGCTTGGATGAATCTCTTCTTTAAAAAGTCCTAATTTGCATCTGGCTTCCAAGATTGTTCTTTCTTCTGATCCTCATTCAGTCTTTATTCCCATATAAGATGGCTGGTCTTTAACTGGCAGAGACCTATGGGGAGATATGCTCTGCCTACTGGAAGAAAAGGGAGGATCTGAGAAATGCGTGGAGAGAAGGGGAGGACTTGCTCTTAAATGATTACTTCAATGATTACTCTTTCCTGTGTTCTGCTGGATTGTGCTCAGTCCAGTATCCCAAATGATTGATTCAGATATTAATTCCAGGACAATATTCTCCTTCTTCATTACAATATATTTCAATAATGCCTGGAAAGTTATATCTCAAACACATTGCTGGAAAGTATCTTCCTTCCTCCTCTATCCAAAAATGATCCAGGGAAAAGTTGATAAATATCATGCAGCATAATAAATCCACTGCAGATACCAATTTACCTTCTATCTTTGGCATTCAGTGGATGTTCAAAATTCTTGAAGTCTTCCTATGATGTAAGTATTGGGAATATTCCTTCACAATTCTTTTGCAGTCTCAGACAACTGACAGATTCACCTTCCAACAACCATTCATATATTATCGTATCAATGTGATTTCACATTTTCAACCTGGATGTAAAATTTGCTTTATCTTGCTACTTGCTGTCCCTTTAGAACAGGGGTGTCAAACTGACATCATCACAGCAATGTCACGTGAAGTATCATGACTTTTTTCCCCTTCACTAAACCAGGTATGGGCATGGCACATCTATCCCGCAGGCTGTGAGTTTGGCTGCCCTGCTTTAGAAGAGTTGTTTGTTTCCATTCAGAGAAGATGATTCGCTTCAGCAAGTGTCAACCAACACAAAAAATTATCCCAAAAGCAATGAATTAAAATGTGCAACAGATACAATAGTCAGCCATTTGCAGGCAAATTTCTGTTTCAGATGCCCCATGAGTTTTCTGCATGAGTTTCTTGCAATAGCATGTCATTTATAGAGCAGTGGTCACCAACCAGTGGGCCGGGGACTACTGGTGGTCTGTGAGAAAATTTTGGTGGTCCGCAGAGAAATGTCACCCCCAAAGCAATTAATCCAGGCTGCGCAGGAACACAAGGCTGCGCTGCCCACATGGCCCTCGAGAACACAAGACTTTCGTTGCTTGCATTGCAAACGAAATAGTAAGGGGAGGGGGGGAAGGGAAAAGGGGGGGAGGAACTTGCCCCACTCACCCCATGTGCCTTGCCCACTTCTTCTTCTGCTTTTGGCTGCATACAAAGAAAGCAGCAAAAGTCTTTCTTTCTCTCCCCAAACCTCCACCAGAAATGAGTCTTTGGGACCCTGCAAGGCATCCTGCTCCAAGAGGCTGCGCCGGCAAAGACTCATTTCTGGTGGAGTTTGGGGGAGAGAAAGAAAGACTTCTGCTGCTTCGGCTGCTTTCCTTGCATGAAGCCAAAAGTCTCTCCCCCCGCCTCCAAGAACGACGCTGGAGACAATCCCAAAGAAAGAATGATCAGTCGATCAGAAAACAGGGTGGGGAATTGTCCTGCAGACTTTTTTGAGAATTTTCCAAGGGTCTCTGGTCCACAAGATTTAAAATTATGAGTTTGGTGGTCCCTGAGGTTGGCAATCCCTGATTTAAAGAGAATATTGGCCCAAATAGTATCTGTTTACCGTCAGAAATTTGAACATAGTTGTCATTGCAACAGGAATGGCTCAAAAGGAGTACAAATGTTGTCCCTGGCAGATAAGGTCTTGTTCCACCAAGCTACTACTTTTTCAACTCAGCAACAGCAGCATAGTAAGGGAAACTGTTTGGGAGGAAATGTAGCTGTTGTCACCCTGTGACTTTTATATTAGGTTTTCTGATATCATAGCAATAAGCTAATTCCTACTCCAAAAAAAACTGTTGCTGATTTTTATCTCCCAATTTCCATATTTTTCCCCAAGGCCAATTTTTCTTTTTATTACAATCCAGTACTGAAGATCTAAAGGGTTTTTTCACAAAATAAAATCTAGATAATTATGATGTCCACATTAGGCAGATACATTTTTACATGGCTGCCCCATGCAGTTTTCTTATGCTCCTTATTCAAGTACTCAACTTATGACCATTCATTTAATGACCATTTAAAGTTATGATGGCACTGAAGAATGTGAATGAGTTGTCCTTGCAGTGTCCCATGTAATGTGATTGCCACTTACAACCTTCCCAGGGGACAAGCAAAGTCAACAGGGGAAGCCAGATCTGCTTAATGACCATGGTGATTTATTTAATAACTTCTGTTAAAAAAAGTCACAAAATCAGGTGCAACAAACTTAACAACTACAATACTTAGTCATAGACCTTATGGTCCCAATGCTGGTTGTAAGTCAAGGATTGCCTTTATATTCACCTTTCCTTGCTTACTTTTATGATGTGCTCTGTATTGAAAGAAAATAAGCTCTTGTGTCCATAAAGCACCATCCCTACTGAGTTTCTATGAGGATTTGCAAATGTGGGTAAAGTTAAAAACAATTTGAAAATTGTGTCCCCTATTGTTCAAAATATCATTTTTAACAGTAGACAAAACTGAGGAGTCATCTGGTAGCCCCTTTTCAGAATAACAAAAAACTCCTCCTGCCTTTTAACTTATTCCATGCAGTATATCTGCCCTATTCATCCGCTCCAATGGAACAGTTCTGCAACCAGATAATTCTGGAACGTACTGAAGTTGTTCTACTGCGCAGTTCTTGCAATGACAGTAAATTTGGTTTAAATGAACTGTAGAAAAAAAGGAGTAGATCCATCTTTTTTTAGAATACTGTCACATACTCTAAAATTAGAATGATTTAAAGCAATGGAAATCAACCTCAGGGTATACTGAACACATTCATCGCAAGCTGAGTCTTGCTTTTAAAAGCATATTGTCTGTGGAATGTATTCCTACCAAGTTTATCCTTGAAAAATATTTGTTCAGAAAAATAGGTAACTTGGTAGCTTTGACAGAAAACTCTGGAGCTTACAAATAGCTGTTTTAGAACATATCTGGCAATATTTTGGGTGACAAGTAGGCAGCGGTTGGAAAACGCCTTTTAGTTCACAGTGTCTGACAAAACACAGAATAGTGTTATATCCACCTTTTTTCTTCAATCTAGTTATGACCAGTTCTCAGTATATTACATAAGGCCAAAATTACCACAACAAAGCTTGGTCTTAGTACATTAAAAATGGTAGAATATAAAGTAATGAAGAATTAGACAAAAAGAGTTGTGTGTACCACTTTCAGTTTACTTAAACTTTCAATTTTGAATAGTTACATAAGATTCCTTCCCAATTCAAGCCCCTCCAGATGGTTTGGGCTACAATCCCATCATCTTTATCCATGCAACCTATAAGCATAGTGGCTAGGGAAGATTACAGGGAAAGTTACTTTAGGCCAGACAAGGAATAATGGATGGAAACTGAACAAGGAGAGATTTAACCTGGAAACAAGGAGAATCTTTCTGACAGTGAGAACAATCAACCAATGGAACAGCTTGCCCTCGGAAGTTGTGGGAGTGCCATCACTTGAGACTGTCAAGGAGAGATTGGACTGCCATTTGTCAGAAATGGTGTGAGGTCTCCTGCTTGGGCGGAAGATTGGACTAGATGATCTACAAGGTCCCTTCCAATTCTGGTTATCTGTTAGATGAGGGAATAGAAGGGGAATTTACCAAATTTGCAGATGATACTAAGCTGGCAGGAATAGCTAAACCCAAGAAGATAGGCTCAAGATCCAGATGGATCTTGACAGACTAGAACACTGGACCATATTTAACAAAGTGAAATTGAATGTAGAGAAAAGTAAAGTCCTATACTTAAATAAGAAAAACCCAAAGTACACATATAGACTGGGTGAAACCAGGCTTAATAGCAGTAACTGTGAGAGGGATCTTGGAGTTTTAGTGGACAACCAGCTAAATATGAGCCAGAAGTGTGCAGCAGCAGCCAAAAAAGCTAATGCAATCCTAAGTTGCATTAACAGAGGAATACAATCAAGATCAAGTGAGGTACTAATACCACTCTATAAAGCCTTAGTAAGACCACACCTAGAGTACTGCATCCAGTTTTGGTTACCGCACAATAAAAAAGACGTTGAGACTCTAGAAAAAGTACAGAGAAGAGCAACCAGGATGATTAGGAGACTGGAGACTAAAACATATGAAGAACACTTACAGGAACTGGGCTTGGCTAGTATAGTGAAGAGAAGGACCAGGGGAGACATGATAGCAGTCTTTCAATATTTGAGGGGCTGCCACAGAGAGGAAGGGGTCAAGCTATTTTCTAAAGCACCCGAAGGCCAGACAAGGAATAATGGATGAAAACTGAACAAGAAGAGATTTAACCTGGAAATAAGGAGAAACTTTCTGACAGTCAACCAACAACCAACCAATGGAACAGCTTGCCCTTGAGAGTTGTGGGAGCACCATCACTTCAGACTTTCAAGACGAGATTGGACTCCCATCTATCAGAAATGGTGTAGAGTCTCCTGCTTGGGCAAGGGGTTGGACTAGATGACCTACAATGTCCCTTTCAACTCTGATTATCTGATTACTTTCCCAAAAGGAAATATGTTTGGAAAACACTGTCTATAATAGCTGTAGGTCTTCCCACCATTTATAGTAATTGCTTATTAAGATTGCAACATTTGCAGTGAAATCCCTTATTATACATACTGAAATGGTTGCCAATGAATTTCTAAGGGCAGCTCAACATTATAAGTATGACCTAAAGTAGACATCAAATTAAGGTCATAATGGAACTTGCCCATCATAGTTGTAACTCATGTTGATCATAGGAAAGATCAGTCATGGGACTGACCTGATTTTATGACCCTTTTTGTTGTGATTATAAATAAATCATCATAATAGTTAAGCAAATCCACAGTCTTTAAACAACTGCCAGGGTCCTTAAGGGAAGCAATGATTCACTATGGGCACAATTTTGTCAAAAACGGGCGTAAATGCTGATTTTTGGCAAAACTACAGAAAAATGTGATCAAATGACCCCAGAATGCTGCAAATAGTTCAGAGGTGGTATTCAACAGGTTCTGACCAGTTCTGGAGAACCGGTAGCAGAAATTTTGAGTAGTTCAGAGAACCGGCAAATACCACCTCTGACTGTCCCCACCCCCACCTATTCTCTGCCTCCTGAGTCCCAGCTGATTGGCTAAGTCTTTTTTTGTTGCCCTGCACAGGAGAACGAAACTGGAAAGCAGGTTAGCAGGGTGGGGAGAGAATGAGATTTTGCAATAGCCTTCCCCTGCCATGCCCACTCAGCCATGCCCACAGAACCAGTAGTAAAAAAAATTGAATCCCACCACTGAAACAGTTGTAAATGAAAAATGGTTCCTGAGCACCCAAAGTGCAATCATGTGATTGTGAGGGAATCTAATCATCAGAACTTTGAATTTGGGTAATAAGCACTCCTTAGGTGATCCACTGGATTACTAAATGGAATGGTTACTAAAAGATCAGTTGTAAGTCAAGGACTACATGTATAAATCCCTCTTGACTCATGTTCTTGTTATTAGTAGGACTATGTTCTCTGAAGACAATCTGCGAGGCATATGTATCCAGCCCAAGATGAGACAGTTCAGATCCCACTTGTTCAGGATGGGAAGAAGATTAAGAGCCTGAAAGCAATTCTTCCTGAGGATAGCCCTGGATTAAGAACAATTCGTCCCACAAGGTTAGGATGGTTCCTACACCTACATGAATAAACTCTGAGAGGGTTGCAGAAGAAATTACTCTATTACCAAAAATTTGGGACAAAATATGTTATTTCACTGTCCCGTTGTCAAAATGTATTTGTTTTGGTTATTAATATTAGTTTAACATTTAGCTTAATTTAATTGGTGATTGTTTTTTGCAACATTTTAATTGATGGTTGGATTATGCTTTCATGTGTTGTAAACTGGATGGATATATACATTTTGTAATAAATCCTGTGCATGATGTTCTTAGAGCATTTATTTTCTGGCATTTGGACTTTTGGTCCTAGGGTATGATTCATGATTTATTTCTTATTAGATAACTTCTAAAATAATATTTAATAGGTTAAACCCATGCAAATAGTAATTCCGATAATTTTTTTTTTAAAAAAATACTATTTTTATTAATTAGAGAATACCGTTAAGAGCCTGGAAATAAATATTTCTATGATATAACCCATCAACTATCTTAATTTAAATAAGTTAAGTAAAATTTTATTGAAAAATAGTATTTTTGTCAAGCTTTGAAAAAGAGCAAAATAAAGTACAATCTTGCAATCCACAAATACACTATAAATTAGGTACGGCTAACAAAGCACTAAAATACTTATCAGTTTACTAGCACATAATTTATTACTTATAACAAAACCAACATCTGGCCAAAGAGATTTTTCTTCCTGATGAGAAGAAGGGCAACAGAGAAAACTCTTCTATCTTGCCAGGTTCACAGTAGGAATCCAGGAGAAGACTCTGAATCCTGCAGATAGACCGGCACTGCCAAAGAGAGTCCTTTGTCAAGATGATGCCTGCTGAAATAGATTCAGGCATCATCTGAAACAGATTATGCAAACAGATGCAAAATTTATTATTCAAAGATGGCTACTCAACTAAAAATTCATTTGCAACCCTACAGAGTGAATTTTATTTGCCCAAAATAATAAAACCCAGATCCCAAGAAATAAAGAAAAAGAAAAGAAAAAGAGAATCAAGGCATTAAGATTCCTTTTCTTTTTAATTTACCATGATCGTAGATTTTACTCTTCATGATGCATATGTAGAGTAAGGGTTATTTTAGAACATATTGATGGAACAAAAAGCTAAATGGAAAACATATTTTATTAGCTTATTGAGGTTTCCCTCGTATTGTCATTTGATTATGTTGCATATATTTATCTTGAATAAATATTTCAAATATATTCATAAAACATATGTTTTAAACCATCTAGCTGGATGGAAATTAGCTCAACAAGTGGCTGAAAAATGATATGGTTAATGATCATGGATGCTCATCCCAGCTAAACAAATACCAGCCCACTATAGATAACCTCAGGTAGCAACTGGAACCAATCATGACCCCAGAACACACAAAAATGCTGACAACCACCATACATCTCTAAAACAAGCTAAAAAGAAAAATAAAACTCCAAACCAAATTGCTAAAAGTTAAACCCCAGAAACAAACTGCATCCAAATGGGTAGTCAACATGTCCAATCGCCTACTATCCAATACACATGATACAATATACTCCAGAAATACATCAGCTATAAGACATAGGATGTCAATCAGAATTCTTCACAGTCTTAGAAACAGTATTTAAAACAGGACTTGCCATAGAGATTCAAGCAAACATAAGGCAGAAGACAGACTGCAGACCAGAAGAACACAAAATCCACGCTAGTAAATGTTACATTGAATAAGAAAGACATTTGTTGTATTGTATTTTGTTTCGTTTATAAATATGAACTACAGTTCTTTGACCATGAGTCAAAACTGAGGACCAAATTAAGTGATAATCAACAAATGAAAAGAAGGCTGGAAGAGCCAATACAGTGTGTTGTTTTGCAGTATAAAGTGTTTGACTGCAATCATATAGATCCAGGTCCATTTTCACCCATGAAGTTTTATTTGGTGGCCTAGAACTATCTCTTAAGAAATCTGAAAAAACATTTGTTATCGAAAAAAAAACTGGAAGACAGAGTGCTATGTATGGAAATGAGGTAGAAAATAAAGTTAAATAATATATATATATATATATATTTAAAAAGTATTTCAACTCTTTGGTCTGAAATTCTGGGAATTAAAACCACTTGAGTTTTTTTTATAGATATCAGCTGAAAAACCAGAGGATCTCTTTCTCCTGAGTTCACAATTAGAGAGCTAAGAATTTTCTTTTCCACATTTTACTGTAGTTTGAGTAGTAGGATATTTATGAATGACTTATCATAATGTTTTTAGTTAATATTCCAATTCCTGAGGGCTTTTTTTCTGAATTATTATTGATTGAAGAAATATAATAATCTAGGATCTTTTGTCTATAACATCAGTCATCATGAAAACATCATTGCATCAGCAGATGTTTGAATAGTGCTACACTATTGCAGTCTTTCAACATTATGAAAGAGACCAATGCCTCAATACAGAATACTTGGAAAGTAGTTGCTGCCTGTGTTACTTCATTACTTGCTATATTCACTAATTATTCTGCTAAAAATATAAAAAAAAATTCCTCATCATTAAATTGCCATCCTCATAAAAAGCCCTGCAGAGCTTTAAAATCAAGTCATATTATTTTTCTTACACTAACTTTGAAAAGCTAACACTTTTAACAGATGCAATAATAAATTTCTTATATTTGCTCTCTCTCTCTCTCTTAATTGTACATATTTAATGACTTGACTAAGACCCCAAAAGAGTGATTCATTCTGATTCTCCATTGATAGCAAACTTAATTATGTAGGATAAGTCTTGGCTCAAGGAGAAATGTTCTTCAGAGGACCACTGATGTAAAATAAAAGTTTAGTAGACAATAGATGCTAATATTTATCCACAATATTCAAATGATGTCCTTGGTGCGTTTTGAGCTTGGTTGTTTTCTTGCAGATATTTCATTACTCAAGCTAGATAACATCAATGCTAGATTATAAATAGAGTATCTTTAGAATTTGAATGTGTGTGTGTGTGTGTGTAAATGTATGTATGTATGTACACACACACACACATGCACAGAGAGAGAGAGAGAGAGAGAGAGAGAGAGAGAGTTACTTGCTTTGTAATAAACGTACTCTCAGAGACACCCAACTGAATTTAAACAGCTACACTATGAAATCAAAAATAAATTACTTTGTTATAGCCAGGATTTATGGCATTTTCTGTCAGGCAGTTTTATCTTCCCTCATCATTTCTACAATTAAAATATAATAATTAAAGCATTCTAAGAAAGTTGTACTATAAGTGTACCACAGAGCATGACAGCTAAATGAAATTTAAAATGAAGTAGTCAACACAGATGGGAGTTGGCTGCTCTGGAACATCTGTTTCCACTTTTGCATGATCATAATAGGTCATAATCTTAACTATCACTGTTCTAAGTCATCGAACGGCCACATTCTTGATCTCCATTTACTTTGGAGCAAATATGAAAGGGGAGGACATCACCTTCAGTCCTTTTGTCAGTGACATCACAATGTAGGCATTATGAAATGGATGGCTACAAAAATTAATATAATAAATAAATACATTTCTGTTCATCATAAGTGTTAACAGCATCGCTAAATTCCTGAGAAAGTCCAGTTGGGACTAATGGTTCATATTATTTTTCAGGTTCTCATGATGGCTGGGGGACTCTTGAAGTTGAAGTCCACACATCTTAAAATTGGAAAATGTTCAATGACAAATGTGTTTGCTGAGGTTGCAAACATTGCCCTGGATCAGGGGTATTAAACTCAATTTCACTGAAAACCGCATCAGGGTTATTTTTGACCTTGGGGGTGCAAAGCCAGTAGGCCATAGCCAGTTTGACATCACTCATGTCAGGGGGGGCCTGTGGTGGCCGGAGCACTCTGCCAATAAAAACAGGCTCCCGAGCTCCATTTTCTGCTGCAGTGGCCTCCTGCAACTCTGCCAGCAAAATCGGAGCTTGGGAGGCTGCATTACTCCATTTTTGCTAGCAAAGGCACCTCAGGCTGGTCATTTTGCTGTATCCAGGGTGGCCCCATGGGCCAGATTCAGCCCATGGACCTAGAGTTTTACAGCCCTGCCCTAGATGATCTCTCCCATGGCTTTGTGCAAATGTTAAAGAGGAGAGGGGAGAGGACCAATCCCTTTAATACAGAGGTCTTCAAACTTGGCAACTTTAAGTCTTGTGAACTTCAACTCCCAGCAGAAGTCAAGACAATGGACTGGGACAACCTCGCCCCAATCCTACGGGCTCATTATGCACCCGCAGTGCCAACACTCATCAGGAGACACAAGTTTTATCAGAGGGACCAGCAGGAAGGTGAAAATGTCTTTAACTGTCACCTGAGATGCCTCACCGTTTGGAGTAGGAGCCATCCTGAGCCACGTCCTACCAAACGGTACTGAGGCACCTATTGCGTTCTTTTCAAGAACTTTATCTAAAACTGAGAGAAACTATAGCCAACTTAATAAAGAGGCTCTCGCTATTGTATCTGCGATTAAACGATTCCATGAGTATGTATATGGAAGATCTTTCTCCATAATTACCGACCACAAACCATTACTTGGCATTTTAGCGGGAGACAAACCAACTCCCCACATCTTATCACCAAGAATGACACGTTGGTCAGAGTTTCTAGCCACATACAATTACCAACTGCTATACCGCCCGGGGAAAGCCATTCCCCACACTGAAGCTTTGAGCCGTTCTCCGTTACCAGAAGTCATAGACGACCCAGCTCCAACCCTCGCTACTCTACAAATCAAAACTCTTCCTTCACCACTGCTGACTGCACAAGACATCGCCTCAGAAACAAGGAAGGATTCTTGTTTGGCACGGGTCCTCAGCTGGATAGAAAGAGGCTGGCCTGACAATGAACCAAATGACACCTTCAAGCCGTTCAAAAACCGGCAAACAGAACTTTTCTCCCAAAAGGGATGCGTCTTGTGGGGAGACAGAGTCGTCATCCCAGAGAGATTACAGCATAAAGTCCTAAAACTATTGCACGATGGCCATCCAGGCATCATGCGAATGAAGGCACTAGCAAGAAGCTACGCTTGGTAGCCAGGTATAGATAAGCGAATAGAAATCTGGGTGGCCACTTGCAGCAAGTGTCAGGACACTCGTTCATCTCCACCAAAAGCACCACCAACTGAATGGGAAGCACCCCGAGGTCCCTGGTCCTGTATCCACATTGATTTTGCGGGACCTACCAAGGGACATACATTTCTTCTTTTTTAAAAACAAATTTTATTAATTTTACAAACACAATACACAAAACATAAACTAAAACATCTTTTCTGAAGGCTGCCTGATCCCGGGTTAAAACTCTTCACACAGACACAAATTCAAACATCATATTCATTTTATATATCCTTCCATATCTTGTTATCATTTTCTTTTCTTTTTTTTTTATAAACCAATTTTATTAATTTTACAAAAACAGTGCACAAACAATCAAAGCATAACAGCTTATAACCATTTTCAATAACATTCTTTGTCTGTTCTATTTCCAACTATCCATTCATCTTTTTTCTTTTACAAAATTTCTCCTATACACTATTTGGAGTGACGCCTTTACCCTAACTTAAAAGTACTTCATATAACACTTAATTTATCTTGGGATTCTGTTTAATAAATTCTAAATTTACACAATAAATTTTATACTCTAAATACACATATAAAAACACAATCTTATATACCTTCCAGAATCCCCCTTTTATCCTTAATTAAATTCACCCATTGTCTCTGAATAAACTTTTTTTTTTTAGATCTTGCTTCTCACCATTGAGGCTTCTCCTCCCCCCCTTTCTCTCTTGCTTATTCTTCTCCTTGCCCTTTTTACCCCTTTGTCTCTCCTCTTCCCTTTTCTTACTCCCTTTCCTTTGCTTTCTAAACTTGCATCCACCTTTCCTCTCATTTTTCTTTTTTTTGGTTGTTTTTTCAAACCTTAAAATCCCCTTTTTCTTATCCTCTTTCTCCTCCTCCCCAGAAAAAAACCATTGTTCATCAAAGATGGCTTCTTCTTCCTCTTCTTCTTTGTCCCAGTCGTTCTGCTGCGTTGTCAACTTTTCATAAGTGCATAACGCCATTTCTAAAAATTGAAATAGAGTGCCCAAAGTATTTTTTCCATCTTGTTCTTCCTTTTTATATTTTTGATATTCAATCTTTAGTTCATCCACAAGCGATGCCATCCTGAAAAGAGAAACTTTCCTCAAAACAACCACCCAAGTATTTTTAGTCAAAAGTAATTCAAAAAGAAAGTTCCAAAAGTTAATACTTTTCTTCCTTCTTCTATTTCTCTTTCTGGGGTTACTGTTTAATCAAAGAGGTCCAATTACCATATTTCTTTTTTTTAGTATTCTTGGCAATCTCCTCCTTTTTCCACTTCTGCTCCAATATTTTTCCGCTCCCTTCCCACTTGCAACATCAATTTTTAAATGATCAGAAATCCATACCTCTAATAAAGGTTTTCCAATTTCTTAAATTTTTAAGTCCAATGTCCAAGCAACTTTCAGAATATTTCACCTTCAGTGCCCAAACAAATTTCAAATCATCTTCTGCTTTTTTCATGGGGTGGGAGAGTGAAGAAAAAAAAAAGTTCCCTTTAACAGCTTCTCCACCGCTTTCGATCTTCTTAGGGATACAATGTATCCTTCAGCAATTCAGACAGCTCAGTTCCAGCGAATTTAAAGGATGTTGATTGACCCGGCTCAGCCAACACTTTCACTTTTCTTGCTTCCTCCAGCACGATCTTACCCGGTTGCAGACTTCTTCGTGGCAGCCATTGCTGACTGCCGCTCCACCGCCTTGGGAAAAAGAGGTTTTTCAGGACGAGGAGGGGGTCTGCGACACCCCCAACCCCCTGTCCAGCTCCCCTCTCTCTTCAGCTGTCCCTACAGGGCAGCCATATCCCCCTGATCCATTTGGATTGGGGGTACCTCGGCGGCTAGCACAGCAGGAATTGCAAGCGGTCACGAATTCCTGCTGCCCCGAAGCCATGCAAAAACCAGAAAGGGACATATATTTCTTATAGCAGTGGATGCCTACTCCAACTGGCTGGAAGTCCTCAAAATGAAGAGCACCACCACAGAAGCCGTCGCTAAAAAACTAAATAGACTATTCGCTACACACGGGTTGCCAGATGTCCTAGTTTCGGATAATGGCCCCCAATTCACCGCTCTGGCATTCGAATAGTACCTGGCAGAGAGGGGGATATGCCATGCGTTGACATCGCCAGCTCACCCTGCGGCCAATGGCAGGCTGAGCGAATGGTCCAATTCGTAAAGAAAACTTTACAAAAGATGGAGCAAGGGGACATCGACGACAAGGTGACCCGGATGCTTCTCCTCCAACATATTACCCCAAACAGCACTACAAACAGAACCCTGGCCGAACTTGTGAGGGGCCGGAGACTTCACTCACATCTTGACCGCTTGCAACCTACCTACACACCCGAAAAGCCCATGGGGTCCAGCAGCAGGTATCGCACCTTCAAGGTAGGTGACCTGGTCTTCGCAAAAAACTTTTCCATTGACCCATTGTGGGTCCCCACTACCATAACTCAACTTACGGGTCCACGTTCCTATCATTTACAAACTGCTGATGGAAAAATGTGGAAGCGACATATCGATCAACTGCGCTCCAGGCTGGCATCTTCCCCCATCACAAACCCCGAACCTCAAACCTGGGGGGGGAAGGGAAATCGAGGGGACCGGAGAAGAATTAGCATACGATCCAGTACGTGAAAACCAGCAATCAGCACAACCAACCCGGAGATATTCACCTTCTGAAGGAGAGCCGGGCCAGACGATCGCCTCACCACAGAGCAGCACTGCGACAGCAGCAAATCCAAGGGATCTGGAGACAGCCTTAACGGAAGCAGAGATGACAACCCCGAGTCACCAACGGAGAGGGTGGAACATCTTTGCCAACAAGCGCAGCAAGCAGCCCATCGAGACCAGAGTCAGGGCAAGGACTGGTGGAGCAACGCAGATCAGGTAGACAGGTGAAACGACCTGCCTTCCTGTGAGAATACATCACCCCATCCCTCAGACGGAACTTAGGGGGGAGGGGTGTTACAAACTAAGCAAACGCTTTAGTTTAAAATCCTAATAGTTTTGTTTCCACAGCAGGCTCGTGATCCTGCACGTCTGATTGGCCCGCGAACAGCGGATTGTGATTGGCCGATTCTGGATAATCTGATTGGCTGACAGCGAGTCGCCGCTGATTGGCTGCTACCCGCGCGGCAAACTCAAACCACTGGTTATTTTGACAGCAGCCAGCTCTATAAAAGGAGCTGCTGCCGCCCAATATCTCTGCTCTGTTCTGAAGTCACTAATAAAGAGTTGGAGTCACTATTCGATGTCTCATCTCCGTTCCTTGCGCCCACGCTCCAGATCTAACAGTGCCCTAATGATTTCTTCCAACTACCAGTTCACCAAATTGCTCAGAAAGTTAACAACTTGTTATCCCGAACTGGTGTGAACTGGCTGAATCCCACCACTGATAGATAACCTCTGCCATAGGAAGTGAACAATAAATGTATGTATAGTACACATATTTAATGTCCCACTTAACTGTGATGCAGCAATTATTTTTTTTAAGTCATATGCTAGATTTCTTTACATGATTGTATTACTTAATGAACTGCTTTAAAAACAGACATTCATCCATAAATCTTTAAACTATGTATCTTCAGACACAGGATAGAGACAACAGCCCCATAGTAATCCTTGAATAAATGTTGCTTCACCTGCAATCTTAACTAAAGCTTGAAAGGTTTAAACTTTTGTTTGACTAGAAGGCTTCTGAACCTCCATTATATCATTATTTCATACTAGCTTTTATTACTTTTAAATATTGGGCCTGCACCCAGTATTTTTTGGGAATTGTACTAGAATTCACAAAGTGAACATTCTTGTTCATGTATTCCTCTTTTGCATGTGAACTTTGGGTGAACCTTTTGTAGAAATTATATCCTGATTCCAAATTACTGTTCAATCATACATTTTCCAACCATGTCATGTCACGCTATCAGCTTAGGGAAAAATTTTGGCAACTTGGATGCAGTACCAGGATCTAAAATAATATTTACAGGGCATGATATCTGATTTTCTTTTGTTTATTTAAATCGGGTGCTTAAGAATGGGATGCTTGCCATAACCATCAAATTACATTACATTCATTGACATTATTCATATGGGTGATGTACAGGGATTTGTTATAAGCTACAACAGGAAGTTCCAGAAACATAATGAATACTATCACTAGACTTTACTGGACATTACTTCACCCCGCGTTGTTTACACACAGACTAATTGGCACAAAAATACTGTAGTTGCTTAAGGCTTGCTTCAGTTAGGAGACAGTGCAACTCATAGATGAGTATCCAAATGCAACTAATATACATTACACATGCATGATAGTTATGAATTACCTCAAACTGTGGTACAAAAGGCATAAAGATGTGATGACATCCATATTCTACTAGTGGGCATTGGATTAGCCTCAGAAGGAACAGAATGTTGAACCAGCAAAGAGGTTCTAAAATATTGCTAGACTTAAACATAGATTTGAAGAGAATATTACTTATCTTCCAAAGCTATTGTAGAAATATGTTATAAAATACAATAATAGTTTTACTGATTAAGTATTCCAAGTATAGAATAATGATGCAAGTAATTAGTAATAATATATCTTAAGAATTTGCATTATATAATTTACCCCATACAATTTTTTACTGTTATCTTTTTTTAATTATGTTTGTGCTAAATTATAAACTACACATTAACATTTTTGTCATGCTATGGGGTGGCCTATCATGCATTAAAATACATTCAGATTTTGAATCAAATTAGATTCCTATAATCATGTAAATATCTCAAACTTAACAAGAATGTAATGTAGTTAGATTTTTATTACACATTTATGAAAGGTATTTATTGCAGCAATGAAGGTAGTCAGGTATCTTGCTGTCAATTATTCTTCTAGTAAGAGACTAATTTTTTTGTCACAGAATGAACTCAATAGGAAGTAGTTAAGAGTTTGGACTATGACTGGAGAGATGCAGATTTAAGTCCCTACTGAACCTTGGAACTCAGTGGTTGATTTTGTATGAGATAACAAATTGGTTCATGCATAGTATAAAGCCATGATATACGGGATTAGGTTGTGTTCACACAGTAACCAAAGCAAAAGTAAACACCATATTGTTGCTTAGAGATATATGTCCATCAGATCCTACTTAGCAGCCTAACCTGCACTGCAACTTGTTTTTGTTAGACAAATGAGGGGAAACTCCACGTGGGATATCTATTGCTCTAAGAAAAGGTAGGCCAAAAGACAATTTCTAAACTACAAATATACAGTAAGTAACTAATGTATAGGTATAGATGGATTCTGTCCTTGATGCTTTCTGCATTGTATTTTAACCAAGTATGTTTTTGCACATAAGCTTAAGTTAAATGAGTAAGAAATGATTTCCAAAACTAAATACCCTTTAGGGCAGGGCTGTCAAACTCCTGGCCCATGGGCCAGATGCGTCACATGCTGGCCACACCCATAACTAGTTTAGCAAAGAGGATAAAAGTCCTGATACGCCACGCTGCTTTAGAGTTTGTTTTTTGAAGTAGTTCACACTGACTATATTCACACCACATACTAGTAGTTGATGGCTGAATTAACCCCAATGTTTAATTCATAGCACAAAGTGGTCTACAAGGTAACCAACTATAATTTTATTTATTGTGCTAAGTGAACCCATTCACATGATTTGTTACCAAGGGTTTACTGAGAAACCATTGGCTGGTTTTGCATGTGTGTTACAGTATAAATTAACAATGTCTGAGTCCATATGTTAACCCCAAAAAACCTGCATAAGGCAGCTTGTGTGACTGTGAACATAGCATACCAATGATTCTGCTCAGCTTAGAACTGACTTCCTTTCCAAATACCTGCTGTGTAAGATCCTTTGCAGTACATTAATAAAACAAAAAAACAAAAGCAACAACGAATACAGCATTCCTTGCAGTATTTTGAATACAAAAACTTTTCATTGTTCCAAGTTGGGAAAAGGTCATGGTGGAACCAGTAATAACTATTAATAGATCTTGATCAAGGGCCATATTACCTTAAAGAAAAGCCACCTAATCCCAACACAGTATTTTGTTTATCGTCATGTGATTTCATTTTATTTTGTAATAAGCAAGTAATTATATGTAACAATAACTTTTGTAATCAGTAATAATTCTTGTTTAATAATTACTTCAACGTATCTACTAACAGTGTAAGAATATGCTGCATAAAATTTATCTAATTTAGAGTCATTTCCTGCTTAAAGGGGGAAATAAATGCATAGCGTCATTCTTTGTTAACCTTGCATGCTAAATATTATTGAGTCATGATATCTTACACCTCTCTTCAGTCTATTCTGCAACTTGTAGCAAGTTACAAAAGATCTGAGAATCCAGAAGCTGAAAACCCACGCGCCCAGATACAAGTTATAAAATTGATAATCTCAAAAGGATGTCTAAAAATTGTTTCACAGCTTGTGGACAACTTGCAGCATTTGCAGCATTGAGCATAAGGAGAGTTAGGCTGGCATAAATCAGATTCTCTCAAGATTGGTTTAAATGTGATTGGTTAGTGTGTGGTACAAACCCAGGCAATGAGGTTATTTCAAAAAGGGGGCTGTGAAAATATTTACAGACCCCTCACATCCTGGACATAAACTATTTCAACTCCTTCCCTCAAATCGACACTATAGAGCACTGCACATCAAAACAATTAAGACACAAGGACAGTTTTTTCTCAAACGCCATCACTCTGCTAAAGAAATAATTCCCTCAACACTGTCCAAAGTCAATTTACAAAGTCTGCACTACTATTACTATTAATCTTCTCATCACTCCTTATCACCCATCCCCTCCCACTTGTGACTGTATGACTGTAACTTTATCCCTTGTATCCTTACTATCTATATTGACTGTTTCCTAGTATGATTTGATTGCTTATTGTACTCTATGACTATCATTAAGTGTTTTTACCTTAGGATTCTTGACTCTTGACGAATGTATCTTTTCTTTTATGTATACTGAGAGTATTTGCACCAAGACAATTTCCTTGTGTGTCTAATCACACTTGGCCAATAAAGAATTCTATTCTGTTCTATTCTATTCAGTAAACAATCAGGGGTTCGCACGCTGTGCAAATATAACAAACGGAAGATGAGCCCAGGAATTAGTAAAAAAAAAAAAAAAAAAAGCTTTGGCAGAGGGCAACTTCTTCCAATTCATTCACCTTTTCACGCGGCAGAGAATTAGGTGCGATGAAACCACAGCGTGCGTAAGATTACGAAATAAATTGTCTCATATAGTATTGGCTAATCTAGCTCCGGGCGCAGTAGCGCTGTCCGTATCGATCTGAAGAACAACAGTGGATGCGGATAATGGATCTTACAGTGCAACGGAGCCTGGAGAGCTTTTTATGAGAAAAAGCCGGACTCAGAAAGGAGCCGTAGCGCCGCCACCCACCCACTTTCACAAAGCCACGCCCTCTATCCACTCGCATCGTTCTCGCTCTTTCGCAGCCAAACGACAGTGAGAAGTCGGGGTCCATCCGAGGAAGAGCGGGTGGGCGATGGCTGTTAGCCACGCCCTTTTCCCGGCCCCCTCCCCGCCTCCCTCAGCTTCCCTGAATTAATTCAACCTCGACCCAGCCCCTTTCTTCCCTCGTGTCGCCCTTCAGAGGCGGATCCGGCGCCTGCGCATTAAGTCCGAGAGGCCGGGAGGCTGCGGGCGGGTGGAGGAATGTGAGTTACAGTTAAATAGTGGATACAGCGCCGCACAAGCGGCGCTTTCTGGGGACCGGATGAAGGACAGGGACTGAGTGAAGCGGGAGGAGCTGCGGCCGAAGGGGAGCGCTCGGTCCGGGTCGTAACTGCAGTGCTTTTGGAGAGACCGAGGCGACCAGGAGAGACAACAGGCGGCGGGGCTCCATGGCGCGGCGTGGGTTCCTGAGTGGCCGCGGTGTCGCCAGCTCCACTGCCACAGCTGTGCGCGGCGCTGTGTCCCCCTGAGGGGCGCTCCCTTTGCTCCCTCCTGAGGAGGAAAAAGGCTTCTCTCGCCCCATCGAGGTCTTCGGGTTGGACCGAAGAGAGAAGGGGAGCCACCGGGGCCTCCCTCGTCGTTCGCTTCCTTCCCACACGGACGGGCGGGCGTGCCGGGGGCTGGAGTAGGCGGCGGCGGCGGCGGCGTTGTTCCTGCCTCTATGATGAAATTCAAGCCAAACCAGACGCGGACCTACGACCGGGAGGGTTTCAAGAAGCGGGCGGCATGCTTGTGCTTCCGCAGCGAGAGGGAGGATGAGGTGAGGAGAGCCGGGTTCTGGTCGGCTGCGGCGTATGGCGGGTGGCCTGGAGGAGAACGAAAGAAGTCAGGGTTACTCCCCGCCCGCCCGCGGCTCCCTTTCGGAGTCGGGGCTGCCGCGCCCAGACCCGCTTGCCCCTTCCTTCCTTCCCCGCCGGCCGTCGGTCCATTCGGCTCCTTTGTGTGCGGGTGTCTGCCGGAAGGATTTGCCATGTCGCCCCCTTGCGAGCTCCGTCGGTCCCTGTCTGGCTCCTTCGCCGGCGTGGCTGAAGGGGAGCCAAGAGCTGGCTGCCTGCGAAACGATCCTTTGGAGCGCCGGGGCTGCGGGTGGCCGGTGGGGGTAGGCAGACGCGGCTGGGCAGCGCTTGCTGGGGAACCTGGGGAGCTGCAGCGAGGGCTTGGGAGGGGAGAGCGACACGAAGGGTCCACGTGTATGAGAGATTGCTGCAGGTCAACTCCCCCCGTGTGTGAGGTCAGAATCAAATGTGCTTTCAGCACTGTTGCTAGCCGGCCTGATCTGGCTGTCTCTGAAAACAGCAAGGGCCGAGTTCAACGACCTCTTTAGAGTCGGGCGATCAAGTTGCTTTCGAGACCGACCGCCGCCGTTTTCACAGAAAGGCCCCTTCCCTCCTCCCCTGACTTCTCAAACAGACAGGTAGGCGGCAGTAGTTCCTATTTATGCAATCCTAATCTATGAAACTTACTCCTGCCCCATTTTTGTCGCTGTCTGATGTGTTCCGAATGGCCCTATAAAACCTGTAATACCTGAGCAACGATTCTCTATTACTAATAGAAGAAAATAACTGTAACCCTGGGGAGATTTTGGTGATCTCTAAATTTGGTCGTCTGCTCCCACACTTGTCATTTCCCAATTGGGTAACATCAATGTACTAGTGGTTAATGAAACATCTACAAGCAAACGATCAAGAGCACTAAACATCCCACCATTTCTTGTTAAATTAAACCAGGTAGTTCAAAGATAAGAAATTGACTTGAAACATGATTGTATGTATGTATGTATATTTATGTATGTATGAAGTGCTTAAATATTTGGGTTAAAATCTATGGATCTATTTTCATATATATTGTAAGTACTAGTTGAAACTGAATAATACATAATGCAGTGAAATTTTACTGCACTTTGAAAAGCAATATTTTGCCTCAAAAGTACAAATATGTGCAAAATTCCTTTGACTAATCTAGTTAGATATACCACAACTGGTTGCAAATATATGGGTGACCAAAGAGTCAGGCTTTTCCATGTTACGTTGATGTCATCTACTGAATGTCAGGATTCTTTGTATTCCAGAGGTAACCAACCATTCTTGATTATATATCAAACCACTAGAAAGGTTTTAGCAGTTCCAAAGAACTATCATCATTGACAAAAAAAGGTATGCAAAAAAGGGTATTGTTGGTATTGATACCTGAAGGAACATTTTAAAAATCCCTAAAATCTCAATATTTGATTAATTGCTGTTGAATTAATCCTTGTTGTTTGAAGCTAATATATATTTTAAAAATTCTGCTCCTTCCATTATAACTTTTAACTGTCACTTCTCAGGTTTATTCAAAGTGTTATAAAGGTCTACTGAGGATACATTTAAATACAAGCTGGTATACTGTGTGTCCCTTATTTTATCTAAGTTATGTGTAAGAAACAATTTCAGATAATTTTCTAACAACATTTTGATTCTCTGCTATTAAGGTACAGCATATGAATAAATATTTCTCTACATCTTTAATGTGTAGCAAGTGTTAGTTGAAATTTGAAATTGACAAGGGAAGAAAAGATATACTATTTCTGTATAATATAGCAGTCATATAGTATTCTTGTCATATAAGCTATAAGCAAATCTACAAAAGCAGGCCTAACTGTATAAACTTGCTATAATTTCATAATAGCAATAGTACTTAGATTTATATACTGCTTCACAGTGCTTTACAGCTCTCTCTAAGCGGTTTACACAATCAGCATATAATGCACTTTCTTAGCCCTCCAGTATTATATCTTACTGGCGAAAAACTTGATATTGCTAGACTCTAGTTGTACAAAATAGCAAGAATTTAAAGTTGATTATGCCTATAGTTATATAACTGTTTTAGGATTTTGGTTTTCTTGTATGTATTTCCTCTTTTTCCTCCACCAATGTTATAGCATGTTATTGTTAGTAATGGTAATTGTAATGTATCTGACCATTCGAACATCTTTCCTAACATACTAATGGATTTTATTACAAAGTGGATTTTAAAATTTACATTTACAATACATGGAAGAATTTCAGTTACAGTATTTGAAAAATGGCTGTGGGGATAGCTTATTTAGAGATATATTTACATAAACAATTATTGCAAAAGTCTTGAATTTAAAAAGGACTTGATACATTAGATTTTTTGATATTTTACCAAACCATCTACTGAGGATGATCATGAAATCCTATCATATTACACTTTGAATATTTAGAACTCTGCCATCTAAAAAGAATAGACACAGGCCTTCTTATAAAAACATTTTATTAGGTTGCCTAAGGAGCTCAATGTGTTGTTAATTAAAATATTGTGTACTCTGCAGTGTGACTACATGGATCAGTGATCCATGTATCACTCCTACCTATTCAAGTGAACATGCTACATCACAAAATGCCAGCATCATTCCGCCGCCCCCTTCAGAATGAGTAGTATTGCATCAAAAGTATTCATAAAACCTAAAAATTAAGCATGGCTACAGCTACTTGTATTCATTTGTAAGTATGTCCATGAAACCCACAAAAAGTTGAGTGATAGAGTTCATCTGTGGAGCCATTGAAGATAGGAGTAAAAATACTGCTAGAATCTAGCATACCTATTGTCTTGACAATATGATCTTCCACAGACAATCTTAAAACTGTAGAGGAGCTGCTGTACTAAAAGTAAACCACTCAGCAAGTTTAGTGTATAAGCTTCAGTCATTTACTTTCAAGGGGAAAAAAACACCATAACTATAGCATACCTTGCCACTGATTAATTTTACTTTTCTGAATATTTTGGCAGACCCGCTTCATAAAGTTTAGAGAAAAAACAAGGGACCAAGTATTTAGTAAAGATAAAGAAATATGTTATGTTTTCAGGAATGTAGCAAAAACATCTAAAAGCAAAAACATTTAAGCTTCTTCTAGAAGAAGCTTAGTAATTCTTAAGCAATTCACTTCCCTTTTTAAAAAGATGTTCTATTTCAGAAAACTTCAAAAGGGACTGTTTATTTCCATGCCAAATCCTGTGTCCTTTTTCATTTCTGCGAAATAAGTCTAAATAGTAATGATGGAAGCAAAAAAATTGTAGGTGCTAAGAAAAATGTTTAAACCAAATTGCTTTAAAAACAAATTAAAGACAGTTGTAGCATAATAGTATCATGCTTGTTCCTTGAAAGAAACTCTTTGTGATTTTCATTTGACTTTTGCAGAAGTGCTAAAACTTACTATTCCCAGTAATGTAAAGGATTATTTCTGAATGTCTAACAGGATTGAAATTTTTTATTTTTAATTTATGTATGTATGTATGTATTGTATATAGGTAAATAGGTAAAGGTAAGATTCCCCTCACACATACATGCTATAGTAATTTCCGGCTCTAGGGGGCGGTGCTCATAGGATTGTATAAAGATGCACTGACTTCTTAACATTTTAAATTTAACTTTTGTGGCTGAAACCATGGTATGACAGAACAACTTATCTTATGACTCTTTGTGCATCATTTAGATTAAATTAGAATTATTTTCATGAAATGGTATGAATTTCTGTAACAGTAGAAAAAGCCTTGCCTCTTATCTGTGAAAACTCTGTATTAATTAATTAATGCACCTGAGCTTTGTCTGACCTTTCTGGAATGTCATTTTTCTCCTGATACATGGGCATCATTATTTTAGAATGTGATTTTGCCAAGTAATAACATAACACTATGCTAAGCCACATTGTTTTTCTGTGCCTTTCTTGCTTGGATTGAAATATGGAAACACTTTAGTAGTTGATGTATGGAACTGGAGTTAGTTGCAATAGTTGTGGGCTTAAAAACAGGGGGTGACTATGGTTATTTTGCCTAGGCTGCAAATGTGTAGATAATTTTATTTTTAATCCTTACTTTGATATGTATGAATTCTATAAAGGATTTAGATGATCTATAATTATAATATAAATACAATGAGAATATTATGTTTGGAGGCTATACTGTATAGTCCTCATAATAGCTAGAATTTTTGTCAGGTTCTGTGGAATGATAAAACTTTGTTCTGGATTTCTAGAGTTCATTGAAATAACCATGTTTAATATTGCATTTATTTCAGAATCTATAGATAGTGTATGTTCCCATAGGGGTTGGTGCATTGCACAAAAGATACCACATTATGACTTATTCATAGCAAGTGATTCTAGTTTGTAATATTTGCTTCATGTATCTATTCTGTTGTGAAATAACATGGGAATGTCATTAGAACAAATAATGTTTTAAATGAAAAAGATGTCTGAGAACAAAAAAGTTGAATGCTTAGACATTTCCCTTTCCCACAGAGATAGGCATGTCCAGTACTGTGGACTGAACATAGCTTCTTTTGTGTTTTACAGTGCTGTGATTTCTCCCTCAAACTTTGAAAAGTAGTATGCAAATAATTTGCTGTGGAAGAGCAACAAATGAGTGACTTGAATCCAGGGTTGTGGTGATTATTCGCTCTTAGAAGAATCTTTAGTTTGCTGAGGAATAAAATTTTGACAAAAGTTTTCATTAGACTTGATTCCAGTGGGACTGTGAGTAACTTTTTAATATTACATATGCACCCTGTGCTTTATTCCCAATCAGACATTTAAACATGAATATACCAAAAGGTTATAAGTAAACAGCAGTTTGCCTAAATGTGTTCCAAGACATTTATACAAATAGGATTAAACCTAGATACATGTAGAATCAATTCAAGCGCCTTTTTGCTTGTAGTTTTATATAGTTCTTAGATAGCCAAAGCATCTTTGGAAAGATATATAATATACTGTATTCAAACTATTTTGATTAAAAGTATAGTTCTAAACAAAAAACCTGATGTCCTATTTGGCATAACAAGATAATTATATTCCAAATTACAGGTAATTATTGTTGTAACATTTGCATTAGCCAAATCCTACCTCGGGTGTTCTGAATATTCATTTTAAGATTTTTAAAACTGGAATAAGTTCAGGGAAGAACAATATGAATAATAAAGGTCTGCTGGAAATTCTATTTTGTGAGGAGAGACTAAGAAAATGGAGTACATTTTTTCTTGAAAACTTCAACAGTATATTCAAGTGTATACAATCCAAGGTATGTAAAAGCACACCATATTGATGCTTTTTCTTCACAATAAAAGCAGGTCAAAAATGAAACCAGTTCCCAAAGAAAGTGGGGGATTCTCCTGTATAAGTTCAAGAGAAGCTAGTTAGCCTTGCTTTAAACTGGATTTCTGCATTGAGCAAAAAAAGCCTCAGTGGTTAAAAGATTCCTTTCAGTTATTTTATAAGAATTTCATGATAAATTAATACTTTCATTTTTAAGGCTGGTTATGCTTTGAAAACTGATTTTGACTAAAGGAATGCAAATTAAGTTTTTTATAAAAATCTTAATACAAATAATTCCTTCCATTGCTTAAATGTTTTTCCATTAAGCTAGGTGCTGTTACTGAAAACACTGCCATGTTTTGATAGTTCATGGATTTGAATCTTACATAATAGTACAAATTTATATTTTCAAGCTTCAAGCAAACCAAACAATGACTCCTTCCTTGTATTAGTAATTGGGATGTCTGATCACAGGCTGAACAATATAAATGCTGAATGAAACATTTTCATTAAACTGGATTATTTCATCCAGAAAAATCAGATTTATTATTGTTGGTGGTCACTCTTATGAATACAAAAACATGTTTTCCTTCATTTGGAAAAAAAAGTTTCATCTGATGAAAACACATGTTTTTGGATATAACTATAAAATTCTGTTGGATGGGAGAAAAATGAACTTAAAATAATTGAAGAAATTAGGTAGTAGAAGTCTAAAAACAATAAAGTATCTCACTATGACCACATCTAAATGTGATGAATATCCTTCAGAAGCACTAAAATTTATAATCATGAAGAAAATGTACTATAAACTAAAAGTTTTTTTTTTGACAGATTAACCAGTTTATTCTAAAACCATGCTTAGCTACATATCTAAAAGTTATTTCATTTTACTAATAAAAATGTTTAATTTGTACTGCTATTTGAGAAAAAATAGAAAATAAATCATACATTATTTTTTAAAAAATCCAATACAAACCATGTACAATACATGGCTGAATTCATTTACATTAGTTGATACTTGATACCTTTGTTTCCCATTGGGCTTAATGCCAGACGTATCTAACAACGGTTAAAATATTTTGCATGGATATAATTTGTTGTTAAGATGGTTAAAGATTAGATGTGTAAGAGAATATAATGTAAAAATAGGAACTAGTGAAAAGAAGAAACTTGCTATTCGGCAGAAAATAGATGATAATGGTGCAAACCAGTTTTTTACAACCTAGTATGAAATTGTTGAAGTGGCAATTCGTAGAATTCCTTATTGTGACTAGAAAATTTTGACCTACTGCCCTGGTACGAAACAGACAAATTGACATAAACAAGAGAGTGTAGTTGAAACAATGAATTTTCTGTGGCTTGACAGCTATGTAAACATGTAAATAATTTAATTCTTTATAGCTCTTTATATTTTATAGCTCTGTTAATTTAAAATTATGTGTTCTTTTTTCTAGATAAATGTTATTTTATGCTGCTTTGATCTTATAAAAACTCACCATCAGATTTTAAATTTAAAACAGGTTTAGAAACATTTTTCTGATTTAATGGATTATGATAATCTGACCCCAACCATCCTCATGGTTGCAAGTGCAGTGAAGAAAATTTACTCTTGGCCCTTCTTATAGTTCTTTGGATGGATTGCTAGTGCTTTCCTATACTATGTAGCAGCCTCATGACCCTAATGTTAAAGAGAAGCTGGAGCAGTTGGTGACTTGTTTTAATTGCATATAAAATATAAAATTAGAATCATGGAATTACAAGGTACATTCTAATCCAGCTTTCTGCCCAAGGCAGAGATTTTCAACACATATGCCCTTTTTTTGAAAATCTCTAGTGATGGGAACCCATTGCTCAGGAGGATTTCCTCTGATATTTGAAATTAACACAGATCTGGTTCTTGGGAATTGGATGAGTGGGACTTAGTAGTTTATTTAGACCATGGCTGTCAAACTCCCAGCCCATGGGCCGGATATGTCACATGTTGGCCTTGCCTATGCCTGGTTTAGCAAAGGGGAGAAAAGTCCCAATACATCACGTACCACCATCGTGATGACATGATTTAGACCTATTAGCATTTGATTCACTAGCTTTGATGTCTTTGCAGACTATACAATATAAGCTTGGAATGCTTATATTATTTTATTACTTATGTTCACAAATGGAATGCTTATATTATTTTATTACTTCTGTTCACAACGTGGAATTAGGGGACAATTGACACTGGTCAATAGTGCTCCATAGATTTTTTTTCTGTAAGAACTGACCATTTCTTTGCTTTTCAGATAAGATAAAGTAATGTGAATAATGAAAATATTGGAAAGCAGAAGTATATAGAGTGAAGTAGTTCCCAAATACTAGGATATATTGTTCTAACTCTTGCTTGAGGATAGGATTTTGTTTCATTTTGGAAAACATATTTGACTTTTAAAAAATCTGAATTCATGTTTGGGAACTATGATATTGTTCCCTAATATTTTAGGTGGGAATAATACCAAGAAATGCATCTGCTTAGTTATATTTAATACATTAGAATTGGAAACAAATATACAAGCATATAGTGTGCTTATTGCAATGCACTTACATGAAGTGCTACTTTTAAAGATCCAAACTTTACATAATTGTATAATGTCAGAGACTAACATTGACTGGTATCAAAATCTTATCTAGTAGTGAAAATAGGAGTCTTCTTTGTATTAAAATCAAGAAATGCATAAGTGTCCATATTATACCTGTCAATTATCTTTTTAAAGAAAATACCCTTTTTTCTTGGCTCACACACTGTAGTTAAGCTTATAAAAATACACTGCTCAAAAAAATAAAGGGAACACTTAAACAATACAATGCAAATCCAAGTCAATCACACTTCTGTGAAATCAAACTGTCCACTTAGGTAGCAACACTGATCGACAATCAATTTCACATGCTGTTGTGTAAATGGAATAGACAACAGGTGGAAAGCATAGACAGTTAGCAAGACATCCCCAATAAAGGAGTGGTTCTGCAGGTGGTGACCACAGACCACTTCTCAGTTCCTATGCTTTCTGGCTGATGGTTTGGTCACTTTTGAATGCTGGCCGTGCTTTCACTCTAGTGGTAGCATGAAACGGAGTCTACAACCCACACAAGTGGCTCAGGTATGCAGCTCATCAATGCGAGCTGTGGCAAGAAGGTTTGCTTTGTCAGCGTAGTGTCCAGAGCATGGAGGCGCTAACAGAAGACAGACCAGTACATCAGGAGACATTAAGGAGGCCATAGGAAGGCAACAACCCAGCATCAGGACTGCTACCTCCGCCTTTGCGCAAGGAGGGACAGGAGGAGCATTGCCAGAGCCCTGCAAAATGACCTCCAGTGGGCCACAAATGTGCATGTGGCTGCTCAAATGGTCAGAAACAGACTCCATGAGGGTGGTATGAGGGCCCGACGTCCACAGGTGGGGGTTGTGCTTACAGCCCAACACCATGCAGGACGTTTGGCCTTTGCCAGAGAATACAAGATTGGCAAATTCGCCACTGGCGCCCTGTGCTCTTCACAGATGAAAGCAGGTTCACACTGAACATATGTGACAGACGTGACAAGATCTGGAGATGCTGTGGAGAATGTTCTGCTGCCTGCATCATCCTCCAGCATGACCGGTTTCGCAGTGGGTCAGTAATGGTGTAGGGTGGCATTTCTTTAGGGGGCCGCACAGCCCTCCATGTGCTCGCCAGAGGTAGCCTGACTCCCATTAGGTACCGAGATGTGATCCTCACACCTCTTGTGACACCACATGCTGGTGCAGTTGGCCCTGGGTTCCCCCTAATGCAGGTGGCTGGAGTATGTCAGCAGTTCCTGCAAGATGAAGGCACTGATGCTATGGACTGGCCTGCCCATTCCCCAGACGTGAATCCAATTGAGCACATCTGGGGCATCATCTCTCGCTCCATCCACCAACACCATGTTGCACCACAGACTGTCCAGGAGTTGGGGGATGCTTTAGTCCAGGTGTGGAAGATCCCTCAGGAGACCATCCGCCACCTCATCAGGAGCATGCCCAGGCATTGTAGGGAGGTCATACAGGCACGTGGAGGCCACACACTACTGAGCCTCATTTTGACTTGTTTTAAGGACATTACATCAAAATTGGATCAGCCTGTAGTGTTTTTTTCCACTTTAATTTTGAGTGTAACTCCAAATCCAGACCTCCATGGGTTGCTAAATTTGATTTCCATTGATAATTTAGATCAAAGAATATTTCATTCAGATCTAGGATGTCTTATTTTTGTGTTCCCTTTATTTTTTTTGAGCAGTGCATGAATATGAGTTGAGTGTTAACAGCATACTTCCGCCTATTCCAAGGCACTTCATCATACCTTGTTGGCACTTCCTTAACTGAAATTGTATGAGAAGGAGATGCTCTACCATGCAAGTCCAGGAAAAAATGCAGGTTTTTAAAAGAAGTCTTCATTAGGTTGTACAGACCCATGTCCAAATTGAAGTATGTTTTAAAGCTTCATTACAAAACACAGCATATCCCTAATTGAATATTTGTACTGATTTTCTGTCTAGTTCCATAGGTTCAGAATGAACCAAATAATTTGTTTAGGTGGTCAGTGACAAGAATGTTTATGACCAGGATGATATTCAATCCACAAAAAATAGTCAGGTCCACCCTATAGATTGAAGACCTGAGTCTAACAAGGTCGTGCGAAATAGGAGATCAGAGTGTACAGTAAAGGAGTCTGGGCAAACCTGTTCAAGATATCACGTACTAAATTAATCTGGTGTAATTTTCAATAAATTGGTTAATTTCTAGCATGATTGCTTTTGCTCTGGACAACTGAGCTGTAATATTCCTTCAAATTTCTAGCTCTCAAGGAAAAAGCTATTTATAATTAGATATTCTGTGTCTTTTTGGGGGGGGCACATTCATGGGCTTACTTTAGGATCAGAAATTGGAATGGAAGAGCAGCAAGAGATTAAAAACTATCCAAACTCCATTCTAGTATTTACATCTCAAAGCAGCAGAAGTTCATAGACTGTCTCATTTTCTAATACGTTCTAATAAAAATGTTCTAATTTGACAATGAGAATGTTAGGCTTAATTCAAATTGTTGGTTATAACCATTAAAGCCTTCAGTTGAAAATTATACCTGGCTACCAAAGGGACTGCCTATTTCATTATTAAGATACACTATAGTCTGTTTGGGGAGGCTGTCGCTGCAAGACCTACTTATTGCCAAGTGGGGAATTTCTTCATTGTTTCTAAAGTTGCAATATATGTAGTTACAATCAGTTTTTACTGGAGGGGGGGGTTTCCCAAGAAGTATCGAAATGTCTTTTTAACTTGGCCTTTAAATTATTTTATTATTTCTGATATTATTTGTTGCATGCTACTTTGGTCTCTTAATGAAAAGGTAAAATAAATATATTAATTACAGTGATTTTATTCATAGGTGCTATTAGTAAGCAGTAGCCGGTATCCAGATCAGTGGATTGTTCCAGGTGGAGGAATGGAACCTGAAGAAGAACCAGGTGGTGCTGCTGTTAGAGAAGTCTATGAAGAGGTAACATGATTCAGTGTTCCCAATTTGAAATAATGTGTGGCTCTTTTTTTCAGGATCTTTAGTATTAATTCATTCCTTCTGGTATATAAGGTATACGGGACTCATGTTTCACACACTTATTAATCTCGAAAGAATCATTCTTACATTCCTTTTCCAGGCCATAGGTGTGCTAAAATGGATTGTGTGCTAGATTCACCAGAATGAAAATAGTATACTGCTACTAGAGATATAATATTCCTTTGATAGTGCCAGTGGATTTTGTAAGATGTAGAAATCAAAATGTTCTTCTTAAGAATATAATTCTTCTCAAGTATTTTATTGAAGAACAAAATTGGTTTGCTGTTTAAGTGTGCTACATTTCTCAAACTTTCAACTGCCTTTCAATTTTCCTGCATGTAAGTCCAATGAAAATAATTAAATAGAAATCTTTGTTGGACAGTTCTGTACCTAAATGGAACCTAACTGCTAGAATTGCAAAATGGAGGTGTTTTTCCTCCTCACAATTACATCTGTCCTAGAAATTATGTTGTAGGAATACAAGGATTAGCTATAAATATTTTTCTTTTAAAAAGAGTCTGTCTTATTTCTTGCAGGCTGGAGTAAAAGGAAAACTTGGTAGATTGTTGGGAATATTTGAGGTGAGCCTTTTAAAATTTTATTGGGAATATATTCTACAAATTAGTTGTAGTTGTACTTATTAAGGGCAGGAAGAAACATCTAAAATTATTTGGGTGAAGAATTGATAATGTAAGTTGTTGTACTTCTTAATCAGATTTAGCAATGGAACAATATTATAATACAAAAATGAGACGATATTTATTCTATGGGATATTACTTTTACCAGTTTTAAAAGTGTTATTTTTGAAATTCATTCAATCTGAAATCATTACTATCTCTACTGAAAAGCAATGAGAATATTTAAAGGAAGCACGTCTCTAAATATGTGGATGAAATAGACACAGCTATTAGAAGACTTGCACAGCAGTCCAAGGTTGTCCATGCTTGTATGCATTTATCGGTACGTTGCTTTCCTGGCAGACTCAGTGGACGTATCTAGTATAGACACACGTCCACAAAAGAGGAGACAGCTTTCAAAACAGAATAAAGTTGCTTTAAATCTTCATGGAAAGATTTTTTCGCATTTGTGAAGAGCTTTGCTGTGAAAAGCTTATACAACAGAGATAATTAACTTTTCTCTAATTCCTGGACCTAGCATGTTCTGTTAAATCCCATAGATCACTGGCAAATTCAATAAAAGCCAATAGATAGAACAGAACCATATTTGTAGCATATATATTGCTGTTGCCAAACATACAAGGAAAACTAATATTACTTCCGATACTGCAGATTCATTCTAGACTTCTATAATACATTTTGCTTTTTTCTAATTTGTTACCTTATTCCTATAATAATTGTTAACCATTAATATCAATCTTATTGACCATATTTTGTTGTACATACTGTATTTACATTCTCATCACTTTAATTCCTTTGAGATTAGAGTGAGCAGTATTATGCAAGAGAAGTAGAGGAAGAAATAGTAAGCCAAATAAATTGAAAATCAGATTTAAAAGAACACGAAAGTTAAATCCATCTTGCACTTATATCATTCACCTCAACAGATGTTTCTGTCTTTACAAATTATCTTTGTTTCTATTATACCTCTACAATGTTTTATATAGTTATTTTTTGTTCTTTAAACATCTCAGTTCTCTTTTTGAAGATCTCATTAACTCCATACAATCATGACTTTCAGTCCCCTTCTTCTCAATTCCTTCACGGTTATAGATTTCTTTGGCCTTCAACTTCTCAATCATTCCATCTGTATGATCAAACTACAGGTAGTCCTCAACTTACAACAGTCCCTTTAGTGACCATTCAAATTTACAGTCTTCTATGGCTTTCATCAAAGGGGCCCATACATTCTGTAGTACATATAGATTAGGCCTGTCTTTAATCACGTACATTTTGGTAATATGCAACACGTTCAGCCCCAGTTCAGTTGTACTCCAAGCATGCTCGTGCTGTTCTATGAAAGCTTGGATTCCTAATCATATCAAAACCTGCATCCTACCAACTAAAAGCTACATATTCAGAATAATCTTGCTTTTTTTGGAATTATGCTAATTCATGAATGTCAATCACTTCGAGTATTGTTTTACCATGAGAAATAGGATGTAAGTAATGTTAACATATCTCTGATATTGCAGATGTAAATTAAACATTTATGTTATCTTCTTTCATACTAAAGCAGAATCAAGACAGGAAGCATAGGACATACGTTTATGTTCTTACAGTGACTGAAATCCTGGAAGACTGGGAAGACTCAGTAAATATAGGTAAGACTTTTTCTACCTTATGTATGCTAACCTTTTAAAACAAAATGAGTGTTCTTAGAATGTTATATTTAGGAATGTTATTTTTAGGAAATGTTCAAGTTGTGACACCATGTCATTTAAGCTGGGGGGGGGGGATACAAGTTTGTTACAAAGAAGCAAATCAGCAACTTAAATCATACACAGCCCAAATGGTTAGGTTTTCACAGTATGTCTGTTTATAACTCCAAATGTATAAAGATCCTTATACATTAAGATGCTAATATACATAAATATTTCATATACAGAGATGAAGATTTTACCAGGTTGCAAGCAATAATCTTGTTTCTCACAATAAGCTTTTGTTAAATATATGAACAGTTTAAATTTTAAAATTACAAATGCTTAAAGATTATACTGTATTTTCAAAGTATAGCAAAATAGTGTGAAAAAGTTTTTTTTTTACTTTTTCATAAAACTTGTTTACAAGTTATCTAGGTTTATAGGCAAACAATAAATTGACCAAATTTGTTGATGGTACTAAGTTGTTTAACGGGGGCATTATGTAGTATTCTAAAGGATTTCTCAAATGTAGTGAATTGATCTCACAGATAAGTGTGCCATCTTGCAAAATATGGGCACAAAAATTCACTAGAATCATCAGGAAAAAGTAGAACATTAAAAGAGGTTTAGAAAACTCACTAAGAAAAATGTGTATGTGCTTTGACAAAGGGTCAAAGAAAAACTTTGAAACAAAATGACCAAGTTTGCTTAGAGTTTTGTAGATTATATAATTTTTCCATTCCTTTTCTTCTTTTATTGTTGAAGATGATGCATTTAAACAGCAGTGCATGTGTGCGTAAAAGTATAAGTAAAATATATATTTATGCTTACCAGAATCTGGTCATATGGTTAGAATGTATATGGTAGATGTCCTCAAGAAAGACAAGCCATTTAATGACCATTCAAAGTTATGACAAATACCCCAAATTACTTATAACCCTATTTCAAAGTTAAGGGCTGTAGTCCTCCCATGTCATTTGCCTTTCACAGACCAAGGAGATGCTGTAGTGCTGCCATGCCTCTTTTGTGGAAGCAGCTCAGCAATCCCTTGTGCAAATGGCAGTTGCTTTCAGAGCTTTTTGCCCTATGAGCTGGCCAGTAGGAGTCTGAACACCTTTTGCAAGGTTTTAGGAAAGCAACTTCTATGTGCCCAGGCTGCAACTTTAGGATGACCTTCTCAAAACTTTTTCCTTGGTTTAACTCCCTCCCTTCCCAGAAAGCCACAGTTCTTCAATAAAGAAAACAAAAGCTGGGAAGGGAGCACTTGTTGATCTTCCTTCTTCTCTCCCCGCCACCCCAAATTAGATGCAAAACTAAACTCCCTGCCTCTGCTCTCCAATCTCTAACCCTTTTAAAAACCTCACCTTGATTCAAGGGTGAACAGAAGCAAGAAAAAATATTTCTGCAACTTTTCCCTTGAACTGAAAAATCTGCAAAAGTTTAGCCAACTAGCGACTTGTGCAACAAAATGGAGGATGCGGCCTTTGCAAGCTTTAGCTGTTCACCTATAGAACCCAGCTAGGACTTAAAGGCTATATTGTAGACCAGGAGTGTCAAACTCAAGGCCCGAGGACTGGATCCAGTCCGCAAGGTACTTGGATCTGGCCCGTGGGGCTCTCCTGGAAACATCCCACATTTTCGCTGGCAGGAGGCCGTTGTGGCTGAAAACGGAGCTTGGGAGCCTGTTTTCACTAGCAGAGTGCCCACCACAGACGCCTCTGACACAAGTGACATCAAACTGGCCATACCCACCCCAGTCTACAAGGTCAAACGCAACCCTATGCGACCCTCAGTGAAATCGAGTTTGACACCCATTGTAGTCAGGTAGTCAGGCAAACAACTAAAGCTTGCAAAGACCCAGCATCCTCCATTTTGTTGCACAAGTCTGTAATCAACTACACTTTTGGAGCTGAATTTTTCAGTAACCAGCTGATGGGGCAGAAAGCTGCAAAAGGCTAGGGAGCTGGTTCTTTTTTTGCCCCAGAAAGGCAGAGCAACTTGAGAAGAGGAAGAGCAGGGGTAGAATTAGGAAAGTCAAGTATGCCTAGCATTGTTTGCCATCATTTCTCCTTGGTAAAACAGCTATGCAGAAGGCCAACATATAAGGCACCCAAGGGTTGGGAAGTGGAGCATGAAGTATCTCATGATGGGGGAGGCCTGAGGCAGGTGGGCCTGTGTTTTACTAGGCCTCCCAAGATCTCCCCCAGCCCTGAACTCCACTTAAAGATCTGTGCATTTGTTTAACACTTAACAAAGGCACTGGAGAAATAGGGAGAGCCGGTCATTATTTGAGGCAGTTCATTTAACATTGGCCAAACCTAATATAACTTGCCAAATGGGCAAGCTCCATTATGGTTGTAATTTGAAGACTACTTATACTGGCAGGTCATTCAGCAAACAGCTCTGTCTTTCACTGTTGCCTTAGGTAATTTCTTTATTAAAGTACATTAGCCATTCAGAAAAATCACTTGGGAATAAAAAGGCAAAAGACAGGAAAAAAAATCATAACAGGTTTTTCTCTTAATATTGGTACTAATTATCTGTTAAACCTAAATGTAGAAAATTAATTATAATAAACATTTATACAACATACTATTAAAATATAGAATTCAGTCATTTGATAACTATCAGCAAAAAGAGACTAAATAAGATTGGCTGATCAATGGCTACAGATCTTAAAGCCTAAGTCATATAGAATATAAATCCATTATGGAAAGAGAAAGCACAAGCAAGTTTGTTAACTTTTTGAAGGCTTTCTTTTTCTTTTTGGCCATCATGTTCTGTGGAATACAGGTAGTCCTCAACCTATGACCACAATTGAGCCCAAAATCTCTCTTGCTATATAAGACATTTAAGTGAATATTGTCCCATTTTACAATCTTTGCAAAGTTAAGTGAATCATTGCAGTTCTTAAGTTAGTAACAGTTAAGTGAATCTGGCTTCCCCATTGACTTTGCTTATTAGGAGTTACAAAAGGTGGGACACCTTATAACCCTGACACACTGCATTGATCATAAATATGAGTCATTTGCCAAGCGTATTAGTTTTGAACATGTGACCATAGGGAGTTGCAAGTCTTAAATGTGAAAAATGGTCGCCATAACTGTTCACTAAATAAACGATGTTTTAAGCCATATTTTTATACACAACATTGTTAAATAATGAAATTAAGGAACTTTCAGAAATTTGTTTACTTAATGAATTTCTACACCACCCATCTCACCTAAATGACTCAAGTTAAAATATTAGTGATGTTATGTTTCAAACAAGTTGAACCTTAAAATATTACCTTTCTATCCTCACAGGAAGGAAGAGAGAATGGTTTAAAGTTGAGGATGCAATCAAGGTCCTTCAGTGTCACAAGCCTGTACATGCAGAGTATTTGGAAAAACTGAAACTTGGGTGTCCATCTACCAATGGAAATCCTGTAGTTTCTTCCCACCCTGATAATAGTTCTCTCTATGTTACTTCAGCACAAACCTCTGGGCTACCATCTACTATAAGATAAATTCTGAGTTACTTTTTCATGTTCTTCCATCGCAAGTGGGGATGTATTAGTGATCCTGATCTGTGTGTATTGTAATCAGAATCTTGAGTCCATTAATACTTTATGCTCAGTCTTACTTTTTTTCTTTTTAGCAATGTATTTTGGCAAATCAAAGCCATACAGGGATTTTTAAAGATGCCTTAAATGGTCCTTTTTCATTTTTAAAAATAGTAATTTAAAAAGTGAATTTGAAACTTGACATTTGAATTAATTCAATTTCTTAAGCTTCCTCAATTATATTGCTTTATACCATTCATTGCTGTTTCCCAAGGTTAAAATTAAATTAGTTGGAGGAGTTAAGGCAATGAAACCAACAAAGTGCCTTCAGTGTTAAGCTTCCTCCTTTAAAATGTTTATTAAAAAATCAGCATATCAATGCTTTTTAAAAAACTTTTATCAGTTCTTCATATTGCTCTTGTTAAACATTTCGACCAAATAGGTAGATATCTCAAAATGCCATTTTTCCCCACTTTTCTTACTTATTGCCAGAATTAGTATTCACTTTATTTGCTGTTCCAGCAGGTTTAATTAATTACTGGAGACCATTCCAACTTTTTCAGTTGTTTTATAGATTATGTGAATCATATTATTTGGAAGATAACTGTTCGGGGGGCTAAAGGGGGCAAACAGGTCATATCAAAACATTGAAATGTTTTCATATCTGCCACTAAAACATGCATGTTTTTTCTCTAAACAGTAACGGGTTGTAATTTCACGATTTTTAAAAAACATCTACACTAAATTTCCATTTTTCTGTAAAGACAGAGTATTGGTTGAGGTAAACAACCACTTCTGTTTAAAAATTTCTCTTTTCTCATTCATTCTACGTAACATACATTCACTGTAAATAATTCAACAGATGTAAAGTGTAAAGTGGAAAGTTAAATGTAATGTAAATACTATTGTTCAGCCATTTGGGTTGCCACCTATGACTTTCATGTCTTAATAGTGACATAACAAACAGGAATTTCAATAGCTCAATTTCTTTAATATGTCTTCAGAGTTTTCTGTTTTTTTTATTACATAGCTGTTAAAGGGACAACAGTTATGCCTAAAAACAGGTGGGAACTATACACTAATGCTGCTATGAAATGATCACTTGCTATTGCAATTTTAAAAATAAGTGTCATAATATTTCCTCTAGAAAGATGGAAATAATAATGTGCCATATGGATGAATTTAAATAAGGAACATCCGTAAAAAAAAGTTGTGAGTTTTCATTTAAAAAGACCCTAAATAGTAGTAATAAGAGAATTGATACTAAGTTCTGCCATAGGTAAGAACCTTGAAAGTTTAGCAGCTTAGATAATCAGTTTCAAAGAGTCTTATGTAAAGTCAAAATGAGAATGCAGACTTAATACAAAAGCCTTGTATTAACTGGGATGGGGAAGTGATCAGTTTTAAGTATGTTCGCTGTTCAGGCCCACATTTCTATTTATTCATTCAGTAGTTTGTTCGCCATATAGTTGTAAAAGTGAGAAAATGGCTCTGTTATAGTGATGAACAGCAAACCAAGTCTGTAGTTCTTAACAGCTTCATCTCAACATTTTTGGAATATAATCTAAGATAATAGAAACCACACATTAGTAATGCATGGTTATTTTGCTTTTTATTGATATATACTGTGTAAAAATGTACAGTTTATGCTAACTAAATGAAAGGTGATTGCTTATAAATACTTCAGGCTGCTGTGCCATATAGTTATACTGATGTACAAATCTCTTTAGCCTATGCAATTTAAAATAATTACACCTTCCTCAGATTTCTAATATCTCTCTTGCAACATGATACACAGGATAAGAAATATCCATTGTTCAATTTCTTTAATTTATAAGTTCATTGAATAAAGTTAACATTCTTTAATTCTATAATTTGCAGACTGTGCAGTGCTTTGAAATTGGTTTAGGAAAAATATATAGCTGCCGGACAAGCGTTCAGCTTGTGTTCCAAAGCACCTCTTCTAAACTGAATCCAAAGAAACCCTTAGCTGTACTGTACTGATTTGCAGGTATAGGCAGGGCAACAGATATGTCAGATATAACAGGAAAGACCTCTTACCAAAATAAAACCTTTTATAATTAATAAAGAACATGGTTTTCTGTAAATTGTCAAAGTATTGGAATATTCTTGTAGAATTAAGATGTAGATCAAAACTTGCTCTTTAGTGACATGCATTTGGTCTCCCACAGAAAAGAATGAAAATAGATTTGAATCTTCATGTACAAAAGTTTGTTATAGAAAACAAATAGTTGGGAACATGTCTTACAAGCAGTGTAAGAGGCAACAAGAAACAAAAAATTAAAATCTCATGTTTACTGTAAGCTACCAAAGCTATTAAAATGTTTGAAGCAATTGTTCAATGTGCTCCTGAAAGTGTACAATACACACAGAGAAAACACAATTCAAGATGTAAACATTTTGAGTTGAGCATGGCTTTCTTTTAAAGACTTGATGTAATAATTTTGACTTTTTATATCTGAAAGAAACCTCAAATAAAAAATAAACACCAAAAACTGCTGTTGCTTTTTACAAAGTTTAGCGTCATGATTAAGCAGTGCTTCACCAGATCTAAAATCCACAAATATACTGCCACAACAGGCAGAATCAATTAACTTAGCTGGCTATATGTATTCATATTAAGTTCTAATCAAATTCTCATCTACTGGAAGTGCTTCTCATTGTACTTTGTAGGGGGAGAGCCAAGATGGTCTCTTCATACAAAGTATCAGATGCCTGGTAAGCATTTTTTCAATGATTGTGGCATGTTTTATTAAAAGGCATAAGTTTTCATGAGCTGCACTTCACCTCGCCAGTGCCCTTAAAAGTATAACAATCTTTGTAGTTGTGTGGAAACACAAGAGTTATGTAGAAAACATTCTTCGTTTTCTGTCCTTTGAAAATTATGCCCTGTTTGTTTGCACTTCCTTTAAAAAAATGTCCATCTCTGCCATTTTCTAGTTCAGAGTTAGAAAATTACCAAACCAGATACCAAAACCTTGTTATTGCCATTTTAACTTTAAAAAAAAAAAAGTCCTATGCTTCCACTGTAGTTATGTACCAAATCACATTATTCTGTATTGCTTACAGAATGTCCAAGGCTCAGTCTACAGCACTTGCAATTTGATCAAATATAGAGAGAGACTGATCTGGAGAGCTTTGCTGATTAATAATCTACAGGGGTAAGGAGGCAATGTTTGGAATTTGACTCAAAAGAAGTATTTGACAATCTGCACTTAAGACAAAAGGACATAAGAGTCTTAAAAAAAAACTTGCCCTCATATCAGCACAAAGGGGGAGACCCATTCAGATCTGCCTCATGTTGCTGACTTCTCTCATTGTGGACTTCCAATATATTCATTCACTCTCATCACAAAATGACAGGAGGAAGTATAAAAGTCAAAATCGCTATGCAAAAGGGGACAGGACAATAGGCAACAACAAAGACCATGCAACTATCTCTACAATAACAACTGGATTGGGCAAAACCTCAGCAACAGATTTAATTTGCTCTGGTCAGTGATCAGGAAAGTTTCCCTCAACCTCTGGGCTTGTAAGGAAAAGAGTCAAGTTTATTTCAGAACTAGCTATTTTGGTGAAGTTGGATTTCCCCTGATTTTTTAGCTTTTCTCTGGAAACTGACATTTAGGAACTAATAGGATCTAAACAAGGATGGGGGTGTAGATCAGAAGCATCTTCAACCAACTTCTCACAGAATAGTCTCTTAATGTAGCGATACCACTGGCCAAGACATTAGTTGTCAAGCTGAAAAGGTAGCCACAATGATTACTATGTTACCTCTTAAGTAACTTCAAAGTATTTGCTTCTGAATTGACAACCTTTTCCAAATTCTTCACTAATCTGGTCATTAAAGAATAGCAGAATCCTGCCAAACCAAGAACTTGCTCTCTCCAGCGAGCTGAATCTCCTTGGAAAAAAAAAAATTCTGCTGACGATAGACAAACCTAGATTGGTATTAGCTAAGTATTGGAAGTGGTCTTCCTCAGATTCAAGTAGTCACCAAGTCAAGTGGTACTCAGAATTTGATTTAACACAGGCAGCAGGGCAACAGCAAACTCAAATATGATAAAATCTCAGTCCTTTGGACTTCAGCCTTATTCAAAGAGGTACCAGTAAGGACAAGTCACTTGAAAGGGGATTAAAACAAACTAGCCAGCATTTCAAAATTCTTTAACCTCACCCACAGCCAGCTTTCACTTTCTTGCCAAAGCCAACATGGCTTCAGATGTAGAAACAGGCTGGAGGTTATTATTCAAATACTGGGAAGTGGTCAACTTCACAAAACCTTATATGCAAATAATTCATGTAAAAAAGATGTGATTCCCTGATACTAAAGGTGATCAAATTTAGGGATCAAAAATCATTGCAGAGTCCAAAAGAAATATAAATCAAGATCAAGGAAGAAATCCTTATCCAGCTTTTAGCGCCTTTTGTTTTCTCCAGGGAATTAACAATTAACTTACTGATACTCCAAACAACAACTCCCAAGGCAACCTGTGTTCTAGCCTTAACAATGCAAACTTTAAAAAGCAATTTTGATCCACGTGACAGAGCATCTCCACTGATTGATGGATGCAGATGACAAACTGGCCCCTAGAGTACCAGAGAAAACAAAAAGATTTGTAGCATTTAGGAATAAAGATACCAAGGAATGCTATAAAGGCCATTACTACTACACATAGGTAGATATGTGATATAAACTTCCTTGTTCTAATTTTTAGGATCAAGAATAATGATTGTCAATTCTATTTTTCTTTATGAAGCAGTAAAATAAGGTAAGAAAATGGTACTGACATCAAGCCATGTACTCCCTTTGTCATATTCAACTTCTGAATATAAACTTATTTGAGAACTCAAGTGACTTTTCATTTTACAAAAAACCCCAGTGGATTTCGCACAACACACAAATTCCTTAAGCATGCTTTGCTCAGTTCTCTTTCCCTATGATATGATGGCCTTATAAAGATGTAGGCCTGTCAAACTGACGGTCCATGGGCCAGGTGTGTCATGCACAGGCCACTCCCACCTTGGCTCCACAAAGGCAAAATACATCGCGATACATCACGTTACGCGATAAAGTTTGACACCCATATCCTATGGTAACAGAGCATGCTGAACCTTAATTCTTTTTCAAACTGAAACCAAATAAGAGGGATCACTGTATCTGAATTTACACAAGAGTGTTTTCAAAACCTTAAATGCTTCAGAATCCAGTAGAAAATCCAATCACAGTACCATACAAGTTACTATCCTTTATCATCATTTAAAGCAGGGGTCTTCAAACTTGACAGCTTTGAAACTGGAGGACTTCAAGAATTCCTCTAGTCATGTTAGCTCAAGAATTCTAGGAGCTGAAGTCCACAAGTCTTAAACTTGCCGAGTTTGAAGACCCTTGATTTAAAGTGATCTTTGATAATGACAAATCATACTGGTGTTTCTGCATCAAATTGTGGCTTCCAACAAATCAAGTGGATTTTATGTTGCCCAAAAAAGAACATAAGTAAATATAATCATCATTAAACATGAATCCCAGTGAATTATACTTTAAACAGATGATTCTTCAACTGATTAAAAAGGTGATCGATATTTCTTCCACATATATGGTATGTGAAAGGAAAAACCCAGCCTTCTTGAGAGTAAGCCTCACCAGAGAATATTTTCAGACTAACCTGGATGAGCATAAAGGTTTCAACAGGGAAAAGCAAGGGCAAGGGAAAAAGTGAAAGCAAGCCAATAACAGGGTGAAAGCAACACAAAAAGAAGTGCTACATAAAAACTATTAAATTCTACCAATTGTTCATAGAGGCCAAACCTTAAAACAGCTATTTTTCCTTATGAACTGAGCCATCTCTTCCAGCTGAAATGCCAAGTAGAAAGCATAGGAGCCAGCTTTTATCAAAACCTGCTGCTTAAACTTGGGGCTGGGCTGACATTCTACATTTGCCTATCTGGAAGGGCACAAGGAAAGGGCATATGGTAAATTGCTACTGCAAACATAGCTTCTCTCTTTAGCTGGACAGTGTACTGTCCAGATAAAAAGAGAAGCTATGTTGGCAGTAGCACTTTTATTTAGTGTACTGTGACAGAAGCATCAGAAGTTACACTCATTTTAAAGCCCTGCTTTTGACAGTTTAAAGAGGCTGTTGTGAATAAATTAATCTCTCTCCTCCTTTGGCATGTCCAGCATTTGTCATATTTGCAACTGTTTGTTCCCGCCTGTCTACCTAAAGAAGTAATGCTATCTTGGTTAGGGGAAATCTACATTTTTAAATATCTGTGCAAAGCAAACAAAACTCAATGAGATAATGCCAGCCTTATTTTTCAGAGGGGGATTCTCCAATGAAAAGCTCATTGTATAATGAATAATTACTCTTCCTTTAATTTCAATGTTATAACATTACAGGCAAAAATGTCGAACAGATCCTATCAGGCATTTAAAAATAATCATAAAATAGTAGGAACGTACATGAACTATTATTCATATAAACCATGATTTAACTAAATCAGACCATTTATAACCATAATGGACTAGAAATCAGTTTCTTTTAAAAGCATCCAGTCCTCATTTTCCTTAGGGCATAATTACACTTTATAGTCAAAATACTGTTTGTCAGCTAAAAAGTTTATTTATGCTAAGTGTATATGTATGTGTGTGTTGTGCCTCCAGGGATTTCCATTTCTCAAGTGTTGCAAATACGGAAACTGTCTTAGTAGAGAAGATAATAATTTTAATTTAATCTTATAATTCAAAACTGCTTTTTATTGGATTAAATAGAAATATTGTTTTTAGAACCACAATAATATGGAACACATCTACTTTAATTCAGTGAAGGGTCCAAACTTTCTGCTTAAAATTCTGTCTTAAAACAAACATTAAGTTTTTCAAAGGCCTATTTATAGAGGATGGAATCATCAAACCATTCTCATCAGCATAACACTAATAGACAACTCAAATCAGATATATCCAGACTATTAACTAAATAACTGAACTTTGCATATTTACAGGGACTGTTTAGACTAGAGTAAGTTAATTCTATAAATTTGGATTAAAAAAGGAAAAAAAACAATACAATTTGATAAGAGATATTATATCATTCATTTAATCAATGCACAGAGATAAATTTAAAATACCTTCAACTATAGTATGTTTCCGGATTTAAAAAAGGGTGGATTTGATTTTTGTTAAAAGAAGTAATGGTAGAACCTGGGCATGGTGAAAATTATCTTTTTTACTTTCCCCATCATCATTGCTACTATTACTACTACTATTATTATTTAAGATTTAATCTTCAATTTGATTTAGTCTAGGACTGGTAAACTCTTAACAGTTCAAGTTCTAAACAAGAACCTAAGAGCTGTTCAGGTGATATGTGAGTATAGGCAATTCCAACTAAGGTGGTCTTTTGCAAAGTTAGAATATACAGGCCTGATAAGCTCAAAATTTCCACATATCTAGGCAACCCTTTGGGTATTGCTCCTATTACTATTGATACAACCATTGCTTTCTTCTTCCAAAATCGCTCAACTTCAATTTGCAAATAGCAGTATTTCATTTTTTTTCTAATTATTTGTTTTGCTGCATTCGAACCCAAGCTTCTGGCAAAGCTTCTAGTGTATGATTTTGGCAATTCAGCCACGACGTTGTAGATAATCAGTTAGTTAGATTTTGCTGCACCCACTGATAAGGTGTTTCATCTTTCTTGTTGCATAAGTGGCATTTGCTGTTGTTACTGACATGTTGAATTTTTGCTTTCATGGAATTGGTCTGCAGGGCTTGTTCTTGGGCAGCCAAAATGAAGCTTTCAGTCTTTCTTCAGCACCACTGATCTCAACTTTCTCCATGTTAGTTTTGTATCTACCTTTCCTTCAATGGCCTTCAGATATTGACTGTCCATAGACTTCTTTTTCCAGTTAGAAACTTGATGCTCAGTTGTTACTTTTTGATATTCTACTTTCAATCTCGCTGTTTACAAGAGGTTTTCCTTATTTGCCTCCTTCAGCAAAGGCTCTTTTTGCTTTTTTATGTAGTCATTTCAGCCATGTTTTTCCTCTTCCATCATTTGTTTCACCTGTAAGAGTTCTCTGCCGCTCTATCAATATCACTTTTTGGGTGCACAGCATGGTAAACTGTCATTAGTTTTCTTGTCTTTCATTGCAAGTTATCAGATTCTAGCTGAGTACAATCAATTATTACTATTACTATTATTATTATTGTTAGTTATTATTATAGATTTAATTTTCAATTCGATTCACAGTTTGGGACTAGTAAAACTTAACAGTTTAAGTCCTAATCAAGACCTAAGACCTGTTAAGGTAGCATCTGAATATATAGGCACTTCCTATATATTCTTGTTTGTTGTTAATTTATTTCTCTGTGTCATAAAATATATATGGGTATATGCATGTTGTATTTATTTATTTATATTTATATATTGGAGGTAGAGACCCTTCCAGAGTTGTATGCAATGAAATTTCATTTTAATGTCTGACAATTACTATAAATTCAAAGTGATAATAAAGTTATTCTAAGTCTAAGTTCTTACTGTTATTGTTCTCTCTGTTGCTTTGCAAGTGTACACTGAATGCTTCTGTACTGGACACAAATTCCATATGTGTTTAACCACACTTGGCCAAATAAAGTATTCAAAAAGGAGCATCAGCCAAAAATTCCTACTTAGCCACAAGCAAATTAAACCCACCTGCACCTTCAGTACTGTTGACCCTTATTTAACTCTAACCAAGTGCTAACCATTAGTTGAGACAATTCCTGTGCATAGGTTTTTAGCAATAATCAGTTCATTTGAACCTTCATATGTAGACCTGGTCTCTCATGCCTGGCAATATTTGATGATATAAAATGAGATTCAGATTTCAAATTAAAAAAATCTGTGCTTTTTGAATCCTCACTTGTCAACATTTAGAGGTAGAATTCACAAGAGGCTTTTAGGAAAATTGTATCTGTTGTCCCTATAGAATGTTTGAGTTCAATATATAACTTACAAGTCATAAACTTTGAAGCAGCTGTCTTACCGTCTATTTTAAAGAGATGTGTGTATATACATTTCTACATTGTATTTTGATGGCAATGTATGTATGTGTGTGTGTGTGTATACACACACACACACATGTATATGTACATATATATACATATATATACACTGCTCAAAAAAATAAAGGGAACACTTAAATAACACAATGTAACGCCAAGTCAATCACACTTCTGTGAAATCAAATTGTCCACTTCGGTAGCAACACCGATTGACATTGATTGACAATCAATTTCACATGCTGTTGTGCAAATGGAATAGACAACAGGTGGAAAGCATAGGCAGTTAGCAAGACATCCCCAATAAAGGAGTGGTTCTGCAGGTGGTGACCACAGACCACTTCTCAGTTCCTTTCTGGCTGATGATTTGGTCACTTTTGAATGCTGGCAATGCTTTCACTCTAGTGGTAGCATGAAACGGAGTCTACAACCCATACAAGTGGCTCAGGTAGTGCAGCTCATCAATGCAAGCTGTGGCAAGGTTTGCTGTGTCTGTCAGTGTAGTGTCCAGAGCATGGAGGCGCTACCAGGAGACAGGCCAATACATCAGGAGACATGGAGGAGGCCGTAGAAGGGCAACAACCCAGCATCAAGACCGCTACCTCTGCCTTTGTGCAAGGAGGGCAACAACCCAGCATCAAGACCGCTACCTCCGCCTTTGTGCAAGGAGGGACAGGAGGAGCACTGCCAGAGCCCTGCAAAATGACCTCCAGCGGGCCACAAATGTGCATGTGGCTGCTCAAACAGTCAGAAACAGACTCCATGAGGGTGGTATGAGGGCCCGACGTCCACAGGTGGGGGTTGTGCTTACAGCCCAACACCGTGCAGGATGTTTGGCATTTGCCAGAGAACACCAAGATTGGCAAATTCGGCACTGGCGCCCTGTGCTCTTCACAGATGAAAGCAGGTTCACACTGAGCACATGTGACAGGCATGACAGGGTCTGGAGATGCCGTGGAGAATGTTCTGCTGCCTGCAACTTCCTCCAGCATGACCGGTTTGGCAGTGGGTCAGTAATGGTGTGGGGTGGCATTTCTTTAGGGTGCCACACAGCCCTCCATGTGCTCGCCAGAGGTAGCCTGACTGCCATTAGGTACCGAGATGAGATCCTCAGACCCCTTGTGAGACCATATGCTGGTGCAGTTGGCCCTGGGTTCCTCCTAATGTATGACAATGCTAGACCTCATGTGGCTGGAGTGTGTCAGCAGTTCCTGCAAGATGAAGCATTTTGTTTTTCAATAAATATAGTTTAGTGGTTCTATCTTAGAACGTAAATAATTTAATAACCAAACAAGTTCTTAAAATAAATAAAAAGCAGTGTAAATCCACAGGAGTATTTTGAATATCAGAAAAATGCCAAAGGGGATGTCAAAATACACAATACAAAGACATATGCGATGTGAATATCCAACTAAACAAAAGTATTATATATTTATCATCCAACTACAAGCTAAAAAAATATATTAGATAGTAGCCATTGTCAAAATCAGATATGTTTTTCACTAATAGTTTTAGAATTATAATATATTACAAATAAGTATTGCTTATGTTTATCAACAAAATTTGGAAGAATTTACATCTGTAAAGGTTGAAATATATCTTACAACCTTTACAGATGTAAATTCCTCCCTATTTGTGTGTGTGTGTGTGTGTGTGTGTGTGTGTGTGTGTGTATCACTCTCTCACAACAGTGGTACTATTCATTGATAATACAGAAAGAACCAACTAAAACACCAGATATAACCTAAAACAGAATCTCAAATAATTTTAAGATGGTTTTAATGCCAGTTTTCAGAGAAACCATTTTAAGATAATCTCTCTTGCTAAAATATATGAAGCTTTTATTATGCTATTAGGCAATCAACTCGGGGGACAATACCATCACTAAAAGCATTTGTCTGTTGAAAATGTGATTTTAATAGATATTTATCTTACATAAGAGCACAATACATACACCATATTCTATATAGAAATCCCAGATGATACTAGCACAGGTATGATGGGAAAATTATGGTTCTCAATGTTGTCCCCTGAACTAAAAGACAGATATTATCCATGGCAACTGGCATTACATTGGCCACATTTAAAGCACAAAGATTAAAAGATAGTCAAGGCAAAGACATAGGGTAAGAAAAAGAAGTTTTCAGATAGTGTGGGGGTGAGAAATGTGGTCAAAATATGCCCCGTAAGGTTTTTTATACATCTTAACATGATGGCTTTCTTTTTTTTTTTTTCAAATTAAGAAATGAAGCAAAACCATGGTAGTGTAAGTATTGCCGATAAAACCAGATGTAACAAAGCTAGCTGTAAAGATCTTAATTTACCATAATGTAGGTTTTAATTCTATGCACAGGATCATTTAAAAAAATGCAAATTATCTTTAAATGTGTAATCTGATACCCAATAATACTTAACACAAGACAGACAAGTTACATACACACCCAAAATTGCTGTTTGTTTTGCTAGCTTCCTGCTTTAGTGGTACTTAATACTGCATGTACATAACACCAATGATGCGTCTAACCTATTTAAGTCTCTGATAAGCTACTACATTATCAAAGGCTTTTAAAAACACAAAACCAAAAAATATTATGAACACTAGTAAGGCATGAATACAAGTCAAAAAAAAATCCAAGATTATACTACAACTTTTAGGTTGATGAAATTAAAGAGTTTCAATCCAGCTTTGTTTGTTTTTTTTAAAAAAAGCGATTGTCACAATTGAAAAAGGGAAAAAGAACACATCAAAACAAACTGTACAAAGGCAAAGTAGAATAACAAAATATTTTACTAAAACATAAGATTTACAGAAGATTTTCCAGACAAGCCATACAAAATGGTCACAAGCTTTTTTTTTTTTTTTTTGAAAGGAAGATTTTTACACTTGACAGCAGAATCACAATATTATTAGTGAGTGGATGTTTAATGTTCCCATTTTTTCAAACAACTAAGCTTGTCCAGCTACAGCTAAGTTAGACTTGGCTAGAATATAACTGGTTAGCTGCTTTAACCAATGCAATTAGCATCACCATAAAAAAGGGAGGAGGAGCCCACACAATTAGAACAAAAACCCCTGCAGCTAACCCTGACTACTTTCATTCACAGTGCTTACACTTAACTCATGATGGGAAAAAAATCATTAAAAGCAGAGATGTGCTACTGCTTTTAAACAATTTCATAAACAATCCTGATGATACTTCTAGCCTCTGCTCATGCAGAACAGGAGTGAATTAGGACAAGACACAGATTTGCTAATGTGCATTTAAATCACCAAAGAACTGATGTCTGGGTTTTTATTCTGTAAAGTTTTCTAAGACTCTGTCCATTATGTGAAAACAAAAAAAGGAAGAGGTCTTGGCAGAACAGGAAAAAGTGATGCACACTAATTTAGAGCACATTTTAAATATTATTCATGGCATATAGCCTAGTCCATGCTCTGGCTGTAAAAAGAAAGGAAAAAAGATGTATTAGTCCAAACAGTAAGTCACTTATTCTGTTACAGATTTTCTATCTATATTTCTGCTATAAGTTTCCTTTTTTATGAATTAATAGTTACTTTTCCATATTCACATTAGGCACGTGATAACTTCGATCTGTTATGCAACATTTATCATCATTAGTTGTGATCAGCACATCTCATTTGTGATACTAAAGCAGTACCATTTGCAAGAGTAATTTATCTAATTTTTTTTTCCTGGCATATACAATATGCTCATTCAATTAACCTTAACAAACTAGCCGGGAAGTAAACTTCAGCAAGGGAGGGTAGGCAGAAATTATGCTGAACCAGATATTAATTCTTCATTTTATAAAGCTAACTGCTTGCATGCATATCTATACTCTATCTAAATATGTTTATAAAATAAAAGCAAAGGAAAAACAACATGAAATGTAAGAAAGGGCCCTACTCTCTCAAAATCACCCACATGAGAGAAAGAGAAACAGACGAAGGGAAGGGGGGGTAGGTAGGTATCTTGAAGAGAGGAACTAGTCCTAGAATGAAGATACAACACCTGTTTCTATGGCTTGGACTTCATTGGTCTTCCACTGCTCAGCTACATCATTTGCTAATGGATCATCTGGGTTGGGTGCGCTTAACAAAGCCTGGATTGATAGCAGAACTGTACGGATCTGCAAAGCTGGAGACCATTTATCTGAGGAAGCAAGTGAGAAGGTACTACAGCAGCAGCATTTCTAATAAAGACACTCTCTCCCACACCTCCCAACTTGGGAAATCACTGAAATAATTTCTGAATATCTTCACAATCTGCTAAAAGATTGTAATTGCTCATTGTAATAATGATTCCAAAATGCTTACCTTTCAAAATATCTAAACATATTCTTCCCAATTTGTCTACATTAGGATGATAAATTTTGGTCATGAAACGTACTTTCGGAGCTGCCATTGGATATTCTTCTGGAAGGAATAGTTCAAGTTTAAATGTCCCACCCTCAAAGGGGGAATCCTGTGGCCCTGCAATGACCACATGAAAATAACGTGCATTGCTTTCATCTGGTTCTGCCTTTATGCCAGGAACAGGTTCTGCCAGCAAGCGCTGGGTTTCCTGAAAGAGAAAAAAACACCACAGCAGTTGTTGGTAAGAGTTCATGCCTTGAAATGACACATGATTCAAGCATAAATGCTGCCATTTCCTTATCTCTTCCCTCTTCCATTGTAAATGCAGGGTAGTCTGTCAGAATAACTACTAAAGTCTTGGCTCAACTCATCTATCAAAGCTTTTATTAATGCTATTGTCTTTCTTTGGGGCCAACTTTTTTTCTTATACATTGAACAACAATTTTTTCTATGTTTGAGAATTTCTGCTACTGTAAACACCTGCACAAATAGTCCTTGATCAACATTCTATATAAGATTTATGTAACCTTGCAGCTTTTGCTCTGGGTTCATCTGGGAGCATGAGACCAGTGACTCACTGAAACCTGAAAGCCTTGGAATTAATAACATGTTTGCACACTATCCATTGTTGTTATTTTGGAAGTGAGTTTTCTATCACACATGAAATTGAAAAACACTAGTGAGGTTGTCCTGCCCTTACTCTCCTGATTAACAGAAGAAATAATCAGAACCACCTTCTAATACAGGACTAAGAAAACTATTTTAATATGCATGGCTAAATATAAAAACTGCTTCATAAAACAAGAAATTTAGTTTCCTTGACAAATCAGGCACCAGTGTGTCATCAAATTTCTTATGTACTTTCAGATCTATTGAAAAACATATATTTGAAAATAATTAATAAGTTTAAAATTCATTTAAATTTATAGTTTCCATCTGCTGATATTTATAAGTTTTCTGATATACTTTAAGAAAGCATAGAAACTTATTTTGCTAAGCAAAATAAATACAACTGCTTAAACTCCTTATTTATTTAATTGTATAGATAGATAGATAGATAGATAGATAGATAGATAGATAGATAGACAGACAGACAGACAGACAGACAGACAGACAGACAGACAGACAGATAGATAGATAGATAGATAGATAGATATAGATAGTGTTATGAAGCATAATGCTACCACATTTACAGTATTATATTTTTTCCATGCTGGTCTCTGAAAGAACTCCATCTGTTCCCTGAGATTTACAAATGATTTCTTAGTTTGCAAAGTAAAATCTTTTATTATAAAAGTTTGTTTTAGTTTCTCCACTCCAATCTCATTAGAATGGGCGTTGGTGCTTACCTGATATGCCCTTTCTCGTCGAGCTGCGTAGAGCATCCAGAGTGGGAGGTGCTCCAGTCTTCACTCTAACAGGCTGAGCTATAATTAAGGAATGCTCCTCCTCCTCCACATGACTGCTCCACACGTTCCCCAGTTTTACAAAGACGAGAAGACAACAACTATCCTCTCATGACAACAATTATACAATTCTCAACTGTAGACTATATACATCATTGGCCAAAACAGGATTCCCCACCAGACGGACCAATTAGGGTGGGGCTGGATGCTCTATGCAGCTCGACGAGAAAGGGCGTATCAGATAAGCACCAACACCCATTCTCCATAGAGCTGCTGCGAGCATCCAGAGTGGGACATACCAAAGCATGGCCTGTCCTATAGGAGGGACTCCGTCTGGTTCGGAATCACCTCTGGTTCTCTTGCCACCTGTTGAAGGACTCACCTGCCAAAGGATGCCTCAGCTGAAGCATAAACATCGATTTTATAGTGTCGTATAAAGGGGGACGGAGACGCCCAGGTGGCCGCTCGACAGATATCCTGAATCGATGCCTGGGTAGCCCAGGCTGCCGAGGTGGCTGCACTCCTTGTAGAGTGAGCGGTAATCCCACTAGGAATAGGAAGAGCCTGAGCCAGATAGGCCTTGGATATGGTAGCTCTAATCCAGCGGCCAATGGTAGACAGAGATACCTTGCAGCCCAGCGTCTTCGGCTGAAAGGACAGGAACAACAACTCTGACTTCCTGATAGACTGTGTACGATAGATGTAAATACGAAGTGCCCTTCGCACATCGAGAGTGTGCCACTGCCTTTCCCTTTCTCGAGAAGGCTTGGGACAAAAATTAGGCAGAATCAGTTCCTGAGCTCTGTGAAATGCCGAGTTGATTTTAGGCATAAAGGCAGGGTCTGGTCTCAGAACCACCCGATCAGTGTGGAAAACACATAAGTCTTTTCTCACGGATAAAGCTGCTATTTCAGATATCCTTCTCGCCGATGTTATCGCCACAAGGAACACCACTTTGAATGTGAGGAACTGAAGTGGCACCTCCCTGAGAGGCTCGAAGGGAGGTTTAGTTAATGCCAAAAGAACCTTATTAAGATCTCAGGTGAGGTATCTATGAATCACTGGGGGGTGCAAATTGGAAGCCCCTCTAAGGAAAGCCCTTATACGAGGGTGGTGGGAAAGTGAGCGAGAAGAACTGCCAGTGACCACCGTTGACAGGGCTGCAACCTGTCTTCTCAGGGTGTTGGGGGAGAGACCTCTATCTAGCCCGTCTTGTAGGAAGGCCAGGATTTGTGCAATTGAAGGTGAGAGTGGATCAACGGACGACTTATGGCACCACCTACAAAAGATGTTCCAGGTTGCGTTATAAATGCGGGTAGTCAAAGGCCGCCTTGCTGCCAGGATGATATTGATGACCTGGACCGACAGGCCCTCATCTTTTAGTCTTTCCCACTCAACCTCCAGACGGCTAACTGAAGCCACTGTGGGTCTGGATGTTGAAGAGGTCCCTGGGACAGTGAGATCCTGTCTAGGGGGATCCTCCACGGAGGGGTTACCGACAGGTTGCGAAAATCCGCAAACCACGGTCTCCTGGGCCAATATAGGGCTATCAGGGGACTTCCGCTCTTTTGAGTATCAGTTTCTGAATCACCTTGGGAATCAACGGAAGGGGGGGAAAGGCGTACAGAAGCCCGGTGGGCCAGGGGCAGCACAGGGCATCGTGGTTCTCTGTCCCGTTGGTGGGGTAACATGAGAAGAATCTCGGTGTCTGGGCGTTGAGTGGAGATGCAAACAGGTTCACCAAAGGCTGACCGAACATCGCTGCTGCCTCCCTGAACAAAGAGGGGTATAGGCGCCATTCCGATTGGTCCAGCGTGGCCCTGCTCAGCCAGTCTGCCTGGACATTCAAGATCCCCGATATGTGTTCCTCCCTGATGGATAAGAGGTGCACCTCTGCCCACCGACAGAGCCGCTCGGCCTCCCTCATGAGGCAGATGGAATGAGTGCCCCCTTGACGGTTGATGTGGGCCTTGGTTGTAGTGTTGTCTGTTAAAACCAGTATGTGGCACCTTTGCACCTGAGGCAGGAAGGCGCGCAGGGCTAGGTATACTGCGTGAAGCTCCAGCCAGTTGATGCTGCAGCGCCGCTCGGTCGCTGACCAAGTTCCCTGGGCTGAAAGTGACTGCATGTGGGCTCCCCATCCGGAAAGGCTGGCATCTGTCGTGAGAGTGACCCTTCAGGGTTCCTTGAAGAGATGACCTCTGTTGGTAGAGGGTCTTGTCCACCAGAGGAAGGAGGCGAGAACCCTTGGAGGAACCTTCACAACGAGGCCTGAGTTGCTCCTTCCGGAACGTTGATAAGGCAGGAGGAACCACTGCAGGGATCTGGAATGCAAGCGAGCCCAGGGGATATGCATGAAACTAACTTTCCAAGCAACTTGGATAAGTCTAACATGAGGCCTTTTTAGTCCGTCTAATAGCCCTGATAGCTTTTTGGATACTGCTGAACCTCTCATGGAAAAGGAAGACCCTCCCTGCAACCGAATCAATCACAGCTCCTAAGTGAGCTATACGGGTAGAAAGGTTAAGCTGACTCTTCTCCCAGTTTACAAGGAAGCCGTGAGCCTGAAGTACCGAGAGGGTGGTCTTAGTGTCACTCTCGGCCTGATGTCGGGTAGGGTATAGAATAAGAATGTTGTCAAGGTAGCAGTGAATGCGTATAGGGAAATGCCTGAGGTGAGCAGCCAGAGCTGCCAATACCTTGGTGAAGGTCCTCGGGGCCGAGATGAGATCAAAGGGAAGGGCCACATATTGGAAATGCTGATTGTTGTAGCAAAATCTCAAATATTTGGAACACGAGGGACGAATGGATATATGGAGATATGCCTCGGAGAGGTCAATGGATGTAAGCCAGTCTCCCTTCCTGGTGCCTTGCAAGATTGACTGAAGTGTATGTATCTTGAACTTCTGACGGATGATATAGTGATTGAGCCTCTTCAAATCTAAAATGGGCCTCCAACCCCCGGAATGCTTAGGGACCAAGAAGAGGAGGGAATAGAACCCCACTCCCCGCTGTGAAGGCGGTACGGGCTGGATGGCCTTAATATCAGAAAGATGACTGGAGGTTTCCGGTTCCACGTGGCTTCGGGACAGCAGGAATTCGTGACTGTCTGCAATTCCTGCTGTGCTTGCTGCCAAGGTGCTCCCGATCCAAATGGATCCGGGGGATATGGCTGCCCTGTAGAGGCAGCCAAAGAGAGAGGGAAGCCGGCAGGGGGTTGGGGGTGTCGCAGACCCCCTCCTCGTCCGGAAAAACCCCTTTTTCCTGAGGTGGTGGAGCGGCGGTCAGTAATGGCCTCCACGAAGAAGCCTGCAACCTGGTAAGATTGTGCTGGAGGAAGCAGGAAAAGTGAAAGTGCTGGCTGAGCCGGGTTAATCAACATCTCTCAAACTCTCTGGAACTGAATTGTTTGAATTGCTGGAGGCTACATTGTATCCCTAAGAAGATCGGAAAGTGGCGGAGAAAGCTGTTAAAGGGAAACTTTTTTTTTTTCTACACTCTCCCACCCCATAGGAACAGCAGATGAAGATTTGAAATTTATTTGGGCATTGAAGGTGAATTATTTTGAAAGTTAAAGCCAAGGGACAAAAGACTCTTTGGACATTGGACTTAATAATTTAAGAAATCGGAAAACCATTATTGGAGGTATGGATTTCTGATCATTTAAAAATTGTTGTTGCAAGTGGGAAGGGAGAGGAAAAAAATTGGAGCAGAAGTTGAAAAAGGAGGAGATTGCCTAGAATTTCAAAGAAAGATATATGGTAATTGGACCTCTTTGATTAAACAGTAACCCCAGAAAGAGAAGTAGAAGAAGGGAAAAAAAGCATTAACTTTTGGAATCTTTTTTGAATTATTCTTGATTAAAAATACTTGGGTGGTTGTTTTGGGAAAAGTTTCTCTTTTTATGATGGCATCACTTGTGGATGAATTAAAAACTGAATATAAAAAATATAAAAAGGAAGAACAAGATGGAAAAGATACTTTGGGCACTTTATTTCAATTTTTAGAAATGGCATTATGCACTTATGAAAAGTTGACTACGCAGCAGAACGACTGGGACAAAGAAGAAGAGGAACAAGAAGCCATCTTTGATGAACAATGGTTTTTTTCTGGGGAGGAGGAGAAAGAGGATAAGAAAAAGGGGATTTTAAGGTTTGAAAAAACAACCAAAAAAGAGAAAAATGAGATGAAAGGTGGATGCAAGGTTAGAAAACAACGGAAAGGGAGTAAGAAAAGGGAGGAGGAGAGACAAAGGGGTAAAAAGGGCAAGGAGAAGAATAAGCAAGAGAGAAAGGGGGCGAGGAGAAGCCTTAATGGTGGGAAGCAAGATCTAAAGAAAAAAAGTTTATTTAGAGACAATGGGTGAATCTAATTGAAAAAAAAAGGGATTTTGGAAGGTACATTAGATTGGGTCTTCATATGTGTATTTAGAGTAAAATGCTTAAAATATAAATGAGTATTAATATATACGATTAGTGTTTTTTTTTTAATGATATGGATAGTGCTTATACAGGATTTTATTTAGTTATTGCTGGGTCTTTACCTTTTTTATAAAATTTATTGTGGAATTTTAGAATGTACTAAACAGAATCCCAAGATAAATTAAGTGTTATTTGAAGTAATTTTAAGTTAGGACAATGAGTTAAAGGCATCACTCCAATCAGCGTATAGGAGAAGTATATTAAAAGAAAAAAGATGAATGGATAGTTGGAAATAGAACAGACAAAGAATGATATTGAAAATGATAATAAGATATGGAAGGATATATAAAGTGAATATGATGTTTGAATTTGTGTCTGTGTGAAGAGTTTCAACCCGGAATCAAGCAGCCTTCAGAAAAGATGTTTTAGGGGTTTTTTTTTTTCCTATGTTCTGTGTTTTGTATGTTTATGAAAGTCAATAAAATTTTAATAAGCAAGAAATATAATTTGGATAACTAGAATGAAAAGGAGAAGTCGGGATAAGATATGAAGTTATATAGATAATGTAAATATTGATGTTACAATTTGGAATTATTTTGTATGTTCTATTGGCTTTCTTCTTTAATTATTATTATTATTATTATTTTTTAGAAAAGAATTTTCAAATTGTTATGCCTGGATTATTTGTGTATTGTTTTTGTAAAATTAATAAAATTTGTTATAAAAAAAAAGAAAGATGACTGATAGCAACTGCCATGAGAGCTCACTTCGTTGGGTCTCTGGAAAGGGGAGAAACCATTAAATGCTCCGGAGGAACAGACTGAAACTGGAGAGAGAGGCCAAACCTTACAGTGTCCCTAACCCAGGCATCCGAAGTGGATGAGTCCCACTGGTCGGCAAAATACTTAAGGCGACCGCCAATGGGATAAGAGGCTGAAAGTCTACCTGGAACAGCGGGGCGCCCTATTCCCTGCACCCTGGAAGGGCCTCCTGTAGCTGCCTCCCCTTCTATTTCTGTCTCCCGAGTCGCTCCGGTCCTGATAGGCCGACTGGAACGTTGGGGAACTCTGATACCTAGGGGTGAAGGATGGTTGGAAAGAGGTGCGAAATGAGCTCCTCCGAAAGGGCTGGGACCCTCTGGACTCTTGCCTACGAACAAGTGATGGGAGGAACTTCTTCTTATTCCGGCTCTCCATCAGCAACGGTTCCAGTGCCGGGCCAAACAATTTTCCCCCCAATATGGGAATTGAGGCCAACTTAGTTTTATTCTTCACGTCGGCCTGCCTGTGCCTAAGCCAAAGTAACCTTCGGGCAGTAACGTGCGAGGAGATAGCCCTAGATGAGAATTTCACAGAATGAAAGGTGGCATCGGCCGCAAACTCCGCTGCGGCTGTGAGTTTGGCAATGTCCTGATGGGCCCTGGTGTTTGACGGAGGGACATGCTGTTTCAACTGCCTGAGCCACCTGATGGAAGATCGAGTGAAAAATGACGCGGCTGTAGCCAACCGGATGGCCCAAGCATCCGACTGGTGCGCTCACCGCAGCGCCATCTCTGCCCGCTTATCCTCTGGCTTCAGCACTTCCGGAGCGTCAGTGGGATTGGATGATGATGCTAGTCTCACTATGGGGTCATCTACCTCTGGAGTGTTTAGCATGGTAGAAAATTCCGGGTCGAGATTAAACAATCTCTTGTCCTGGCTGGAAGGAGCGGGAGGGGGGCCCGCAGAGGCCAATTGCCTTGCGATCAAGTCAGAAAAGATTGGGAGGGTAGGAATAACCCCGGTTTCGACAACCGGCTGTCTGAATATCAAATCTTCCGGGGGCCCCAGGGTCACTGGAGATGGTTCAGAGGGAGACTGGGAAGTCAGGCCCGAAACGTTCTTTGCCTTGAATAGCAAGGACTTAAACAAATGAGGCTTAAACAGGCCACAAATACTGGTTGGTCAGGAGAAATGCACTCGTCCTCTGACATCTCCCCTTCCATGAGGTCTACCTCGAAAAAGGGTTTGGAATATTGTAGAGACCCCCTATCTGAACCTTCCTCTTCCCTGAAGGGTTCAAAACCCATCTCTTCCTGGGCCTCCTCCCCTTCCGGGAAAGGGGCTTCCACTTGGGAAAGTACCTGACCGTGTTGTGATGCCAGCCTGGAGAGGGATCTTCCGGACACAGATTCGACCTCGGGCACCATCATTTGGGAACCTGGTCTGGATAGCTGTTGGATACCCTCTGCTATTCCTTGACGGATAGCCAGTTGCATCCACTCTCTAATGCTGTCCGGAATGATGGGTCTTCTGGACATAGGCCCGCAGTGGTTGGTGTGAAGGTTGCTTCAGGCGTGCGAGATGCCTGGTGACTTCGGGCGGGTGAGCACCTGGAAGGAGAAGGTTGTCCTGGCGGGGGAGGGGGTTGAGAAGAGGTAGAGGGTGGGGCAAGGGTTATAGAATACGAGTCTTTATGTTTGTCAAACTCCTTCTCCAAGGCCTTATGGCGCCTTAAGGCATCCATTTGTGAGGCCTTGGAGGAGTCCTTGTCCCTTTTGCACAAATAGTACGTCTTTGACTTCGCCTTCAAAGAAAGACCGCTGGGATTGCCTTCTGCCCTGACACCAAAAGGATAATAGACAAGAAAAAAAGGGTGGTTGGCATGCCTGGGAGTTCGACCTACAACGTAGGCCGGTTTTTCTAAAGTTGGGCCACGTCCCCCTTTTGGATAAAAATTTTTTTTATTCTGTACCTATCTATTTATTATTTATTATTTATTTTTTATTTTTTATGTTATGTTATTTTAATTTATTTTATTGTGGGCGGAACCCAAAAAGTGCCAATCAATTCCAAACAAAAGAATTAATGATAATTTGTTTTTAACTTATTGTTGATTAATGCTTCACCAATAATAAAAAAGAAGAAATTTAGAACTAAACTCTAACCATCCAATAGGCCAAATGAACTCAGAGGCCTATACAAAAACACAACAAGAAAAAAAGGCCTCCTGAGGCAGCCTCCCAACAAAAATGGGAAGTAAGTGCCTGCGCCTCTGAGCGAGCTGCAGAACAAAAAAACGGCCAACTATCACTTGAAAGGAAGGGCAACAGGGCACGGAACCACACTACCCTTACAATTTAGGCTCCACACGGCCCGCTATGGGCCTTTATTAACTTCGCAGCACAATCGGAGCAATATAACAAAAATTCAAAATGGCGGCCAGCCACGAGGTGCACCCAAAATGGCCACCGGCCCTGGCGCAACTATCTCAGAGACGCACAAGCCCTCCAAAATAACAAACGACAAGCCAAAATCAGGAAAAAACACGAGGGCTATGAGAAGAAGCTCTCCTTCTTCTAAGGCATTCGTGGGGGGAAGGCGCAACGTAGTGCTATCTAAAGTGCAAGCAAAAGCCGCTGCTTAGATGCAGCACGGCTTGCAAAAACGGCAGAGGAAACGGAACAGGGGGTGGGGGGGCAAAGGGCTCCAATTCCCCCTATTTCCCCCCTTGAGGGGTAAAAAAACGCTCCTTGACTAAATTTGGGACGACACCAAAAGCGCAGGGAACAAGGCGAAAGGAGAGATCAAACCTGAATTTATAAGAGAAGAAAAAATCTGGATCGGCCAAGGAGTAAACGTTCAAGCTGCCTGTCTCTAGCGAGGCTGAGCTAAAACTGGGGAACGCGTGGAGGAGTCACGTGGAGGAGGAGGAGCATTCCTCAATTATAGCTCAGCCTGTTAGAGTGAAGACTGGAGCACCTCCCACTCTGGATGCTTGCAGCAGCTCTGTGGAGAAAAAACAGATCTGCATCTAATAATGAAGGAGTATTTATTTTAAACCAAATGATATTTTATCTTAAGATACCTGAATCCAGTTTTGTTTTTTACTATCAGAGGAAAGAGGTCTACAGCCTCATTGACCATAGCAACTATGGTCAATACAGCACATGTACTTGCTACACAATTTATAGAATTACACATTACAAATATATTAAGTATATGTAACACATTTCAACCTCTTAAAGAAATACATTAATAGGAATATGGCATAATTTAGATTCGGAAAGATATTTTAGAATATATGCATTTGTCAATGCCTCCTTAAAGAAACTGCATCTATTCCTGTGCCTACAGAGTAACTGTATGATCCCATAGAAATAACACATTTAAATTACAGAGTTAGTCACATGATATGACGAGATGCTGAGACAGATCTGCACCAATTCAGAAAGCTCAAACTGCCCAAGGAGCTGCTGATACAGTTCTACAGAGGAATTACTGAGTCTGTCATCTGTACCTCTATAACTGTCTGGTTTGGTTCTGCAACCCAACAAGACAGACACAGACTTCAGAGAGTAATTAGGACTGCAGAAAAAACAATTACGACCCACCTGCCTTCCATCGAGGACCTGTATACTGCACGAGTCAAAAAGAGGGCTGTGAAAATATTTACAGACCCCCTCACATCCCGGACAAACTGCTTCAACTCCTTCCCTCAAAACGACGCTATAGAGCACTGCACACCAGAACAACTAGATTCAAGGACAGTTTTTTCCCGAACGCCATCACTCTGCTAAACAAATAATTCCCTCAACACTGTTTACAAAGTCTGCACTACTATTACAATTAATCTTCTCATCACTCCTTATCACCCCTCCCTTCCCACTTGTGACTGTATGCCTATAACTTTGTCGCTTGTAGCCTTACGATTTATATGGACTGTTTCCTAGTATGATTTGATTGTATCCTATGACTATTATTATTAAGTGTTTTACCTTATGTTTCTTGACTCTTGATGAATGTATCTTTTCTTTTATGTATACTGAGAACATTTGCACCAAGACAAATTCCTTGTGTGTCCAATCACACTTGGCCAATAAAGAATTCTATTCTGTTCTGTTCTGTTCTGTTCTATTCTAGATATGCCTCACTAACTAAAATGTGTATTTTCCTGGGCTGCATGAATATTATAATGCTCTAGGTAAGTCCAGTCCTATGCGGTTCAAAATACAAGCTTTTAGTTTTTTATTTAATATATCTATGGCCATTCAATCCAGAGATAGTGATTTTGGGCAGTTAACATCAAGTTTGAAAAGACCTAAACACTAAAAAAACAAAGTCTCTTTTTATGACCCTGTAATCCCTTAATTTAGGGTAGAATCAGGGCAAATGAACAAAACAAAAATAATTTAAAAACCTATATTCCAATATATGCCAATAGCTTACAGAATGGACTTATTGGACCTGGTCCAATGCCTGAAGAAGAGGGAAGTTTTCAAAGCCAAATAATAGGCCAAAATGGTCAAGGAATTCAAATCTGGGGGTAGGGGTGAGGAATGTTCTATAATGTAGGAGCTGCGAAGGAAAAGGTGTGAAGGAAAAGATGGCACTCTTTCATAGAGCATACAAAGTATCTCTAGTGTCAGCATTCCAACCAAACTCTCCACCCCAAATTCAGCACTCAGAGACAAAGTCCATCCAAGTAAGAATTTATAAGAGAAGTCATATTGGCACATCTGGGGAAAACCCAAATCTGAATTCCTGCGTTTTCCCCTGCTGCAGTAAAACTCACACCTAGCCCCTTACTGATGACCCTCAAGTCACACTCTCCAACCCACCTCCATTCTGAACTCCCGCCAAGTCCAGCCACTCCCCTCCAAACTCCAGTGACTCAACCTTGAGCTTGTTGTGGCTATCCTCCCTTCTCACTTCACTCTCATTCCCACAGTTACTCAACCTGCCTTGTAGGAGCCCCAAATCTGAATCAAGATGGATCTGGAGCTGACATCTAGATTTTATGTAACAGTAGAAACAATCAAAGATAAGGAGATAAGCTGGTCCTTTGCTTTGCCTAAAAGGGCTTTATAACCAGAACCCTAAATTGTACCCAGGAGCCTACTGGAAGCCAGTGCAGCTTGCAAAGAAGTGAAGTTACAGTACATGAGTATACCATGATGTGCCTCTGTCTACATTACCACATTCTGGAACAGTGGTAGCTTCTAAATAGTATTCAAAGACAGACCCATGAACAGCACATTGCAACAATTCAAATGAAAGGTCACCAAGGCACAAGTGACCATGGATATTAATCCAAACGCATTTATTTACTTTATACGCCAGGCGTCTGATGATTCTGGGCAGCACAACTGATGCACAAAATGGATTTATGCAATGGACCTCCTGATCACAGCTGCTATCTGTTCTACAGGGGGAACCAAAAAGTCCAAAAGGACTCCAGGTTGTGCACTTGTTGTCTAGGGTAGGCTTTCTAAAACTCCACCCCACGGACCGGATACGGCCCACTGAAGCCATTAATCCAGCCTGCATGGGACTATGAGGCTGCCCTGCCCACATCATCCCACCTACCTGCCAGCCCCCACCCTTTGGCCAAGTGCAGGACTTCCCTTTGCAAGTCCCATGGGCTAGAACTGGAAGGTAAGACCAATGTTTTTGCTGGTAGAGTGCTTCTGGGGGGCAGAGGAGGCCAAAAAAGGGGCGGGCGGAGGCCTCGGGAGGTATCCGCATGCCCTGTTTTTGGCCGGCAGAGTGTTTCTAGGGATGGGTGAGGCCAAAAAAGGGGTAGAGGCCCCGGGAGGCATCCGCGCTCTCTGTTTTTGGCCAGCAGAGTGCTTCTGGGGATGGGGGAGGCCAAAAAAGGTGTGGGCAGAGGCCCAGGGAGGCATCTGCGTGCCCTCTTTTTGGCTGGTGGAATGCTTCTAGGGACAGGAGAGGCCAAAAACAGGCCGCACCTTTTGCCAGCTGAGGAACGAATTCGAAGATTTGCCAGAGACTTCAGTCCATTGTCACTCCTCTGTGGGGGAAAAAATGAAGGGTCCCAACAGGAGAGGCTGCACCTGCCGTGTAGTTACACATCACTTCCAAGAGTCGTGCTTAGTATCAGGTACCTGCATGCTTTCCATTTATCCTGGGTGAAACAGAACATAAGCAGAGAGGGGTGGGAAGCCCGAGAGCATGTCATGCCCCAGCGCAGGGCTATCCCATGCCGGCCGGATTAGCCCAGAAGCAGCAGATCCCCCAGTCACAGGCTGGATGCGGAGGGCAAGGTGGGGGGAGGGCAAGTGGATGGCCCTCAGTGGAGAGCGCCACCCTGGCACTAAGCGCAACTCTTGGAAGCGATGCTTAATTACGCAGCAGGTGCAGCCTCTCCCGTTGGGACACCCCGCCCGGCAAAGCAACGGTGGCAAATCTTTGAGTTCTTTCCTTGGCTGGCAAAAGGCACAGCCCTTCACTCATGAGGAGAGCTTGGCGGCCAGTGGAGAAGCGAAGCTGGCAAGACGAGAGTGAGCTAAGGAGCAGGTGCCACAACAGCTGCCCCGCCACCTTCTTCCCCAACCTCCCGCCGCCGCTTGGCTGGCCATCCTTCTCCCACTCAGCATTCAGCAGTTCCAGAGTGGTGGCCAGTGAGGCTGCCTGCCCCTGAAGGAGAACATGTCTCTGCTCCTGGAGAGGGAGACAGGAACAGCATCCAAGTGGCGACAGTGGGCAAGACAATGGGGCGGCTGTTGCAGTGCCCACTCCCTAGCTCACTCACATCTGAGCGGCCGCTGAGCCCCCACCTTGGGGCTTCCTCGTCTGATCTGCTCCAAGTGATGCCTGCCCGGTCGGATCCTGCCTGCCAGACATGCGGAGCCCTGGATCAAGCCTGTTGCATGGGTTTGGCACATGCAGAGGAAGCTCCAGGACAGTCAGCAAGATTCCAAAAGCTGATTGAGACCATCGCAATGTGAATGGAATGGAAATAGGAGAGAATGGAATGGGAATGGGAACAGGATGAGATGGGATGAAATAGCAATAGCAATAACATGGAGTGGGAATGGGAGTGGGAATAGGATGGAATAGAATGGAAATGGAATGGGATGGAATTCAACGAGGTATCCCAGGGCACTGCCAGGACTGAAGGGCATCCTGCAGAAGATGCCCCAGGAGAGTGAGATATGGAGAGACAGAAAGAGTGAGACAGAGACAGAGACAGAGACAGAGACAGAGAGAGGATGATTGATAGGGAGGGAGGGAGAGATTTGTTCATTGTAAGAATTGCTGCAAAACTAAGTATCCTGAAGTGGACCACCAAACAACTTAATAAACTATTTAGTAAAAAGAAAAGTCAACCAAAAGAGCAACATCCTCAGGAGCGAAACAAATGAAAGTTTAATTTGTGTGTATTGTTTAATGGACTGCTACATTGGCAAAATGGACTGATAAATTGGCCACACCCACCCAATCACAATGCCTAGACATGCCCACCCAGTCACAGGACCATCTAGCCATGTCCATCCAGCCAGTCCAGCCCCCCCAACAGTCCGAGGGACCATGAATTGGCCCTCCATTTAAAAAGTTTGAGGACCCCTGGTCTAAGGACTGTTGAATGTTGAATGGACTGTTGAAGGACTATTCATGTGCAGTGGGGCCCTTCCGGGCAAGCTCTTGCGTGCTGGGGAAAATGTCTCTGCATGCCACTTCCAGCATGCGCGGCATAGGTTTGCCATTGCAGGTCTAGAGATTCTAGAACAGTGGTTCCCAAAGTGGGCGGTACCGCCCTCTGGGGGCCGGTGTGATGCCTTAGAGAGGCACTAAGAGGCAAGGGGGCTGGCAGGGGGGGCACTAAGAGGTGGCAGGGAGGTGTTCAAGGTGTCGGCCCTGCAGGCTCACTGACTGCCGGCCATGCAGCCCGTTGACTGCTTCATCACTCCATAGCTGGCACCTCGAGTATGAAACCCGTACACTGTGAGCCTTGCCAAGCCTGGGGGGGGGGAGAGGTGGGAGGTGGTGGAAAGAGGGCGCCTTAGCTTGCAGGCTGCCCTCTCCAGTGGAAGCGGCGGAGGCACGCCAGAAGGCCCAAAAGCAAAACCCTCCCAAGGCGTGCAGTGGAAGGGGTGGGTGGTCTGGCATTAGGGCCCCCTTCTCCGGAGGAGAACAAGGATCTGCGCACAGCATCTGCCCAGCCTCCGCCTTTCCAGCCAGCCGGGTTTGCGCGCAGGATGCAAGTGGGTGCAGCTGTGGCTCTCCAAGGCACGTGGCTCGGTTCAGTTCAGGTCTACGTAGCTGTCCGGAACCTAGAACCTAGCCTCCCTCTGCAGCCCGGTTCTTCCAACCAAGCCCTGCGCTTGCTTGCTTGCATAGTTTCTAAGCGATTGTTCCCTCCGCCTCCCTTGGTCTGGGCTGCTTCCGCACGCCTACCTCCTCCCAGGCGGAGCATAGATGGGTGGAAGGCTTCACTGAAGTTGGGAGTTTCTGAGCATGTGTAGAGCAGCTCCCCTTACTTGGCCTGATGGAAGTGGACCTTGGGTTGAAGCAAAGAGGGTGAGGTCGGCTGCATCACTGCCCCGGGAAGGTTGGCATTGCAAAATTGGATGCCAAAGGGGGCTGGAGAAGGGGCAGAAGGGACAGCTGCATTAAGGAGCAGGAAGATCTTAGCCATGGTTTATTCATTGACTAAGCCGGAATCAAACAGCATGCTAAACTCTAAACCAGAATGGCTGGGTTGATATATTCAGCCTGTGTTTCTCAACCTTGGCAACTTGTGTGGACTTCAATTTCCACTCTGGCTTTGCTCTACTTTCTCAAAGTGCCACTGCTGTTGCATTTGTTCTTTCTATGTGTCTGTCCGTCCATCCATCCATACATAGATACATACATACATACATACATACATACATACATACAAAAGGTCTGCCTGCCTGTCTGCCTGCCTTTCTGTCTACCTACCTATCTACCAATATAGATCTACCTATCGACCTATCCATACATTCATCCAAAAGGTCTGCCTGCCTGCATGCCTATCTACCTACCAATCTATCTTCCTATGTACCTACCTACCTGTCTCGTTCTGTCTGTCTGTCTGTCTGTCTGTCTGTCTCTCTCTCTCTCTATCCATCTATCCATGTTCGAAGTGCCAGCCCTGCAGGCACATTGGGAAAGTAGAGCAAAGCCAGTCTGGGAGGGAGAGGGAGAGAGGGAGAGAGAGAGACCTGATGCATCAGATTGAAATGAGGCCTAGTTTAGACTGAGGCCCTTTTCCACATTGAAACATCTTTGGCTTTTATTAAAGGTTTTGTGGACAAAACATGGTCAAGACTATCAGGAAGCTCTCACATTTTGTTGAGGCTTTAAACAAGATCCATTGAACCAGATCTGCACTCTAAAAAATTACTTTTCCCCAATGTATTACAGTGCCAATTCTGTAGAAGGCAAAACTAAAATGTACTGGTAAATTACGAGAACACACACACACTCACCCTTCTAACCCTGCTGGAGCAGGTGATTGGAGCAGAATAGATATCTCATTATCTTTCTCCTCCCTCCCTCCCTCCTTTATTTCTTTTTCTTTCTGTCCCTTTCTTCTATTCTCCCCTCTTTCTTTGTCCCTTTTTCTTTCTTTCCCTTTTCTCTTTGTTTTCTTCCTTCTCTCTCTCTCTCTCTTTTCTTTCTCTCTCTTTCCCTCTCAGGCTCACCCCATTGACTTGACTTGCTTGGTCAGATCCCTCCAGTGCAGTGGACTCAATGGGGTGGACCTGTGGGGCCAGCTCCTAGAACGCGGCAGTGTTGGCACATTTGAAAAGTAGAGCCAAGCCAGAGGTTGGTAATTTTTGCTGCAAAGAATCACAAAAGCTTCCTGGTTGTGCACAAGAAGAGACACACATGTCTATGCAATTCAGCAACATAAAATAAAAAGATACAAATAAAACAAATCAACAAGAATCGGCAAAGCATCTCTGATTAGATTTTATTCACTGCTAGAATCTAATCAGAGATGCTTTGCCAATTCTACTCCAGCAGGGTTAAAAGGGAGTGTGTGTGCATGGCTTTCAAAACTCTAAAACGGGTCAAGTATCTCTGGGGAGGCCAGTCATAAATTAAAACACTTGCTAAACAACCAGCCATTAAGTGAGGACCACTTGTATTTGGTTTGCCAGTCACCTGGCCACGCCCACCCAGTCATATGACCACCAAATCACACCTACCCTGTCAAGCCACGCCCACCCAGTCACATGACCAGCAAGCAACGCCCACCCAGTCATGTGACCGGCAAGCCACACCCTCAAATTAGGCCAAATCCACAGAAATTTGAATCCCACCCCTGGGTGGGGGGCACCAAGGGTGAGTTTGTAGCACCAAGGGAGCGGTGGACTGAAAAAGTTTGGGAATCACTGTTCTAGAGCTAGACTTTTCTCTCCCTACTGACTGAAACTAGCGCAGAACTGCCACAGTAACATGCCCCCCACTAAAACAGGTCCAGAAGATATAATTGATGGTATCAAAAACTATTGAGAGATCCAGGAAGACCTAGATAGATGCATTTTTCCATTCCAGTCTTTCAAAAAATCAGCAACAAATGTGATCAAATCTAATTCATTATCCAGGTCTGAATCTTTATCAAAAAGCAAGATTAACTTGCTTTCGCCAAGGTCTTTAGCCATCTTCTCTGCACTTTCCCTATAAAAGGAAGATTATAGACAGAATGAAAATTATCCAGGACCATTAGACCAGTAATGGTTCATTAAGGAAAGGACTACTGCTTCTTGAAGAGTTGGCAGGACTCCTTCCTTCTGAGGACAGAAATGGATTCTCCATTACCTGGATCTAATTATATAACTGTCTCCTAGGAGACCTTAACCAGGGAGGAACATGCATATACTGTGGCCTGGTCTATTTTCTCAGGACAACAAGCCTGAACTCTTTGCAGATAATCAAGCCAGATCATGCCTCAGTCAACTCCATACCACTTGATATCCAGAGTTCAGCTCAGAGCAGATTGAAGTGATAGATGCCTCTGATAGATGCCTCAAATCGTCCTCACATTGGCCTCATAGTTCCCTTAGCACCATCTTACACAGATCAGGTCATTTTGAAAAGGCTGCCAACCCTGGAGATGCAATAAGAGTGGGAAAAAAAATTTTTTTGCACTCTTATCACAAAGTAATAACTAATAAAGGCTTTTACCATTATTATGCTATATTTATTTAATATCCAAATCTGACATTAACAATCTACGTTAGAACTCCATGGACAAAAATATATTTTAACTGCCCAATATAATCCTTTAGTCTTTCTCACCACATTTGTCACTTGATCTCTTCTTTCCATGCCTCTTTGTAATTTTTAAAAGAGCTATTATTAGATCTCAGTCAGGACTCAAGAACTTGATTATCAAACACTGGCATACATGGTAGTCACAGCTACAGATCTTATTTCCTGCTCAATCGTTAGTTCTTTTTACGTCTCCTTTACTTCTGTCTGATTCTTAGTTCTGCGTATCTTTAGAGTCATTGAAGCATTTCCGGTTATTGGAGTTTCTCCTAATTCATTCAGAATAGTATCTGAAAATAATATTTTCTATTTATTGAAATATATGTGATTACATATCAATCTTCATCTTATTCTGATTGTAGCATAGTGAAGCTTGAGGCATCTTAAGTCTTATTTTGTCATATCTATATTATTTCATACATAATTATTTAACAGATAATCTGATCAGAAATTTAAAATAAATTAACAAACTACCTACAGATTAGGGAATGTTTATTATCTCCAAATGTTAGTGAAGTTCCCATTCTTTCTTAATATTGGCCATCCTAGCTGAGCTTGTTAGAAACTGCAGTTAAATAATATATGGGAATTGTAATATAGCCTATCAATTTAAAATATAATATCAGATAATTATATTAACCCAGATTCTAGATCTCCATTGATAAAACACTGTATCTATTATTTAAAAAAGGATAAAGACACTTGAAGAGCACTTCTTTAAAACTTCCAAGAATTTAACATACTGAATCATATTTATAGAACCAGTTTTTCAAATACACTTTTGTTACTTTATTAATGCAGACATTAAATTTCTGCCAGTGGTACAGAACAAATGTACAAGTTGTTACTGATCCAGAAATGACTGTACTGCGTTCCACAGGCACACTGAGTATAATATAGCAGTAAAAATCAGAAAAAAGTTTGTCATTATAAATATGCAAGAGTTCTAGAAAATTTAAACAGCATATTATCAGATAATCATACAATATGAAGTGTGGCCATCAGGACCTTCCTAAAAGTCCCATCAGTTATACAGATTATATTTGAACATACTGAATGTAGGGCAAATCCTTCTTTGTATAATTAGTTCCAAACAGCTCCATTTTCCTATATTTAGTGGGAATTTTCTATCCTGTAGTTTAATTCATTATTCTTTGCCAAATCCATCTTAATCTTCTATTACAAAATATATTTTTCAACCTCTTTTCACAAAACTTTGTTCTAGTCTTCTGATTATTCTTCCTGTTGCCCTCTAAATCTGGTCGACTTTTTCTGAATCTTTCTTACAGCATGGCAAACAATACAGCACATAGTACAGGTAGTTCTCAACTTACAAGTACAATTAAGCCCAAAGTTTATGTTAAATAAGAAATGTATTAAAGCAGTTGTGCCCCATTTTTTGACTTTTCTTTCCAGATTTGTTAAATGAATCACTGCAATTGTTAAAATTAGTAACAGGGTTGTTAAGTGACTCCCCATTGACTTTGTCAGGTAGTCGCAAAAGGGGGAATCCCATGACCCTGGAACACTGCAACCAGCTGTGAAGCATTTAAATGTAAATCTCGTGACCATGGGGATGCTACAATGGTCATTAGTGTGAAAAATGGTCACTTTTTTCAATGCCGTTTTAACTTCGAACAGTTACTAAATGACTGTTAAGTTGAGGACTACCTGTACTCAAAGCAGATCCCACCAATACAGATTAAAGGGAACAGTTCTGTTGATTCAACTAAAATTGCATTTGCCTTTTGTAGACATCAAATCGCCCACCAATATTATTTGTAATTAATAATTATTCCAAGATCTTTTTTACAAATGATCAGACTACATATTTCCCTACTGTGTGTTTGAATATTATTTCTTAAATGAAAAGCACTGCATCTACCTCTTGTGAATTTTGACAAAATGTTGTCAATTTCTGAAAGCAAGATGTCATTCTAAAGCATTCCAATTATCTACTGAAGAGGAAAAAAATGAGGTATCTGGCAAGACTAGTCCCTTGAAAAAATTATTGTACATCTGGTCATTAAGCGGGCACGCTTAGTTTTCAAGATGTTTACCAACCAATTTCTTTAAACTTTGCTCTTGAATTATCCAGATCAAAACATAAATCTAATGTATTTGTTGGCTTACATCACTTTTTACAACAGACACAATATTCCATCCTCTTTCTCCTCATTCTCAATGTAGGGTATGAAAGATTTCGACACTACTTTTAGTTTTAGGAATGTGAAGCCAGAAAGAGAATTAAAATAGAAACATTTTGAGAAATGTAGCAACAAACAGGAGCCAGTTTAAAGAACATATAAATATTGAAGCCCATGATACATTCATATTTTCCCTTTTCTTTCTTTTGCCAGGGTTAGCTAAATGCCTTGTTTCTACTGTAAAATAGACCTTTTTTATATCTCTTAGGGATCATTACTGCCTAGGGGAAATGAAATGGTGCATTTTTGGTGGACTGATGAAATTCCTCCTGGGAAAGATTGTTCTGATTTTTGAAGACTAGTCAAATGCAATCCTTGATCCATCTGCAGATCATGATAAGATAGGAATTATAGCCAAGATGAGACATTTGAGGAAATACGCAAGGCTATCTAAAACTCTGAATCTCTCTATTCTGCTCAGTTAAATTGTGATTATTAATCTGGTATTCAATTTGTGCTGATGCCTCTTTAACTAAACCTAGAATTTGAATGAAAGGAAAATATACTTTCCTGACCCTGATAAAGCACTGTTGTCATGAAAGTTGGTTTAGACCACGGGTGTCAAACTTGCGGCATCACATTGCCATCATATGACATTTTGAGACATTTTCCCCATTCACGGAGGTGGAGTGGGCATGGCCTGCGCGTGATGCATCCGGCCCGTGGACTGCCAGTTGGTCTAGACGGAGATGATGATGATGTTTGGCTAATAATACACATTTTTTTCTTGGTAGAGAGCAATGTTTAGTGTTATGGCACTAAGGAATGTTACTTTACGCAGGGAGTTCCAAGCTGACTCACATAAAGAGTTCAATCAGGGCTTAGGTTATGACTTGAAATACTAGCTGAAAGCCCCACAACAGATACTTCTGGATAGCTGTTAATCTTAACAGGGATCCCTCCCACTTAGGAATCTCCTGATGATGCCAAGAAAGGTTCAGTGTTTTCTGGTAACAGGACTAAAGGGAAGACTGATACTTATGCAAGATCCCAATTTATAGAAAGGTCAGGATCTGGGGAATGGAGACTGATATTGGTGATTTTATTTTTAGTCTTCCTGCAGATAGCTTGCTATATGAGCAACTAGTATACAAAAATAGAGTTCTTTAGAATGCTAGGATGGCTTAGATAGTTTTGCTATTGTACCACAGGTTAACAAAATGTATACTCAATTTCCATACATTTGGCTACTAACCAACTAGGTTCTGGGCAGGTGAATCCTCTTGGATTACTAAAATGTGAAAGATTTTACCAGGTCTGAGTACCAGGGATTTGTGGATTAAAGAGTGTTATTCATATCAGTATCATTCTCTAATATTACAACAGACTTGGGAGCTCAGGCTTAGTGGAAAAAGGATATCATAGAGCCAGGTGGTGCTAAAGGAAATATGTTTGTCTATTATCTAGGAAAGAATGCAATAAATCATTCATACTTATGATTGGTGACTGTTACTCAGAGATCCATTCCTTTTGTGAAAAGACATTTTTCTCCTCCAGTTGTTTCCAAGATTTATCTAAGATAATGCATAATTAGCTTCAGGTTTCTGTTATCAACTACAATGGCTAATAACTAAATGTAACTTTGAAATGCCAATGTAGTAATTCCAAATAGCACCTAAGTATATTAATAGTTTGATCAAGTAAGCCAAATCTACCCTCCCCCAAAAAAATCAACCCTGATGCTCTTCTCAGTTTGGATTAGAACTATAAGTTGTTTCATTACTGTAATAATAGAGATATTTACCTGCTTGATCAGATCAAAGGCCTTTTTATTTCAACATTCCATTTCCAAAATGGTCAACAAGAAAGCTACAGGAAGGACGTTAGAGCAAATAGGCATGGCTTTAGTAATATTGAAGATTGTTGCTCCTTTAGTAATATTGAAGATTGTGAACTAGTTTTATAAGTTACCAGTTAAAAGAAATTTACTGTTGATAAACAGTTGCAGTTTTAACTGGTGTTTTACTCCAATGAAGAGATATTTCATCACTAAAGTTGATCCTTCCCAGAAAAGTCATTCTAAAATACAAACCAATTAATTGCATGTATCATCCTGAAGAAAGCCATAAGATTACAATGTGTTAAGGGTTTTAGTATAAGTTATAAAAGCACATTATCATTTATATGTGTGTATTATGTGTGTGCATTGTCCCTATTACATCTAGTAACTTCCAGTAAAATTATATGACTAAATTTCTAATTATATTTATCAAACAGCCATGGAGAGGAGAGAAAAGTGAACAACTTCCACCAGCCAAAGGTGGAAGCAACTTCTTATACATCTGCCTTGCTTCCTTCAGCATAATTGAGTCTCTGGGAAATCCATTCTGGCCTTATACATTGATGGAAATGCATCTCCTTCAACAGAATCACCTATATCCCTCTTAGCTAGAGAAGTTGTAAGTGCTCTATTAACACTGTTACAGATTTTCATAAATATTCAACTACACAAAACAAAATGCTACAAATGACAAAATACATATAGAAGACTGACAATTTGTAAGTGGATTTATTTTAAATCAAGCGCTTAACAGTTAATTCACCTTCATTTCTTCATGGTTTTAAAACTATACATTAAATTCTGCAGAAAACAAATTATGCCACACAGAGATGCATCAAGAATCCGCCATAAGATGCATGCATTCAAATGAAAGTATTTTAGCCTTCTATGCAAATCTGGATTTACTCAATAACACAGGACATGGGGAAAGGAGCTGCAAGGCAATTTGGCAAGCGGCAAAAGCACAATTCCTTAAGGAGGGACTCATGAGTCATCGCTAAACTGACCATCTCCTTCCTCCTCGTGGGAAGGGAGAGCACGCTCACTTCTCCCCGGATTAGCTGTTTGTCGGAAAGAAAAGAGCAGAATTATTTCGGCGGCGAATGTAGAGACTGCATATCAGAGCTCTGGGGAAGCAATTCAGCTGAGCCGTTTCCACCCGCCTGCCGGCCCGGCCCCAGGTCATACACCTAGTCTAGCCCCATCAAAACACCTCCCACTCCGGCCGCAGAATAAACGAAGAAACGGGAAAGGAGAGGCAAGGGAAGGGACTGAGGGGCGGGTGGCTCGCGCGGTAAAGGTCCGGAAGAGGGGACGGACGGAGAGGACTCATGCAAGCCTCCTCGCCTAAAATTCCCATTCATTCCCGGCAGACTGAGGTGCCGAGGCCTCGCCCGCGGCGCTCCTTGCATCCGTCACGCACCCATCGGCCGTCGCTCCTTTGCAACATACGCGTGCGCCTCGAATGGCGGTGGCTGCTCCTGCGGGCCGGTCCTTCGCCGCCCCTCCTCCCCCCCACCCCACCCCTGCAGCAGCGGCGCGGGCAAGCAGAGTGACACCACTGCCTGTCTCCCTCACCGGAAACGCCGCGCCCCCGAAGCATTTGCTCCAGGCTCTCCCGGCCACGAGCTAGACGCTGGGCCTGCCTCCAGCTGCCGCAGGGGGAGGAAGGGAGGAGAGGAAACAGACAAGAGGAGAAGTAAAGCGGGTACCTTAATGATTCTGCGGGGCAACCCGGCCATCTTGTCTTATCAGGATTTAGTCTCCACTGGACCTCGACTCCGCTCGGGGCTTACGCGCTACCGGAAGAAGCCCGTGATTCACTTCCCGTAACGTCATCGCAGCACCTCCGCGGGCAAGCTGGGAAGCGTAGTGTCAATTGCTAGCAAGACAGGATAAATGAACCCAATGGTTTCCTGAGTGCGGGGGAGGCAGCTCTTCGTCTTCCTTAAAGATGAGAACCATTGGTGCGTCTCTCTTCGCCCCAGAAAGACATTCTGCATTCTGTTGCCCAAGGCAAACGGCAAAATTCTCATCCCACTGAGGGTTGGGGTTTTTTTTGTTTGAAGATTAAACCACGGTTGCTTAACTGCTATTTGCTGAATCAACGTTGGCTGAGTTAAAAGAACAAAACAGTGAAGTTTAGCCCTGCCAATTTCCATAGACCATCACATGATCATCAAAAAGTAAACATTTTAATATGGCTCATGTTCTGTCCTTAATTAGCATTCTTGAGATCCCCGCGCTTTGATTGGCCAAAGCGCAGGGCACTCTGATTGGTCAGGCGAGCCGCGCCGATTGGCTCGCTAAGAATCTCCCACGATTGGTCCATTCGGATCGCGGGAGATTCAAAGTGGTGCCATTGGCCGTGGCCGCCGCGGCTAAAAGAATAAAAGCCACGATCTTTCTCCCTTTGCCCCAGTTCGGTTCCAACCTGAAATAAAGAGCATATGATTTGAAGTCACCGACTCCTGGCATCATTTCGCGGACACAACACTGGCGACAAGGGTGGGATCCAGACCCTGAACCGAACCACGTGTCCGACGGAAGCCAGACGAACCACTGCGATGGCGAAAATCGCACCCCCCGCACCCTTCAACCCTGCCATCGAGGACTGGGAATCGTACTCCGACCGTTTCCGCATGTTCCTCGAGTGCAGCGACCTGAAGGACGCCACCGGCCCCATGAAGCGCGCCGTCTTCCTGACCCACTGCGGGACCGAGGTCTTCAAGATGGCCAAGGCGCTTGCCAAACCCGCCGATGCGACCGCGATGGACTGGGACGTCCTCGAGCCAATACTTCGGCGGCACTACGCTCCAGAGGTAACCATCCTGATCCGACGCAACGAATTCTACCGTCGGGACCAGAGGTCGGGTGAGAGTTTCAGCGACTTTGTCGCCGAGCTGCGGCACCTAGGGGGGCTCTGCGAATTCGACAACCTGAACGACGCCCTGCGAGACCGAATCGTGCTCGGTTTGTGGGACCCCGTCCTCCAGAGCCGGCTGATGGCCAAGGGCAACATCAGCCTAGCAGACACCCTCACCGCAGCCGCAGCCGCCGAAGCAACCCGAACTTCCGCCGACCGCATGCGCAGACCGAACACTGGGGACCGCAGTGGAAACAACAACCCTGCGAGGTCGACCGAGGCCCAACCTGAGACGACCACCCACCAGGGCGACTTCCACTCGGCATCGGGCACTTCAGACGACGAGGAGGACGTCCATCGCCTCCAGACAGGCCGCGACCCACGGAACCGGCGGGGTCGTAAGTCGAGGACCAACTGTGCCGATTGCGGCAGCGACCACCCCAGCTCGGAATGCCGGTTTTTCGAATCGATCTGCCAGCATTGCGACAAGAAGGGACACATCGCCCGTGTCTGCCGCCTAAAGAAGAATCGCAGCCCGGCACGATGGGACCAGAGTGACCGGAGGAGAGAAAGCACACCACTCCGGACCAGAGATCGCCCCTCGGACAACAGATGGGACCGGAACGGACGATCCCTGCGAGGCGGCGATAACCAGCGAAGAGAGGAGACCCATCAGACGGTCACCATCGGCCAGGCCATCACCAATGATGCCCGGAAGGTCCACGTGGAGGTAGGCATCGAGGGCCAGTCATGCAAAATGGAGGTGGACTCCGGGTCCTACCTCTCCATGATTGCATGGCATGAAATAAAGCGCTTGGTGCCTACCCTCCAAAGGAGGAACCTAGACAGCCAGAGACTCATTGTAAAGGACTACCAGGGAAACCGCATCCCGGTAGTCGGAACCAAACACTTCAACATCACCTATAAAGGGCATACCGAAAGACTTCCCCTGACAATCCTCGACCGCGACTGCCCAAGCCTACTGGGACTGCAATGGTTCGCCCCGCTCGGCATCGCAGTCACGGGAGTCGACCATGTCACCGACGACAGCTGGGAACAGCAACTGGCCCGGGAATTCCAAGAGGTCTTCGACGGAAACCTAGGCAAGTACCGAGGGCCCCTTATATCTTTCAACCTAGACCCAAACGTCCCCCCAAAACGCCTGAAACCAAGGCGGGTGCCATTCGCACTTAAACCCAAGATAGACGAGCAAATTGACAAGCTCGTCAAGCAAGGGGTCCTACAGCCCATAGACCACGCCCGGTGGGAGACCCCCATAGTCACCCCGATCAAGCCCGATGGGTCGGTGAGGATCTGTGGGGACTATAAGGCCACCCTAAATGGCGCGCTGCAACAAAGCGCCTACCCCGTCCCAGTAGTGCAACACCTACTGCACTCACTGGGAGGGGGCAAGGTTTTCGCTAAACTCGACCTCGCCCAGGCTTACCAACAGTTGCCAGTCGACGAGCAAACGGCAGAAGCGCAAACCATAGTCACCCACCGGGGGGTATTTAAATGCAACCGACTCCAATTCGGAGTCAGTGTGGCATCGGGAATATTCCAAAGCCTAATGGAAAGACTATTTCAAGGCATCAAGGGGGTGGTACCTTACTTCGACGACGTCCTAGTGTCGGCAGCCAACCAAGCCGAACTAGAGGGTCGCCTAAGGGAGGTCCTAACCAAATTTAAAGAGACCAGACTAAAAGTCAAGAGGGAGAAATGCCAGCTATGCACGGAACGGGTAGAATTCCTGGGATACCTCCTAGACCGTCACGGCATTCACCCCACAAACCAAAAAATCAAGGCCATCAAAGAAGCCCCCACACCCAAGTCGAAGACGGAACTACAGGCATTCCTGGGGCTACTTAACTTTTACAATGTTTTCCTGCCCCAAAAGGCGACGGCGGCGGAACCCTTGCATAGGCTCCTGGTCAAGGCGGCGACCTGGACTTGGGGGAAACGCGAGCAAGCCTCCTTCCAAAGAACAAAGGACCTCCTCACTTCGGACGCTGTCCTCATACAATACAACGAGACCCTACCTCTGGCCGTCACATGCGACGCATCACCCTTCGGCGTCGGCGCTGTCCTCAGCCATACCCTCCCCGACGGAAAAGAAGCGCCCATCGCGTTCTTTTCAAGAATCCTCACCAAACCGGAGCGGAACTATAACCAGCTGGACAAAGAGGCTCTGGCTATCGTTGCCGCCGTAAAACGATTCCACGAGTACCTCTACGGCCGGACTTTCACCATCATAACCGACCACAAGCCGCTGCTGGGAATCCTTGCAGGAAACCAGGCCACCCCGAACATTCTGTCTCCCCGAATGACAAGGTGGTCCGAGTTCCTGGCAGCCTACAACTACGGACTCATACACAGACCGGGTAAGACGATCTCCCATGCAGACGCCTTAAGCCGCTCGCCGCTACTGGAACCCGACACCAACCCAGCACCCACGACGACCACCCTCAGCATAGAGACTCTACCCAACCTGCCCATAACCGCGTCAGACATTGCCCGAGAGACTAATAAAGACAAACGTCTGGCGCGGGTGTTGCATTGGGTAGAGAAAGGGTGGCCGGAAAGGGACAACGACGAGTCCGTCAAAACATTCCGAAACCGCCAAACGGAACTCTCGTTATTAAAAAGGTGCATACTATGGGGGATAGGGTGGTCATTCCAAAAAAGCTACAAGGGAAGGTTCTGGAACTGCTACACGAGGGGCACCCTGGCATCGTTAGGACTAAAGCCCTGGCCAGAAGTTACGCTTGGTGGCCAGGGATGGACAAACAAATAGAGGCCTGGGTAGCAAGGTGGCAACGATGCCAGGAAACTAGGCCAAGCCCACCCACAGCACCCGTCCTAGAGTGGGAAACCCCAAGGGGACCTTGATCTAGGATTCACATAGACTTCGCCGGGCCCACAAAAGGACACACCTTCCTCATAACAGTTGACACTTACTCCAACTGGCTGGAGGTAAGCAACATGAAGACGACAACCATGGAGGCCGTGATCAAGGAACTCTGCAAACTCTTTGCAACACACGGCCTCCCAGACGTCGTCGTTTCCGACAACGGGCCCCAATTCACCTCTCTGGAATTCGAAAAATTCCTAGCGGAAAGGGGCATCCGCCACGCGCTGACAGCACCGGCGCACCCGGCGGCGAACGGTAGGGCGGAACGGATGGTCCAATTCACTAAGAAGACTATCCGGAAAATAGACCACGGGGAGATCCAGGAGAAAATAAACAAACTACTCTTCACCCAACACATAACCCCAAATACCACAACGAATAAGAGCCCAGCCGAACTATTAATGGGCAGGAAACTAAGGCCCCCACTCAACAGGTTACACCCCACGTATAACCCGGAGAAGCCCCCAGACTCAAACAGCAAACACCGAACCTTCGCACCCGGCGACCCCGTATACGCGAGAAACCTGACGGGAGACCCACTATGGATACCAGCCGCCATCACACAAATAACAGGCCCACACTCGTACCGGCTACAAACAGCAGACGGACAAGCGTGGAAACGCCACATCGACCAACTAAGGTCGAGGACTACCAACCAAGAGACCACTGACGCACAAACAGGCGAAACCAACCCCCACAACACAAACCAAGGGGGGAGGGAATACCCAGGGGACCAAAACCAAAGAAGAATAAACCAGCCGTACTTACCGGAAAGCAGCCATCACGACCCCTCGCCAGGAAGAGACAGCCAGGCCAGCTCGACCGACCCGGAAAGACTGAGCGGGAGCGGCGAAACCCGCAGCTCAACCAACCCGGGAGGCCCAGGAGGGAGCTACGGAGAGCGGCCCAGCCCGATCAACCAGCCGGTTCCCACGACAGCAGCAGGAGCAGCAGAGATCCCGACCGAACCGGCCGGGATCCAACCTACGACTGAGCTGCGCAGGTCCAGTAGGCTCAGACGGAGCCCCGCCTACCTACGTGACTACGCGACATAAGGACTGAACCAAGAGGGGAGGGGTGTTCTGTCCTTAATTAGCATTCTTGAGATCCCCGCGCTTTGATTGGCCAAAGCGCAGGGCACTCTGATTGGTCAGGGGAGCCGCGCCGATTGGCTCGCTAAGAATCTCCCGCGATTGGTCCATTCGGATCGTGGGAGATTCAAAGCGGTGCCATTGGCCGCGGCCACCGCGGCTAAAAGAATAAAAGCCGTGATCTTTCTCCCTTTGCCCCAGTTCGGTTCCAACCTCAAATAAAGAGCATGATTTGAAGTCACCGACTCCTGGCATCATTTCGCGGACACAACAGCTCATGTATTTTTTAAACTAGTTTATTATGCTCGCTCTCAAATACAGTCTTAAGCACATTTAATTCCGCTAGATCTACCAACGAGATAATATTGCATCGTTCTCCCTCAGTACACAGGTAGATCAATATCTTTAAGCACCTAGGATTGGGCAAAAGGAAAACATGATCTTTTTTTCCTCCTGCCCTCCGTTCAGCAAACAACAGGCTTAAAATCAAATATTGTCAAGCCTTTTGAGTATTTCTTCCGGAGCAGCTTTTGAGGTAATGCTTCCCTAATGAATGCTAATGGCAAGTTAACAAGGTTGGTTTTAATTTATAGATTCGTGTTGTGAATACAACTTTCCCTGTTGCCTGAAATTAATAAGACCTTAATTAGTTACAGGTTGAAGTCTTTTGGTCCTAATAAAAGAATATTTGTAGTATGGAGTTCCTTTCTAGTCTCTTAAATTTGGTTGTTTTCTTGCAGACATTTCATTACCCATCTAGGTAACAATCAGTACTAGAAGGGAGTGAGGCTTCCCTGTTTACATACAAGACTTTTGCCTACTAATTGGCTCCAGCACATTTCTGCAATTAAAAAACTGATGCTGGAAAAAGGAATTTCATGCACAGGTAGGTCTAAATACTTTATTTTCACTAATTTCCCCCAATTTTGCTGGGGATGCCGAGAAAGTTAAACAATCAGTGTGTTTCCCCACCACCCACCCATTTGTCCAATTTTCCATGTCCCTTCTTCATGTATCTGATAACCTTATTATACCTCAGTGGTCATGTAGACCTTAGAAACCATCAAAATGTAATGCCTGTACATAAAGGCAGATCATATCAAACATCTGCTCAGCTATCAGTACTGTATCTCTCTTGTTGTAAAAGTCAGTACATATTCTATTCCATATTCCATATTGCCATTCCACTGTATCCTAAACTTGCATCTTGAGGCAGTTGTCTCATAATGCCTATTAATAATTTAATATTGTTCTCACATTGCATTTGCACTGAAAACAAATTCTTTCATACATTCATATTTCAATTGCAACTCTATTTTGGGTGTCTCTTCTGAATCCAAGACTGGAATGATAGCTATCTGATCATGAGGCCTTCTTAGAAATGGAGTCCTTCACAAATAACTTCCTATTTCCCTGCTCCCCCAGTGGCTGTAAAATTCTTATTATGAAGGACTTATCCAGGAAGCTTGCTTTGTGATACTAATATTTGATGCCACAATTCTATATTAAAAATTATAGTGAATTCAAAGAAAATTATTTTGAGAAAATGTGAAACATCTTTTATTTGCTGATCTGTGTTTCTTTTGCTATAGATCAGGATGTGACATGTCGTCATGGTGTCATCACATGACATATTATGACTTTTTTCTCCTTTGCTAAACTGGGCATGGGCATGGCCAGCCTGTAACTCATCCAGCCCACGGGCCACGAGTTTAACACCCCTGCTATAGATCCTTTCTTACAATTACAAATCACTCCTTCCTACTTCAGCTCTCCTGAAAATATCTCTTACACTACAGTGACATTTTAAAAACACTCTAGAAGATGTCAGCAGCAAACCACGTCCACACGGCCATATAAACATATCTGTTAAGACACCAGCAGCAGCTTGAATTGGAGAAGATGTACATTTTCTCTAGACAGTTCAGTGTTAAAGTATTTTATTTACAGAAGTAAAACTTAATGTAAATAGTCACATGGACTGAGAATTCTGGCATCTAATTAAAGTCCAGGATGGGGAAGGCATATACCTGCTGAAGGACATGTAAACAATGCCTTACCTCAGAAGAAAGCAACATCTGGCTGATTTTATGTGGGCTTAGAAACTAATTGGGGTCAGGCCTGATTAGTATTTGGATCATCAGGAAAAACTGGACTAGGGAGAAAGAACTCTCAGAAGAAGAAAGCAATAAATCATATATGTACTGTTGCCAAGAAAATGGCATGTCCATAAAGCCACCAAGGAGTGCAGTTTTACTTAAAAGCAATGTTACCTTTAAAGAAAGTAATATGCAATTAAAGCAACCATATTATGACACCATCACCTAAGTAATATCCAAGGGGAAAAAACCCACCAATCTCTAGCAATACTGGGAGAAGTGATGCCTCCATTCTACAATACCATATTTCCATTGCATTGGTCACAATGCTACAATTCTCTGGCTGAATGACTCAGTTCTGCCTTGTGTTAAATAGATAGATAGGATTGCCAGCAACAATAAATGGAAGATGTCAAAATCTAAAAGATGGTAATGCAAAATGTTTTGAAGAATACAGGTCAGTGGTGGTATTCTACCAGTTTGGACCGGTTCTGGCATACCGGTAGCGCCGAAGATCACCGAGACTGAACTGGTTCTCTCTGAGCTGCTGTTGGGCCCACCTGCCACCTGGGCTCCCATATTGACCTTTATTCCCTGCTTTTGAAGCACAGCTGCTTGCACGGCACAGCACATTTCTGTGCGTCAAAGCAACAGGGAGAGTGCAGGAAATGGGTTGGAAAGCCTCTGCATGTGCACCAAGTGCATATTTTGCATGTGTGCGTGTGCAAATGTGTGCGCAAAGCACACCCACCAAGCCATGCCGACTGAACTGGTGGTAAACTATTTTGAAATGCACCACTGATGCAGGTAGTCCTCGACTTACATTGTTTAGCAATCATTCAAAGTTACAACACTGAAAAAGTTATTTATGACTGTTAAGCCTGTTCCCCAACCTGGGTTAAGGAGACAAGCTAAACAGGATGTGCAGCGTTAGTCAGATAGGCATACAGATAAATGTGTGAGATAAGTTTGTATGTTTATTAACATACAGTAAAAATAACAGATACACTTATGTTATCAAAAATATAGTTTATTCCATTTAGAGTTATAGCATAGTCAAAATAACAGTCCATTAGTCATGTATCATTTTAGTCAGTCCATTCAAGGATATTCAATTAGCAAAGTCCGTGTAGAATATCCTATGTCAGTTCACTTACAAATCAGTCCTTTCTCTCTCCTTTTCAGTAGGGGAAAAACGCAGTCTTCATCCAGTAATTAGGGATCATCAAGCCAGAGAGAGCAAGCTGCAGTACCTTGCTTCTTTTATGGTGCTTTCACAACCACTCCCTTAATTACATTCCTATAGTTAAAGTTGTAAACACTTTAACTTACAAACCATGATAACATATTTATTATTTTACCTAAACCAGTTAGGGTAAACAATGTTATCCCTAACAATGACCATTTTTCATACTACTGCTATAGCATCTCCATGATCATGAAAATTTGGGTACTTGGCAACTGGCATTTATGTGATCACCATTTGTAACCTTCCCAGCTGGCTTCTGACTAGCAAAGTCCATGGGGGAAGCCAGATTCACCTAAAAACAGTATGATTCATAGTCACGAACCAGTAGTAACTCCAGTTGAATTCCACCCCTGTTCTGGAGGCGTGTTGCTCCACTGATTAATTGTTGTCACTGTCAGGAAATTTCTCATTAGTTCTAGGTTGCTTCTCTCCTTGATTAGTTTCCATCCATTGCTTCTTGTCCTGCCTTCAGATGCTTTAGAGAATAGTTTGACTCTCTCTTTATGGTACTATTTTTCCATCCCTATAGACATCCTGTTATCCTCTTTTTATTGTTTCAGCCTATTATAGATGATTTCTGATTTATTCTAAATTCTAAAACAGGTTGTCTCCATATCTTTCCTCACTGTATTAAAGATTTTTTTGGTCTATGTTTACATATTATTGTAGTATTGTTCTTTTATTCTGGGCTTCTGCTAGGATACAAAAATGACACTGTGGGGAGATGTGCTGAGTCACAAGACACTTTTTGGAAGCTCATCCACAATACTGGATATGCCACTTCCCAACTTATTTCTCCTCTCCTCTCCTCCCATCTAGTACTGCCTCTCTCTTTTCCTTCTACACCAATTTCTGAATGTTATCCTTCCATTCTTATATCTGACAGCACTGGAATATTAAGTCTTTATTTTGGCAAATAAATATGAAACTAGCCAACCATTTTGGCATATTTTTAAGGAACAAAATATTAGCGATTTGGAATTTGGAGGACTTTTTCATTGTGGGTCCTAGGATGTTCACCTATGGTCCAACAGGTCACAAAACAGACTTACGTTAAAGTATGTTACCTACATTGATTTTCAGGTTTTGTCTAAGTTTACCAAACTAATTTGGAGATGCTAAGAATGGCTCTTGTAAATGCCTATCATTTCTATATTTTACAATTGCACCAAGTCTTTCTGTCAGTCTGTGCTCCCTTCAAATCCCAAGAAAAAAATACTCAGACTCCATGGGTAGAGCAAAATATCCTTTTACTGGAAAATAAAGTGAAAGCTGCAGATTTAATTCCGAATCTGAGAAATTGGCCGGCAGATCACATATACAAAGGAATGGAAATGCTCCCCAAAGTCCAAATGACTCTTCCAATTAAAAGTTCTGAAAATGATCATGTGGCCATCTCTAGGTGGTGATGAGGCTTCTGTCAGTTGACCTTGACATATTTTGATAAAAGTTCGCAGTTTCACAAAAGGGGACAGAAGCTAGCCAAGAAAAGGAAAGTTAAAGAAAGGAATCCCCCTCCCCTTGCTAACCCAGCAAAGGAATGCAAAACACCTCCAGCTTTCTTCCCCTCCAAGTTTCCCCCCTCCCTCTGTTGCTAATGACAGCCGAAAGAAATAGATTGGCATAGCAGCAGAGAAGCAATAGTTAGAATGCAGAATATATATATTATGGAAGATATCTTGAGGCTGACACTTTCCTCAAATGTAGAAACACAAGTCAAGAAATTGACTTACTTACCAGGATAGGAGGGCTTTAAGCCTCCAAATATATTTTTGTTTATGTTAGAGCCTCCAGCCAAAACCAGTTGTAGAATTATCTACTTGGAATTAAAAACAGTTAGATCTGAACACAAGCATGTGTTATTGCTTTGTATTATCATTGACTTGAGCTCACATAAAATTAGTTTCTAAGGACCCAATTATTAAGTGCTTCCCCCCCCCCCTTCAACAGGAGAATTTGGATGGAAAATATCCCTTGTTGATTTCACACATTAACCAGTGTTAAATGGTTCAGTAAATCATAGTTGACCTAGTTTACACACAATTACCTCAAATTAGCCATTACCATTTTAGTCTAGCTTGTTCTAATTTATAAGGTTAATATACAGTATATACCTGTGTGTTATGTATACCAAAAATTGGATTCCGCAAACTACTGTTAATTTTATCATGAATTAGTATGTTACTATAACCATGATTTTGTATTATTACTGTCAAATAACTGGAAATCAGACAATTCGGCGGTATACTAGAACTAACCCAAAAACTTATTGACACAGCACTCTTTTCTTTCTGATGTTGTCCGGAGTTTCAGGTAGGAATCATTCCCAGTTCTATCCGATGACATCCGAGATTGAACTGTTTTTCTATTTTCATACACCATGCCAGGCAAAAACATAGGCTACGCTTCTGTCAGAGGAAAAAAAATAAAGTTTGTGCTGATAAACTATGAAAAGGGAACTAACTAATCGGAAAGAATCCTACGCTAAGATCCATCATAACACATTCGGATAGCCTTCTCATCCGAACTACATTTCCCAATGTCCTTTGGTGGAACTTGAGATGTTCCCGGAAGTTGTTCCGAAAATTCGTCCCTATGTGATAGAGATCCGATGTCCTTTATTTGGTAAGCATTTCTGCGTTATTTTTTCCCCCTGGATTAGACTTTTGGCTGTGATCACGTCCTCTTGTCCTTTCGCAAAAGATGCACTCTGATATACAAACTTTAGCTTATGCCGTTTAAATCGTGTAGTTGGGTACAACTGGTGTCTGATATTCTCCACGTGTTAGAATGCAGCTTCCACTCTTTTCATCCTAATTGAATCTCCCATTCGATGGCACTTGTCGTCCAACACAGTTTACCACTCAGAGTCTCTGGGAGTAGGGCGGCATATAATTTCAATTATTAGTTAGCACCAAATTTGGTGGCTAAATTAGGTTATTATTTTACTCCGAATGATTAATAAATACTGACCGGAGTCAGATAAAATCAGTAAAATGAGAGTAATAAGTCCTAGCAGACATCTCGTTATTTCTGCCTTCCCTACTGTTTAAGCCAACTTATTACGTTTTAAGACTAATTGCATAGGAATTTACAATATGTAGGTTATTATTGTAAACTGAATTTAAATATTTTAAGTATAACACCATTACAAGCCTATAATTCATATTATACCTGTTTGTAAATTTAATGGTTTAATTCTAAACCAATTCGTTGTGTTTCATTTCACAGCTCAAGGCACAACTGTGTTAGAGCCTGCCTTTTCCTGTATAAATTTATCCAACTTCCAAAACTGATGAACCTCCTGCTTTCCAGATAGTGCTCACTTATAAGATTTAGTTGATCCAGTCATTGTGACCACTAGTTAGCAAGATTTGGAATGACAATGAAATGGTTTCTCATTTCTGCCTTGAAATCTTTCACTGAGAATTTCAAATACTGCTCTCCAAACTTAATGGATGCCACTAAAAGTCAGAATTTCCCAGAGATACTGTATGGAGATACTGTATCTTCCTGAAATACTTACCTAAAGATGCTTCTTTCTCTTTTCAGTGTTGGCTTAAAATCCTTTTTTAAAAAAATAATTAATGTCTATTTTAAAATACTAAAATAGCATTTTAGCTTTTATTATTTGTTTATTCATTATATTTATAACATTAGTTTTTTTAATCACTTTAAAAGCTATATTGGAATAAAGATGCAAGAAGAGCCAGTTGTGCAGCTGGACTGTTAACAGACAGACCCAGCTTGTAGTCCTCCCCTAGGCATGGCAACCAGCTGAATGACTTTGGCTCAGTCATCTCCTGTCAGCCTAATTAACAATGACAAGCTAGCTAAAAAATAAAACCCCATGTCACACCATGCATTGATAAGAACTAGGCAAGCGCAATGTAAAACAAGTGCATCCTGAAAATAACTGGGACAAATACTAACAGATAATCAGAGTTGGAAGGGACCTTGTAGGTCATCTAGTCCAACCCCACCCAGGCGGAAGACTCTACACCAGGGGTAAGGAACATTGGCTCTTTTATCACTTATGGACTTCAACTCCCAGAATTCCTGAGGGAGCCATAAAAGGTTCCCCATCCCTGGCCTACTGGTTTTTTCAGTTGTGAGGGAAATCAATTTTTGACTTGAATGGGACTGTTTAATATACAAATGTAGGACATACAAAGAATATATATAAAAATATGTCCTACATTTGTATATTAAACAGTCCCATTCAAGTCAAAAATTGATTTCCCTCACAACTGAAAAAACCAGTAGGCCAGGGATGGAGAACCTTTTATGGCTCACTCAGGAATTCTGGGAGTTGAAGTCCGTAAGTGATAAAAGAGCCAACGTTCCTTACCCCTGCTCTACACCATTTCTGACAAATGGCAGTCCAATCTCTTCTTGAAAGTCTCAAGTAATGGTGTTCCCACAACTTCCAAGGGCATGGTGTTCCATTGGTTAATTATTTTCACTGTCAGAAAGTTTGTCCTTATTTCCAGGTTAAATCTCTTCTTGTTCAGTTTCCATCCATTATTCCTTGTCTGGCCTACAGGCCCTTTAGAAAATAGCTTGACCCCTTCCTCCCTGTGGCAGCCCCTCATATATTGGAAGACTGCTATCATGTCTCCCCTGGTCCTTCTCTTTACTAGACTAGCCAAGCCCAGTTCCTGTAACCTTTCTTCATATGTTTTAGTCTCCAGACTAAGAACAACAAGTATGAATGTGTAGGTGGTAGGGGTGGGAATAAGTTAAAAAGCAATCAAGTTGTGTTAATTCTGCTTAGATTTGGGGCTTGTGAAAGATTAGAGACTTGAGCATTCATTTAAAGCTACCCCATGGCAGCAATAGCTATTGCATTCAAGTAATATTTTGATAAAGAACAGATTTATTATTAATATCTTCTGCCTATTATTTTCTTTTTTAACTTTTCTTCTATAGTTTGGTATAGTAGTTAAGATACTGGCCTTGAAAAGGGAGAGAGTGCCCCACTTTGGCCCTGAAAGCCGATTTGGTGACTTTAGACTAGTCATTCTTTCTCAGCCCAAGTGGAACCACATAGGGTCTTTGTTGTGGGGAAATAGGAGGAGGAAGGAATAGTGTATTAGCTATGTTCACCATCTTGAGTTATTTATAAACATAAAGATTGAATAAAAATAAATAAATAGTTCTAATGCTTTTTAATAATTATTATGTAATGGTTTTAGATAATGACTGTTTTATATAGTTACTGTTTTACTGGATTCTAGTATGCAATCACTTTTTATGAGATGAGCAGCTATATAAATTTATTAATAAATAAAAGTTAAATTGATATGGTAGACACATACATACTGCTATAGTAAATGAGAGACAATTTTTGACTGTTCATTACAAAAAGATTAAATAAAACTGTTTAAAATAAAGGGGGAAAACAGATCCTGTATGATTTATATGACTTGGTTTCTCCTTATTTTTGCAATATCCTAATTCTACCTTGGAAATGTGTGACTTTCAAACAGTGTTTCTCAGCCATGGCAATTTCCAGATATATGGGCAAGACCCAAAATTCCACAATAGATATGGCCATTGATAGTAATTCTGGGAACTGAAGTCCACATACCTGAAAATTTTGAACATTGGTTTAGAGGACCTTGTTATTGACTTAACATATTTAAGCTAATGAGCTGACTTTCAAACAGGAGTAAAGCCTGAATTGATTTGTCCAAGTTCCACTCTTTAACCAGCTACGATGGCCACAGCCTCGAGGAAGTCTATTTTACATTTGGCAACTTTCATCAGGAAGCCTTTGCTAACTGGTAAGCATTGTGCATTCTCTAGGTATTGGATACTAGAATACTGCTTCTTTGTGGCCAGGAGAGTAGTGATCTTACATTAGAAATCAACAGCCCATTCCAATCTTTCTGAAAAAATGAACATTATGTCAGATATTGGCCATCTGCTAATCCTCCATGTGGTGGTCTTCTTTTGCTCAAGAGACAAGGGTGTTGTCACCATAAAGCTATGTTATTTGGCTTGGGAGGGACAGAGAGACTTGACTTCAATGTAAAATTGATTAAGCCCTTTTCTATTCATGCAGTATTAGTATTTAGTTTATGCAAGAAGAAACAGTTCTATTTGTCTGATTTTTGCTTATTTGTCAAATGTCTTTACAGGTAATCCTTGACTTATTCATTTAACAACTGTTTGAAATTATGGCTCTACAAAAAGAAGTACAACCCTTCCTCACATTTAGTATCATCATAATCTCTCTGTAGTCACACCATCAACATTTGGGGCTGGCACATATTTATGAGCCTTTCAGTGTCCCATGGTTACATGATTACCATTTGCAACTCTCCCCTGGGATTTCCATAGGTAAAATCCATAGGAGAAAGCCAAATTTGCTTAACAACTGCATGATTCCCTTAATGACCACAGGCTAAAAAGATAAAATTGGGTATGATTCATTTAGCAACCACTTTACTTAGCAACAGAATTTCCAGTCTTGGTTGTGATTGTAAATTGAGGACTACCTACCGTATATTCATGGATAAGGAAATATAATGAAATTTGGCGTGATAAATCTAAATTCCCAAGACTACATCAGTTAAGAGGAACAAATAATGCAGCTTCAATCAGGCGACTGTAGGTATGACATATGAGCAGAAAAAGAACCTTGTTGGTTATTGAATGTTGCTATTGAATGACATATACTTGGGTTCCCAATATATGTAGTCTTGCCTTAAACGTCCATGAACATTAATATCCCTTCCCTACTTCACCCTTTTCTGTATGTTCTAAATCAGCCCTACTCAGCTTGAGATTCCCAGTTCCCATTATTCCAAGGTACCAAAGCTGAGGATATGAGAATTCCAATCCAAAATACTGGAGAAAAGCAAGTTGGATAAAATATAGAAGTCCTTTATCTTTTTCTTTCAAAGTTACACTTTGATTTACAGGTTTTGAACAGTAAAACAACTGGATTTATGCCAGAATTAAAATCCCTAAATTTATCATCAACCCCTAGATTAGCACCACAAGGTATAACCTTGGTATTATTTTCATTCCCACAATGTTTAGAGACTGACAGTCCAGTGTGTATTCTGTTACTAATACTATTTCGCTCCTGTATTTGTAGATGCAGCCATATTTCATGCCTGTCCCAAATCTACCTATTCACCACTTCCTGATGACTATAACTGGCAAGTATTAACTATTCTACATGTTATCACTATTAATTTACAAAGACTGTTAAATTTGTACTGAACGGGCTGGTAACTGAATTTCATACAGTGTGCCACCATATCCCCAGTACACTGCAACTCCCTTGCTTAATATGTGGGTTGAAGACAGATGCAAAAACTGGTGTGTGCCTTTGTTTTAAACTAACCAGCCTGATACATTGATTAGGTTTTATTAATTAATATATATTATTTTAATTTCTAAACAGATAGTAGCAGTTTTTTCATAAAGATTATTTAAACTGTGAAATAACTATCACTAGGACAGCAAATCCTGCAGAAGAATTATTCCCAATATGTGGAAGAGTATACAAAGCACTTGTCTTTTTTGATACTGTAAACTGCTTCCAGTTGTTTCTGCATTTATATTGTTCTTTAATTATGAAAGAGAGGTGCTATATGCAGGGTTTCTAAAAGTTGTTTCACAAAAAAATTGTCTAGCTTTTCTGCAAGTTTATATATTAGGGGCAAAATAATAAGCAGGCCCAATAGAGCCAGCATGGTCCACTTTGCAAGTTAGCATATTATTGCCATATTATTATTATCATATTATTACCATATATTGTTCTGAGACAACTCAGAATTCTAGGAAATTTAGCAAGAAAACTGACACGAGTGCCAAAAAATCTTGAATAATCTTTCAAATGTTTTATACGTGTTTGATCTCCTTTTTAGTTGTATTACTATAGAAGTACCAATTAGTTACTTTCATTAATAGTTTTCAACAGAAATATTGAATCATCTTCTTGTTCTTTGCGTTATTTTCATCATACTGCAGGGTACACAATTTTACATTTCACCCACCACTTTGCCGGTATGCAGCATTGGAAGGGCATATGCCCATGGCTATCATGTCTTCATGCAGGCAGTTCATCCATCCCACAGAAATATTGAATATGGGTGTTTAAAATTTTCTTGTGTTTAGATTACAAATACCACCTTCAGCTCCTATGCATTGCATGTTTGCTTGTTTGTTTTTTTATGTTTATTAAAATACTTCGTTATTGAATATATTTTGGCAACTTTTAATCTTGTTAGTGTTTTTTAGTTAAATGTTTTATAACTTATTCAAAATAATTATGTTTAGTATATTTTTTGTAAGTTTTAATTAAAGCACTATCTCCAATGCCATCTTTTTAAAATGGCAGGAATGTTGATGTCTATTTCATTTTCTAGCAAAGTTGAACTTGCTATGACATCAGATGGAAAGACAATTGTTTGCTATCACCCTTCAGTGGACATCCCATATGAGCACACCAAAGTAAGTTACTGAAAATTGTTATTAGTCCTAGGTAATCTTCATATATATGGTGCTGGATGTTTATCCCATGAATGTGATTTACAAGGTAAGATCATAAAAGGTAAATATGGGAGGTAGCAAAATTACATTAATTACCTCAGATACTTTGAGCCACTTTCAAATAGATGATATGGATTCAGGTCATATAGTGGGAAAATGGTGTCCTGATAATCTCAGTACTATTAAAAGAAGTACAATATTGGCTTTAATCTTAAATATTGTTCAGGATCATTTTAAAAGGTGTAAATGCTTTCATTGAGTATGAATTATCTTGAGTACAGTTATAAATGATAAGCTGTAGAGGGACTTTGCTCCCTCTCTAAAGTTTTGAGTCAGTGATTCTAATATCGATTGGAATAACATTTAGAGAATAATACTTTTATTTCACACACAATTATATGAATTCAGTGCCACAAAATATGTAATTATTGACTCTTGTAGATTAAAGGGAGTAGGCAGAGAGGATAAGCAAGTCTTCCAAATTTAAAAGGGAGCATATCACTGGATATATGTGGTTAGGAGGGAAACAGTAAGAAAGTCAGCACGGTCTGTATGCTTTGCAGGTAAACTTCCTGGAGAAATACAGCTGCCCATTGTTGGAAATAGGATGCTAGGCTAACTATACACATTAAGAAAAGCCTTGTAAAAAGCGTTTGTAATAAGGTCTTATTAGAAAGGCTTTTTATAAAACTTTCCTTGGTGTATATTAGTATTAAGAGTTCTGCTGTCTTGTACTCCTAGCATCTCTTAGCTTTACTATGGTCAAATTTACCAGCACATTTGGATGTGTAGTGTTAGTAAATGGAATCTCTTTGGAGAAATCGACTTTTGTTGTATTTCTTAATTTGGATGACCTATACTTTGACAGCCCATTCCACAATTAGACCCAGTGACCTATAAAGAAGAAACACACGATCAAGTCCTGAAATCTAAATTAGACGAAAAGGAAGTCTACAAGAATGAGCCTACAATTGAGACACTTAGTAAAATGTTTTACACAACCAAACATCGCTGGTATCCTGTAGGACAGTAAGTATATCTGAAGGTATCAATTGTAAAATTAAAATGGAATGGAATTACAATACTTCAAGTTCTTTCCTGGTGCATAACTCAGTTGAATACGTATCACAGGTTTGGTCTGCATTTATTGACTGATTAGGGTTCAAGGATTCAACCCTTAGGTTCATACATTCTCTGGAAATAATAGAGAAGTGGTGTTTGGAATTTGCAAGAGCAGAGCATTTCTGTTACTCATTAAGGTAGCCAGTTTTTTTATTTATTTTTTTCTGTGTGAGCCTGAAACACCCACAGCATTCATGCACTCATAGTTCCTCACATTTCTATCCTTCTGATTACCCTATAGGTAGATTAAGGAGGTTGGATGAGTTTTCACAGCTGAGAGTAAATCTGAACTATTTCTATGGTACCTTAACCACTGCACCAAAACTGAAAATAACTGCATATGTATCTTGGGTGAAAATGTCTAAATGCTGGAAAAATTTGGGAACATGTTATGCTGAGTAGACATTGATATCAGCAGTACTTCTCACATTTAGATTCAAGAGTTAATTAACTATTTTTAGAAGTTAAACCATATCAATTATTGTTCTTTCTTCTAACTCAAATGATTTTTTTTTAAGGTACAAAATTATTTGACTTTACTAAAGCAGTTTCTTTAGATTCAGAAAATCTGGCTATTGTTTTGCATTTTCTAAAATGTAGCAGTACTGTGTTGTGCAAATACTTTGCTTTTTATTTATTTTTTTCATATCTTGGAACTCTTAGGAATGTAATAACCTCATAGAACAGGGGTCGCCAACCTTTTGGACCTCAGGGACCACCAAACTCACAATTTTAGATCCCAGGGACCACTAACCGGTTTTGTGGGTGTGACTTGGTGGTCATGTAACTGGCTGGGCATGGCTTATATGTAAATATTATAAATATTTATATAAATATTGATTTATTTATAAAAAAGAGCAACTTTTACCCAAAATCAGGCATAGCAGGCAGGCAGATTGAGTTGCTCACAGAATCACAGATTCATTCAGAAATCTATCTGCCACTGGCTAGCTCAATCTATCACATAAAATTTCCTTGCAAGCAAATTCATAAAATTTGCGAGCAAGCAAACTCACAAAATTAACTTACAACACACCATGTATGTAAATATTGAATTTTTTTATAAAAAAAGCAATTTTTACCCAAAAGCAGGCAAAGCAGGCAGATTGAGTTGCTCGCAGAATCATTCAGTGATCCATCTATCTGCCATCGGCTAGCTCAGTCTCAAATTTGCTTGCTGTGAGTCTGCACTGAAGTTGCTTGCAAGCAAACCTTCAGTCCTAAGGGAAGCAGAGCCAAAGATCTAAAGACTAGCTAGAAAGCAAGAAACCCAAACATTTCCTGCTTCCTAGCTAATCTAAATCTCCCGGCACAGCAGAACAGATGATGGTCGGAAAGAGGAAAAATAGCAATTTTAGCAGGCAAGTTTGCTGGGTAAGGAGTGAGTGGGTGGGGAGCATTCCTGCAGGCCATGTGGGCAGCACAGTCTTATGTTTCTGCGCAGCCTGGATTAATTGCTTTGGGGGGTGCTCTGGGGGTGAGATTTCTCTGTGGCCCATCAATATTTCCTCACGGCCCACTGGTGGGCAACCGCTGTCATAGAAAATGTGCAGTTCTTCTTTTCTTCCTAAGAGTTCGCTTGCCTAAGAATGGCTTCACTAGCAAATTTTGTGAGAAATATATTCTGGAGTATGTTTAGTTTTACATCTCTATTTTTCAAGACTGAAACTAAGAACAAATATTTTTGTTTTATTGCTTAGTGGACCATTTTACTCCATAAGCCACTTGGCCAATAAATACCTTTCAATGAAATTGCTTCCTGGTGGAAGTAGTGAAAAAGTATCATGATTGCGCCCTGTACCTCTTTGGGAAGTTGATATGTCTTTAGCCCAGTTGATGTGCACATGAGATGCATTCTAAATGTTTTGGTGTCAATCATATGCTCTTAAAGGAATATACAGTTTTGGAGGAGAAAGAGTTTGAGGAAGTTTCAGGTGTGTCATTGATTTCTATTATGGTCAAGAAAGTTCAAGAAGGTACTGAATTGGATGTACTCATATTGTACTTTTATGCTTAGAATGAGCAAGGTTCCTGTCAAGCCCTCAGAATTAAGAAAGACATGGTAATTCATCAAGCAGATTTCTTTATTTTTCACTACCTCTAGACAGAATCTTGCCAAACTAAAGCACTGTACTATACAAGCCTATACTTGGAAACTATTAGGGAGGGGCTCTCTTCACTCTCTTTCTCTCACACAAATTATCTGAACTGAGTTGTCTCTTACTCCTCTGGAATGCATACTCTTCCTTGTAAGAAAGACTCTGGATCGGTACAATCCACCACAATTCCTTTTGAATTTGAATTTACTTTTGAATTTGGTCCCAGACTCCCAGTTTTTTTTTTTTTAAAGAAATAATTCAGTATTGACATGGAATTCTAACTTTAGCAACATAACCAGAAGGACAGATAACAGATTTCCAGAAAATCTTGTTTCTTTTTTCCCACCAGACATTTCAGTGAAAGTGGAAATAGTGCTGGGTATGCTTTGGTGAACCTCTACTCCTATGAATATTCCAAGCAGAGTTCAGATTTTAAAAACATTTGGAATCCTTCTACAACTTACTTCTGCCCTTCAGCCAAACAATAGAAGATTTGTTACGATTACAGAAAAATTGTTTAATTTGCAGAACTGCAGAAAAATTATTTAATTATAGGATTAATATGTCTTAACAGTTTTCCTTTATAAAGATAACGTTTTCAAATATAACTATTAATAACACTCCTAGTCTCTTTAAAAACAAGTATTGAAATTATTTGGTGTCTGAGGCACTAGCGTAATATAATCTTCTGGGTTTTTTTTCATTTAGGTATCACACTAGACGCAAGAAAACCAATACTCCCAAAGACCGATGAAATTACATTTTGTCTTTATCATCATGGAAAACAACTTTCTGTAGATGGAGTATTCATTTCTAACTAAATCCTCATCAATTTCTCCAGATAATTTGTAAAATCTAAGGATATGCAAAATAGAAGTTTCATTCCCAAATATTGCTAAGTTGAATTGGTATATGTGAACCACCAGAGGGCACTACTGTACAAGAATTCAGTTTTACTATACTTTTTTGGGAAAGGGGAGATCTGTGGGTGTGGGCATGTGGAAGAATATGTTAACAATTTGCAGCCAAAACCAGAAATAAAAACAAAATAATAAACTTTATAAAAAAGTACCTTTTTACCCAATTGAAAATTATTTTGTATCTCTATAAAAATAATGACCAGATTTTCTATTCCAAAAACTTCAGTAAGATTGTCAGAATCAGTATGACAGAAAAACAAATATTGAGTATAATTGTAGTCTGCTATGAGCATAGGATTTTGTTCATTATAAAATCTAATACAAATTAAAAGAATAGAAAGAAAGTAGAACTGCAGAAAAGAAAGAAAAGGGGAAAATACAAAAATAAAAAATAAATAAAATGACATCACAAGTGTAAACAATTTGCAATCTTATTATCTCTTAAAATACAAATGATCTCTTTCTATATCCCAATCCTTATCTACATACAAATCTATAAAGCGCTATCATTACACTCTTGGTATCAGCAAAAGTCCATTTTTGTCCCTTCAAAAGAGATTCTTCAAAACTTTTAACAACTCTCTCTTGTAAATTTAATATAGGAAAATTACCTATATTGGTTTATTGTTTCTATTTTGGTTTATTGTTTTATATCCTTTTAATAACTATTATACAGCTGGTTTCTTTTATATGTCTAATGTAATATCTTTTTAAATATTGTTCTTGTACCCCATCATTTATAAAACCACTTTCAACTCGGTCAGGCAGAACTTGTTCCTCTTTTAGGTTCAGTCTCTCCATAGAGGCAGATGTTTCTGTTGACAGTATTAACATCAGAATCATTTTTTCAAAGATTACCTTCAATATGTCCAATGTTAGAATATTTTGTTCCATTCTGTAATTCTACAGTCAAGTTCATGTTTTCTTGTCTTCATTATAATAGCAATAGCACATAAACATACTGTATACACCACTTCACAGTATTTTACAACCCTCTCTAAGCAGTTTATAGAGTCAGCATATTGTCCTGAACAATCTGGATTTTCATTTTACCCACCTCGGAAGGATGGAAGGCTGAGTTAACCTTCAGCCTGGTGAGATTCAATCTGCCAAATTGCAGGCAGCCGGCAGGCAGCAGAAGTAGCCTGCAGTACTGCATTCTAACCACTGCGCCACCATAGCTCTTTGAGTTCCCTTGTGTCCAATTTTTAAAATCTTAACTCTTTTTTTTTTAAATTAGGCATTTTTCTGCAGAAAGACTTCTTTATAATTCCAAAGTCTTATTTCAAATTCATCTGGATCTTTAGTCCATTTGTAACTTTCTAAAATCAAATGTTAATCATCTTTTTCCTGCTTATTTTTTTAAAAAAATTTTTTTTAAGTTCTCAAATTAGTTGTTAAAACTTTCTTTTGCTAAGGATTGAAGGGAAACTCACTGCATGCTGTCAAAATCATTAATATAAAGATTTCTAATAGTTGAAAATGTATTTGAGCCTAACTGTAGCTTATTCCATAATTAATAAAACTATGGATAAATGAGATAAACCCAACCTAAAAGTCAGATGAAAGAATTAAAAATACAACATTAGAAGCATAGGAAACAATGTTATTAGCTTTGTAGTTTTTAACAAGAATTGGATAAATGTATTTTGGAAAGGAAAAAGAGAAAGCATTATATTGTTTTTATATGGAACTGGCCTGCAAACTGTTTTAGTGATTGTAAAACCACAGAAGATTGAGATCAGCTATGCAGATTTATTTTGGAGGAATTAGGATATTTAGCTCATGTTTATTTCTAAGCTCAGCATAGTGTCAGCATACTATGAAAATGTTAAATGCCCCCAAAGCCGCTCCTTAAATGTACAGGTAACCACAATTGAGCCCAAAATTTCCATTGCTAAACAAGACATTTATTAAGTAAATCTGGCTTCCCCATTGACTTTGTTTGTCAAAAGATCACATAACCCTGGGACATTGCAACCATCATAAATGTGAACCAGTTGCCAAGCATCCAATTTTGATCACGTGACCATAGGGATGGTGCAACAGTCATAAGTGTGAAAAATTGTCACTTTTTTCAAAGCAGTTGTAATTTTGAACAGTCACTAAACAAACTGCTGTAAATTGAGGGCTTCTTGCACAGCAAATTGCAAGAGAGATGTTCATCCTTCAAACAACTCATGAACTCCAGTGGCCTTGCAAGCATTTCTCATGTCTGTAGGGAAGAAGTGCCAGAAATCTGGTGGCAGGAGAAATCACAAAACTATTTCTGAGAAAGAAATTGTCTGACTTTCAAACACAATTCAGGATCTCTGGAATACTTATCCAAACATTTGCTCCATTAAATTTGCTGCAGCTTGCTTTGGGGTAGACATCTATTTTCATATGAAAGAAGGCTGTGCACAACTCTGGCTCCCACTCCCAATTTCAACTGTTCCCGCTTTGATTGTGAATGTGACACTATACCAGGACTGAACAAGCTTCTTGGGAAAGCAAAGAAAAAAAATCCCAAGAAAGTCCAGTTGCCTTCTGAAAAGCACCTTTGGGACAACTATGATCTGGATGACTGAGAATCTCCATAGACATTTACTATACCAGGAATATCCAAAGAGTACAAGGAGCATTCTGATTAAAATGCCTCAGCTAGCAGTAATTTTACCTATAACATGGGTTCAAAGTTGACTTTTCCAGAGCAGTTTTAATATTTCTAAATTAAAAATTGGCTTGCAGCCATCAGTTTTTACTTTCCAGTCAAGCTCATGAGCTGATTTTGGGCTCGGATATTCTTGAAAGTAAAGGTGATGATAGTGATTGAGGCTGAACTTTGCAGTATGTCAGATCCACTTTTTAGAAAAAAATATAGAAAGTTGATGCAGAGCCTTGTGGCCCTGAGAGTTATATATTAAATTCCAGAATTGTAAATTATGGTTCACAAACCACATATGGTGGTGCTTAAAAGATTGTAAATCCTTTTGAATTTTCAAGATTTTTGTATAAATACTACCTAACACATGATCTGTTGTTTACATGAGTCCCAATTACAATAAGCAAATGCTTCAAAATCATTATAATAGTTCATTTATGAGAACAGGTCATATTTTAGGTCATATTCAAAAAGGCTCACAAACTTTTAAACTAATGTGCTTAGTCAAAACTGAATTACTGACATGATCATACAGAATCATGTGAAAAGAAACTCTGATTATAAGCGTGACTGAGCAAGAAGAGGGTGAGAAAAGAGTAAAATATCTCTCAATCCAACATCTGTTTTTCATTAAGCAAAAATATAGGGAGACAGTTATGTAACTTCTTACTTGACTGTCTCTTAACTCTTGATTTGATAGCATGGTCTCAAAGTAGCTTATATACTAAACAACTTGTCAAAACACAAGAGATGATCCTTGCATAACACCTGTGCCAACAGGGAAAAGAGAGCAAAGCCAGAAAAACAAAATGCTAAAGTCATGGATGTGGAACATCCATCACCCACAAGAAATAAATTTTGCTAACCTCTTTCTGTCCAAAAGCTATTTGCACTCTCTTATACTAACACAGGAAGACGCTTTCGAATAATCTGATTTTGTGAGCTACAAAAAAAAAAAAGATCCTGTGAAAAAAACCCTAACTCTTTAGTACAGGTTTTCCTGGAAAATACGAGAAATCTAAACCCATTCAGCTGGAGTTATTAAAAACATACTTCAGTGGCAGAGAGTGTAATTGAATGCATCAGAGATTCCAAGAGTAGCCCCTGCTGAGAGATGAGAAAGAATCCCTCCAAAATGCTGAAGAACCACTGCTATTCAATGGTTGTTTTTTCTCATTGTGCTAAACCAGAATATATTACATGAACATAGTCATTGCTTAAGTATATAATCGGGTAGGATTCTACCAATTTGGACCAGTTCTATAGAATTGGTTATTATGATTCTGTGCAGTTCAGAGAATTGGCAATTGTGCCCCTGGCTGTCCCGGCCCTATCCGCCCGTCCCTCCCCAGCCCACCCAGTCAATCCAACATCACTGACTGCATTCTCTCTTGTCCAGTCACTCCTTAAGGTATTTTTTTCCCTCCCGATGATCAGCTGTTCCGATGATCAGCTGTGCTGGGATCCCCCTTGCTGTCTTACTCTTCTCCCCTGCGCTCCGGTTTTTTGCCTTCCTGTGCCCCAAGGAAGGCTCTCCTGAGGCCCAGGAGGCAAAAAAAAGGGTGCTGCAAAAAAAGCCACACCTGCCCAGTCACCTGGCCATACTCACCTGGCCATGCCCACAGAGGCGGTTGTTAAAAAATTTGAATCCCACCCCTGCGTATAATTATTAGTAGCATGTGTGAACTGCCATGCTGCAGCCTATCTAATTGCTTCACTCCTCTTGTCCCTATTTGAATTGATGTAAGTGATAATTGATTCATTGATTGAAGTGATAAAGCCTGAAGCAGATTGGTCAAAAAAACTTTTAATCTCCTATGTACTTATCTGGGAGTCAATTGCATTGATTCATCTATCTTTCCTTTTTAAGAAATCAAATATAAAATTGGATTCTGTCTTTTAGTAGGGGAAATAATACAGGCATCAAAGGATTTTTTTAAGAATGCACCAAAATACTAGTTTTTTTCAAATTAAATTATTACAAAGATAAATGAAACAAACAGTAGCCTTCCTTCAAACACCAGAGTGCATACAAATATGTAAAAGGCTTAGCAAATCTCCTTTTGAGTTCCATTTTCTGATGCAAATCTACAATTGTTTGCAAGAAGCTTAAACCTGTTTTTCCTGTTTCTCAATTCAGAGAAAAGACTGTTCTAAGAAGAGGACAAGATGTAAATAAAATGAAATCACTTCTATGCTGTAATTAGCAGCTAGGAAGAATTGGACATAATAACGCAGTTCTTGATACAATTATACATTATTTGTATGTCTATATGGAATCTATTCATGAATTAAATAAAAATCATCAGAAACTCAGACCACAAGGACCATTGGCAGGTATTATAATTCATCTGAACACACAGTAGAGATTGTGCTATACATTCTCCCTGAAAAAATAAGATTACACAGGATGTGTAGGTTGTTCTTAGGCATAAAGTGCCAGTTGCTACTGTAGGCTGGTGTACCATAAACTACGGTTTACATATTAGATTACTAAAATGTGTCTAGTGAAGGGCTGCTTTTCAAAATGATTTGTGAACAATAATTAGTTGAAGACCATGTATGCATTTGTTTGAAATAGAATTGGAAACTTTTATCCAATTGTGCTTGCACAAGTTCTTCCGTATGGCTGAATTGGTAGCAGTACATAGCTAATCTTCACTGAGTCCTATTCTCCCACCACCACAAAAAAAGCAAAATCAGATCTTAGTGTACTATTTGAACTGACGGGCTGTTAGGTAATCTCAGAACTGTAGGCTAGATTAAGAGGGCAAAAACAAATAAGCAAAACCAAAAAGCATCCTGGAAAAAGACCATGGCAAACATTTTCCATTACAGCCAAGAAGATTACATGGATATGTGCATGTCTCAGGTAGGACGAATTTGTTTTATTTTCTCATTGCAAAGTATGGCTCTTTCCCCATGTCTTTCACCATCAGTCTCATTTATTACTCTGATAAGTTCAGAACTGCAAAATCGTAATGCAAAATAAAAGGGATTAGAGAAAAAAGATCAGCAAAACCCAACACTTTCCAAAGTTTCTTTAAGTTTTCATTTGCTAAATATTTCAGCTACTGACTTGATTTATATTCCCTTCTGGTTGGAAAAATCCCTGAAAAGATTAAAAAAAACAACCCCTCTTAGGTCTACTTATGAAAAATTTCTAGTTGCTACTACTGTAATCTATTTCTAAAATCAGTGAATTCACAAGGTGATCAGGAGTCTTCCTTCTAACTTACCCAACTTCACTGTAATATTTTAAATTAGCATAAAAACTAATTCCAAACTACATGGGTGCCATTATGTAAAACTTGGATCTCTTTGGCTCATGGGGAGGGAGTGGCGTGCAATACACATCCTGAATTCTCAGAATTGCTCAATTTCTGCCTGAATTCTTAGAATTACTATTTTTTTTAAAAAAAAAAAAAGTTCCATCTAGTTGTCAAATATGCATAAAACCCTTATGGAAATATATACCAAAGCAAATATAAAAGTAACTCATTAATTTATCCAAATATTACATATTAGACTTTAAAATGGGAGGTTTCAATTGATTTTGTAAGTTGTTCATATTTAGAATTATTTCCAGATGCAAATAAATAAAGATATTTAAGATCCACAATATTTGCACAACTGTTAGCCAAAGTTTCTTTCACTTTCATAACAAAATAAGTACATTAAATTTCTCGTATCACTCCAAGAATGTTCATAGTTTACAGGTAGTCTTTTTCTTGCCTAAAGTAACTTTAATTGGACCTGCAAGTACCAATCACCTGTTTGAGAAAACGGAAATGAATCTCAATCTCAATCTTTCAGGTACCAGTCACGTGTTTGAGAAAAGTACCAATTTGAGTACTGTTTGAGAAAATAGTGTCATCCCACACTTCCTTTTAAGAAAGCATTGAATCAGCTTGAACAAGCACTGCATAAATGGTTCCAACACCCATGCTTCCTCCATCTCAGCACAGTTAAAGGGATTAGTGCTAACACAGATATTCAGTTTGTAGATAGTCCTAGTTTAAATCCCATGCACTGTTGTTTAACAGGATTTCAGATAAGGTAATTGGCATGTATTCATTAAATTATAAGACAGACTTATGACCAAAGTAGAAAATATAAAATGCAGATTTGTTTTCAACATTGATATTTTGTTTTTAAAAAATATAAATAACAGCCGTTAGAATAACAACTGAATAAGAGCACAAGTTTAATATCCCCTCCTGGTAAAAATTATTCATCTGGAGTTTTGTTTAAAAAAAATGAAGAATGAATTCCCCTCACTATGTTTCCTTCCATTCCTGCCAATATCACCTGCTGGCAGGAAAATATCTACCAATCACTTTCTTTAATATGAGATTGTATGGAGCTAGATTGTAAGGTCTGAACTGAAGCAGGCTTATATTATGTATATAGTAGCAATTATATATTGCTACTGGGGAATGCTACTGGGCAAGAGCAGGGGGCTAGTACTAGTAGCGCCAGAAAGAGTGAAGCGACTGGTCCAAAGCTAAAAGGAAGCTCAGCTGTGGATGCATCTGGTAGTGAACATAAAGTCCAATGCTGTAAAGATCTATTCTCCATAGGAACCTGGAATGTAAGATCCATGAACCAAGGCAAGCTGGATGTAGTCCAACAAGAGATGACAAGACTGAACATCGACATCTTAGGAATCAGTGAATTTAATTCAGATGACCATCAGGTATACTACTGCGGGCAAGAATTCCTCAGAAGAAATGGAGTAGTCTTCATAGTCAATAAAAGAGTAGGAAAAGCAATATTGGTATATAATCCCCAAAATGAATATTTTGGCCACCGAATGAGAAGGAAGGACTCTCTGGAGAAGAGCCTAATGCTGGGAAAGACTGAGGGCAATAGAAGAAGGGGACAACAGAGAATGAGATGGCTGGATGGAGTCACTGAAGAAGTAGGCGTGAGCTTAAATGGACTCCAGAAGATGGTAGAGGATAGGAAGACCTGGAGGAACATTGTCCATGGGGTAGCGATGGGTTGGACACAACTTTGCAACTAACAACAATATAAAATTGTTGGCTACATATTTAGCATAATGCTCATTAAAGCTTGTAGACACCACTTAGTTTAGGAAAATTCAAGTTAATAGAGGAATTACTATTCTTTCAGAATTAAATACAAAACAATTGACGTCAGTGATATTAACTCATACCAATGGAACAGAAGGTCTTTATTGTTGAAGAGTCTATGTTTATAACAATACAAGAAGACAGAAGATCAAATTCTGAAGGTTTGAGACATTAAAATTGTAAAACTGCACAAAACTGGATCACATTTACAGAACTGACACAATCTCAGTATATCAAAGTATCAAGAACTGGGCTTTCCAATAATTATTTATGTTGGAGTAACACTGTTTTTCTCTATCTTATATTGCTTAACCCTATAATTGGTGTAATGTAATTATGTTGCAAAATGATCCAACATTATGATGCATTATAATTTTACAATTAATACAAGGAATAGCAATTCTCTTACAACTTTGAGTAAAATATGGCTTACCACCTTAAAATAATTCTTTTGGAATCCTTTTATAATACTACAATAAGATTTGCTCAGTAATTGACTTAATATGGCCAGGATGTAGGCTAGTAACTGGGTCATTCTAGACATACTGGTATTATCTGGGACTCCTTTGGCTGGTATTTCCTGCTATCCTCTGCCATTTGTGGGTTGGATCTTTGTCCTTTCTGGCCCGTGTACATCGCCAGAGGGAGATAATTACCTGGATCCAAGAAGTAGTCAATACCTTACAGCAGGGGTGGCCAACCTTTTGGACCTCAGGGACCACCAAACTCATAATTTTAAATCCCACGGACCAAAGACCCTGGGAAAATCCCCAAAAAAGTTGCAGGGAAATTCCCCACCCCGTTTTCCTACTGATCGATCATTCTTTATTTGGGATTGCAGGATACCATCTCCAGCTCCGTTCTCAGGGAGAGAGAGAAAGAGACTTTTGGCTCCGTGCAAGAAAAGCAGAAAAAGCAGCAGAAGTCTTTCTTTCTTTCCCCCAAACTCCGCCAGAAATGAGTCTTTGTGAGACTTGTCGTGCCGGCGGTCTCTTGGAGTAGGATGCCTTGCAGGGTCCCAAAGACTCATTTCTAGCGAAGTTTGGGGGAGACAAAGACTTGCTTTCCGTGCATGCAGCCAAAAGCAGAAGAGGAGGAAAGAAGCAACCCAGTGGCCAGGCAAGGCACGTGGGGCGTGTGGGGCAAGTTCCCCCCCTCTGCCCTTCCCCCCTCCCCTCACTACTTCATGTTGTTCACAATGCAAGCAACATAAGCCTTGTGTTCCCACGCAGCCTGGATTGCTTTCGGGGTGCTTTCGGTGTGACATTTCTCTGCAAACCACCAAAATTTTCTCATGGACCACCAGTGGTTCCTGGCCCACTGGTTGGCAACCACTACCTTATGGTACTGCAAAAGGGTACTATCGGCACCTTAAAAGAGGGTGAGATGTGCTTCCTCCTTAGGAGGCCTTCTTTGGACACAGAGCTATTAAATAACTACTGCTGTTTCCAATATTCCCTTTTTAGGAACGATAGAGGTAGGGAACAAAGAATGAAGCTTTGTAGAGAAAATTGATTTTATGTAGTTTTTCAGGTGTTGTAACTATGTATCATTGCAACTATGTATCATTCATGTGTTTGCAACATTGTATCATTCACGTGTAATCATTAACTTTTGTCTCTTCAGTGACCTTTGCAAGGCACGTACAAGGGACAAGGAGCTAGACGGTTGTTAATAAGCTTATCCACATTGTAAATAATCTGTCCGGTATGCAGCTTTGTAAACATGCACATCCTGATGAGATTACCATGTTTGACTTGAGCTTTGATTAAATCATTTTCTTGTAAAAAAGCACAATAAAAGAGCGTGTGCCAAGACATTCGGGGCGCGCTCATCAAGAGGAAACCTCGCTTCCTGTCGTTTCTCTTCCCTTCGCTCCCTATCATGAGCCGCCCATCAGATGCGGGATGGCAGATACCGCATTCTGGTGACCCCGACGTGATTCCCTAAGGGGGATACGCAGCGACGCGCCCATATCTTATCAGCTCGATGGGAGCTGTGCATCGCCAGGCCTGAAGCGAATTGCACGTCATCGGATCTGAAACACGGTCTCGACTTTCGTAAGTATGGGTGGAAACTTTTCTCAACAACAGACGCAGCATCTGAAGGAATTGAGGGAGTTAGTCGCTTCTTCTAAATATTCTGCTAATTTAAAGGGCTCTCCTGTAAAAATGAAACCTATTGCTACATTATTGGCTTATGTGTGGCAACATTGTCCCAATTATTCAGAGAAAGGGTCCTTAAAAATTTCCACTTGGCAAAAAATTGGTGAACATCTCCATAGTCCTCCTCGTGCACCTATTGGCATTTTGGTCACTTGGAGGAAAATTATGGAGGCTTTAAAAGTCCATTATAAAATAGAAGCAGGGAGTATGTTTGAATCTCCCCCGCCAAGTTATGATAACTTTTCAATTTTCCCTAACTCAGGCAGAAGCTGCTGCCATTATTCAACAATGCCCCACATGTAGTAAGCAAGGACATTCCATTCCCATAGGAGTAAATCCTAGAAGATTAAAAGCTTGTGAAATTTGGCAAATGGATGTAACTCAGTATCCACCTTTTGCCCCTTGGAAATATTTGCACGTTTCCATCGATACATACTCAGGGTTTATTCTGGCCACTCCTCAAAGGGGAGAAACTGTAAAACATGTCATCAATCATTCAATTCGTACCTTTGCCTCGCTGGGACGCCCAAAAGAAATCAAAACTGACAATGGACCTGCCTATACAAGTTCTGCTTTTTAGGACTTCTGTAACAGATGGGATGTAACCCACAAGTTTGGGATTCCCTACAACAGCCAGGGGCAGGCTATTGTGGAACGAGCGAACTTGTCTCTGAAACGTGCTCTTGATCGATATTCGTTGCGGGAAAAATCCCCGAACCTCCCAGCATTGCAAAATTCTCTTAACATTTGTCTTTACACTTTAAACTTTCTCAATCTGACTGGCATTCCTCCCACTTCTGCTGCTTCACGTCATTTTTCCTCCCCCTCACCCCCGCCTAACAGACCTCTGGTATATTATCGCAGATTGCCAGATCCTGCCTGGCAGGGTCCTGCTGAGCTTCTCACTTGGGGACGAGGCTACGCTGCGATCTTACTGCCAAACAAAACCACTTGCTGGGTCCCTGGTCGGGCAGTAAGACCCTATCATGGGAATTCCTCCGCTACATCTGTATCTTAAAACTCTTCCTGATATTCTTGCCTATATCTTCTTTGCAATTTCTACCTTACTTCAACAAAACCTATGCTTCCTGTCAAAAGACTATTCGTGTTAAAACCATTTCATTAACAGAAGGCTATTATATTTGCTCCATGTGGGTACGTCATGAAAATGCTACCCGTAGTTTTCACTCTGTCACTTCTGTTTTGTTTAAAGAACACTCTACCACTCGCTCTTTTGTTCCTTCTTTACTCTTCCTATGGAAAGGAACCTTAAAATCTTTTCCTCTATTCAATCTAAATTTAGGGGGACCTCGATGTCCTTCTATTGTATTATGGGTTTCCCCACCCCAACTAACATCCTTGATGAATTACCAAATTAATCTTTATTGTCATTATTGTAATTATTATCCTTTTTCTACTAATTGCATTCCCTCCTCATTTCGCAAATGTTCTACAACTAACTTGTCCATAGCCCTCTCTCCTACTTGTCATGCTTTTATATATCCGAACTTTGATCCTGTCAACAAACGACGCTTCAAAAGAACTGTCCATGACGATCCGCAGAAGCCTCATAGAAGATATAATATTACTTGGACTATAATTGACTTTCAAGGCGTTCGTTTAAGTTCTACAACCAATTTTTCTTGCATAGAAGACTTCTACCCACCACTTCAATTCGATTTGGCAGACGCACCCACACAACCAGGGGATATTCTGCAATCTACACCACTTCAGGAGGAACTTTAACATCACGCCTGAAAGGAATGTATTTTATCCCTGGCAATAATTTTGTTTGGATTTGTTCCACCGGTCTCATGGCATGTGTCCACGGGGATGAAATTGTTAAATCCAAATCATTTTGCATTCAAGTATGGCTTGTGTGTATAACTCTGATGATTTTATATCCCTACAGGTACCCATGGAATACCCCCTTTTGCAAAATCGTAAAGATTTAGATCTGTTATTTTTTAAAAACAAGGGGGATTGTGTGCTGCGCTTAAAGAAGAATGTTGTTTTTATGCCGATAGCAGGGGGGGCGTGTTGGATTCTATGAAAGAATTAGAAATACGCTTGAAAGATAGAGAAAAAGAAAGGTTAAACATGTATAATTGGTATCAAGGGTTTGTTTTCTATTTCGCCATGGTTTACAACCTTTTTAACTGCATTGGCAGGATCATTAATAATCATTATATTGATATGTATTATAGGACCTTGTTGTTTTAATAGAATATTGCAATTTTTTAAAAAAAAAATAATTATCCTCCATAACTGCTGATGTTAATGTGCTATTGCAAGCTCATGTTATATCCTCAACACCGGACGAAAAAATGTCATTGCTGAGTTACCGCTCCTTGGACAACCCTGACGCTGACGGGTCGCACTCTTGCCTAGATGACGGGGACGGCGAACATTTCAGAAAAATGGTTCCTGTCTTCTCGGACAAGGAAGAAGACTCGTCATAAATAATAAAAACAGAGGAGATGTTGTAACTATGTATCATTGCAACTATGTATCATTCATGTGTTTGCAACATTGTATCATTCACATGTAATCATTAACTTCTGTCTCTTCAGTGACCTTTGCAAGGCACGTACAAGGGACAAGGAGCTAGACGGTTGTTAATAAGCTTATCCACATTGTTAGGGATAACATTGGTTTACCCTAACTGGTTTAGGTAAATAATAATATGTAATCATAGTTTGTTATGTTAAAGTGTCTGCAACTTTAACTGTGGAATAGTAATTAAGGGAGTGGTTGTGAAAGCACTTTAAAAGAAGCAAGACGACAGATTGCTATATCTCTCTGGCTTTGAAGTTCCTGATTACTGCAAGGACACAACACTGCATTGCTCGAACGGGAGAGAAAACAAAGGACTGGCTTGTAAGTGTATTGACATAGGGTATTCAACACGGACTTTGCTAACTGAATATCCCTGAATGGACTGACTAAATGATACATGACTATTGGACTGTTATTTTGACTATGCTATGAACTCATAATGGAATAAACTATATATTTGATAGCACAAGCGTATCTGTCATTTTTACTGTATGTTAATAAACATACAAGCTTAGCTCACTCATTTATCTGTGTGCCTATCTGACTAACGCTGCACATTCTGTTTAGCTTGTCTCCCTAACCCTGGTTGGGGAAACCAGGCTTAACACACATTGTAAATAATCTGTCCGGTATGCAGCTTTGTAAACATGCACATCCTGATGAGATTACCATGTTTGACTTGAGCTTTGATTAAATCATTTTCTTGTAAAAAAGCACAATAAAAGAGCGTGTGCCAAGACATTCGGGGCACGCTCATCAAGAGGAAACCTCGCTTCCTGTCGTTTCTCTTCCCTTCACTCCCTATCATGAGCCGCCCATCAGATGCGGGATGGCAGATACCGCATTCAGGTATGTTTCAGGCCCAGCATGGGACAAAGAGGCAGTAGACACTCTAGATTACCTTTGATGGGATCTGGATTTCTCACTGCCTTGAGTATAAGTTTTACCTTGATAGAAGGTCAAGGGCTTTGAAATTCTTGCAATATCTCATCCTCATGCTATTGTCACTACCCATTTTCACTACCATAATGTGTATTTAAGGACTACTCAGAAGCTGCAAAATAATCCAGCATGCAACAGCCTGTGTGCTCACTAATTCCTGGCACTGGGACTGGGAGTACATGACAGCTGTGCACTGCCTTCCATTAACTGTCCAGGTACAATTTAAAGTGCTTCTTTTAATCTATAAAGTCTTCTATGACTTAGCACCAGGTTACTTTCAGAATCACATTCTCTAACTAGAATTGGCCCAATAAATAGAATGCACCCCGCGGGGGGCGGGGAGGGAAGTGTAGAAACAACTTTTAGATGTGGGTGACTAACGCCAGGAAATGAGTGCTGCTTCTCAGTGGCATTTTTGGCCCTTTTGAGATTTTCCAGCTGAAATTAGACTAGTTCCCACCATTGCTCCTTCTGCAGTTTAAAACAGAACTGTTTTGTAGAACATTTCTTATTGATACCATTTACTTGATAGTTTTTCCATTGTGTTTTATTTTAATTAGGCATTTTGATTTTATATGTGTATAAAATCTGTAAATGAGAGTCCGTTCCATTTGGTGTAGTGGTTAAGATATAAAGCTACAAAGCAAGAGACCATGAACTCTGGTTCTGCCTAAAGCTTGATTTAGAGTTGTCTGCAACTGCGCTGCCACATATCTGTGGTGTGAAGGGGTTCGTGGATAGGTGCAGATTGCAGGTGGCTGCAGATGGACTGATGTACACATCTCCCAAATCCCAACTGCGAATTGTGCATGTGGATTGATCCAACTTTGTTTTGTGCTTTGCTATTTAAGTGACCCCTAATTAGAACAAACATTCACAAACCTATAAATGCAACATCTACGCAACTGTTTCCAAATGACACATCACTGACAAAGAAGTTTAATCCAGGTGACTTCAAAGCCAGATGAATCACCATGGATCACTCACTTTCTCTCAACTCTAGGAAGAAAGCAATGGTAAACCATATCTGAAAACCTTGCAAAGAAAACTGATGGGAATGGTCCAGGCAGTCTCTGAAAATTGGACACAATTAAATGAAAGAAAAAAAATCTTTCAAGCATTTGAAGTCCTTAATTGGACTGCAACTGGATATAAATATAATAAATAATAAGCATCTGCAACAGCTAGCTGAAAATATTTATTTCAACAAAGTCAAAGAAAGGATTCTGAGAAATATATATGTAAGAGCAAACATAAAATCTGCATCCTAAATATTTACTAAGACATTCACATGTACAAATACTCAATAAGGACAATTTAATATTATCAAATATTACTATTTTTCCAGGATAAAGCAGAAGGAATAATTAAAGCTAAACAATCTCACACTAGAGAATTTAAATACAATAACTTCTAACAGGAATATAGAAATTCAAATTCAGAACAAATTCTCAGAATAGTTCAAAAAATTACTGAGAAATATTTTTAAAATACAGTTTGTTTATTTAGAAAATATACAGCTTGCCCTCTTATTAACCATTCTTACACCAAAGGACAAAAATAACATAAAAATATAATTGAAAACATTAGTAAAATTATTGGAGACAAAAAGATAAATATAGCAGCCAATAAAACTAAATGCTTACCACAAAAAGTGTATCTAAATAAACAAGTATTCGATGTCTTTTAAAAGAGCCACAGACCTGGATTTGGTAAGCCTCATTTGGCATTTGCCTCCAAGAACCATGTCTTCATGACAACCACACAACTGTTGATGTGTGCCAGATCATAAAAACCAGGTATGTTTACACAAAGTGAAAGAGATTTCTGTAAATATCTGCAGTGCACTTTACAGAGGTCCTTAAATGTTCAATACTAATCATACATTACAATCAGCCCTATTGAAGATTGTGATTTTTCTTTAAGCAGAGAATTACTATATAAAAATAAGAACCTTGAATTTTGCCCCCAAACAAAATGTTATATGTATTGAGTAATCCAACACAGGGAGCATTTAAAATGCTGCCCATTTCAATCCCTTATCATAACAATATGCATGAACCCTCTTCTCTGGTGAAGAATAGCCAGGGTCTCCAGTCAGCATCAAATTCAATCCTGAAAACGCCAGTCGCACAGTTATACCTCAGCCTAAATGTTGAATTACTGGAAACACGGACACATTAAATTTTCGGTTCGACCAATCTTCAAGGCTATTTCAGGCCTAATATTTTGCTTAGAAGCAATGCAGGGTCACATATTAATTGTAGGTGGTCCGGAAGCGGCTGAGGATGTAGGCAGTGAACTGCTCCCAAGCACTGACGGTAGGGCGGCACCTTATCAAGAGCCTAGTCCGCCCTTCGCGGAGAGGTCCCCTTGTCCCTCTTGTGCCCACCCCAGAATCGGCACACGCCCTTCTCACGTACTCTATCCCGGAGGATTTAAGCCTCACAGATCCCGAGCGACCTTTCCTCAGCAACCCCGTGAAGCAGCAGGAGCCCTCCGTGCACCCAGCAGCTTCACTCCGTAAAGAAGCTCGGCGGACACTGCTTGCCATGTTTTCCGGCGACGAAGACGCCCGGCCAGGACGACGGCCGTTTGTTTGTGCCCACAGCCCGGCTCCCCACCCCCACCCCCTGCGGCGAAGAAAGAGGTGGGGGAAGGCAGGAGCGGCTGCAGCACGGCAGCTCCATTTCAAGCGGAGGCGCGGGAGCCGGCGGTCATGTGACGCGATTCCTGGAAAGTTCTTGGAAAGCGGCCTTTGCATTTTTAATCGTTTCGCTGGTAAAAGCACAAAGCAAAATAACTGCGGGAAAAGAAAACGGCCGAACATCAGGCGAGGCACCCCGAAGTTGCCTCGAGATCGCTTGCAATGTATCCGGCGGGGGGGGGGGATAAGGGAGGGGAGGCGCTCCACATACTGTAAGCACAAGAAACCTGCCTCTTCCAACCCCCCCTCCCCCCCAACCCCGCACCGAGCAGTAGCTCAGCCTATCTGAAATGGCACAGGAGGAAAGACGGGGGCAACGCTCGCCTCGCCATTATTAATCCCAGTCATGACATGCAACCGCGTCACCCCACTTTCTGAGTTGTTTCGGTATCGGCGCGCACCAGGCAGCAAATCTCGCCCGCCGGCCGCGGCTCCTCGCTCCTGTTTACTTGGCTTCCACGCGTCACATGAATATTTCCTGCCCCGGGTTGTAGGAGAAGCTCTTGCAGAGCATAACCTGAACTGGCCGGCCCGGCGGCCACTCGCCCCCCCCCTCAGCTAATATTGGGGGGCTCTTTTTTTCTCCTTTTGAAACAAAAGCAAGGCTGATCGCCGTGGCGAGCCTCCCAACGGCCTCTCTTTTTAAAAAGCGCCGCGCTAAAGAGACCAGCATCCCGCCCTTCTGGGTTTTGCCGCGTTTGCTGGCGAGGACGAAGGTAAGAGTTTGGTCGAGTGCACACGACTCTTCGCCCTGGAGCTGCCCACCGATTATTTCCTAGACAGCAGCCAGACTCGCTGCAAAGGAAAGGAGGAGAAAGGCGTGCACCTTGAAAACAGCCAGTTAGCCATCCTCGAAATCCCCGTCCAGGTGGCGGCTGGGAGAGGCGCTTTCCCGGCGGTTGCCGCTGCCTTTCGTGTGCAATGGGGAAGTCAGGACAATAGGAAGGAGGCAGAGAAAAGCGGACGCCCCTCGCCCACCCCAGCGACAAACAGATCGCCTTTCCGAGGGATGCTGCGAAAGTGAAGAGCGGCCGTATCGACGGAGCCTCTCGCCGGGCCCTGGTTCTCCTCTCCTGCAAAGCTGCAGGTCCCTGCGGGCGGCGGTCAGATGGCCTGGGGCAGCAGCCGGGAGGTCTGGTAAGGACCCGTTGTTCCTTACTTTCCTCCTCGCGCCGTGGTCTCTGCCCCCAAATGACTCTGCGCTCGGCCGAATCTTCGGATGGCACCGACAGAGCTGGGCCCCAGTGGGAAGCTGGAGGAGCTTCGGCGGAACCTGCTGAAAGGGAACGCCTGGACTCTGCCATGAGGGAGTTGAGATGCGCGGGTAAGGCAAGCGTGGGGGACGTGGGAGTGGGCACCCGGCGTTAGATTGAGCCGTGGAGGGGCGGAAATGCATGCAATTGGAGGGATTCTGTTGTGTAGCATCCCCAGCGCTGGTGGGTTCTGAGGTGAAAAAAGACTCCCGCCATTAAGCCCCTGAGAGGTGGAGCCCCAAAAACAAGCGCCCCGCAGAATCTCTTAAGTGGAGGAAAAAGCTTCGAGGGTGGAAAGGTGATGAGTGAACCGAAATTATTCTGCCAAACTAATGTGTTTACCTGCCTGGAAACCTTCGCAGGGTTAGCTAGGTACTTTTCTACAGTTGGGTTCTATGATGCAAGTTTTAAGTCGTCGTTCCTTTATTGAGTTGGGAAACTGCGGTGAGTTTTCAACTTTTCTTTAATGATCATTCTGAGTAACTCTCAGGTAGCAGGCAGAAAATCCTCTCTGATGGAATACAATAATAGCTTAAGATCTGGGGAATAAGAAGAAGGAAGGAACAAGACAAGTTCTGCTGTTTCTCAGACTTGTATGTTGGAGCACTGTACTGCAACTTCAATTCATCTTGGATTTCCACATTTCAGATTACTTCAATTCATCTTGGATTTCCACATTTCAGATTAGCCAACACAATTAGGTGTACATTATCAAATACATTATATAATCCTGAACTTGTTTCCACCATAGTAGTAGCACCTCAGAATTAAGAGACTAATAAAATGCTGGGCAGAACTAGGAGTAAATCCAGAGTTACATAAGACTTCTAGGAAAACATCTCTGTGTTAATAAAAACAGATCAATTTGTTGAGAATAGTGAGCAGAAATTTTAATAAGAATTCTTTGTAAAATCTGTTAGCCTTATTCACCCATGACTTATTTTATTTTAATTTTTTATGTTATACTTTTTTAAAAAGATGTCATTATTTCACTACAGTTTTCCTATTTGGTCTTGTATTTAGTTCTGAGAATAAATTGGATACTGCAAAGGTTATTTACTTCTAGCTGTTACTACTGTATTATAGATAGCAAAAAAATGATTCCAATCCTGCCAGGAGATCCTAGGAGTTATATTTTAATGCATGTGGGGACAACCATGTTAGACAGGCTACTTCAGTTATCATATGAAAGGTATTTTCTCTCATTATTTTTTAGGGTTAAGAGAAAGTATTGATTTTAAGTTCTTTAGGGTCTAAAATTTGCCTTGTTCTAATTTCATATAATCTTTCACATATCTGCAGTGTATTTGATGAAAGAAGTGTTATGGGTTTTGTTTGCTTAGCAGAGCTGTTAATAAAATAAGGCTATTGAAAAATGGGCAGATTTAAATCCTATTGATATTCGTACAGCACTTTTGCAATACAACTCTATCAGCCCTATTAAGTATAATGGTATTTATTATTAAATAAATACATGTCAGATTCTGTTTGCAAAGTATCTTTTCTGGCCATATTCATGTTTCACAAAGCAGAAAGTAAAAGTGAGAAACTGCATTAGCTATTCAAGGACACTTAGGAAGTAGTATTAGAATGTTAAGGGGTTTGAATCATTGGATTTTATGCACAATTATGTTTATTTTTATCAAAATTCTCCAGTACAGATAGTTATTGGCTCAGACAGAACTCTAAACTGTAAAAATAGAGAAAAAATTCCTCCAGAATAGTCTCCAATTGTAGCAGGATCCATAAGTCCATGAGAATCATACTAACATATATTATTATTATTAATATAAATAATATTAATTATTGTTAAAGTTTATGATAAGATAATTATAAATACAAACTAAGAAAGTTACAAGGAGGGAAAGAGAAATACAAAACTGGATTGTCCCTTGCTTCCAATGGTATTCTGTCTAAAACTATGCTGAAGATTCTTAACTAATTTTGCTTTCTCTTCTATTAGGATGGTATTGGGGAAGCATGACTGTTGCAGAAGCAAAGGAAAGATTACAAGATGCATCTGAAGGGACTTTCTTGGTCAGAGACAGCTCTCACTCAGAGTATTTACTTACTATTTCAGTCAAAACCTCAGTAGGTCCTACCAATTTACGAATAGAATTTCAAGGTGGTAAATTCCGTCTGGATTCTGTTATCTGCATCCGATCAAGGCTCCAGCAATTTGACAGTGTGGTTCACCTAATTGAATATTATGTCCTTATGTGCAAGGACAGAAGAATGGTCTCCGAAATACCTTCCAATGGAACAGTCCATCTTTATTTGAATAAACCTCTCTATCATTCAATACTGTCTCTACAGCATCAGTGTAGAGTAGCAATAAACAGATACACAAGTAAAATCCAGGAACTTCCATTACCAACAAGATTGAAGGAATTCTTACAGGAATATCGATATCGGGTATAAGCATCTACTCAGCCTCATTTTAAGAAAACAGGTCCTGAATATGATTTGTGAGAAATCAAAATCTCCAGCTGCATGAACGTATTGTATAGGTCACTGTGAAAATGGTATGTTATTGTGTATGTTTGTGGACTTTAATAGAGGACTTGGATTTAGCATTTAAAACTTTGGTGCTCAGTAAACTTCCTGATGCTATTAGAATTACAAGCTGAGGGGGAAAGTGTTTCATTGGGAACAAGTGCCTACAAAAGAATGGTTCATTGCTCTTTGATACCTATGCACTAACTTTGTTCTTACAATAAATGAGGCATTTTGTAAGAAACCCATCTTATAAAATATTACTAAATCCAAATCCAAATCATATGGCTGCCCTTCCAAATAACTTCTGAATAATATGGACCAGTCAATGACACCATGGCTACCTTAAAATAATCTATGGTCCTCATTCTGAGAACCAATTGCATTCATTGGTATTTTGAAAGATTAGGAAAGATTCCTAGTGACCATTTACAGTTGAATGCTCCCCTCATATCAGAAGGGCTAAGGGGAGGATAGGCATTTTAGTAGCCAATGACTTACAACTCTGCAATTAGGTCACTGTAAACTTTTTGTGAAGTTACAAAGGGAACATACATACATTTTGGGCAATAAATTTCCAGCTAGCATAAAAGACTGGCTGGTGAGATTCACTGTCTCAGATTAGATCAGTCTAATGCTCCTGATTATGTATTTTGCACATTCTTAATTATAATTTACATATTAACAAATGGCAAGCTTTTATTTTCTAATATTATAGCACTTGAGTGTTTTCTCACTAAAAACTTACCTAGCAGTTCTTCCTGATTGTGAATACATGAATATTTTGGGGGGCGGGGGAGAGATGCTTTCAAATCCATGTTGACTCTTCTCAATTACCTTAGACAAGTCCTGCAGTTTTCTTGGCAAATTTTTTGGGAAATAGTTTGCCATTGTCTGCTTCCTAAAGCTGGGAAAAAGAGAGAGAGACTGACCGAAGATCACCAGTTGGTTTCTTACCTAAAATGGGACTAGAACTTATAATCTCCTGATTTCTAGCCTTATGCCTTAACCACTACATCATTCTAGTGCTATTATAAAAGGTATAGTTTTCTTCATTTTAGAATGTAAGTTTAGCATTATAGCAAAGGTCTATTTGAACAGTCAAAATGGGACTGGATTTCTAGATAAGATGGCAGGCAGGCACACATAAACTCTGAACATTCTGGGGAGCTACAGCAGTCTCCTTCGTACACTTAGATCCCAAGGCTACACAAGCCCCACCCCAAGCCTTAGTCTCCACAAACCGTCCCTAAATGATAGCTTTCATCTAAGAGAAAGAGAAATATGGTATATGTGGAAAGTAACCATATCAGACCAGAAATAGCCCATGAAGTAGGTGTGTGGGAGAGAGATGTGTGAAATCAATTATTCCTAATTTAAGGCAATGTAATTAAAATCTTATTCCAAAGCAAAGGTCATATTCCTCTTACAGAGACTCTGAATAAATTGAGGTAATGTACCGTTATATGTGTTAGCACAGAGTTTTCTTTCTAGATCCATAACAGTAATAGGTCCCTTGAATGAGGCGTTATAAACATCTAGACTGCAGTCTTGAGTTGTTTCCATCCAAAACTATAGTAAATATGACTAACTTCTACAATGTAGAATTTTATTAGTGTTCTTATTTTCTTGAAATGCAAGTAATTTTGCTTTTAAAAAATATTATTCATATATACCTCTCCTATTTCAGACAGTACTCAGTAAATCAAATTGTACTGCCCTTATGCTCATAATGTGTTTCTGTGTTCAAATGGACTTTTCAGAACTACACAAGCAATATTTGTGTATGACTTTATGTCATTTCCAGAGAGAAAAAATTATGGCACCAAGTGTATTCATACTGACATTTAGTTTAGTGATAACTAATAAAATAGCTCTAAAATTCCTCTCCTACACATTGCTTCAACACTCTTAATACTATTCGAGCTAATAGCCTCAACATCTTATTCTTAATCCCATATAATTATTCATCGTGCAAAAAAGGATTTCATTTATTCTGTCCTGAAGGACTTGAATTTTAATAATATGGGCAGAAAAATATTCACTTTCTTTATGTTTTAGATAAGTTCTCAACAGTTGGTGGATGCAGTCATAGAAACTTTTTGAAGTTTAATTTTAAAGTTGGTATTCTGTTTATTCAAAAACCCATCTGGGGATGCAAAGAGCCAGGTGCACATTAGGAGCTAAATTTAGGCAGAGATACACTGATATTCATGTCTAGAAATTGAGGCCATGTTCACATGGTTACTTGCAAAATTATCTTGTATAGATACATTTGTTGCTGTGGGAACAACAAAAATTGAGGTATCCAGTGAAATGTTTCTTTTACATCCACTTTGTTCTCATTGCCTTTTTGGTATATTCAGAACAAATATGCTAAAATTATTCCACATGTTGCTGCATGTTATATGTTGCTTGTAGGTGGATGTTGGAGGATTAAGATGTTATTACACTGAATGTGGGACCAGTTTCTTCACCCCCTTTTTTCTTACAAAGACTTAAAGAATCTAAATAAAATAAATTAGTCCATTGAGAGAGAGGGAGGGAGGAATAGAGGTAGAAGTTGAGAGATGAAGTTGGTCTCTATAGCACACATGTCATCTCTGGACCACCCATCAAAACATTTTGATTTGGTTCAGTGAACTGCAATGGAACTCTGGAAATAGCAAATGCGATGCTGGGATATTGCAACTGGCCTCAGATTGTCCATTGATATAGCAATGTATATTTCATTATTGCAAAGTCTCCTGTTCCTAATCTTTTCAACTGCATGTTGAATCACAAGTGGAAGAATATAATACCTCATATTCTTCCTTGATTTCTATAATGCTAGGATGAGATATTTTCTAGTCTTACTTTGGTAGTAGTGACTCAAAGGTACTGTGAACTCCAACACATGGGCCTGGCTGTCATGCCATGATAATCAAGTGATTGCTTTTGGTGTACTGTAATGTGTAGCCCTGCTCAATATGTAGATTAGACTGTTGTGGCTGATTAAATAGTGTTTTAAACTATCCTGGCTTCATATTTGTATGAACTATCTAAGGTTATTTCCATACTTGCTTGGTGTCATTACGTTGAAAATATCTTTATTTTACTACCATTGAGAGATTCTATTGAAAGGTGTTGGATAAGTTAGATGTATTTCTAAAGAGACAACATGGCTTTAATTTTTTGTCACCTTTAGCCTGAAATTGTGAATGGATGTCAATTGCAATCTAAATTTAGCTTTAACAGATCATGCTAGTGTTTACTTATTTTTTGAAAATTAAGCATCAAAATTAAGCATCAGTTTATGTTATAATCTAAAGAATTCAGGATGCTTAGTACTATAATTTCTTTATCAAATAAAAAGCATTTGAAACATTAAAGATGATCACCATTAAATATTTTGGCATTCCCAATAATTAAACTATCTTTTGATAATAGATTAGTTACAGTAGAACTTTTCCTCCAACTTGAGGGAACAACTCTAAATATGTACTGATGAAGCAAATATAATTCACTGCCATAAAATGTATTCCCATATAATATATATAAAATCAATCTATAAATCTCTTCATGTATTACACTAAAATATGGTTTTGCTTAACTATGGTTATGATTACAAAAAACATAATTTACCTTGTAACACAGTATGACATTGAATTCAATCTATTTTATTTAAATTCTAAGATATTCATTAAATATCCGTTAATGTTAGTTATTAATGTAACTACATTAAAAGTGTCCTGAAAATTATTATATTTAATTGCAGGAAGCAACATATCTTATTGTTCAATCAACCTTTACATATTTCAAGTTAATGAATAAATACTGATTAGTTCAATTGCTGTACTTCTTGTGAAAAAGGCTTTTACCTGTTCTGTTATATAAAGTACCATATTAAAACACTTTTGATACAAATATGAAAGATATATTATTTTATTCTTAGCAACAGCAGTTTGCTACCAACTCTAATTTTGGTTCTTGTCTAGAAAATAAAAATATTACTCATTTTAAAGATACATAAAACATACATTAAGTACTTCCATATTGGTAGACCCTAAAGTTTTTTTCAGGTGCATAAATTTTAATTTATTTTAAGAAATATATAAGACCAGAAATTTATATGTTTTGAAATATAGATATACTGTATATGATTTTTAATTATAGATTACTTATGCTGACATTTATATAATATGTATTTCTACTCTGTATGTTTGTTTATTTAAAACATTTATATAGCCACCTATCTTACATTGAACTGTGCAGTTTTTCTGTATTTTACATAGAAAACTGCATCTAAAGAGATAGAGTTCAATAGTACTTCTATCTACAAGAGTTGTTTTCACTACAGTAACAAAATGCAGTCCAGGTGGCAGCATTTGTATCAGTATTCAGCAGAAAATAATTTAGCTTCACATTGATAAGAAAAAATTAGACTCCTGATTTTATATTATCAGTTGATAGATGGATCAGATTTAGCTATAGCTGAGAGCAATCTGCATGACCTAGATACAGCTGCACATGTTCATTTACATCAAAAAGGGCTTTTAGCCAATTTGGTAGTGCTTGGTGAATTATCACAAAATAGGCTGAGTATTTGAAGTTTTTCAATATTTTCTTTCCTCTTGTAATTGGGAGATGGCTAGAGTATTTTAAGAGTCTTCATATTTATTTGAAAGTAGACCCCTTGTGTCAGACTTAGCAGCTAAATTGATCCATTGTTGAAGCTGTCATATATTTTGGCTTAGTGTGTTGGAATAGCCACCAACCAGTGTGTATTCATCAAATCATGGTCAAATGTGCAATGTATGTGTGTAGCCATTCTATGATGATTACATTTAGGATTTCAGATTTATTCTTTGAAGGAATTGTAATAAGCCACTTTTAATAATATTCCAAATAATCACTGAAAGATTAGGTTTGGGTATGTCTGCTGTACTTTAAAGAACTATTTAACAAAAACAAACTACAAAACTTAATTCCTTACTGAAAGGGCTCTCCATATACAATCTTTGCACCTCTCCACCTTGTGGAAGGATGCAAAGAACTCCACAGCAGTGCAAAAGGAATTGCTACAGAGATACTTCTGCAGCAATGACTCTTCAGATTTGGAATGGGTTTTCCTAAGTAGAATTCTCACCTTGCTTCACTCCTTTGGTTCTTGCCTTCTCCCCTTTCTGCTGATACTGAAGACTTTTTGACATCCTGATATCATCTGCCATTTATTTTAAAATGACAAGAAGAACCCTTTAAAGCCATGTTCTTAGTGAATCAACAGCATTACAGCATTCTTTAAGGGATTATTTGCAAACAAAATAAATCATTACTTTTCAAATAAGAAGTTCAACTGTACAGTATTGTTGATTCTTAACATATTGAAGTGTACAGCTCTGTGCAAGGCTGCCTTTGAAGATCACTGGGAAGCTACAGCTGGTACAGAATGTAGCAGACAAACTGCTGGGAGGTATTTATATTATTTATAGAATGCCCCAATCAATTTAAAAAGTACAGATAAAACAAAAAGAAAATAATTCTTAAAAAAACAGTAAGAACTAAGTAGAACCCAGAGCATGTACTGCTTTTATAGCTTTAGAAAATAAAAGATGGGAGGAGATCTGTTGAGGAGGCATATTCCAAATAATGGAGCTTTCTAGACAGGAAACCTGGTATCTCAACCATATCCCAGTATTCTTTGTAGGAAGGATGAGATGCTTAACACACTATCTTTACATGTTCGTAGCAGAATGACAGATTTAACGAATCTTAACAATAGGTTCATTCTGCAGTGGTGGAGTTGTGTATCAGCATTTTGATTGCCATAATTAGGACTACTTCCAAGGTCCAAGTTACCTCTAGCACAGCTCCACATAATGTGTGCTATAGTAGTCTAGATCCAGCCATATATGGGTAGTCCTTGACTTATAACAGTTCATTTAGTGCCTGTTCAGAGTTACAACAGCACTGGAAAAGAGTGACTTATAACCATTTTATGACCGTTGCAGCTTCTCTATGGTCACATGATTTACATTTGGATGCTTGAAGACTGACATTTATGATGGTTGCAGTGTCCTGGGGTCAGGTGATTACCTTTTACAACCTTCTGACAAGCAAAGTCAATGGGGAAATCAGATTCACTTAACAACCATGTTATTAATTTAACAACTGCAGTCATTCACTTAACAAGTGTGGTGAGAAAAGTCGTAAAATGGATCAAAACTCAATAAATTTCTCGCTTAACAACATAAATTTTGGGCTCAATTGTGGTTGTAGGGTAAGAATCTGTAGTAATCAAATCTTGAGAGCATTTGGTCTAAGTAGGCTCATACCTGATTCCACTAGCCATGGCCTCTCTCTATTGTTTAAACAGGAGCTACTAGCCCAGAAGGATTCCCAATTTGCAAGCTAAGTCCTTTAAGGAAGCATGATATTATCCAGAGAAATTGCCTATGTGAATCTATTGTCCAGATGCTTATTAATGACTAGGAAATCCATAATTTAATTTTTGGGATTTCATTTAATCTTATTTCATCTCCTATAACCTCTAGATACGGGTTCAGGTTTCCATAATATTTCTAGCTTGGATTGAGATGGCAATCTTTAGCTGAATGCTGCTGGCATACTGATTCCTCACTGCAACGGAAGGGTGACTTCTCCAAACAGTTTCATATAGATGTTAAACAACAAAGGACTTGCTATTAACTTGAGTGCTGCCATCCTAGAACTACTGACAGAAATTGGCTCCTTATACAGGAGTAGTTCCACTCACTATAGAACAGTGCCTTCAACTCCCAATTTGGCAGACAGTCCAGAAGGTACCACATTCAATGATTCTGAATACTGTCAAAAAGTCTAATAGGAAAAGGGGGCACATTTCAAGTTGCTACCTAGGATTGACAACCTGTCATGCCCCTGTCAGAGACTGAATCTGCAGAGGAGGACAAGCCGGAGCTGGAGCTGATGGAGATCAAGAGGAAGGCTTTGTTGGCTTCGGAGAAATGTACGGAGGAGGCAGCCCAGGGCCCTTCAGGATTGGGATGGCTTGCTAGTAGGGAAGGATAGAGGCAGGATGACTGAGAGAGGGCAAGCAGTGGAAATGAGGAGCAACAGAGCTCAGATGATGAACAAGGACTTCCCCCTCCTGATCCCTGTGCATGGAGAGAGGAAAGAAGTGCAAACAGCACAGGCCTGACTCAGGGGGAGAGCATTCTGCTTCTCTTCACAAGGCACACCTGGGGACTGAGATTTCAGGAGATGCTGTGAGGAGGGGCATTTGTCAGGAACAAATGCTGAATTGTGGACTCAGTGCCTTGTTCCTTGCTTCATGGACTCAGTGCTTCTTCCCTGCTTCATAGACCCAGTGCCTTGTTCCTTGCTCCATGGACTCATTCCTTCTTCCTTGCTACATGTACTTAGTGCCTGAGCTTGCTTCATGGGTTCATTTCCCTGTTCCTATGCTTTGCTGGACTGCTGTAAGCCAGAGAGCTGCTTCTGCTGGTGGTGGTGGTGGTGGTGGTGGTGGTGTGTGTGTGTGTGTGTGTGTGTGTGTGTGTGTGTGTGAGAGAGAGAGAGAGAGAGAGAGAGAGAACACTTTGCTTTGGGGCTTGCAAGAAGGTGGGAGCATTTGGGAGGAACTTGGACCATTAAAGGGGTGTTTGAACTTTCAGCTGGCTGTGTCACCCTGCATTCTATTAATCTCTTCAAGAAATAATCATTGTATGATTATTTGTAATCATCATTGTAATAAATCAAACCAGACAAAACATGCCTACTAACTAAAAAGAAATTAGCAAATATCCTCTGGAACTTCTGGATCCAATGGGTTCTAGGGATGGAAAATTCTAGAGACTATTAACCCATGGAGAGGTCCAGGACATCCATGATTTATATGCAACAATGATTTTGCCAAGCCAAAGGAAAGATCTTCCATTTTCAAAAAATGTCTCATCTCCTCTGAAGTAACAAGTAGTGTGGCATGTACCTATTTAGATACATGGGATCACAATGAATTGCAATAAACTTACAGTGGCCATTTACTCATAAAAATTACTGCAGTTCCATCCTCCAAGGCATGGAGATTGAAGTCCTGGATACTCTAACAGTATCCAGGAGCTCCTATAAGAATACCGCTATACAGTACAACCAACAACCTTAGCTTGTTTCTGTAGAACAGTTCCATGCAAAGACATCCATGAAGCAGTTTTCACCATTGCTAGAGTATCATACATATCCATGCCATCCGTTCTCTTTGGCCTTGCCATCCCTGCTGCAGGACTTGAAATGGTTATATATTCACTTGGGCTTCCCTCCAGTTACAATACAGCCATGTCATACAGATACAGATAATCAGAGTTGGAAGGGACCTTGTAGGTCATCTAGTCCAACCTCCCTGCTCAAGCGGGAGGCCCTACACCATTTCTGACAAATGGCAGCCCAATCTCTTCTTGAAAGTCTCAAGTGATGGCACTCCCACAACTTCTGAGGGCAAGTTGTTCCATTGGTTGATTGTTCTGTCCACAAGTCTTAAAGTTGCCAAGTTTGGGGACCCCTGGTCTATACTATGGGTATCCAACCTTTTGACTTACCTGGGCAACATTGAGTGAAGATGAATTATCTTGGGCCACATATAAAATATATAATAATGTATATAAATATCAAGCTTTCTTTATTTTTTATGATCTTATGGGGCTGCATGCAGTCCATGGGCTCCGGCTTGGATATACCTCGTCTATACCAATAATGCAGGCCCACTATCTTTTGCAATACCTATCCAATACTGGCCCCACTCTGCTTCCCTTGCTCACCATGGTGCTAAATTGAGCCCTCATATTTTCTCCAGAGGCCAATAGTAGTTCCAACCATCACATACTTCACCAGTCTTTGCCACCATGCGCAAGCCATTTCTGTGGACCAGATCCATTCAATACTTACTGAACACCTTTCAATAGGCCAGTTATTTCCACAACTTACATAACAGCCCTTCAATTGACAAATCCAATCCACACTCCTTCCTTTCCTGGGACCTTCCAGATAATAGTATTCATCTACCTGCCAAATTCCCCTGATTCCCCCACAGATCTCTCATTCAATCCTCTCTTGATCTCATCAAGAAAATGTACTCAGTCTGGTTTGATGTTCTTCAGCTTGTCTGATCTTCTCTAGCAGACTCAAAATTTCGGGCCCACTTAAATTGGGCATCATTGAGCAGTGTCATCTCGAGAAACATCTATGCTGTCTTGCTACATCAAGTTGGTAAATGCTTCCTCCTGTGCTTTCTTCAAAATGTTTCCACTTATCATGTCAGAACATCTTGAAAGACCATATTCAAAGCCCTACTCCCTCATGGATAAGACTTTCTCCGTAGCACTGATCTTTGGAACACCTTATCCTGACAGCTGATCCTGACCTCCTGTCAATGGTATTTTGCAATGATGTGAAAACTATTTGATGTAGGCAAACTTTTAAACTTTAATTCTGCCACTGATTCTTCTTGAATGTTTTTTATATGTTGGAAGGATATCATTTTATTCTGGCGGGTGGGGATTGTGATGTTAATTTTTTGCACATTAGTGATATGGGCAATTCAAAAATACTGTTAATATATAAATCATACAATCATATCCTCTATTAATAGTTTATTTCTTAAAAGAGTTTTCTTTAGCAATAAAGTTAATTTCTTGTTTTAAGAACCTGGCCAAAACATGTTCCATTCTGTTCTCATAGCCTTTCTAACCACAATGATTTAGAACTCTTCAATAATACTTCTAAAACTTCAGTTTTGAGTCACAAATACAATACTTCTCACATTCCATTATAGCAACTGTTAGAAGAAAACATAATTTAATGATAAACAGCAAATGTGTGATATGGCAACACCTTAGTAGTGACCACTGGCTTGATATTGGTGCTGCATAATTCCAGAGAATCACTAGATGGCAACAAAGCATGCAAAAATCACTTTACTGCCATCTAGTAGTCATCCGAATTGTTGCAGCGCAACAATATATGCAGCCTATTCAGCCCTAAAGTCTTCCGAAGTTTTTGATTTATTCAGATATTAATGTTGATTCAGCAATATAGTGTATTTTATCAGTAAATACCAAAAAGTTAAATTGCAGCTCATTTCAGATATATGGTAATTGTACAGAATTTCGGAAGCATAGATTCTTCTTCCAGCTTGAAGAAAGATAGAAATATTTTGTAGCTTCCCCGAGGATCACGCAACTACAATTCGTAGCATAGTCAACGGAATTCTGGGACTTGTAGTTTCGACATATTTAGATGCCAGGTTTTTAGCACATTTTTGGTCGTAATATGGTTTTGAAATAAACTTCTGCTCCTTTTCAGTTTTTACGATTAACCCACGCATCTAATCACAGAAACAACGTTTCCAGTTTCAGTTTGCTGCACCCTTTCCCCTAACACTAGTAAGCAAAGGGCAAAATGGCGGCAAAAAGATGTAAGAACTTCCGACTCGAATCGTCGCGTAAGTTTGGTTCAAGCGCCCGCCTTTCATCGAGGTCTGTTGCTTGTAAAAAATGTGGGAAAGCAGCACTTCCTGCTTCGCGATTTTCTCTCCGGGAAAAATGGTGCAGAGGGAGCAGTTCACAATTACGCCTGGAGTTAATAAATAACATTTTCGCTTCATTTTGTAAGTACTTTAAAAGAACAGCCTTTTTTGTTCTTTTTACTGTGCCGAGTATGCCAACGGAGCGTTTTCAGAGCAATCAGATTTATTTTCTCAGGCTTTATATAAACCTGCAACTTCATTTCTCTGCAGTTTTTCTTTCTGTGACAACATAATGCTATTTTTACTTTTTTAAAAGAAATGTTACTTTAAAGAATTACATTTTGCAAGTAATGGCTTTCCGTTGTGAGTTGACTGTTATTTGCTGCATGCATAATTTTAAATAGAGAAGAATAGCAATGTCTGAAAGCTAGTTAAACCGTGCAAAAGAAAGATTTAAGCGTGGCCGGTTCTTAAATTGGGTTCTGGATACAGTGGTCTAAAAATATACTTAAGGCAAAATAAGGAAATCTGGAATTCTCACTTCATTAATAGAAGGGTGTGTGTGGAAAATCCTTATATGTTATCCTGGAGTCCATGAAAAAAGATAAAATCATGATTTATTCATTCTAATTGCATGATCTCCATCTCATCTAAATGACTCTATGGCTCACAACAGAAAACAATTCAATAAAAACAAATTAAAAATCAGTATACATACATATTTAGAAACAAAAACTGTTACAAGAAATGTAAACATGTTGAAATTATATGATTACCGAGACCATTTCAAACAGCAATCAGAGAAAAAAAATAGAAGCATTAAACATATAAATGTTTAATGCTTCTGCTATTTATTCTCTGATTGCTGTTTTTTTCTAATATTTTGTATTGCTTGGTGTGTTTCTCGTTGTAATTCTAAGGCCCCCTTAGAGCTTCTATTTACTTTTATTTTACAATCATGCAGGTTTTGTTTGAATAGTTTTCCTAAAGTGGTTCACATCAATCTATGGAAAAGCAAAAAAAAAGCTCAATTGGATAATATTAACATTGTGTCGTTAAACTGACTGTTTTGAGAAAATCAGGGGTCACAGTCAAAAAGATATCAACATTTCTTAGAAGACACTAGGATATATAAGGCATTCCAGATGCAGTTAGACAGTTTTAAAGATTGTTGCTACAATAATATAGTGGTTGACATATTGAGGTTTCTGTCAGTGAAGGATTTTGAACAGAATCTGTGCTAAAGATCTAGGTAGACTGAGGCACATGTGGATATATTGTCTTTTCAAATTCCCCAATTCCAAACATTTAAACTAGAGCAAGCATGTCTAATCCATGGCCTTGAACAGCTAGTAATTAACAAGATTTTGTAAAAAATGTATTTAAAAAGGATGTTTTCTATTTATATACATTAGCTATATTATATATTTTATGTGCTGTCCATTCACTACAACTTAGGTGAGCCAAAAGGTTGGACCCATCTGGTCTGTGGATTTAAAAACAAAGCTATGTACAAAATAGAAGATGAAGCTTGTTCAGCTAGTTCCAGTCAAAATAGTGTTGCATTTTAAATCAGCTGAATTTCTAGCTGTTTTTCAAAGAAAATTATGTTCAAAAATATTGAACCTATTGCAATACAGGTTAAGAGAGAAGAGCATTAGATAATAATTGGGTTTGCGCACTGTCCTAAGCTGCCCAAGCTTTTGGAGCAAATGGGCACATTTGGAATCTGTGTATATTAAGGGTCCTCCCACAAATAATTCTATGGACATGGTCAGACCAATCAGCCATCTATCAGGAAGCAACCTGATATGACTGCTTCCCATCATTCCTGTAGTTCTTAACCTCAGCAACTTTAAGATGTGTACATTTCCATTCCCAGAATTCCTCAGACAGCCAAACTCTATTTAACTTAACTTTTTCTCTATTTAGCTTAACGTATTTGCTGAGTAAACTACAATTAACTAGGCTTATACAGCATTCTGTTATAGAACCAAACCACATGTTTTTTTATAATTTGTAAACCTAGTCACTTTCCTTTGGTTCAGGAAAGAGTATATGTTGTACATATGTTTAAAATTTAACATAAATTGAATAAATCATGCCATCTTAAAATGATAAACCATAATCAATGATGTCTATATTTTAGATTTGTCCTAGTCTTTACAACAGATATCAGTGGTCATGAAATATTAAATAAGAGTCTTCTGGGTCTTTTAAAATATGCCCTGGACACAACCTGCAGTTCAAAAAACACCCAAACTAGGTGACACACCATTAATGGTAGAAGTTCTAGTCTCCAAAGATATGGCTACAAATGTCACATTTTGGTGGCATCTTTTCTATAGGAACATGAAACTGTTCTATTATGAAAAATCTCATCATAATCACCTTTATAAAAATAATGAGCCATATTTTACAAATGCACATTGATAGGGTTCCAAAATGATGTCTTCAAAGTTGGCCACTCACATATTTTTTTCTTTCTCAGGATGGATGCCAGAGACAAGCAGGTTCTGCGCTCCTTGCGCCTGGAGCTGTGTGCAGAGCTGCTGGTTGAGGGTCTTATCATTCAATATCTTTATCAAGAAGAAATTCTAACAGACAATCATGTGCAAGAAATAAAAGCCCAAGTTACTAACCAACGGAAAACTTTGGTACTTCTTGACATCCTCCCAACAAGAGGCCCTAAGGCATTTGAAGCATTTTTAGAATCCTTACAAGAGTTTCCATGGGTGAGAGAAAAACTTGAATCAAAGCGCAATGAAGTTATGCTAATGACTTCTGTAGGTAAGATTTGTTTAAATAATTAGTTTGAGAATATAGTTCTTACTATTAAAAAATGTAGAATGTAGTGCTTATTATCAAAACAATTGCATCAGAATTAATATCAGGTTAATTTTTTAAAAAAACTTCACAAGTAGCAAAAGTGCTGATTTAATATCTGGGGTCTTACCCCAAAAACATGTTCCAGGTCTGCAATGAAGCTTGTTCCTGGTAAAATGTTCTTAAGATCCAACATTACCATGTTAGCTGTACCTGTCAATAACTATTTAAAGAAACCACGTCATTTGTACACTCATGTGGTAGTTGCATGATCCTAGGAATATATGTGTGTTGAGTTAGAGAGATGATTGTAACATTGCAACTTTAATTCAAATATGCACTTTTTTGGACCATACAGATGCCATATGAACTCACTGATAGTTTTTTTAAAAAGTGCATAATTTATTTAAGGATCTAGTGACAGGTATAGTGATCACAGCCACACCAAATATGAAGTTTCTTTCCTGCTTTGGATGCAAATAGTTTGAATATTTCTAATATGTACTAGTTTAATCCATATTAACTATGCATCTTTCAGTGATAGACCTGAAAAGAGTTTTATGGTCATTTATTTAATTTCTGCTTTTCAAATATTTTCATCTTGAGTGCACATAATTTGAGTGATGAATTTCAGGAGCCATGAATCTACTTTATTTTTCATGTTGCTGTTGAATAGACTGCTATTTACATCTTTTCTAGTAGAGTTGTGGTGGTTTCAAATGAGTTGGTGAGAATTGGTATCTGTCTTGGTTGATGTACAGGTCCTTGATGGTAAAACCCCTCAAGTGGTGCTAAGTTCACTCCAGTCTTCTGAGTGAAAAGTATAGCAGGAGATATTAGGAGATTCTGGATCAGTAGAGACAGGAATCAGAGCCTTTGAATTAATAATAATGATGTCTTTATCCAAAGGGGTAGTCAAAACACCATAACTGAGCTGAGCATACTTGTGTTTGACAACCACATAGACCAGGATGCAGTGGGCAACAACAATCAGATACTTTGAGATTCGATCCATCAGGCCTACAGTTGTAACGATATCTTCCATAAAATGTTAGTGGTGATGTTTCTTCTGCCATTATAGTGATGTGCAAGTAAAATTATTAATACAGTGCTTTTTAAAACAATATTTTAATTAGAATTTTATAACACAATAAAAATATAAACATGAAAAGAAAAAAGAAAGCACAGAATGTTGACTTCCACTGTTTTTTCTATTCAGTGATTCCCATCTTACTCTTTCCCTGTTCTGTTTAATCCTTTTAATCTCCAACATACAGATGTCACACTAGGTTCCCTCCTCAAAAGGAACATCCAACCTTTCTTGAGAAGTACAAACTTCATCTGTTCAGGATTGTGGTGACAAAGGTGAAGGAGGATGGGGCTGAGAGAAGGGAAGGGAAGAAAAGATCATTGACAGGGAGAAAGACAGGGAGAAACACCTGGAAGTGTGAGCCCTCGAGTTTCCTTAGGGAAGACCAGACAACAAGAGAGGAGGAGGAGGAAGAGGAGAGTTAAAAAAAAAAGAGTGGGAAGCCAACTCACGCGTGCCATCAAAGCCAGGGGGAAGTGGGGCTTTCTCTGCCTGCTGCCGCCAGAGGAGTGCGGGGGGGGGAGTGCGGGGAAAGGGGGTTCGTGCCGAGGCTCCGCAAGCGATTACCAGATTTGCAGCTCCGTTTGTTGGTGAAGCTGGAAGCGCGCAACGCAGGAGCTCGCGGGGGCCCTGGGCGCCCGTTAATGGGGAAGGAGAGGCTGCTTGGGGTCGCCAGGCTCAGGCAGCCTCCCCCACCCCCACCTAGCAGCAAAGAGCTGCTCTGGGGGCTCCCGCCACGGCGCAGCCAGGTACTTTGTCTCGCTGCCCCCGGAGTAGCTCTTCGCTGCTAGGCTAGGGGGTGGGGGAGGCTGCCTGAGCCTGGCGGTTTCTTTGCGAAGCTGGAAGCGCGCAACACAGGAGCTCGCGGGGGCCCCGGGCGCCCGTTAATGGGGAAGGAGAGGCCGCTTGGGGTCGCCAGGCTCAGGCAGCCTCCCCCACCCACCCCCCTAGCAGCGAAGAGCTGCTCCGGGGGCTCCCGCCACAGCGCAGCCAGGCACTTTGTCTCGCTGCCCCCGGAGCAGCTCTTCGCTGCTAGGCTAGGGGGTGGGGGAGGCTGCCTGAGCCTGGCGGTTTCTTTGCGAAGCTGGAAGCGCGCAACACAGGAGCTCACAGGGGCCCCGGGGGCCCATTAATGGGGAAGAAGAGGCCGCTTGGGGTTGCCTGTGTGTCCTTCAGCGGGTAGACAGTCGCGGCGGCGATGCTGCCTGGAGGTGCAATTGGTTGCAGCCACGCCAGCGCAGGCCAGGCATGGTGCCGTAGCGGCTGACTCAAGTATAAGCCGAGGGCGGTTTTTTCAGCACAAAAAATGGGCTGAAAAACTCGGCTTATACTCGAGTATATACGGTATATTAAATAATGTTAATTTAATACTAGTTTCCCACATTTTCTCCAATATAGTCATATTGTCAAGGAAAATTTGCAGCCTATAAAATTTTAATATAGTGCAGATTAGATATACTAACAACATTTTGTTCACTCTTGTGTGGTTTGGCATCATTGTTGGCCATCAACCTTGATGATTGTTGTACATGGTTAGGAAATAACAGCATTCCTTGATTTTTTTTCCAGTGATGCAGATTCTGCATATGCATTCTCAAATGTATTTTCCATTAATTACCTAATACAGGGACTACATTTATGAATTCCTTCCTTCTTATTCTCTTGATCGATGTCCTATGGATGCTGTAGGACAGTCCCAACCTTTTTTGTACCAGGGACCAGTTTCCAGGAAATTAATTTTTCTACAGACTGGGGCGGGGGGGGGGGGTGATTTCGTGTGCTATCTAGATTCCACACAAGCTCAACTGAAGCTTCGCTGACTTGTTCGGCCTGGTTCCTAATAGGCTGTGGACCATTACTGGTCTGCAGTCCGGGGTTTGAGGCTTCTTATTGTAGGACAGAAGTTTTTAACTTGGAATCTATAGAGATTTCAAGGGATCTGTAATCTTGTATGGGGAAAAGAATATTTTAAGCTTAATATGAATATTAAGCTTAAACTAATTTAGCTAGTCTTGTTATTGATTTCATGGCTTAAATAAAAAATCTCACATATTTTTATTTTGGTGATTATATTTGAGCATTGTTTGTTTCCATGATTGGTTTCTAATAACTATAGTTGATGTATTTTGTTTTAGTTAGGTTTTTCTGAGAATGGGTCTGTAGGTTTCAGCAGAGTCTCAAAGCACGAAAAGATTAAGGAGCTCTACTGTAGATAAGGATTCTCTATGTTTGACAGAAGTTATTGCAGGTGCAAGGTATGGTGCAGAACTGCAGGGTAAAAAAGCAGGGATATCTTCATGATTTAGGAGAGAGTATCAAGAAATACGTATGAGGTGCTCAATAGATCATAACAGAGTTGGCCATTTTAAATAACATATAAAAGAGTGTGATGAGATATTAAGGATGAGAGACTCTTGAGGGCAGATTTTTGTATAGATTTAGATTCCATAAATTTAAAAAGTTTTATGTCCTTGGTAATTAAGTTTTTACAGTGTAAGGGGAATTCTGGCTTTATAAGCTATGCTGTCTATATTTATGCTCATTGTTCTGCATGTTCTGACCTTGAAGTGTGGTTTGCAGAATTCTGCTCAGCAGAAACATAATGTCACTATTGTAGTTAGATTCACTTCCTGATGCATTCAACCCTATTGCTTACATATACATACAGTCTTCTGATTGGTTGCAGATATACACCAGTACAACTTAGTGATCAGTCTAAATCTTTACAATGTTATATTGGATTTACATATCGCTCCATATTAGCTATATTCTCTGTTGAGCATTGCAAATCCAATTTGGAATAGTGTTTTCAGATGGATGCACCCATTTTATGTTACTGAGAATCAAGCTTACAAGGTATATTACTTATGTACCAATAATTTTCAGATAAGTCACTGCTGAAGCATCTGAAAAGATACCAAATTTGTTTGCAATATAGTGAGAAAAATGAAAGCATGGGCATGGGGGACCTAGAGCTGTTCAAAAACTTACAAGGAAAGTTTCCATATTTCCCATTTTCATCAGTTCTTAAGCACATTGATGATAGACTGTTATCAAAAGCATAACCTTCATTCTTTGTTCAACTATGGTGTTACATGTATCAAATAGACAACACCATTTACAATCTGTGCAGTTGCATTCTGTACCAACTGAAGTTCCTGAATGGCCCTCAACCACATGTAGAATGCATTGCAGTAGTCCAAATGGGAGGTCTCAAGAGTATGAATAAGAATGAGCAGAGCATTCCTATCTTTAAATGGATACAATTTCTGAGGCTGTCATAATTCCAGATCATCACTAAACAAACAGTCATAAATCACCAACTACCTGGATCAGTAAGCAAATAATTGGAACATGTACAACAGATAAGAGCTTTTTAATCCCACAAGAGATATTTTAAAGCTGTATGTTACAAACATTATTTTGTTCTATTTTTGGATATAACTGTTCAAACATATAAAGAGTAGTTACATATTTCTATATCCTATGACCCCCCAAATCACTTTAATTCCTTTAAATTGTCCAAACTAGGTAAATTAAAACATCAGTATTTCAAATATAAGATTGGGTAGTTCCCTGCATTGCATACTTGGCTAAACAAGAAAAGCAGCAGAAAAAACATGTGATGCTCATAAATATCTGGATTTCAGGTTAACAAGTAGGTTTCAGATTCAGAAAGATTCCAGTTATTAACAAAAGAAGATTTCTAAGCAAGTTCACCTCTGTTTGATCCATCTAGTGGATATGTTTACCATGTCACTATAAAAAGTAGTTTCATGCCTAATTTTTAGCCAATCAGGTTGGTAAGATGACTTCCTAACTGAGGATTTATTTGGAGGAATACTGGCAAAGGCAGAATAGTCTGAAAGTCTCTGCATAATGTTTACAGTTTTTAAGAAAAGTTGTGGGTGTTGGCAGAAATGTTTAATTCTTTCTAGGAATAGCAAGTTAAAATAACGCACCGCATGTTTCTGTAAAATGATAAATGTGCTAGGGAGTGAAGTTAAGTTTCCTGTGGGATGTTTTCTTTCTATTTCTCTCCTTCTTCCCTTCCTCCTTTTGTTCTGCTCCTAAATACTAACCATATTACACACACACACTGATACACAATCAATTGCATGTAGGAAAATAGGAGTAGGAAAGCAGTTTTACCCCATTCTTCCCTGTTTTGCGATTTTTGGATTAGCTTATTTGTATAGCTATTTTTGTGTGAAGGGTATTCAGTCAGATTTTTACAGTTTATCTTTTGGCAGATAATCCTAAATCAGAAGTGGGCAACTTTGTGTCTTCCAGATTTGTCACTACAGTATTGCTCTTGTCAATCACAGCTGCATGGCCAGTGTCAGGGGATTTGGGATATTGCTCTTCAGAGTTAGGTGGAAGGCACTATTGCATATCCATGGCCTAAAACGAAGTATGCAAAAGCATGAGCTGTGCCATATTTGAATGAGCATATGATTCATAATGCACCAGATAATAAAGTTAATATCTAATTGTTGTGAATGTGGCCTAGTGCCAAACCCCATGCCAGACTGGCAGTCTACACACTTTCAGCTGGAAGGCTGGAAAAAGAATGAGACTATTGTTTTCCCTTTAGTTTCAGATTATAGAAATGGCTTCACATTTTATATTTTGACCTTTTGAATGCCAGAAGGATTGCACAGGTGCTGGGTGAAAGGCTAGTCTCTTTGAGCCTCTGTGTGTCTGTGTGTGTGTGTGCTAATTGCACATCTCGTACATTGAAGCTCCTATTTCTCTTTGAACCAGAGCTGTGCATTATTATTATTATTATTTTGCTTTACTATAAATGCAAGTTATAATGACCACATACTAAAGCCCTCTTTTTAAGTATAACTCTGTTCCTCTCAGCTGTCATCTTTAATCATCTTGGGTTGATGGAGTTGTTTTTCAGTGCCTGTAACCTCTATTTGAGGTACATTAGGATTAGGAGATAGTTTCCTGGACAGGAATGCTGAAAATATAGATTGCCAAATGCCATCTAGCACAGTGAAAGAAGGCTAAATCAGAGTTTCTGTTGAAAGATTTCTTTATACTTTTGAACGCAGATTCTGAAGCAAAGTCCTACACTCCTGCCATTTTCTTAATTTGCATAACCTTTTGATGATTTAAAGTCAATGCATTGCATTGCAGCCTCAGAAATATATCTAAAAAAAACTTTTCAAAATCACCTATTTTAGTTATTGTAGTTTCTTAAATGACTAGAGTAGAGGGTAACAGTTAATATTTTTATAGTTTATAGTCACCTGAAAATTATTAGCTCATTTTGAGCTATTCTTTGAGCTATTCTTATTTCCTTTCATATGTTAAACATTTCATTTAAATATATAAAATATCACATTTTTAAAAACCCAGCAACATAAGACTCTGCCTATTATTAAGCCAAAAAAATAAAGAACTAATAATAACCAGCCAATATAAAGGAGTAGGAGAGGGGGTGGTGTTTATAGTAGAGTATGTTTGAGGAAGAGGGTGTATTTCCTGATAACAAGTTCAAACCTTCACACACAAACATGTTGTCACCAACCTTGAACTCTGAATTGAGTGGCCTCCATGGATCAGGGATGACGTAGAAATGTTTCTACAACTGTGGGATGTGCTGGGTATACTAGCTTAGTTCCTGGAGTTCTAATCTGGAATTCAAGTGATGTCTGATCAGATAGGAGGGTTTTTTATCTATGCCAAGAACTATAAAAATCATTCTCAAAATGTTAAGAACGCGTTTTTAATTCCTCCATATTGTATTTATTTGATTTCTATGTTTCCATAAAATCCTAGTTTTCTTTGCAATTGGTTTTCTGTCTTTCACTTGTTGCCAGTGTTTTTACACAAGCAGTTGGAGACACAACAATATATTTTTTGCCAAAATGTAATTTGACATACAGTCATCTACTGTCCTTTTGGTGAAAATTGGAAGAGATTTATGCTTATTTGCTGCCAATTCTTTATTTTTGTTCTCTCACACTGGATTACTACAGAAAATGGTTGAATATTCAGCATTATAACAGTTGTAGTATGATGCCAACCACTTTCTTTAATAGTCTAAATAAAACTTAGGTAAGATTCAGCAGTTTGGGCATTGTTTTAATACTACAATTGCATGTATTCCAGAGTTATCCTTGGTGTTAAATTTTTTGATAAAATGAAGAAATAGATTTCCTGCCCAGAAATGTCAATCTTTTGTTAAAACCTATAATACTAAAGTAACATTTCTTTTGTAGTTTGGAATCTTTTCCTCAGTGATGACTGGGGCAAACATGGGCGTTGTTTACCTGAACGCCAGTTTTCCTTGTTAGGCAAGACACATCAGGATAGGGGTTATTCCTCTTCAGCTGTTAAGGACTGAGTCTATGTAAAAGGCTTATTAACCTAGCTCGGCCCACTCTGGGTAACTCCTCTCCAGTTCTGCGAAGACCTTGCGACAGACTGAATTGCCTCTAAGAAAAGGGAAAAAAGAACAAGAATGTAATCAGGAACGCCCCCCCGTAGGCCATTTGGCCAGACCATTCCCCAAAGGATGGGGCTGACCTGTCTTGCCTAACAAGGAAAACTGGCATTCAGGTAAACAATGCACATTTTCCCTTGTAAGGCTGCAACAGGTCAGGATGGGACATACCAAAGCAGGGTTGTCCTCGGGAGGGTTAAGATCGGTCCTGGCCTTCACAGTCTGAAACGACCTGTTGCAGGACCCGTCTTCCAAACACCACATCCGCTGAAGCGAAGGAGTCCAGCCTGTAGTGGCAGATGAAAGGTGAAGGGGACGTCCACGTAGTCACAGCACTGCGAGTGGAGTGCGCCGTGATGCCCCTAGGTATTGGAAGGGACCGACTGGAATAGGCTTGAGCTATGCATGCCTTGATCCAGCTACTTACTGTGGATGGAGTCACATTTCCTCCCAATGTCGAAGGTTGGAAGGAACAAAAAAGAGATTCCGTCCTGCAGAATTCAGCTGTCCTTTTAATATAAAACTTTAAGGCTCTGCGCACATCCAAAGTGTGCCAAGCCTTCTCCAACTCATGGACCAGATGGGGACAAAAATCCAGGAGAATCAGTTCCTGAGCTCTGTGGAAGGAGGTGTTACCTTAGGAATAAAGGCCGGGTCCAAACGTAAAAGCTCCCAGTGGGGATGGAAAAAACAGAGATCAGGACGAACTGAGAGGTCGACCAACTCAGAAACCCTCCTCGCCGAAGTAACTACCACCAAGAATGCCACTTTCAGTGTAAGAAGGTGCAGGCTGGACTGTCTGAGAGGTTCAAACAGAGGTCTGGTAAGGGACTTCAGGACCTTGGGTAAATCCCAAGTAGGGTACCTATGTACCATAGGAGGACAAAGGTTGGTCACACTCTGAGGAACCTACGAACAGTAGGGTGTTGAGACAAAGATTCTAATTTCCCACAAGTCAGCACTGAAGAGATAGCCGTCACCTGCCTGTGAAGCATGTTGGGGGCAAGACCCTTATCCAGGCCGGCCTGAAGGAACTCCAAAACAGTAGCCACTGAAGCTTGCAGAGGTGAAAAGTTAGCCTTTACACCAAGTAGAAAAGGATAGCCTCATAAATACGGATGGTTGAGGGTCTCCTGGAGGCCTGAATAGTTTTGATCACCTTGTTGGAGAGGTGGGAGTTTTTTAAGACACCCCACTCAATCGCCAAACTGCCAGATGTAGCCACTAGGGCTCTGGGTGAATCAGGGACCCCTGAAGAAGAGAGACATCTTCTCAGGAATCTGCCGGGCGGGGCACTGAGAGACCCACTAATATCACCTTGGCTTTCTCCAATAAGATTTTGCGAATCACGTCTGAGAGCAGAGGCAATGGAGGAAAGGCATACAACAAGCCGGGAGGCCAGCTACAATGCAAGGCATTGGTCCCTTTGCCCCTTGGGCAAAATATCTAGAGAAAAAGCTAGGCAATTGGGCATTAAGGGGGGTGGCAAACAAATCCACCTCTGGCAGACCAAATATGTGCATAATGTGACGAAAGAGAGAGGGATGTAAACTCCATTCAGAGTGATCAACTGAGGTCCTGCTCAGCCAGTCCGCCTGAACATTATCCAAACTCGAGATGTGATCAGCTCGGATAGAGAGAAGATGACACTTAGCCCATCTACCCAGGGCTTCTGCTTCTGTCATAAGCGATAAGGTCCTGGTACCCCCCGTCTGTTAATATGGGCTTTAGTGGCAACATTGTCCATTATAACCAGGACATGAGACCCAGAGACCTGATTCCTAAACTGTCTCAGGGCCAAACAGCCTGAGCTCTAACCAATTGATACTATGAGCCTGTTCCTCCACAGACCATAAGCCCTGGGCCCAGAGGGAATCCAGGTGAGCCCCCCAACCAGATAAGGAAGCATCCGTCGTGAGGACAAGGCAAGTCTCCACCTTAAAGGAATGGCCCTTGAACATAGCTCTAAATAGCTACCAGTGAAAGGAAAGTAAAACGTACTTAGTCAACTTCACCTTCTGAAGAGAATGGCTTGACCCAGACCTCTGATGAGGTAACAAGAACCACTGCAGCGACCTAGCATGAAGCCTGGCCCAGGAACAATGCCAATACAGGAAACCATTTTACCCAAAAGTGGAGATAAATGGGCTAAAGGGGTAGAATACTTACTCCGAATGCCCCTAATCATCCCCTGCAGGCTGTCCAGCTATTCCTATGAAAGGAAAACCTGACACACTCTTGTGTCAATAATGGCCCCCAAATGAAGAAGATGGGTAGAAGGAGTGAATTGGCTCTTTTTCCTATTAATGGAAAACACCAGGTCTCGCAAAACTGACATCGTGACCTGCAGATCCCACTGAGCCCTTTGAAAGGAAGCAGACATTATTAAAATATCATCTAAATAACACAGCAGACGCACCGGAAAGGAACAAAGGTGCCCTGCGAGGGGAGCCAGAATTTTGGTGAACACTCTAGGGGCGGAAGATAACCCAAAGGGAAGAGCCCTATATTGATAATACCGCCCCTGGTAACAAAATCTGAAAAACTGCCTTTGTGAGGAACAGATGGGAACATGTAAATAACCTTCCGTCAAGTCTATGGATGTGAGGAAATCCCCCTGCTGAACACTCTCTAGAATAGAAGAAAGAGAGTGCATCTTAAAACACTTGTATACAACATATTTATTGAGCCTTTTTAGGTCAAGAATTGTCCACCCCCACCCCCCGAGACCTTGGGGATAACAAAAATCCTGGATTAAAACCCAATTCCCTGTTGGTGAAGGGGGACCTCCTGAATGGCCCTGAGGTCCAACAAATGCTGGATGGCCAATTCCATGGTCCCTGCGACCCTAGATACTGGGCAGGAGATAAAGTACCTTGGAGGAGTGGGATAGAATTCCAGAGAAAGACCCGATCTAACTGTGGACAAAACCCAGGCATCAGAAGTAATTCCCTCCCATTGGTCCGCAAACCAAGATAATCGGCCACCAATGGGAATAGACTGTGCACTAGCGCTGGTGGCGATACGGGTGACTTCCTCCTCCTCGAAAGGGCCATTTTGTAGTAGTAAACTGCTGCCTGCCCTTGCCTGAATGATCTGGAGGAGGTTATTGGCATTGGTAAGGGGTCGGATGGCCGCTGAAAGCTGGAACTGGTTTCCCCTCGAAACTGAGGACGTTTGAAGTAAGGAGCCATCTGATACTCCGCCCTCTTGAGAAGCGAAGGAAAGATCTTCCGCTTATCCTGTTTTTCCATCAAAAAGGACTCGAGGACTCGCCAAAGAGCTTATCCCCTTGGACAGGGGAAGACGCCAAATTCCACTTCCTCCATCCATTTGCTTGCCAGTTGCACAGCCAACACATGCGCCTGGCCACCACCGAGGAAGCAATGGCTTTCGTTTAACCCTTACAATTTCTTCATTGCCTCTTGACTGCAATATTAGCTTTTTATGTGATTGTTTTCTACTTGTTCTGGAGAAGTTCTCTACAACCTTTCTTTTCTAGTTCTAGTTTGTTTACCTGCTGTGTTTACATGAAAACTGATTTTTTTTCCCCAAAACTCTGAAACAATGAGACAAAAAACTATTTTTTCGATTGCTTTCATTTTCACTTGGATAAATAGAGGATTTCAGTCCTTCCCCCCTTTATGTTGTCAGTCTTCTGACCTTTCTGGATCTTGTTAATGATTCTAAAACTTGCCTTTAACTAAAGATCATTAATTTGAATTAAGCTAAATTTCATGTTACAGAAGAATCTTGCTCAAGAGAAAGGGAAGCCTTTGTGGTGCAGCTTGAACCTCCTAAAGAAAAGGAGGCTAATTCAGGAGAGAAACTTGAGGCTTTCTCTGCTGCTAACACTGTTCTCAGTCCCAACTTTGAAGATGCTAAGGGGAAATCCACTCCCCCCCCCCACACACACATACTCTTTCAAAAGAAAAAACAAAACAAAACATTGGAGCAGTAAGGACGCTTTTATTTTTATTTTTTCATTTATCTTTTAGTGGCTTTAGAGTGAGAAAGCTTTTTAAAGTAGCTTTTATGGTAATTAATTCTGCCTTATTGCTGATTTGGCCTTGGGGAAGACAGTTTTCTTTGTTTGCAATTTTCATTTTTTATAATGAGTTTAATTGATAGGCTGTCTCTATTACCCCAGTTTTTGCTATCTTTATTGCCTGTGCCCCTAGTGTGTTATCCATTGCTTTCACCAACTCATTCCCTGTTGACAAACATTCTCCCTGTTCTAGTTATTTTTGAAATATTATTTCAGTTTTAAAAATATGAATGGGAGCCTGGCATCCTGCAAAAAAGAATCCTCAAGCACTTTCTACAATGTTTTTGGTCCTCATGTAGGCCTTTCTCAGGTTAAAGTGACTTGCCCAAGGTCAATTGCCTAAGGCAGGACAAGATTCATTGTCTCCTAGTTTCTGATCTTCATGCCTTATTTAACTATCCAGGATAATACAATGTTAATTACTTTGAAGACATTCAGTATGTGTAGCTCCTGGGAAGTCAAAATTCTAGTTAATAAATAGTAGGTAGGTAGGTAGGAGAGACATGATCACAAAATAAAAAAACCCTCTTAATTTATGATTATTATAGTTTCTAGATCTAAAACACACATAGAATATGACTCTATGAGGAAAGTATCAATTACATTCCTTAAATGTTTCTAAGAAAATATAATCAAAACCATTCTAGGCAAATTCATGCAACTGTATTGCTTTATCTTCCAAATTCTGTTATACTTTTAATACTTTTAAGGGTTATTCTTATTTCTGAATAATAAGAGTTTTCTTTACTTGGAACGGAGATATTCAGTCTTCAAGCAGCTTATATTTTAATTGTGACCCTATTTCTAAAATGAAACAGTAAATTGAATGGCAGAAATTAATTTCTGTAAAATTTGAAAAGTTTTCTTTATGTCTTTTACTTTTATTGTTCATTAGTTATCCTCCTTTAGCCTCATTAAATGTGTTTTATATTTTTTTCTATTATATAAGTAACTTGCATAAATAATTTTTAAATACTAATTTCAAATAAGTAATTTCAAGATCCTTATATTCCAATATTAATGCAAATTAAACCTGAGATGTGATTTGGAGAGTGTAAAAATCTGGTGTTTATAAATTATTTGTTTATATACCCATAAGACTCAATTTGGTTTTGTGATTATGGCACCAGGCTAGAAAGCAGGAGACATTGACTTCAAGTCCAGCCTTGGACATGAAAACCAATTGGGTGACTTTGGGCTAGTCTTTTCCTCTAAGCCCAACCCACCTCACAGGTTTGTTGTTGTGGGCAAAATAGGAGGAAGAAAATGTGTTGGATAAACGAATGTTTCTTTTCTTTTATGTACACTGAGAGCACATGCACCAAGACAAATTCCTTGTGTTTCCAATCACACTTGGCCAATAAAGAATTCTATTCTGTTTTGTTCTATTCTATTCTATATGTTCAGTGCCTTGAGTTATTTGTAAAAGTAATAAAGGATCTAATATAAGGATCTAAATAAATACATGCATACATACCTCATATTTCCTCTATTTTCAACAGCTCTCACCAGATAATCAATTCTGTTTAAAAAAAGGGAACACAATCCATTGTTACTGATGAGGAAATGTGTTTATCATTATGGTTTTGTGCCATCACTTTGTAGCACAGTTTTAATTTATTCTGTTTTTTGATATTGCAAATTAAACATCATATGTACTGCTGTCCTTGGAAAAGGGTAAAACTAAAAAATAATATTGAGTTCTGATTTTATTCTCAGAAATACTGGAAGGCAATTAGAAAAAAATTATAACAATTTTATCTTTAAATTTATTGAATTTTTAATCACACACTGATAAAGCATTGATACTAGATGAGTGGGAAATCATATAATTTATATATCATAATTGCTTTTCTGCTATCACAAATTCTACATTTTTCACATGGGTCCTCTATAATCATGCAAAATTAGTTGCTATAAGCTTTTTTCCAAATACACTCAGTCTTTGTATTCATGAAAATGGAGATCCTAGACATAGTTTAATATATTTTAAACAGAGGGAAAATGGCAAAACTTTTATAAATAACTCAAACCCATGCACAGTCAAATCCCATATTTATGATATGCTATTTGTTTTTGTTGTGTGCATTTTTCTCATTTTCTTTCCAACTACATCTCATATTTTGCTTATTGCTAGACAAACAGTGCTAGAGAAAGCAAGCAAATGTTTTATCAACAGAATTCAATGAATTGTGTACCATCATTAGGAAATAACACTAACCTTTAAAAATATGTTCCTATAACTTTCAAAAAAGAGTATGCAAAAATTCAAGGAAAAAGAATACCAATAATAAGAAACAAAACAGAAAAGAAAAAGGGGGAGAAGAATATAAGCATATCTTTTTTGCTATAAAGCATGAAATTATTGCAAAGAGAAATATAATGCATTTTTTAACTAGATGGAAAAATTTGCATTTCAGAAATGGATAAATTACATATCTCTTGAATCTAATTCTTAATATCTAGAGTCTAAACAAACTTTTTTTTTGCAAATTCTTAAAATAATTACTTTGGCAATTAATTCTCCATGGCAGAGGCAAACACAATTCCTCAAAAACAACATAATATTTCTCCATTAATCTACAAATATGCAGAGATAGAGAGAGATTTCAAAAAAGAAGCAAATACAGAAATAATCTTAATTTTAAGTAAGGTCTGATTTACAGTATCAACAAATAACAGTACTTAAGTATGTACCGAAGAATCACAATGAAGAAAATACCTGTTAAATAAGGCTGCTTTTTTGTTCCATTGTAAATTCTAGCCATCATTACTAATATTTTTGAAATGTTACCAGCATTATAAACACAAACTGAAACTTACAGAAGATATTCTATAAAACTATACTTGTGATTTCTGTGCTTTGTGATAAAAAGATCGTATAAAGCTTTTAAGAAGCAGAAAATTGTTTTAATAAAAGCAACTTCAGAGAGTTTTTCAGTAATGGTGAAATTCTAGGATAGGTGCTGCATATATCCCTACTAAGAATGATGTGGCTCTTTTTCCAAGAAATATTATTGTACAATTCAAGATTCATGGAAGTTGTCCCCAACTGACTTTTTGTCCCGTTTCTGCTTTAAATTCATAAAATGTGCACACACAAAAAAGACTGTGATTGACAAACAACAAATATCTGTCTATCACTCTGTATTCCAGGTGGAGATTTTTGAGGCTGTGGGATATACTTCAGAATTACATGGAATAGTGGTTTTGAGATCTTCGTGCTAATCTCTACTACTCCAAATGGTAAATTTTAGTTTAACAGCATAAGTGATGTGACATGGCTTATTTACAAACTATTTCTAAGCATCTAATTAAAGATAATACAAAAAGTACCTAATATAGCTAGAATTTAAATTAAAATCAATTGTGCTTCCCTAATCCCATCTGAATCAAGACCCCAGTATGTGCAAAGGACAAGATTAGCCTTCTTCACTCTCCACGTGAGCATGAGGAAATATGGACACTTCCATTAAGGAGGAGCATGTGTTGCAAATGTCCTATATAATATCACCTTATTATTGCAGAATCTGTCTCATTGAGGCATCCAGGCTTAAACACTTTACTGGTATGTTGATTTTTTAAATTGGTGTATAATTCATGTAGTGTATAGTAGCAGATGACAACATGATAGAAGGAAACAAAATGTTTTCAAAAAGTATTTATGAATAGCAAAACTAAAGCCTGGATTTTTGAGCTAAATTAATTGTTCATTTTTCTGGGTTCCTCTTGCTTAATTTATCTCCATTTGTGTCTTGCATTTTGTCTGGCAGATTAACAGTATGGTTTTTGGTTTTCTTGTTTGTAGATTTTTTTTTTATTTCCTTTATTTTTGTTTTACTATTTAATAAGTGGGAGTAACATATGCTTTTGAATTCAATATGTGCATCCTTTCTTTATTAAATATTAGAAGAATATAAATACAGATCTTTTAGATATCTAGAAAAATAATATAGGTGCAAGATGGAAATATGTCTGTATGTCCAAGCAAAACATGTTTAAAAAGAAAAAGATTGTGGCTTTTACTAAAAAGTTTTTTCCCCTCACAACCGTCACTTAGTCCTTTTATGTAATCCAAGCTGATTTAACAGTAAGATTTTTCCAGGAAGACAGGAAACAGTAAGAGAACATGATTTTCAAATATCCCATTTTAGTTTACAAAATCCCTCTGTTAATTTCTGTTGTAAAAAAAATATCTTCGTTCCCTCCTCCTTTTTCTTAGAATACTATCTCCAAGAAATTCAGAGAGCTGCAGAACACTTGTGTTCAAAAAAAAAAATTCTGATACTTTCTTTGGAGCTTTTAAAAAGATATTTTAATATGTTTAAAAGCAGTTAAATGATTGAAGTGCTTTTTTAAAAAAAATGTATTTAATCAGTAATTGCATAATACTTTAATTGGGAGATTAAAGTGAAAGACTATAGAAACAATGGCAAAATTTTTAAGAAAAATGTCAAAGCTACTGTCATGTGACATTCTTTATAGGAATGTAAAAAACTTTTTAAAATTTTCAGTCATAATTAAGATTTGACCTCAAAGTCATATTGGGAATTGGATCCTGAAAAGACATAAATCATATTTACTATTCACTTATATTCATATATTTCCCACAGTGTTCAAGCCAATGTATGTGGTTTTCTTTAGTTGCTATTGATATACCCCTGTAAACTGTATTAGGCTAGAGCAGGGTGTCAAACTCACGTCATGGTGGCATCATATGACATATCTCGAGTTTTTTCTTGTTTGCTAAACTGGGCGTGGACATGCTAGGACATGATGCATCTGGCCCACGGGCTGCAAGTTGGACAGCCCTGGCCTAGAAAGTAAGTTTGACTCCTAACATGTTAATTTGAATTCTTGTCTTCTCAGTCTTAGCCATCACTAAGCTATCATACATTTTATTTGACAGGAGCTTGGTTATTTGTTTATTTATGCAGTTATTTATTTCAACTATTGCTAAACCAGTTTTACTCTGCATTTTCAACCTGATTGCATTCAGTAATTATAGAATTAGCAATAAAGTTTTGGATTCACCAGTGGGTCACCTCATAGGATTCTTTTTGAATGTATCAAATATTATTTCTTTTCTCTCAATGTTGGATTACTGTGTTTTATTTAACTCCACAAAAAACATATAGTTAGCAAGCTGTATGTAAATTAGACAATAGGATGTTGTAGGACCTTATTAAAAAGCAAACATTTAACTCTTTTCTTTCTATATGCCTCAGAAAAGATCACCGTACTATCTTATCATCTTGTAATTAGAATTTAGTTTAAGTTTCTTTGCTTGCTGATTTTTAATCCTTGATCAGGAAGTAATACCTGCCTTGCAATGGTGACACTTTCACCAAATCCTTGTTTGGGGACTGGTAGAATCCTTATATTCATTGGCTAACTCATGAGTCCGTGACTGCTCTTTGTTTTTACCACATTGTACTTATTTCAATCTTTTTGAACATGCATCATTAGCAAGCAGTGTGTGTGGCTTCCTGGAAATTTCATGAAGCTCATTATGCCCCAGTCATTCTGAGCAGGAGAAAAGACAGTTTATAAAATAGCATAAATTAAATGTAAGAAAGAATGGAACTGAATGGTTTAGCCCAAAAGCACCTGACAATTATTGTAAAACAGTGATGGTCAGCTATGAGAGTTGTGCCATTATCAGCTGGGTGTCATCTTTGGCAGAAGTACATAGCCTAGCAGTGCCACTTTTAACTAAGCATTAATGTTATGAAGACTGAGAGAATCATTTGAAAAAATAAATGCATTTATTAAGATGTGGGAGCAGAAGTTAGGTACTGTTTATCCTGTTAAATCTGTGTCTTTTTCCAGTTAGCAGAATAGCATCTTGGCATTTTCTTTCTTCTTCTTGAGTCATATCCATCATTGGACATTGGTGATCATGTTGGCAATCCTATTTTTATCAAAATCCACAAAAAAAGTGCTGTTGAGTTTTGTCAAACCAGTCCCTTAGATTTTGAAGCCATGATGCTGTTCTTCTGCCTGGACCTTGTTTGCATTGAGTCTTTCCTTGGAGGATTAAGTGAAGTATACCGTATTTTTCCAGATGTCACAGCATATGTCCAAAATATTCTAACTCACTTTTTAATGATTTTGTTGATTTCCCTTGGCTTTCCCAGGCAGCTTATCACCTCCTCATTTCTGATTTTGTCAACCCAACTTATATGTAACAGCTGCCTGTAAATTCACATTTCAAATGCTTCTAATCTCTTCAAGTGACTTTCTGTCAGAGACCAACTCTCCACTCCGTAGAACAGGATAGAAAGTTGTAACATCTGACAAGGCTAATTTTCAATCTTAGACTTATGTCCTGATTGCAGAAGACCTTTTTTATCTTGAAGAATGCTGTTCAAGCTTTCTCTATCCTCATTTTTATTTCAGTGGTCATGTTCTAGCTTTCATGTAAATTAGAACCAAGGTACGTGATCCTTTCAACTTTTTCTAGTGGTATTCCTTACAAAGTTGTCGATGGTAAATTAATGGGTTGCTTGCTGACAACCATGAGCTTGGTTTTTGAGGTGTTAAGCTTCAAGCTGCATTTTTCAGATATTTCTGTGACTCTGTTGATGAGGAACTGAAGGTCTTCATACTTCATGCTGGCAAGCAGAACTGTGTCAACAGCATATCTTAAATTGTTGATCTGAACACTGTGTACTTTAAGACCAGCATTGATGTTTTCCAGTGCTTCATTGAAAATTGATTCAGAGTAGATATTGGCATTCCTTGTTCCCAATTAATAAATTGATTCATTTAAATTCTTTTGAATGGTAGCTTATGCAATGTCAGCAACAGACCTCTTGGACAGCATGTCACAATTTGGAGCATACCCAACATACTGCAGCATAGCTGTGGTCTGGAAATGCTGGTGTTGTATGCCTAGGTAGCTGAATGGGTCAAATTGCCCCCTGCTTGGCCCTGTTAATATGTCTATTAAGAGGGGAGAAATCAAGGTAAAGACAGATGTTTCCTCTTGCTTCTTATTTCTTTCCTATTAATTAAAGATGATAAACAAAAAATAACAATACTGCACCAGCAAAGTGCTTATTTAAAGATATAATGTGTCTCTGCTAGACTGAGGGCTTAAGTTTTCATGACACAAGGTTTTTTGCTGCTCAGGCCTAATATACCAATATGAGAGACAACTTTGTCAGGGGCAAATATAAGACAAGTTATCTGCATTCTGCTAAAGATTCCCAAAGGGACGTTGCCATTTATGATACCAAAATCCTGGGAGATTAACTACATTATATATATTATATAGCTCCATTAAATGGCAATTATTTTTATTACTAGAATGAGCAGCTGTGACAGGAAATCAAAGTCCATGACCTCAGGTGTTTTAAAACTGTATCTCCTTATTTAGAAAGAGTCTCAATGAGAAGTCCTTTTTGATATGCTGTGCTTTTGCAAATATTCCATTCATACGTTTGAGAGGCTTTAAATAAAAGAAAAAGAAGTAAGATGAGGATTAAAATTCAAAGCCTTTCATTAAAATATCTGATTGTTGAAATTCTACCTATCTACCTACCTTTCCCATTTTTTCAGATCAGATGCTATCTGCTGTTTAAGTTTAATATAGTTATTCTCTTTCAGTGTAATACATCTTGATGTCAAATGTATCCCCAAATATTTAACTTTGTTTGTAACTTGAATTTTCAATAGGTCTGCCAACTCTTCTCTTTGTCTTAATAGCATGTTCTTTGTCAGAATCTTTGTTTTGTCTTTATTTATTTTCAAACTAGCCATCTCACCGTACATCTCTATCTTTTCCAATAGTTTTAAAGCTGTCTCTAGAGGGTCTTCCAAAATAAAAACCAAGTCATCCGCAAAGGCTTGTAATTTAAATTCGTCCTTTTTAACTTTCATTCCTTTTATATTTTTGTCTTCTCTAATATTTCTATTTAACATTTCCAAGGTCAATACAAATAACAAAGGAGATAATGGGCATCCTTGTCTTGTACCTTTTCTTATATTAATAGAATCTGTAAATTCTCCCTCTATCATTACTTTTGCCATTTGCTTATAATATATGGCTTCTATTGCTTGGATGAATTTTCTAGCAAAGCCCATCTGTTCCAATAATAATAGCATAAATCACCAATTCACATTATCAAATGCCTTTTGGGCATCTAGGAATATCAAAGCCATTTGTTTTTCAGGATGCGCCTCATAATATTCCAAAGTGTCCTGGATTACCCTCATATTGTCTTTAATTTGTCTCTTTGGTAAAAATCCATTCTGATCAGGGTAAATAAAGTTGTTTAAATATTTTTTAAGCCTTTCTGCCAAAATTGAAGCAAAGATTTTATAGTCTGCATTCAATAAAGAAATAGGTCTATAGTTCTTAATTTGTAATGGATCGGCCCCTTCTTTTGGGATAAGTGTAATATAAGCTGACCATGTTTTAGGTATTTTCTTATTTAACATAACTTCATTCATGACTTCTAGCAGTGGAGTGCTCAACGATTCTTGTAATGTTTTATAAAATTCTGCCGGAAGACCATCTGGACCTGGTGCTTTTCCATTATTCTGTCTGTTGAATGCTTCAGTTAGTTCCATCATTGTTATAGTGCTTTCTAACATTTTTCCAGTTTCATCAGGTATCTTAGGTAGGTTAGCATTTTGTAAATACTGTTTAATTTTTTCCTCATCAAGATGCTCCTGTTTATATAATTGTCCATAAAAGTCTCAAATGATTGCCTTTTTCTCCTTATTACCATAACAGATTTGACCTTGATCATCTATTAACTATAATATTTTCCTTGATTCTTTCTCTTTTCTCAGTTTATATGCTAACCATCTACCTGGCCTATTTGCATCTTCAAAATAGTTCTGTTTAGCACTTCTAATTTTTTGTGCCAGTTCTTCTTTCTCTACTTGATCCATTTTATGTTTAATTATGTCCATTTTAAGTTTAATATCTTTTTTCTGTGGCATTTTCTGTAATTCTTTTTCCAGTTTTTTATGGTCATTTTCTAGAGCTTTAATCGTTTGCCTCTTCCTAATGTTCTTTTTCTTTATATAGTCTATTATTAATCCTCTCGCATATGCCTTCATTGTGTCCCAAACATTCTGTACTGAAGTATCTTCTTTTTTATTTTCACTAAAGAAGAAGGCCAATTCTTTTTCCATCCATTGTGTAAAGTCTTTTTCCTTTAAAATAGTATTATTTAATGTCCATCTAGATCTTTTTTATCCTTTCCATTTAATTGTCATTGGATTATGGTCTGCCCAGGTACTTATTTCAATATTTATTTCTTGAATATTAGATATTAGTTCTGTTGAGATCCAAATCATATCTATTCTGGACCATGATAAATGTCTATTTGAATAAAAAGTATATTGTTGAGTTTTAGCATTTCTTTCTCTTCATATATCTTTTAAATTTAATTCATCTATCATTTAAAAAAAAAATTTGGGGAGAGTCTTTCTATTTTGTCTTGATGCTGTCGCTATATAATCCAGTTTATTATCTACAATTCCATTGAGATCGCCCATCATAACTATGTTAGAGTAGTCCAATCCCATTGTTTGCATATGTAATTTTTTAATAAAATTCTTCTTGTTTATCATTCGGGGAATAAATTGCAACCAGGAGTGTTTTTGTATTATTATCCACTATTTCAACCATTAATACTCTTCCGTCTTCATCAGTATAAATCAGTTTTGCTGGAATGGTTTCTTTGATGTACAAAACCACTCATCTTTTCTTACAATGAATCAAAGAAGTAAAAATTTTCCCCAATTTTGGTCTTATCAATAATTGTTGATATTGTTTTTTAATATGCACTTCTTGTAAGCAGATTATGTCAAATTTTAACTTCTCTAATTTATGAAGAATTTTTCTTCTTTTAATAGCTGAATTCAGTCCATTTATATTCATAGAAATCAATTTTTTTTCCTCCATGGTTATATTTTGTATTTGGATCTGACAGCTCTCGTAGATTGTACTTCCCGTTGTTCTTTGGTCACTACTTGTCCACCTACTGCATCTTCTTCCTTTCCACTCCCCATTTGATCCTCTTGAAGTTCCGTTGAAATGATCTTTTTTTCTGTTTCTATTTCTCTTCTTTCGAATAATTCATTGTAGAATATTTTTGCTTTCTCAATTGAATCAATTCTATGTCTCTGTTCTTACCATGTAAACATTAATCCTTCTGGGATCAACCATCTGTAATTCACCTCTTTTTTCAATAACATTTTGGTCAGGAATCGATATTCTCTTCTCATCTCTCTCACTTTTCTGGGTACTTGTTTTAAGACCACAATCTCTTTGTCTTTATATTTCAACACCTTCTCTCTTGCCACTTGTAATATTTGAGTTTTAATAGTTTTTTGGGTAAATCTGACGTGGACCTCTCTTGGTAATTGGTTCCTCACCGCATATCTTGTGAAGACTCGATATATCTCATCTACTCCATCCATCATCTTTTCCTCTGTTATTTCCAGAGCTCCAGCCAGAATTTCGATCATTACTGCAGCCAAATTTTGTCCTTTTTCTTCCTCAATATTTTGGAATCTGAGATAAAATTCTGACCTGTCCATCTCCCACTTCAACATCCCACTTTTATCTTGTTCAATCATTGTTAATCTGCTATTAATATTTCCAATTGTCTCATCTCTTTGTTTGTCTTTCTCTTCCATTTTTTGGAGTCTCTCATCATATTTCACCATCATTTATTGAATATTTTCAATTTTTTCATCAATCTTCCCAATTCTTTGGTCAATACTCTCCATTCTTTGTTCAATACTCGTTTTAAGTTCTTGAATTCCTTGCATAACCATCGTTAAATCCACTTGTGCTTTATCTTGCTTCGCCATTGTTGTAAGTCGTCCTCCAGCTGATGGGGAGGCAGGAGCAGAAGTTGAGATGCCCAAAGGTAAAATTTTCTTACTCATTTAAGTAGCTCAAAGTCTTCCAGCTCTTTTAATCCAATTAGTAAGGTGGCCAATTATAATCCAATTAGGAAAAAGGAAAACACAAAAAAAGCTAGTAAAAAGTAAAAAGCCCAAAATTAAAAAAAGGGAGATTCTTTGGGTTCTTCTAGACCTTAAGCCTGTTATGGAATAATCAATTATGATTCAAAAGTAAAAATTAAAAATAAAGAGAAAAAAAAATAAAACCCAATAATATTAAAAAATAATAAGAGGAAAAGAAAAAAAAGGTTCTTCAGGTTCTTCACACCTTAATCCAATTGAAAGATCTCAAAAAATAAAAAATAGCCATAAAAATAAGTCAAAAATAGAGATGGAGAGGCAAAAATCCCAATGAAAAAAAGAGAGAAAAGAATATTCTGAGGCTTCCCCTTTAAAAAAAAAAAATAAAAAATAAAAAAAAAATACCAATATTACAAAATACTGTGGGGTTGAAGAGGAGGGATAAAACAGCTAGTAGAAGATTTAAAAAAGCGCACACTGCATTTTATTTATCCAAGGCTCTTATTTTGGCTTCTCCACAAATTTAAAAGCCAGGCTTCAAATGTTCAATTGATAATAGAAGGCCCAAAGAGCACCTGTGTAAACATTCTCCAGTGCTCTTCCCTCTATCTTATCGTTTCCAGTGACCTTGAGAAAATTTTTTTTCACAGCTCTCAACTTCAAATAAAGTATTTTCAAGCCTCTAGTTGGCAGTGTTACAAAGTTTCTTTAATCCACTCCCCCTTCTTTCCCCCCCCAAAAAAGTCTAATAAAAAGAATACATATATATAAATGTATATTTATATATATTTTAAAAAAGATACTAAAGGGAGCCTCTATTTTAAAAAATATAAACAGTCAAAAAGGAGAAAAAAGAGCAAGTAAATACAAAAGAAAAAACCAGTCTGATTAACTAGATCGCAATAGAAGTTCAGTAAAGAGAGAGAAAAAAAAGTAAAAGTAAAAAGCCAAGCCTCACTTTGACATTCTTTAAAGAATCGCTGCTAAGTCAAATTTTGTCAAAAATTTTACAGATATCTTCTGACTCTAGAGTGTCCTTAAGTCCCAAGTATTAAAAAAAAAAAAAAAGTCCTCACCAGCCGATACACTTTCTCTTTTTGTCTCTTCCTTCTGGAGTTGTCCCAGCTTCAGCAGCTTAATGGCTGCCTCTCCGCCAATGGTAAAAGGGCTTCTCCTGGATCCACCAGGGACTTTGCGATGTCCCTGGAATCAACAGAATGCGCCCCTTACTGTCACCGTCTCTACGGGATGGTTTAGGTCCGTTGGGACCGACCAGGGGCCAAGATATCAGCTGCGATCTCGAAGCCCAAGATTGCAGCTGTTATCGCAGCGACGAAGCTCTGCCTTCTCCCAGGACAGACAGCCTGGTTGAATGTTTAAGAAATTCTTAACAAGAAGAGCTTAATAGAGATGTGCAGAGAAATGGTAGATTTCCCTTCATTGGATGTGTTTAAGAGGTTGCCAGACAACTACTTGTACACTTTAATTTGGATTCTTGTACTGAGCAGAAGGTTGTACTTTAGTACTCCAATTTAGCTGTGTTTCTATGTCTTCTAAAAGTAAGAGTTGTTTCTTTTGGAACAACATGTAATGTCATATCCAGTCTGTTCTCAGTAGTCTATCTACTGTGCTTTATTTACATATGTCACAAAGTGTTCTCTAAAGAGTGTTCTCTAAGGAGTCATAACTTGATCATTGCTGCTCTGGGTAAGTTTTATATAGAAACATTTTGCTTCATTTAACATTATGAGAATGGTGTGTATTGTGCTGTTTGAAATACATAGTTACAGAGTAACAATGGCTACTCAATTCCATAAAGAAAAAGATAAATGGAATATTTTGGAGATGCTTAATACCTTTCTTTTTAAGAATTTTGATTTTAATAGTAAAATCTAATACAAACTACATTTAAAAAAATAAAAGAATAGGAAGAAAAAAGGAGAGAAGTAAGACTACAATAAAGAAGTAAGCAAATAATTAAATAAAGAATATACTAAGGAATAACTTCTGACCATCACAAGTATAAACAAATTTAGTGACTCTACACTCCCTCTAAAGTTACAAACATTTATTACTTCATCCCATATACATTTCTTATCTATAAACAAAACCATGAAACATTTTTTTCAGTCCTGGTGTCAGCAGAAAGTCCATAAATGGTTGGCAGAAATAACAAAATATCTTGTTTCAACATTAATCAAATAATCCAGAGATTCCCAGCCCTGGGCTAGGGCCCACTATCGTGCCTTGAGCCATTCGGAACCGGGCCATGGAAGCAGTGGACAAGAGAGGAACTATCCCCTCTTTCCTCTACCACCACCAGCCTGCAAATCTGGAAATTAAAGTAAACTATCTTTATATTCCTCTGTATCACTTCCAACAGTCTCAAATGTTGAGACTATGTTAGCTCATTCAAATGTTACAGGATTTGATTTCATTTCTTTGTCCCTTTGCACAGAGTTCTTCAAGGCTTTAACAAGTCCTTTTTATAGATCCAATAGGGCAAAATTATTGAAGTCGCTGTTTTAGTTTGTTATTTGCAGTTTCCTTTTAAATTTTAAAACCTCAGCCAGTTTCTTTTGTAGATCCAGTGAAACATCTTTTTTCCAATTCATTCTCTTGGCTTATGAATTGTAAATCCACTTTGATACCTTTATATTGTCAGATAAAAATTGTTCTACATCTGTCAAGTTTTCCCTAACATATTTTGGACATGGTCTATCAATGGAAGCAGACATTATTATTGATGTTACAGCTACTATTTTCTTATTCTATTCTTTAAAAGTCTCCATTATTTTCATTATTACAGCGTTCTGCAATATTTTACAGGCTTTGGGTTCTTTCCTCTTTCTAAAAGCCTTCATCCCCTTTAGTGTCCATGTCATGAAATTGCTTATCTTTGTTGTATCTTGTAAAAGCCAGAACAGAATTTATTTTCCAGCAGAAGCTGTTCTTTATAATTACAGTTAATCCTTGACTTACAACAATTGGTACTGAAAAAAGGGATGTATAACCACTTTTCAAACTTACAACCATTGTAGCATCCCCATGGTCACATGATCAGAATTTGGATTCTTGGCAACTGACACATATTCATTATAGTTGCAGTGTCAAGCAAAGTCAATGGGGAATCCAGATTCACTTAACAACTGCAGTGATTTACTTAACAACTATGGCAAGAAAAATCATAAAATGAGGCAAAGCTTATTTAGCAAATGTTTAAAATTCGCTTAAAATTCATTCAACGAGCAACTAGCAACAGAAATGTTGGTCTCAATTGTGGTCATAAATTAAGAACTACCTATAATTGTAAAATCTTTTATAATAAGTTTCAATATTTCAATTTTACTTGGACCCCTAATCTGTTTATACGTTTCTAAGACAAGAATCTTATTTAGTTTTTTGCTGTTTATTCTGGATTCTTTAAATTCTTAAGGTTATGATTAAAAGTTTATTTCCTTTAAGATTGAAGCCAGATTTACTCAGTGTTTCAAACTTGTTGAAGGAATAGGTTAGAACTATTTAATGAGCATTTTGTGCAAGGGATAAGAAAGTGAGGTTTATGAACTTACTGGCCTTTAATCGTCTGCATGGTTGCGTCTCCTGCTTGGGCAGGGTGTTGGACTAGGTGACCTACAAGGTCCCGTCCTACTATATTAATCTGAAAGTAAGATGGCTAGTGTCTCCCAGCACTGTGGAAAATCACTGTCCTGTGAACCCCTTGCAGGGATCACCTGTCCAGGATACATGGGCATGTGAACAATCTCCCATCCTCTCCTTACCCAGAGAGGTTCAAGGAACCATTCTACTTACTGGTTCCTTGGTCTTTGCTGTCTTTGTTAGCTCTGCTTTCACAGAACCGTCTTCAGTTACCATACTTCCTTTGGAAGTTTCCTGGATGCTTAATAACTGTAAAATAGAGGCAGGATGCTTTTGGCTCTGCAGTTATTTTCAATAACTGTTCCCATAATATGTGACTATGCTGATTAGAGATAATCCAACATATCAAAGTAGCATTCTGTTGCTTACCCTGCCTTAAAGAAATTCTATATCACTCAAACTGCAAAGCGGAGAATGAGCGTAAAGTTTGATAAGTAAAAGTTTTCCTGAGCCATCCTATACAGCAGGGGTCCCCAACTTTTTTTTGGTTCTGTGGACCGGCAGCAGTGGTTTCAGTGGTTTTGGCAGTGGGGGAAAATGGTTTTGCACACGCAACCTAAATTCCGCACATGAGCAAATGAAGCTTTGCACACTCATCTGTCAGTAGTGGGCCACAGCCTAGGAGTTGGGAATCCTTGCTGTAAAGTACAGTTGCTATTTTAGAATGCATGTGATGGGAAATAACCTATCACATTGAATTTGAACATCAAATCAGTTCTGGCTTTTAAATTACAGATATAAAGAGTTTTTTAATCTTTTTGTTATTTAATTTAAATTATGACTGTTGCTATCCTGTTTTATTATATTGAATCAAAACCATGTGGTTTTGACCTGCCTCTCGCTCTGTCTGGATGAAATTGAACAGAATTAGGTATGATATTGGAAGAAGTGCTCTGCCCTGTATATGCGGGGGTGGAAAGATTCCCCTTGTTGCGATTGTGATGCTGATATGTAAACATATTGTGCAAGATTGCCTGTGACCTGCATTTTCTGGTTTCCTAGAAGATCTGTTCAAAGCAATACCAGAGGCGATCACCTGGATAGCTAAATTGGACCTCCAGTTATGAGGCCACTGCCATATCCCTGTAGAAGTTTCATATATAATTATGTGGATTGTGTGTGTTTACTTCTCTTCTGTCATGTTCTCATCATATGCTAAATAATAAATATGATTATTTTGAATACTTTATTTGGCCAATTGTAAGTAGGCACACAAGAAATTTGTCTATATTGGTATAAAGGGCCGATCTAAGTTTTGTTTCTGAAACTAATGCTTTAGGTAAGCATTAAAATATGCTGGGTTTTTCAGATGAACGTATTTGAGCTTTTTTCCTTTTCTTTGTTTTAGATGATCAGCTACTCAGATTTCCACAAAAATTTTTGAAGAAATCACCGACCGATCAACAGATTAGCAAACTTGCTCAGAGACTTGGACCTGAATGGGAGTGCATTGTATTGTTTCTTGGCTTGAGCCAAAATGATATCTACTGTTGTAAAGTCAACCACCCATACAATATAAAATCACAGATTGTGAGTGCCTTCATTTTATGGAGGCAACGTTTGGGGAATAAAGCTACTATGGAGAGTCTGTGCACTGGTTTGAAATTTGGAGAAGTAGATTCTTCAGTAATCCAGCAGCTATTTTAGTAAGCTTCTAAACCTCATCACAACTGGATTCAATCGAACTAAAGGCCCATCCAATATTCTCTTCCCACAGTGCTCACTCAGAAATTATGAAAAGTCTACATCTTGGCACAACTATAGCAACCACCCAGTATTTTCTGGGTACATTGCTTACCAATTGGCCTTAACATGCCAATGTTGATTGCTGCAGCAGGTATATTGCCATCATAATGAGGGTTGGTAACCCCTTTCTCTCCCTTTTTGGAGTCTCCAGATGCCATGCCTTCATGGCAAAGTGGCAAAGCCACTTTTAAGATCAGATACTGCGGAGGAAATTTTGATATGGCATGAGATCCCATCATGTGGATGAGAAATTAGTGTTGACAACCATACCAATACTGTGCAAGCCTTCTGCAATTCCAAGTGACTCTTCTCTTGGCCTTAGTAACCTTTATTTATAGCAGTAAGTTGATCCAGCAGCAAATCATAAGGAACGGGCAGTCATCACTGAATAGCTACCAAAGATAACGATCTCACTATTAGAGATGCAAGGAAACATAACAGGTACTTGGAGTTACTACTTTGTGTTATACACCCAGCAAGTTGGTGACTCTGCTTCTTTTAATGTTAATGTCTAGGAATGTTATAATGTCCTGTTTATTTTTAAAGAATGCATACTACAACCATAAAAAATAACAATCCAAAAACTCTACATTTTGTTATATGAATTCTGAGTACTTATTGTGTAAGTTACTTAATTCTTGTTGGTGTCCACTGGAGTGGCCGTACTCTGTATTCTATATTTTGTATATAAAGATGTCACAGTTCCAAACCAAGCCAGCAGAAGAAGAGGCCACACTGTGAGCAGAACAGGTCTCTTTCCTAGAGTCTCCCAGCTTGGCACATGGTGAACAACACAAGTAAAAATGTTTCTAGTTAGCATTACTGGCTTCTGCTAGCCAGCTGGCTATATGGGCACAGCACACTCTGCCCTCCTGTTTCTGGTTGCTCCCGGCTGGCTCCAGCAAGTACTCTTTCTGCAGCTGGGTTGCTCTCTGGCCAGCTCCAGCAAGTACTTTTTGGCCCAGCTCCAGCAAGCACTCTTCAGGCCCGGATGGCTTCTGACCAACTGCAGCTGGCTTGCCTTCCTGAGTCTTGTTCCAGCATGAGTCCCATCACCCGACATTCATTTGTGGTCCCCTGCACGTGGCAAGTATTGGTGAAAAGCATATTCTTTCCAACCTATTTGTGTCATGTTCCTCCAGATATGTTCATTTGTGATTCAGTAATATTGCCAAGTGTTTTCTATTTATTGGATTTAACTTTGTAGATATTCCTAAAAGCCAGTTTTCATATTTGATTGCTGTCAGCTTTCATACCTCTTTAAATCATTCACCACCCAAGGATCATCTGATCAGGTAACTTTTTTCCTCTGCCTTCTGGAAGATTCTTATCATAATTTGTGTAAATTTTAATTGTCCATTACTATCCTGACTATCCCACTCTTACCTGATTTGAAGATTTATTATATTTTGGTAGATTTTAAAATCTCTCATTTCACTCTCCCTTTGATTTTATGTCTAATAATTTAGAAAAATATTTATTCAGAATACAGAGGGGTATGAAACCCAGTTCCCTTTCAATGCCTCAAAACTGTTTTGAATCCGTTTATCCCAAAAGATATTTCACCAATGTTTCACAAATATTATTATCAAGAACAGATTTGCAATAGCAGGGCCAAAAAAGACAAGGAAAAGGAAACCTTTTTTTAAAAAAATGCTCTGATACCATACTCCCCTTCTGTAAAAAGAAAAGTAAGTTAAAAGTAAGTGTTCAATAAGTTAGCCTTCAAATTAGGGTAAACTTTCTGCCAATCTTATTTGCCTTAATAATGTTATTTTTGAAGTTTGAGAAACTTCATTTGAATAGCAGTATGATATTTTCTGATTTTGATTAGCTAACCTGGCCTTTTGCTGATTTCTGTGGAAGAAAAAAACTCCTTCAGTTATTTAATCTTTTAAATTAGTTCGTCAAACTCTAACAATCAGCTCTTTCACATTCAAGGAGAAGTTTGAAACATTCATTTTAAGAACTTTTTTCCTTTGTACAAAACCATTTTATTTAACCATTTTCTATTATGGATCTCTCCCAGATGAACTTCTTGTCCTACCCTCAGATGCTATGGAGAATAAATATAAATAAATTGACCCCCTTTTCCCTGTAGCAGACTTTCAAGATAAACAGTAAACAATAATATAGCATCAAACAAAGCAAAGCATGCAAAGCTTGAGGTTCAATCTTCAAGTTCAGCCTTTCTCCGCAGCAGCACTAGGTTCCCAACTACCTATATACTGTTTGGACAGCACAGGGCACCTGAGTTAATCTTCATGTTTTGAGTGACCATTTTAGAATTATATATCCTTAGCATCATCTCCAGCATCCTTGGTTCATCTTTTCAAAAAAACCCACCTGCTCACCATGATGCTGCCGCAAAGCAGGACTTGTGGGAGCCTTGCAGGTGAGAGTTACGAAAATAACAACTGCAGCTTTCCCTTCTGTGCCCATACTCTGGGATGAATATGCAATATTTCATTATTCTTTTTACATCATTTTATTACACATCCTCTGGAGAGTTCTTCAACCATATATGGCTCAGTAATAGTTAATACAAAATAGTTCCTACAATAAATCATGTAATTCAAAAACCTATAGTGCATTACATATCTCTACATTACACTACCGTTTGTCTTTCTTGCCTTCTTTATTTTCCTCTGAAGAGGTGATTCAGGTGCTGATTCCTGTAAATGACAGCCCTTTCCAGGCCCTTTTCAAGATTAGCAAATCTATACACTCTTAAAACTTGTGATGTGCTTCTTACGTTGAACTACTACTCCAGAAGAAATGCAGTACGGGTAGTCCTTGACTTACAACAGTTCATTAATACAGTCAGGAAATGGGATTTGAGCACACAACCACGTCTTCACAGCTTACAAAAGGCCAAAAGGGTTGGTGTCCTGATATCTGGAAGGTGAGTATTTCAGAGGGCAAGGAGCGGTGGGATGCTGCTGGTTTGGACCAGTTCTAGCGAACTGGTTGCTCCGACAATCAGCTGGTCCCACCCTGTCCTATATTTCTGCGTTTTTTAAACTTGGCTGATTCACGTGGCACAATGGATTCCCGTGCCTCAGCTGTTTTACTTACCGGAGCTGCCCTAGAAGGTAAGCTGTAGTACTTGAAATTATTGTATTTTGAGCTCTGCATGCACACGCGAAGCGCGCGCTCTTAGAACCAGTTATTAAACTGGTTGCAGCGCACCACTGAGGACAAGGACTAGGGCAGAGAAGACGCATCTTCTGGTTCTGACATTACTTAGCTGACAAGGCCTGCAGATGCCCAACCTGCCTGACTAAATTGAATAGGTAGAAACAACTCTGAGAAGATGGTCCCTTGGGTAACCCAACTTCAAGATAGGAAGGGCTCTAAAGATAACCAGCACCTTGAATCACACCTGAAAATATTGGCAACCAATGCAGCTCTCCAAGCATGCGTTAACATGCTAAATACCCAATACCCTTTTTCTACTTGTGCAATTGCATTCAACACTTTGAAACTTTGGAATGCTTTTTAAGGACAGCCCCATGCAGAATACTTTGTAGTAATCCAGATCAGAGGTCACAAGGACACGAGCAAGGACTTTTTAAAGGAACCTTGTCTTCAAAACATTCAGGTACAACAACAGAGGTACAAGAGTATTTATTCGGGGGGGAGGGGTGTTGGCCATTTCCAGTGGACTGTGGACAGCATATAAAACTAGGAAAAACATTTTAGAATCTGCATGATAATTATTTGTAAACTAATACATACTTGCAGATTAAATATGGGACGTTGTATAAGCTTTCTATAAAAGGATTGTAATAAACACTATAAAGTAATATGCAGGCTCAAAACAACATTGAATTGGTAGGCTGGAATAATACCATTCTATGAATGTGATTTTTATGACGTTTTTCCTTTGAAGTGAATTTTAATGCAATTCATTCAAAGAAATAATATCAGAAAGCAAGTTACTGTACAAATATTGATTGCATCACGAGTATCTATAATGGTGATAACTAGATTCTATGGCATGTTTATCACAATGAACATTTGCCAAAGTACTTGCATTTTATAAAACATGCTATGGTATGTTGCATTTCAGTGTTAACTTTCTGATTATTTATTCCACTTCTGCATGGCCTCTGCCCACCTGCCCCCACCCTTGTCTTTTCCTGCCCTAAATAAGTCTAAATTCCCTTGTGTTTTAGCTCAGGTGATTCGTGCCGC